>OY998257.1:43210619-44538924 GCA_963922045.1 Persicaria maculosa | reverse complement strand
TTGGGTTTAAATGGGTTTGGAAAGTGAAGATGAACCTCCAAGGGATTTAATAGACTGGAAAGTGATTTAATAGATGAATTGAAAAAGGAATTTTTTGGGTATTTTCAAGGGTCGGAATTCTTAACTGTTTAATTCGGATTTGAAATGATTTTGAAACTAACCTGAGAATAAGAGTTATTCGATGACTAACTAGCATGATAATCTGATCGTTTGAATAACGACATGATATGTGTGACTAATAGCATGACTTGTGGTGAATTATTATAAGGGGAATAAATATTGGTTACCGATGATGATAATGGTATATATTCTTATGGAAAGTATGGGTATGAAATAGTAATATGCGAATTTTACTAAGTATGATATGTTGGTTGTTTTAAGCTGATGAGTTGACAAGTTATGGCGAATGGTATGAGATAAGAGATGGTTGATCATGATGAATTGGAAGTATGGTTGATGCGAGCTTGTTAATTATCAGCTTGTATGAATGTGTGATATATGTGTTCAGAGTGACTATAGACGTATACTCAGTATATTCTCGTTATGTAATTAGGTGATATTCTGTGATCGTGACTACTGTGTGCTGGATTCTTCTTTTGCTGATCTTCTAGCCAGGTAAGTACCTCCGGGGCTTACTGCGTAACCAGGATCTCCTGCCTGATGTGTCATACAGTATGTAGATGTTGCATATGCATAAAAGCATGTCATGTAGTATCATGCTTAGGAATTGCACTTACGAATGAGCATTCTTATTCTGTATGCGTTTGAATCCAGAACGGCCGTTATCTGTGAGTCCTAGAGGCGTTGTTAGGGTCATAGGACAGCCCAGCTTCATCGGACGTTGTCCTCCTTGAGTCATATATATATATATATATCACGAGATACAAGATGAGCTGAGATACGATATGATGATGAAATGTGATATGCTATAGCATCGAACTGGCCAGTCTCCACCCTATCTGGAAGGGGGGTGGTAGTAGAAGAGGGATATACCACTTGGTATTCTTTGTTAAGGCTTTACTTCATATTCTGCATATATGAATTAGGAGCATGATAGAGTGGTTAATATTTCAGTACTGCATGAAGGCATCCTTTATTCTAGGTATAGGCGTATTATATGCCCTCAGCGCGGTCAGAGGACCCGTAGGCGAACACTTGGCCTGACTTTGTGGTATAGTTTCAGGTACCCGTTCCACTGCTTTCGTGTTGTTATGACGTGGTCCATTCGTATGACGGAGAGTGAGTGTTTGAACCATGACTTCACGAAATTTATACTTTTGGGATTTCTTCCTACTTATACTCTGTTTTGACCCGGCTCTTCCGCGAAACTGGTTGTATCATTTTCAGAACTTATATCCTTTGCATGATAAAGGTTTTGTGCGTTGTAGATTTAGGACAGGTACAGGGGTTTACCCCGGGGTCTCCAGCTGTCCTTCCAGATTTGGGTGCGAAATCCCACTTTAAACTACAAATCTTCGGTTTTAAACCTTCAACTTGTACTCGGGGCGCAAGATCCTAACGAGGGGTCTCATCCCTCGAAACGTAACTCGGGAATCATAATCCCGGGCCGTTACAAAGTTGGTATCAGAGCGAGGTTTTGCAATCCGAGTACAATAGGTTGAAGATGGCTTTGAAAATCGCCCAATGATTTCAAATGGTTTTGGAAAATGTTTAAAGGGGAAAATAAATTTAATTGGACTTAAAACCTAAATGAATAAAGGGGAAACAATCTCGTGGGTAGAGACCAAAGCGATAGACCTCCCTTATGGATGTAGCACTCGGGGAACGGTAGGCAAAATACTAGCTTTTATTTACAGATGGACCTAGAAGACTCCAAAGAACACCACGGAGGTTGGAGTGTCGAGTTAGGAGGCCATGAGGTTCTTGCCCCTCCGGTCAGCCGTCCCTCGAAGGACGGCATAGATCGTCTCTGTGATTGTATGCATTATATCCAATTGAGCCCGAGGGCGATCCTCCTCGAAGAGGATCATATTAATCTTGTTGAGTGCTATTGTGCATAGGATAGCGAACTAATCGGTATGCCTTAACTAGAATCATGTATTGAATGTGTAAACAGGATAGCGGGAGGAAACCTTGACCTTGTGTAATTGGAATACCTGTCTTGTCGGAATAGCCCTTCCATAACTCAACCCCCCTTGATGATTCCGATTTCGTCATCCGTCCCAACAAAAGATCTAGGCATGTTAGCAAGGGTCGAGAAGCATCCGCTCTCCCCGTTTCGAGTCTGGTTTGGTATCCCACCATCGATGCTTCTATCGAGTCTCGTACCTGAGGTTGGGCTCTTCCACGGGAAATTTGGGTCGGTCAACTAATTACATTTGGAAATCGTGTCAGATGTGAGGGTTACTTGAGTATGATAGTGGGGGTCAGGATTTAAATCGTTTCGAGATAGAAGTGAGTTGTCTTATGGAGCCATCCCTTTCGATACTCGTAATGGCCAACCATGTCTTCTTACCACAAGAGTCTAAACACGAGTTCTACCCTCGCCTCTCGAAAACAGTGTGAGTGCCCTTGTATCCTACCCAGCGAGTCATACTAGTGCCCCACGGGGAAACAGGGTGATGAGTCGGTGAATGGCCTTGGAGAATTCTGTCGGTTATAGTCGTAGCCATTCTTGTGGTTGCATGACATAGTATAGTGGTGTATTTCAGCATGACTTGCCTGATATCTTGCACGGTTGCTCTTATGAGATGTATGTGTCATATGTATGGAACTTCCATGATTATTGTCTTCCCATGAATTAGGCCCATGATAGTGTGGACAATCCTCGTTGTATGTTTAATATATGAGAAGACTGTCCTAGCATGCTGAATTAATCTAATTAGACCATGTTGACTGTGTAAATGTTTAATGAGCAATTCTAGTATCACGTAGGACATATGTCTCCCATTTATAGGCCCTCGTATGACTATGTGCCGTCCTTGTCTTACGATGTGAATATGGATGTATGTGATGCGATAGGTACCTCCTAGCGTGTTTGCCTTGGCCCCATGATATTACGACCTGCTTATGTGTATCTAACTGAGTGATAAGTGATGTATATAATGTCCTTGCATGTTGCTAAAACTAGTGCAACTTATGCCACATATGTCCCATGTCCGTTCATGCATGTATGTTCTTAGTATATCAAGCATGATTAGTGAATGAAATGATAGGTTGCTAGCTTCTTCAGTGAACGTGTAAAGTGGATGATATGAACATGTTATGAATGCATAGATCGCTATTTCTCGAGATAGGTGCATGTTAGTGTGGAATGATGTGATGATATTCGTGATTATTATGTGTTTGCGTGCCACAGTTATAACTTCATGGAATACCCTAAGGGCATCGTTGTAAATCTCGGGTTGGGATCTTGTCTCTGGTCTTGTCGTCTCTAGTCATGGTCCATGTCTGAATCCTTATGGAAGTCATGTTGTCCTCCCTTGTCTCTCCCCTATCTCCGTAACTTTTAACCTTTGCGATTCCTTCATGAGCGTCGACATGGAAGAAAGAACGAATGGCCAGATGGCACCGGAGTAGCTCAACGGAAGCATGACGAGTCCATGTCCCATAGACTCCAGGAACGACATCACCGATGGAAAAAGGAATGAACATGCTCGAAGATGGCAGTCGTGAACAAGATCCTTCCAACTGACTCGAGGAAGAGCATCCTTAATTCAAATTGCGGTGCTTCTATACTAATCGGAATTGATGTTGTGCGATAGGCCTAGAACTGACCTAATTGAGTATGTGATGATGAATGTGCTGAACTGGTAGTGAATGATTGCCTGACTGATTTATGCCTATGATGATGTGCCTTGGTGCTTAGTATTTTGACTCGCTAGTAAGAAAGATATACAGGTCCTATATGTTGATGGTGCTTCTGTCTGAGTATGAGTCGTGAGATTCTTCGATAAGTTGGGTCAAAAAGTGACAGGTAGATTGAGGTCTTCAGATCTAGTCGTTGGTCGTGTGAGGTAGAGTACAGGAAGAATGTGTTTGCTTAAGTAGAGCCGAGCGAGTTTTAAGACTCGTAGGAGATAGTGGTTAGCAGGGTTATCGGATGAGCTTCCACATGGGTCTTAGAGCGGGGATTTGGGTTAGGATGGCGAGATTTTGAGGGAGATGTCCTAGTGAGAAGTGGTAGTCTAGGCAGGTAGTGTGTGCGGGTAGTATAAGAGAGTGGTTGGCTGAGGTCTAGACTAGTTTCATTAAGGTGATCTTGAGATTGGGTATGGGTAGAGGTAGTTAAGATAGTTCTAGAGGTAGATGGGCGAGCTAGGAGTTGATCGGAGGATTCTTGAGGGGAGGTGTTGTGAGATGAATTAGTGTGCTAAGGAAGGTGTCTAGATGGTCTATGAGCGGATCGTGGGCGCGTCGAGGATGATCGATTAAGGAACATTTGAGGAATCGTAGAATTTGGGACTAGGTGGTGTGTGTTGTGAGTGGGAGCGATTTCGGTAAGGGATGAGGTTGAGGAATTGCCAAGGAAGAGTAGTATGAGGTTGCTTGGGAAATTATCGATCAGGGTTGTTCGTGTGATGAGTATTTGGGGTTGTTTAAATAGGATTGGTAATGCTTGGGGAAAATTATGAGTGAAGGATTTCTAGATGCGTTGTTGAAGGATTTTGGCATAGGGAATGAATCGGGATTTATGAGTGGAGGTTATTATGGCTATTGAGGTATTTGAGGATGTGAGATGAATCTTCGAGGAAAGGCTGGTAGCTAGGAAAGGATGTAGTTGAGATTCCTAGTAAGACTGTGGGATTAAGGTTGAGATAGGGAGATTATGAGTATGGATTTCAGAACTAGGCAAAGCAGAAGGTATTGAGGACGCTAGAGGATAAGAGATTTTAGAAGGTTGGTGAAGTTGCGATACTTAGGAAATTCGGACGAGGATGTCATATGAATTCGGTGAAAAGGATGATCGGTGCATAAGGGTTTAAGCGGTAGAGATTTCAAGGTTGAGGAAGCGTGATCTGAGGCAATTTGGGGAAACATGCGGAGTTGAGGGAACTAGTCGAGGTAGAGTATGCTGGGAAGAGGATCTAGAGTGGGTCGGCTTGAGGGTCATCGTGATTCGTGGTTGGGAGTACCACTAGTTGGATTTCTGCGTTAGAATTGGTCAGGAGTGTCAGGTGTGAGATGGTCAGCATGAGTTGGGTCCTTAGAGGTGGATGGTTAGTGAGAGTGGATAGTGGCGTTGGAAGTATGATCAGGTTAGCAAGGTGATTCGAGATGTCTCTTTAGGAGATGATGATCGGGTGGAGTCTTGGTAGTAGATCGAGTTGTTCAGCTTGTCGGAATGAGGGAATTTTGTGATTTGGGAACTTCGAGAGATAGTTTTAGATGGTCGAGTGGAATGTAGGACTTGAGATCGGGATGTCGAAGTGGATTTGCCCTTAGATGGCTTGATGGCATAGGAGTTGGTATACCTAGTAGTTGGTTTGGGTATTCGGCCTTGATTGCGAATAGTTATGAGGCTAGGAAGGTTGTATGTGAGCGGGATACAATGGTGCCTAGAACTAGTAGTGGATTGAGTTGGTAGACCTTGGTGAAGTTGATCTTAGTGCAAGGGATGGTGAGTAGTGATCGTGTCTCGTCATGATTGGTAATGTAGGCAGATTCTCCTGAGATAGTGATCTAGTGTATACTTTACTTGGGACCGAATGTTGTGCGAATTCTATGCTATAGACGATGTTGATTCTCTGATGTGTTGTCGTTGACAACAGGGAACTGTTAGTACTAACATAGTTATCCCTGAACTTGATGGAATGCTACTGTACGGAAGCAGTTGTTTGCCTCTAATACGATGACGCTTGGTAGTTAGAATGAGTATGATGTACTTATCTGATTGATATAACGTGCTTATCTGATTGATATGGTGTGTAACTTCCATGAGATGATGTGATAAATTCTACCATATATGATACGATGCTAGATATGCTATGGTATGTGGCTATTCTTGAGGTGATTATGTTATGCTATTAGACGTGAGGTGCTATTGTTATTCCATATATATACATGATGCTTGATGATGGAAATGATAGAAATTGAACTGTTGAACCTTGATTCTGACTTGGAACCTAGGAAGGGAATATGAGATTAGCCTTAGAGGTGGATGATTCCACCTCTTGAGTTCTGAAATTGCTTGACTAACTTGGATTCTGAGAAATTTAACGCGATCGAGAACTTCAATGATTTTGAGACCAAACCTTTTCAAACTGAGGAACCCTCTTGAATTTTTCTGACCGAGCTTGCATTATAACGCCCCCCGAAGTGGATACAGGCATTTTATAGGGGCCCTTATAGACTGTTTGCTAAGACCTAGGGGAGATGCGGTGATGCTTTTCGAGTTATGATATGACTGAGAAGTCGGAATAAGGATGTGGTAGGGGCCCATATTACATTCTTGCTACGATCTATTGGAGATATTATGATTATGACAACGGTACTGTGAGGATCTCATAGGGGCACTTATGAGGTGCTTACGAGATCAATGGCATGATCCTTGGACTCACCAATTTCAAACTTCATCCCGTGTTTTAAAATAATTTTAGTCTCGGGGACGAGACTTGTTTTTAGAGGTGGATGATGTAAAGGATCGGATTTTAAAATCCTAATTTTTTTCGGAAAATGAGAATTAAAAATGAATTTAAATTGGATTTAAATCTCATTTAGCGGATTCCGACCGGAATATAAAATTTAACGAACAATTTCCGTCCTTTTACCTCGAAAAATTCAAAATAATTATCGGATGGCGATATCCTTTTCGATTTTAAAAATCTAATTGATCGAGTAAGCAAAATTCGGGGAAACTAACATTCGAAAACTAATTTCGGGGTTCAAAATTCTCGTATTCGGGATTTGTTTCCGAGTATTGGTTTTAACCAATCTCACACGTAATATCTCACCCACTCCCATCACTCATCTTACCCTTTCAAACCCACCTTACCCCATCATTCTTCATCCTTCATTCACCATCCCCTCCCCTACCACTCCCTTCGGCTCTCCTACTCCATCACCTTCCCGCTCTCATTCCCACGCATCACCAACATCATCATCTTCACTCACCACCTACCACCTGCTCTCGTCACCCTATCACCATCCAAACGCCACCACCATCATCACTCATCGTCACCATCACCTCCTTCCCGCTTCTCTTCTCCGATCACCACCACCAATCTCTTTTTATCTTCGACCCCTCCTCGGAGCCACCAGAGCAGCCGCAATATCCCTCGGAGCCACCAGCAGTAACAACGGACACCACCGGAGCCGCCACGGAGCCACCGCAACCATTTCCTTTCTAATCTTCGATCAATCGCGAAGCTAACTTCCGGTAATCGTCCCTCCTTCGTTTTTGATCGAAATTGCTTGCGGTCTTCACCATCACACTCACCCACATCCGGTGTAGGTCCGACAATCCGTCGCGAGCCACCGACGAAGCCCAGAACTCCGATCGAGAGCCCTGAAGTCGCGAAAAATCCATCTCGGTGAGCTCCGAATTTATCCTCGTTTCGATTCGTTTCTGAGTCTTTTTCGATGCTTAGACTAGTCGAGAGTGTGCGTGAGCTGAGTGTGGGACGATCGGGTGAGGTCGAGAGCTCCGACGATCGTCGGAGCTCGGTCGGCGTGAGCGAGAGCGCGAGCCGGCGTTGATCGGAGTGGTGCAGGCGGGAGATCTCCATTTGATTTTGGAGGAAGAAGACTCCCATGGGCCCCACCTTTATATATATTATTTGTTTTAACATTAAACTGGTTTGGGGTTAATGAGTATGGGTTTGGTTCGGTCTGGTTCGGTTCGGTTGGGTTTAAATGGGTTTGGTTCGGTTCGGGTTTATTCGTTTAATTATTTAATTATTTATTTAACTAGTTAGCGGTATTTAAAATATTATAATATTATTTTAGGATTTAAAAGATAAAATATTATTTCAGAAGATTTATAAAGGGTTGGTTTTATCGAATACAAATGGGTTGGAATTATTTCATAAAGGATTTAGGAATACTCTATAAGGGTGTTTTAAAATATTATATCTATAATAATATTTGGGATTTAACAATAAGTATTTGGACTTGTCGGTTTAGAAGAGAAATTGGAAAATAATTTCAAGGTCGGAAAGTGATTTAATAGATGAATTGAAAAAGGAATTTTGCGGGTATTTTCAAGGGTCGGAATTCTTAATTGTTTAATTCGGATTTGAAACGATTTTGAAACTAACCTGAGAATAAGAGTTATTCGATAACTAACTAGCATGATAATATGATCGTTTGAATAAATGCATGATATGTGTGACTAATAACATGACTTGTGGTGAATTATTATAAGGGGAATAAATATTGGTTACCGATGATGATAATGGTATATATTCTTATGGAAAGTATGGGTATGAAATAGTAATATACGAGTTTTGCTAAGTATGATATGGTGGTTGTTTTAAGTTGATGAGTTGACAAGTTATGGTGAATGGTATGAGATAAGAGATGGTTGATCATGATGAATTGGAAGTATGGTTGATGCGAGCTTGTTAATTATCAGCTTGTATGAATGTGTGATATATGTATTCAGAGTGACTATAGACGTATACTCAGTATATTCCCGTTATGTAATTAGGTGATATTCTGTGATCGTAACTACTGTGTGCTGGATTCTTCTTTTGCTGATCTTCTAGCCAGGTAAGTACCTCCGGGACTTACTCAGTAACCAGGATCTCCTGCCTGATGTGTCATATAGTATGTAGGTGTTGCATATGCATAAAAGCATGTCATGTAGTATCATGCTTAGGAATTGCACTTATGAATGAGCATTCTTATTCTTTATGCGTTTGAATGCAGAACGGCCGTTATCTGTGAGTCCTAGAGTCGTTGTTAGGGTCATATGACAGCCCAGCTTCATCGGGCGTTGTCCTCCTTGAGTCATTTATATATATATATATATATATATATATATATATATATATATATATATTCGGTCGGGTTCAGGTGAGAAGGGGTGAAAGAGTGAGAAGGAAAGAAGTAATTTGATTGGTCCACGTGTCCAAAAGTGAATTAAAATTAGGAGACACGCGGATTCCCCAATTAATTAGTAACACCTAAACAAATTAATTAGTAACACCTCCACTCTCACAAGTAACACTAATTAATTACACACACCAATCAAAACAACTTACCAATTAATTAGACAATCTACGTACATGTTAAAGTATTTACATGGACTTTTAAAAATTATTTTTTGGCATTTTCACTTGTTAAAAAAATATAAAAAATATATTTTTGGGTGTAATTTAATTTTATCTACACATAGACACCCACTTTGTATATGTTTTTTTGAAAAAAAAAAGTGGTTCACAAGTTATAAAAAAGTGGTTCATCAAGTTACCAAGAAGTGGTTCAGCCCTTTTACTCTTAGTGGTTCAACCGTTTTACTCTTAGTGGTTCAGACCTTTTATTCATAGTGGTTCAGCCCTTTTACTCGTGTGGTTCAACCCTTTTTACTCTCAGTGGTTCAGCCCTTTTACTCTTAGTGGTTCAGCCCTTTTATTCATAGTGGTTCAACCCTTTTACTCATGTGGTTCAGCCCTTTTACTTATAGTGGTTCAGCTCTTTTACTCATAATGGTTCAGCCCTATAAAGAAGTGGTTCATGAAGCTATAAAGAAGTGTTTCATGAAGCTATTAAGAAGTGGTTCATGAAGCTATAAAGAAGTGGTTTATTGAGCTATAAAGAAGTGGTTCATGAACCTATAAAGAAGTGGTTCATTGAGCTATAAAGAAGTGGTTCATGAAGCTTTAAAGAAGTGGTTCAACCCTTTTACTCTTAGTGGTTCAACACTTTTAGTCACTGAACCACTCTCTATTTAGTCACTGAACCAATCTGTATTTAGTCACTGAACCACTCTCTATTTAGTCACTGAATCACTCTCTATTTAGTCTCTGAACCAATCTCTATTTAGTCACTGAACCAATCTCTATTTAGTCACTGAACCACTCTCTATTTAGTCTCTGAACCACTCTCTATTTAGTCTCTGAACCACTCTATATTTAGTCTCTGAACCACTCTATATTTAGACACTGAACCACTCTCTATTTAGTCACTAAACTACTATTTATTTAGTCATTGAACCACTTGGTATAAACCTCTAAACCACTTGGTATAAAAATCCCGAACCACTTAATATTAAAACCAGTCAAACTGTACACATGAAAAATCAGTCA
This sequence comes from Persicaria maculosa, assembly GCA_963922045.1. Lineage (NCBI taxonomy): Eukaryota > Viridiplantae > Streptophyta > Magnoliopsida > Caryophyllales > Polygonaceae > Persicaria > Persicaria maculosa. The sequence continues at coordinate 44,528,713 of OY998257.1, read as the reverse complement.
ATTCAAATTATACACTTGAAAAATCAGTCAAGTTCACACTTGCAACCTTCAATACATATAAAAGTATCCCACTGGAACAATTAAAAAGCCGCAGCAGCTCTGAGAAGATTCCAAAACAATTGATCGATTAGATGAAGGCCGAAGATTGACTTGAAATATATATATATATATATAATTAAATAAATGCACGCAAACATTTCCACTGCAATTTGCAAACAAACAATGTGACAGACTCACAGCGCAATTTTCAATCAACAAATTAAAATTGGATCCCATTCCCCCTGTTTGAATAAGAAATTAAGACCATTTCCACTTTGTTTTTGGCTTAAGACCATATCTACATGCAGATGCTTCATCTTCATCTTCAATTTCTGTCTGCAAGCGAGAGGAGAGAATGAGTGGGCGAGAGACTCAGAGTATGGCTGCGAGTGAGAGGAGAGAAGAAAGTGAGAGGACTGAATCGGATCTGAGAACGACGGCGTGAGCGACGGCAACCCAGTGGCTCACCCAGTGAATCGGATCTTCAATTTCTGTCTGCGAGTGAGCGACGGCGTGAGAGAGTGGAGAGGACGGCAACCCAGTGGCTCACCCTCTGTCGAGTGTTGCGGCGAAGGGAAAGCGTCGACTGAATCGGATCAGGAGGAAGAAATATTCCTCGACGGTGCTTAATTAAATCGAGATTTAGCCAGAGGAGTGGAGATCTGCGAGTGATCTTCAATTTCTTCCCGTAATCCGGCGGCCTCCCTCAAGCTCTTCTCCGCCCGGACCTCACCTCTGTTCACCTGCAGATTTCACCGCCCGGATCTCAATGGCTTCGCCTACCATGTCTACAATGACATAGAGAAGAGGTTGAAGGTGAGAGGAATAGACGAGCAGTCGAAGGATTTGAGATATCACAAAGCGAAGAGTGAGTCGCTCGAGAAGATATTTCAACCAATCAGGACCCTTCTTTCCTTCTCACCGGACCGATAGCTTCTCACCTGATCTCTCCCCTATATATATATATATATATATATATATATATATATATATATATATATATATATATATATATATATATATATATATATATATATATATCATGAGATACGAGATGAGCTGAGATACGATATGATGATGAAATGTGATATGCTATAGCATCGAACTGGCCAGTCTCCACCCTATCTGAAAGGGGGTGGTGGTAGAAGAGGGATATACCATTTGATATTCTTTGTTAAGGCCTTATTTTATATTCTGCATATATGAATTAGGAGCATGATAGAGTGGTTAATATTTCAGTACTGCATGAAGGCATCCTTTATTCTAGGTATAGGCGTATTATATGCCCTCAGCGCGGTCAGAGGACCCGCAGGCGAACACTTGGCCTGACTTTGTGGTATAGTTTCAGGTACCCGTTCCACTGCTTGATTTCGTGCTGTTATGACGGGGTCCATTCGTATGGCGGAGAGTGAGTGTTTGAACCATGACTTCACCAAATTTATACTTTTTGGATTTCTTCCTACTTATACTCTGTTTTGACCCGGCTCTGCCGCGACACTGGTTGTATCATTTTCAGAACTTATATCCTTTGCATGATAAAGGTTTTGCGCGTTGTAGACTTAGGACAGGTACAGGGGTTTACCCCGGGGTCTCCAGCTGTCCTTCCAGATTTGGGTGCGAAATCCCACTTTAAACTACAAATCTTCGGTTTCAAACCTTCAACCTGTACTCGGGGCGCAAGATCTCAAACGAGAGATCTCATCCCTCGAAACGTAACTCGGGAATCATAATCCCGGGCCATTACATAAATTTTGTGAAATCAGGGTTTGATTTTGAGAATCAATTTTGTGAAATTTTGATTAGGCTTTGTAAATATATATGGTGTTGGTTGAGAGCTCACATGACCTATGAGATTTGTTCAATTCAGACAGAGGTTAACTGAAGTACATACAAATTATGTTCCACATGAGCTTCTTAATTACATCCAACGGCTTTCTTGGGACGTTCGGTTGAAGGTTGCACTAGGGGCTGCAAAGGTTGCACTAGGAGCTTCAAACAATCATTTCTCGGAAAAAAAAAATTCAGCCCCCTTACAAGAGTTCCTAGATCTGCCACTGGGTGGCACCAAGGCCACTGGTTTTGGACTCCCTCTCTCTAAAATTTATAGACATCTCACCTAAGTACCGATTTTGTAGGAAGCATCCGAATTAGCAATACTTTGCTACTCTTCACTTTTTATTATTATATTTACCTACCCTAGCATCGATGCTCCAAGATACCGATAAAATAACCCAAGTATGCTACCTTCCTATAACTAGTCTATATGGTTTTTGTAAATGATGTTAAGTTTACTCTAGTTTAAAGTAAGATAATCTAAGTTTTCTTAATCATTTGAACTATGATTTGCTTGTTTAAACAAAAGATTAAAAGTTTACAGCCACCTCATGGCTCAAAATCGTCAAATAGCTTCTCATGAAACTAACATTTCAAATGTCAACTATCTTCACAAATTCTAACTAATAATACTCTGCTCACATATGACATCACTGCTTATTTTGCTAATAATAAGTTCTTTGTTGGGCCTAATAAAGATAATAAAATCACACCCTTTCAATTTAACATGTGCAAAATAACACCTTTTTTAAAAAAAAAAAGTTGCAAAATGACACTTTAAATGAGCAAAATAACATTTTTTAAATGTAGCACTATGTACACGTACTTTTTATTGTTAATGATATTTATATTATCATGAAGTTCGATATATAACCCAATACCGAAGGTTTCTGGCTACATAAATAGTCCAACATTTTCTGAGGTAATTCGAATTTTTTCCTTACCAAAAATAAATAAATAAATAAATAAATAAAAAGATAAGGTTGTATTTCAAAACCTAAGAACAGCTGCATTGGGGTTGTTAAACCCAATAGTTAAGCAACATAATAATAAAAAAAGGGATCCCTGCAAAAAAAAATACAAACAACGATTTGATGGGTTGTTTACTAAACAACAGGTACAATACAAAGGAAATACAAAAGAAGTGGGCCCCCATGTGCTACAGAATGCAGAAGGAGTCAAGGAGGGGATCACATGGGCATCAGAATTCCTTTGCAATATCAATTACGTGACACATGCATTAATTTTTTTTTTGGATGATAAATTTTGTTTTTTGGTGATATTTTATTTATTTAGTGTAATTTAGCCATATAATTTTTTTAAAGTATATATATTTTGCAAGTTCATATTTTTTTAATATGTAAAAAAACATCAATATAGTTAATTAATGAAAAAAAAAATTAATTGGGTTGAAACTTGAAAGTAGATTTTTAAAAATAAACAATTCTAATGAAACAAGGGGAAAAAATTTGAAAAAAAAAAGTTACAATTTTGCCTATAAAAGGGTATCCAACCTAAACATCTCCTCACATTCTCATATCCCACTCTTTCTTGTTTCTTTATTTCTCTGTTGTTTGAGAATTGAGATGGATCCAAACCATCCAAGAGATTATCATCATTCTATTAATTTTCCTTTCAATTTTCTTGATTTGTCTGAAAACTCACCACCCTTTCAAAATTACGAACTCCATCACCCCAATAATATTTATTCAAATTATGCTAAAAATTACGAATATATAATTATTTAATTTAGTGTACACATAAATATATTAGATAATTTCAATTCATATATAATTATTATTATATCATATAATTTTTTTTATAATCCTGGTAAAAGAATTGAAAAAATTAAGGAACCCTTATGAGTTGTAGGGATGTGATGAGTGAAAAATTATAATGAGTTGTTAAAAGGATAAAGGGAAGAGAGAGTGATAAAAATTGAAAATAAGGAACCCTGTTGGATTGTAGGGATGCGGGTGCTCTAAGCATCTCAATGGAACAGAATCTGAGTTTCTTTTGTATGCCTACCGCGTACAGCGTACCTATACAACAATCATAACTTATAAGACCGATAAATTCTATTTCAAAATTATTTAAGGAAAATTGCACAAGTATACCAAAAGTGGCAAACTTTGGCAAAAGTAGCATGGGTGGTGTAAAAATAGCATGGGGTAGCATTAGCTACTTTTGCAATTAAGAAAGTGAAGGACCTAGCCGGTTACAGGTAAAAAAAAAGTACACATTGCACCCAGCAGAGGAGAGGATGGGCTAGCACACGTGTCGATGCGGGAGAGGGTAGGAAGCCACATCCACCCCCTTCACAAATTACATCCGACTTTAGTTGTTCAAAGAAGAGTGGGTGATGTCATGTGCATTAAATGCACCCTCACTTTGCATCTTGGCGCCAAAAAAAAAGGAGGGAGCAATGATTGGCCTTTTAAATCAAGGGAAGCTTAGGAATCTGACCTCCATTCCATCTCAGCTAAAGGTCAAAGGTGGTCCCAGTTAGCAGTTATATGCCAAACAATAGGAAACACGGGACAACAACTGATTATTACATGCCACGCAAAGGGTGACACGTGCTAAAACCAGAAAGCATATATTAACGAAAATGGGTAAGAAAGCTTACAGTATTTGTTTTACGTGCCGGATAAAATTAATGTGCCAGTTATTATGTTTTACATGCCACCAACATCTAAACTTGCGCCATAAAAATAAAATTTCATGCCAATGGTATTTCGATGCCTACGAATTGCTAACAAATTCATGAAGTCCACGAATCATACGATGGGGAATCTTAAGTTGCTGGCATGGTTTAACGTTTGGTCGACACACAATATTAAGTTGATGGCACATATTTCGTATTGGTTAGCATGCAACTGATCACTGGGTTGTTTGTATTTCCGATTTTTCTTCAATGACATCACTTCCACTTTCCCTCTCTCCTCTGCGAAAAGCTGATTTTTCCCCTCTCTCATCTGCATTTAATGTTCTTCTCTCTCTTTCTCTCTCTCCCTTTTTCATGTAATGATTCCTCTTTTTCTTTCTCCCCTCGACCTCTCTCCTCTGCCACCACTTGTAGACCTCTCTCCTCTGCCCTCCACCTCCTTTCTCTTTCCTCCCCCTCTCTTCTGCCCACTGACTACTTTTGCAAAAAAATGTGGACCCATTGCTACTTTTGCAAATTTTTTAGGGGGGTGTTACTTTTGCAAACACCCATTTCTTTTGGTATATTCAATACCAATTACTCATTATTTAATTACTTCGTAATAATGAGAGAAATATCTAATCAATTATATATATTTTTTTAATTAATAAATAGGCATTTAATTTAACTATATTTTAAACAAGAGAGGGGGATCGAACCAGTGACCTAAGAAGGCCTGTGGGAATAGGGTGTAAAGTTGGTTAGACGGAACAGGGCTCCAAAATATTTAAGGCCCAATATATTTTAAGATTTTTTATACAAATATGTTCCTTCAATTTGATTTCAAAAGGTTGCTTGTGTCCTAGCGGTAAGGGAAGTGAAGAGACAGAACCCATTCTCTCTCCCTCCCGTGTTCGATTCTCCATTTAGGCCTTAGGCTGTGTTTGATAATAGATTATAAAATGGAGATTTTGTGTAGATTTTAGAGGTTAGAGGTTTTTTTTAGATTATGGAGATTTTGGAGTTTAAGTCAAATCTAGTGAAAAAGCTAGAAAGGTGTTTGGTGTTTGTAAAATTTTGAAGGGTTTTTTAAGATACAAAAGTCTAAAATACCCTTACTTTTTACCCTCCCCTCCCTTTGCCCTCAGCCACACATACCCTTCCCTTTGCCCTGAGCGGATGAGCCACACAATCTCTGTCGGCCACCATTACAACCTGTAGACACTGAGGTCTCGCTCTGCTTGTGTTGTCATTGGACCCTTGGTCCGTTGGCTTGGTGCTCTCCTTCCGTTCCTTCAACGTCGGCCACTTGGAGGTATGTCTGTTGACGATGACCTGCATAGGAGCATCATCTTCTACTCGGTGCTTGGAGACAGTAGGGGACGACGGCGTCCAACGGAGACGGAGAAATTGATACCATCACCTCCCTCCTTTCTCCCCTTGTAAGATGCTTTAACTTTGAAATTCGATTTTACCCCCTTGATAGATGGTTGTGTTGTGAAATTGAAATCTAGGGTTTGTCTGTACAATTATGATGGAAGAGGATTAGGGCCTTCCGGAAATTGAAATCATAGGGTTGTGTTAAATTGGTTGTTCGACTGTACCTGATGGGGTTGATTGATGCATGAAACATGGTTTTTCACTAGAAATTTGTGATTCGAGCATAAGCACACTTGTTTCCCTTTGTAATTGGTTTGATGCCTTTTGTTGTTGTGACACATGTGTGCTATGTGAATTCCAATCCATTTCATTAGATTTGTCGATAAGGTCATGATTATCAAAAGGAATGTAGTTGATTACAATTTAGCTAGGCTCTACAATGGTGATTATTGTGGTTGTCACTTTGTGCTAGCGTGAATTCCATTTCAATTATGAGGCCGTTGGTATAATGGTCTCCTAGATACTTTGATTTTATGCAGCCAGGTTGGTGCATGATCTCGTGGTGTGCGGTTCAAAATGGATGTCATTACATTTTCATTTATGTTTGTGTTTGTGTTATAAATGTGTGCTGCATTCAGTCGGGGGTGAAATGGTGCTCATGGCATCTACAAACAAACCCCCCGCCCCTCTCCCCATGGAAAAGGCTACCAAAGACAAGGCTAACAAAGAGAAGGCATCGAAGGACAAAGCATTCCCCTGGTCCCCGACATTGATTACTCAATTCCTCGACCCCCTCATTGCATATCAGTGTAAGTACGGTCGAGATCAGCCATTTAGTTGGGTTGAGCTCACCAATCAGTTTGAGGGGATCACCGAGAAGAAGTGTGGGAAGGACACCCTCAAGAACAAGAATGGAACTATGAAACACCGATGGAGGGAATGGAAAGACTTGAAACACGGGGAAACTGGTCTTGGGTAGGATTACCAGAACGGGTGCATCAACGCGACAAAGGAATGGTGGGATAAGAAAATCCAAGTACGAGTTCCTCACCCATATGTCACTGCCTATGTGTGTTTCTATTTTTCCAAATCGTAATGGATTCATTTGTTTTTTTTTATGTAGCAGAACGGGAACTTCAAGATTTTTCGCAAGAAAGGTATCCCACCTGAAGTAGAAGAGGCATGGGACCAGATATACGGAGGTACCGTTGCTATGGGGCAGCATTGCGTTGCTCCGTCGATGGATCCTGTTGAGCCTTCCCAACCCACGTCAACTGTCGGCGAGGACCCAGGTACGACACAAGTGCCGCACCGCTCGGGTGCAGATTTCGACTTTGGGATTGACTTCGACAACCTTGAAGCGGAACTAGGGATGGGCAGCTTCCAGGACATGGTGCGCGGGATCAGCAACTCTGCCCCCGTGGACCCTGTGCAGCCCCCCCTGTGACAACGGCTGGGTGCAACTCGATGCCAGAGTGTTCTGCAAAGAGGCCCGCAATGTCGGGGAGTAGTCAGACTGGGAATCGATGAAGCACAAGGCAATCCACTGAGTCGGCATTGTACGAACGCCATATTGAGGTGGTTTAGAAAACAAGCAGCAAGTTGTTAGCTATGCTGCATGCTGAGGATGAGGCCTCCAAGACGCCGAAAGACCAAGCTTTTGAGGTCATGGAAGTTCTAGATGAGATGGTTGCGAAGGGGTTGATTGAGGATGCCAGCCCATTGTGGTGCTTTGCGTTCGGGTCACTGATTAACCCCGATCTAACCAAACTTTTTTTGGCTTGTAAGCGCAATGCATCTAGGTTCGCGTAGTTGCTATTTCACTTTCGCAATAGTGGTGGTCCTTTGTAGACAGCGTCCCAAGGGTTTTTAAAACTTCTTTGTTGTGTGTGTTCTGTGTTTCTTCTGTGTTACGTTGATTGACTAGCTTATGCAACCGTTGTTCGGCTGTCTTGTGTTTGAGTTAGTGTTTTCCCATGACAGTTGCACCATGATTTTACATTGTGTGACCTTCCTGTATATCGACAATTATAGTTTATTCGGTTGCCATATGCTTCTGCTGTCTGTGCTATCGTGGGTCCTAAACATGGTCTTGTCGTCACTGCAGGGAGTAGCCCATGCGGAACCACGCTGTAGCAGCTGCTCGTAAACGGCGCTTGAAATGAGCTGCAATTGTTTGGCTGCTCTTGGAACTCGACGCATTGCAGTACGCAAGTCACTACTACAAGCACGTTCACAAGGTACCCTGCTATATTTAAGAGTACACAGGGGATAGGTGGAGTAACGACATTCTGTCCCACGAGAATGACCTTCGTTCAATCCAAGTCTTTCGTATGCCGAAGTATGTTTTCGTTCGCCTCCGCGCGGTGCTACAACATCGTTACAGACTATGAGGTTCCATGAACATGTCCGTGCACGAGAAGGTTGGGAATTTCGTTAACACGATGGCATGGGGGGAATCACAACGCAACACGTGTGAGCGATTCCAACGATCGACCAACACGATTAGCGATTGCATTAGCAATGTACTTGAGGTGATGGTGGGCCGTAGAAGCCGCTTGAGTGGCCTAGCCCACGACGTACTGAAGCCAATAGACCCGCAGTTCAGGGAGGTGCCTAAGAAAATTACAGAAGACCCTCGCTACAATCGATATTTCAAGGTACAAACCCCCTTTGTTACACAGTGAAATGGAGGTTGTTCGCATGACTAACATGGAGTTACAGGGTTGCTTAGGGGCGATCGACAGAACTCAAATTCAAGCTTGCATCCCTCTAGAACAGCAAGTCCCTTACCGGGGTCGAAAGGGTATAACAACATTCAACGTAATGGCAGTATGTGACTTCGACCTCAATTTAACATTCATATCAGCTGGGTGGGAGGGAAGCGCGCACGACGCATGGGTCTTCGATCACGCGATTAGTACCCCTGGTATGCATTTCCCACACCCTCCCCCAGGATGATATTATGTTTGCGACAAGGGATACCCCGATCGCGAGGGGTACCTATTTCCTTACTCGAAGACGAAGTACCATCGTGCGTCGTTCGTTGAGGAGTCGGCTGCAACCGAGAAGGAGGCTTTCAATTCCTACCACTCGTCCTTATGTGGGGCAATTGAACGGTCCTTCGGGATTTATAAGAGCCAATGGAAGATAAGCAGAATGATGCCCAAGTACCCTGTGAATAAACAAGTCGACATCATCATCGCATGCTTTGCATTGCATAACTTTGTGCGTCACACATTGGCGAAGAAGCAGTACGACATGTCGCCGGTTGACACGTTATCTGGTGACGAGGGAAGCAGTGGTGCCACCGTTGATGCCGACGACGATGAAGCTTTCTACGATGACGTGAGCGATGACACATCCTCTAGTGATGACGATGACCACGCCGTTGTTGGCATGAGAGCCCTCAGAGATGACATAGCACGAGCAATATGGAATGACTGGCGGAGATGACGTTAGTCATGTAGGTTCTGACGCAGCGTTGGAGCGTCCTTTTGAGGTTCAATCGTCGATACGATTTTCCATTGTTTGACGTATTCTTGAAATGGGATGTCCCACCTTTTGTATCTCAATGACAAACAATGTCCATCAGTAGCAGCTCGTTTCATGTACAAACTTTTGTATCTCCATGGGAAACAATGACTTACCATCGACTAGTGCAGATTCCTGATATATCTGTCATCCTCTGGGTTCCCCATCTCCTTGAGAATGCGGATGACATAATCACACATACGTGTGATCAGCTATTTCTTCGGTATTACATTCGCTAACGCCCTAGTACGATCATCTTAACGATACAAATCTATTATTCAATCCTAGTGAAACCCCTAACCGTTTCGACCAATTCAACTGTTTCAGATTCAGTCACAAGTGCATTTTTTGTGCTCATTTTCCAAGGCTATGCAAATATCACAAACAGCGCCACCATTTGTCAATAACCTAGGCATAATAAGTTACAAACAAGTCTGAATACGAAATATTAAGCTTCAAAGTCATACGACACCATCCCAATGTACCTTTTACACCTTCAGCCAACCTATTACCCCTACAAATTCACCTACAACACATGCATCATAGATCACCCAAACGTGAACAACACAATGGGGGAGAAGTTTGACGCTTACGACATAACACACAACAGTCACTGGCGTCTTTGGTCCATCATTTACAACAGTCGTTAATGTCCATCATAAAACACTACGGATTTTTACACCTACGTACCCAAAAGTGCACATCGTGCTTCCTTCCTTACCTGCACCTCCTACTTCCTGATAACGGTAGCCAATGCGATCACCCCCATCATCATGCACAACCATTTGTTCCTCTTCTCATGGTTCCTTGCAGCAACAAGGTTGGCCCACAACTGGCACACGTATGTAGACAGTTCAGCAATCTTTCCAACAAGCTAATTGTTGAAGGTGGAGACCCTGCTCAGTTCTTCCTCGCGGCCCTGATCATGCGCTTCCACCTCAAATAACCTTGCAGTTAGGTCCATGGTGAGGCCTTCCAGCTCCAGGACATGGGGGTTCTCAGGTGGAGCAGTGTCTTGCGTGGGAAAGCTCAGCTCGGACAGCGGGTGATGAACATGAGGTACGTTTTCTTCGTTGCTTGGATTGAGCCTGGGCTGAACCTCCTGCTACTCACTAGATTCCCCCACCTCTTGCTGGAATAAGGCAATATAAGGAAAAGGGTGAACATACATATGAGGACGACAAACCCACATATTATAACAGGGAGACGAGGTTGTAGAGAAGGTAGGAGTTGTCACCTGAGCGTAGTGTGCATACCATGGCTCCATAGGTTCCTCCTCGCCAATCCACCAATATTTTTCTGGACACCCTCTTGGCCAACTACCGTCTGAGTCTCCCATGATTGTAACTAAAACGCACGTGGAACAACGTGTTCAAAAACATACTAAACAATAATACAATCAGCACATGTTTGAGAATCCACAATACACAGCCGTCACACATGAGTTGACAGTACTACCTAAGCAATAACCCAATATAACATGAGAAACATGAATGTAATTAGCACAATGATGAGATAGATTTCATAAGCACTTAGTAGAAGAATGAAATGGACTCTCCCATGATTGAAACATGGGAATCTTCTGCTGTCAGTAGCTTTTGTAATTGTTCATGTGCAAGTTATACTTGGATAAACATTATTAACAATTTCATGCCTCACACGAGTCATCTGTAACTATAAAGAAGGGAGTGCAGAAGCATTGGACACTCACACACAATCCATGTTCACAAGACTTGCACACACAATGACAGATACAACACAGATACAAGACAACTACAAGATTATTATCCTCAACAAACGTGATAGAGACAAAACAATCACAATCTCAAGTTAAAGTAGAAGGCGATAATGTGACAGATACAAGACAATCACAGATGTTTGCCCATACCAATAAAACATGTATGCCATTCGTGTTGGGAAGGATTATTATCCTCAACAAACAAATACTACACAGTCGAAACCCATTGTGTTCTTCCTACTCCTATATGAAGGACGAATTTTTTTTGGTAAACAAGAGTCTCTGTAGTGGTGGACAACACAAAACCGAAGTGGTGGTGGACCAACAGTCTCGACGGTGACCGTCGGTGGTGGAGAAACTCAGAAAAACCCCAACATTACCCCCCCTTTCGACAAACAGCTACCATTCCCACATAAACCCAAAATGGACGACGGTAAGGGGGTATCGAATGTAATGGTCCTTGAGGTCGACGACATTGATGAGGAGAAGTGGAGACGTACCTGGATCTACGAGTTGGAGAGGCGGCACGATCGATTCCAGCAGAACATGAGAAGTCGCTGATGAGGAGCTGTAGAGACGAGATTGCAAAGGCGAGGGCAGGAATGGGCAATAATTTGCGAAGTCTCCACAAAAGCTCCGAAATCTCCCACCCCCAAGCTTCCATTTTTCCAGAAAAATAATCTCCAAAAGCCCATCTGAAAGCTTCAAGAGCTTGGTGATAATTTACTACCAAACACCATTGACACATATTATGTTTTTTCCCAAACCTTCAAAAGCTTGAAAAGCTTCTGCCGAACACGGCCTTAATGGCTTCTCTCTCGCTTTTTTTTAATCTTCTTTGATAATATCATTCTTTTAGACCTTTTTTAGTTCTTTTATCATGAACTAATTAAATTATACTACCTTTGACTGAAAATACATGTCATTTTACTTTTTGACATGCTTTTTACAAGTTAAAAATATATAAAATATCAACTTTTTTTATTTTTTTTTAAATGACAAATTTATTATTAGGACATGTATATTTAGACGGAGGGGGTATTTAAGGTTTTCAAACAAACATATAAATATTTTTATAAATATAAATAAGGTCTTATTCTTATTACATTTTTTTGCACAAGGCCCCTTAAAACATTGGCACGGCCCAGACCTAAGCAGTGACATAACTAGAAATTCATTGGGGCAAAATACATTTTGATCTAACGTCATCATTTCAAACGGCGTACATTTTAGTTTAGAACGACGTTTATTGATGTATATTTTTCTTCTTTAAATGAATCAGATAATATCGTTATAGTGTATGACGTATTGTTTTGAATAGGAAGACACCTTTTAAGACCTATTAACTTGTTATTATATATATTAATATATAACAAATTTTGTAACTAAATATAAAAACTTTCAACTTGCAAAATTTTTTACCCAATTGTTGAATTGAGTAATGTAATATCTCATTTCGAAGCTCTCGAGTTAACTTATAATATCAAACTATCAAGTTAAGTAAAATATGAAAGTATTTCATTTGAGTGATGAATCTATGGTTAATTTTTAAATGTTTACAACGTTTCACTTAGATATCATATTTAGGCTTATAATATACGGAGTATTAAAATAAAACTATGGACGAATAAGACACATATAAAGTATTTTATATATATATATATAGATATATATATATATATATATAATAGACAACAGATCAAATGTACACAGTTCTTATTGTGTATCACGTTAACAAATCTGAGACATTGAATTAAGAAGAACAACGGATGAGATTAAAAGTAAATTCTGATTATTCGTTGGTAGTGAGAGATTATTTGGTGGAATGAAATTATTCGGTGGTATTGAGCGATTATTCGTTAGAATAAAATTTACATTTTTTAAACTTTTTTTTACAGATAAATAATTGTGTGAAAACAAATATATATATATATATATATATATATATATATATATATATATATATATATATATATATATATATATATATATATATATATATATATCCTCTGAGTAGCACATCAAATAGTCATCAATCTTATATTCTATTCTATGTTTTCATTACTTTCATTGTAGATGAAGATAAACCACTTTCCAACATGTTTATTTTTCTATATTCCAATAACATAAAATAAAAACAAAATTATATCGAAAAGTCATATAATAATAATAATAATAATAATAATAATAATAATAATAATAATAATAATAATAATAATAATATTTTGTTAATGTATAACATGGTTTTTGTCTTATTGGGGGGGGGGGGTGGTTTGATAAAGACACCGGATTAGGGAGACGGAGAGCATAAAAGTAGCCGACCTTGAAGGAATTATAGCAACAAGTCGTCATCATCATCATCCATGACTCATTTCCATGTGTGATGTACAACTCCAACTTTGTTTATATGCACTTTAATTTTGAGGTTTCTTCAACCTCTGGTATTGGGTTACCTTTTTATAGCTTAATTAGCAATTTCCTTCATCATATAGCTATATATGAACATAATGTTTTGCACTTTTGGGTAAAAAAGTAAACGACGCACCGGCCCGGCCAACTTCACTTGTCAAACTCCACTAGATTGATAACTCATCGTAGCTTGAAAATAATAAATATATTAATTGGTTAAACCACAATCTAACAATTAATTTATTCTACACTGATCTACATGTAAAATGGTTTAGAATTGTCAATACGAAACTTTGCTAACATGAGCAAAGTGTGTTTGAATAAGCGCAAGTCCATTCTAACCATACCCCACTAATTAGCCTATCGGTTACCTCCTTAAGATAAAGGAAATGGAAAAATTTAAGATGGATATGGCGGTGAGTTTTTCAGACGAGGCGACTATTGATATTGTGATTTGAGACCATTATGGCTTAGTTGTTTTCTACAAAGATTCGCACTATGGGGAGATATCCGCTCTCAAGGCGGAGGCTTTGACTTTTTACTAGGGTTTGGATGCAGCCTATCATCTTAGGATCTTAAGCCTTCAGGTTGAATGTGATTGTTTAGCGGTTATTAATGCTATAAATGTTGTTTGGACTTGTACTTGAAAAATCGATATTATCATGGCAGATTCCCGGAAGCTGCTTCAAGACTTCCATATGTTTTCTCGCGTCTATGTAATTTGCTTCAGATCTCGACAAAGTTACTCAAAATCAATTGGCAAGACGTCAAAAAAGAAGAATCTACTTCCTTATCCTCAATCATGACCCTCTCGTGTTTCATCCTGAGCTCCAAATTCTCATCTGAAATGGCACTATTGGGTGGTGTGTCAGTAGGGTCTGACATCACCCAAACCTTTACTTTGTATAAAAAAAACGATTGATCTATTATGAAAATTATTTTTTTATTTGAAAACAATTCAAGGGCCAGAGATACCTGACCCCTCGAGAGGTCGACAAAGTTGACAGATAGCGAACCGTCAAACCTACAACATAAAAATATCAAAGGGTGCAGTATACACAGTGGCAAGCACACAACTCCGGCTAGGCTAACAAGCGAACCTAACCTTAATGGATTAGGGATAACATAGACTAAGACCCAACGCTAAGCACCACTAAGCAATGGCACTGCTGGCTAGTGGTACATCAGGATTCCCTGTGGGAAGGGAAGGCCGAAACTATAAACATTTCTTTAAAGATGAAAATATTGTGGAAAAACATTGCAGAACCTGATAACGTATGGGTATGAGTCATCTCTGAAAATTAAATTAAAAGGGTCGGTATTCTATAATACAAAAAAAAAGACAACGACTTCGTAGAAATGGTCCACGTTGATTCAAATCCGCCATTTGTTTGCGCATGGGCTACGTTGGTATGTGGGTAACGATTATGATATCAATTTTTGGTCTAATAATTAGGTATTTGAAAATCCATTGCATAGTAGGCCAACAACGCCCCCAATGATGAACAATTGTCTTGGAAAGTGAGTCATTTCATGTAACGGCCCGAATATAAATACCCGGGTTATGTTTCGAAGGTTGGTTACCTTCGTTCGGATCTTGCAATTCGAGTACGGGTCGAGGTTTCAAACCTCAAAGGATAAGTATTTAAAGTGGGGATTTCGAACCCCAAAATAATCGAAGGGCCACTGGGAACCCTTAAGCTGTCCTAAGACTATATCGCGGAAGTTCATTTTTGAAAATGGTGATAGCGGAAGTAAAGTACAACTTGCCACGGCGAGGCCGGGTCAAAACCAAATCATTAAAACATATATTATGAAATTATGTAACCAAATTAGCGGAGTTAGGCAGGTTCTTTGCAATCGCTTTGGGGAATTCCCACGCCATAGGAACAAAGAGCAATCATACCTAAAAACAAGTTGTGCGCGCATGATCAGACCGAGACCCCAACACACTCTGTCCCACAAGCAAGTATATACATATGCTATAATAAAGATGCTTTGATGCAATACGGAAATTAAATCACACTATCATGCTCCTAGGTTATAATATGCAGAAAGAACTGTAAAGGCACCCAAAGAATGTCAAGTGGTATATCCCTCTCCTACCTCTGCACCCCTTCCCGTTAGTGTAGAGACTGGCCAGTTCGATTCTATAGCATATCATATCTCATCATAGCATATCATATCTCATCATCATATCATATATCATGCTCATGCCCGATGGTGCTGGGCTATCTCATCATCATGCTCATATATCGACAATACTGACTCAGGGCACCCGATGAAGCTGTGCTACCCTATGACCCTAACAAAGACTCTAAGACTCACAGATAACGGCCGTTCTGTTTCGCAATCACACAAAGTATTCAAATGCTCATTCATGTGTGCAATCCTAGCATGATAATACATGGCATGCTTTAATGCTTATGCAACACCTAGTATGTCATATAATCACAAGCAGGGATTCTATTTCGAATCTGAGTAAGCCCATAAAGGAACTTACCTGAATAAGCCGAACAACAGAGAACAAGGCAGAAGCAGAATCCAAGCAATGAATCACCAATTGTAAGCAATGTCCAACATATCATAAATCACCTAATAAACATACAAATATGCGTAAGTCTACCTAATTCACACAAGGCGCCCATAGCTTCACATATCTCATTTCAAATTATTCCATCTTATCTAATCATAGATCATTTCATACTCATCTCATCTCAATATCTCATCTTGCATCATCATATAACATTTCATATCTTACTTAAAGTTCACATAATTCCTCAAGTAGAAACCAACAACAGATTCCCCGAATTAAATCAAGTATATCATTTTCCAAAATTTTCCAAACGCTTAAATCTCAAGTTACCTCAACTCATATTCAAAACACTTTCTCAAATCATATTTGTCCAAAATCCATTTATGAACATAAATCTTTAATCAACTTGTAATTTATACTACTTAAAATAATTCCGGCATGTTGGCTTTCAAATAACATTACTTTTAAAGACATTTCTAGAACTTGAAAATCTCCTTTTTAATAATTTATCATCAATATATCTAATAAACATAAACATCACTATCTTCATTAATAATTCATTTTGAAGATCCCAAAATCACATATTTAAAATATCACAACTACATTTTTCAAATAATAATAGCTTTGAAGTAATTTTATAATATAAATGAATATAATTTCAGAAAATAAATATTTTCCAGAATTTAATTATCATAGAAATCAGAACAAAATAGGTAATAATAATCTAATAACTAACAATAATTAATTATTAACATAACAGATAACCATAGTATATACCCATACCATAATATAGAAATAAAAATCCCATTAACCAAAACAACCCAGCAAGCCCAAACCCATGGAAGAAACCGGATCCAAGGGAATAAAAGGGAAGATCCGACTCGGCCCAGAGAAAGAGGAAATCCGGATTCAAAGCCCATTCCCAACCCGGAGTTCAAGCCCTAAACCTAAGCCCAGAGAAACTAATCCGGGTCTTGACTTTCCCCAACTGAAAAAAAAACCATTTAAGAAAGTGATATAACCCGTTTCAGGAATCCGGGTCAGGCCCAACTCGATGGCCCAACTCAGGAGAGAAAGAACAGGGTCGTCCTCTTCCCATAAGGAGAACGGAGCCCCTGTACGTCGACGGAAAACGGAGGAGATCCAAGTCTCCAGCGACTTCTCTTCCGACCCTAACCACTTCCGATCAGACTAAACGACATTCCGACCTTACCCGACCCGAAAGGTCTCAAACGCGAGTGAAGGAGAGGAAGAACAGAGAGATTACTGAGAACGAAGCTCTTCGCCGAAAAACCTTGGCCGGGGGCTCGATTTGGCTTCTTCGGGGATGGAGGAAGCTCTGAGGGGCCTAGGACGAAAGAGAGGGTCATAAAGCTGCACCTTTAGGGATACAAGACTGGAAAACGGAGGAATAAGCCATACCCGACCTTGCTTGGGCGAAAACAGGGGAGCGGAGAAGCTGGTGGCGGCGCTGTAGCTCCGAAGGGCTTCTCCTCCTTCTTCTTCATTCGTCAGACGTGGAAGGAGCTGCAGGTGGCTTGTTGTCGATTAACAGAAATCAAAGGAGGTTGGTGGTGTTGTGGCTACTTACGAGACAGAGTAAGGGGATGGTGGTCAAATCGGTGATGGCGGCTTGGCTGGTCTCTTCGGCGACGAAGACGACGATGGGAAAGAAAGATCTGCCGGTGTCAAGACACGGTGATGGTGGCGACCGACTTGCAGTTCAGAAATGAGAAGGGGTGGAAAAAGAGCAAGTGAGGTAAGAGATGGTGGTTTTTTGTGGGTTACAGAAATAGAAAAGAGGGAGAGAGAGGAGAGGCTGAGAGTTTGGTGGTGGGGTTGCAGATGAGAGATTGAGAGTATGAGGCAGAGAGGGGTGCAATTCGGGCGGGTTGTTGAAGAAGAGGACAAATAGGCCAACTGTGAGTGAATTGCAGATTGTGAGGCAGGGGAAAATTGTAAAGTGCACATTGTGAGGCAGGAATTTGTGAGGGGGGCCAAACCGAATTGTGAGGAAGGAAATGGTGAGGCAGGGAATCTTCAACTGCCGAGAGAGAGAGAGAGTAGAAAAGGAAAAGAAAATAGGAAATAGAAGAGGTCCCCACAATATCGATTTGAATTCCCGACGCTCGAACCCAATCCCGATCGCTAAAATGAATCCCGACACTATAAGATTTAAATCGAACCTTTAAATCACTATCGGAATTAAAGTAATCTTTCCCAAACTCGGAGCTCGAAAGCGGAATCAAATTCCGTAAAAAAATCCAAATTCTAAATTGATGCCGGAAGGATTTTAAAATCGAAACTTGTGCTCGAGGACGAGTTTTCTCCCACTTTTACAAATGGAATAAAATAGTATATTTAATTAAATAATAATAATAATATAATAAATAAATATATTCGGTCTTTACACTTCATCTAGCCTACTAATATGTGGGATGTCACAACCATGAGGAACAAATTGGCGGGTTTCTAGCCAAACTCGGTTTTAAAACATATTTATGAGCTACCTCTTCCAGTTAACCAGTTGACTAATAGACTATACTGGGGTCCTAGCACTTATGTTTGGTTCACCATAAAATCGGCATTATCACTAGTGCCTAATGGGAAAAAGATAACAATTTTTAGTGTAACTGGTTTTGGAAACTGGATGTACGTCCTACTAAAAATCCATCATTTTCTATGGAAAATTGCGAAAGATGGATTGCCATCCAAGGGAAAGTTGCAACGATCACTCATTGTTGTCCCTATGGGATGCGTTTTCTGTGATTGTCCTTTTCAATCAACAAATCATATGTTACTGGAATGTGTTATGAGTAAACAATTGTTCGGTAATTACAATTGTTCTATTCATGGCATGAATGGGTTTAACTTTGATCTTCATAAACATGGGGAGGTTCTCCACTATATTAGGACAAGGTATGACATGTGCACGATGGTTGACATTGCTTTTTGTTGGTGAGCTCTTTGGTTTCACCCTAACAAACTGGCTTTTGTCAATAACACAACACTCACAATTAAAAGTATTACCGCCTTCCGCTGAACTACTAAAGAAACACGGACATAAGTTATGCGATTCAACCTAGATACCAACTTCTTTGGAGAAAGCTATGATAATTGTTCTTTCAATCGTCAGGGGATCTAACAGGGCGGTATGGGTAAACGGCAGACATAGTGCCGGTGGGTTAGACCTCCCCTAATTCGTTTAAGCTATACTTTGATGGCTCAAAATTGAGCTCAAGATTGGTATCCTACGGTTTTGTTATTCTGGACCCGGATGCAAATATTGTTAGTATGTGTAATGGTATTTGCATTTTAGCTCTATTGTTTATGCGGAAGCATTAGGCCTTCGTAAGGGGGGCTATACATGCCAAAGAGCT
Organism: Persicaria maculosa; assembly: GCA_963922045.1. Taxonomy (NCBI): domain Eukaryota; kingdom Viridiplantae; phylum Streptophyta; class Magnoliopsida; order Caryophyllales; family Polygonaceae; genus Persicaria; species Persicaria maculosa. The sequence continues at coordinate 44,509,217 of OY998257.1, read as the reverse complement.
AGGGATTAACAACTTTCTGATCAAAGGAGACAACATGGTAGTTATATAAGCATTACTAGGCGACTGGGTGTGCCCTTGGAGTATTGAACTACTAAAATAAGATACTCAACTTATTCTTCATGATTTTAATTTCCTTTCTATTTGTCATATTTTCAGGGAAGCAAATGTTGTAGCAGATAGGATTGCACATCTCGCCTATAGTAGCCCTACCAACGATGCTCTAGAAGAGGATATAAGACTTCGTGTTCTCGTCTGGAAGGGCGCCCTAGGATGGAGCTACACTAGGTTGTGTTAGTTCCTTTCTAATGTATTTCCTTGTGTAAAAAAAAGGTCCTAAATTTTTAATTGCTTCGGCTCTATTCAAACACAATTGAGAAGTTAACACCAAGCTTAAATCAACACCCTAATTAAGCCAAATTCAAGCTACAAATTCACCAACAACTTTGTAGCCTAAATTGTCTCTTATATTCATTGTTTTTCACCGAAGTAAGGAGAAAGATGAAAAATGCTTCATTGTTGTTGAGAATTATCAAGTTTGGGCTATCTCCTCTGCCAACACACCATTAGAATCAAGAAGAGAAAGAAGATGTGTTTGGTTTCTACGACTAGAGAAAGACAGAAGACGAAAGTTTTTATATGGCTTTTAAGGAAATAAGATTTATATTTTAGTCAAGATTTTATAGAAATGATTTTATAGAAAGAAAGTCGATATATACAAATGAATATATTGGTAGTTATAAATATATATGCTGAAAAATAAATTTGTCACTAAATATGTGCTGACAAACGATTCTTCATGTGAAATTGATTGTCAGCATGTATTAAATATGTGATGGTACATATAGGAATACATGCTGACAATCGATTTCAATGGAACATAAAGAGAAACAAATATATATGCTGATATATATGGTTAACAATGTATATGTTGAGAAATGATTTTTATCAAACATTATGTTGATATATATGGTTAATAATGTATAAGTATGAATTGTACAAAATTACGGGGAGAAAATCGGTGATAAATACTTGGGTTCGAGATTGTGGGTAGAGAAATTGAAGAGTGAGAGGGAGAGTGAGAGAGACAATGCAGAGTGAAGTTGTTATGTGTGCTTGCTGCAAAAGAAAGATATGGGACACACGGGCATGTAGTTTAGGATGTCCGTTGTTCGTGGACATTTAATTAATAAATCTTGAATGATGAATATTTAATTAATTAGGTTTTATTATATGGACAATTATTTTTTCTCCCTAATTTAAAAATAGAAACAAGGTATATATATATATCTTCACGGTGAATTGTGTAGGGAAATCGAGAGGTTTGTGCTTATTGTGGGAAGAGGATGTGGTACTCTCTATCCAATCCTATATAGCTCACCATGTGGATGCAGTTAGAAATGGTCACCGGTCACGGGTCGACCCGTGACCCGCCAAGTCGTACGGGTGAATGACCCACCGGGTTGGTGACCCGTCGGGTACGGGTCCTCGAGTCAACGAGTGGGGGTGGGTTGCATGTTAGGGTTAAGGTCGCGAGTTAGGGAACCCGCTGACCCGGCGGGTCGGATCCGACTGGTCAACACGGCGGGTCGACCCATTTTTTAAATACTTACCGTTGGAGCTGTGGGCCCCACAAATCACATTTTTTTTTAAAAAAAATTTGTAGCCGTTGTGCAAGCAACGACTTGCTCAACCCAAAATGCCTATGAAATCTCGTCTCTTTAAAGTTGAAGCATTTCACTTCTCATCCAAATATCCAATAATCCCATCAAACCTATTTTTACGAAGCAACTCGGTCTTTTAACCACGCTTACATGCCTATATCAAACCTTTTCTGTTTTGTTGCCATGAATGTAGCCCTTGCCCTTTAAGACGGGATTAATGTGCCTTCTATTTCCTTGGCTGTTTTAGAGATGCGGCGGAAATGGTTGCTATATTAAAATGTTATACCCGATATTTTCCTCGTAACTTATTTTTTCGACCCTAGGTATAAATTAAACGGGGTTTAAAAGATTTTAGAAAACTATTTTCAAACTTTAGAAATTCAGGATGATCCCAATTGCAATCTTCCAATTATAGTTGCTAGAGTTAGAGGTTTATTAGAAGAATTATATACTCATTATTCTACAGGTGATAGAGCCCCATCCACTCGTCCTTCCGTGACTTTAAGTCCGAGCAGGTCACGAACTAGTGTTGTCGCTAGAACTAAGGCACTTGCTAGAGATAACTTTGGCACAAAGAGGTCGAGATCTTCGTCGAGCCCCCACTCAAAGCTCGATGAATATTTGTCTACTAACTTTGATTTCCACAGCGAAGAGGAACAAGATTTTGATGTCCTAGAATGGTGGAGCCGTCCCGAAAGACAAAAATTTTTGACATTACAGGTGATCGCCCGACAAATACTTAGGGCTCCTTTCTCCACCATCGCCGTCGAGCAGCTTTTCAGTCGCGGAGGCCAGATTCTGATGGAGAAGAGATCAAGATTGCTTCCCGAGAGCCTCAAAGCCCAAGTTTGCCTTGCAGATTGGAAGACAACGGATATGTGGATTTGGAAGAAATCTTATCTACTGAATCCAAGGAAGACGACAAAGTTGATACAGAGTCCATTGGGAGCTCCATCGATGGCGCGGTCACTGATGGAGACGGATCATCTGGAGGCTCAAACGATCAAGCAGAATAGGTAAGTGGAGTTCAGACTTTCATAGGTAAAAGAACTTTGCGGGCTTTGATTCCTAAACCCCGGGAGGATACATAGGCAATCGGGAAACCGATTCAAGCCCTTCTTCCTTTGTCCCCCGACTTGAACATAAATAATACATAAACGACATAAATGGTAAACACGAAAAGGTATTTTCAAAACGTCAAATCATCAAAAAGGCGCAATTCCGAAAAGGTGAAAACTCGTTAACCAGAGCTCTAACCGCCGGGTCGACCCGCTGAGTACCCGCCGGGTCAACCCGTCGACCCTATGACCCATCGAGTGACCCAAACCCATGAACCCGTGGGATTCCCGGGTTAGGGTTCGGGTCACCCTTCCATGACCCTTGACCCGACGGGTCAAACCCTTCGACTCGCCGGGTTTGACCCATGGCCATGCCTAGATGCAGTAGTTACAGATTCGATTAGAGGGGAGTGGAGACATACATGGGTGGCTGAGGCAAGCAGAAAAATATCATTCCTGGGGTCTCATTAGACAGTTGAATATTGATCCGCATGAAGCTTGGATGTTCATGGGGGATTTTAACCAAGTTTTGTGTGCTGCAGACAAGCAAGGTGGAGTAGTGCCCCGGATTGAATCCATGAATGGCTTTAGATCGGCCCTAGAGCAGTCCAAGCTTTTGCTGGTCCCGTTTGAGGGTTGTTGGTTTACTTGGGACAATGGGCGAGGAAGAGATGGTTTTATAAATGAGCGGCTAGATTATGTGTTTTGTAATGAGGAGATGAAATCATTATATCCAGGGACGAGCGTAGTTAACCTTGAGAGGAATGGGTCATATCATTTGCCGATTATGGTATACCCGCTTCAGATTGAAAAGGACAGGAGAGAGGAGAGATGGGGGCCGTGGCCGGCTAGATTTGAGGCTCTTTGGGATGAACATGAGGAAAGTTGGGAGGTGGTGAGGAATGGATGAGGTGGGGCAAGAGGAGAGGTTGTCGAGGGGGTCCAAACGAGAGTGGCTAGGTGTCTTACCGACTTGAAGGAGTGGAACAGATCTACCTTCGGGAATATCTTGATAAAACATTAGAAGGTGAGGGAGGAACTAAGGAGATTACATAAGCAGGGGTGACAGGTGATACAGTTATGAGGAGGAGGGAACTTGAGAAAGAAGAGGAAAAGTTGATGGAGGATGAGGAGCTCCTTTGATTCCAGCGAGCCAAAGCAAATGAGTTCCGGTGGGTAGATAGAAATACAAAATTCTTCCATCAAAGGCTAGGGGCGGACGAAGAGGAATGAGGTGAGGAGGTTGGTGGATGAAGAAGGAATGGAGTGGTGGAGTAGAGAGGGGATGGAGGGAGTGGCGATCACTTACTTTAAGAAACTCTTTAAAACAAACCTGAGTGTTAATCCACACTTGGCTTCTCAAGGGATCTTGCAACTTTTGTCGAAGGAGGACAATCTTGAGGTTCTTCGCTCATTCACGATGGAGGAGGTACGCCTTTCACTCTTTTCTATGCATCCCACGAAGTCATCAAGGCCTGATGGTATGTCAGCATTTTTTTACCAATAATACTGGGAAATTGTCGAGCCTGAGGTGACTAATTTTGTTCTGAATATCCCTGTTGGTGATGAGTTTCTTGAGGGTCTCAATCATACTTTCATTTCATTAATTCCGATGATTTCCTCACTTTTTAGGATGAAGGATCTAAGACCTATGAGCTTGTGTCATGTGTTGTACAAGATAGTGTCTAAGTACTTGGCTAACCATCTCAAACTATGTCTGAAGAAGGTGATATCTCCGAACCAAAGTGATTTTGTTCCAGGCAGATTAATTACTGATAATGTCTTGTCGGTGTTTGAGCTATTCCAATTCATGAAGAGGACGAAGATGGGGTAGAAGGGTTATATGGCGGTAAAGCTGAATATGGCAAAGGCATATGATAGGGTGGAATGCGGTTTTCTTGAGCATTGTATGGGGAAACTGGGCTTTCAGAAGAGATAGATTCAACTGGTAATGAGATGTGTTCGTTCGGTGTCATTCTCGGTATGGATGAAGGGAATACCGTCAAACACCTTTATTCCGGCACGTGGATTGAGACAAGGTGATCCGTTGTCACCTTATCTCTTTTTGCTTTGCAGTGAGGCGCTGTCGAGGTTGATCAGGAAGAGTGAGATTGAGGAGAGATGGAAGGGTATTTGCATTGTACAATCGGCTCCTATTGTCTCACACTTGTTTTTTTAATGATGATAGCATTCTATTTGCAAGGGCAAACTGTTAATAGAGCGAACTAATAGCAAATATGCTCCGGGGTTACGAAGAAGCGTCATAACAACATGTCAACTTTCCAAAGTCTGAAGTGTCGTTCAACGGGAATGTTTGTGAGATAATCAGAGAGGAGATTCGGGCAGGACTTGGCATAGAGGAGGTAGAAAAGCATGAGAAATACTTGGGATTGCCAACAATGGTGGGACGGTTGAAGAAAGTGATCTTCGGAAGTGTTTGAGAGAGAATCTGGAAGAGGCTGAAAGGCTGGAAAGAGAGAACACTTTCAAGAGCAGGCAAGGAGATCCCTCCAAAGACAGTTGCTCAATCCATTCCTACGTATACAATGTCTTTCTTTTTATTGCCCGCCTACTTATGTCGGGAAATAGAGCAGTTGATGTGCAATTTCTATTGGGGAGACAGTTTAAAAAAAAGGAAGATGCACTGGATGTCGTGGAATAAATTGTGCTTGCCCAAGGAGAAGGGTGGTTTAGGATTTCGAGATATGAAGACGTTCAACCTGGCTCTACTAGCCAAGCAAAGGTGGCGAATCCTCACTGAACCTGACTCACTTTTGGCAAGACTCCTCAAAGCAAGGTATTTTCCGCATTCGTTTTTCCTTGAGGCAACAGTGGGATATACCCCTAGTTTTACATGGCACAACATTTTTCAAGGGTAAAAAATTCTTGAGGAGGGCACTTATTGGGTTGTCGGCAATGGTACAAGCTTAGAGGCTTGGCTAGATAGGTGGATCCCAAGACCGGACTTGTTTCGTCCAATCGCCAATGTCCAAAGGAGAGACCCGACCACCAAGGTTAGTGAGTTAATCGATTGGGAGGCTGGAGGCTGGAATAGTGATGCTGTACTTTTAGCTTTCCTACAGTGCGATGCGGATATCATTTCGAAGATTCACTTGTTGGATGCATTGACTTCGGACACGTTAGTTTTGCATTTCTCGTGAAATGGTGATTTCAGTGTCCGAATGGCTTATCATGCAATGATGGAGAGGAGGGAGCGTGCCGACAAGTGTGTGAACATCCTCGATGAGGAAGTGCCACCAACAATGGGCGAAGCTTTGGAATATCAATGTGATCCCTAGAGTCCAAAATTTTTTTTGGCGTGCCTACATGGACATATTTCCGTGTTGGGTTACATTAGCTAGGAGGCGAGTGACTAGGGAGGTAGGCTGTGATGTTTGCGGGAGGGAGGAGAGTGTATTCCACGTCCTATTTCAGTGCCCTGCCACAAGGGAGTGCTGGGCACTAATACCGAAGATCAAGAGGTTCAGAAAGGGTTGTTCGAAGTTTATCGAGTGGTGTAGAGACGTGCTTGACAGCAAGGTAGACGATCTTAAGAGAGTACGGGCTATGGTTGCGTGTAGCATATGGTATGCAAAGAATAGGAGTTTGTTTGAGGGTGTCCTGATGGAGCCGATGGACATTATTGATGGAGATTGGGATGCAGTACTAACAGGGTCAAGCGCTTGGGAGGTATCTCGACGTCATGGGGGGAAACTATAGACAGGGCCTTCATACGCTCGTTGATGGTTGCCGGATGTGGGTCTAATCAAGATAAATTGTGATGCCTCAACTTCGTTATAGATGGGGTGTCAGATTGGTACGATCGCGCGTGATTCGGATGGCGTGTTGGTCTGGGCAACTGCTCGCATAATTCAAGAGGGCACGGAACCTTTGGTCGCGGAATTGGCAGGGAGGCTGTGATTTGGGTGCTGAAATTGGTGGAGGAGGTTGGGAATGGACTCCGTCGTAGTTGAGTCTGATTGCCAGCAACTGATCTATTTAGTTAGCAGATGAAATGCCTCGTTTATTGGGTTGTAGGGAGGCTGGTGCATTCCGCTTTGTGTCTGACTCGTGCCTTCAGATCTTGTCATTGGAGTCACCTCAAGCAGGAAGGGAATCAAGCGGCGGATTTCTTAGCAAAGCTTAAACCTAGTTCTACTTATTTTGTAACTAAAAAAGATGATCTACCTTCATCGCTTTTTGATATTGTTACAAAAGATGATCTACCTTCATCGCTTTTTGATATTGTTTTTGGAGACCTTATGATTTCGGAATAAAGTTGAATAGTTTCTCATAAAAAAATAAAAAAAAAGAGACGAGGTATATAAATAGAATTACAGACCTTATGAGATCTCAACGATATGACTATAGTAGTATGGGGGATTAGGGCTTAGGAAGTCCTAAGAGATGAATGAAGCCCTTCAAATGAAACTACTATGGAAAATTCTGGCTGAACCAGACAATGTCTGGTTTAAACTGATTAAACACTAGTATTTACGCTATGCTAACATTCTTGAATACAAGAAAAGAGGTGACTCCTCTTGGCAATGGGTCAAACTAACAACTCTCATCGATAACTTCAAAACGGGGCTTATCTGGTCAGTTGGAAATGGGAAATCTATCAAATTTTGGACGGATAATTGGATTACAACCTCATCTCTGCAGTCTAGGGAAGTTTTCCCCCAAATTGGGAACATGGAGGAAACCGTTAGTGAATACATTATGGGTGGTAGATGGTGGACGGAAAAACTTAACAATAGGCTACTTGTTGACATAGTCAAAGATATCTTGGACATTCCACTTCCCTTCTCTTCCTTTGAGGATAGGCTATATTGGTGGCTGGATAAAGAGGGCTGGTTCACCACTTCGAGAGCATACAAACTCATCACATCTCAATCCGCTCTGAACTTGGACAATAACGCATGGATATGGAATTTGGATATTCCACCTAAGATTAAAAAATTTCTATGGAAGGTTTGCCAGGGAGGTCTTCCAACTGCCTCTAGGCTGGCCTTTCGTAGGACCTTTGTTCCTTCCACCTGTAGCTTGTGCAATTGTGCGACTGAAGATGATGTTCACCTCTTGTTAGAATGCCATTATGTGCGTTCTCTAATTAGTCATCCTTCTCGCATAAACTCAACAATAGCCAGTATGATAACTCACTCTCGAGATATTAGACCTATCATTTCATTTATTGGGAGCAATCTTGCTTATGCGGCTAAAGTGGAACTTGCCTTTACTTGGTGGTCTGCTTGGTACATTCGAAACCAACACGTGTTCAAGCAGGCTCCTATCCCACTTAGAGATACTTCATTACGTATTATTAAAACTTACAAGGAGAATTGGACTAAAATATCTCAATTAGAGTGTAGTCTAGATGAGGATTTTCTCTTACGTACACAACGCCCCATCCACCCAATGAAGAAAAAAAAGCATGATAAGGTTACATGGAGGAAACCCGTGGGGAACTCTCAAGCTCCATTTTGATGGATCCACAATCACAAACAACGATAGCTCAGCTGGAGCCATAATTCGGGAGTGGAAAGGATTCTCAATACAAATATGCTATCAAAAACTCGGTAAACAAAGTCCCTTAAAAGCGGAAGCTCTTGCTCTAAAACTAGGAATCCAACACGCTACTTGACTCCACATCGACAAAATCCACATTGAAGGTGGCTCTAGTATAATTATAAACCACCTCAACCAAAAATCTAAATGTCCTTGGGAAATTGAACTGGTCATGTCAGATGTTAAACTCATTTTATCGACTTTGAAAGAAGTTTTCTTCTTTCATGTTCCTCGTTTAGGCAACAGAGTGGTTGATAAGGTTGCACACCTTTGCCACTCTACCTGTGGTGTCGATATTAATTCACAATGATTTAGGTCTTTTAGACCTCATCCGAAAAGATGCTGTCGGGTAGAGCTTACTCACCCAAATTCTTTCTTAATTGAAAAAAATTATAGTAGTATGGGCTCTTGCTCCAAGCACACTCATATACAAAACAAAGTCATTCTTACAATTGTCATTAATTAGTTCCTGCCAACGGCCAACTAATTAATTAATAATCTTGTCCTCCTTGAAACTAAATCGATCAGACCACCACCTTAGTGCGCTTGGAAAAAGTGTGGGTTCACCAACATAGCCTTTGACACTTCTATTGTTTTTTCGGGAGGAATATGTCTATTATGGAAGGATCTGTCACCCTCCGAGACAAAAATTAAACTAGTTTCAGTTCAACACAGACTCATTCATATTGACTACTATGATTGCAAATTAAACAACAAAGTTGCCTTCTTATTAACTTACACCCCGCCAGATTATAATTCTAAAGAACAATTCTGGGACTTCATAAGGCATTACGCTTCAAATCTTTTAGTACCATTCTGTATTCTTGGAGACCTAAATGAATTCGCTATTCCGGAGGACAAACTTGGTGGATGCGTTCCAAATGCAAGACGTTTCGTAAGAATCCAACAACTAAAGAATGATCTTCATCTACATGATGTTCCGACTCATGGAGGAAGTTATACCCGGAAAAGGAAAAAAACGGGAACTCTTGACAATAGCTATGCAAAACTAGACCGTCTTCTCATCCAGAATGAGGTCAACACATCCTACGATGGGATTCGAGTAAGGATTTATCATTTCACAAACTCCGATCACGCACCGATTTCGATTGACTTACGATCATACGATCATATGGATAAGAGGCCCTTCCATTTTGAATTAGCTTGGATAACTAAACCAGAATTTAAAAATATTGTTAAACAAGCATGGCGGCACAACCCCTTAGGCTCAAATATGTACAAACTAGTTAAAAAAACAATAAACCTCAAAAACTTGGCGAAAAAGTGGCATAAAAGAACCTTCAACAATATCCATAAACAGATATTTCAGGCAGATGAAGAGATTCTGCATTTACAGCAAAATTTAATTACTAATCATAATAGAATTGACTTCGATCACCATAGAAGACTGCTAAACAAAAGAGAAAGAAAAAGAATGCTTGACTTTCAAAGACGATATTGGAGCCAAAGATCCAAATTAAAGCATGTTAAACTAAACGACCTAAACACAGCTTACTTCCACCGTATAGCCCCGGTTAAAAGAGGTAAAAAAAATTTAAATATATTAAAACAATTTCTAGTGCCCAGCTCACGGATAACTCCTTAATTAGAAATGAGTTCGTTTCAACATTCACTGCCCGTTTCAAAACAAATTACAACCATCAGATGTCCTTTACAAACGATCTTGACATCATTGGTAATGAAATTTCTGATCCCGACAATATCGCCCTTACCTCACCTGTTACTAACGCTGAAATTAAAACAGTTGTGTTCTCTATTAAAGTGGATAAAACTCCGGGCCCTGATGGCTTCCCAGCTGGCTTCTATCAATCCTATTGGGATTTGGTGGGTCCCTCGATAATTAAAGCCGTTAAGTCTTTCTTCTTATTTGGGGAAACTCCTTCGTCAGCTCAATCACACGTTCATTACATTAATCCAAAAGAGAGACAACCCGGATTCTGTTAGCCACTATTGTCCGATTGGTCTATGCTCTACAGTGTATAAAATCATCTCGAAAATTCTAACTGCTAGACTTACCAAAGTATTTGATAAGCTCATCCATCCATTACAAAGTGCATTCACCAAAGGAAGATCCATCGAGGATAACATTCTCATCGCCCATGAAATCTTTCATTCCTATAGATTAAATAAGGCCAAGTGTGGATACATGGCAGTTAAACTTGACATGGAGAAGGCTTATGATAGGATCGAATGGCCTTTTCTATTCGCAGTTTTACATAAATTTGGTTTTGACAAAAAATTCATTACTTGGATCGCTGAATGTGTGCAAACATTCTCTTACTCTATCCTAATTAATGATGAACCATCTTTTCCGTTCTCACCGACTAGGGGACTCAGACAGGGAGATCCGCTGTCCCCCGTTCTTTTTATCCTCACAGCGGAGGTACTAGCTAGAACTCTGCAAAGACAATCTGCAACTTCAGAAGACCAAGGACTCTCAATGGGGAGAGGGGGAACCAAGATCCCTTTTCTCGCTTTTGCAGATGACATCCTTCTTTTCGGGAAATCAGACCACACGGCCTGTCTGTCCTTATCAAATACAATTCAACATTTCTGTCTCATCTCAGGCCAAAAGGTTAACCTCCAAAAGTCTAGTTTCCAAGTTTCTTTCGGGACGACAAGTTCAACAATTCAAACTATTGCTTCTACTCTGCGAATCCCTTTGACAAATAATCTTGAAAAATATCTTGGTTGTCTGATCATAAATGGTCGGGTTAATCGAGACACGTTTGCAGATGTTGTGCTAAAAGCTAAACAACAACTAATCAAATGGAAAGCATCGACTCTTTCAACCGAGGGCAGAAAGGTTCTCATCAAATCCAACCTAAGCACTCAACCACTTTTCATTATGTAGGCATTCATACTACCCACTTCGATTCTCCATGAATTAGACAAAGTATACAGACAGTTCTTTTGGAATAAGGACCACAGACATATACCTCTTATTAGTTGGGATAAGATCTACTCAGATACCTTAGCCGGGGGATTAGGAATTTATAAAGCTAAAACGATGAACATTGCATTACAAATGAAATTACTGTGGAAGATTTTGGTTGAATCGTATAACATCTGGGTTAGAGTTATTTTTGCAAAATACCTAAAACAAGTTCCGCTCATGGACTATATCAAAAAGGGCAATACATTTTGGTAATGGTCGAAGTTAACAGCCATTGGACACTTATTCAAACCTGCACTTAGATGGGTGATTGGTTCATGTCAATCAGTTAATTTTTAGAAGGATAATTGGGTTATCGACAAACCATTAATCACCTCTGCTAGGTCAACTGTTAATGACAATTTGTGTAGCTGGAAGGTAGACAGATTTATTACAAATGATAGAAATTAGAATGTCGATAAGCATACTAATGACTTACAAAGTCTCCTCAGTCCTACCTTAATCAAGAAAATTACAGATATCCATCTACCAGCTCATACCTTTCCTGACAGAATTTACTGGGGCCCGAGTCAAAACGGGTGGTTCTCGACTAAATCCGCTACAAATATCATCCCTCTTCATAATGGAGATCCACACTATGACTGTAAATGGCTATGGAAACTCAACCTGTCTCACAAGTTAAAACACTTATGGAAAATTTCGCGTGACGGATTGCCGACATCAGAACGCTTACAGCGATCACACATAGCCATTCCTTCATGCTGCAACTTCTGTAGCATGACTTCTGAAACAACTACTCACATTCTCTTAGAGTTCCCTATCACTAGAATCCTTCTAGATGACCTTTGTAATAAGATACCTTTTCAGTCCATTCTTGTTGGGATTGACTATAGATCAAAACCTAATTCTATCCTTAATAAGATTTATACTCTGGTAGGTAAAAATAATCTAAGTGACATGGCTTTCGTGTGGTGGGGGTTATGGTATTTTAGAAAACAAAAAGTGTTTAACGACATTAATGATGTTCCTACTAAAACAATTGCACTGTTCTGCTCGTCAGCTAAAAATACGTGGAGAGAGCGTTTGGATGACGAAAACGCATCTGGGATAACCAAACGTAATAATACAAATGGTGATAATAATCTTATAGCTAAAACTTCTAGAGACAAATATAAGAATAAAGTTGGCTGGGAAAAACCGCCTTTTGGCTTTTTCAAACTAAATTTCAATGGATCGTAATGTCAACCTAATAAGGGTACTTTCGCATTTGCTATTAGAGATCACGAAGGTGCTATTGTTTCGATAGGATTGGGAAATTGTGATAACAGCTCAACTTTATTTGCGGAGGCATTAGGACTACAAAGGGGAGTACAAAGGGCGTCTGCCCTTGGGATTCAAAAACTTCTGATCGAAAGAGATTGTTTGGTCGTAATTAATGCTCTCTTGGGAGACTGGGCTTGCCCTTGGAATATCGAGCTAATGTTAGCTGATATTTCTCTTACTATTAATTATATTCCTAATGTTGCTATTCGTCATATTTTCAGAGATTCGAATGCGGTTGCGGACAAAATTACGCGTCTGGCTTACTGCATCCCTGCCGATGATAGCCTCAGATATGATCTAGAACTGCTTGTTCTCGTCCGTTCGGACACTCTAGGAAAGAGGTCGGGTCGTCGGCGACTTTCTTAATCTTTATCTTGCTTCCAAATAAAAAAAAATTTGACATTGTCTCTCGTATATATGTAACTAGTTTTATTACCCGCGCGTTTCGCGGTTTCTTATTTAATAAATTATATATATATTATTTTATTATATATATATATATATATTTTTATCATAGTTATTGCTAATAAATATGAGATTGTAATTTTTTTTTCTTTGTGTTCACCCTTATCTAATATTTATGTAATGATAACATTGTAAATTATAATACATTTTTATTTAATTCACATATAAGTACAATTTAAGGTAGTTCAAATTAACTATTATAACCTTCAAATTTCAAAAAGAAAATATAAATTAAACACAAAATCCCTCGTGCCTTTATAAAAAAACATATGTTTATTTTAAAAAACAATTAATTTTTATAATTATGAGTAGTTCTAAAATGATAATATAAATTAATTAAAAATATATAATTTAGGTATGGATATTTTGTAAATATTTTTCAATTGATAATTTTGTATGGCCCTTTAGTTTATGAGATGAAATTATATTAAAAATTTGATAACTTAACTTAAGTGCACGTTTATGAATTTTTTTCAAAATATTGAAAGAAAAATAAAAATTTACAAAAAAAATTCACACCTTCAAAACATTTATAAAAATATTCAAAATTTGCAGGGATCTCAGAAAAACGCTACCTGAGACCGCGTTTCATTCATAATAAGTAATATCTGGAAGTAAAAAAACCAAACGAAAAAAATGCGGTTTTAAAACGCGTTTTATAATTAATTTCGGGTAAAACTTGATTTGAAACCGCGTTTATACAATTTGTGTTTTTAAATTTAAAAAAAAAAAGAAAAAAAGAGTGAAACGCGCCCTAAGGCCGCGTTTCATTGAAGCCGCAAATGACAGCCACAAAATGAAAGCCACAAAGTTAATTAAGGGAGAGGAGAAGCGACAATGTATTGAAGTCATAAATGAAACGCGGCCTAAGGTCGCGTTTCATTGCTTTTTTTTCTTCTTTTTTTTTAATTTAAAAATACAAATGGGTATAAATGCGGTTTCAAACCGCATTTTATCCAAAATTAATTATAAAACGCGGTTTAAAACCTCATTTTTTTTTATTTTTTTCTTATGAATGAAACGCGGTCTCAAACCACGTTTTTCTGAGATTCCTGCAAATTTTGAATATTTTTATAAATATTTTGAAGGTGTGAATTATTTTATAAATTTTTATTTTTCTTTGAATATTTTGAAAAAAATTTCCACGTTTATGAGTTCTATTTTTATATGAGATGAAGTTCAAAAAAATAATTATGAGTTCTATCTAATATATTTTTTATTAGAAACAAAAAAAGCTTTGAATCTTTATAAAATCAATTATTAGAGAATTAGCACTTAAAAAAAGTTTATGAGTTCTATATATCTTTATATGAGATGAAATTAGTTTATTAGAGAATTGCACGTTTGATTTTGAAGATAAAAAACTAAAATCATTTTCCATCATTTTATTAATGTGAAATCTAATCTTTTTTAGGGAAAATAATTTTACCTTAGGTTTTGTAAACACTTAAGATATAAAAATTAATTGTAACAAATCATATTGATAAGTTTAATAATTTAAATGATAGAATTTATAACCACGTAAGATATAAAAATTAATTATAATAATCAATTAAGGTGGACACATAGAATGACATGTGGATAAATAGATAGAGTCATTGTTCAACGTGGCTTAAATATATTGGATCATCATTAATCGAAGTGTCAAAAATTCGGGTCAGATTGCACCAGAAAATGACACATAAGCTAATCACACCAGAGCCCGCCACATAGGATTTTCACGTCTCTGTTTTAGTATTATACTAGTCTTATTGCCCCCACTTTTGTGCAACTTTTTTTATAGTAATATAATTTTTTATATTAATCATATTTTTATTAAAGTGCGAAGGTTAAAATATTGTCCTTAAAATATTTCAATGGAAGATTTCATCTACCTATAAACTAAATTAAGTGGTTATTTTATTTCACCAAACAAAGTAGATTTTTTCTTCTTTGGGTCGATTTTTTAACTATATAAAATCTCAATAAACCTTTAATAAAAGAATTTATTTTTATAATTTTTTATTTGTCTTAGTCATTTAACTTGGTTTTAGATTTAATTTTATGAAACAACTTTAAATTATTATCAATTTATTATTTGTGATAAATTTTATATATACACACACAGAATAGATAATGACTAACTTTAATTGCTAATTTTATATATAAAAAATGTATAGTTTTATGTAATGTATGAAGGTGGTGGTGGTGTATAGTGAAGGTGGTGACGTCTGTTGTAACAGATAGAAGAAGACAGAAGAAGAATAAGATGGAGGGAGAATTAGTTAGAAGGAGAGAGAGAGAGACGAGTAGAGAGAGATAGGGATAGGAGAGGTAAGAATTCATCTGTATAAACTTGTCCCCTTATTACATCTTAGTCCTCTATTTATACTACTCACACATATTACCTTCCCTTCTTACACTTAGGCCCCCCATAGATTAGTTACATGACATTGCTCTCCCCCTAATGAAAGCCTTGTCTCAAGGCTTAAGCTAGAAATTCGGAAACTGATGAATGATGTGCCTCGCTGGTTCCCAAGTGGCCTCAGATACACTCAGATTAGTCCACTTAACCAACCACTCCAACACTGGATCTCCATTGCTCAAGTATGTGACCTTGCTGTCCAAGATTGCCTCAGGTTCCTGCACAAGGTTGCCTTCTTCATCTGTCACTGGCATAGTATGTGCTACAGAATGGTTTCTTTCCACCCTTAGTTTGAGCTGTGAAACATGGAAAACTGGATGAATAGCTCCAGTAGGAGGTAGCTCCAGTTTGTAAGCCACGGACCCCACATGATCCAAAACCTTGAAGGGTCCATAAAACTTGGAGCAGAGCTTTAGATTTTTCCTTATAGCCATGGAAGCTTGCCTGTAAGGTTGCAATTTCAAATAAACCATATCTCCAACCTTGAATTCTCTATCTAAACGGTGCCTATCAGCAAAAACCTTCATCCGAGCCTGAGCCTGCTGCAAATGGAACTTCACCCTAGTGAGCATGTGCTGTCTTTGATGGAACCAAACAGAGGCATCCATGTTCCTTCCCACAAATGAATTAATACCCAGCATCGAGGGAGGATGTCCATATAAAGCCTGATAAGGTGTGACTTTCAAGGAGTAATGGTAATTGGTGTTGCACCAAAATTCAGCCAAAAATAACCACTTAAACCACTGCTTGGGGTGGTCAGAGCACATACACCTCAAGAAGGTTTCCAGGCATCTATTCACCTTTTAGTTTGTCCATCTGATTGTGGATGATATGTTGTGCTCATCTGTAGAGAAGTCCCCAAACTCTTGAACACCTGCTGCCAAAAGGAACTCAAAATTTTTTTGTCAAAAACAATGCTCTCAGGCAACCCATGAAACTTGTACACATTTTTCATGAAAATGGTAGCTACTTTCTCAACAGTAAAGGGATGACTCAATCCCACAAAGTGAGCATACTTAGTAAGCATGTCAACCACCACTAAGATAGAATCCATGCCCTGACTATTAGAAAGAGCTTCGATGAAATCCATTGAAATGTGAGACCAAGGAACACATGGAATGGGTAAAGGCTGGAGGAGACCAGGTGAAGCTACATTCTTAGGCTTGCTCTTTTGACATACTTCACATGAAAGGACAAAGTCCATAATGTTGATGTGCGCTCAATTTGCCATGTTTTTCGCTTATATCTATTTCAATTTTTGTCCATATTTTATGTTTTTGGGTTGGGAAAGCATGAGATTTGTGTAGTTTATGTTTATTTTCAATATATGGAGGTCTACACAAGTTTCTGTTTAATTTTGCAGAAACCGGACGCACTTTGGAGCTTAAAGGAAAATCATGAAGACGTTGGAGATGCTAAGGAAGAGCACATGATGGTGCAGCTGGAGAAAAAACCACTTTTCACCATTCAACATTTTGAATCAAGTTCTGATGTCTTCATGAGAGTTGTAGCCCTCGAAAAGAGCTTTCTAACACATACTCATATGTGTCAATCGGACGAACGAGGGCTCAGGAAAAAGCGTTTCAAGATGGTTGCGGAATGCTGAGAACTGTCAAAGAGGTCGATATCGACCTTACTTGGTCGATATCGAGAGGAGCACGTCGACCAGAAATGCCAGAAATCGACTCAGCACTTGGAAGCTGCACAGAATAGGTCGATATCGACCACCTTTGGTCGATATCGAGTCAAGACATGGTCGAAATCACCTTCAGAGGCCGAGATCTAGTGAAGCTGAGAAGACAGGTCGATATCGACTGAATATGGTCGATATCGAGTGAACCCCAGAAGCCGATTTCGAGCCAAACCGAGTCCTAATCCGAGTGGAGGAAACATGCACATGAAGGAGAATATATTTTATCTATTTTATCTACTTTCTATCCTAAAGGGTTGAACAATTAATTACCCTAAGGATTTATCTATTTTTACCAATTTAGATTTATTTCCTTTTATCTAGAAGTATATCTTTAGATAGATTTAGATAGATTGTTCTCTTAGAATAGCTAGGATTGAGCCCTATAAATAAAGCCCTAGGGGCTGGTTTTTTCAATCATTCAAGTCAAGTCGTCTTCAGACGCAAGTAGTTAGGAGGAGAGCCTAGAGTGAAGATTGAAGGTTTTGTAAGTTTTAGTTTTAATTTAAAGTTAGTTTTTTATTTTCATATTTTGTTTCTAATTCCCCTCTTCTAGGGTTGGGGTGAGCCCAACGATAGGCATGTGTTCTTAATCGATGAATTCATAATTGTGTGTGTTTCTATCATCATCTACCTCTAGGCATAACCCTTGGATGAAAGTTCAAGGAATTCATGTTGCAAACTTGGATAGTAATTAGGGTTTTTATTCGCGAGTTTATTAATCCTAATTAAGAAAAGGTAGAAACAATTAGATTTATTTTCGAGAGTTGATTTACCTAAATTGTTAGAATTAGCGAAAGTTGATTCTTTGATGTAAAGCATGCTCTTTTATGTTATTCGTGATTTATACATCTGTTTATTGTTTTGGTGATCCCTTACCTTGGAATTTTGCACTTTTACTATTTTATTTTATTATTTAAATTCTATAGAGATTCTACTCGACACCAACCACCATCCCCTCTCCATCCCTCGACATCGACCAGTCTCAGTCGATATCGACAGCAACCGACCGCCACCTTTTCCAGCTACTCTCGAACCCTGAAACCAACTAAACCTAGAACCGCTGACTTCTCTCCTAAGGACGAACCTGACTCCCCTATACTATAGCGGGGGTCTTGACTATAAATTTATTTGGTCGAGAAACCCTCTCGTCAAATTGCAGGAGGTAAGTCGAGTTCTCAAATTACAAATAATAAGTGTATAAATGTAAATCGACTCCTAGCCTAAGCAAATAATTACAAGACTTCCTCCCGTTGTAGTGGAAGGGTAGTCAGGATCGATCCACGAGGAGGCGTGTCAGCGGATCCTAGTAGCGTTGGAAATCTCATGTCTGTGTCGACCAGAAGCCTCGATTTCGACCTTGGGCCTCGATGTCGACCTCGGCTGTCGATGTTCTCTGCAACAGAAGACCTGCAGAGACAAAAACAAGTGGTCGATATCGACTGGAAAGGGTCGATATCGATGTCAGTCACGAAATCGACTGGCTCAGAAGACTGCCAGTCGACACAGTAGGGTCGATATCGATGCTAGGGGTCGATATCGATGTTCAGAAAACTCCGCAACGATGTTCGTCGTCGACTCAGAAAACTGTCGACGAACTCAGTGGTCGATATCGACGTCTGGGGTCGATATCGATGTCTTCCTGCGGTGGGTTAGTTCTTTGTCGACAAAGAAAGGCCGAAGAATTGAGAATGGAGAGAGAAGCAATGAACAGAAATAAAACAGAGGGTTTTGGGTGTATAAAATATGTAAAAAGAAACAACTCCTAGGATTAGGGTTTACCACAACGTTAACCAATGCATGCGATAAGATAAATAAGACGGACAATTGCGCTATTTCACCCGAGGGACAAGCTTTCGCCGTAAACCAACTCTTAGGATTACTCTTGCAAATAAACCTAATTGTCTCTACCAATTTTATGTTTATAACTCAAGTTGTTAGCATGAATCCCCTTTTCTTTCAATTAGGACTAAACATAGAATCGTAGGAGGAGAGATAGACACAACGATATCGACATCAAATACTTACCTCAAGCGCGCATGGCTAACGTCGGGCTCACCCCGACCCTAAGAGCTTTGGGGAACTACTCGCTTCTCATCATGGAACTCATTGTTGATTGAAGGAAAGAAACTTGCATTAAAATAAACTCCGAAGCTTTACAACTCAACGTCAACTTTCGCAAACGTCAAACCCTAAAACGTCTCTCTAACTCTAACTCTATTGATGGTATTACTTGCTTGTGAATTGAATGAATGAATGTCAGCCCCTAGGGCTTTATTTATAGGCTACTAATCCTTGCTATCCGAGGATTGTAACTCCTATCTAAACTATGAACTCTATCCAAACAATTAGGATAGGTCTTTTATTTTGATAAAAACTTGAATAACTTAAAGGTAAAAAGATAAATAAAACTTCAGCTGCCATCTATCTTGAGAGTATGAGATAATTCCGTGCCTCCTTGAAGATATAGTTCCAATCCGCATCTCGAAATCAAATCTATCTTCTGTCGAGATAAGGGGTCGATATCGACACCAGGGGGTCGATATCGAGGTCTCTGTTCCTACTCGATTTGTTCAGCTTCAGTTGATGTCTATGTTGAGGTCGATATGGGGGTCGATATCGACACCAGAGGTCGATATCTATGTTGGGGGTCGATTTCTACCTCTGCTCAGCTTCACTTGGTGTCTATGTTGAGGTCGATATCTATGTTGAAGGTCGATATCTATGTTGAAGGTCGATATCTACCTCTGCTCAGCTTCACTTGGCTTCTTCGTTTTGACTCCGATTTCGCTCGAATTCCTACATGGTTAGCTCAAAACTCGTGCAGACCCTATTTCTTGCATTTTAGCCCATTCTTACACAAGTTTATATTCTTTTGAACCTTTTCTTTGGAGATCGAATGAAATAAGAAGTCAAAAGATGCAATAAAAGAGAAGTACAAATATGTACATCAAATGTCTTTCTTGAGGCAATACCAAAAGAAAAGAGCCTTGATCCTTTGATAAGTACCCTGTACCCCTCAGTTCCCTTCCACTGGCTCATCATGTAAGCCCCTGATAATCCTGAGTTTCAAATCTGTAGCAGCCCCAATGAACGCTTTGTGATCTACCTTGAGAATACCCTTGCACAGAGAGTACTTCCCACTGTTATCAGCCACTGCTTCTAACAATAATTGTTGGGCCACAGGGTCCCCATTATAGCTAGCCACCACTTCATTCATCCATGTAGGCTGCACAACAGAAATAGCAAAACAAGAGCCTTTCACATCCTCATCACGTCTAGAGAGAGCATCAGCTACCTTGTTCTCAAACCCCTTCTTATAAGTAATGCAGTAAATCAATCCCAATAGCTTCCTCATAGCTTTTCTCTGCAAGTGTGTGGTGAGCTTTTGATCTAACAAATGCTTGAGAGGTTGATGATCAGTTCTAATCATAAACATCTATTGCTCGAGATAATGCCCCCACTTGTCCACTTCCAAGAGTATAGCTAACAACTCTTTCTCATAAGTAGAGAAAAGTAAAGATCTCCCATGTAATGCCCGACTTACGAAAGCCAGTGGCCTCCCTTCCTGCAAAAGTACAGCCCGTATGCCACTGTCACAAGCATCAGTTTCCACCACAAATTGCTTAGAAAAATCAAGCATACCCAACACAGGAGGTACAGTTAACAATGATTTCAATCATAAGAAGGCATTTTTCTGCATTAACAGACCAACAAAAAGCATCTTTCTTCAGCAAGTCAGTCAGTGGCTTAACAATACCACCATAACCTCTTATGAACCTCATGTAGTACCCAGATAAACCCAAAAATCCCCTCAAAGCCTTCAATGATTTTGGCACAGGCCAGTTAACAATTGCCTCAATTTTCTTATGATCAGTGGCTACACTCTCTCCTGATATAATGTGTCCTAAATACTCCACCTTGGGTTGACCAAATTCACACTTTGACTTCTTGGAAAACAATCTATGCTTCTTTAGTGTGGTTAACACACAATCTAGGTGCTTCAGATGCTAACCCATTGAACTGCTGTAAACCAGTATGTCATCAAACAAAACCAAGACACACTTCCTCAAAACCTCCTTAAACACTGCATTCATAAGAGATTGGAAGGTAGCATGAGCATTTGTGAGGCCAAAAGGCATAACCCTGAATTCACAATGGCCATGATGAGTTCTAAAGGCAGTTTTCTCCACATCCTTATCAACCATCCTCACCTGATGGTAGCCAGGTCTCAAATCCAACTTAGAAAAGACAGTAGCACCCCTCAACTCATCCAACAAATCCTCAATGTGAGGAATAGGAAACTTGTCTTTCATATTAGCATCATTAAGCCTTATGTAGTCAATACACATCTTCCAACTTCCATCATTCTTTTTGACTAACAATACAGGAGAAGCAAAAGGATTGTGGCTTGGTTGGACCACACCTCTTTTCAACATCTTTGCAATCTGTTTCTCAATCTCCTCTTTCTGAAAGTGAGCATACCTATAGGGCATGCAAGCTAGAGGTGAGGTACCCTCTGTAAGGTTAATAGAATGATCATGTCCCTTTACTGGAGGCAGCTCTCTAGGCTCCTCAAACACATTAGCAAAATGAAACAAAACCTCCTCAATTCCTGCATTACTCTTCAACTCTGCAGAAGTCACAAAGTAACTTTGTGACACCTCTCCTGAAACCAGATGATCATCCTCATTAATCAACTTGCTTAACTCTTTCCCAGAAAGCATTCTAATGCTAGCTTCAGGTAGTTCGCACTCTTCCCTGATGCCCTTAATAACCACCTTCTTAATAATCAACTTGCTTAACCAACTTCTAATGCTAGCTTCAGGTAGCTTCAGGTAGTTCACACTCTTCCCTGAAACCAGCTAACCAATCAACTCCCAAATTCATCTCACTCCCAGGCATGTTGAGCAATCTGATGTCATACACATACTTACTGCCCTGCATTTCCCATTCATAGCCTTTACACACTCTATCACTCATCATCTTACCATCTAGTGTGTTAACAACCATTAACCCTGTTTTACGAATCTCAAATCCAGCTACCTTAGCAAGATTAAGGTCCAAGAAGCTGTATGTAGCCCCACTGTCAATCAAAATAGTCACTTTTCTACCCCCAATCGAGCCTTTGACTCGAATAGTTGTCCCTGATTCACCTCTTGTCAAGGCATGAACAAAGATCTCAAGCACCTCCCCATCTTGTTCATTCCACTCTAGTGGCAACAAACTATCCACATTCTCTTCGTCAGTTTCTTGTGCAATCAAACTATGCAATGTCTAGGTCTTGCACTTATGCCCAAAAAAATATATGTCACCACACCTAAAACACAACCCCTTTTTCATATCTTTAGCCTTCTTGAGATTAAACTCAGACAATTGAGTGGTGCCATTCTTTACTAGAGGATTGACTTCTTTAACATCTCCCTTGCTAGTAATGTCACGACTCTAAGAGGGCTTAAAACCCGATCCACTCAATAATCCTTGCTTCCCTGGTGCCCGAGTAATCTTCATCAAAGCCTGCACTTCTCGATAATGTAGTCTTGATTTCTCAAAAACCATCGTCATTGAAGAGGGGCATCCTAGTTGCACCAGTGATCTGATCTCAGGTCTCAATCCACTAATAAAACTTGAGATAAAGTATGATTCTATCAGATGCGGACTGAATGCAAGCATACATGCCCTCAATTCTTCGAATTTCTCAATGTAATGCTCAAGATCGTCCCCTTGATCGAGCTTGTTAAACTCTGCAACTATCTCAGTTTCACATCTTTCCCCAAATCTCGCACACAAATCCTCACAGAATTCAATCCATCTAACACGTGGCTTATGGATCATATACCCCTGTAACCAGATGTTAGCCCTGTCATTGAGATACATGGCTGCAATCTCCACTTTCTGCACCTCTGGAATCGCAAAGATAGAGAAAAAATTTTCTACCTTGCGAATCCAACTCCGAGGTTTCTTGCCATCAACGATCGGAAAATCCAGCTTTGGTAAACGATTGCTCCTTACCCCCTCATTCAACCAACTTGAATAAGAACAAGAGCTCCCGTTCGATCCATGGTTAGTCCAATTGTTGCTCTGCGATTGCCGACCACGAATTTCCCTCTCCGGAGGCCCAGATCCCATCAAAGAACTATCTGATTTTTGTTGATGACCTCCCCCTGACTTCGAGCTTTCTTGATCTTTCTCGCGTATTGGTGGATGACGCACCAGCTATGTCAATTGTGCCAACTGGGCTTTTGTAAATTTCTTAAACTCCTCCAACTGCTTAGCTTGTTGTTCGACCATCCGCGTTTGTTCATCCCTTCTTGAATGCGAATCTGCGATCGACTGTGTAACGGCCCAGATTATAAATCCGGGTTACGTTTAGAGGGAAGAATTATCCCTCTGCCAGATGATGCAATCCAAGTACGAGCTGCTTATTTATCATCTTCAAGTTATAACCATGTTTATGTCTTAAGAATATAATGATATAGTTCAAGAAAAGGGGGATTACAGACCCTCAAAACAGTCAAATAATCCAAACTTATTTTGTGCTTTCGCATGAGAACCTGTCCTATTTTAACTAGTCAAACTCAAATATAAACAAACGAGTTTAATTTAAAGTAAATACAATTTGTTTCAAGGTGACTCATTCAGCCAAAACATTTGTGAAAACAAGGTTTTAAAGGTGCGAATTCTTCTTAACACTCGTCCTAGGTGAAAACATCGTCATAGAAGCAATCAGCAAGCAAAAGGGAGCGGGTACCTGAAACTATACCACAAGTCAAGGTCGAGCCACTCATGAGGGACCGGAAGTCCTCGCTGAGGCCATATAATATGCCTATACCTAGAATAAAGGATGTTCTAATGCAATACTGTAATTTAAATCACACAAGCATGCTGACAGTTTATATAATGCAGAAAGCGATAAATTTGGATCCACACAGAATGCCAAGTGGCATATCCCTCTCCTACCTCTGCACCCCTTCCCGTTAGTGCAGAGACTGGCCAGTTCGATGCTATAGCATATCATATCTCATCATAGCATATCATATCTCATCATCATGCTCATCATACACATGCCCGATGGTGCTGCGCTATCATCTCATCATACTCATGCCCGATGGTGCTAAGCTATCATCTCATGTAACGACAGGAGTGACTCAGGACAAACCCGATGGGACTCGGCTATCCTCTGACCCTAGCAAAGACTCTAGAACTCACAGATAACGGTCGTTCTGTTTCAAACACATAGAGAGTAGGGATGCTCATTCATAAGTGCAAGTCCTAAGCATGATACTACATGGCATGCTTTTATGCATATGCAACACCTACATACTATATGACACATCAGGCATGAGGTCCAATCACTTGAGCAAGCCCCGGAGGACTTACCTGGAGTCTTCACATCCAATTAGCCAGTAAACAAGCCACTCAAAAAATCATCCATCAGCAAACAAGTCACTCAGAGAACCATCCAATCACACTAGCAAGTAATAAGCAAGGAACAACTCATCAATACACATTTACTCAACGCACAAGCATGCTTTCAAGTCAACACAAGACTAACAATATTTTATTCAGGAAACCTCGCATTCTCATCATAACCATCATCCTCAATTAACCTTGTTCTCATCAAGTATGAAACTTATCTCAAATTCTTACTAATATCATCACTCAAAACATCTTACTTCATATCAAGTTCAGGTTTTCCTTAACTATTTTCTCAAGTAACCATCAATTATCAAATACTCGAATACTCAACAAAACCACAAGTTCCCAAAACCAAGGATCAACAAGTCTTATTTATCAAAACTCACATAATAAATCATGCTCAATGAGTAACCCATGTAAGTTGATATCTCAAGAAATCCTTTATAGGTCCAATTATAAGAACTACTTAGCAACAAGCACTACAATCAATCTTAAAAGCACCTAAGTATAATAATTTGTAAAGCGTCTTTCACATAGTCTTACCTCCTAATTCATATCTCAATAGCAAAACATCAAGCTTACAAGTATAACAAGTTCTCAAGAAAACCCTATACACTTGGACGTATCTTAACTACTCTTATTTTACAATCAACAACATTAATCAAATGACATTCAAATAAACACTCACACTTAAAAGTATATTTAAGTAAGGAGAATCCTATCTCATTTTTCATTTTATACACTTAGCAAGGTCGTCTAAGGGTACCCAGGTTGGTTATCCTATTTATAGATCTTCTAGGTGACAAGTCAACAATTTATCAAAGTCATACCATATCTACTTTATTTAACTAAATCAACCTACTCAACAAGGTCACAAAGCATAATAATTAATAAGTCTTCAAGGCACATCTCTTTATCGAGGATCTCAACTTTACTTATCAAGACAAATTATTAAATCACATCTCAAGATATTTCTCATGTAATTAATAATCTCAACACAACCACTTAAGGTTACAACTCATGAATCTCCACAAATGAGTTTACAAGCTTACATCATCCTAATAAATATAGACATTCATAATAATCTTAATCTGACCCAATTATAACAAGTGATATCTCGTCCTCACCTCATCCTTAGATCATAACATAACTCAATTCTTACTAACACCAACTATCAATTAATCACTCAACCAAGTCATGTACCAATTATGAGGACAACTTCCATTTATATGCATTTTCTAGATAGTTCAATCCACCCCATCCTCTTGACCAAGTCCTATTGAGACAACTAACCCCTTTATTCAGCCCATTAATCAAGTTGTTATCTCCGGTTCATAAACTCGTTTATAATAGTTTGAAATCAAATTGGCCACTTGAGTTTATAAAGCCGAGTTATCTATAAACACTCATAAAAAAAATGTTATCTATGCACACCACCATTGCAAGGGCAATCAGCAACCACCACAAAAGAAAAGCCAAATCAATTTGCAAAGTAACTCATATAACCAAACCTCAAACGAAACTCAGTTAAGTTGATTTTGCAATTGGAAACAAATTTGCATCTCTAAGTTAAATAAGAAACCAATATTTATTGAAATCGGAAATTACTAAATTGAGTGTGAATAGGGACCCAAGAGTTATACCCATCCCGACCGAGGCTGAGAAGGAATTGAAGGTTCGAGTTCAAGGGTTCGGTTCGAGTTGGCGTCGGACCCATCCTCTTCATCTAAAGAGCACATGCAGGAGAGGGAGGCAGTGCTCTCGTCCTAGCACCGGTACCGTCCCTAGTAGCACCGGTCGGCGCCGACTTCAATGCCTAGAATCTAGGCTCCGTTATCGACACCAAGAGAAAAGGTTTTGGGGTCGCAGCTCCAAGGCGAAGGAGAGAGAGAGCTTCGGCATCTGAATCGATGGGCTGCTGGTCCTCGTCGGGAGGGTGTTCCTCGTCCTCCAACATCGACAGCTGCAGCTCCACCTGAGCATGGCAGCAATGGCGAGAAAGGGAGGAGGAGTAGCGAGAGGGAGGAGGAGGTAGATGAGGCGAACTTGGCTCCTTGCTGGTGGTGTACGAGTTTCAGCGAGGATGGTTGAGAGAGGAGGCCGGACAGAGGGACGCCGGTGAGAGGAGAGAAGGACGTCGAGTCGGGCTCCGTCTTCTCTTCAGTTCAGGCCACAGCTGGTCGGTTCCAGCCCTTCAATGGCAGTCGTGAGAGGAATGGTTGACGAGACCGAAATGGGAGGACGACGTCAAGGGGGCTTGGTTCTGATGAGAGAGAGAGAGAAAGAGAGAGAGAGAGAGAGAGAGAGAGAGAGAGAGAGAGAGAGAGAGAGAGAGAGAGAGAGAGAGAGAGAGAGAGATGAACAGAAGGGAGAAGGAACAAGGCCGGTTTTGGAGGGAGTAGCCATGGAAGCCCTTTTGTGAGCTCAGATCTGAAGAAAGGAGGAGGGTGAAAAGTGCAGTGGGGTTTGTAGGGATGGCGACTGAGAGCTTATAAATGGGGAAATTAGGGTTATCCTTATATTAGGAAAAATTACAAAAATCATTCCGCTATTTTTGTTTTGCAAAACTTTTATCACAAAAAATAACAAGATTTAACCCAACAAATTATGTTTAATTTAGAATGTCATAAGAATTGTAATACTCGTCTCATTAGATTCAAACGATATTTATAAAATAACATTTTAAAATTTCCGGTCTTTACATCATCCACCTCTAAAAATAAGTCTCGTCCTCGAGACTAAAATCCTTTTTAAAGCAAACAAACATTTCGGAAACTCATGCCAGCTCCTCCTATGTCAGTCAACCAGATTTTCAAGGATGCAACAAGCAGTTTATCCACCTCTAAGGGGTAATCCCAGATTTCACTTCCTAAGTTCATTTCTTATGATCAGTCTTAGCATTAACTCAAATACTAACATGTCTAACATATCATCATATCAGATCTCAACATTTCTAGCTCAAGATATCAACATATTAGGATTTGTCATACTATGATATCTCATCGTCATCAAATCCCATCATCAGCACATCATATAATCATAGAAATCTACACAAGGGCAACGCGAGACTTAAGTTTGAACCGGAGGAAAGAGACACTAAGGGATTCGATGGACTCCTGACACAAGGGTAGACTCAGATATTATCTGGTAAGACTCAACACGAGAATGTCGCCGATGCCCATGGGAAACCCTTAAGGTTACGATCACGTCACTCAGATTATCATGTAACACATCAAGTCATAAAACACACAACGGGGTAATCTTGCACACTAACATGAACCTATCTCAGGAGGCAGTGGTAGTACGATTCTAGCACTAGTGTCATATCATGTGGAAAGGTAGAAGATAACAACCTATCCTCATGAGAGCAATATCATTATACACATTATCATCAAGTCAAATCATTACGAACAAGGAATATCACACATATAGTAACAAGGAAATGCTATTAAGGGACCGCACTCATTTAAGGCAAATCTACAATCTGTCACCAAAATATACTAAATAGATTCAGTACATGCTTGAGGGAATCCCATATGCCACCACGGGGAAGGGAACTAACAAAACAGGTAAGGAATAGTATCAACATGTCTAAAAAGTCATGAAAGAAACATCATATATTTCACTAGTAAGGACAACCGTAACTGTGTGCTTCATGCAATTTTTGTCACCAAGGCATACATCAAAACATATGCCATATCACTATAACCTCAACATGGTAGATAGTATAGTATCGACAATTCCTAAGCAAAAGGTGGTGCATAGTAATTTAATCTATAGGGATGGACGTGTTAGCATACGGGGCTTAAAACTATTAATGCACAACGAGCATAGACAGACATCATGTAGCAATTAAAAGTGAGCATGTGCAATATTATGACCTACGCATGGTACTACCCATGTAAAGTATAATTTGATGATGTCAAAATATAACAAGATTGCTCCAATGATAATAATCAAAAGGTGTAAGCAATCGTAATCTCATAAAATCATATAACAAGGGCAAATATGCACGATAGGTATACTACCAAAACCCTATTATAACAAGGGTATACTACTAAAATCATATAACAAGTTCAGGTTTTCCTTAACAATTTTCTCAAGTAACCATCAATTATCAAATACTCGAATACTCAACAAAACCACAAGTTCCCAAAACCAACGATCAACAAGTCTTATTTATCAAAACTCACATAATAAATCATGCTCAACGAGTAACCCATGTAAGTTGATATCTCAAGAAATCCTTTATAGGTCCAATTATAAGAACTACTTAGCAACAAGCACTACAATCAATCTTAAAAGCACATAAGTATAATAATTTGTAAAGCGTCTTTCACATAGTCTTACCTCCTAATTCATATCTCAATAGCAAAACATCAAGCTTACAAGTATAACAAGTTCTCAAGAAAACCCTATACACTTGGACGTATCTTAACTACTCTTATTTTACAATCAACAACATTAATCAAATGACATTCAAATAAAACACTCACACTTAAAAGTATATTTAGGTAAGGAGAATCCTATCTCATTTTTCATTTTATACACTTAGCAAGTTCGTCTAAGGGTACCCAGGTTGGTTATCCTATTTATAGATCTTCTAGGTTACAAGTCAACAATTTAGCAAAGTCATACTATATCTACTTTATTTAACTAAATCGACCTACTCAACAAGGTCACAAAGCATAATAACTAATAAGTCTTCAAGGCACATCTCTTTATCAAGGATCTCAAATTTACTTATCAAGACAAGTTATTAAATCACATCTCAAGATATTTCTCATGTGATTAATCATCTCAACACAACCACTTAAGGTTACAACTCATGAATCTCCACAAATGAGTTTACAAGGTTACATCATCTTAATAAATATAGATATTCATAATAATCATAATCTGACCCAATTATAACAAGTGATATCTCGTCCTCTCCTCATCCTTAGATCATAACATAACTCAATTCTTACTAACACCAACTATCAATTAATCTCTCAACTAAGTCATGTACCAATTATGAGGACAACTTCCATTTATATGCATTTTCTAGATATTTCAATCCACCCCATCCTCTTGACCAAGTCCTATTGAGACAACTAACCCATTTATTCAGCCCATTAATCAAGTTGTTATCTCCGGTTCATAAACTCGTTTATAATAGTTTTAAATCAATTTGGCCAATTGAGTTTACAAAGCCGAGTTATCAATAAACACTCATAAAAATTGTTATTTATGCATACCACCATTGCAAGGGCAATCAGCAACGACCACAAAAGAAAAGCCAAATCAATTTGCAAAGTAACTCATATAACCAAACCTCAAACAAAACTCAGTTAAGTTGATTTTGCAATTGGAAACAAATTTGCATCTCTAAGTTAAATAAGAAACCAATATTTATTGAAATCGGAAATTACTAAATGGAGTGGGAATAGGGATCCAAGTGTTATACCCCTCCCGACCGAGGCTGAGAAGGAATTGAAGGTTCGAGTTCAGGGGTTCGGTTCGAGTTGACGTCGGACCCATCCTCTTCGTCTAAAGAGCACAGGCAAAAGAGGGAGGCAGTTCTCGTGTCCTAGATCCGGTACCATCTCTGGTAGCACCGGTCGGCGCCGACTTCAATGCCTAGAATCTAGGCTCCGTTGTCGACACCAAGAGACAAGGTTTTGGGGTCGCATCTCCAAGGTGAAGGAGAGAGAGGTTCGGCATCTGAATCGATGGGCTGGTGGTCCTCGTCGGGAGGATGTTCCTCGTCCTCCAACGTCGGCAGTTGCGGCTCCACCTGAGCATGGAAGCAATGGCGAGAAAGGGAGGAGGAGTAGCAAGAGAGAGGATGAGGTAGATGAGGCGAGCTCGGCTCCTTGCCGGTGGTGTACGAGTTTCAGCGAGGACGGCTGAGAGAGGAGGCCGGACAGAGGGACGTCGGTGAGAGGAGAGGAGGACGTCGAGTCGGGCTCCGTCTTTCCTTCGGTTCAGGCCACAGCTGCTCGGTTCCAGCCCTTCAATGCCAGTCGTGAGAGGGAGGGTTGACGAGACCGACATGGGAGGGCGACGTCAAGGGTGCTTGGTTCGGATGAGAGAGAGAGAGAGAGAGAGAGAGAGAGAGAGAGAGAGATGAACAGAAGGGAGAAGGAACGAGGCCGGTTTTGGAGGGAGTAGCCATGGAAGCCCTCTTGTGAGCTCAGATCTGAAGAAAGGAGGAGGGTGAATAGTGAAGTGGCTTTAGTAGGGATGGCGGCTGAGAGCTTATAAATTGGGAAATTAGGGTTATCCTTATATTAGGAAAAATTACAAAAATCATTCCGCTATTTTTGTTTTGCAAAACTTTTATCACAAAAAAATAACAAGATTTAACCCAACAAATTCTGTTTAATTTAGAATGTCATAAGAATTGTAATACTCGTCTCATTAGATTCAAACGATATTTATAAAATAATATTTTAAAATTTCTGGTCTTTACAGACTGTTGCGTGGAGGCTGCAAAATCCCTCATGGTATCCCTGAGCTCGGCGAACTGTGTCTCCAGATTCTTTGATCTCGTTTCATTTACCATTGAAACAACCTTGAGCACCAGAAAAGGGCTCTGATACTAATGTAGTGTATAGAGGTGGTGGTGGTGTATGGTGAAGGTGGTGACGTCTATTGTAACAGACAGAAGAAGACAGAAGAAGAATAAGATGGAGGGAGAATTAGTTAGAAGGAGAGAGAGAGACAAGTAGAGAGAGATAGAGAGAGATAGGGATAGGAGATCATGTAAGAATTCATCTGTATAAACTTGTTCCCTTATTACATCTTAATCCTCTATTTATACTACTCACATATACTACCTTCCCTTCTTACACTTAGGCCCCCCATAGAGTAGTTACATGACATTTTACCTCGCGTTTCTTCACATTTATCATATTTTTTTCACATTACATCTACTATACAACAATAGATAAAACCTCTAATAAAAGAATTTATTTTTATAATTGTTTATTTCTCTTAGTCATTTAACTTGGTTTTATATTTAATTTTACGAAACAACTTTAAATTATTATCAATTTATTATTTGTGATAAATTCTATATATACACACACATAATAGATAATGCTAACTTTAATTGCTAATTTTAAAAAAAATATATATTTTTACCTCACATTTCTTCACATTTATCATTTTTTTCACATTACATCTAACTATACATTAATAGATGAATAATTTTTTCCTTGTGCATATATGTTAGTTATTTTTTAATAAAAAAATTTTAATTTATGAGATAAAGCTTACAATAATGTGTGAACAATAAATAAATTATTAGTTAATTTCTATATATCTTTATATTTATTAGTTTCTATATATTGTTAGAAAAATATGTGCAAAACAATAGATAATTTGTGAATCAATAGATGACCTACATATATTATTGGTCGAATTCTATTTTCAATTTCGTATACAATTGGTAGAATTGAAAGGAAGAGGGAACCAATGTGTTCGGTGATGTTAATTTTTTTATATTGGATATATTATTTTATATAAAACGATAAGTTTTCTATCTAATTAAAATATAAGGTTGAATATTTATTAAAATAAGTGGATTATATTGATTTATTAAAAAGATAAGTTTTCTAATATATAAGGTTGAATATTTATAAAAAAAACCAAATTAATATAGAGAAAATTCGTGTCACGGGCACTATTTTTTTTTTTGCTAAAATGTAAATTATACTATAAGAAAGATATCATAAGGCAAAAACACATGTGATTACAATAACCAATTACATCAAAAAGAATACATATTCGGGAGGACATGCAAGCCCTCCCAACATATGTCACCTATCACCCAACAAACCGAAATTCCTCAAAGGTTCATAACCATCTCCACTGGGAAGATGTCATACAATAATCTATATACATGCAAAAGAATAAGCCTAACAATCACCCCAACCGGAATGGAGTTATCATAAAAAATGAGAGCATTCCTCGCATGCCATATGTAATAAAACGTGGTGACGAACGCTAGGACTCTAGCTCTATCATGTGGCCGCCTTCCCTTGCTAGCTCGGCGCAATGTCTCACACCCAAGAGCAATCGTGGCAATCTGATCACGTACACGAAAATGCCTCCGAACAGCTCCCCACACCTCCAAAGAGAAAGGGCATTCGAAGAACAGGTGATCATGCGTCTCAAGATCATCCTCACAAAATCTGCACACCGGATCAACATCCAAGAATACTATAATACTATAATACTAAATGAGAAGTCGCCTAACCCATGTGGCAGCTTCTCCTTTAAAGTAGGAATTTTTTTATTATAGGATTTGTTATTAATTGTTAAGATTTGTTAGTTAGAAAATCTAATTAAGTAAACATTCTACCTTATCTAATTAAGCAAACAAATCTACTTAACTAATTATTATCTAACTAATTAAAATATTAGAAAAATCAATTATTATTTTGAATTGGATATGATTGCAATTTTGAATTTGAATAACAATTCGGATAAACTTAAATAACTAACAAAATCAACATCGGATCTCTTTAATTATTATTTATTATAAATCAAATTACTTATTTAAATACATAATGAATTAATTAATTATTTTTCCCTAAATCTTAACCAATTGATTTTATTTTTAAATTTCTTTTTATTAATTTCATTAAAATTATTTTGAATTGGATATGATTGCAATTTTGAATTTGAATAAAATTTCGGATAAACTCAAATAACTAACAAAATCTATATTGGATCTCTTCAATAAGATTCTTATACAAAAATACCCCTTGTGTCTTCAATTGTATAAATTCTACCATCTCTCTATCAATGTTGTCTTCCTCACTGTAAGTTTTTTTTATTGATCAATCTAATTTAATTCTAATTTCTTGCAAACTTGTCACCGATCTAATTTTTAGCATTTTATCTTTCTATTTTGTTTGTTTTTTATTTATAATTTATTCCAATTGACCTTAATTAGTATGTGCATGTAATTGTTTGTTTATAGGATAGTGTAAAAGTAAAACGTTGAGCATCGACTTGATTTAGTTCAATTTGTGTTCTTCTGCCCCCACTCAATATATAACGTTATAGTTTTTGAGGTGAGTAGTACTAGAGTTTAGAGTACAAACAAAAAAAATTATATATTTTTTTAATATAAAATATGAAATATATTAATTTAAAAAAACCGCACAATAGTGCGGGTACTAAACTAGTTTAGTAAACTATCCATCTCATTTTTTTAACTAAAGTAACCCTAATCCTATCAATTCATCTCGTCTCCTCCCTTCCTCTTTCACCGTTTCTCAAACCCTACATCTCTTCGGATCCAGATCGCTCCTCGGTTTCGCTCCTCCTCAAACCCTTTCTCACAGATTTCCGTTTCCATGGCTGCTCCTCGCTCTTGCTCCTCCTCCTCCTTCGTTTCCATGGCGGTTCCTCCTCCTCCTTTTTCCAGATCCATGGCTGCTCTCGGCATGACGTCTTTTGCCTCGCTCTCGCTCGACTCTGGAAACGGAAGTACAACCGCTAGTGCCGCCTCTGATCACTCATCTAACAACTTGGAAACAACCGCAAAACCGCCCACTCTCTTTAAAGACTGAATATATTTTATATTATTATATTATTATATTATTATTTTGAGTAAATAAATTATTAATTTATGCAATTGGTAAAAATGGGAGAAAACCCGTCCTCAAGCGTAAGTTTTGATTTTAAAGTCATTCCGGCATCGTTTTGAGAATTTAGATTCTATCGGATTTTAATTCCGCCTTCAAGCTCCGAGTATTGATAAAAAAATTTAATTTAATTCCGTTTATCTTGAAATTGAATTGAAATTTGATTTAAATTTGATTTAGTCGGGATTCGATCGGGCGAGCGGGTTTCGAGTCTATTCCGCTAATTTGAATTCTTCTATGAGGGACCAATTTCATTTATTTTCCATTCCCCTGTTCTTTTATTTCTCTCTCTCTCTCTCTTCCCCACGCTCCTACTGCTGTGCAACAGCACACCCACTCCCTTGTTTTGGCTGTTGCAGAAATAGCTTGAGGACAAGAAAATGGGCAGCTCAATTGGCCTTTGGTCCCCTATCTCTCTTTCTGATTGAAACCCAGCTCTTAAATTCCCCATTTGATTCCAATCTCTTTCTGTTGCCTAGGCCAGCACCCTCCCTCCGTTCGCTTTCCACCACCGTCTCGTCGGCGTTGCAGCCTCCTATTCCAGACGCCCAGAAGGGAACCGGAACCACCAACGCCGCCGAGGAGCTCTTTTCCCTCCCTTGTTTTTCCGATTTAAAGGTCGGAATTCTATTTTCTCTCGATTTCAATGCCCAAGTGCGCCAAATGTCTCCTTACTTATCCCTCTCTATTCCTAGGACGAAAGTGACCCTCCCCTCGAGCTATCGCTGCCGGAAGCCGCCATTGACATCGGGAAACTCCACCTCGGAAGTCGCCGCTGTAAGTTCCCTCTGGGACGAGTGCGCCAAATGCCTTCTTTTTGGGACGAGTGTGGTCGGAATTCGATTGCGAGTGCCTGGGTAAATTTTCGAGCCAAACGGACCACCTTATCCTGAGCATTCAACCTTCTTCTCCTCCGTTTCTTCTCCGTCGTCGTGGTGCCTCTGTTCATCTGTTGGGTTGAAGACGGGTTCAACGCCCGGTTCTCTATTTTATTTTCCCTCTTCCGGTTCACCTCCTCTCTCCCGGTTCATTAAACACAAACGGATCTCGACCCGGATCCGGATTAGATATAAGGGTTATGTCATTTTTTCCAGCTGGGCCTTTTTCTCTCTTTTCAGATGGGCTCGGGTTGGGGCTTGATTCTGGGTTAAAAGGATTGGGCCTGCTGGGTTTGATTTCCAAGTTGTGTCTTTTGGTTATTGTGACTTATGATGATTTCATATATATGTTTTATTTTGTGATAGTAGTTACTTATTATATTATTATCTTGTGTGTTAAATTATGAATTTATGAAAGTAAATTTCAGAAATTATCTTATATTAGGAAATTATTTTAAAAAGTGATATTATTGAGGTAAGTATTTTGTGATGATTTAAATATGTAAGTTGGGAATTTTGAAATGGCTTGTTGATTCTGGATTTAATAGGAATTTTGGAAATGGATTTAATTTGAGGCATTATGTTAATTATATATTGTTGATAAAGTATTATTTAAATGAGTCTTCAAGTTTCCGGAAATAGCTCTTAAATGATTTATTGTTGAAAACCAAAATGCCGGAATTATTTCTATAATGTGATTTTGAGAGATTGGCTTTAAGGTTTAAATGTTTAATGTCGGAATTTGGCCAAGTATGATTTGAGACATTATTTTGAATATGAGTTGACTTAATTTGGGATTTAAGAGTTTGGAAAACTTTGGAAAATGAGTTTTAAAAGATTATTTTAATATTCAATATTAAAGAAGGGATTTGACGGAACTTGAACTATTTGATCTTGAGCTTGAAGTTATATTAAAAGTGTCATTTCAAATGTCGGGATTTTGTCTTGGCTTGATGAGGTTGGTTTTGAGAAGGAAATTGGAAGAATGATTTTGGTTGATGTTGATCATATCGGAAAGGTTTTGGAAAACGGTTTTACTATCGGTTGGTTTTGAGTATGTTGAGAACTTGGGTTTCGTGCGTATGAATGTTGGTCCGGTAGCTTATGGCAATGGCTTGATGATAGGTGTGTATTGCTTTTGGATTGCTTTGGACTTGCATTTGGGCCCTTGCTTGTGTTATCTTGTTGTTCTGCATCTTCAGGTAAGTATCCTACGGGACTTACTCAGTACCCTGGACCTCTTGCCTGATGTGTCATGTGATGTGTAGTTTTGTTGCATATTAAAGCATGATGTGTAGTATCATGCTAGGATTGCATTGAACTGATCATGTGAATACTATGTGTGTTTGAATACAGAACGGTCGTTATCTGTGACAGTCCTAGAGTCTTTGCTAGGGTCATAGGGTAGCCCAGCCCCATCGGGTGCCCTGGCTCTATCGAGTCGATATGAGCATGATATGATAGCCCAGCACCATCGGGCAAGCGATGAGATGATATGATATGATATGATGATGTCGTGGTTAGTGCACCGCCACGAGAAAATTACTATGCTATAGCACCGAACTGGCCAGTCTCTGCACTAACGGGAAGGGGTGCAGAGGTAGGAGAGGGATATGCCACTTGGCATTGTCTTGGGCCCTTTACACTTTTTTCGCATATTATAACTGTCAAGCATGCTTTGTGATTGAAATCTTGTACTGCATTAGTCATCTTTTATTTAGGTATAGGCATGTTATGTGGCCTCAGCGCGGTCAGAGGACCCGCGGGCGATTACCGGGCCTGACTTCGTGGATAGTGTTAGGTACCGCTCTTGTTTGCTCCTTGCTTCTGTGACGGGGAATCTCTTGGTGAACCAAAGAATCCGGCTAGTATTCTAACTTGATAAAATGGCAATCACCCACTATGTTTTAGTTTTGACCCGGCTCTGCCATGGCATTTGTATCTAAACTTTTCTTCCGCTTTACTTTCATTTGAACTGAATTTTCGCGACTTCGATTGCTTGGGGTTCGAAATCCCCGCTTTAAATATTGATCTTTAGAGGTTTGAATCCTTGACCCGTACCTGAATTGCAACATCCGAACGAAGGTATCCAACCTTCGAAATGACCCGAGTATTTATATTCGGGCCGTTACATTCTCTATACTCAAACACCACCGCGTTAGCGTTGTTTGCAATCTCTAGCGGATTTCATCCAATCTCTCACGCTGGCGCTGCTGCTGCTCAAGTTTCCTACTACTTCTATGTCCTCATCGGCTTTATGTTCTATGTGCTGAAGTCGCAGTCACCGGTGATGTCTCGAGCACGGGATACAGGTACTCTCTCCTCTCTCAATCTCTTTTGTGATTTCGGTTGGATTATACTCTAATTAGCCATATCTGTTGCTATCTTCACACACTGATTTTGGCTGGCCATCTTTGATGTTTCAATTCATATAGAAATTAAGTAGGACAGTGACTGGTTGATTGAAATTTCGCATTGCACTATACACATTTGAAAAGTAGAGCTTGAAAGCCCTGAAGAGGACATGAGAGCGATATGGTCCCTACATGTGCCACCTTGGATAGAAGCGCTGAAGAAGTCGGCCTAGCGACTACAAAGTCTAGAGCTTGTACATAAACCCTTTAAATTTCCGCATAGATGGTTTTAGGTTTCAAATTTTGAATTTTTGGGATTTGGAGACTTTGGATATGCTGTGGTTTTATCTATTATGCACTAACGATTTCAGGAACGACGAGGAAGAAAAGAAGCTTCTCTAGAGGCACTTAAAATCGACTAAACCAGTCGAAATCGACCAACTGGGATCGAGCCATCTTCTCGAGTCGACATCGAGGACTCAGGAGATTAAAAGAGTAGTCGATATCGACCAACATAGTCAATATCGACCAATTTCTGGCAGCCCTCAACTTTAATTTCTTCCTCGACTTCGACAGATGCAGTCGACATCGACCATTGTACTCGACATCGGCTACTGGCATCGACTGACCTGAATCCACAGGTTGCTCTGTGAGTTTCTCTTCACCCTTGATTTTCTTTTAATACAGTGAGGACACTGTATATTTTAAGTATGGGGTGGGGTAGAAACATGTCTTATGGTCACAACTTGGTTTTCTTCTTCGCATTGCATTCATGTTTAAGTTTTTGTTCTTAGTCCTTATTTTAAAAAAAAAAGATACAAGAATCAAAAAAAAAATAGAAAATGTCAAAAATACAAAAAATGCATATTTACCTTAAAGTTTGTTTTATAAACCCTACTTAGACGTCCTATGATGAGAACTCAATAGCTGACTTGATCATGTAAATCCTATGGCATATTTGGACGGTTTAGCCTAAGTCCTTAAAATGGTTTTTATGTAGATTGTGAACTTGTGATGAAATTGAGCACATATGATCCTAGGCTAAAAAGCAAATCCAACAAAAAATTGTCCTTGTGAGAATTTTGGCATATAGGGAGAACATTAAAAATCCCTCTGCTTTCTTGAGTGTATTTACTCTTCGTATACATCTTTAAATGTTGTTATAGTTATTCAAAGCCAATGCATATATATTTATGTTTACGAATTAAATGATGGAGGCATCTTTTAAGCCATTTTTATCCTCTCTTTACCTACCCTGCATTATCTCTGCTTGAAACCAGAATATTAGCCTGAGCCTTATATTGTAAACTCCACAACATTATCACTACCCGAATTGAGCCTGACCCCCATTTGGGAATCGAGACTTAGATTGGTTAGAATAATGCATTGTGGAAAGAAAGTGCATATTGTCTAGTTTTGAGCAAAGGAAATTATGGGTTGGTACATATTCGCGTCTTGTCACACATTGTAAAAGGATTTTTGGCTCACCATATAAATGCACATTATTTATTTATTTATTTAATTTCGTGCAAAAAAAAGAAGAAAAAAAAAAGAAAAAAATATTGTTACATAATGCATGAGCCAATTATTCCTTAGTACTTTTATTTTATACAAGCTTTATATTTTTGAGAGCATATTAATGCACATTATTTATTTATTTATTTAATTTCATGCAAAAAAAAAGAAGAAAAAAAAAGAAAAAAATTATTGTTACATAGTGCATGAGCCAATTATTCCTTAGTACTTTTCTTTTATACAAGGTTTATATTTTTGAGAGCATATTAGGGTTTGAAAGAAGGTTGATAAGCATTATGGAAAAGAAGTTTGGATGCGCATTATTGTAGAGATATGGTTTGGATATAGTTGTGATAAAGTTTAGGAGTCTTGATTCCCGAATTTTATAAGCACCACATAGCCAAATAATTCCATACCCTTTATTTTATAACAAGCCCCATTAAAACCCTGCCGAATGGAGTCTTCTTTGAAGTCTTCCATTGAGTGAAAGTCCTCCTGATGGTTCTTATTGCATTTTCATAATTGGTTGCGAAGTGGATTTTTATAAATTGCAATGTTTATGAGTTTGTATATGGAATTGAGGTGAGAGTTGATCTTCATAAACTAAACACATGAGAGTTGAATGCAAACACATTATCCCTGTGAGGTTGAATCAAAATTGCATATGCCTATGGATCGCTCATATATGTGCTATGACGTTAATTTTACTTGTTTTGCTTTGCTACCACTTATGATGTTGCTTTTGATAAGGGCGAAGAGTTGAAGGGTGTGTTGTAGGTGTTGGTTATTGCTTGGTTACTGCTTGAGGACAAGCAAGTCTAAGTATGGGGTATTTTGATGTACATATTTGTACCCTTTTTATTCGCAAGTTTGGACTTCATATTTCATTCGATTCCTAAAATAAAGGTTGAAAATAATGCAAATTTGTGTAGAATGAGCTAATGTAAAGGCCGAATATATTTTTATATTATTTTAATATTATTTTAATTAAATATACTATTATTTTATTCAATTTGTAAAATTGGAATAAAAAAAACCCGTCCTCGAGCATCAAGTTTCGATTTAAAATCATTCCGGCATCAATTTAAATTAGGATTTTTGACGGGATTTGATTTTTCGACATCGAGACCGAGTGTTAATAAAAAAATTAAATTGAGCTACAAGAATTGATTGAATTTTATTTAATTTTCGATTATCTTGAATTAAAAATTTAATTAAATTCGATTTAGTCGGGATTCGTTCGGGCGAGCGGGTTTCGGGATATTTTATCGGGTTCAAAATATCTTGTTGGGACCACGTATATTTTAATTTCTTTCTTTTTCTTTTCTTTTCTTTTCTCTCTCTCTCTCTCTCCCTCTCTCTCTCGGCAGCCCTGCCGCAACCTGCCTCACATGAAATGGTCCCTCCTCCTACATTCATCCAATGTCCCCTCTCCCTTTCACTGCCTTCTGTAGCAGCCACACCCATTGTGTGTGCCCATTCCATCAGACCCTCACCCCTCTCTTGATTCTCTCTTCCCGTTCCCTCAAACAAAACCCCAAAAGCTTCCTCCTTTCCTCCATATCTTCAACAACCATCATCACCATCCTCCTCCTCTTTCAGCAGCCACCTTCTCCTCCATTGGCCGCCAGAGCACCACCACAGCTCCATCCCCGAGTAGAACCTCCCAGCAGCCTCCTCTTTTCTCCCGACGTCGGAAGACGACGCCTAGAAGCCTAGAAGACAACGCCCAGGAGCGAAGCCGACACAATCATACCTCTACCTCGTTCCCCTGTTCGCGTTTTCAAGGTCGGCATGTCGGAGCCCCCTCCACTCTCGACGAGCTCGATCGAAGCCAATCGTGCCTCCGACGAAGATTTTCCGGCGAAAAATCAAATCCTCGGTGAGCTCCGTTTCCTCTCCTCCCTTGACTACGTTTGAGTCGTTTTCTGTTGGTCATGATCGATTTGGGTTGTTGGTCGGATTGGGGGTGGTTGGGTTGAGAAACCGCTGGCAGGGGGCCTCTCTTCCTTCTCCCGTTCTTCCGTCGTCGAGCAGGGCTCTGTTCTTCTATGAGAGGTTGAAGACGAGTGTGTGAGATGGGCTTGGGCCTAATCTTCTCCCGGATCCGGATCTTCTCATCCGGATTTCCTCCTCTCTTCAACATTCTTGGGGCGGGTACGGGCTTGGCATTCGGGTTTCAGTGTTGGGTTGTTGGGTTGGGTCACCTTCCGGGTTCTTCCCCCTTCTTTCGGGCATGGGCTCTCCGGGTTGGGGCTTCTCTTTTTCAGATTTTTTTGGGCTTCTGGGTTGTGGGTTATACATGTGTGGGTTTGTGATTATTAATTTCGGTAGTGTTTATGTATGTTATATGTTATATGTTATATTAGTATATATTTGCATGTTATTTTATTTAATAATTCTGATTTTAGGAAAATGACTATATATAATTATATGTTCTGAATTATTAATTTATATATTTAAAAAGTTTTTAAAAGTGATATTTATTGATAGGGAGTTATAAATATATTTATGGTTATTGTTTTGAGACTTTATGAATATTAAGTGTTAAATTATTTTGATATTAGAATTATTTTGGGATTTGGTTATAATTATAATATTCTGGAAGTTTATCCTTATATATTGTTTATTGTTTAAAATTAATATTGATTGGATTATTTGATTGATGCATTTTATGAGAATTTCAATATGTAAGTTGGGAATTTTAAAGTGAATTGTTGATTTATGAATATTATTTGTGAGCATAGAAATTATCTTGATGATTTAATATTGGAGTTTATTTATATAATGTTTTTGAAATAAGAAACATGCCGGAACGATTTCTAATATATGATTTTGGGAAAATGAGCCATAAGGTTTAAATGTGTAATGTCGGGATTTGGATAAGCGATTTTAAAAGAGTTGGTTGATTTTCTAAGTTGAGTTCTTGAGAGGTTGTTTTGAAAATGAGATGATGAGATGAGATGGAATAATCTGAAATGAGATATGAGAAGAGATGTATGATAGTTAGGGGCGCCTTGTGTGAATTAGATAGACTTATGCATTTGTATGTTATTAGGTGATTGTGATATGTTGGACATTGCTTGCTATCGGTGATTCATTTCTTGGATTCTGCTCTGCCTTGTTCTCTGCTGTTCGGCTTATTCAGGTAAGTTCCTTTATGGGCTTACTCAGATTCGAAAGAGATTACCGGCTTGTGAATGTATGACATACTAGGTGTTGCATAAGCATTAAAGCATGCCATGTAGTATCATGCTAGGTTGCACTTGTGATTGAGCATTCTATTTCTTTACGCGTATGAAACAGAACGGCCGTTATATGTGATAGTCCTAGAGTCTTTGCTAGGGTCATAGGGTAGCCCAGCCCCATCGGGTGCCCTGAGTCTATCGAGTCGACATGAGCATGATGATAGCCCAGCACCATCGGGCATATTTATTTTAATTTATGTTATGATGATGAGATATGAGATGATGAGATATGATATGCTATAGCATCGAACCGGCCGGTCTCTGCACTAACGGAAAGGGGTGCAGAGGTAGGAGAGGGACATGCCACTTGGCATTCTTTGGGCGCCTTTACAGTTATTTCTCGCATATTGTAAATTAGGATCATGCTAGTGTGATTTAATTTCCGCATCTGCACCATCTTTATTATTAGCGTATGTGTATGTTCGCTTGCTGGACAGAGCGTGTTGGGGCCTCGGTCTTTTTTAGGTATGATTGCTCTCTGTTTATATGGCGTGGGGAAGTCCCTCGGCGATTGCAAAGAAATCTGTCTAACCCTGTTAATCTGGCCATACAATTTTAGAGTTATGTTTTGGTTTTGACCCGGCCTTGCCGTGGCTTTTGTATCTAAATTATATTTCCACTTCACTTTCGTTTAAACTGAATTTATGAAACTTCGACTGATTAGAGGTTTGAAACCTCGACCCGTACCTGAATTGCAACATCCGAACGAAGGTATCCGACCTTCGAAACGTATCCCGGATATTTATATCCGAGCCGTTACAGCTAACGTGCAAGAAATAGAGTCTGCACAAGTTTTGGTCTAAATATGTTGGAATTGGAGCAGAATCGGAGTCAAAACAAAGAAGCCAAGAAGAGCTGAAAAGTGGTCGATATCGATAGGACTGGTCGATATCGACTGAAGACCTCGACATGGACTCTAAGTGTCGAGATAGACCACAAAGACCACCACTGAAGAGCACTCGATATTGAGTGAGGGTGTCGACATCGACTATGCCCCAGAAATCGAGTGAAGTAGAACCGTTCGAGCAGAAACAGCGTGGTCGATATCGACTGCTTTGGTCGATATCGACTAGATTTCGACACGGGTTGGACACGCTTTTCGCGACGCAAATTTGAAGTTTTATCACATAAGCCACATATTATCTTCCTTCTTAGATAGAATATACCTTGGAGATATTTCTCTTTTTACCCTAAAGGTTTATTTAGTTATTTTCTATATTTACCTTAAACAAAAGATCTATCCTACTTAATTGGATAGAGTTTAGATAGAAGATAGGATCTACTTTCCTTGGATAGCAAGGATTAGTAGCCTATAAATAAAGCCCTGGGGAGCTGGTTTTTATTCATTCAAGCAAGAAAGACATAAAGCATTAAGCATTCAAAGTTATAGTTTTAGGTTTTAAGCTTTAGG
The DNA here is from genome assembly GCA_963922045.1 of Persicaria maculosa. NCBI lineage: Eukaryota > Viridiplantae > Streptophyta > Magnoliopsida > Caryophyllales > Polygonaceae > Persicaria > Persicaria maculosa. Next base: position 44,465,659 of record OY998257.1, on the reverse strand, counting down.
GTTTCGGCGCTTGCGATAGTTGGCGTTGAGTTGTAAAGATTCGGAGGTTTAAATTTAATGCAAGTTTCTTCTTTCCAATCAAAGATGTTTGTTGCGATGAAGAGCGAGTAGTCGTCCCACTTCTAGGGTCGGGGTGAGCCCGATGGTAGCCATGTAAGTACGCTTATTCTATATTTGATTTTGCGATCTCTTCTTCTACCCCACGCTCAATCCTTTATGCAAGTTTAGGATCATTCCTTATTTACCTTATATGAAGCGAAAGTAGATTATATATGTGAATTTGAATAGTAATTAGGTTTTGCCTGCGAGAGTTGACTTAAACCTTAATTATGAAAAAAGTAGAAACAATTAGGTTTTTATGCAAAAGACTCTATATCCCTAATTAGTGTTATGAAAAGTTTAATTTTTTATGTGAATTGGTCATAATATATGCATGGTTACCGTCGTGGTGAATCCCTATCCTAGGAGCCCTTTAGTTAATTGAAGTGAAACCTAAAAAATTGTTGTCGTTTATTTATTTTTTTTATTGTTCTCTGCAAATCGACATCGTCTCGAGAAGCACTCGATATCGACCATTCTAGTCGATATCGACGACCTTGCATCGAACGATTCTTCGTCGACAGTTTTCTAAGTCGACAGAGCTACTGATCCACTCGAAATCGACCATTCCAATCGATATCGAGTTCTTCTGTTGTTTTCTCTTCTTCGCATGTTTCTCTCCAGATCGACGTCGTCACTAGGAATCGACTGTTCAACTCGATATCGAGGCTTCTGGTCGACTTGCGCAAAGTTCGCAGAGACTATTCAGGCACCGCTGACCCGCCTCCTCATGGATCAATCCTGATTCTCTTCCACTACAACGGGAGGAAGTCTTGTAATTTATTTGCACTGATAGAGGATTGGTTTGCATTTATATTATATTTGTTTAAATCAATTCTTCCTTCTAATAGTTACAAAAACATATCATTTACCTTGAGTATTTTATAAATATTCCATATTAAACTATTTTATCTTTATTAAATAAAATTGGTTAAGTTGGTTTATTAATTATATGTAATATTGATAAGATTTCATTATTCCCCAACCTTAATTTCAAATCAAATTAAAAATCTTGAATTTCAAAACCATGCGTCAAAGGTGTATAATTGAAATGCAATCGGAATGACAATGGACTAAAAAATCAATTAAAGCAACATTATGTCATTTTGATCGGTTACAACAAATAATCCTAGATTCCTAGGCATTAGAACGGTTACTATAAATAAGATCCATAATTTCTTTTACACTCTCAATTACAAATTCACCCTTATACTTGTTAAATGGAAAAAAAAAATTGAAATTATTTTCTTCATCTATATCATTGATTTGCTTTGATCCACTGGTCACAATTCTCGCTATGGTACACGGTAAAATTGTTTCACCAGAAAGTTCTTTTTAGGCGGAATTGGTAAAATGTCCTAAAAAGTTGTACTAATTAATGAAACGTCTACATTTTGAGACAAATTAGTGAAACGTCCACGTCTTGCCCATAGCAACTTTTTCAACTTGCCTATAGTCTAACTCTTTTTTTTTTTTTTTTTAACATCTTGTCGTGCAAAAATAAGAGTATGTTGAGCATGTACAAAAATAACCGCATGTTGAGCAAATAAGACTAAAGTCTAGTTTTTTTTACATCTTGTCGTGCAAAAATGAGAGTATGTTGAGCATGTGCAAAAATAACCGCATGTTGAGCAAATAAGACTCAAGTCTAGTTTTTTTTTTTGTTTTTTTTTTCCATTTTGTCGTGCAAATATAAGAGTACGATGTGCAAATATAACCGTATGTTGAGCAAATATGACCCAAGTCTAGTTTTTTTTTAAACATTTTGTCGTGCAAATATAAGAGTACGTTGTGCAAATTTAACGGTAAGTTGTGCAAATATTATCCAAGTCTAGTTTTTTTTATTTTTTTATTTTTTTTAACATTTTGTCGTGCAAATATAAGAGTATGTTGTGCAAATATGACCCAGGTCTAGTTTTTTTAATTTTATTTTTTAATTTTAATTTATTATTTTTTTTAACATTTTGTCGTGCAAATATAAGAGTACGTTGTGCAAATATAACCGTAAGTTGTGCAAATATAACATTTTGTTGTGCAAAAATAAAAAAAATATAGATTATAGATCACATAATAAAATATAGATAGTTTTTTAATTTCCCATATTCATAGGGTGATTTTTGTAATAAAATATAGATATTTTTGTAATTCTCATATTTATTGGGTCATTTTTGTAATTTCACAAACAATCTTCTCCTTCCTCCGGAATCCTTCCGATCTAGAATTGGGTCGGGCTCCGGCTCCGCCTCCGGCGTCACTCCCTCGCCCCAGCCTCGCTCGCTCCAGCCTCCTTCGCTCCGGCCTCCTTTGATCTCGCCGCACAGACCTCCTTGACGACCGCTCGCTTGGCTGCTCCGCTCCATAGATCTCCACCGGACCACCGCTCCGCTCGCGGAGCGCAACCTCCCACAGATCTGAGCACAAGCGAGCAGGAGAGAGCAAGAGAAAGCGCAACCTCTCACAACCGTCGCTCGCGCCCACAACCGCCCACAATCGATCAATATATTCTTGATCTGAGCACAAGCGCAACCTCCCACACCCGCCGCTCGCTCGATCTCGCTGGAGAGGGAGCGAGCAAGAGAAAGCGAGATCAATTGAAGAAACCGATTGAACACAAAATCATCGAAATCGGAATCGGAATCACCGAGATCAATTCAGGACAGAGGAGCCGATGCCGCTCGCTAGATCCGCCATGGCACCGATTGAACACAAAATCATCGAAATCGGAATTGGTGTCCTTCTGTAATCTGAACGGCCAATTGAAGAAAGCAAGATCAATCGGAATCGGCGGTGGAGGGAGATCTGAGATCGAGAGATGGCGAGAGGCCAGCGATGCTCCTCCTGTTTCTCCTTTGTCGTCTCGTCCAAAATCAGGATTTGGGGGGTGTTAATTAGGATCAAAATTAGGGTATATATAGTGGACATTTTGCTAATTTGTCCAAAAAGTGGACAATTCACAAATTTGTCCAAAAAAAGTGCCTGTTTTGCAAAAATTTTCTTCTTTTTATATATACATTGGTAATAAGATATTTATTATTTCATAGATAATTACTAAAGATAAAATAAGTAAAGATAAAATATTTATAAAATAACTCTAGTTAAAATGATAGCTTTTGTAACCACTTAAGATAAGATGTTGAATATTTATATTAAAAATTAAATTTAATCTCCAATTAAAATAGACACATAGGATGACACGTGTATATATAGATGGGTAATCGTCTGACGTGGCTTAAATATATTGGATTATAATATAATATTCAATTAAAATGATAGGTTTTGTAACCACTTAAGATATGATGGTCTCTCTTTTATTATATTATATAGATATAGATATTGATGAATGATATTGACTAGTTGAATAAATAATGATGTACATCAAATTAATTAGATTACTAGTACAATCCCCGCGCCATTGCGCGTATTTTAAAAAAATCAAAATAAAATTCTGTGAGTATAAAATTAAATAATCTATTACAAAACGTTAATATAAAACAAAAAAAAATAGATTTGAAAAAGTAAGTAAAAAATAATAAAAATAATTATAAAAAATGTATAAAAATTATATGAGTTTAAGATTTAAATAGAATAGGTTGATTGAATAAAAATCCTAAAATAAATGTGGTTATAATAGCTAATAAAAAATGCTTATGATTTAGTAGTTAGATATAGCCTGCTTTATTAGAGAAATGTGTACAAATTTCATTAGTTAGTTTTTTTTTCTAGATTTAGTTGATTGGGAGGAAATAGTAAAACTAAAGTGATTATAACATATAAGCAAAAACATTTCTCATTTAATAGTTATAATAGATAAATCCCATTGGTTAATTTTTTTTAAAATTTATTATTTGAAAATTTATGTAGATTAGGTGAAAATCCAAAAATTAAGGTTATTATATAAAAAAAATACTCCATCCGATCGGTAATATTTGATTCTTTAGGATATTAAATTTAATTTGATCAACAATATTTGATGTTTTAGTAGTAATAATTACACTCTTTTTTACTTTTGCACTAATACCAATATAATTTGTACTTTTTTCTTTAACCAATTACATTTGTGCATAATAAATGTGATGCGTGAGTAAAAATTATTTGATGGAGTATTTAGAGGGGGAAATGACATTTCTAAATTCTTATGCATATCCTTAAAATATAAATATAATTTGTTGCTTAAAAAAGACTTCATATATTTGAAACTATGTATTTTTTAAAAAAATAAATTGAATTAATCCCAGTTTTAAAAAAGTTGTATGAAATAATATCATGTAATTAATATATAATGAAATAATACTATATAGTTAATATTACCTTTATTAAAAAAAGTTTTAAATTAATCACATTGGTTAAAAATATATTAAGAAATGATGTTATGTAAATAATATTAGATAGTTTAATAATTACCATAATTAAATGATATTGTGTAAATAATACCTTACAAAAATAACTATGTTTGAGGGGACGACATGTGGCGTAGTGGCTTTGCTTTTAATTAATATATAGATTTTTTCACTACTTGAATTTGCTTGTGAAAACGCTTGCCATCAACCAAATGTTAATTTTACTTATTTTTTTTAATAAAGTTAATTTTACTTGACAAGTTTTGTTACCAAATCTCTTAGCCCTGTAGGTAATTAATAATTGCATAAATTATAGAAAACCACCTAGGACGCTTTTAAAATATTTTAAAATTACAGAAAACCATTCATAAATTTTGGTTTATTTATAAGAACCTCTTAGAGCAATATATTGAGTTTTTGGAGAATATTAAGATTCGTTTTGGTCGAACAACTTCTCTATTACATTCTCCAAAACAAAAAATAAAGAGAAAAAATGGAGATCATTCCCTAAATTTGGATAAAACTCTATATATTTTGGGATAAACTCCATAATGGAAAAGCGGTTGGACTTTAGCTAAAAAATTCAGAATATATGATTTACAATTCTCTATTTTGGAGAATTTTTTAGGAACCTGTTAGGTATGCTCTTACAACTTGCAAGTTCTTTTATGTGTAAAAAATGTTTAAAAAATGCCAAATCATATACCATCTTATTTATAAAATGAAACATTATTATATTATATATGTTTATTAACATATTTAAGAATAGGGTGATAGTTTAACATTTATTTATCATTTTTTTGTGCATAAAAGGGTAGCGGGTGGTTCTTAAAAAGAGGCCCAAATTTCTGGTAACATTCTATCATATTTTTAGATCTGTGGGTGATTTTGTAAAAACTATCTTACTTAAAGGGTAGATTTTTGTAAGTTATCATTGACAATTTGATTGGTTGTCACTATTCTTTTTCGAAATATTTTCAGTAGTCAAACTATAGTCATAAAAAAAAAAGGCCGACCCTAAGGGGCAGGCGCGGGACGGGACGGGATGGGGGTCGTCCCGCGTCCTGTCCTGCGTAATTTTTGCGTGACGAGATCGGGATGGGATTGACTACTTTTTTTTAATTCCGCGCGGGCCTTGTCTATCGCGGGACGGGGCGGGACCGGGACGGAACAGACCTTGTCCCTCAAATAAAAAAACATTATAAAAAAATAAAATTTCTATATATTTTGTGGTTTTTAAAGGCATACCATACATAAATTTATAACATTTTTTATATTTTACTATTTTTCTTATATATACACACTAGACACATTATACATAAACTCCCTCCGTCTCACACTAATTGTCTTTGGATTATTTATGCACCCATATGTATGATATTATTTAAAAATATTTAATAAAATATTGATATTTTATATAGTTTGTAGCTTCTTAAGAAAACGTGCATTAATAGTTAAAGACAATCATTATGGGACGGATGGAGTATATAATTACACTATATATATACACACACAGAGTATACACTGTTTTGAATCCAAAAAAAAAAACAAAGTAGTATACTTTGTACACAATATATACATATACTTTGTATACAGTAGTATTCTTTGTGTGTATATATACATAACGTACATTGTATATTTTGTGTTTTTTTTTTCAAAAATAGTGTATACTCTGCGTATAAATAAATAAATAAATAAATATATATATATATAGGGATGCGTTCCAGTGAAAACCAAAATTGCGGTATAAACCCGTGAGGACCGGCTTTTTAGCCCGGTTCACTTACTTTATAGCCCGGTTATGAATAGAACCGATCTATAAAGTCATAAATTTTAGCCCGGTTTTGAATAAAACCGAGCTATAAAGTCACTATGTAATTTTAAAACATTAGTTTTTTAGCACGATTTTTCGGTTTGACCGAACTATAAAGTCATGTGTTATTTTAAAACTGGAGTTTTTATCACGGTTTTTAGGTTGAACCGAGTTGTAAAGTCACCGTGTGATTGAGGTTTTTAGCACGTGTTTCAAAAAAACCAAGATATAAAGTAGTCCTCACGGGTTTTTACCACAATTTGAGGTTTTCACCGGAGTCAATCCCTATATATATATATATATATATGCGGGACGGGACGGGATTTGCGGGATAAAGAAATCATGTCTCACGTCCCGTCCTGTATAATTTTTTGTGGGACGGGCTCGGGACGGGATTCATTTTTTTTTTCAAATCCGGCAGGAATCGAAACGGGTCCGGAACGGGCCCGAGATTTGCGGGATTTGTGCCCACCCCATCTATGGCTAAATAGGCCTCTGTCATAAAGTCAAATTTCAAAAAGGACTCAATTTTTTGTTGTTAATAAGATTTATTAAAATTATTATAGCTCAACTCCATTCTCACCACCCACTGGTTTGAGGCTATTCAATTCTCCTTATGACCAATTATTTTTATTTATTTTTGGGTCTTACTATTTACACGGTGAATTTTTCGCCATTTACACGATTTGTAACCGCGCACTTACAGTGCGCGATTGCGGTTTTTTTTTCCTTTCTTTCTTTCTTCTTTCTCTCTTCTTCTTAGACACGCATGAAGTCCTTCATCGCTGCAGCAAGGGGCTGATTTGCTGCAATTATCCATCTCCTAATCTAGAAGAAGAAGGGCTTCGATTTGGAGAGCGATTTTGAGGTTCGATTTGAAGAAGGGCTTTGATTTTGAGGTTCGATTTGAAGAATTACAGCAATTTGCCATGCCCATGGATTTGATTTGGATCAATTTGCCATCTCCAGATCTGAAAGGTGTTGTTCTTAGAGGAGGAGGGAGAAGCGGCCTGAGACGACGCTACCAGCGGATTTGGAAGCCGGGCCTTAGGCGTTATCATCTCCAGATCTGGAAGCCGCGACGTCGGGGCTACGGTGGGAGGAGAGGCGGAAGGAGAGGAAGAGGGAGGAGATGAGGCCGGAGACCTGGAAGGCGAAGTACTGGTGGAGGGCGAGGCGCCGCCGAGGCGGCAGAAGATGAGGCAGTGGTAGGAGGCGCGGGGATTGACGTCGGCGACCACATGGTTGGAGATTTCTTCGGAGAGGCGGTGGGAGATTGGGCGACTGAGGTTGTGAGGAAGGCAAGCACCTACCACAGCGAAGACCATCGGTCTCATGGCTGCCATTGTTGAGTCGGAGAGATAGATGGCTGCGCACCCGTTCGCCATTGTTGAGTCAGAGAGAGATGGTTGCGCACCCGTACTCCGCGAACGCCAGATTCACTTTTTCTACCGCGAATTCGTAATACATAATTGCAAATGCTTTCCGTGTAAAAGGCGAGAAAATCACCGTGTAAATAGCAATTCCGTTATTTTTTCATGCAAAATTTTATTTTAATAATTACTTAAAATCACCAATAAAATTTAAATTATCCATTATATATTGTTGTGAAAAGTAAATATTTTTTTTAATTTTATTTCCCTTTCCCTTGTACGACTTATTACCTCCATTCAACAATATAAGTCATTTTAAATTTTGCACGTATTTTAAGAAGTTAAAAAATATAGTAAAATATTTAGTTTTTTTATCAATTTTTTTTAATACTTATTAGTATTAAGTATCAAATTATTAAAAAAAATAATAAAAAAATAATATTTTATTGTGATTTTAATACTTATTAGTATTAAGTATCAAATTATTAAAAGGACTTATATTTTGGAACGGAGGGAGTAATATTTTGAATTTAGATTTTCATAAACCCGTTATATGGGAATCATTATCCAAAGTTATAAATTAAAAATTAATTTAAAACTACCGATATTCGGGGTTTCAGCTTTATATATAAAAATATCTGAAATAAAATAAGGAAAATTTTCCAAAAACACAATAGTACGTTGAGGATTTAGTTGTCTATCTCACCTCAGGTAATTTAAATCTCACCTTACCTCAGGTAATTAAAAAAAATGATATTAATGAGATATTTTTTTATTGATTGTACCTAAATAACTAAATTCATACTCCCTCCGTTCGGCAAAACTTGTCATTTTAGTGTGTTATTTTTGTTCAAAAAAACTTGTCATTGTAGGTATTTTGCCCTTCACTTTAAAAAATGTCCTTGATATGATTGATGGTTTGTTAGTTGTAGTTTTCGATAAAGTAAAAAAGGATGGTAATAAGAGCATCTTTAACCATAATACCCATATTGAGTATCATAACTTACTTTTTGTCATTTCTCTCTCATCCACCTCATTTTAATATTTGATACTCCACAACCATGGTACTTGGTATGAGTATCTTATTTCACCTTTTGCATCAAAATTGTTTTTTGTAATTTTTTTTGTAAGTAAAAATCAAATAGGACCCACTATTAATATTTGATTGGGTAATATTATATGGTATTGTGTCATATTGAGTATCATATGTATGATACTTGAGCTCACTTTTTCTTTTGGGTTCTTTCAAAAATATGACTTTTTCTTACATTTCTTTTTTCTTTTATTGTTATGCTACTTGGAGTATCACCATTAAAGATGCTCTAATTGAGGGTAAATTAGTACATTTGCTAATTACCTTAAAACTTGTGAAATAAGCTAAAATAACAAGTTTTACCAAACGGAGTGAGTACTTTATAAAAAAATATCTATATAGCTTACTCATCTTTTGTCCTTGAGATGTTATATACACATGCATACATGTAAGATTATTGTTTTATATGTGTGTATGCGCCCGTGACAAGTGAAGTACGGAGTATATATTTATTGTTAGAAAAAACATCATAAATAGTTTTAATATTAGGCAGCACCTAAGACTTGAGATACATCAATTGAAAATGACTTGATATGAAATGAGTTGAACCTACTCGATTATATGTACACCCTATCTTGTTCAATCTTGTAAAATTGTGCGAGCAGTCGCAATTGGAGACTTTGATCTTAAATATCCTACTGTTGACACTGAATCACACAATTGGAGTATCTATCTATCTAATCTAGGTAGGCTGCTAGAGGTTGATTTCATTGGAAAAAACAGGAGAGGGTTATCTTGTCATAATCCACTTTTAAGCAACATGATTTAACCTTTAAGCAAAAGGGGTAGCCTTTCGAAGCCTCTATTTAACGTCCACACGCATCTTCGAAATTCAATACCCAGTAAAGGTGAAAGACTCTTGTTTTTTATCACCATGTTTTCCATCAATTTCATGACAATGATAATTAATTTGTGTTGCTAATCTTTCTCTTTCACCCTCTACTTTAAATTATTTTTTTTAAAGTATTCAGCATATTTAAATAATTCCCATGTTGTTCATATTTTCATGCAATTCTCATTTATATATTTAATTAATTTTGATTGCTACTATTTAAGAAGATTAAGCACTTTCATTCATATGGTAAAAACCCTAGGGCACAGCGAAGCGTGCGATCGGCGATCGTCCCCTGACGGTCTCTGAGCGCTTCCCTTCTCTCCGGCGGACGGCTGTGGGAGCCTAGGTCATCCCCGCCTTCGAGTGCGGGTCGGCTTCTGTGTAACGGGCGGGGCAGCGGTTTCTGGTTTCCAAGTTTGTGCTTAGGGCTGCAGGGTTTCGGGTGCTGGGGGTTCTGCACTCGTCTCATATGATGGAGAAGGGTGCAAGACATGGACGTGATATGAAGTTAACCAAGGAGGAAGAGTCGGAAGTACTGCTAGGATCAGAAAAACATACCAAAGAGGGGAACAAGGGGAACACCGTTCTTGTGGGATCGTTATTGTCAAGCAGGCCGTTCAACTCATATGCCTTGCAGGCAACAATGAAGGGGGCCTGGAGACTAAAGGGAGGGTTCGAATTTAGGGAGTTAAGAAGGAACCTATTCTTGTTCAAGTTTGGGAATGAAAGCGATAAAGAAAGGGTAATGAAAGGAGGCCCATGGGCGTTTGACAAAACCCTTTTCGCCATGAAAGAACCGGGGCTTGAGCAGCCATCACAGATTGGCTTCGATGTGGTTCCTTTCTGGATCAGAATATACGATCTACCTCTACAACTCATGACAGAGGAAGTGGGGAAATCAATTGGAGGGGCGGTGGGAGAGGTGATGGAGGTCGATCTGTCTGAATTGGATTCCTGCGCTAAGTTTGTCCGTATTAGGGTTGGGGTTGATATGAAAAAGCCCCTGCGGAGAGGAGCCTTACTCAGAGTGGACGGGAAGCGTATGTGGGTAGACATAAAGTATGAACGCCTCCCAAACTTCTGCTACAGCTGTGGAAAGGTCGATCATGTTGAGGCAGACTGTGATGCTGAAGCACTTGATGATAACCATGAGTATGGGGAGTGGCTACGGGCGTCCCCAATGAGGAGAGGCTCCGAAAGAGCGAGAGGGGGTAAGCAGCAAGAAGAAAGGTTTAATCAAAAGAGGGGAGGGTAAAAGGAAAGTGAGGGAGGGCTTGAGGAAAGGGAGATTGGAGGGTGGAGCAAGAAAGTCACTAGCAAGCTTACTCAGTGAGGAGGAGGAGAATGGCGAGAGTGAGTCAAGGGGAAGGGGAAGTGTGGTGGGGGACGGTAATTTAGGAAGTGAAGGAGTGGCTTTAATAAATGAGCTAAGCTTAACTTTGTCCACATAAAAAGACAAAGGAGGGAGCGACAGAAAAAGTGGGATAGCTAGGGGGTACACGTGGACGGAGAGGGGGGTGAGGAGCTGGGATATAAGAGGGGTGGAATGAATGAGGGAGTAGAAAAGAATACAGAAGAAATTCCAGGTAAAGCAGAAGGGGATAAGCTAGGAAACAAGAAGTGGAAACGGAGAGCTAGGCAAGGTCCGAATGGAGAGGGAGGAGAGACGTCTGTGGGGGGTAAAAGGAAGGAAGTGGAGCAGGGGGAGGATGTTATTATGCTTGAGGTGGGTAATGATCAGGAGAAGAGGAGGAGGATTGAGACTGATCCCATGTTGATAAGATCGGTGGGAGGGGCGAATGACCCCTCTTGTCGGGCACAATGAGTCTTCTAAGCTACAACTGCCGGGGATTGGGGAAGGCTCGTGCAGTTGTTAGACTCGCCAATTTGGTGAGAAGAGAGGGCCCTAGGATCGTGTTTCTCATGGAGACACGGTGGGATCGGAAAAGGATGGAGGAAGTGAGAATGAAATTGGGCTTTGGGAATTGTTTTACGGTAGATAGTATTGGTAAGTCAGGAGGCTTAGGATTACTTTGGGATGATGACTTAAAGGTCAGTGTCCAATCCTATACGGCGCACCACATTGACGCGTTGGTGGAGGACCAGGAGCTCGGAGATTGGAGGATGACGGGGGTGTATGGTTGGCCTAGGGGCGAGGAAAAACACCACACGTGGTCCTTAATGAGGAGACTTGCTCAGGATCCTCATGAGGGCTGGATGTGCTTCTGTGATTTCAACCAAGTCTTGGCAACACGGGACAAGGAGGGGGGACGAGTGCCTACAATCGAGGCAATGAGTGCCTTTAGGGAGAGCTTAGAGGTGTGTCAGTTGAAAGAATGTCCTTTCTCTAAGACAAGATACACATGGGATAATGGGCGTGAAGGCCAGGCGTTCATCCAAGAGAGGCTGGATTATGTGTTTTGCAATGAAAATTTGCTTCGACGGTTCCCTAGTACCTGTGTTGTGCACCTACAAAGGCAAGGGTCAGATCATCTACCTGTCATGATATACCCCCTACAAATTGAGAGGGAGAGAGGGGAGGAGAGGCGAGGAGCTAGACCGTCACGGTTTGAAGTCCTCTGGGCTGAGCATGAGGGAAGTGAGGAAGTGGTGAGGAACGGATGGGGCAACCCGGGTTCTGAGAGAGCGGATGAGGGAGTTGTGGGCAAGATAGGAAGATGCATGGAGGATTTAAAGGATTAGAATAGAGTAACTTTTGGGAACATATTGTGAAAATTAGAGAGGGTTAGAGAAGAGCTGAGAGGCATTCAGAAAAGGGGAATGACGGGGTGCACAGTTGGGAGAAGAAGGGAGCTTGAGAAGAGAGAAGAAAAGCTTATGGAGGAGGAAGAGCAACTATGGTTTCAGAGGGCTAAGGCCAACAACTTTAAATGGGGGGACAGGAACACGAAGTACTTTCATCAGAAAGCGAGTGGTAGGGATCGAAAGAACGCCCTGAATAGACTTGTTGATGAGGAAGGTATGGAATGGCGGAGTAGGGAAGGCATGTCAAATGTGGCTGCTAAATATTTCGAAGAGCTCTTTAGCACGAACCTGGAACGAATACCCTCCTCGGCAGTTCATGGAATCGATCGGCTTCTCACAGACGAGGACAACCAGGAGCTCCTGCGTCCGTTCACTGAAGGGGAGGTAAAATCCGCCCTTTTTTCAATGCATCCCACAAAATCACCAGGTCCCGATGGTATGTCAGCACCGTTCTATCAACGGTATTGGCACATTGTCGGGCCTGACATCACAAAATTTGTACTCGATATTCTAGCTGGTGCCCCTCTTCCTGATGATCTTAATCACAGGTACATTGCACTAATACCGAAGATTCCTTCTCCGTTTCGGATGAAAGATCTTCGCCCGATTAGCTTTTGCAATGTACTTTACAAGATCATCTCGAAGGTTGTTACTAATCATTTGAAGAGTTGCCTCTCAAAGGTGATCTCTCCAAACCAGAGTGCTTTTGTTCCAGGCAGGTTGATAACGGACAATGTGCTTTCGACATTCGAGATCTTTCACTACATGAAGCACAAAAGGGTTGGAAAGCAAGGATACATGGCTCTCAAGCTCGACATGGCTAAGGCCTATGACAGGGTCGAATGGGCTTTCCTGGAGAGCTGCATGGACAAGATGGGATTCCACAGAAACTGGATAGACCTAGTGATGCGATGTGTGCGATCAGATTCCTTCTCCGTCCTGATTAAGGGGTCACCATCGATAGCATTCACACCAAACAGAGGCCTCCGGTAAGGTGATCCTCTCTCCCCTTACTTGTTTCTTATGTGTGCTAAAGCTTTCTCCAGCATGATTAGACAGAGCGAGATGGAAGGGCGCTGGAAAGGCATTCGGATAGCACCTACAGCCCCTACGGTGTCACACTTATTTTTTGCGGATGATAGCATCCTTTTTGCGAAGGCGACCTGTCAACAGAGTTCAGAAGTGCTAGATATACTCCGAATTTATGGAGAGGCGTCAGGACAACAGGTGAACTTTGCAAAATCAGAGCTATCTTTCAGCAGAAATGTCAATGAGGGCATTAGGGAGGACATTCAGAGTATGCTCGGGGTTTCAGAGGTGGAGAAACACGAGAAGTACCTAGGCCTGCCCACTATGGTGGGTCGGTCAAAGAAAGTAATCTTTGGTAATGTGCGTGAGCGAGTCTGGAAGAGGTTAACAGGTTGGAAGGAGAGGACACTCTCAAGAGCGGGGAAGGAAGTGCTGATCAAGTTTGTCATTCAGGCTATCCCGATGTACACGATGTCCTGCTTTCTCATGCCGGAATACCTATGCAGAGATATTGAATAGATGATGTGTAATTTCTGGTGGGGAGAGGAGAGAGGAAAGCGGAAGATGCATTGGATGTCTTGGAAGCGAATGTGTCAGGCAAAGGACAAGGGGGGCCTGGGTTTCAGGGACATGGAATCCTTCAATCTCGCGCTACTGGTGAAACAAGGATGGAGGATAGTACAGGAACCGGATGCGCTTCTCTCTCGTCTGCTTAAAGCCCGATATTTCCCACGCTCGACTTTCTTTGAAGCGAAGATTGGGCATAACCCAAGCTATTCGTGGAGAAGTATTCTACGAGCGCGGGAGGTGCTCGAGGCAGGGGCTTGTTGGATGGTAGGGAACGGGGCAAGCTTGTCCGCTTGGGAGGATAGGTGGATACCCAGGCCGAGGTCATTCAAAGCCACAGGAAATCCTCAAGGATGGGACACATCGACAAGGGTCATAGAATTTATAGATTGGGAAAGAGGCATATGGGACGAGAGGGCTGTCCGGGCTGCTTTTATACCCTGTGATGCTGAACTGATTATGAGAATTCATCTAGTTAACCCTTCGATTAAGGACTCCTTGACGTGGTTCTATACAAGGGATGGCCACTTTAGTGTCAAATCTGCATACCATCTCCTTATTGAAAGGTCGAATGTGGAGAAAGACGCGGCTGAGTCCTCGAATCCAGAGGTGACAGGCAAAGTTTGGAAGAAGATTTGGAAGATTGATGTAGTGCCAAGAGTCCGAAATTTGGTGTGGAGAGCGTGTCGAGGCATACTCCCCTGCAAAGATGCTTTATGCAAGCGAAGAGTTCCAGTCGACCCTGCGTGTGACATCTGTGGGAGGGAGGAAACCGTGCTTCATGCATTAGTGGACTGTCCCTGGGCTCACCAGGTGTGGAAATTATCTCCGACCCTGAAGCGGTCGAGAAGGGGAGTCATGGATATGTTCCAATGGGCAGAAAGAGTGTCGGATTTGAAGGACGACAAGCTGAAAAGGTTATGGGCTTACTTGGTAGCGGGAGTATGGTATGCTCGAAACCGGCGGCTCTTCGAAGATCATACAGTGCTTTCTACACAGGTCTACGAGGATGCGGTCGAGCTGTGCGAGAGGGAGACCAGATCCCAACTAGCAAGGGAGGCCTCGAATAACAGAGAACGAGGGGGAGAACCAGCTGAGAGGGATGTCGACGCAAGATGGGGACCTCCAGGTCCAGGTTTCATCATGGTGAACTGTGACGCCGCGGTCTCAGAGGGGAAGGGGTGTGGAGTAGGCACGATTGCAAGGGACGAGAACGGGGCTCTGATTTGGGCAGCCGCAGGCAAGATTCAGTGGGGCTCAACTCCTCTAGTTGCAGAGATCGAAGCTGCTCTGTGGGCAGCCAGGATTGCTATGGAACGAGATGCTCAGCGGGTGGTCATCGAAACCGACTGTGAGCAGGTTGTAAGAAGTCTACAACAGAAGAAATTTCCAAGAGGAGTGGCTGGAGTTTTACTCAAGGAGCTCATCAGTCTGTCGGCGGCCTTCCGGGAATGCAAGTGGGTCTTTGTGCGCCGAAATGGGAACAAGGCTGCGCATTTCCTTGCCCAGCTCAGACCCGTGAACTGTTTTGTTAGTTTTTCAGAGGACGATTTACCGCCTCAGTTGCTTGATATTGTTTTGGATGATCTTTCGTTATTAGAATGAAATAGATGGGGATATTTTCATCAAAAAAAAAGAAGATTAAGCACTTTCGCTGACCTCACATTTTCGACTAATAGCTTTTACTACTTTTTAAATCAGGATAAGAATTAATAATATAAAACCTTTTACTCCACCGGATCTAAAATATAATTTTTTTTTTATTTTTCATCACGTATTTTAAAAAGTTAAAAGTTATATAAAATATTATATTTTTATTACTTTCAAAAATTAATCTTTACTACTAAGTATTAAGTTTTAAAAAATATTAATATTTTATATAATTTTTATTGTCTTAAAATATATGGTATAAAATCAATATCTTACATTTTCAATAAAAAGAGTAATATAACAAGCATTTTAAGATAAGTCATTTCTCATTTAAAATCATCATAATTACACTAACTTTTTCATTAATTTTATAAAAATCTTTAATTTTCACTACTCTCTACAACCAAACAAAATTATTTCAAAAAATAAATCAATACAAATCATTACTAATTTAACACCTAGAAAATATAAAATATTTTACAATATTGTTGATCAAAATATCACTTTTATTTTTACAGTAGGCAAACAGTATAATGCCTTATCAAGGCATGGTTCAATTCATCCCATTATGTTAACTAATTCCCCATGCAAGGGGAGATTAGACAAATTAAAACCATTTTTACATTTAGCAATATAATTAGTTGTTGTATTTGATTCTCTGAGGCAGTGCCGGAATTCAATGATCTCGAAGTTTCTTCTCATCAGATTGATCTTCTTGATTGTTCTGCAAATCTCACAATCAACCTTCGTACTATCTTTTATTGCATTTACAACTTTCAAGCTATCACCTTCAATGATTACTTTCGTAAGCCCTTGCTCACTAGCTCGTTGGACTCCCAAGCAAGACGCATCTACTTCTATTTGAAGGATGGATTCCGAACTTCTTCTTTGTTGAAAGATGTCGATCACCTGGGTTTAATAAGGTTAACTCCTATCTTATATAGGCCGACACTATTAGGTTTAGAGAGAAGAGGAACATAGAGAAACGTAGTTTTACATATTTCAATTCATTGTTAGGCTATGAGTTGCTAAACTCATAGTTTCGTATGTGATTCGAAGACATGGTTAGTTGAATTGTGAGGATTTGATTTCATATTGTTATTCATGAGTTATTTCATTATCTTTGTTCTTATAATTCTTATTTGCACATGTTCCCTCTTGATTGATCACCTTGACGGAATTTGCATCTTTGTTTGTGATTGATGATTTCTTGAAAATAGTTAATCCATGGTAGCAAGCAATAGGTAACTGATCCCATGAAAGCATCAATTGTTTATGCAGGATAAGACTAATGGTTGAATATTGATTTCTATGAGATTATGGTTGAGAGATTTACACTCTGTTGACATTCTAATAGCATTGAGATTTGATGTTGTCAATTGGCCAAGTACTTTGAGATATCATATTGCTGTGTGTTTTAAGAATCCTTTAGGATCACATATAGTGTAAGGGATTGGTAAGCCTATAGAGGATATCAATCTATTTAAACCAAAGTCGGAATAACCATTGAGAATAACAATGAAATCATTCCAAGGATCATGAACTCCAAACATTGTCGAGAATTGCAAGTAAAACGTTTTCATCATATTGGTAACATTTGCAATCATTACTTCTTTTATCTACTTGTTTGCTTTATTCATCTCAATCTTTTTATTATTTTGCTTTGAATCATCATTAGAAACACGAATCTATCTTCTCGGTGGGTTCGACCCCTACTTGTCCGCTATACTTATCTTTTATTTAGCTTGAGTTAGGGATATTATTTGCATTTGGGACTAGGACCAATGACACTTCACTCCTGACCGTCACCAAATCTTTGCGCCCTTGCCGGGGATGTTTTAGTATTTGTGTTCTTTTGTTGATTTTTTTAGGTTTGACCCACTCTCTATGGTCCAGGCCCGTTCTACTAATTCATCTCCCTTGCCTTTTGATCTAGAGATTGAAAGATCTTTATCCAAGTTAAGAAGAAGACTTGATTTCAACCAAGAAGCTAGTAGAGATGGATGAGAATAATCTCAATAATGGAGGAGATGTTACACTTGAGGCACCACCAAGAATGACCCTGGGAAGCTTAAAGGAGCCTAATCTGAATTCGCAACCACTTGCGATCAGGCTACTTGCTCTCCTTGAGGGGTCAAGATTTGAATACGAATCTAATTGGTCAAATATTTTGCCATGTTTTCATGGAAAGGCTGAAGAGGAGTGTTCGTGGGATGGAGGGATCACTAAATATCAATATCAATATGAAATATCAAACTAAACCAACTCCCTTGTCCAAGCAAATAAAATACAAGAATCCCTCCCGATGTAGTGGTAGGGTAATTCAGGATCGAATCCACGAGGAGGTATGTCAGCGGTTCCTAAGCTTGCAATCACGATCAAATTTCGACTCTAGAAGACCACTCGATATCAAGTCAGTCAGTCGATATCGACTACAGTTCCAGTCGATTTCCAGCAAATTCCTGCAGAAGACAAAAGCACAGTCGACGTCGAGTTGTTCACTCGATATCGGGTCAGCTACTCGATATCGACCTCTGCAGTCGAAATCGAGTCTTCAATAGAAACTGTTAAGTAACCAAATTTGTGTCAGAAAAGAGTCTGAAGAATGTAAGAATGATGATGGAAGGGTGAACAGAATAAAAACTCAGATTTTATAACTCAATAAACTTAAAAGCTTCCAAGATCAGGGATTCATGCCACAACGATAACCATATAAGACTTATGCCAAATTCATGAAAGATGATGCCTTTCCGTCAAATAACTTTCGTTACCAACAATTAGGTGATTAGAGGCTCTCGCATAAAACCTAAGAGTCATTATCCAATTTCATAACTAATCCAAATTCACAATATGATTGGCTTTCGCTTCAATCATGCAACATAAGGAATTTCCTCAACTTTCGCAAAGGATCATGCATATAGGGTAGAAGACGGAATCACATAAAAATCATACCTTTGATGCACAAACTTACATGGCTATCGTCGGACTCACCCCGACCGTAGAAGTAAGGGAACTACTCGCGCTTCATCATCATAGACATCATCATCATGGAAAAGAAACTGCTTTGATTGAAATTTGCAACGAAAGAGTACAACTGAACAAAGCCAAATCTCCGCTCTCGCTTCCTCTTCACCCCACTCGGCCTCTCTCTCTCTCTCTCTCTACTGTAACTATTAACTGAATGTGTGTGTAATTGGATGTAAAACTGAACTAGAATGTCCTTGGGATGAAATTCAACCCTAATGGCCTCTAATTATAGATCTCAAACCTCGCTATCCAAGGAT
This sequence comes from Persicaria maculosa, assembly GCA_963922045.1. Taxonomy (NCBI): domain Eukaryota; kingdom Viridiplantae; phylum Streptophyta; class Magnoliopsida; order Caryophyllales; family Polygonaceae; genus Persicaria; species Persicaria maculosa. The sequence continues at coordinate 44,446,813 of OY998257.1, read as the reverse complement.
AAGAAAATCTATCATTATTCCTAAGATAAAACTAAAATAAAGTAAATAAATAAATCACTTTAGGTAAATATCAATTCACCATAAAGGATAACATGTCTGATGGTAATGGATAGAAGATCTCGACTTTAGGATAGATGTAAACTCTTCGGATAAAATTCTATCAAAAATAGCGTCGGATCTGTCTACAGCAGCAGTCGATATCGACCAGCACATGTCGATATCGACCTCTTCTTTTCTATCTCGAGCAGCTCTACTCGACCTCGGATTAGCACTCGAATCTATCAATTCACTCAATTTAGGGCACTCGATATCGACCACTTCATGTCGATATCGACCTCTCTCTGTCGACATGCTCTGTTCTTCTGTCTGCTCAATTTCTGGTGTTCTGTTTCACTCGATGTCGAGTCTATAGGTCGGTTTCGACTCCTTAGTAGACTTCGAGTTCTTTTTCAACTCTTCTTCCCTTCTCCAAATTGCTCCATTTTTGTCTCAATTTCTGCGAAATAACATAAAAACTCGTGTAGACCTCTATATTTGGCAAATAAGCATAAACTACACTAATCTTATGGTTTCCCAACCAATATGCATGCAAATATCGACAAAATGGACATAAAAGTAGATGGACAATATGGCAATTTACGTGCACATCAAGGAGCCTAATAAATATCTCGGAGAGTTTGCTAGTGTCTGCGATAGACTGAGACCTCAAGGCCTGATGGATGATCAATTGATGCTTAGAGTGTTTGCTTTTACTCTAAATGATGCAGCAAGCAATTGGCTCTATAACCTCCCTGTAGAGAGCATTACAACTTGGGTAGGATTGAAGAAAGCTTTCCTTCAGAAGTACTTTCCTGCCACTGACCTCAACAAACTTAAGAACGAATTATCCAGCATAGAGCAATCCCCTAAAAAGAGCCTTTTTTAGTATATTGAGAGATTCAAGAAGCTTAAAAGAAGTTGCTCGAAACATGGCAAGCCAGAGGATGATCTAGTCCTCTATCTCTATGAAGGCTTGCTTGATCGTGAGCGCAGTGTTATCAATGCTACAAGTGGAGGAGATGTCTTAGGCAAGACACCTGAGGAAGCAATGCAAATCTTTAAGGACTTAGCCAATACTTCACAATAATATGGGAGACACCAAAGTATTAGAGGAGTTCACAGGCTAGACAACTCTGGAGATGGTCGCAGAGATGATCTTGACAAGCACGCTGAAATAGTGAAGAATATGGCTCTACAAATGAATCAGGCACAACAACCTAGAGCTTGTAGAGTCTGTAGAGATCCAAATCATCCTAATGATAGATGCCCACTATAATGGCCCAAATATAAATATTCAGGTTATATTTCGAAGGATCGGATACCTTCGTTTGGATCTTGCAATTTGAGTACGAGTTGAGTTTCAAAACAGAGTATTAGTACGTAAAAGAAGGGATTTCGTACCCTAAAATTCGCGAGAGGTCCATTGGGGACCATAACCTGTCCTACTTGACTAAGTCGCCAAAACCATTTTTAGTTCAAAACATAATAAAAGGAAATCGACGATACAAGTTGCCTCGGCAGAGCCGGCAGAGCCGGGTCAAAACCAAAATAAACGAGTATAAACATCCAAAGCGTCAAGTCTAGTGGTAAATTAGTCTCTTGATCAGCTAAACATCCTAAAAGAAACCCTTGTCATGGAAGCACGGAAGAAGCAAGGATCAAATACCTGAAACTATACCACGAGTCAAGGTCGAGCCACTCATGCAGGCCCTGAAGACCTTGCTGAGGACATATAATATATCTATACCTAAATAAAGGATGATCTAATGCAGTGCGGGAATATTAAACACACAAGCAAGCTGACAGTTTACATATATGCAGAAAGCGATTAAATGGATCCACACAGAATGCCAAGTGGCATATCCCCATATCTCTCAAACCCATTCCTCAATCGGGGCAGATATCTCTCTTATATCCGTACCTCATCCGGGGTCGGATGTCCGCCTCAATCGGGGTCGGATGACTCGATCGATGCCGCAGTATATCTTATGCCTCAGTCCACACCTCAACCGGGGTTGGACACTCGGCCACCGCCGTAGTTATATATATATATATATATCATTAAATCATACTCTTAGATGACTCTATCAGGACAAACCCGATGGTGCTGGGTTGTCCTATGACCCTAGAAAAGACTCTAAGACTCACAGATAAAGACCGTTCTCTTTCCAAACGCATAAAGAAGACGTATGCTCATTCATAAGTGCAAATCCTAAGCATGGTACTACATGGCATGCTCTTATGCATATGCAACACCTACAGACTATATGACACATCAGGCATGAGGTTCAAACTTGAGTAAGCCCCGAAGGACTTACCTGGAGGAGCGCAGAATCCAAGAGCAAGAACAGCAGTATAAGCAAGCAGATCCAACATGTCACAGATCACCGAGGGTCTTCGGGTTCGCCGGAAACAGGGCGTCAAACCTCAGGGATGCTCGGGCTTTGGCGGCGGCTAAGGGGGGTCTCCTCGGACCGGCGATGAATCGTCTCTCAAGCGAGGCAGCTCACACTGACTTTTACATGGAGGAGGAGGGATGGTGATGTCGTTGGAGGCATGAAGAAGGAGCTCGGAGTCGTGTCTGTTACCAGGCTCGAAGACAGAGGGAAGCATGAGCAGCTTGGGCTCGATGAACATGGGAATGTGGTGCTGCGGCTTGGACAGTAAGGGATGGAGGAGCTTGTGGAGGTGATGGCGGGGCTGTGGGAAATTACAGAAGAGTAGAGGGGAATGAAATACAAAGCAAAGGGAGGGGATGGGTTACAAAATAGGGGTTAGGGGGTGCAATGTGGCTAGGTCGATGGTGGGTGGCTGGGATGGGAAAGGTAATTAATGTGAGGGGGAGTCAAATTTAATACCCAGAGCTAAATCCTAAAACCCGCTTTCCGCCCTCAAACTGACGTGATTTAAAATAATTAATCTAATCTAAATTAAATAACGAAACGCGAATATTTTAATGCCTCGAAAAAATAAAGTAGAATTATTTCGTATTCAAATTTGAGTAACAAGTTTATGTCGGAATTGTTTGAAAGAATTTAAATCAGTCGTTGCTCGAGGACGAAAGTTTTCAAAAATTTTCGGAGTCTTAGAAATTAAATAAATTTTCAGTTGAACTGAAATTTATATTTATAAAAATACCATTTCAAAATCTTGATCTTTACATCATCCACCACTAAAAACAAGTCTCGCCCTCGAGACTAAAATCTCTTTAAAACAACAAAGCCTCTCAAAATTCAAGTCAGTTCTTCCCATGTCAGTCAATCAGGTTTCACGAAATCAAGAGGTGGCAACCTCCACCTCTAAGGGCTAATCCCATATTTGCTTCCTAGGTTCATTTCTCAGAGTCTGTTTCAATCTATCAAGCTCAAGATATCATCAAAATCAATGTTAATCATCTTAGAATAACATATATCAACATACCCAAGTCAGTCCATCAAGATTTATCATGCCATTAATCACAACAAGAATAACAACCTACGCGATCATAACTAACATAACCAATCATCATCTATCGGAATATTAACATAGCAGAATTCGTCATAACAGGGATGTCGTTTTATCAAAAGGGCAACGTATCAACACATCAAATCTCACCTTCAGCAGATCATAAAATCAGAGAAATCTGTATATTGTTACTGATTAGAACGGGACACAACCATCATACTCAATTCAGGTTAAAATCTCTAAATACAACCATATCTCGCTTTTCTTAAACCAGAATCCATGGATGCTCTCTTCAATTCTATGCATACAAGTCCAAGGATTAAGCCTATCCCGAATTATCCAATATATTCCTCAATCTCAGGTCAACGAGTCTTCTAAGAATCAATTCACTTAAGATATCAAGCTCACAATCCCGACTTCCTACCTAACCAATCAAAGCCCATATATTTGAACTCCTAACTCTCCAAGTAATCATGGACCAAGCCCAATTTCCCAAACTCTCATCAAAACCTCTATCAAGTGTCTGATCAATCCAAGCATTTCTTACCTAGTTCACTCGTTCCTTCTATGTCCTTAAGAATCCATCCGATCATTATCTTTACAAGAGAACTACCAAATTGCTTCCAAACCCTGATATCACTTCTCATACCAATAAGCACACACTGCTAATCCACCACTATAAAACCAAATCCTATTCCTAACCTTATGCAAGAGCATTCCTGCATTCTATATTCCCAATATGTCGAGAGAATAGGTTCATCTTTTAAGCTACTTACACATCCCAAACAATATAAGCATCTTACTCAACTATATCGAAAAGCCTTAGCCATACTCAGTCGTCTTCACTCATCAGAATCTAAACCAGAGAGCCCACTATTGCTAAACTCGTAGCCATGAATCATCAAGTTCGTCCTCGACTGCACCTATTCCCAAGTGGTCAACATACAAGTTTTACCTGAACAACTCCTTAGAACATACCCAGATCAAATCGTATCTTCTTACATCCCAATATGCAATAAAATTTTCACTTATTCACCATACCAGTTCACCATACAAAGTCCCACTATATTCTCAATACATCATGAGCTCTCATCGTTCTACTCTAGTCCTTTATTGTCGCACACTCCTAACTTGCCTTACACTGCAATCCTCAAGCAACAACACCTTACCTCATAATGAACTTAACCACCAACCCTCTTTCCAAAAGAAATTCTATATCATTCTTATTCGTATTCACCCAAGTCATCACAATTTATTGCATTCCCAAAATCCCATGACCATTAGTATCATCATGTCCTCCACTTGGACTAGTTCCCATATTCGTTCTTCAGAATCTTTTGATCTCTAAACCCAATCAATCAAACTCATGATCAACCTCAACGATACCTTTTCTCTGCTATAGGCCTTTCCTCAAATTTCATTTTTCTTTTCCTAGCACCTCAACATTCAAATCATTGTCACGCATACCAACTATGATTTCTCCTTATTCTAAAAATCTTTTCAATCTCGCCTCTAGTAATCCTCCAATTAATGTTATAGCAAGTATCCTGAATTCCCAATTGCAAACCTCAATATAAATCTCACCTCCTGTCCCTTATCATATAAACAACTCGAATCCAAAGGTCCACAAATTTACAAGCAGTCCTAGTCACTCAAACCTTAATGATATCCATAATTTATTCCTTACCAAAGTCATTCCTAATCACAATACAAATAACCTAAGTCCCAAGGTCTAAAATTCCTCAAGCCATCCTAGTTATCCAAGCATTAATGCTATCCATAATTCGCTCCTCGGCAACATTACTGCAACTCCCAGTACGATAACTTACCTATCATCACATCCTCTCTACGAGAGCTCTGAAATCAACCATGCCAAATCTACTAATATCTTCCCTCAAGGATACCTAAACGGATTTACTCTATTCTTCTTCAAATTTTACTCACCTATACTACAACCTTATCCCCACAAATCTTGCTATTCTCATCCTATGCCCCACTTAAGGCGTACCTATAATGCTCATTTGAAAACCCTTAACCATCATCTCCTATCAACCTTAGAAACTCACTCGATCCTACCTAAGCCAATGTCTCCTTCCTATGACTCTATCCCATGCCATCATCAAAACAAACCTAAACTCTCCTATTACTCCCCATACTATTCCACAGAAGAACCTAAATCCACATAAACAGGAAAGGAAAGAAAAGGAAAGGGAAGAAAGGGAAAGAAAGGGAAGGAAAGAAAAGGAACGAAAAGAAAAGAAAATCATCAGATCAAGAATCAAGCATTAACACATATCCCATATGCAACGCAGCTAGGTAGTATTCACTAATAGCTCAAAGTATCAAAACACCAACATATCGAAATTCATCATCGTACCAATCATGGGTCTATCACACGACACCATTATCAACCATCACAGAAAATACCAGTAGCTCGAATGGAGGACGCCCCTCTTTCCCAAGTCATATATACGAATCCAATGCGTGCTCGTCCTTCAATGTTGTTGGTGACATCAGTTTGGAGATCTGTGGGTTATGGACCCACTATGCTTCCACTGTGCCGCTCTAGTGCTACCCAGTCAGTCGTTCTCTTCCTCGTGTCGACACTTCTTTCATAAGATGACACAGGGTCCTAAGTTAACAGAGATAGAGGGAGACAAAAGCGGACAACCAGATTTCTTACGGAGTCAAATACGGATCGAGAATGAGGATAACGAGACTAAAGACGAGGTCTCATAACAAGAAGACACATGTTGATCATCGCAAGAATCGAGAGGGATGACTCCACAAAACAACCCATTCCCTTAGACTCGTAATCACGTCGAGAAACTTAGGCTATTCGAGGTTGATATTCTAGTACATTAATTAACTCGTGGCATGACCTATGGCATCAAGTACCATACTCCATAACACACTCAAGTAATTGTTGTTGCAGGAGGCTTGATATGTCAAGTAATTACAAATAATAAAGATGTAATAAATGTAATCCAACTCCTGGCCTAAGCAAATAATTACAAGACTTCCTCCCGTTGTAGTGGAAGGGTAGTCAGGATCGATCCACGAGGAGGCGTGTCAGCGGGATCCTAGTAGCTTTTGGAAATCTCACGTCTGTGTCGACCAGTAGCCTCGATTTCGACCTTGGGCCTCGATGTCGACCTCGGCTGTCGATGTTCTCTACAACAGAAGACCTGCAGAGACAAAAACAAGTGGTCGATATCGACTGGTGGGGGTCGATATCGATGTCAGTCCACGAAATCGACTGGCTCAGAAGACTGCCAGTCGACACAAAAGGGTCGATTTCGACACTATGGGTCGATATCGATGTCCAGTAACTCCGCAGCGATGTTCGTCGTCGACTCAGAAAACTGTCGACGAACTCAGTGGTCGATATCGACGTCTGGGGTCGATATCGATGTCTCCCTGCAGTTTGTTAGTTTCTTGTCGGCAAAGAAAGGCCGAAGATTTAAGAATGGAGAGAGAAGCAATGAACAGAAATAACAGTGGGTTTTGGTGTATAAACTATGTAAAAAGCAACTCCTAGGATTAGGGTTTACCACAACGTTAACCAATGCATGCGATGAGATAAATAAGACGGACAATTGCGCTATTTCACCCGAGGGACGAGCTTTCGCCGTACACCAACTCTTAGGATTACTCTTTCAAATAAACCTAATTGTCTCTACCAATTTTATGTTTATAACTCAAGTTGTTAGCATGAATCCCTTTTCTTTCGATTAGGACTAAACATGGAATTGTAGGAGGAGAGATAGACACAACGATATCAACATCAAATACTTACCTCAAGCGCGCATGGCTAACGTCGGGCTCACCCCGACCCTAAGAGCTTTGGGGAACTACTCGCTTCTCATCATGGAATTCATCGTCAATTGAAAGGAAGAAACTTGCATTAAACTAAACTTCGAAGCTTTACAACTCAACGTCAACTTTCGCAAACGTCAAACCCTAAAACTTCTCTCTAACTCTAACTCTATTGTCTATTGTCTTTGGTTAATGGATTGTTCTGGGATCATCTAACAAATCAGCCCCTAAGGCTTTATTTATAGGCTACTAATCCTCGCTATCCAAGGATTGTAACTCTTATCTAAACTAATAACTCTATCCGAACAATTAGGATAGGTCTTTTATTTTGATAAAACTTAAATAACTTAAAGGTAAAAGATAAATAAAACTTCAGCTGTCCTCTATCTTGAAAGTGTAAGATAATTCCGTGCCTCCTTGAAGATATAGTTCCAATCCGCATTCGAAATCGAGTCTATCTTCTGTCGAGATAAGGGGTCGATATCGACACCAGAGGTCGATATCGAGGTCTCTGTTCCTGCTCGACTTGTTCAGCTCTGGTCGATTTCTATGTTGAGGTCGATATGGGGGTCGATATCGACACTGGGGGTCGATATCTGGGTCTAAGGTCGATATCTACCTCTTCTCAGCTTCACTTGATGTCTATGTTGAGGTCGATATCTATGTTGAAGGTCGATATCTACCCCAGAGGTCGATATCTGGGTCTAGGGTCGATATCTACCTCTTCTCAGCTTCACTTGGCTTCTCCGTTTTGACTCCGTTTTCGCTCGAATTCCTGCATGGTTAGCTCAAAACATGTGCAAACTCTATTTCTTGCATTTTAGCCCATTCTTACACAAGTTTATATTCTTTTGAACCTTTTCTTTGGAAATCGAATGAAATACGAAGTCAAAAGATGCAATAAACTAAGGTGCAAATGTGTACATCAGTAATCAATGCACCCAAACAGATATCCCGAATATGATTAGATACCCAACCCAATTTTCTGTAGAGGACACCGATACCAAAAGAAGACTTGATAAGAACATCTATGGAAGAAGATAAAAGAAAGGGGAAGGAGAGAAGAGAATAGTAAAGGAGAGAAAGAAAAGGAAAGGAAAAGCAAATGATCAATAAGACATCATTTAGGGACATGGGAGGAGATAAGAGAAGAGAAAAGCGGAAGGAAAAGAATAGACACCCTTCAACAATCCCTCAACCCTTAACTAGAAATTTGTGGAACTGAAGGCAAAATGAAAAGAAAAGGAAACAAACAATCAAATAATGGAAAAGATTGCTTCATAAGAACTAAAATCCCGAGTATAGAGTAAGGAAGGGCTTCGCATAAAAGTTCAATTCATAGCCAACAGATATCAAAGAAGTTAACATGCAGAATTCTTGCTCAAGAAAGACATCACTCATCACAGAATCAATTAGCAACAATTGATGTGATCCCTTTCGAGGGAGATCTCCCTCGCGCCCAATTTATATAAAGTCACAGAATCTACCTAGAAGCTGCCCTTCGAGGGGCAACTGACCGGAGGGGCAACTATTCTCTCGGCCGATATATCCTTACCCCACTACTCCAACCACCACGGTGTAAACTCCTTGGAGTCTTACAGGCCCTCTGTAAAACTCAAAGCTAAGTTTTGCCTACCCTTTCCCAATCCTACATCCAATAGGGATGGTCTATCGCTTTTCTACCCACTCGATTTCCCTTTTTCCGATTTTCCTTATTTTAAGTCAAGTTTATTAAGCTTTGTTCATTAATTTAGCCATATTAAATTCATTTTGCCCTTTAAAACTCTTCAAAATCCTTTAAAAACATTAGGCAATTTTCAAAATCATACTTCAACCCATTTGTACTCGAATCACCCAACCCAAGCTCTGATACCACCTTTGTAACGGCCCAAATATAAATATTCAGGTTACGTTTCGAAGGATTGGATACCTTCGTTCGGATCTTGCAATTCGAGTACGGGTTGAGTTTCAAAATAGAGTATTAGTACGTAAAAGAAGGGATTTCGTACCATAAATTTGTGAGAGGTCCATTAGGGACCATAACCTGTCCTACTTGACTAAGTTGCTCAAACCATTTTTAGTTCAAAACATAATAAAAGGAAATCGACGATACAAGTTGCCTAGGCAGAGCCAAGTCAAAACCAAAATAAACGAGTATAAACATCCAAAACGTCAAGTCTGGTGGTAAATCAGTCTCTTGATCAGCTGAACGTCCCAAAAGAAACCCTCGTCATGGAAGCACGGAACAAGCAAGGATCAAATACCTAAAACTATACCACGAGTCAAGGTCGAGCCACTCATGCGGGCCCTGAAGACCTCGCTGAGGACATATAATATGCCCATACCTAAATAAAGGATGATCTAAAGCAGTGCGGAAATATTAAACACACAAGTAAGCTGACAGTTTATATATATGCAGAAAGGGATTAAATGGATCCACACAGAATGCCAAGTGACATATCCCCATATCTCTCAAACCCATGCCTCAATCGGGGCGGGTATCTCTCTTATATCCGTACCTCAGCCGGGGTCAGATGTCCGCCTCAATCGGGGTCGAACGAGTCGGTCGATGCCGCAGTATATCTCATGCCTCAGTCCACACCTCAGCTGGGGTTGGACACTCTGTCACCGCCCAAGTCATATATATATATATATATATATATATATATATATATATATATATATATATATATATATATATATATATATATACATATAATCATACTCTCAGATGACTCTATCAGGACAAATCCGATGGTGCTGGGTTGTCCTATGACCGTAGCAAAGACTCTAAGACTCACAGATAACAGTCGTTCTCTTTTCAAACGCATAAAGAAGACGGATGCTCATTCATAAGTGAATATCCTAAGCATGGTACTACATGGCATGCTCTTATGCATATGCAACTCCTACACACTATATGACACATCAGGCATGCGTTCGAACTTGAGTAAGCCCCGGAGGGTATACTTGGGAGAGCGCAGATTCCAAGAGCAAGAACAGCAGTATAAGCAAGCAGATCCAACATGTCACAGATCAACGAGGGTCATCGGGTTTGCCGAAAACAGGGCGTCGAACCTCAGGGCTGCTCGGGCTTCGGCGACGGCTAAGGGGGGTCTCCACAGCGGCGACTAAGGAGGGAAGCGTGAGCGGCTTGGAAGAATTCAAATTTGAGTAACAAGTTTATGCCGGAATTGTTTGAAAGAATTTAAATCGGTCGTTGCTCGAGGACGAAAAATTTCAAAATTTTTCGGAGTATTAGAAATTAAATAAATTTTAAATTGTACTGAAATTTATATTTATAAAAATACCATTTAAAAATCTCGATCTTTACACCCACTTATTCAAGAAGGAGTTGTTGATGTCAATGTTATGGATTATGGACCTCGCCGAAACTTTGGTAACAATTTCTATAATTCAAATTTGAGAATCGTCAAAGAAACTATCCACATGATTATAAAGAAGAAACTATCCACATGATTATAAAGAAGAAACTTTGAGATTGTTGTTGGACAAGATGAGTGTCTAAGAGAAGCGATTGAGTCAAATGGCTCAAGAGACTAGAGAACTTAAGGCTAAGTATTCAGGCAAGCTACCCTCATAAGTGGTAATCAATCCCAGAGAGAGTGCCATGATCCTTAGAGGAGGAAAAGAAGTCAAAGTACCCACAAAATTATGTATAATCATAAAATAAAAACAAAATCAAATGTTAAGATTGAAAAAGTATTGTACTAAAATCCAACATAAATAAAGTTACATTATTATGTAAAATTTAGAATCCAAAAAAAATGAAAAACAATTAAACTTTTAGAAAGAGTCTTAAATGCAATGATATGAGTCTATCCATAAAAAAATGTAAATATGAAAAACCCTGCTCAAAAAGAAAAAATAACACCGAATTAGATGAGAAAATATAACATATAAATAGCAATTAATAGAGAAAGATGAGCATAAAGGAATAAAAGAAATGTCATATTAATGTAAATTATGAAAAAATTCTTTAGACAAAATTAGTTGTTGTGTTCATGAATTGACCATCTTTGTCACAAATTAAAATCTTCAACCCCTTCCTTGATGTTACTCTAGATATTGCAACATAGAGTTCATCTTGTGTAAAAACAGGGCATGGAATATATAAACCGACATAAGAAAGTGATTGCCTTTGACTCTTGTTGATTGTCATGACAAAGCACACAAGTATAGGAAATTGCCTTTTTTTTTTAAAGCTTGAATAGCAAATGAGTGTTTGAAGGAGTAAGCACCATATGCGAGGGATAAAAACCAATCGACCAATATTGCTACCTCAGATGATCTTTGCTTGAACAATGTTCTTTCCAAGATGGGTGGTTATAAGCTTATTACCCCTGCACAAACCAGCTGACTGGTATCTATATGTAAGTAACATAATGGGAAAATTGACCTTAAGTTTCAAGTTGTAATTTAGGAGATCATAACATTTGTTACTATTCAAGTAATCGGGTAGGGGGTGGTGTAATCATCGCCACGTAGAATAACATCTGCTATGCAAATAGAATCTGAGCTCAAATACTCCTTTTGATGACCCATCACAATAGATAATAAATAATCATTCACTTGGTCAACAATGTCATGAGTGGGGGCAAGAATACCACATTCTTTGAAGTATTCGTCACTTGAAAAATTCAGCATGAGTGAAGAGTAAGTAAATTCCACAATCGATACAATAGGATGAGTGACATTTGACGTAAGTAGATCAGGTGGAATTTCAATAGATACTTGTTCGTCATTAGGAATACATGTGGTACCATCGATCTCCAACTCTCAATATCCATTATGTAAATGTCATGAGAGTTGCTCGTGAGCAATAGATGAATTACAATGATGAAGTCTCATGTTTCTGATCAATGTCAAGATTTTGCAAGAATTCTACAAATAAGAAGAATTTATGGATGAAGAGACAATATCTTCTCTACTCGCTCCAAATATTACGGGAAAAATTTGTTAGAAAACACACCAAATACAACTACCTTTCCACCAAATGGTTGGTCCAGACTTTGATCATTATGGAATCTGTGAATATCTTTGGAGGTGTTATCAAGTGCTTCATAGGCATATTTACTAATCATTGGCGCTTCATCCCAAATTATAAGCTTCGCTTGTACAATAAGTTCAACAATTTAACTACCTGTAAAGAGAGAAAGATATTTATTAGTAGGTTATATTAAAAAGTGATTGGATAATATAAATAAGATACAATGGGCAGGAAAATGGAAGTAATTTATAATATAGCACAAGAATGCAAACATAAACACATGGATATACAAAAGTGTACCTGTGGATGTTGTTAAAATCAGGATTCTGGATCAGATCGATAAAAAGGGGTAAGAATCATATCATAAAATCGAATCGTAAGATCGTAAGATCTTACCGCATGGATGAATTTTTTTAAAATAAAGTTAATATGTTTCATATTAGATAAATATTATGTTAAATCATCAAAAACACCCATAAATATTTTAAAATTTTTAAAATAAACTAAATATAATATAGACTAACTAAATATATCAAAATTTTCTTAGATTTAAAGTGTAAATATTATAAATTTATTATAATAGATATTTTATAAGATCGTTAGAGTCGTAAAAAAAGATCGGAAATATTTTTTCATTTTGGATCGTAGAATCGTTGAAATTGTACGATCGAATTGAGATTTTAATAACATATTCACAATACACGTTTGAGTATAAAGATAAAAAAATCAATGATAAACACTTAATAATAATATAAGTAAATTCAAACATGTATTACTTATTGGATTACAGTAGAAACTACTTAATGTAACATTTTTTTATAATAACGTAACATGTTATTTATAGTGAAGAATTACACAAATATATAAACCTACAGAGATGACATTACTATAACATATAGATATATTCTTAACCGGCAAAATAAAATAAGATAGATAGATAGATATATGCTTAACAACTTACCATATAAAATATACTTCTTTAATTAATTAGGTCCAAACAAAATCAACAATATATATAATAGTACACAAATTATATGATTACTATATATATACTAGTATATAATTAAAATAGTATAAAACTAGTTCAGTTACTCGCACCTTGTGCGGTTTTATTTAATATATTTATTTTATGTATATAAAAATATTTTATAACATAATTATTTTGAGATCATGTGAATTCTATTTTGAGATCATATTTTGATTTTAGGTGTTTTATTCTCATATTCAAATTTTAGGTTTTTCTTGTAACGGCCCGGGAGTATGATTCCCGAGTTACGTTTTGAGAGATGAAACCCCTCGTTGGATCTTGCGCACCAAGTACGGGTTGAAAGTTGGAAATAAGTAATTTCAGTTGTGAAAGTGGGATTTCATACCCGATGTTCTCGTGAGGCCCGTTGGAGACCCGGTGTTAACAGACTTGTACATACTAAGTCTGGAAAATATTTTCGCGTAAACCAACAATCCCGTAAATACAAGGTGCCACGGCGAAACCGGGTCAAAACATGTTTATTATGTGGTTAATCTACTGCACATTTATAAAGTCGAGTGACAAGTCATTTCCAATTATTTGCCATGAATATCCCACGCCAAACAGCACACAACATTAGGCATGATCATGCATATATATATATATATATACCTAAAAAAATAAAGCGGGCATAGGATCAGATCGAAGCCCGCATAGTTGTACCCCACATATAAGCACACATATACGCTAAGCCTAATATCATGCTTTTAATGCAAGACATGAATATTAACACACAAGACATGCTCGCAATTTATATATATGCAGAATAATAAATAGGGCCCTAGCACAGAATGCCATGTGGCATATCCCTCTTCTACCTCCACCCCCCTTCCCGATAGAGCGGAGACTGGCTAACTCATGAATGCATTCCATTTCCGATTCATTCATATTATCATCATGCTCATAATGATCATCATGCTAGTAATAGTAATAAGGGGTTCTTCATGACTCATATGACTCAGGACAAGACCTGATGGGACTGGGTTGTCCTATGACCCTAGCAACGACTCTAGTTAACTTCATAGATAACGACCGTTCTGTTTACAAACGTGATGTACATATTTAGTGTCTTTTTATTTGCATTTTTTGACTTCAAATTTCATTCGATTCCTAAAGTAAAGATTAAAAATAATGCAAATTTGTGTAGAATGAGCTAACGTGCAAGAAATAGAGTCTGCACAAGTTTTAGTCTAAATGTATAGGAATTAGAGCGGAATCAAAGTCAAAATGAGAAAGCCAAGTGAAGCAAAGTAAAGGTCGATATCAACCAGACAGGTCGAGATCAACTAAAGAACTCGACGTGGACACTGAGCGTCGAGAGAGACCACATAGACCTACCGAAGGGGCACTCGACATGACTAGAGATCGAATGCATACATCGACATCGAGTGGCCCCTGATGTGCGCTCAATTTACCATGTTTTTTTATCTACTTTTACTTCAATTTCTGTCTGTATTTTTATGCATATTGGTTGGGAAAGCATAAGATTTGTGTAGTTTATGTTTATTTGCCAATTATGGAGGTCTACACGAGTTCTTGTGTTATTTCGCTGAAATCGAGGCAAAATCAGAGCAATTTGGAAGAAGAGAAAAGAAAGCTAAAAATCACTCGAAGTCTACTGAGGAGTCGAAATCGACCAAATGACTCGACATCGAGTGCAACTGATCACCAGAAATCGAACAATGAAGAAGAACAACTCGACTTGAAGCAGACAGGTCGATATCGACCAAAGCTACTCGATATCGAGTGCTGAAAATCGAGTGAAATGCAATAGATCGAGTGCAGAGCCGAGATCGAATAGAACTGACTCGAGATAGAAGAGGAGAGGTTGATATCGACCGAAGCTAGTCGATATCGAGTGATGCTGTAGAAAGATCCGACGGTTTTGATAAAATCTTATCCTAAGCGGTTTACTTCTACATTAAGTCGGGAATCTTCTATCTTATTTTCACTTTATATCCTTTAGGTTGAATTTCATATTTACCTAAAGTGATTTTATTTATTTACTTTAGCAAGTTTGATCTTAGGAATAAGATAGATTTTCTTCTCCTTGGATAGAGAGGTTTTGAAATCTATAATTAAGAGCCATTAGGGATGAGTTTTTCATCATCCATTATCGCAGAGAAACACTTTCAATATAGTTTAGAGAGAGGGAAGGCCGAGTAAGGGAGAGAGAAGCGAGAGCGGAAGTTTGCTTTGTTCGGTTGTAATCTTTCGACGTTTTCAATTCAAGTTATTTTCCAATGATGATGATGATGTTTATGGCTATGAAGCGCGAGTAGTTCCCCTACTTCTAGGGTCGGGGTGAGTCCGATGATAGCCATGTAAGTTTATGCATTCAAGGTATGATTTTTATGCAATCCCGTCTTCTATCCTATATGCATGATCCTTCTACGAAAGTAGTAAGCGATCCTTATTTGCATTATTGAAGGAAAGCCATCTTTTTGTGAAATTGGATAGCAACACTTAGGGTTTATGCGAGAGCCTCTAAATTACCTAATTGTTAATAACGAGAGTTATTTGATGAAAAGGCATAATCTTTCATGAATTAGGCATAGGCTTATATGGTTATCGTTGTGGCATGAGATCCCCGATCTTGGAGGTTTTTTAATTTATTGAGTTTATTGAAATCTGCGATTTTCTTCTGTTCATCCTTCCTACATCATTCTCATATTCTTCGGACACTTTTTCGACAAATTGGTGACGTTTTACACTTTCTGTTGAAGACTCGATTTCGACTTCTGTAGTCGATATCGAGTGAATGACTCAATATCGAGTGTTCTACTCGACGTCGTTTGTCTTTGTCTATTTTGCAGGAAGTTACTGGAAATCGACTGGAACTATAGTCGATATCGACTGTATTACTTGATATCGAGTGATCTGCTGAGTCAAAATTGAACGTGGTTGCAAGCTTAGGATCTGCTGACACACCTCCTCGTGGATTCAATCTTGAATACACTACTACTACAACGGGAGGGTTTCTTGTAATTTATTTGCTTGGACAGGGAGTTGGTTTAGTTCTTATATATATTTATTCAACTAGTTTCCATCCTAACAAATTTTGGCGCCGTTGTCGAGGGGGCAATCATTCGCGCTCTAAGATTTTACTCACGTTCTTTTCTAGTGCTGATTTTGTAGGTTTATGCGACGCTCTGATCGCGAACCTATCTTGGAAAGTCTAGACGAGCCCGAACGTTTCCTACACTTTCGAAACTGAGCAATCCGAATCATGGTGGAGAACGAGACACAGGCTCAACTCATAAAGAGATTGAGGAAGGAGATTGAGGACCACAATGCCACCATTGCCAATGAAAGGGCAACTGCAGTTGCAGAGAGAGCTCATGCTGATAGAGAGGAGGATGCAGGCAGACAAGCCCAAGAGAGGATCAATCAATATCCGCAGATGGCAATGCAATACATGCACCCTACACTCACCGTGCCCGAATCTGCGATCATCATACCTCCTTCGAATTATGAGATAAAAATTAACTTCCTTTCTGAAATTAAACGCAATACTTTTGAAGGAAAAACTAATGAATGACCCTTGCAACATATTACTACTTTTATGGATTTATGTGAGATTGTCGCTGATGGCGCTAATTTAGAATATGTTAGACTGAAATCTTTTCGATAGTCTCTTACAGGGAAGGCTTTAAAATGGCTTGAAAGCTTGGCTACATGCTTGCTAAGGACATGGGTAGAGGTGAAGGATACGTACCTCAAGGAGCTATTGCGATCATGCCCTACTCATGGGCAACTACCTTACGTCATCCAGGAGATCTTCTACAACTCCCTTGATGCACCGAATAAGGAGAGAATCAACTCTTACACCTCCTATCGATACATTGAGCTTACACCAACGGAGGCCTAGGACACAATTGAGAGGCTTGTCAACTTCGACAACACATATGGGACTACTGCGGCCTATGAATCAAGGCCTGCCCCATCTATGCCACTTTATGAGCCTCCAAAGGAGATCGATCTGGACGTGAGGCAACATTTCAACAAGGATTAGGCACACCGCCTACAAAAGCAAGTAAGGTTCCTCCCCAACAACCAAGCTTGCCAGGAATGTGGGTCTACTAGGCATAACACCAACGCCTGCCTACATCTTGAGCAAGTCAGCATTGCGGAGACACATGAGGAAGCTAAGTGGATGAGAGGCCCCTATGGAGGGGGCAATCAACAGTATTGGGGGGATCAAAGGTTCTACCAACCTCAGCACCAAAAGAGGGATCCCCCACCTTATAGAGCACTTGGACACCCTGAGCGAGAACCAAAGAAAGATGACCTATAGATCATACTTGATGAGATGCGGAGGAATCATGCTGAGTTTAAACAAGCCAACAATCAGTCCATACTCAGCTGCACGACATCAACTATAGGCTCGGGGAGAATGACGTTTGGAAGAAGAAAGTGGAGATCCAAATGGGACAATTGGTTGATGACTTAGGGAGAATTGAATTGAATAATATAATGAAATATAAAACAATGCAACCCTTAGCCTTTTCAAATAAATTCAAGACTCCTCGCTATATAATAGTAGGGAATCAGGTTCGATCCACGAGGAAGCGGGTCAGCGGGATCCTAGTAGAGTCTGAAATCACGTCCTGAATTTCGACCAGAAGCCTCGATCTCGAGCACATCACTCGACGTCGATCTTGGTTGTTGATTCCTACTGCAACAGAAGACTTGCAGAGACAAAAATAGCAGTCGATATCAACTAGGGTGGTCGCTATCGATGTCAGTGGCAGAAATTGACTGGCTCAAAAAACTACCAGTCGACAAGGGGCAGTCGATATTGAGTAGGTGACTCAAAATCGACCTCAGGAAGTTCGTGTAGGGAGATCGAGATCGACACAGAAGACCGTCGATCTGGGCAAAGTGGTTTGATATCGACTGTGTTGGTCGATATCGACTGGTTCCTGCAAAGACGTTAGTTTTTGTCGGCAAAGAAAGGCCGAAGAAAGAAGGATGGAAAAGGAGCAATGAACAGCAATAAACTAGGGGTGTTGGATTTTTTGATAACTCAACGAACGAAAGGCAATAAGGATGTAAACTAATAAGGAAAAGATCTTCCAAAGCCAGGGTTTACCGCGACGACAACCATGATAGTAGAAGTAAGAAACCGATAAAGATGCATGCTTTTATCATAAAGGAGAAGGCTTTCACCTAAACCGGCAAATAGGAAAAGATATCTTACAATAAATTAACCAAATTTGCGTCTACGTTTGTCATAATTGAGTTTATAAACTTTCGAATAGAAACCCTAATTATTACCCAAGTTTCACAACATGAGTTCCTTAAATTCACATTTAAAGATGAAGCACAACGTAGAGCGAGATAAAAGATACCTTCTTTAGCGACATACAAACCTTGCCACCATGGCTATCGTCAGGCTCACCCCGACCTTAGAAGAAAGGGCGACTACTGGCTCATGTTGAAAGAAGACATGCTTGAAATTGAAAGGAAATAAACTTGCATTGATGAAAAAACTTGAATCTTTACAATCTCAACGCCAACTATCGCAAGCGCCGAAACCTTAAAGCTCAAAACCTAAAACTGTAACTTTAATGCATAAAAACCAGCCCCCTAGGGCTTTATTTATAGGCTACGAATCCTTGCTATCCAAGGATAGTATCTTCTATCTTCTATCTTCTATCTAAATTCTATCCCAACAAGTAGGATAGATCTTTTATTTTGGTAAATAAAGAAAATAACTAACTAAACCTTTAGGGTAAAAAGGAAACATCCCCAAGGTATAATCTATCTAATATTACAAGATAATTAGGGCTTTAGAAGATATGATTCACAATCCGTGTCTCGAAAAGCGCGTCCAACCCGTGTCGAAGTCCAGTCGATATCGACCAGAGTAGTCAATATCGACCTCTCTGTTTCTGCTCGACGGGCTCTACTTCACTCGATTTCTGGTGTCCAGTCGATGTCGACACCTGCACTCGATATCGAGTGTCCTTCTTGGTTGGTCTTTGTGTTCTATCTCGACACTCAGAGTCTGTGTCGATGTCTGTAGTCGATATCGACTAGTCATGTCGATATCGACCTCTTCTCAGCTTGGCTTGGCTTCTTCGTTTTGACTCCGATTCCGCTCCAATTCCTAAATATTTAGACCGAAACTTGTGTAGACTCTATTTCTTGCATGTTAGCTCATTCTACACAAATTTGCATTATTTTCAACCTTTATTTTAGGAATCAAATGAAATATGATGTCAAAACTTGCGAATAAAAAGGGTACAAATATGTACATCAAAATACCCCATACTTAGACTTTCTTGTCCTCAAGCAATAACCAAACATTAACCAACACCTACAACACACCCTTCAAGTCTTCGCCCTTGTCAAAAGCAACATCATAAGTGGTAGCAAAGCAAAGCAAGTGAATTTAACATCATAACACATATTTAAGCGATCCATAGGCATATGCAATTTTGATCCAACCTCGCAGGGATAATGTGTTTGCACTCAACTCTCATGTGTTTAGGCTATGAAGATCAACGCTCAACTCAATTCCATATACAATCTCATAAACATTGCAATTTATAAGAATCCACTTCGCAACCAATTATGTAGATGCAATAAGAACCATCAGGAGGACTTTCGCTCAATGGAAGACTTCAAAGAAGACTCCATTCGGCGGGATTGTAATGGGGCTTGGTAAGAAATAAAAGGGTATGGAATTATTTGGCTATGTGGTGCTTATAAAATTCGGGAATCAAGACTCCTAAACTTAAACACTACTATATCCAAATCATATCTCTACAATGACACACTTTCCAAACCTGCTTTCCATTATGCTCATCAACCTTCTTTCAAACCTTAATATGCTCTCAAAAATATTACACTTGTATAAAAGATAAATAAAGAACTAAGGAATAATTTGGCTCATGCACAACATATATATATATATATATATATATTCTTTTTTTGCACGAAAATTAATAAATAAAAATGAAAATGTGCATTTATATGGTGAGCCAAAAATCCTTTTACAAAATATGACAAGGTGAAAATATGTACCATCCCATAATTTCCTTTGCTTAAAACTAAACAATATGCACTTTCTTTTTTATAATGCATTATTCTAACCAATCTAAGTCTTAATTCCCAAATGGGGGTCAGGCTCAATTCGGCTAGGGATAATTTTGTGGAGTTTGCAATATAAGGCTCAGGCTAATTTTCTGGCTTCAAGCAGGGATAATGCAGGGTAGGTAAAGAGAGGATAAAAATGGCTTAAAAGATGCCTCCATCATTTAATTCTTGTAAACATAAACATATATATGTATTGGCTTTGAATAACTATCACAACATTTAGAGATGCATAGGAAGAGTAAATACACTCAAGAAAGCAGAGGGATTTTTTATGTTCTCCCTATAGGCCAAAATTCTCACTAGGACAATTTCTGTTGGATTTGCTTTTTAGCCTAAGATCATATGTGCTCAATTTCATCACAAGTTCACAATATACATAAAAACCATTTTAAGGACTTAGGCTAAACCATCCAAATATGCCATAGGATTTACATGATCAAGTCAGCTACTGAGTTTTCATCATAGGACATCTAGGGTTTGAAAACAAACTTAAAAAGTAAACATGCATTTTTTTTCTTTTTGACATTTTCTTTTTTTTTTTGTATTTTTTGACATTTTTATAAAACTTTATAAACTAAAAGACTAACAAATTAAACTTTAAAGTGCATAAACTTTAAACATGATGCAATGCAGAAAAATAAAACATAAAGCAAATAAAAAGTTATTACAAGCCAAGTTGCCAGTTTTTAACCATAACCACAACCAGATAGAAGAGTTATAAAGTCCAATTTCAGTCCCACCCCATACTTAAAAATTACAGTGTCCTCACTGTTGAAAAACAAAGTAAAGGGGAAGAGGGAACACTCACTCTCACTTACTCTAAATATCACTACTCAGGAGGCAGAGGAGGCGGCAGAAGCATGGGCTAGTCCTGTGAAGCGGACGACCCAGCGTAGTAGGATAGGCCGCCCTGCTTAAAGGTGGAGCTGTTGGGACCCTGCTGCTATCACTCCTCCCTGTCGCAATACAGTAGCATCAAGATAAGTGATCTCATAAGTAGTATACCTCTCAACGTGCATGCCTAAGGCCTGGACTAAGATAGCCACCATGCAGCCGTCCAGGATTTCAGTGTTCATCGTGCGTCATGCTCCAGTATATGCTCGAGCCATGCGTACATTAGAGGCAAGGGCTCATTATCGAACAACATCCACCGCAAGGTCTTTGTCTCACAGTGTCTGGGGCGGCGAAGCTCAGGTCTCGCCCAAATAGTACTCGTCAAGATGCGAAGGATGACTCGGAATAACGGGCTAGCAATCCTGGTAGTGAATGAGTCAGTGGGGGCGGGGTATGGGATCCCCGTGAGGTAGCTCTAGATGATGTTGGGGTCCTGGACCCTAAAGTGTGCTGGAGTATAAGCGAACCCAAATAGGTTGCTCATCAGGGCGGGACTCATCGATTGACATGTTGTCCTGTGACTCATCTAGAAGCCCTTTGGGTAGCTGTGAGAGATGATCGGCTACGGAGTTCTCCATTCCTTTCTTATCCTTAAGCTCAACGTCGAACTCTTGGAGTAGGAGCACCCATCGTAGGAGCCTAGGTTTAGCATCCTTCTTCGCCATCAAGTACCTAAGAGTTGCATGGTCAGTATGAACAATTACCTTAGAGCCCACTAGGTATGAGCGGAACTTCTCAAAAGCGAAGATCACTGCCAAGAACTCTTTCTCCGTCGTGGTCTACTTTGTTTGAATGGAATCAAGAGTCTTGCTTGCATAGTAGATGGCGTGAAGCTTCTTGTCTCTCCTTTGTCCTAGGACAACACCTACAGCATAATCGCTTGCGTCGCACATGATCTCAAATGGTTGTGTCCAATCTGGCGATTGAATGATAGGGGCAGATATAAGAGCTTCCTTCAACCTGTTGAAGGCTTCAAGACAATTGCTACAAAACACAAACTTAACATCCTTCATTAGTAGGTTAGTTAAAGGTTTGCCAATCTTAGAAAAATCTTGAATGAACCTCCTATAGAAACTTGCGTGACCAAGGAAGCTTCTTATGTCCTTAATATATGAAGGTGGTGGCAACTTCTCAATAAGCTCTATCTTAGCCTTGTCCACCTTAATTCCCCTTTTTGAGACTTTGTGGCCTAGCACAATCCCTTCTCTTACCATAAAGTGGCACTTTTCCCAATTGAGAACCAAGTTTGTCTCCTCACATCGTGCAAGTACCCTGCGAAGGTTAGCAAGACAAACATCGAAAGTAGTGCCATAGACAGAGAAATCATCCATAAATACCTCCATAATGTCCTCTATCATGTCAGAGAAGATGGCCATCATACATCTTTGAAAGGTAGCGGGGGCGTTGCAGAGCCCAAATGGCATCCTCCTATATGCAAAAGTCCCATAGGGACATGTGAAGGTGGTCTTCTCTTGATCATCAGGATGAATAGGGACCTGCCAAAAGCCAGAATATCCATCCAGGTAATAAAAGTAATCATGTTCAACAAGTCTTTCCAATACCTGGTCAATGAATGGAAGGGGAAAGTGATCCTTTCTAGTGGCGTTGTTGAGCTTTCTATAGTCAATGCACATTCGCCAACTAGTTGTGATTCGATTTGGCACAAGCTCTCCCTTCTCGTTCTCCTCAACGGTCATTCCGCCCTTCTTAGGTACCACATGGACTGGGCTCACCCATTCATTGTCGGAGATGGCATAGATGATTCCGGCATCCAACATGCGCATGATCTCCTTCTTCACCACCTCTCTCATGTTGGGGTTGAGCTTCCGTTGGTGTTCTATAGATGCCTTATGATCATCTGATGTACATATTTGTACCTTCTTTTATTGCATCTTTTGACTTCTTATTTCATTCGATCTCCAAAGAAAAGGTTCAAAAGAATATAAACTTGTGTAAGAATGGGCTAAAATGCAAGAAATAGGGTCTGCACAAGTTTTGAGCTAACCATGCAGGAATTCGAGCGAAAACGAAGTCAAAACGGAGAAGCCAAGTGAAGCTGAGCAGAGGTAGATATCGACCCTAGACCCAGATATCGACCTCTGGGGTAGATATCGACCTCTGGTGTAGATATCGACCTCAACATAGACATCAAGTGAAGCTGAGAAGAGGTAAATATCGACCTTAGACCCAGATATCGACCCCCAGTGTTGATATCGACCCCCATATCGACCTCAACATAGAAATCGACCAGAGCTGAACAAGTCGAGCAGGAACAGAGACCTCGATATCGACCTCTGGTGTCGATATCGACCCCTTATCTCGACAGAAGATAGACTCGATTTCGAATGCGGATTGGCACTATATCTTCAAGGAGGCACGGGATTATCTCATACTTTCAAGGATAGAGGACAGCTGAAGTTTTATTCATCTTTTACCTTTAAGTTATTTAAGTTTTATCAAAATAAAAGACCTATCCTCAATTGTTCGGATAGAGTTAATAGTTTAGATAGAAGTTACAATCCTCGGATAGCGAGGATTAGTAGCCTATAAATAAAGCCTTAGGGGCTGATTTGTTAGGCATTTTCAATCGAATCACCCAAGACATAGACAATAGAGTTAGAATTAGAGAGAAGTTTTAGGGTTTGACGTTTGCGAAAGTTGACGTTGAGTTGTAAAGCTTCGAAGTTTAGTTTAATGCAAGTTTCTTCCTTTCAATTGACAATGATGAGTTCCATGATGAGAAGCGAGTAGTTCCCCAAAGCTCTTAGGGTCGGGGTGAGCCCGACGTTAGCCATGCGCGCTTGAGGTAAGTATTTGATGTTGATATCGTTGTGTCTATCTCTCCTCCTACGATTCTATGTTTAGTCCTAATCGGAAGAAAAGGGATTCATGCTAACAACTTGAGTTATAAACATAAAATTGGTAGAGACAATTAGGTTTATTTGCAAGAGTAATCCTAAGAGTTGGTGTACGGCGAAAGCTCGTCCCTCGGGTGAAATAGCGCAATTGTCCGTCTTATTTATCTTATCGCATGCATTGGTTAAACGTTGTGGTAAACCCTAATCCTAAGAGTTGCTTTTTACATAGTTTATACACACAAAACAGCTATCTTTATTTCTGTTCATTGCTTCTCTCCCCATTCTTAAGTCTTCGGCCTTTCTTTGCCGACGAACAACTAACCCACTGCAGGGAGACATCGATATCGACCCCAGACGTCGATATCGACTACTAAGTTCGTCGACAGTTTTCTGAGTCGACGACGAACATCGCTGCGGAGTTTGCTGAGCATCGATATCGATACCAGACATCGATATCGACCCTTCTGTATCGACTGGTAGTGTTCTGAGCCAGTCGATTTCGTGGACTGACATCGATATCGACCCTTCTGTATCGACTGGCAGTGTTCTGAGCCAGTCGATTTCGTGGACTGACATCGATATCGACCCCTTCTAGTCGATATCGACCACTTGTTTTTGTCTTTGCAGGTCTTCTGTTGCAGAGAACATCGACAGCCGAGGTCGACATCGAGGCCCAAGGTCGAAATCGAGGCTTCTGGTCGACGCAGACGTGAAATTTCCAACGCTACTAGGATCCCGCTGACACGCCTCCTCGTGGATCGATCCTGACTACCCTTCCACTACAACGGGAGGAAGTCTTGTAATTATTTGCTTAGGCCAGGAGTTGGATTACATTTATTACATCTTTATTATTTGTAATTACTTGACATATCAAGCCTCCTGCAACAACATCATCCTCTAGGAGGATTCTATGCATACATGTAGCGGGTGAAATACCTTTAATGTCTTCAAGAGGGTACCCAATTGCTTTTCGATGAGCGCGAAACACTTCCATAAGCGTATCTACTTCTTGCGTGGTTAGTGTAGCATTGATAATCACAGGAAAAGTAGAATTGGGACCAAGAAACTTATACCTAAGCGTGTCGGGTAAAGGCTTCAGCACTGGAGAAGGTCCTTGTAGAATAAGGATTGGCTCTACCTCCTCCGTCTTCATGATCTCACCTAGGTAATCCGTCTCAATTCTCTTGATTGAAGCTCCCAAATCAGCTAGAGGAGTTGGCGTGGACTAAGCATAGAGCGATGCCAACTTTGATTGGGACTCTTCGTAGTAATCCTGCAGAAAAGAGGTCGAAGTCGAGTAGGAATAGTTGATATCGACTGAAAGTTCAACACATACCTCGGCCTCTGAGCTGTCCGATGTCGAGGGGATTAGGTCGATTTCGACATCTGATGTCGATGTGGACTGGTCGATTTCTACCTCTGCAGTCGATATAGACTGGTCGATTTCAACCTTTGTTGTCGACGAAGGGTACTCGATATTGCCTGTAAAAGAGGGAGAACAAACCTGACATATTGAGTGAGTCGATGTCGACAGAGGGCACTCGATATTGAGTGGGATGGTTGATGTCGCCTTCTCCTGGTCGATTTTGAATTCTTCTTCGAACTCCATGGATAAAGCATCGTCGAAGATCTCCTCATCACTCGTGCATGTAGCCAGGAACTCCTCAATGTCCTCATCGGTGAGCTCTTCTGCAGCTATGGCCAGGGCTTCCTCACGAGTTAGTGCCCTTTCCGTTGGTTCTTTGCAATCCATGATGCTAGTGTAGACCGACTTGATCTCCATTCCATTGACCTCCTTCATTGTGGGGTTGAAGGAGAACTCTATCACTTCGTTCCCTATAGTAAAGGTTAATAATCCTCGACGCACATTGATATTGGCATCTATAGTAGCTAAGAAAAGCCTACCAAGGATGATAGGAACAATAGGATCTTCAGGCATATCCAATACAATGAAATTGTTCAGCATGGGGGCACTCGATGGTTGTGTGCCGCTGCGATCCGCATTCGATGCAATCTTGGTTCGCTGAAAGGAACCTCACTTGCTTTTGGAGCTTTCGAAGTTGATCTTTGTGGAATTGCTCCTTCACGTCCGGATCGATTACCTTGGAGGGTTCATATAATGGCATAGGTGGGGCAGGCCTCGATGATGATGAAATGTCGGAAGCCTTAGGAGTCCCATATGTGTTGTCGAACTCCACCAACCTCTCTATGGTGTTCCAAGCCTCTTGTGGAGCGAGTTCAAGGTAGCCAAAGGAGGTGTAGGTGTTAATCCTCTCCTTGGTTGCAGCATCAAAAGCATTGTAAATAATCTCCTGAATCACGTACGGTGGTTGGCAATGCGTCAGGCATGATCGTAGTAGGTCCTTGAACCTTTCCCAAACAGTCCCTAGAGCTTCACCGGGCTTTTGTTTGAAAGCCGTGATTTTCTTTCGGATCAACTCCGTCTTGGATGGAGGGAAGAACTTGTGAGGAACGCATCCTTGACTTCATTCCAAGTGCAGAGCGATCTTGGGGCTAAGCTTTCCAACCACTGCAATGCTTTACTTGTAAGGGACCAACGAAAAGCCTTTAGTTGGACATATTTAAGACTATGTCCATCAGCAATAGTATCACAGAGATCTAAGAAGGTTGATATATGTGTCATAGGGCATTCATTAGGTTTTCCTTCATATTGCTGTCTCCTAATCTCAGTAAGGAAACTAGGCTTAATTTCAAAATTGGAAGTAGGGATAAGAATCGTCGATTCAGGCACTGTGAGCGAAGGATGCATGTATTGCTTCGTGTTTCGTGGGAGGGTGTTGATTTGAGTTTCATATTGTCTCCTAGCTTGCTCCTCCCTTTCAGCACGCTCTCTTTGTGCCGCTTCTCTGGCGGTGAAATCTTCTACTTCCTTCTTTAGGCGTTCAATTTGTTGAGCCTGGGTCTCTGGGTTTGCCATGGCTCTTTGAATTCTAGCACGAAGGTAAAGATAGCTTTCAAGATCGTCTAAACCTTCAAACTCAGATGGGCGATCAGCGCGTCGCATACACCTAGAAAACAAAACTAAAAAGGAACGTGAAAATAGAATACTAGGGTGCGATTGATAGCTTCCCCGGCAACGGCGCCAAAATTTGATGTAGGGAGAATTGAATTGAATAATATAATGAAATATAAAACAATGCAACCCTTAGCCTTTTCAAATAAATTCCAGAATCCCCGCTATAGTAGTAGGGAATCAAGTTCGATCCACGGGGAAGCGGGTCAGCGGGATCCTAGTAGAGTTTGAAATCACGTCCTGAATTTCGACCAGAAGCCTCGATCTCGAGCACAACACTCGACGTCAACCTTGGTTATCGATTCCTACTGCAACAGAAGACCTTCAGAGACAAAAACTGCAGTCGATATCGACTAGGGTGGTCGATATCGATGTCAGTGGCAGAAATCGACTGGCTCAGAAAACTGCCAGTCGACAAAGGGCAGTCGATATCGAGTAGGTGACTCGAAATCGACCTCGGCAAGGTCATGCAGGGAGATCGAGATCAACACAGAAGACCGTCGATCTGGGCAAAGTGTTCGATATCGACTGTGTTAGTCGATATCGACTGGTTCCTTGAAAGACGTTAGTTTTTGTCGGCGAAGAAAGGCCGAATAAAGAAGGATGAAAAAGGAGCAATGAACAGCAATAAACCAGGGGTGTTGGGTTTTTCGATAACTCAATGAACGGCAGGCAATAAGGATGTAAACTAATAAGGAAAAGATCTTCCAAAGCCAGGGGTTACCACGATGACAACCATGATATTAGAAGTAATAAACCGATAAAGATGCATGCTTTTATCATAAAGGAGAAGGCTTCCACCTAAACCGGCAAATAGGAAAAGATATCTTACAATAAATTAACCTAATTTGCGTCTACCTTTGTCATAATTGAGTTTATAAACTTTCTAATAGAAACCCTAATTACTACCCAAGTTTCACAACATGAGTTCCTTAAATTCGCATTTAAAGATGAAGCACAAGGTAGATCGAGATAAAAGATACCTTCTTTAGCGACATACAAACCTTACCACCATGGCTATCGTCGGGCTCATCCCGACCCTAGAAGAAAGGGCGACTACTCGCTCATGTTGAAAGAAGACATGCTTGAAATTGAAAGGAAATAAACTTGCATTGATGAAGAAACTTGAATCTTTACAATCTCAACGCCAACTATCGCAAGCGTCGAAACCCTAAAGCTCAAAACCCAAAACTACAACTTTAATGCTTAATGTTATGGTGTCTTTCTTGCTTGAATGCATAAAAACTAGCCTCCTAGGGCTTTATTTATAGGCTACTAATCCTTGCTATCCAAGGATAGTATCTTCTATCTTCTATCTAAATTCTCCCCCAAAAAGTAGGATAGATCTTTTATTTTGGTAAATAAAGAAAAATAACTAACTAAACCTTTAGGGTAAAAAAGGAAACATCCCCAAGGTATAATCTATCTAATATTACAAGATAATTCGGGTTTTAGAAGATATGATTCACAATCCGCATCTCGAAAAGCGCGTCCAATCCGTGTCGAAGTGCAATCGATATCGACCAGAGTAGTCGATATCGACCGCTCTGTTTCTGCTTGACGAGCTCTACTTCACTCGATTTGTGGTGTCCAGTCGATGTCGACACCTGCACTCGATATCGAGTGTCCTTCTTGGTTGGTCTTTGTGGTCTATCTCAACACTCAGAGTCTGTGTCCATGTCTGTAGTCGATATCGACTACTCCTGTCGATATCGACCTCTTCTCAGCTTGGCTTGGCTTCTTCGTTTTGACTACGATTCTGCTCCAATTCCTACATATTTAGACCAAAACTTGTGCAGACTCTATTTCTTGCACGTTAGCTCATTCTAAACAAATTTGCATTATTTTCAACCTTTATTTTAGGAATCGAATGAAATATGAAGTCAAAACTTGCAAATAAAAAGGGTACAAATATGTACATCAGCTGAACAAATTCCCAAACCGTCAAGATCGCTGACAGGATCTATTGTGCCCAATCTTAAGGGCAAAACTACTAGTCATATAGCGGCTATGAATCTAAGGAGTGGGCGTCAGCTGCGAACGCCCGAGCAAAAAGCGGAGGAAAAAGCCACAGGAGAGGACTCGATATCGACTCATCCAGTCGATATCGACCGAGATGCAGTCGACATCGAGTCCCCTTTACTCGATGTCGAAGGAGAAGTTGAACCATACCAAAAATCGAATCCTCCAGTCGATATCGACCAAACGTTACTCGATATCAACACAACTCCAGCCATAGTAAAGAAGAAGACGTTTCCATTCCCAAGGAAAACTTTAAAGGACCCGGCGGAAAAGACATTCCAGCGCTTTGTGAAGATGTTTCAAGGGCTCAATGTTACAATTCCATTCACTGAAGCTCTTCATCAGATGCCATCTTATGTAAGGTTTCTTAAGGACATACTGGGAAAGAAGCGATCAATTGCTGAGATCGCAGAGGAGTGCAGCAAGATGGAGCTACCAGAGAAGCGGCCAGACCCGGGTAAGTTTGCTATCACTATAGGTTTAGGTCAACACCGATTCAATGCTTTATGTGATTTAAGGGCTAGTGTTAGCATTATGCCACCAACAATATGGTCAAAGGTAAAGATTGGTGCCCTAGAGCCTGTGGATGCTAAACTTTATATGGTGAACAACACGGTGGTCATTCCAACAGGCCTGGTAGATGATGTGCCGGTTCAAGTAGGTAAGTTCTTTGTCCCTACTGATTTTCTAGTTGTTGATATGGCAGAGGACCCTGCTTGTCAAATTATTTTAGGAAGGCCCTTCTTGCCAACCGTTGATGCAAACATAAGCGTAAGGAAAGGATTGCTCTCATTCACCATCAGCGACGAAGTTATAGAGTACTCCTTCAATAAGGCGGTAAAGATGAATGAAGGTCCTATAGAGGTGAAATCAATCAAGGGAGTCTACATCGCTTGCGGGGAACCTAAGGTAAGAACTATGACCCCCGAACAGTTAGAGAAGAGGGCTATAGAAGCCCAAGTGGAGGAAATCATGGCAATCTTAAACAAAGGAAATCGAATGAAGCCCGAGTGGAGGAAATCGATGTCAGATCACACCACTCGAAATCGAGTGAATCACTCAAAATCGACCCAAATTCAAAGGTGACATCGACTGATTCAACTGAAGGAAACCACTCGATATCGAGTCCACCAAGTCGATATCGAGTAGATCATGTCGAGTCGACTTCCCCCACATCAACTGAACCACCAAGAGTAGAAGATAAGTCAATATCGAGTGACACTAGTCGATATCGACTGGACTCACAGACAGAAAAGGAATGCTCTGAAAAGGTAAGACGAGGTATGGATCCCTCTTCCCCAATTTCAATAAATGATTTATCTATATATGGAAGAGGTTTGCCTTGGTATGTGCGCTTGTGCAGGATATCCAATGATGATCCGAGCAACTATGAAGTAAGACATAAAGTGTATGTCTCCAAATCAAAGGATCATTGGTTCCCGAGCAAGTTTAAAACAAAGAAGATGGGTCCATTCATAGTGAACAAGATCCATTCAGGCGGGATGCAGCTGCGAGATAAGAACGGAGTACTATTTGAAGCCCAGGCTACATGGGCTCTACAAATGCAGCCTTAAGAGCATGAAAGAAGAAGTCGGCCTAGCGACTATAAAGTGTAGAGCTTGTAACAAGACAAATAGTTTTTAGAGTTTGGATATTTTTGGTTTAGTTTGAGACTTTATGTTTTGGTTTTTTTTATTGTCTGACGAATTTCAGGAGCAAGAAGCAGTGAAAAGGTGACTCGGTGACGTGGGGAGAATTGAATCGAAATATATAATAAAATATAAAGCAATACAACTCTTAGTCTCTTCAAATAAATTCAAGACTCCCCGCTATAGTAGTAGGGAATCAGGTTCGATCCACGAGGAAGCGAGTCAGCGGGATCCTAGTAGCGTTGAAGACACGTCCTAAATGTTCGACCAGAAGCCTCAATTTCGAGCTCAAACCTCGATGTCGACCTTGGCTGTCGATGCTTTCTACAACAGAAGACCTGCAGAAACAAAAACTATAGTCGATATCGACTGGAAGGGGTCAATATCGATGTTAGTCCACGAAATCGACTGGCTCAGAAGTCTACCAGTCGATACAGTGGGGTCGATTTCGACGTCGAGTGTCGATATCGATGTTGCAGCAGTGACTCAGGAGTCTCGAGATCGACTCAGAAAACTGTCGATCTATCAGTGTGGTCGATATCGACGTTCATGGTCGATATCGATGTCTTCCTGCAGTGGGTTCGTTGTTCCGTCGGCAAAGAAAGAGCGAAGATTTAAGAATGGGAAGGAAGCAATGAACAGATTTAAACAAAGGTGTTGGGTTTTTCGATGACTCAACGAACGGCGGGCAAATATGAATGTAAACTTAAGAAAGGAAAAATCTTCCAAAGCCAAGGATTACCGCGACGACAACCATGATAGAATAAGTAAGAATCAACTAAAGAAGCATGCTTTCATCATAAAGGAAAAGGCTTTCACCTAAACCGACAAATAGGAAAAGAGATTTTGCAATTACTTAACCTAGTTTGTGTCTACCTTTTTCATAATTGAGTTTATAATCTTTCGAATAGAAACCCTAATTACTACCCACGTTTTACAACATGAGTTCCTTAAATTCGCATTTAAAGATGAAGCACAAGGTAGAGGGAGATAAAAGATGCATTCTTTAGCGACGTACTTACCTTACCACCATGGCTATCGTCGGCTCACCCCGACCCTAGAAGAAAGGGCGACTACTCGCTCATGTTGATTGTAGACATGTCTTGAATTGAAATAACTTGCATAAATGGAAAATTTCGAATCTTTACAATCTCAACGCCAACTATCGTAAGTGCTTGAAACTTTAAAGCTCAAAAACTCTAACTATCTATTGCCTATTGCTATTGTCTTACTTGCTTGAATGATCCAACAAACCAGCCCCTAGGGCTTTATTTATAGGCTACTAATCCTCACTATCCAAGGATTGTAACTTCTATCTAAACTATGAACTATATCCGAACAATTAGGATAGGTCTTTTATTTTGATAAAACTTTAAGGAAAAGATAACAAACCAGCTGCTAATATCTAGAAGAACAAGATAATTCGTGGCTTTTGATGATAGAATTCATAATCCGAGTCTTGAAATCGGATTTATCTTCTGTCGAGGTAAGGTCGATATCGACACCAGAGGTCGATATCGATGTCTGTGTTTCTGCTTGACTAGTCCAGCTCCAATCGATGTCTATGACGATGGTCGATATCGATGTAGTATGTCGATATCGATGTCTTCTTGGTTGGTCTGTGTGGTCTATCTCGACACTCAGAAGTCGTGTCGACAACTATGGTCGATATCGATGTCTTCAGGTCGATATCGACCTCTGCTCAGCTTCACTTGGCTTCTTCGTTTTGACTCCGATTTCATCGAATTCCTGCATGGTTAGCTCAAAACTCGTGCAAACTCTATTTCTTGTACTTTAGCTCTTTCTTACACAAGTTTATATACTTTTGAAACTTTTCTTTGGAAATCGATTGAAATATGAAGTCAAAAGATGCAATAAAAAGAGATACAAATATGTACATCACTCGGTATCGAGTATAGTACTCAATATCGACTGCTAATGTTGATTTGGAGAAGCTGTGATCGACTCAGGATCACCCTGAAGCTTGATATCACCAAGAATCGAGTGACACTAGTCGATATCGACTAGATCACTCGATATCGACTAACCCTGCACACGTCTTCAACACTTGATTTTCGCTAATTTTTAGTAAGTTTCTTTCTTAACCCTAGTTCTTATACAGTGAGGACACTATAATCTTTAAGTATGGGGTGGGGGAAAGGCTTACTTGCATATTTTATACATTTTTGCGCATATTTCACATTTTTTATGCATAGTTCTCAAATTGCATTATACATGGTTACTTTGGATATTTTAATCTATCTATATGCATCATGTTTATTGTCCAAAGTCTAAAAAAAATCACCCCCATTGAAAAATTTTGAAATTGAATAAGTGGCATGGAAGTTTAATAGAACTCGACGATGAAAAATTAGATTAATTAGAGATATAGCATGAAATTGCCTAGTAAAGGGAAGTCACAATGAAGTGCAATTTTTAGAGAAAACCATGAAAGAAAGGTAAAATCTGAAGTTGCTTTTGACATGTGCATAATAAGAGGATGAAGGACTTTATATTTTCCATACATGTGCTCAAATTCATATCCTAGCCTTACCTATGCATATTTGCCTTACACAAAGCCATATATGAGCCTTACATTATTATTGCTCCACACACATTACATATTCCCATTTTTTATACCTTATACCCTATCCGGGGATCATGTTGAGAATGGATGTCATATTTGGAGTTGTTATATAAAGTTTGTGCATATTATTATTGAAGTTGTTGGTAGGATGAAAGAAAAATTGAATTATGGAAAATTTAATGAGCAAGAAAAAATCTGATCACCTCAAGAGATAAAGGTAGATCGACACTGCTTGTTAAGATGTTAGTTCGGCGAGATGGGACACCAAGGTGAGGAGTCCGAAGTACTAAGTATCCAGGCCCTTTCATGACACCCATGTTTGCGACTCGCGAGAAGGCAGTGCTAAGGTTAGAGAGGTAAAAGCATTATAGTGAAAAAAAGCATTGAGCGAAGAGCGAAAGGTGAGAAATATTATGAAGAAGGAATGTGGAACGGATTTTTGGAAAGAAAGTTTATTTCCCTGGATTTAACACCACATGGCCAAATATTTTCCCTCCTTTATCCTTTTACCAATCTACTTCTCTACAAGCTTGCATAAAAGTCCTCTTAATTATTAATGTTTTGTCGCACGAAATTGTTTTATGAATAACCCTCCTTTTGTGCGTATGATGTTGCTTTTATTCACAGGCATGGATTTGTTGATATTAGTACCTTTTCGAGGATGGTAATTGATTGTAGGGACATATAACAATGAATCTATAATGTTGAGAGTTTAAGTTTCTTCCCCTGAATGACCGCTAAAAGTATTGTTTAAGGACAAGCAAGCTTAAGTATGGGGTGTTGATGTGCGCTCAATTTACCATGTTTTTCATCTACTTTTACTTCAATTTCTGTATGTATTTTCATGCATATTGGTTGGGAAAGAATAAGATTTGTGTGGTTTATGTTTTTTGCCAATTATGGAGGTCTATACAAGTTCTTGTGTTATTTCGCAGAAATTGAGGCAAAATCGGAGCAATTTGGAGAAGATAAGAGAAAGCTAGAAAATCACTCGAAGTCTACTGAGGAGTCGAAATTGACCAAATGACTCGACATCGAGTGCAACTGATCACTAGAAATCGAGCAAGGAAGAAGAACAACTCGACTCAAAGCAGACAGGTCGATATCGAACAAAGCTACTCGATATCGAGTGCTGAAAATCGAGGGAAATGCAAGAGATCGAGAGCAAAGCCGAGATCGAGTAGAGCTGACTCGAGATAGAAGAGGAGTAGTCGATATCGACCGAAGCTAGTCGATATCGAGTGACGCTGCAGAAAGATCCGACGGTTTTGATAAAATCTTATCTGAAGCGGTTTACTTCTACATTAAGTCGGGAATCTTCTATCTTATTTTCAGACTTTATATCCTTTAGGGTGAATTTCATATTTACCTAAAGTAATTTTATTTATTTACTTTAGCAAGTTTTATCTTAGGAATAAGATAGATTTTCTTCTCCTTGGATAGCGAGGTTTTGAAATCTATAATTAAGAGCCATTAGGGCTGAGTTTTTCATTATCCATTATCGCAGAGAAACACTTTCAATTCAGTTTAGAGAGAGAGAAGGCCGAGTAAGGGAGAGAGAAGTGAGAGCGGAAGTTTCTTTGTTCAGTTGTAATCTTTCGACGTTTTCAATTCAAGTTAGTTATTTTCCAATGATGATGTTTATGGCTATCAAGTGTAAGTAGTTCCCCTACTTCTAGGGTCGGGGTGAGCCCGATGATAGCCATGTAAGTTTATGCATTAAAGTTATGATTTTTATGCAATTCCGTCTTCTATCCTATATGCATGATTTTTCTACGAAAGTAGTAGGCGATCCTTATTTGCATTATTGAAGCGAAAGCCATCTTTTTGTTAATTTGGATTAATTATGAAATTGAATAGCAACACTTAGGGTTTATGCGAGAGCCGCTAAATTACCTAATTGTTAATAACGAGAGTTATTTGATGAAAAGGCATAATCTTTCATGAATTAGGCATAGGCTTATATGGTTATCGTTGTGGCATGAGATCCCCGATCTTGGAGGTTTTTTAGTTTATTGAGTTTATTGAAATCTGTGATTTTCTTCTGTTCATCCTTCCTACATCATTCTCATATTCTTCGGACACTTATCCGACAAATTGGTGACGTTTTACACTTTCTATTGAAGAATCGATTTCGACTTTTGTAGTCGATATCGAGTGACTGACTCGATATCGAGTGTTCTACTCGACGTCGACTGTCTTTGTCTGTTTTACAGGAAGTTACTTGAAATCGACTGGAACTGTAGTCGTTATCGACTGTATTACTCAATATCGAGTGATATGCTGAGTCGAAATTGAACGTTGTTGCAAGCTTAGGATCCGCTGACATACTCCTCGTGGATTCGATCCTGAATACCCTACTGCTACATCGGGAGGGTTTCTTGTAATTTATTTGCTTGGACAGGGAGTTGGTTTAGTTTTTATTTATATTTATTCAACTAGTTTTCCTCCTAACAGCCCCCAGAACTCGAGTGAAGTGAAGACCGTCGAGCCAAACTAGAGACCTCGATATCGAGTGACCCTGTCAATATTGATTGGAAGATGACACAGTTTGCACGCGGATTGAGGATGTGGATTTGAGATCTATCCAATTAGCCACGATTTTTCTTTAATTTATTAGATAGATTATGTCCTAGGGAACTTTCCTTTTTACCCTAGGATATTTTATATTTACCATAATAATGTTTCATCCTATCTATAATGGGATATAATTTTAAATAGCAGTTTTAGTAGGATTAGAACTACTCTCCTTGGCTAGCAAGGATTAGTAGGCTATAAATAAAGCATAGGGGGCTGGTTTTTATTCAGTACACATTCCATCACACAACGACAATAACAATAGAGTTAGAAAGTAGGAGAAGCTTTAATGTTTGGCGTTTGCAAAAGCTGGTGTTGGATTGTAAAGTTTCGGAGTTCCAATTAATGCAAGTTTTCTCTTTTCCAATTACGGTGTTTGTTGCGATGAAGTGCGAGTAATTCCCCCAAGCTTCTATGGTCGGGGTGAGCCCGACATTAGCCACGCGTGTTTGAGGTAAGTACTTGATGGTTGATATCGTTGTGTCTATATCATCTCCTACAATTCTATGTTTAGTCCTTATCGCGAGAAAAGGGATTCATGTTAAGAACTTGGGTTACAAACATAAAATTGGTAGAGACAATTAGGTTTATTTTCAAGAGTATTCCTAATCGTTGGTGTACGGCAAAAGCTTGTCCCTCGGGTGAGATAGCGCAATTGTCCATCTTATTTACCTTACGCATGCATTAGTTAACGTTGTGGTAAACCCTAGCCTTAGGAGTTGCCTTTTTATATATTTTATTCACATAAAAATCTGTCTTTTCTGTCCATACTTCGATTTCCATCATATTATCTTCGACCTTCTTTGTCGACACTAACCAATTGCAGGAACCACTAGATATCGACATCTAAGGTCGATATCGACACCTTTGCTCTACGTTGATGGTCTTTTGTGTCGACGCACTTTCTTCCTGCTACTGAGCTTGATATCAAGTCAACAACTCGACATCGAGTGCTCTGAGTAGACTGAGTTGACTGGTAGTCTTCTGAGCCAGGTCAACGTCGCTACTAATGCTCTATATCGACACCCTAGGTCAATATTGACTGCTTGTTTTTATCTCTGCAGGTTTTCTGTTGTAGTAGAAATCGACAGCCAATGTCGACGTCGAGTACCCTACTATCAAGGCTTCTAGTCGATCAAGACGTGAGCTTTCAAAGACTATCTAGGATCCTACTGACACGCTTCCTCGTGGATCGATCCTGACTCCCTGCCACTAGAGCGGGAGGAAGTCTTGTAATTTATTTGCGTGGACAAGGATTTGGTTTGATCTATATTTATATTTATTAGACTCAACCTCATCCTCTTAACAAAACGCATAAAGAATAAGTATGTTCATACGTTAATGCAACCTATCATGATACTACATGGCACACTATTATGAAATGCAGCACCTAGTACATCATGCACATATAAGCAGGGATAGGTCTGATCAATCTGAGTAAGCCCCAAGGGAACTTACCTGGCGGTGCAGAACAACATTGTAGTAATCATATCGTTCAAAGTCACCTAATAACCATAATGGAAGTATAATTCTATCTATTCAAACATACAAGCACACATGATTTCACATAATTCCACATATCGAAAGTCTCATAATCATATTCCCGATTCCTCCCATCAATCATCATATACCATCTCGTATTTTGTATCACAACCTCATATAGCTCATCAAGTACCAACCATGCTCATCGTCATATAAGTTCAACATATAGTAACATCTCAAAGGCCATATAAGTATATAACATTGCATGTTTTATAATCATTGATCATATTCATACTCCTATAGCACATCATAGTCGATTCATATATATACCATACTTTTATATTCATCAAGTCCAGATCTCACATAAGACATGATTTAACATAAGTCCATATCATAACATATTCATAACATAACTCACATTTATACTCACATCATCATGTATTATATCATGCTTAAGATCACATCAATAAGCATGCTTGCATTCATATAGCACATATCATCATAACATTATCTTACTCACATATCATTATCAAGTCATATATTCATATCAAACATCACAATATATCATAGAATATCACAACATATCATAATTACTTAAAGAGTTAGTCCAAGCAAGAGGCTCCTAAGTTAGTTTAAGTTCGTCTTCCAAAACAACCCCTTTTTAAAGTAGTTAAAAGGATTTTCTGGCCCTTGAAAACATCTCCCAAATACCTTTTTGAAAACCCAAGTTCATCCATCAAATCGCTCATTTCAAAACCCATTTATAACACCTTTGAAGACAGCACAAAAATGACACGAAAAATCGAGAGAAATAAGGATGCTCACCCAAGGTTCTTCTTCTCCTTCGGTTAGCTCTAGAATCTTCATCCGGGCTCCAATTTGGGCTCGTTCTTATACGAGGGTGCCTAGGATTGTTAGAGGGTGTTAAAGGTGTGACCTTTGAGTTAGTAGAAGGTGAAAAGAGGGAAAAATAAGCCATTACCTCTCCTAAAATCGAAAACAGTGAGTTGTGCTCTTCTAGGCTTCTCGGGGCTTCTCCGGGGATGTTGGGGTTTCTTCTTCCACTTGGAGGATATCATGGGGGTGCTTGGGGAGCTGGTGTTGCTGTCCATTGAGAGATGGAAGGGAAAGGGAGCTTGCTTGGCTTGCTTGAGCTCAAGAAGTGAAATGGAGCTCCTTTTACTTGAAATGGAGGAGGGAGTTAAAGGAGACGGTATTGTAGGGTTGGTGTGGTGGTGTTGTAATGGATGTTTAGCTGCACAAGATGGAGGATTCAGGGATATTGGGTCTCACAGCAAGAAGGGAGATAGAAGGAGAAAAGAGGGAGCTTGGGATAAGGCTTTTTGGATAAGGTTTTGGTGTTTTCTTGGCTAAGGTGGTGTCTCAATTTATGTGGTGAGTCAAATGAGCATCCAATCTGATTTTGTAGGACCAAAGAAGGGTTTGAAGGAGGGAAATTTGGATAGGCCAAAGAGGGTTGAAGTCTATCTTGTCTCCTTGCTTCTTTTGGGGTGAACATGGCAAAAGGAGAGGGAAAGGTGAGTGTAGATGCCTAGCCAATTTGGGTATGGGTGAAAGCTTTATTTAATTCAATTTTCCAGCCCATGGGAGGCTCATAAAGGGCTGAGATTCGATTGGGATAGAGGAAGAATGAGATGAGGACTGTGGTCCCGGAAGCGCTAGTTTGAATTCCCGATGCTATTTCCCGAAAGTCAGTTTTCCGAATTCCCGCTCTCTCGATAAATTATATTTTTAAAATTCTGAGTAAGGGTATCACCATGATCAGTTAGTTTTCAAAATTTTATTTGTAGGTCGGAAATCCGTTTCATGAGTTTTAATTTCGTGGTGTTAGTGGAGGATGAGTTTTTCTTGAAATACCCGATTTAAATCCGTTTAAAATTCTTTTACCCAAATTTTATAACTTTGAAAACCTGATCCTTTACATCATCCACCTCTAAAAATAAATCACGTCCTCGAGACAAAAATCCTTTTAAGTCAAGAGGATGAAGTTTGAAATTTGTGAGTCCAAGGATCATGTCATTGATCCCGTAAGAGCCTCATAAGTGCCACTATGAGATCCTCACAATATTTTTGTCGTGATCATAATATCTCCAATTGGTTGTAGCGAGAATGCGATATGGGCCCCTATCACATTATTGCCCCGACTTCTTGGTTATATTATTTATTGAATAACAGTAAACATATTATTAATATTGTAAAACTTAAAAAGTAATATATTTTCCATATTTTTTACCTATGTCTTCAAATATCATTACTAATATATTTAAATACAAAATTTAATAAATTTGTTAAAGAAATAAGGATTAAAAAATATAAATCCAAAATTAATCCCACGGTATTTATCTGAATAAACCTGTCATGTTGATTGTAGTTTGGTATAATTTTTTAATGAAAATTAAATCAACTTGATAAAGAATAAATTATCTAGAGTTCTCCCCCCTCTCTATCGCCGACCACTCCTCTCTCTGTCGCCGACCTTCCCTCCTCCCTCTGTTGGCTTCTCCGTCCCCTGATAGTTTGCCAACTACCCATATTCTCCTCCACCCTCTCTATCGTCGACCACCACTCGTTGGCCACCCTTCTTCCTCCTCTATCAGCTGCTCCCTCTCCTAGCGGTGCTCTAGCCTCCACCTCTCTCAACAATCGCATCTCCTTCTGTTTTCCTCTCTCTCAATTGCTCTCCCTTTTCCGCCAAACCCTAATTCGATGGATCTGACACCGTGTCCTGTCACCATCGGCACTGTGTCCTATCATCCTTTCCTCTGTGTCCTATCACCCTCGTTGTGATGGTAATCTAACTCACACCAGCAGATCTACGACAATTATGACTTTCTACCATCAACAGTATCCTCCCGTCGTGGTTATCACCCCTTTAAGTCATTTTACAGAGGAGGTATTCCTCCATTAGAGCCCATCCCCAGGGCTAACCGGCCTATGCCCTTCCACCTCTCCTTACGCCTCTCCAACGAGGCCATACCCGAGCCAATAAGGACTCCTCGGTAGACATGGCCACGGGTCACGGGTCGACGGGTCAATGACCCATCGGGTTCGGGTCATCGGGTTAAAGGGTCATCTCGGGTTAAGGGTTAGGGTTAGGGTCGGGGGAAAGTGAACCCGTGACCCGGCGGGTCAACCCGGCGGGTCGACCCGACTACGACCCGACGGGTTGACACGTCGGGTTGACCCAATGGGTCAAAAATTTTTTTAAAAAAAATTATAAAAAACCTAGAATTTATATTTATACTTATTATGAATTTTATTTATTCATAATATATAAATTCTCATGCATTGCATGTTATGAAAATCCTACCCACCCTTTGGTTCTTTTATAGACTTAGCACCCTCCCCCTCCCCTTTCCTCTAGTTTTCAATGTGGAATGGGATGTAGGACAAAAATAAGTAGAAACTAAATCATATCTTCAATCTCAATCATTCGGTTTTTTCATGTCAATCCATACTTATAAATTTTTATCATATACAAACACTAGTACTACACTTTATATAAATATTATTTTTTTGAAAAATATTTTACCTATCAATTATGAAATATTAAAATAACGAACGGGTAGCAAGAAAGTGTGAAGTTCAACACAATACCTTAAATATTTGTGTTATTTGGTAGCTCCACTATGAAATCATGATATATGATACTAAGTTAGGAGTCTTTATGATATAATTTCAAAGAATACAAATATTGTTGTTGATAAAGTTGTTACACATGTATGGTATCCTTAAAGTCGATTTTCACTTATTTTGAAAATGTTATAGAACTTCGGATTTTCAAGCACAATAATGAAATATATTATTGGGCAATACTTTTCAAATGTGTCTTTTCATTTTATAACATGCAACACAAATAGGTAATTCAATAACATCATCATTATGCGTATACACAAAATGTAGCTAATTCAACTTTAAACGAGAAAGATTATCATATATCTATATGAAGATGAGCCTAGATTTGAAATCAACAACCAAGAAATTAACATAATGCAAGTAAAATAAAACACTTATGATTAATCAGTAGATCAACACAACTATCAATTGAATTAAATAGAAACATTAATCCAACAAATTTGATATAATGTATCATGATGTTCCATCACCATGTGTTATTCATTTCATTAAATCGTAAGAGGTAAAGACTTTAATTATATTATATGTTACATCATATAATCCAAAGACTTAAATTACATTATATATTCTACCATATAATCCAAATACTTATATTACATTACATTTTACATCATATAATTTGATTAGTCGAAACATCAATTTCTACAATTTCTTTCATATCCCATATTTCTATCCCACATCGAAAGTGTACTATCTACCTCTATTTTCTCTATATATATCTTCTCATCTAAAGTGTGATGAAATGATGGAGTGGAATGAAGATATATATATATATATATATATCTTCCCACATACCATGTTTTGTCCACCTTAAATCTTTCCATTTCGAAAGTGTGGTGAAAGTTAAAAGTGTGGTGAAAGTTAAAAGTACTCGATGGGTTGAGTTTTTTTTTTTTCAAAACGAAAATTTTTTTTTTAAAATGGTTGACCCGCCAAATTCGGCGGGTACCCGGTTTCTTGCCACGTGTCCCGACCCGTCGGGTGACCCGAACCCGTCGACCCGTTGAATTTCCGGGTTAGGGTTCAGGTCATGTACCCCGGGTTCTCGACCCGGCAGGTCCGACACGTCGACCCGGCGGGTCGGACCCGTGGCCACGTCTACTTCTCGGGCCCTCTCTGCACCATCTGGATCAGGCCTACGCAATGGGATCATCGTCATCATCCCGACACAGGCAACTAGCCACCCTGACACCTATGGGCATGTCACCTGCCGATCCGAATTGGTACATGGATAGCGGAGCCACTGCGCACATGTCGCACAACCCAGGTATAATTTCTGTCCCTGCTTCTAAGAGCCTTCCTACATCCATTATTGTCGGCAATGGTGAACGCATTCCTACCTTGGGTCTTGGGAAAACTACATTACCGACCCCTACCACATACCTAAGCCTTAACAACATCCTTGTATCCCCCGGCTTAATAAAGAATCTTGTGTCCATTCGTCACCTTACCATAGACAATAATATCTCCATTGAGTTTGATCGCTTTGGGTTTGCTGTCAAAGATTTCACAACTGGGGCCCCGCTCATGAGATATAATAGCGCTGGAGACCTTTATCCTGTCATCTCAAATATATATCTTGTCACCAAAAACATGCATCCTATCACCTCTCATGCAGCAACCAATTTATCAACAGTTGCCCGTTCTGCATCTCCCTGGCACACCCGTCTTGGTCATCCAGGCTCTTTGGCTTTTGAGTCTCTCGGGTCTAGGCTTATTCCCTACAATAAAGCCCCTCCCTCCACTAGTTGTTCGGCGTGCCAGCTTGGCAAACCCACTAGATTGCCTTTTTCCACGTCTTATACTCAAGTGCACACTCCATTTGACATGATTCATGGTGATCTATGGACTTCTCCCATTATCAGTCATGATGGTTTCCGTTACCGTTATGCGCTTATGTTGGTTGATGCATTCTCTCATTATTTTTGGGTGTTTCCCCTAAAGTACAAATATGAGGTTGTTACTCACCTTATGGCCTTCCATAGCCTTGTCCGCACCCAATTCAACCTCCCCATTAAATTCTTTCAATGTGACATGGGCGGTGAGTTTAACAACAATGCCCTTACATCCTTCTTCTCTACTCATGGCATTTAGTTCTGCTTCTCTTGTCCCCACACCTCCTCCCGGAATGGAAAAGTCGAACGGAGCATTCGCACCCTTACCACTTACACGAGGACTCTCCTTATCCATGGGCATGTCCCCCTGCAGTATTGGCCATATGCTATTGAATCAGCATGTTATCTTATCAACATCACTCCTTCCACAAGCATCCAGAATTGGTGCCATGTTGAGATCTTATTTCAAGTCACTCCTAAATACGGCCACCTCCGTGTGTTTGGCTGCCAGTGTTACCCCAACCAAGCGTCTATTCCTCCTCATAAACTTGCTCCTCGATCCACACCGTGTGTTTTCCTCGGCTACCTCTCCAATCATAGAGGCTATAGGTGTTTTGATCCCATTACAAAATATGTCATCTTCTCTCGCCATGTAACATTCGATGAGACCACCTTACCATTTTCTAGTCCCTCTACATCCCCAAACACCCCGCCCCCTTTTAATGACTACCCTACACCCCACCTCCTTCACAAACTACATCCATCTTCCTCTTCGAATGCTATTATATCTCCAGTCCA
The DNA here is from genome assembly GCA_963922045.1 of Persicaria maculosa. Classification (NCBI taxonomy): domain Eukaryota; kingdom Viridiplantae; phylum Streptophyta; class Magnoliopsida; order Caryophyllales; family Polygonaceae; genus Persicaria; species Persicaria maculosa. The sequence continues at coordinate 44,402,973 of OY998257.1, read as the reverse complement.
GTACCCAACCCTCCCTTACCGCAACCTGCAGCACATATCTTTCCACAGGCTACCCATATCTTGCCGCCTACAACACCTATCCTGCCACCTCTAGCCCTCGTCCAGCCCACTACAGCCCCCGTCCTGTTACCTCAAGCCTCTGTCCAGTCAGCTGCAGCCCCTGCTCTGCCACCTAACCCCACCCATCCGGTCAACCAGATCCAAATTTAAAGCATGAGTGGCATCTTTCGTCCCAAACAAATTTTTGCCCTCTCTTTATCTCACATATCACCCATCTCTACCTCCTACAAAACAGTCGCCTTAGACCCGAATTGGAATGTTGCCATGCTCGATGAGTACAAGGCTCTTATTAGCAGCAACACTTGGGTCTTTGTTCCTCGGCCTCCCGGGGCCAACATTGTGCGGTGCATGTAGCTCTTTCGACACAAGCTTCGCTCTAACGGATCTCTTAAGCGCTATAAGGCACGACTGATCGCCAATGGGAACTCTCAGTAGGTGGGAGTCGATTGTGATAACACTTTTAGTCCGGTTGTCAAACTGGCTACCATCCGTACCATTGTGCATTTCGCTGTCTCCAGGGATTGGCCTATTCATCAGCTTGATGTCAAGAACGTGTTTCTTCATGGTCATCTGAATGAGACAGTGTAAATGTTCCAGTCGCCTGGTTTTGCTGACAAGACCAAACTAGGTCATCTCTGTCTCTTGAAGAAGTCTCTGTATGGCCTTAAACAGGCACCTCGGGTGTGTTATCTTCGCTTTGCTACTTACCTACACATGCTTGGCTTCGTTAGTAGCAAGAACGACTCCTCTCTATTTGTCTTGTGCCGAGGTAATCAGCTTGATTATTTGTTGTTATATGTCGATGATATCATCCTTACTGCATCTTCATAGACTCTTCGGGCTACCATTATTAATCAACTAAGCAAGGAGTTTGCTATGTCTAATCTCGGGCCTCTCAGCTACTTTTTGGGCGACTTTGCATCTCGATCTGCATCTGGTTTGTTTCTCTCCTAGGAGAAATATGCCAAGGAGATTATTGCCAAGGCTAACATGGCTAACTATAAGCCTGCTGCAACGCCTGTTGAGACCATTGCCAAACTGGCCCAAGCTGCGGGTCAGCCTGTGTCTGATCCGACTTTGTACCGTAGCTTTACTGGTGCTTTACAGTACTTGATATTTACTCGTCCTGATATTAGCTATGTTGTTCAGCAAGTCTGTCTATTTATGCATGACCCCAGAGAGTCTCAATTTGCTGCTCTTAAGCGCATTATCAGGTATGTTCAGGGTACTACTTCTCTTGGCATCACTATTACCCTATCAGCTTCACCTCTCTCCATGGTTGCTTACACGGATGTTGATTGGGCTGGCTGTCCGAACACCAGATGGTCTACATCAGGATATTGTGTGTTCCTCAACGACTCTCTTGTTTCTTGGTCATCCAAGAGACAACATGTTGTCTCCCGCTCTAGTGCTGAAGCGAGTACCATGGTGTTGCCAATGTTGTCGCTGAGTGCTCCTGGCTTCTCAACTTATTGCTTGAGCTTCACTGTCCACTCAGTCAAGTGTTTGTTGTGTATACAGACAACGTCAACGCTACTTACCTTGCTCATAACCCGGTTCACCATCAGAGAACCAAGCATATTGAGATTGACATCCACTTCGTACGTGAGAAGGTTTTCATGGGTCATGTGCGTGTCTTATTGGTCTGATTCCACGCCTTATGACGTATTTAATGGGAGGCTTGGCGTAAAGTGAAGATTGAGAGATGTCCCGTCCACGTTTTAGTATGCTGACATCTTCACTAAGGGTTTGCCTCGCCAACTATTTCTTGATTTTAGATCCAGTCTCACTATCCATTGCCCTCTTGTTTCGACTGAGGGGGTATGTTAGATGTAATATAAGCCCATAAGGCCCAATTGTAATTAGGTAATGATGTAAACCTCCTATATATATTTTATTGATAGCGAAGGCAACCCTAACTAGGATTATTCACTCTGACAATTAAATGGTGCGCAACTTTGTTCAGTAAGTGAAATCAAGCTTTCAATGACTTATGGTGCGCAACTTTGAGCCATGAAAGATTAGTTGACAACCTTGTAACCCCCAAGTTATAAAAAAAAATGGTGCGCAACTCTGTTAATTTGCTTGTCTCCAAGCACTAGGACCGTGAACTGTCCCCACCTTGAGCTGATTGAATAGTGAATAGAGTCAGTCAGTTGAATTCCATATGGAAATGGGTAACTCCGAGATCCAACATTGTAATTAGACAAGGCTATATGCACCCAATATATATAGGTGTTATGTGTACTCATTCATGTGAATTTTTTATCTTTTTCATCCTTATGATGACACATGTATAACCATTGTTTTTTATAGAAAAAAGTAACGAACAAATTTATGATTCATTCGCTTAATTAAAGAACAAAATAAAGTTTGAAAGAATCTTAGAAGCATTCGGTCATTTAATTTTAAAAAAATGAAGCTAAAACGGATCTTGTATTCGCTTTTAACATTACAATCTTTGGGAAAAAAATCAAAATACCAAGATTTTTGAAACAAAAATAGAACAGATTTAGGATCCGTTCTAAACATAAAATATTTCGGAAGAAGAAAATTCAATACATTAAGATTTTGGATAAAAAAACTTAATATAGATCTAGGATTCGTTCTAAATATAAAACATTATGGAAGGATAAAATTCAATATATTAAGATTTTTGAAAAAAAAAACTTATTACAGATCTGGTTCTGTTCATTATTTTTTCTCCCCTCAAGGCAATGATAGTGTACAAATGTCACGTTAAGGTTAATTAAATAGATCAAAAATACATATGAATGAGTACATGCATTTAGCACATGCTTTAGGTGTATATAGCAACATCTTTGTAATTTAAGCGCAATAACTCTACCAAGGGCTTTGAGGTGGCTCCGGCGGCGGGCGATGACTAGTGGTTGCTTGGATAGAGCTAGAGTTGTTGCGCTTTCCACGACGGTCTACTACATCTGGCGTGTCAGGAATGTCGCGATCTTTGATGAGGAGCTTATGCCTATTGATGTTGTGATTCGTCTTGTGCTTTCTCACATTTATAGGGTGCTTTATGATAGATTCCCCACGCGAGTAGTGGAGGAAATGTAGTGTGGACTGTGTCCTCTTTGATTATTTGCATAGTTCGGGGTGTTTGCATGCATTCCTGAATATGCTTTTGGACCTTAGATGATTATACTGGCCTTTAGTGCCTTCTTATTTATACGAATTTACTTTTATCCGAAAAAAAGTGTCAGACCTTTTTTTTATTATTAGGAAAGAATTCGGGCGAGCTACCTCTACCCGATGGCATCCTTACGGATGAGGTCTAAAAGACCGTAATTGTTGTAAATATCGACACCCCAGGCAAAGTGGAAAAGGTGTGCAACTTTATCGGCCACTCTATTGCCTAATCGGGTAACATGAAAGAAGGAAACTTCTTTGACAGTCGATAATAAGAGTTTAACGTCGGACAATATCAACTTAATTTCCCAAGGGCATGTAGATATTTTGTTTAGGTGGTTTATGATTATAATGGAATCACCTTCAATATGAATTTTATCAATATGGAGTTGTAGTGGGTGTTGGATACCCAACTTAAGAGCAAGAGCTTCAACTTTCAGAGGATTTTGCTTTCCAAGTTTTTGATAACGTATGTGTATTGGACGTCCTTTCCACTCCCGGATTACGACCCCAGCTGATCTTTCATTGTTTGCAATCGTGGATCCATTAAAATTTAATTTGAGAGTACCTCTAGGGGGTTTGCGCCATGCAACCTTACCGTGCTTATTTTTCTTCCTTGGGTGTTTGAGGTTTCGTTCTTGTAGGGGCGAACCCTCATCTAGACGACACTCAAAGTGAGATGTTTTACTCTAATTATCCACATGGGTTTTAATAATGCGTAACCAAATGTCCCTATAAGGGAAAGAGACTTGCCTAAACACATGTTGGTTCCGAATGTACCAAGCCATCCACCAAGAAAAAGCAAGCACCACATTATCCACAGTGGAAAGGTTGTTACCAATGAAGGAAATAATAGGTTTTATATTTCGTGATTGATTAATCATATTGAATATTGTAAGTGTCAAACCTGTGTATTCAGCATTTTTGTGTGTAATTTAGAGTTTTTTTTTATAAAAATTTTCAACATTTTTGTGTTGTTTATTTAACTCTCTTTCCGAGATTGTGATCTCTAATTAAGAGCTCAATTTTTTTTAAAAAAAAAAAGGAAATTACCAACTCATTCATTACAACAATGAAAATATCGATGCTTACAACATGAACTTGTAAATTATCCAACTATTGGTAATTGATAAATATGAAATTATAAAAATAAAAATAAAAATTTATATAAGAAAACGTACATAATATATATATATATATATATATATATATATATATATATATATATATATATATATATATATATATATATATATATATATATGTATATATGTGGGAGATTAAAGTTTAAAATGGTCTTGAGATGTAAAATTTTGTCTTTTATTGAAAATCAGAACGTGGGCCTGATTTTAAACCAAAAAAAAGCGAACTGGGCCTGATTTGAAATCGAGTAGGCCCAACCCGCTTCCTTTCTCCTCTGTTTATTCGTCTTTATCTCCTTCATCCGCTCCCATGGCGGCGCCGCTTCGTTTCTCCACTCTCGCTCTCTCTTTGCTAACAATCTCCCTCGCTCACTTGCTCTCGCGCTCACACTCTCCCTCGCTCGCTCGCATTCGCTCCCTCTCTGCTCGCAATCTCCCTCGCTCGCTTCCCAGATCTGAGATCTGAAGTCCGTTATTATGTTCTCCAACTTTCTCCAAGTTCTCCCCCTGCAAATTTCACTCCTCTTGTTCTTGAAAATCCGAATTCATCCAGATCATTTTCCACTCCGAAAACCACAAATTGATAACCAAAACCTTGCAAATTGATCTCCTCCCTAACCATCCATCCTAGGGTTCCCTCCTCCTTCGTCTGCTCCCTCCAATGGCAGCACGCGCTAGGGGTTCGCCTCCTCCGAATTTAGAGTTCCATCCTCTCAGCCTCACAATCTGACTCTACCTATGGAAGCAATTCGACCTGAAGATCTATCCACCATTGGAGGACTCGATACTATTTCCCTCCTTCACTCCTTCATCCTCACCCACTGCCTCCCCGTTTTCATCGTCGACCGCACTCAGAAGTGGACCCTCGCCCGCACTCTTTTCGTTAGTAAGTCTCTCTCTCCCTCAAATTTCAGGTCTTTCTCTACTTTGATTCGATGATTAGACGCCGATATCTTCATCAATTAGGCGGGAATATGTGAATTACTAAATCTGTAGATCTCCTTGCGTTTCCTCCTCATTCCCTTCCAGGTTCTGCAATTGGCTTTCAAATTTCAATCGATTACTTTTTCCAAATTTCTGCTTGTATTTCATTTTATGTCTATTTTGAGATGTTTGGATTGCAATTGTGCTTTTGCTTTTTCAATAGATTTTTGGCCTTCTTGGCTCCTAGCAAGTAGTAACTATTATGTTAGGTAAGACTTGAAGTGTGATGAAGTTCATGCCTCCTGATAATGTGTTTAATAGACAAGCATCTGAAATGCTTTAATGTGATGAATGAATTTGAGTGGTGCTGATATGCTTCAATAATCAATTTGACGTACTCATCTACCCATCTTAGATAGAAAATAACTTGCACCTACAATAATTTTGCTTTCTTAATTGGTCATGTGGTGTCGGGAAGCTGTGTGGGGGCAGTTTATGCTGCTCTTTGATATATTGAGGTCATTCCTGCTAGCTCTGTAATAATCAACAACCAATACTTCATTTTTCTATGAAACTATCAGGCAGGATTCCATAACACCAATAGCCAACTTTTGAGCATCTATCACCTCCAGCAACAATTATATTGTCTGTGCCTGTGAGGATTCTCACGTGTATGTACGGAAACACGAAGGTGATTCCCGACCGGGTAGAAGCAAAGGTGTAACAGTGATGGTTGTTCTCCCATTGAAAAATCTATTTTTGCTTACTTGGCTCTTTGTAAAAAGATGTTGTCTTGTATTTATTTTTGAACTCTTGTTCTCTAAAATTGCACTAATATAATATTATTTTTGCACTTTTGAATGTTATATAATATCCGTAGAAGTATTTGATTCTTATCGCTATTTTTGTACTTAATAAGTTTTAAAAGTCTATTAGCTCAATGGTAGAGCAATTTGCTTATACGCAAAGATGTGGGTTCGACTCCTACATAAGCTAAATTACTTAATTTTAATAGTTTGTATTATCTTTTGATAAAAGTGCAATTCATAATTTTAATTGTGCACTTTATAATCTTATTCTTACACTTTATCATTTTATTTATGCACTTTATAATCTTAATTGTGCACTTCATATTGATGACTCCCTTGATAAAATCTATTATTATATTATATATAATAAAGGAGAAGTCGATTGTGACACATGGCGCTCTCTCCTTAATCGTAATTATATAAACTAATCACAATTTTTTGAAATAATTATTATATTTCCAAATTTTATAGATATGGATATAATTTTGGAAGATTTAATCACTAATTTTTATGGATATATTTTTGGGTAGTATGAACCAATCACAATTTATTGAAATAATTTTTATCTCACCAAATTTTGTAGATATGGATATAATTTTGAAAGATTTTTATATTCAATTTTATCCCCAAATTTTTTTTAACTCCAAATTCAGTTTTCGGTGCTCCATTTTTTTTATAATAAATAAAATAATAACAGCCTACCAAAAACAATCGAGAAGTAGAACATAAGATTTTAATAACAATTTTTTATAATATATTTTTTCTAAATTTTTTAGATATAGATATAATTTTGGGTTATTGTCATTATTTAAGGAAGATCTATCACTTTTTCGTAAAAAAAATTAAAGTTTTACTATCTTACATGTATTGATATATTTATGAGATATAATTTAGGATTTTATACTTACATAATTATGAATAGATTTTTGGAGTTTGACCTATATATAATTTAGATTGTTAATGTTAATGTTATTTCACAGTTTCATGCTTTAGAAATTGGGTGCATGAAGAATTGAAATTTGCTTCCTAGCAGCCGCCAACTTCTATAACATTTGTTTTTTTAAATAAAAATAAATGTTATGTGAGATTGGCTAATGTGAAATTAACTTATAATTTGGCTAACATGCATTTTATATATCATAAACAAATAACGTTCCTCAATTTTATTTTCAAATCAACCTATAAATATATGTGCATATAAAAAATAAAAATAAAAGCATAATGTGAAAATTTTATCTAATTTTACTTGATAGAGATAACATTTATATATGATAAATATAATATTTTACCAAATATTTATCCGTCTCTACTTAATCATAACGTAACATGTTTAAGATAAGATTTTACCCCATTTCATTAGATATCTGTATATGATTGTATACTTTAGATAAAAATTTACTGAATTTTATTAGATATCAATATATTATTATATGCTTAAGATAATATTTACTCAATTTTATTAGATATCGATATATATTTACAAGATTTTAACCAAGTTTGTTAATTATCTATGCTAAAAATATAATTTTACCAATTTTTTATCCAACAAGTTTTAATACAAAATTTACTTAAATTAAAAAAAATGAAAGAATAGATATAAATTGATTTCGTCTCATTTGGTTGTTGGTTTTAAATTGATATAACAATAAAAAAATCAAAATAAGTTAATTAGTTGAATGGATGTTGATAAAAAAAAATTTTATCTAAATTTATAAAAATGAAAGAATATTAGGGTTTAAGGTTATTAAAAAAAATTTATACATTTTTTAACATCAAACAAGTTAATTTTTATATTACAAAACCGCACAAGGTGCGGGTACTGAACTAGTTCATATATATATAATCTATGTTTTGCAGGATGATGAAAGACAAAGATGTAAGGCTTTTTGATTCATACAAATTGTTTATATCTTTATTCGATATTAGATTTAAAGGTTTGTTTAAATCTAATTTATTTGATTATTCATTTAAATCTAATTTATTATAGATATACATACATATTGTTGCTTTTGTTTAGAACTAACTTGTGCAGGATTTAAAATTCGGATAAGAACAACAACATAGCAGCTCCGAGATTCCAGTAGCAAAATCAGAAGTTGTTACAAGAAAATCTCAGCAACAAGGTCCGATTTTCTGGAGATAAACTTGGTGAGCAACAATTCAAATGGCTCCAAAAGTAATTCAAATTTGAAAAGAGGTTAAAGAAAGCGAGAAAATCGTGGACTAAGATCAGCAACAAAAGAAGTGAAGTCGGAGTATAAATACAGAGCCTCATCACAATTATTGACACATCTCTCCAGCTCTCATTGCAAAGAAAAGCCTTCAATTCTTCTCGTCATCATCATCTGCCGATCATTCATCTTTCTTACTCTTATTGTAATCGCTTTATATTTTGAGAGATAAGAAAAAGTTGAGCGTTGTAGTAAAAGTTAATCTCTGTTATACTAAGAGTATTATATACTCACGTATCGCACTTAGGTGTGAACAAGGGGACTTTTATTTCTCTGTATCTTGGGTCATCTAGATAGAAGCGGGTAAGGCTTCAAGAGGTAGAAGACGGGAAGATTTTCTAGGTTGTATATAGGATTCATAAGGAAAAGGGAAATAAAAGTTGTTTAAATCCTACGGGTTGGATAACCCTAGGCGGAGACGTAGGTTGGTTAAGAGCCGAACTTTGTTATCAATTTATGTGTTCTTTATTTTTATTTCCACACTTATTTTTAATATCCTAATTTTGCAGCTCAATAGGTTTCTGTTCTATCTCAAGACCCTTGAAGTTCATTTCAGTACCGATATCAGTTTCAAAGCCCTTGAAGTTGTGTCTGAAGAAAGTTTGCGAGAAACTTCCATACTCTATTCAACCCCCCTTCCAGAGTATTTATATATTTATATATAATACTAAAACAGAGGGCTGAAGCGGGCTCTGGTGCAATTCGGTTACGTTGAATTTTCTGGATTAAAACGGGATTGTTTTTGCTTACGTGTCATTTTCTGAAATAAAATTGTATTATATTTTTGGCCCACATCAATTAATATATATTATACACGTAATACACTTATTGTTGAAAATATATCCAATTTAACTAATCAAATATAATAATATATATTGGACCAAAAAATCTAACGAATGAAATATAATAATATATATTGGACCAAAAAATATTATTTTAAGATTATTTGTCACGTCAATTAATGGCGATCCAATAAAAATATTAACCTCTTGTATCAATCGGGGAATAAAAATATTATTATTAAGATTTTAAGACCCACGTACAAATTATTAAAAGTTATCATTTAGTAATATTATTTTATTATTGTTCAAAAGCACGAACACGAAATGATTTTTTTCAGTTAAATAATGCAACCATTGATAACAATGGTAACGGTTGATTATACAGTAACTTGAAACCACTATATTGTTTTCAAATCTTAACCCAAAGTAGCTTTCAAATCTTCAAAAATAATCTTAAACGGAAATTGGTTTTCAAATCTTATCAAATGTTAATAAATTTAACTCATGTTACCTAATGATCCAATCTATTTATCCACGCGTCATCTGACGTGTCTACCATAATTGTTAAATACAATTAATTTTTAATAATTAGTTGCAAAATCTATCATTTTTAATATTATAAATATTAAACGTATATCTTAATTATTAACAAAAACATAACATTTTAATATAAATATTTGATCTAATATATTAATTAGTTACGTACAAAAAATATTATTTTATGATAACTAACTACAAAAAAGATACAGATGACAAACTATTATAAACTTCAAATTTTAGAAAGAAAATATAAATTAAACATTATTTTATTTATTAAGAAACCGCACAACGGGCGGGTAAATAAGACTAGTTTATATTATTGTTATTTACATTACCTACTTTGTTCTTCACATATTATTATTCATGCACTTCATATTATTATTCATACACATTGTCATTTTATTCTTGCACTTTATCATTTTATTTATGCACTATAATCTTAATTGTGCACTTCATACTTTTATTCTTGCACTTTAATCTTAATTATGCACTTTAATGTTATATTTGCACAATTGTATTTTATAATTGCACAACATAATTTTATATTTGCACAAAACATAAAGTTATATTTGCATAACAAAAAGTGCTAAAAACGAAAAAAAAAATTGTAGCCGTGCAAAAAAAATTATTATATTTGCACAACATAAAGTTACATTTGCACAACATAATGTTATATTTGCATAACAAAACATAAAGTTATATTTGCATAACAAAAATTGCTGGCACAAAAAAAAAGTGATGGCGCGAAAAAAAAATGACCCCAGGGCACGGCGGCAAGGGGCACACACATGGGGCAAGGGGTACATGAGGGTTGACATTTTGCTAATTAAATTAGGCCCATTTACTTATAAATTTGGCTCATTTACCCATCTATCCATAAAAATTAGGCCTATTTACTTATAATTAGACTTATTTAGAAAATTTTACATGAATTATACACCTTAAGCTTATTTTTCATTTCATTATATATATAGGGTGTGGTTCGGGTGTACACACCTCTTAGGGTGTACATTGTACACAAATCTGGACCCTTGATGTGGATAGAATGGATGGCTACGATTAAAAGTGATTTTTTTATTTATTTTTTCATTAAAATTGGTGGGACCCAGAACCAAAATCACCTACCTTCCAATGTGTAGGCGCGTATGCTCCTCTATTGTGATGAATGAATTGGTGGGCCGTTGGAAAAAAAAAACATAATTTAATTCAAAATTTTTCCCTTTTCTCTTGCCCGCTTATTTTCGTTTATTTTTGTTGCTTTTTTTTTTCCTTTTCCTTTTTGCAACTTTTTTTTCTTTATTTTACATTGTACACAATTTATACCGAATTTCGTTTTTTTAGATTTGACAATTATACCGAATAATGTTTTACATCCTACCGAATAATGTTATGTTATCTTTTTCCATCCAATTCAGATAAAAATTTATCGATTCCACTGAATAATTTGTCACATGCTACCGAATAATGATTAGTTTATTTTTGTCAATTAATTTCAAATAAAATAAACCTCAAATCTCTAAATAATACTTACAATTTATACGAATAATGCTTCATATTTCATCGAATAATGTCGCATTTAACTAAATAATGTTTTATTTTAGGTTGTTTCCAAACCAAAGAGTCCATATTCTAACAAATAATAAATCATATTTCACTGAATAATTTACCAGCTCATTACCACTCGTAACCAAAATTTGACACATACATCTGAATAATTGACGAATAATGAATCAAAATTATGCATATCGAAAACCCATCGAAAGTAGTGACTCAGATCCAAAATGAACACTTTCCATTGAATAATTATTAGAAATTTACTTTAATAAGGGCTGAATTAAAGAATAAAAATCTTCCAAAATGAAAGGTGGGCTTCTCTTCCCTTGACTGGTCTTGTTGGCCTTCCAATTGCACCATCTTGTTGGCCTTCCAATTGCACCATCCTCTTTGTAGAAACAACACAGCGGCTGGTTCAATCTCAATTGCACACATTGATTTGAAGGAAGCACTGCAAACCCATCGCACACATCAGAAGGAGTGGCTCGTTCAATCTCAATCGCACAGATCGATTTGAAGGAAGCACTGCAATCGCTGCCGTCGTTGAGTCTTCACCGATGGTCGAGTTTCTCTCAACCTCTCAATCGCCGCTGTCGTCGCCATCGGAGTTTCTCTCCCTTTCTCAACATACCTATCAATCACCGCCGTAGGAGATTCTCCCAACCTCTTGGTCGCTCAAACTGAAGCCAAAGCTCCGCCTAATACAATCTCGTCAATTGGGAATTAGGCCGATGGTCTGCTACTTACCATCCATGGAATCCTACGAGGGGCCGATGGTTAGCAACAGAAGTGCCGAGCCGCCGTCTTCTACTGCTTCTTGCCGTCGACTTCCTGTGCTCCTCGATTCGACGCCGGCTTCAACCTCTCCTACAATCGCCGCCACCTTCTACCACTTCTCGTTGCCGGCCTCCTGTGCTCCTCGATTCGACGCCGACTTCAACCCCTCCTCGATTCGACGCCGGCCTCAAAAGGGCTTCACTTTCCATCGGGAATTCGGGCTCCAACAGTTGAATGAAATAGCCAGAAAGGTGGGCTAGGGTTTTAATCGGTTTAAAATACACGCGCTTCTCCGTCTCAAAGGTGTAATTGTGCCTTTTTTCCCCAATTTTTTTTAAACTCTCCCACTATCGTGGCATAATCATGTCCATCTATTTTATATAGATCAAGGGCTCATGTTTGTGTACAATGTACACTTGAAGACTTGTGTACAAAAGATCCATACTCTATATATATATACTCTCTCTGTTAATTAAAACTTGTCGTTTACTATTTATGCACGCTTTTTTAGAATGATAAAAACTATATAAAATATTAACTTTTTTCAAATTTGTTTTTATAAATTCATACTTAATAGTAAAAAGTATGAATTATTAAAAAAACATATTAAAAAAGTTAATATTTTATATAGTTTTAAACACCTCAAAAAGCGTGCATGAATAATAAAACGTCAAGTTTTAATTAATGAAGGGGGTATATATTAAGAGGGGTTGGTTGAAGGAATAGTACTTTAGTCTATGAAATGAAAACATTGAAAAGGACCCTTAATTTGTTGTCTTATAAAGATAATGTGATTATAAAATACGATTCCCAAATAAATCATTTTAAAAATCCCACTTGGAATCTCCGAGTCAATATTTTATTTATTTAATACCAAATCACCCTATGGGCTACAGTATCTTACATAATACTATATCGTTCGATCCCATTCATCGCAACCGATAATATCATACTAATTGATCTCAAAAAAAATAATATCATTCTAATAATTAACATCAAATTGCATGCTACGATATTTGTTTATTTTAATTAATTGGATATGTATGTGGTAAGGATCATCCCTGTTTCGTTTGATATTTTTAATTAAAAAATTTGCCCCCTTTTTTCAAGTGTGCTAAACTTGAATTGCGTTTTTTCTTTTCTTTTTGGTGGTGCTACAAAACTGACTTTATGCACCCTAGAAAGGGCATATATAATAAAAACGGAAATCGAGCTTATAGTATATATCCTACTATCCTAGTAAGCTTAATTAATTTGCCAATTAGATTTGAGTTTGGATGAATTTAGCGGATCGGGTAAAATAGTTTGACTAGCATCTTGTACGGATTGATACCTTTGTATAAATTCAAGTTTATTACATGGATGACTGCAAATACAATCCTTAAAGTTTTTAGGGTGGGCGGTTTTGTACAGGTAGGTAACAAGTCCAAAATGCTTTTAAAATTTGGAGAGAAAAAAAATAATTGTACATATGAAGATCTAATTAATTAAATATCCGCCATCTAATATTTATTAGTTAAATGTCCATCGGTTATCTCTAATTGCTGCTCACTTTTCTCAATTCAGATTTTCAGGAATTTTCTAATCCAGCGAGCTTCAATTCCGCTCGCGAATGTCCGTTGCAGAATTTCACTCAGTTATCTTTCACTTTAGCACATCAATTTCGATTATATATCGTTTACCATCACAATATCAACACATATTTTCTAATAAAATCGTTTTCAGCATAATTAGCACATGCTTTCTAATAAATTCATTTGTCAATAAATATATATATATATATATATATATATTCCCATATATAGCAACCTTTATATATATATACACACACACACACACACATATATATATATATATATATATATATTCGTCTGTCTCATCATATTTCTTTGAAAGTATATGAAATCAAATGTCAACTTATATATATGCGTATTTGCCATAAAAAAGAAAGCTAACAAATCATGACAGATAGTTGACAAACCATGACAGATAACAGACAAACAATGGGGCATATTGCTGATAAACATAAGCTGACAAAAGCTTAATAAATAGATGACAAAAAGTTGGAAATATCATCATATTGCACATATTAAGAACAGTGTAATTGTCAGCTTTGTTAATTCAACTACAATATACAGAATACACCTACCATATAATATCAACAATGTAATTTGTTAGCATGACATATGTTTAAAACACATAGACTAAAATATGAAGCTCCGAGTCTCCTTCAAAAGATCTACACATAATAGTTCGCGATAATGATAAAGTTTATCTTAAGTAAAAGCAAAAATATTGCCACCAAACACACGAGCTTCGATCGCCTTGATGGTAAAAATACCAAAACAACACCTATAAACGTAGAAACACAAATGAATATGAATACATAGAATAGAAGGTTATTAGTTGTTATGCATGGTGACAATTGTAACTATGAAAGTAACAAAAAACATACAACTTTGGTAAAAATATACATACTCGGTTTCATCATTAATAACATCAACGACTCTCTCTACCGTGAATGTTGGTGTTCCTTCAAAGTTATTATAAAATCTCACATTTCCTTAAATGATGAGGCAACCACACAACTATCCCCCGTAAAGGTTCCTTGATTGCCTCATCATTATTGATGTGATACACTAGAACCTTCTTTTCTACAATTTTAATTTCTATAGCCACCCAATGCTGGCTTTTTATATTATAGGGTGTATATATACTCTTTGCATTCCTCCACTCCTTACAAAATTCCACAGGATACAACCCAATAAAATAACTTGTTATATTTTCCTGAACTTCAGAAGCTACATCATATGAAGACATAACACCAAGTAAATAAAATCGATAAAGCAGCTAGTCTCGGATAACAACATCCTGATATTTTGAAGGATGTTTTGAAACTCGCTTCTGCATATTATACATAGTTTCCTCAATATGATGACAATGCATTTTATACATGTTTAGTAGATTATCATCAAGAAAATTTTGTTTTAAATTTAAAATAGAATCCACATAAAATATATACTTACATTTTCCTCCAGCCCATTTTGTCCTTGCACATACAACTTAAAAAAATTCTTTCATCAAAACACCATTGGAGTCTTTCACGGAAATATCCCTGTGACTAGGGCTGGCAAATGGTATGGAAATTACCATACCAAACACGTACCGACTATGTTGGTAACCAATCTAGTGGTAACTGACATGGCGGTAAGTATCGTGGTGGTAACCACGTGAAGTTGGTATGGTAATGGTAATGATATCTAAAATACCATTATTTAATGTATTTACTTTTTAATTTTTGACTTTTGACCTAAATTACATTCCAGCGTGCGACCATATTTAAACTCCAGTCATCACTTTGTTGAAGACATTGTAATGACCAGAATTTTAAATAAGTATTTAATTATTAAATTTGGAAAGTTTTGGAAAACCCGTCCTCGAGCGCATTTCTAAAATTGGAAAGTCTTTGGAAATCATCCCGGTATGTTTTAAAACATAGATTGTCGAGCTAAAGTCCGCTATTATGTTCGAATTTAAAACATGGAGTCTTGTGAGTCGCTTGAAACAGATTTAAACTCGAGTCGGATTTCGAGATAGGTAGTCGGGACTTAAGGTCGGATGAGCGGAATCTCTGTTTGTCTCTCTCTCTTTCTTCCCACTACCACCTTAATGGTTTTGCCCTTTTCCCCATTAAAACCATAGTGTGCCATTTTGTACCCCTATATAAGGAGGCACCAATCCCAAAAAACCCCAAAATATCTTTCAAAAATTCTGAGCCCAACCTAAGCCCCTCTCTCTCTCTCCCCATTGGAATTCAAAATCAAAACCCTAAAGGAATCAACTTTTCACTCTCTCTCTATCTTCTTCAATCCTTTAAACCCCCTCACAAATCCCATATTTTGTATTTCTCTAGTCACAAATCCCTCCAAACACATCTCAATTATCATTTCTTTGAAGATCAAGCCCAAAAAATGAAGGTCGGACGTCGATTCAAGCAAAACGGCAGTTTCTGGAGGATTTCGCCTCCGTGAGATCTAAGTCGCGGCCGCGAGTTAGAACCCAGATCACTTTTGCCGCCGTGAGTTCTAAGTCGTGGCCGTGAACCAAGCCCAGCTGCCCCTGTTCGTCAGTTCTCGCGGTAAATCGACTCGTTGCCCCTCGTTTTGACTCCTTTCTCTTCCCTGTTTGTTCCCGCTTGTTCCTTACTTCATTTTCTACCTTGTAAGGTCAATTTAGAGCAGATCTAAACTTAGAAAACATGGAATTGATCCCTTTCTTTCTCCCTTCCCCTGTTTATCGAAGGTGAGTTAGATCTCTCTCGTTTTTTCTCATTTTGGTCCCAAACTTTTTAAAGAAGCTCTTTTACTAATCCTCTACCTTTCCTAGGCTCAATCTCCCATTTCCTCATCTAATCAAAGCTCGGAGGACCACCCATTCGAAGATTTTTTTGAGTCTTATGTGTTTCTTTGATGTTGGGATGGGTTAAGTGTTGTTTTGAAACAAGTTTGGTTTGAAAAAGAAGTGATTCAAGGCAAAAACGAGCCAACAACTTCGAATCTCGCCGTGGTGAAACCATGGTCACCGCGACGAGTTAGAACAGAACCCAGGAAGAGGAAGGCCATCTTGCGGCCGCGAGTGCGGCTTTTGCCACGACGAAAGTGGCCTCTCACGGCCAGCGAGTGCCCTTCCTCGCGGGGAGTCTGGGTGGGTTTTCGCCACGGCGAGTGGCCATCCCGCCGCTGCGAAAACCACCCCATTAGCCTAATGGCCGAGGCTAATCCCTTGTCTTTTGGCATCTTGGTTGGTTTTTGGGTTGGACCATTTTGTGTCAGATTTTGGGTCAAAGGTCGATTTTGAGATTTGAGTTTTGGAAAATAATATTTAAAGGATTAATTTAATAACTTAACAATGGAATTTTGACTAAATTTGAAATGTAAGATTGAATACTTGGAAAGTGTTTTGGAAGCCTTTGCTTGAAGTGTCGGGATTCTTTAACTTGATTAAATGATGGATATTTGGAAATTGAAATGGACTTGAGTATTATGGATTTGGCTTATTCGGATGATTTGGCTTTTGATGTTTCCCGATTTGAAATGGTTGGACTTCAGATTGGTTTTGGAAATGGTTTTGAGACATGGTCTTTATGTGTGTGTGACTAGTAGTCTTGGGCCTTATCGCTTTCATATGAATATCTGATGTACATATTTATATCTCCTTCTAATGCATCTTTTGACTTCTTATTTCATTCGATTTCCAAAGAAAAGTTTCAAAAGTATATAAACTTATGTAAGAATGGGCTAAAATGCAAGAAATAGGGTCTGCACAAGTTTTGAGCTAACCATGCAGGAATTCGAGTGAAATCGGAGTCAAAACGGAGAAGCCAAGTGAAGCTGAGCAGAGGTAGAAATCGACCTTCAACATAGATATTGACCTCTGGTGTCGATATCGACCTTCACATCGACCTCAACATAGACATCGAGTGAAGCTGGACAAGTCGAGCAGGAACAGAGACCTCGATATCGACCTCTGGTGTCGATATCGACCCCTTATCTCGACAGAAGATAGACTCGAGTTCGAGATGCGGATTGGGAACTTTATCTTTAAGGAGGCACGGATTTATCTTACACTTTCAAGATAGATGGCAGCTGAAGACTTAGTTATCTTTTACCTTTAAGTTTTTATAAAAATAAAAGACCTATCCTAATTGTTCGGATAGAGTTCATAGTTTAGATAGAAGTTACAATCCTCGGATAGCAAGGATTAGTAGCCTATAAATAAAGCCCTAGGGGCTGGTTTGTTAGAATCGTCCAAGCAAGAAAGACGATAGCAATAGACAATAGATAGTTAGAGTTTTTCGAGCTTTAAAGTTTCAAGCGCTTACGATAGTTGGCGTTGAGATTGTAAAGATTCAAAGTTTTCCATTTATGCAAGTTATTTCAATTCAAAGCATGTCTACATTCAACATGTACGAGTAGTCCCCCAAAGCTCTTAGGGTCGGGGTGAGCCCGACGTTAGCCATGCGTGTTCGAGGTAAGTGTTAGATGTTGATATCGTTGTGTCTATCTCTCCTCCTACGATTCTATCTTTAGTCCTAATCGAAAGAAAAGGGATTCATGCTAACAACTTGAGTTATAAACATAAAATTGGTAGAGACAATTAGGTTTATTTGCAAGAGTAATCCTAAGAGTTGGTGTACGGTGAAAGCTTGTCCCTCGGGTGAAATAGCGCAATTATCCGTCTTATTTATCTTATCGTATGCATTGGTTAATATTGTGGTAAACCCTAATCCTAGGAGTTGTTTCTTTAACATAGTTAAATTCACATAAACCACTATTATTTCTGTTCATCCCTTCTCATCCATTCTTAA
Source organism: Persicaria maculosa (assembly GCA_963922045.1). Classification (NCBI taxonomy): domain Eukaryota; kingdom Viridiplantae; phylum Streptophyta; class Magnoliopsida; order Caryophyllales; family Polygonaceae; genus Persicaria; species Persicaria maculosa. The sequence continues at coordinate 44,384,640 of OY998257.1, read as the reverse complement.
ATCTTCGGCCTTTCTTTGCCGACAAAGAACTAACCCACTGCAGGAAGACATCGATATCGACCCCAGACGTCGATATCGACCACTGAGTTCGTCGACAGTTTTCTGAGTCGACGACGATCATCACTGCAGATGTTGCTGAACATCGATATCGACACCAGACATCGATATCGACCCTACTGTGTCGACTGGCAGTCTTCTGAGCCAGTCGATTTCGTGACTGACATCGATATCAACCCTTTCCAATCGACATTGACCACTGTTTTTTTGTCTCTGCAGGTCTTCTGTTGCAGAGAACATCGACAGCCGAGGTCGACATCGAGGCCCAAGGTCGAAATCGAGGCTTCTGGTCGACGCAGACTTGAGATTTCCAAAGCTACTAGGATCCCGCTGACACGCCTCCTCGTGGATCGATCCTGACTACCCTTCCATTACAACGGGAGGAAGTCTTGTAATTATTTGCATAGGCTAGGAGTTGGTTTACGTTTATTACATCTTTATTATTTGTAATTTCTCGACATATCATCCTCCTGCTAACAACAAATTGGCGCCATTGCCGGGGAGGCAATCAATCGCGCCCTAGTAGTCTATCTCACGTCACTACCTAGATTGGCTTTGCAGGTGTATGCGACGCGTTGATCGCCCACCTGAATTTGAAGGAGTAGACGACCCTGAGCGTTATTTCCATCTAAGGGACCAAGCTCAAAGAATCACAGCGAACAACGCGAACCAGGCTGAACTTATTGAGCAACTAAGGAAGCAGGTTGAGGACCTAACAACTAGAGAGGCGTCACTTAAGGAACGTGCGGATAGGGAGGAGGAAGGCCGGAGGCAAATAGAAGCCCAAATCAATGCCCTCCCTAGGAATGCCAAGCAATATATGCACCCCGCTCTCACAGTGCCTGAATCGGTAATTCTTATCCCTGCCTCTAATTTTGAAATAAAACCTAAATTCCTAACTGAGATTAGAAGACACCAATATGAAGGGAAGCCTAACGAATGCCCTATGACACATATTTCAACCTTCTTAGACCTTTGTGATACTATTGCTGATGGACGAAGTCTTGAATATGTCCAACTAAAAACCTTTCGTTGGTCTCTTACAGGAAAAGCATTGCAGTGGTTGGAGAGCTTAGCCCCAAGATCGCTCCGCACCTGGAATGAAGTCAAGGACGCATCCCTCAACAAGTTCTTTCCTCCTTCTAAGATGGCGTTGATCCGACAGAAAATCACGGCTTTCAAACAAAAGCCTGGTGAGGCTTTGGCGACTGTTTGGGAAAGGTTTAAGGACTTACTATGCTCATGCCCGACGCATGGCCAACCACCGTATGTAATTCAGGAGATCATATACAATACTCTTGATGCTGCCACCAAGGAGAGGATCAACACTTACACCGCCTATGGCTACCTTGAACTCGCTCCACAAGAGGCTTGGGAGACCATAGAGAGGTTGGTGGAATTCGACAATACATATGGGACTCCTGAGGCTTCTGACACACCATCATCGTCGAGGCCTGCCCCATCTATGCCCTTATATGAACCCTCCAATGTAATCGATCCGGATGTGAAGGAGAAATTCCATAGAGATCAAATTAGAAAGCTCCAAAAGCAAGTAAGGTTCCTTTCAGTGAACCAAGATTGCATTGAATGCGGATCGCAGTGGCACACCACCATCGAGTGCCCACATGCCGAACAAGTACAAATAGCGGAGACTCACCAAGAGGCGCGCTACATGAGGGGCCCCAATCACCAATATTGGGGAGACCAAAGATTCCATCAACCACAAAGGAACCAGGTTAACCCTAGGGACCCCCCGCCTTATAGAGCTCCTGGGCACCCGGAGAGAGACCAATGGAAGGATGATCTTCAACTTGTGCTGGATGAGATAAGGCAGAACCAAGCTAAGAATGATCAATCCAATAATGCAATCCATTCTCAACTCAATCACCTTACCACAAGGATTGGGGAGATGTATATTTGGAAAAAGAACGTAGAGACCCAACTGTGTCAATTGGCAGCACAAATCCCTAGACCGTCCGGAACGTTCCCTGGGCAACCCACTACAAATCCTAAGGGATAATTCGGGACGGGCCATGTCGCAGCCATACAATTAAGGAGTGGCACCAAAGTACATAAGCCACGAACGGAATCGGAGGAGAAAGCAGCAGATCCAGTCGACATCGACAGCCCTGTCGATGTCGAGGGAGACGTCGATATCGACCCCTAGGTCGACACCCAGGTCGACGTCGAGGCCACTGCAGAGCCATCAAAGCTACAACAGAGGTCTACATCGACCACTCCAGTCGATATCGACCAGACTCCGATCGATATCGACCAGAGCCCAGTCGACATCGATGTCCAGCAGGCCCCTCCGACCACCGTTTTGGCCCCTCCATCAAAGAAGACGTTGCCCTTTCCATACAAAGCATTGGAGGATCCCACCAAAGGTAAGTTTAGGCGCTTTGTAAAAATACTTCAAGGACTTAACATTACTATCCCTCTTACAGAAGCCCTAAGCGAGATGCCTGCCTATGTGCGATTCCTGAAAAACATCCTGAGCAAGAAGAGATCCATGGCAGAGATCGCAGAGGAGTGCTCAAAGATGGACTTCCCTTAGAAGAAGAGTGATCCAGGGAAGTTTGCAATCACCGTGGGACTTGGCCAACATCGCTATAAAGCCCTATGTGACCTAGGGGCAAGTGTAAGTCTCATGCCTCTCTCTATTTGGCAAAAGGTGAACATTGGTGCCCTTGAACCTGTGGACATGAAACTCTATATGGCTGACAACTCATTCGTCAAGCCCACAGGTATAGTTGATGACGTTCTCGTAAAGGTAGGTAAGTTCTTTGTCCCTACTGATTTCATTATATTGGAAATGCCTGAAGATCCTGTAGTGCTTATTATACTTGGTAGGCCTTTCTTAGCTACTGCAGATGTCAATATCAATATACGTCGAGGATTACTAACCTTTACTATATGGAACGAAGTAATAGAATTCTCTTTCAACCCGACCATGAGCGAAACAAAGCACCTGGAGTAAGTAGTCCTCTCGCCGGCTAAGGAAAAGCTTAGAAAATTTTTGTTGGCGAGGATGGAAACAGCAAGCAGGGTCGACATCGATTGGAACCAGTCGATATCGACTAGAAACATCGAAATCGACCCCCCTTGGTCAAAATTGAGTATGTCAGATCGCTGCCAGGAGCTTAAGTATGGGGGTCAACGAGGTCGATATCGACCCCCACATATCGATATCGACCAAAGCACTTGAAATCGACCCTCCTTGGTCGAAATCGACCACCCCTCAGCCCAAAGATGTCTGTTTCGGGCCCAAACAGGTAAGCCCAGGTATGACTTCCAACCCTCCTTTGTCCCTTATTGATAAATCAATTACGCCAATTAGTGATAATTCTACTAAAGGGAGGGTCAAAGCTCCATGGTTTGCCTATATTGCTAAAGTTAGGTCAAGAAAGAGAAGGAAAGCGCCCAATGAAGAACCTAACAATAAAGAAGCGTTGGTCGCCGAGCTTAGATACTACCAAAAGGACCTAGATGACCCAGGAGAATGCTCGAGCTCAAAGGGTCCCTGCGTTAAAAGCTCATAAAGAATTGACGGAGAAGTCGGCCTAGCGACTCAAAACTCTAGAGCATGTACATAAAACCTTTTAACTTTTTCATAGATGGTTTTTAGGATTTTAGGATTTTTAAAATTTTGAAACTGAGATAATTCGTAGCTTTATCTATATTTCTAACAAAGATTTCAGGTTATCAAGCAAAAGGAACGACGAAGAAGAAATGAAGCTTCTGCAGAGGCAGTCGAAATTGACTAGGCCAGTCGAAATCGACCCCCCAGGGTCAAGCCACCTCCTGGAGTCGACATCGAGGACTTAGGAGCGAAAAAGACAGGTCGATATCGACCATTATACTCGATATCGACCCCAATCAGGTAGCCCTTGTCTTCACTTTCTTCCTCGACTTCGATAGATGCAGTCGACATCGACCACTGACATAGATATCGACTTCTGGCATCGACCAAACATGAAATCGACCTGAATCCTCAGGTTGCACTGTGAGTTTCTCTCTACCCTTGTTATTCCTTTTAATACAGTGAGGAAACTGTATATTTTAAGTATGGGGTGGGGGAAAACATGTCTTATGGTCATAACTTGGTTTTCTTCTTCGCATTGCATTCATGTTTTAAATATTTTGTTTTTAGTTTTACTTTTATAAAATGTCAAAAAATCCAAAAAAAATAGATAAAATGTCAAAAATACAAAAAAAATGCATGTTTATTTTTAAGTTTGTTTTTAAACCCTACTTAGATGTCCTATGATGAAAACTCAATTGCTGACTTGATCATGTAAATCCTATGGCATATTTGGATGGTTTAGCCTAAGTCCTTAAAATTTTTATGTAGATTGTGAACTTGTGATGAAATTGAGCACATTTGATCCTAGGCTAAAAAGCAAATCCAACAAAAATTGTCCTTGTGAGAATTTTGGCCTATAGGGAGAACATCAAAAATCCCTCCGCTTTCTTGAGTGAATTTATTCTTCCTATGCATCTCTAAATATTGTGATATTTATTCAAAGCCAATGTATATATATATGTTTAGGTTTACGAGAATTAAATGATGGAGGCATCTTTTAAGCCATTTTTATCCTCTCTTTACCTACCCTGCATTATCCCTGCTTGAATCCAGAACATTAGCCTGAGCCTGATATTGCAAACTCCACAAAATTATCCCTAGCCGAATTGAGCCTGACCCCCATTTGGGAATTGAGACATAGATTGGCTGGACTAATGCCTTGTGAAAAGAAAAGAGCATAATGTCCAGTTTTGAGCAAGGAAATTATGGGTTGGTGCATATTTACATTTTGTCATATTTTGTAAAAAGATTTTTGGCTCACCATATAAATGCACATAGTTTTAATATTTATTTATTATTTTTTTCGAGAGAAAAAAAAATAGAGATGTATATATATAGTGCATGAGCCAAAATCCTTAAGTCTTTTATTCATACAAGTGTTATATTTTTGAGAGGTATATTAGAGTTCGAAAGAAGGGTTGATAGAATAGTTTACATCTTTTAGTGCATCTTTAGAGCATATTATATAAAGATGAGTTGGGAAAGAGCATTATAGGAGATTGAGCTTGAAAAAGCAACATGGAAGAGTTATGGTTTGGATATTGCAAGTGTTGAGATTTAGGAGTCTTGATTCCCGAATTATAAAAGCACCACATAGCCAAATAATTCCATACCCTTAATTTCATACCAAGCCCCATTACAACCCCGCCGAATGGAGTCTTCTTTGAAGTCTTCCATTGAGCGAAAGTCCTCCTGATAGTTCTTATTGCATTTTCATAATTGGTTGCGAAGTGGATTGTTATAAATTGCAATGTTTATGAGATTGTATATGGAATTGAGTTGAGAGTTGATCTTCATAGCCTAAACACATGAGAGTTGAGTGCAAACACATTTTCCCTGTGAGGTTGGATCAAAATTGCATATGCCTATGGATTGCCAAAATATGTGCTATGACGTTAAATTCACTTGCTTTTCTTTCCTACCGATTATGATGTTGCTTTTGACAAGGGCGAAGACTTGAAGGGTGTGTTGTAGGTATTGGTTATTGCTTGAGGACAAGCAAGTCTATGTATGGGGTGTTTTGATGTACATATTTATATCTCCTTCTAATGCATCTTTTGACTTCTTATTTCATTCGATTTCCAAAGAAAAGTTTCAAAAGTATATAAACTTGTGTAAGAATGGGCTAAAATGCAAGAAATAGGGTCTGCACAAGTTTTGAACTAACCATGCAGGAATTCGAGCGAAATCGGAGTCAAAACGGAGAAGCCAAGTGAAGCTGAGCAGAGGTAGAAATCGACCTTCAACATAGATATCGACCTCTGGTGTCGATATTGACCTTCATATCGGCCTCAACATAGACATCGAGTGAAGCTGGACAAGTCGAGCAGGAACAGAGACCTCGATATCGACCTTTGGTGTCGATATCGACCCCTTATCTCGACAGAAGATAGACTCGAGTTCGAGATGCGGATTGGGAACTTTATCTTCAAGGAGGCACGGATTTATCTTACACTTTCAAGATAGATGGCAGCTGAAGACTTAGTTATCTTTTACCTTTAAGTTTTTATAAAAATAAAAGACCTATCCTAATTGTTCGGATAGAGTTCATAGTTTAGATAGAAGTTACAATCCTCGGATAGCAAGGATTAGTAGCCTATAAATAAAGCCCTAGGGGCTGGTTTGTTAGAATCATCCAAGCAAGAAAGACGATAGCAATAGACAATAGATAGTTAGAGTTTTTCGAGCTTTAAAGTTTCAAGCGCTTACGATAGTTGGCGTTGAGATTGTGAAGATTCAAAGTTTTCCATTTATGCAAGTTATTTCAATTCAAAGCATGTCTACATTCAACATGTGCGAGTAGTCCCCCAAAGCTCTTAGGGTCGGGGTGAGCCCGATGTTAGCCATGCGTGTTCGAGGTAAGTGTTAGATGTTGATATCGTTGTGTCTATCTCTCCTCCTACGATTCTATGTTTAGTCATAATCGAAAGAAGAGGGATTCATGCTAACAACTTGAGTTATAAACATAAAATTGGTAGAGACAATTAGGTTTATTTGCAAGAGTAATCCTAAGAGTTGGTGTACGGCGAAAGCTTGTCCCTCGGGTGAAATAGCGCAATTATCCGTCTTATTTATCTTATCGCATGCATTGGTTAACATTGTGGTAAACCCTAATCCTAGGAGTTTTTTCTTTTACATAGTTAAATTCACATAAACCACTGTTATTTCTGTTCATCCCTTCTCATCCATTCTTAAATCTTCGGCCTTTCTTTGCCGACGAAGAACTAACCCACTGTAGGAAGACATCGATATCGACCCCAAACATCGATATCGACCACTGAGTTCGTCGACAATTTTCTGAGTCGACGACGATCATCACTGCGGAGGTTGTTGAACATCGATATCGGCACCAGACATCGATATCGACCCTACTGTGTCGACTAGCAGTCTTCTGAGCCAGTCGATTTCGTGACTGACATCGATATCGACCCTTTCCAGTCCACATCGACCACTGTTTTTTTGTCTATGCAAGTCTTCTGTTGCAGAGAACATCGACAGCTGCGGTCGACATCGAGGCCCAAGGTCGAAATCGAGGCTTCTGGTCGACGCATACTTGAGATTTCCAAAGCTACTAGGATCCCGCTGACACGCCTCCTCGTGGATCGATCCTGACTACCCTTCCATTACAACGGGAGGAAGTCTTGTAATTATTTGCATAGGCTAGGAGTTGGTTTACGTTTATTACATCTTTATTATTTGTAATTACTCGACATATCATCCTCCTGCAACAACAATATCATAGGTGCTTGATTGATTGAATGGATTCTACTTATGCTACGCTTTGTTGTTCAGCTTTTCAGGTAAGTTCCTTTATGGACTTACTCAGATTGATCAGACATACCCTCCTACATGTAGTCGTATGACATATTAGATATTGCATAATCATTGAAGCATCCCATGTAGTATCATGCTTAGGTTGCACACTTGATTGAGCATCTATTTACTTTATGCATATGAAAAGAGAATGGTTATGATCTGTGTGTCCTAGAGTCGTTGCTAGGGTCATAGGACGGCCTAGTCCCATTGGGCTTGTCCTCCATCGAGTCTGATTAAAGTCGAGCTTGCGGGCTCGATTCACCATATGAGCATGATTACGAGACTATGGATGGGCACATATGCCATCCGCGGATGACGATTGCTATGCTATAGCCCGTACTGGCCAGGCTCCACCCTAACGGGGAGAAGGGGTGGAGGTAGGAGAGGGATATGCCACTTGCAATTCTTTGTGGATCCATTTAATCGCTTTTTGCATATATATAAACTGTCAGCATGCTTGTGTGTTTAATATTCTGCATTGCATTAGAAGCATCTTTATTAGGTATAGCGTATGTATATGCCTACTTGTGGAAATAGAGTGTGATAGGGCCTCGGTCTGATCCCATGGCTTGTACATATTTTTTTTAGGGTTGTTTGAAGATTATGTATGCTCCATGCTTCTATGGCGGGGTTTGCTCGAGCGATTGCAGTGGAACTCACCTTATCACTAGGCTTGAAATGTTTCGCAATTTTGAGATTTCATGTTTTGGTTTTGACCCGGCCTCGCCGTGGCAAGTTGTACTCTACTTTCCATTTTCGCCTTTTTACGCAAAATGAAGTTAGCGATGTAGTCTCCTAGGACAGGTTAAGGGTACCCAATGACCCTACGATTGGTTTGAGGTTCAAAATCCCCACTTTAGAACACTATTATTTGATGTTTGAAACCTCAACCTGTACCTGGATTGCAAGATCCGAACGAAGGTTTCCAACCTTCGAAATGTAACCCGAATATTTATATTCTGGCCATTACAAAGTTGGTATCAAAGCCAGGTTGTGTAATTTGGGTACCAAAGGGTCAAGTGTATGTTTTGAAAACCGCCCATGAATTTCAAAGGATTTTGAAAAGTTTTAAAAGGCAAAATGAATTTAATATGGCTAGTATAAAAAGGACTCAACTTAAAAAACTTGACTTAGGGTAATAAAATCGGATAATGGGTAAACGAGTGGGTAGAAAGGTGTTAGACCATCCCTATTGGATGTAGACCTTGGGAGCGGGTAGGCAAAACTTAGCTCGAACTTTACAGATGGGCTTAGAAGACTCCAAGGAGTTTGCACCGTGGTGGTTGGAATAGCGGGGTAGGACATAGAGATCAGGAGGTAGTTGCCCCTACCGGTCAGTCGCTCCTTGAAGAGTGGCTTCTAGATAGCTTGTGTGTATATATAAACTGGGCCCAAGGGCAATCCCCCTCGAAGGGGATCGGATTGTTATTGATGATTGCTTCCATGCTGAGTGTTCTCATGCTTAGAATAGAAGTCTGATTGGCATGTCGCGACTGTGAAACGTATATTGAATGATATGTGCAAACAGGATAGTGGGAGTACTGTTACTCTTTTGTGGTCGAAGTCCAGTTTGGGCGGAATGGTCCCTTTCACTATGTTGACCTCTTAGATGACCCTATCGAGTCCTTCTCCCGTATATCGGTGTCCTCCATGGGAAATTGGGTTGGTAAACACATTTTCTTTAGGGATTGTGTTTGGATATGATGGTTACCCGAGTGAGTATTGAAAGATGGTTCTCGACAACATTTCGAGTCTAGAGAGTAAGGTGTTTTTGGGGATGTCTTCCTCAACCCTTATGATGATCAACCAGTGTCGTCTTGCCATAAAAAGTCATACCAGAGTCCCACGTGAAAGAGGGATGATGAGTCAGTTGGGATAAGTCGATCGTTTCCCTTAGGGATCCCTGTTCGGTTATAATGGTGATTCTCTCTGAAATTGTATGACATAACATAATCTTGTGTTCTCCGACATGTATCTTGTGAACAACCATTAGTGAAAAGTTGCACATGTCATTACATCTATGCTTAGTCACATTGCATAGGTCTCGTGTTGTACCTTTCCATCTTTCTGTCATGATCATATGTCGTCACAACATGTCTACTTGGCCTATTGTAGTTATCGTGCTAATGATTGATTTAAAGCATGAACCGCATGATATGAATCCGCATGATTGTTGCTCTCTTCTGAAATAGGTTCATGACAGTGTGATCAACTCATCTTTGCATGAAGGCCTCATAAGATGATCTCCTTAGCATGTTAGGTGATGTTGTCCTTGAATTTGTTGGCTATAATCGTAGCTCCATCTGTTACCACATGATTTGATGCAGTATCTTGATAAATGCATGTCTCAGGCATCTATTTATTTGAATACATATCCCCGTATTTTAGTCATAGTGCCCTATTCTTTAGACTCGTATTATACATCGCTACATTTCCTCCCATGCTCTATATCATTGGAATATGATTGATTTGATTCCTTGTACATTGTCGTGTTAATCGATTAAATGCATGTATGTATCGTATGTTATGTTGAGCCGTTAGTATCATGTTGGACCCTTGGTTGTGACTTGTGCAAATTGATATCTTGCCTACATGATTCTCTCTTGAGCCTTTGATAGTGTGGAATTTCCTCTCTATATCCTCTCACAATGTTTTACTTATCCTGATCTGATCAATGTTGAATTCGATGATCGGTTTGCCTTCTGTGATGGTTAATCCTATCATACTTACAAGTTATCACTCGGTGGTGTTTTCCCTATTACTCCATGATAACCTCTCACACTTGCATGAACGTATGACTTGACACCTCGCATGATCACACACCATGCTATACTATGATTTTGCATGTGCATGACACATAAGTGTTAAGTTGAATGTATTCGAATTGCCTTGAATGTGTTCATGTATCGATATATGCTACTAGTATCTTATAGTGCTTATGCTTCCCAAAATGTCTTGCTAAATGGTTACATGTTGCACTTGCCCTGATACGTGAACATGGTTGTCTTATAATGTGATAGTTATTGTACTATCTTATGTGCCCTATAACGGTTCATTCCTAGCATGCTTATAACCTGTCACTCTTGATGTTCTCTTTGTTGCTCTATGATGATCCCTCCTGCTCTCATGAACATTATGTGAATTCGTTTAAATCACTCTTGACTATGCCCATGTCTTGTCACGTATCACTAGTATCATGCCTATCTACTTGCCTCATGATGTTGTTTCCCAATGCCCCATGACGTTCTTTTATGCTTTTAAGCATGAATAGTCTAACACTTTGCATGAACACACACCACGGTAGTTGCAAAACGCTCGCATGATCACCTTTATATGTATACGGATATAGCGTATTGCTGTCTTGTAGCATGACATCTTAGGAGCATCAATCCATATTGTATATTAAATTTTAATAATAAAAAATTACAAAATATGAAGTAAATTAGTACTTTATTAAAAATATTTTAAAATTTTAATTTTTAAAAATAGTAAAACTAGGCAAAAATAAATTTAATATATATGACTAATTTGTACGGAGTATTAGATTTTAATTCATTGTATTTATATTGTTACATATATGTTTTATTTTTTCACATTTTTAATCCTAATTGCCTAAGTCAAGTTTTAATTTACAATTCAAAATTTGTTTCACAAGAAATTTTCAAACAGAGGAGGAAAATATTTTTTTTTTCTTACAAATCAAAAGAGATTTTGAAAAAAAAACTATTTGAAAAAAAAACAAGAAAAGCAAAACTATGTGCATGTAGTTAATTGTAGGCTATATTGAAAATAATAAAATTTCATAACCTATACTCCGTACACAGTAATAGTATAAAGAAGGGAGTGTGTGTTTAAAAAAGATAACAAAATGGCCAAAAAATGAATGAATGAAGCGGATGCTGGGAATCGAACTTTCGCTTGGCCGCTTGCTTTAAAAATCCTTAGGTCATTTACCACTGGGCTGAGAAAACAAAGTGATATTTAAGGCAACAAATATAATAAGTATAAATAAATTACTAGTTAGGGCCCCATAAAATATGGGGGCCCTATTCTGGTGGGCTGCTCGCACACCCCAATGGACGGGTCTGGTAGTCTTACTTGAGTTGCTATGACTTTCCATGCTATTATGTGAAGATTACTCGATGCATCCTGTTTCATATATGATAACTTGTCAGGTACTATTAATATAGTGTAAAGTTTATGTCTTGGATATATAACTTGTGATCGCATGCTCAGTTTGTATCATCGTTCAATACTATTGTCGTAGGTTATGATAGCCTTGCTATGTCCCCTTATAGGATCCTATGAATATCCAAGCATGTTAGATGTTGCTAATCTAGTTGTCATGTTATGCCTCTACAACCTTGTATCATGCTTAATATGACTAATGACGTGCTTATGTGTGTGTCTCGTATAGTTGTTGGTCTTACCATATGATGCTCTTGTGATGCTTATTGTGTTCTAGTAGCTTATACCTCGTCCGACTGCGCACCCCCTAGTATAGTTAAAGTCATGCCCATGTTCGTTATAGTTTTGCCTGACATATCGTCAATTAATCCATGCTTATTTTGTTGAGCACATATAATTGCGAGTCTTGTGTTAATTAGCAATTGGGTTCCACCTTGCATGTTACATACTATGACATGTAGAAATGCACATATACATGAAATATGATCTGATGTTGAACTTGTACCTCAGTGATCATCTTTGGTTATGCTTATGCCACATCATGACCGATTAGAGTTATATAGCACATGCCTTCCGATTATTAGCGCATCATATGATTACATGCCATACTTGCCCTATCATGTAGACCTCAATGTTGTATGATGTGATAGTTACTATGTCGCCCTCACGTGTTCTTGCATGGTACTTAGTCCGATTGTTATGATATCCCTCGACATGCTGTATTTGACCTCATTCGTTGATGTGTATACCATGCTCGTGCATTTGCTCATAATACTTACTATACTTATTAAATCTCACTAGTTGTCTCCCATGCGCTTCAGTGTAGGACTTGATTGTGTCTTTTGAAATAAAGGCATATATCGTTGTTCCTTGAGATAGGTACATGTTAGTGTGGATTAATGTGATTGATTTGCTTCATGATGAATTCGTGTGTGCTTTTCACAATTGTAACCTCATAAACTTCCATAAGGGCATCGTTGCTATTCTCGGGTTTGAGTCTTATCTCTAGTCTCGTCATCTTTAGCTTTGGCCGGGTTTGTCTCCGAAAGGAACTTGGGGTTGTCCGCCCTTATCACTCCCCTATCTCTGCTGACTTGGTAATGAATACTGTTTGATTGTCCATTGTCTATGATGAGATGATTCGATGCCTTATAGTTTCATGCACCATAATGTCTTGATGAGTTGTTACCCTGAGTTGCTAAGCATGATCTTGATCCCTTTGCCTATAAAATGTGAACTACAAATGCTAAAAAACCTGAATTGTTGAGTAGATGAAGTTATGATGAAACTTGACAGCTCGATTTGATCATGTCCAGATTTTGTTTCTACAATGATTATTAAGCACACCGGAAAATTAAGAATATTCGACATTATTGCAATGTTTGATGATATGATGATTACTATTATTGTAAATTCTAGTTGATATGATGAAGACCTTATGTGCGATGATTGCTTCCTCTTTGAGCTTATGAGCGAGATTCTTTTGTAGAGTGGTCGGAGAGTGGTGAAAGGATTTTGGGCTGTTAGGTTGATCAATGGCGGTATGAGGTAGAGTTGTGGGAAAGAGATGTTAGCTTAGGAAAGACCGAGCAAGTTTTGGGACTTATAAGGGCTAGTGCTTTGTGGTTTTCAGGTGAGCTTGTTAGGTGAAACCTAGGTGGGAGTATAGGATGGCTAGGCGTCGATTGAGGAATTTTACTATAGGAGGTGTTGTTAGTAAGATGTGATGCGTAGGATGTTTTGGGTAAGACGGGAAGCGTAAGGAGTGGCCCTAGTATTTAGGACATAGTATGGGAGGATACTGGTGTATGAAGTTAGAGATAGGGATTGGGTTCTTAGAGGTGGATCACTTGTGAGGGAGCTTGGTGGGATGAGGAGTGATATTGGAGTATCGAAGGGAGTTATGATTTCTTCTAAGGGATGTTGTCTCATATGATGGGTCTAGATGATAAGCGATCTTGGCTTGAGAGTTGGAGGTGAGCGAGTGATGATTGCATTTTATTGCGACTGGTAATGATGTGAAGATCTTCTTGATTATATGACTCATTAATGTGTGCTGGCATGATGTTAAATGACGACCATGATGAACCTGATATGGAATGACATTACATGTTGATATGCAATCCTGAAATCTAGTTGGTAGTGGAAAGTGTTATCATGTTGCTATCATGATATGTTGTTTTAGAAGCATGTTATGATGTGTGTGATATGATATGATATGATATATATATATATATATATATATATATATATATATATATATATATATATATGAATTATGAGATTATGACTCGTTGCTATCTAAAAACATCATGTTATACGATATTGATGATAAGGATGATTATGGATATGTTAAATGATGAAGGGGACTTGAAGTATGAATATGACTTAAATATATGAGATAATGGTGCCTGATTGCTAAATGATTGTTATATAATATTGTAATGAGTTGAGATGATGTCTGGTGAGTATGCAGACGTTTTGATGATTGTTATGCTACTTGACTGACCTTCCCTCTTGGCTGAATCTTAAAAGTATGACCTTGATTATGTTGATATGTGACAATGGGTGGTTCGTTGATGCACTTGTTATGCTTTCAATATGAGGTAGAGATACCTTCTGACTGGTAGTATGGTGTTGAGACTTTGTTAGTGCATTGTCATGTTCGAGATGCAATATATGACTCATATTATGACGTTATGCGGCTGTGACATTTTTGACATTTTGAGACTATGTTTGTTGCATTGAGAGGCTCGCCACACGCGGTGTGGTTGGAGATATGATGGTTGTTATATATATGAGTTGATGCGTTATGGTTTATGATTTCTATTGAGTTGAGATTGATAGATTGAGTTGACTCCGTAACCTAGGAAGAGAATGCGGGAAAAGCTCTTAGAGGTGGATGACTCCACCTCCCGAGTTTTGGATGGATTGATGAATGATTGGGGATTTAAAGAGTTTTGACCTATTTTAAAAAAAAAAGTTGCTTTTGGTTTGGAAAGGTTTTTGGTCTCAAGGACGATACTTGTTTTTTGAGGTGGATGAATGTAAAGACCGGAATTTTAAATAACTATTTAATTGCTAAATTTGGAAAGTTTCTGAAAACCCGTCCTCGAGTGCATTTCTAAAACCGAAAAGTCTTTGAAAATCATCCTAGCATGTTTTAAAACATAGACTGTCAAACTAAAGTCCGCTATTATGTTCGAATTTAAAACATAGAGTCTTGTGTATCATTTGAAACAGATTTAAACTCGATTCGGATTTCAGAATAGGTAGTCGGGACTTAAGGTCGGATGAGCGGAATCTCTCTCTCTCTCTCTCTCTGTGTAACGGCCCAGATTTTAAAAACCAGGTTACGTTTAGAGGGAAGAATATCCCTTTGTCAGATCTTAGCAATCCAAGTACGAGCTGTTCATTTGTTCTATCCAAATTATAACTCTGATTAAGTCTTAAGGATTTAATGTTATAATTCAAGAAAATGAGATTTCATACCCTCAAAATAGTCAAATAATCCAATCACATTTTGTGCTTCCGCACGAGAACGTGTCCTATTACAACTAGCCAAACTCAAGAGAGACAACAACGAGTTTAAATCAAGATAAATATACATTACTTCTAAATGTCTAACTAAACCATAAACATTTATAAAGTCAAATTGTAAGAGGTACGAAACCTTCTCAACACTCTCGTCCCTGTGAGAAAACCCCGCCATAGAAGCAAATCAGCAAGCAAAAGGGAGCGGGTACCTGAAACTATACCACAAGTCAAGGTCGAGCCACTCATGGGGGATTGGAAGTCCTCGCTGAGGTCATATAATATGCATATACCTAGAATAAAGGATGCTATAATGCAGTATTGTAATTTAAATCACACAAGCATGCTGACAGTTTATATAATGCAGAAGCGATAAATTGGATCCACACAGAATGCCAAGTGGCATATCCCTCTCCTACTTCCTCCCCCTTTTTCATGAGCGGACCTGGCCAGTACGGTACCCATTTCCTCATGTTTGTGCACATAAACATGGTATCATCATCAGATCATCATGATATCATCTCATCATATCATATCATATCATCATGTCATATCATATCATCTCATCATTCTCATATCGTATCATCTCATCATTCTCATGCCCAATGATGCTGGGCTATCATCTCATGTAGCGACACGACTGACTCAGGACAAACCTGATGGGGATGGGCTATCCGATGACCCTAGCAAAGACTCTAGGACTCAAAGATAACGGTTGTTCTGTTTCAAACGCATAGAGAATAGGGATGCTCATTCATAAGTGAAAGTCCTAAGCATGATACTACATGGCATGCTTTTATGCATATGCAACACCTACATACTATATGACACATCAGGCATGAGGTCCAATCACTTGAGCAAGCCCCGGAGGACTTACCTGGAGTCTTCACATTCAATTAGCCAGCAAACTACCCACTCAGAGAATTATCCATTAGTAAACAAGCCACTCAAAGGACCATCCAATCACACTAGCAAATAATAAGCAATGGATCGCTCATCAATACATATTTAATCAACACACAAGTAGATTTCCAAGTCATCACAAGACTAAATAGATAATATCTCATTCACGTAATCTAGCATTTTCATCATGACCATCATTCTCAATTAATCTTGTTCTAATCAAGTATGAAACTTAGTTCAACGTCATTATCAAGATCCTCACTCAAACAACTTACTTCAGACCAAACTCAGTTTTTTTTTGTTCGCATACGTAATTCATAATTTATCAAATCCTCGAATACTCAACCAAAATCATAAGTTCTCAACACTAAGAATCAACAAGTCTTATTTCTCAAACTCATATAGTGAATCATGCTCAAGGAGTAAACCAAGGTAAGTCGACATATAAGAACTAAGGTTAAATTGTAACTAAATCGTATTTTAAGGTCATAGGCATAACAAGGAAATCCATGCATAGTAAGTTCACAACGTGGTAATCTTGCACATTAATATGAACCTATCACAAGAGGAAATGATAATACGATTCTAGCACTAGTGTCATAACATGTGGAAAAGTAAAAGGTAAATACCCTATTATGATCCATATCAATACACCTACTATTATCAAATCAAATCCTCACTAGCAAGGGGTATCTCAGATAATGGACGAGAATGCTATTATGATACAACATTCATGTATACACAAGATAGACCTAAGTGTGTTATTAGATGTTGTTTAAGAATGTGATTTTAGGAATTTTAAAGTGAATTGTCGGTTTTGATTTAAAAAGAGGGTTTCAAGTTTTCCGAAAATGTGCTTAAGGGGTTTGAGGTTTTGAAATAAAAATGCCGGAATGATTTCTATAATATGATTTTTAGACATTGGTTTTAAAGTTTACATGCTTGATGTCGGGATCTGGTTAAGTATGAATTAAGGGAATTGTTTGATTATTACGTTGACTTATTTTGAGACTTAAGGGTTTGGGGAATCTTGGGAAACTGACTTACTTGTCTACCTTGTGTGTATATAAATCATGATATGTTGATATTGCTATGACATGTTATGATATATATAATTTTTGGTGATATCTTAATCTGATAAGCATGATATCTTCTTAAATATAATTATGGATATGTTATATGATGATTCATTAGAGTATGAATATTATGACTTATATATGAGATAATGATGCATGTTCCTAAATGGTCGATATATGGTATAATAATGAGTGGGAATGATATCTGATGAGTTATGCTGATGTTATGCGATGAGATATTGATATGAGATGAGATGTGAGATGGTATACGATGAATGATGATGATGAGTAGAGTTGATTCTTGATGAGTTATATGAGACCATGCTATGGGATATGGGACGAATGGATGATAATATGATGAGGTTCTGAGTGAGGAAATCTGTAGTTCTGGGTACTTGTATGATTGATTTATGCTTAGTGTAAATTAGAGGTAGACTCATATACATTACTTATATATGATAGGTTATCATCTGTGATGTATGACTTGCTGTATACATGGATTCTGCCTTTTGCTGTTCTGCCTATCCAGGTAAGTTCCTTTATGGGCTTACTCAGATTCGAAAGAGAATACCTGCTTGTGAATATATGACATACTAGGTGTTGCATAAGCATTAAAGCATGCCATGTAGTATCATATTAGGACTGCACTTGTGATTGAGCATTCTATTTCTTTATGCGTATGTAAACAGAATGGCCGTTATCTGTAATAGTCCTAGGGTCTTTGCTAGGGTCATAGGGTAGCCCAGCCCCATCGGGTGCCCTGAGTCTATCGAGTCGATATGAGCATGATATGATAGCCCAGCACCATCGGGCAAGAGATGAGATGATATGATATGATAGCCCAGCACCATCGGACAAGAGATGAGATGATCTGATATGATATGATGATGCCGTGGTTAGTGCACCACCACGAGGAAATTGCTATGCTATAGCACCGAACTGGCCAGTCTCTGCACTAACGGGAAGGGGTGCAGAGGTAGGAGAGGGATATGCCACTTGGCATTGTCTTGGGCCCTTTACAGTTCTTTTCCGCATATTGTAAATTAGGAGCATGTTAGTGTGATTAAATTTCCGCATTGCATCAAAGCATCTTTATATTAGCGTATGTGTATGTTCATTTGCGGGACAGGGTGTGTTGGGGTCTCGGTCTTATTCCGCTCGCACCACTTGTTTTTAGGTATGATTGCTCCCTGTCTCTATGGCGTGGGAAAATCCCCTGGGCGATTGCAAAGAATCTGTCTAACCCCGCTAATTTGGCTATACGACTTTAGAATATATGTTTTGGTTTTGACCCGGCTCTGCCGTGGCTTTTGTACCTAAAACGTACTTCCGCTTTACTTTCGTTTAAATTGAATTTCTGTGACTTCGATTGATTGGGGTTCGAAATCCCCGCTTTGAATACTGATTGATCTTTAGAGGTTTGAAACCTCGACCCGTACCTGAATTGCAACATCCGAACGAAGGTATCCAACCTTCGAAACGTATCTCGGGTATTTATATCCGGGCCGTTACATCCCTCACCAGTCGAACTGAGGGAAGAGCGGAGATGGTGGAGAATGGAAATCGAAGAAGACAAGCCGCCGGAGATAGGAGAGGGAAGACAACCTCGAGTTCGAAAGAGTGTTGAACTGCTGGACAAATTACATGCCCACCATGGCTGTCCATGGAAGGAGAGAGTGGAAGAGAACTGTCGGGGATGACGAGCCTGGAATCGGGGCTGAGAAGGGTTTAATTTCTTTACAAATTTCCAAGTCTTAAAAGAGGGCTTCAATTTTTTTTCTACTAATGTTTTTGGGGTATTGGGGATGTGTTTTAACGAATTCAAGAAAGAAATACAAATTTCTATAAATTTCCTAGGAGTCGAGTTTATTTGAGATGTGCAGGCTTCACATAACTCAAATTTCAATCTCGCGCGCATAATTTTTTTCCCAAATTTTTTTTTAACATCTGTCAATAAAATAGGGAGGTGTCTATTTTATTTTCAACATCTCAAATTTAACAACCGATGTTAAAAAAATATTTAACATCACAGGGTTTTTTGACCGATGTTAATCAGCCGATGTTAAATGACAGATTTCTAGTAGTGACTATACTACATGGCATGCTGATCATGAATGCAAGCACCTATTATATCATGCACATAAGGCAGGGAATATCTATTCGATCTGAGTAAGCTCCGTAGAGACTTACCTGGAAGTGCAGAACAGCAAAAGGAAACATTAGGTATACAGAAAGCCAACACGTCTCATATGATCACCTAACACATATATAAGTAATATAAATGATTCTACTCCTAATGTTACTTAAACATATAATATCACACATAATTTCACACAATCCACATGTCTCATCATTATCATTTCCTCATCATCATCCGTTCATCTCATATCTCAATGTAACTCACCATCTCAATGTATTATCTCAACTCATCATATCAATATCTCATCTCAATGTCTCATCATGCTTAACTCATTATCATATCATATAACATTTTTAGTAATAATGTATCATTATTTCATATCTATAAGTAATATCATTCTTTAATATATCACACATCACAATCTCAGGTTTAAGGGCATATATCAACATTGCATCTCACAATTCATACTTAACAATCATAACACATCAAAACATGCTTATCCGATCAAGATGTCATCATAGATATATCATATCATATCATAACAATATCAACATATCATACTTTATACTCACACAAGTTATCAATTATATTCATTAAGTTAGGCAACTTTTATTCGAAATGTTTTCCCAAATTATACTTGACCCAAAAATCCATTTATATAGCATTACTCTTGAAGTCAACTTATCATTATTATGTCATCAAAACAAAACTGATAAGGTTAGAGTATTTTCAAAATTTCTCTTTTTATTTATAAAACCAATTTCCATCCTTTGGAAACCTTTCCAAATTCTTTTTCAATTCAAGTCCAAATAATAAATTTTAAAATCCCGACCATAATATAATATAATGCTTTATGTTCCAACAATTTTAAAAGTCATAATTTGATATATAATATATATACCCAATTCATTTAATAATATATTTTAATCAAATCGAAAATACATTTTACCATTTTAGTCCTAAAACATACCATCACAATTTAATATAATAGCTAAAATCTTTAACCGAAACCGGCCCAATCAACGTCCTAGCCCAGCCCGAAAATCTGAACTTGTTTTAATAAAATCAACCGGCCTAACTCTCCCTCTTTTCTCTTCAGCCCAGCCCGGCCCACTTCCTCTCTTCCCCTTTAATAAAAAAACTGAAGCCAGACAGATGGTGGGCCCCACGGGTGAGGTGGCCAGCGGACGGGGCCCACATCCCTTCTTCTTCAACCTCCTTCTCCGCTCCGACCTCCTCTGCTTCGGGAACGCGCCGGCGCTGCTCCCGCTCGCCTCCCACTGTCCGCTCTCTCCTCCTCGCTGCTCAGCCCTCTCTCTCGCTGCTCGCTCGTCCCCCAGACCCCCCTGTTCGCTCGTACTCCGCCCCACTCGCACAGCCCCTCTCGGCCTCGCCCGCTCTCAACCTCACCGGAACTCTCGCTCTCTCGTTCCTCTCTCTTTCTCGCTCCCCATGCTAGCCCAAGTGATAAGGTACAAAGAACGCAGGAAACCAAACCAACGGGAGTCGAAAGGGAGTTAGGGTGCTCACCGGGGGGGGGGGGGGGTCCTCAATAGCGTCGGAATGCTCGCCGGAGAACGATTCGTCTCGTCGGAGGCGGATGCTTGCCGGAGACGGCCTGGGGAGGAGAGAAAGGGGTTAAGGGTCGGCCTTTACTGGAGCTTGTGTTTGTAAATAAAATTATTTAAGATGAAGATACATGATATATATTAGCTTAAATTTGGTGAATGTCCATTTTAGATGTGAATATTAAGTAAATGTCCATTTTTTACAAAATTAAGTAAATGTCCATTTTTTCCAAAAATACCCCTCCTTCCCATCTCTAACCCTTCCTTTTTCCCCCTTTGACCATTTTTAATTTTAACATTGACTGGTCAACATTGACCATTTCGGTCAACGCCTGCATTTGGTGACAGTTTTTTGGTGACAGTTGTGTATATTTTTTCTGTGACAGTTATTGTGATAATTATTTTGATGACAACTGACTTTTTTGGTGACATTTTATTTTTTTCTAGTGACATTTAACAAAAATATTTTCTCGTACTAGTAAACACTGTCACCAACATGTTGTCATCAATTACATAACATTGTCACCTACTATAAAATACTGTCACCACTAATTTTCACTAACTACATACTATCACCAACTGCAAAATATTGTCACCAAACTATTGTCAACAACTACGAAACACTGTCATAAAATTATTTTCACCAACTAATTGTTACCAACTACACAACATTGCCATCAATCTATTATCCCTAAATATAGAACATTATCACCACCCCCTATTGTCACCAACCTACTTTCGCAATCTGTCATTACCAACAATAAAATAGTGTCATCAATCTATTGTCACCAACTATAGAACATTGTCATCAAATTTATCTCCCCTCTAGCGTCTTCATCCTCTTCATACTGTCATCAAACTAAAATGTTTGTACAGAATTAATGTCATCGTTATCACCTAATATTAACTCACTTTTGTCACAAAACTAAAACCCTAGAACTAGGGGAGTATAGACCTTAGATGGGCTAAAGCTAAACAAATAAAATTTTAATATATATACAGTGTGGTTTAGGGCCGGGGTTTAGGGTTTAGTCTTTAAGGTTTATGGCCAAGACCCTAAAACCTAAATCCTAAACCCTAAAATGTGTGTACAGTACTAATGTCATCACATTTGTCACCTAATATTAACTCACTTTTGTCACAAAACTGAAACCCTAGAACTACGGGAGTATAGATCCTAGAGCGGCTAACCCTAAGCCAACAAAAATTTGATATACAATATGATTTAGGTATAGCTAGTGATCATAGATTGAGCATAAATAAATGTAAATAAACTATCACAAAAAAATACAAACACCGTTCAATAAGTAGTGGAAATCATACATTAAGTTAGTTACCATGATAATGAAAATAATTTATAAATCCCCAATTGTTGACTACATTAATTTTTCAAATAAATGGGAATAGTTGAGACAATCACCATGATTAGATTGCAATGAGTATCAAAATACAAACACCATACAACTTAATGCTAGCAAAAAATATGTCAACATAACAATAAATGTCACCGCCACATTATATATCATCAAAATATTATCACCAAATAAATTTTAAAAGTTTGAATAGTTTCTCTCATATGAAATTGTCACCAAAATATTGTCACCAACCTATTATCAACAACTACGAAACACTATCATCAAATTATTTTCACCAACGAGTGAACACTGTCACCAAAAATTGCCACAAACCAATTGTCACCAACTAAAAAACATTGCCACCAATCTATTATCCCCAAACATAGAACATTATCACCACCCCCTATTAGTAATATGTTGTCACCAACAATAAAATAGTGTCATCATCCTATTGTGATGCGTTTGGAATCCCCGATCCTTCGCCTGTGGGCTCAGAATCAAGAACACCAACTTGTTGATGACCCGATCATGCAATTATCCTTGCTATTCTCGATGTTTACAATCAATTACAATAAATGTTTTGACTTATGGCGGAAACAAGTAAGAATAACAAAGAAACACCAAACAAGTCCCGTGGTTGGGATGGCCGCGGGGCGGCCAAGGGAGCCGCGGGGCGGCTCGGACAGTGGCGACGGTTATGGGCAGACTCAGCGACAGCTTCTCTGATCCAGCGACGGTTTATGAGGTTGGGTTTCTCCTTTGTGTTTGGTTTGAGATTGTGCTTGGGTGAGTTGTGTTTGGATCTTGATTGTATGAATGAACAATAGGAATGTAGAAGATTGCTCAGGCTTTTGGATTGGGGAATCGGGGAAACCTTTTAATCCTAAAAAGGTTCCTCAATTATACTTTCCAATCTAATTAAATCAATGAAAATACAAGAGTTTAAATAGGGAACTATACCAACTCTATCTTTGCAAAAGATAGAGTTTTGGCTTAGAGAAGTAAATATTAAATCCTAATATTAATCCTAGATAAATATTCCTACTTAGTGGACAAGGAAAATATCTAGAAGAGATAAACTTTCCTTTTCCCTTTTATTCACCTAACTAAGTATTACTAAAAACAAGATATTCCATAAACAGCTCCAACTAACATAGGAGTTACTAAATATGGAAAGAACCTAAAACTAATAATAATTAAATAAAATATCTATTCTTCAATCCATGGTGGCGTCTTCTTCTTCCTCTTGAGGACGACACTCTTTGCCATCAATAGCCTTCGAATCGATCTTGAGAGCTCGCCTGGATCAAGATCATTGTTTGACCCACAGAATGCCATCTTGATCTGCATCATTCTCCCCTTCTTAGCTTCGATTCGTCCTTGAATCGAGTCGTTGATGATCAAAGGGGAAGGACAAACCACCAAAAAGTAACTTCCTTGACAATCAACTTGAGATGATGTCAAAAGAATTTGAGGCAAAGGAACCTCAAAAACAACACCTGTCATAGGGGTCAGTGAGCAATCAAAAGGAACAATATCAATAGGCTCAATAACCCTATGAACTTTAGAAGTCTCAACATTAGGAACATTCTGAAGAGGTACAACAGCTAACTCAAGAGAAGTGTCCCCAACGTCCTCATCATTGCCGTCAGAAGCAACCAACACATCTGGCGCAGCACTGCAGTCCACTTGCAGTGTATATTCGGAGGTCTTCCCGGAGGAGTCTTGCAGCGTGTGACCCAACATGGAAAGCTCGTCGAGTCATCTTCGCAACAAGACTGAGTTGACTCCATTCCGAGGTCGGAGTCAAAGGGAATCTGCGAAACAAAATCATCGCGTTGTGCTGAATCTGGGGCAACGACCTCAACCCTAGGCTCCTTAGGCTCAATGACCTCGTCGTCGGTTGAGGCAACTATAGTCGCTGGAGCAGGAGGATATGCGATGGCCCAAGCATTCGGATAATAAATAAGAAAGGCATCTCGAACGTCCTTCGGCATTGCCTCTAGATCATACCTCATGCTTTCGGCAATGGTCATCCCAGTAGGACGTTGTGCGACAGAGGCGACAAAATATGCTTGAATCTTGGCTAGAGGTTGTGCCTCTTTCTCTCATCGTCGTTCCTCCTCAGCCTCCCTTTGTTGGAGAAGCCAAATCTGACGGCGACGTTGTTGTCGACGCCTCTCCTCCTCGATCTCCGCTTGCCGTTGAAGCCAAAGGCGGCGCCTTTGAGCCTCTCGTTGTCGCTCTAAAGCTTGTTGTTGTTGCAAAGCTCGTCTCTTCAACTCTCGGTGATGTTGTTGTTGTGCAGCCTGTTCCAAAGCAAAGAACTCATCCAATGGATCGGGATCATCATCCCAATCGCCGCAAATAGCACAACTCATTGAATCAAATCGTAACAAACATCAAGAAAAAGACAAGAATTTGCGAAACCTATGGCTCTGATACCACTTGATGCATTTGGAATCCTTGATCCTTCGCCTGTGGGCTCAGAATAAAAAACACCAACTTGTTGATGGCTCGATCTTGCAATTATCCTTGCTATTCTCGATGTTTACAATCAATTACAAAAAATATTTTGACTTATGGCCGAAACAAGTAAGAATAACAAAGCAACAATAAACAAGTCCCGTGGTTGGGATTGCCGCGGGGCGGCCAAGGGAGCCGCGGGGCGGCCCGAATAGTGGCGACAGTTCTGGGCAGATTCAGCGACAGCTTCTCTGATTCTGCGACGGTTTCTCGGGATGGGTTTCTCCTTTGTGTTTCGTTTGGGATTGTGCTTGGGTGAGTTCTGTTTGGATCTTGATTGTATGAATGAACATTAGGAACATAGACGATTGCTCAGGCTTTTGGATTGGAGAATTGGGAAAACCTTTTAATCCTAAAAAGGTTCCTTAATTATACTTTCCAATCTAATTAAATCAATGAAAATACAAGAGTTTAAATAGGGAACTATACCAATTCTATCTTTGCAAAAGATAGAGTTTTGGCTTAGAGAAGTAAATATTAAATCCTAATAATAATCCTAGATAAATATTCCTACTTAGTGGACAAGGAAAATATCTAGAAGAGATAAACTTTCCTTTTCCCTTTTATTCACCTAACTAAGTATTACTAAAAATAAGATATTCCATAAACAGCTCCAACTAACATAGGAGTTACTAAATATGGAAAGAACCTAAAACTAATAACAATTAAATAAAATATCTATTCTTCAATCCATGGTGGCGTCATCTTCTTCCTCTTGAGGACGACACTCTTTGCCGTCAATAGCCTTCGAATCGATCTTGAGAGCTCGCCTGGATCAAGATCATTGTTTGACCCACAGAATGCCATCTTGATCCGCATCATTCTCCCCTTCTTAGCTTCGATTCGTCCTTAAATTGAGTCGTTGATGATCAAAGGGGAAGGAGCAACCACCAAAAAGTAACTTCCTTGACAATCAACTTGAGATGGCGTCAGAAGAATTTGAGGCAAAGGAACCTCAAAAACAACACCTGTCATAGGGGTCAGTGAGCAATCAAAAGGAACAATATCAATAGGCTCAATAACCCTATGAACTTCAGAAGTCTCAACATTAGGAACATTCTGAAGAGGTACAATAGCTAACTCAAGAGAAGTGTCCCCAACATCCTCTTCGTTGCCGTCAGAAGCAACCAACACATCTGGCGCAGCACTACAGTCCCTTTGCAGTGTATATTCGGAGGTCTTCCTGGAGGAGTCTTGCAGCGTGTGACCCACCTTGGAAAGCTCGTCTATTTATCTTTGCAACAAGACTGAGTTGACTCCATTCCGAGGTCGGAGTCAAAGGGAATATACGAAACAAAATCATCGCGTTGTGCTGAATCCGGGGCAACGACCTCAACCCTAGGCTCCTTAGGCTCAATGACCTCGTCGTCGGTTGAGGCAACTATAGTCGCTGGAGCAGGAGGATATGCGATGGCCCAAGCATTCGGATAATAAATATGAAAGGCATCTCGAACGTCCTTCGGCATTGCCTCTAGATCATACCTTATGCTTTCGGCAATGGTCATCCCAGGAGGACGTTGTGCGACAGAGGCGTCAAAATATGCTTGAATCTTGGCTAGAGGTTGTGCCTCTTTCTCTCGTCGTCGTTCCTCCTCAGCTTCCCTTTGTTGGAGAAGCCAAATCTGACGGCGACGTTGTTGTCGACGCCTCTCCTCCTCGATCTTCGCTTGCCGTTGAAGCCAAAGGCGGCGCCTTTGAGCCTCTCGTTGTCGCTCTAAAGCTTGTTGTTGTTGCAAAGCTCGTCTCTTCAACTCTCGGCGATGTTGTTGTTGTGCAGCCCGTTCTAAAGCAAAGAACTCATCCAATGGATCGGGATCATCATCCCAATCGCCGCAGATAGCACAACTCATTGAATCAAATCGTAACTAACATCAAGAAAAAGACAAGAATTTGCGAAACCTATGGCTCTGATACCACTTGATGCATTTGGAATCCCCGATCCTTCGCCTGTGGGCTCAGAATCAAAAACACCAACTTGTTGATGGCCCAATCTTGCAATTATCCTTGCTATTCTCGATGTTTACAATCAATTACAATAAATGTTTTGACTTATGGCGGAAACAAGTAAGAATAACAAAGCAACACTAAACAAGTCCCGTGGTTGGGATGGCCGCGGGGCGGCCAAGGGAGCCGCGGGGCAGCCCGAATAGTGGCGACAATTCTGGGCAGATTCAGCGACAGCTTCTCTGACCAGCGACGGTTTCTCAGGATGGGTTTCTCCTTTGTGTTTGGTTTGGGATTGTGCTTGGGTGAGTTGTGTTTGGATCTTGATTGTATGAATGAACATTGGGAACATAGAAGATTGCTCAGGCTTTTGGATTGGAGAATTGGGGAAACCTTTTAATCCTAAAAAGGTTCCTTAATTATACTTTCCAATCTAATTAAATTAATGAAAATACAAAAGTTTAAATAGGGAACTATACCAATTCTATCTTTGCAAAAGATAGAGTTTTGGCTTAGAGAAGTAAATATTAAATCCTAATAATAATCCTAGATAAATATTCCTACTTAGTGGACAAGGAAAATATCTAGAAGAGATAAACTTTCCTTTTCCCTTTTATTCATCTAACTAAGTATTACTAAAAATAAGATATTCCATAAACAACACCAACTAACATAGGAGTTACTAAAAATGGAAAGAACCTAAAACTAATAATAATTAAATAAAATATCTATTCTTCAATCCATGGTGGCGTCTTCTTCTTCCTCTTGAGGATGACACTCTTTGCCGTCAATAGCCTTTGAATCGATCTTGAGAGCTCGCCTGGATCAAGATCATTGTTTGACCCACAGAATGCCATCTTGATCCGCATCATTCTCCCCTTCTTATCTTCGATTCGTCCTTGAATCGAGTCGTTGATGATCAAAGTGGAAGGAGCAACCACCAAAAAGTAACATCCTTGACAATCAACTTGAGATGGCGTCAGAAGAATTTGAGGCAAAGGAACCTCAAAAACAACACCTGTCATAGGGGTCAGTGAGCAATCAAAAGGAACAATATCAATAGGCTCAATAAGCCTATGAACTTCAGAAGTCTCAACATTAGGAACATTCTGAAGAGGTACAACAGCTAACTCAAGAGAAGTGTCCCCAACGTCCTCATCGTTGTCGTCAGAAGCAACCAACACATCTGGCGCAGCACTGTAGTCCACTTGCAGTGTATATTCGGAGGTCTTCCCGGAGGAGTCTTGCAGCGTGTGATCCACCTTGGAAAGCTCGTAGTCATCTTCGCAACAAGACTGAGTTGACTCCATTCCGAGGTCGGAGTCAAAGGGAATCTGCGAAACAAAATCATCGCGTTGTGCTGAATCCGGGGCAACGACCTCAACCCTAGGCTCCTTAGGCTCAATGACCTCGTCGTCGGTTGAGGCAACTATAGTCGCTGGACCAGGAGGATATGCGATGGCCCAAGCATTTGGATAATAAATAAGAAAGGCATCTCGAACGTCCTTCGGTATTGCCTCTAGATCATACCTCATGCTTTCGGCAATGGTCTTCCCAGGAGGACGTTGTGCGACAGAGGCGTCAAAATATGCTTGAATCTTGGCTAGAGGTTGTGCCTCTTTCTCTCGTCGTCGTTCCTCCTCAGCCTCCCTTTGTTGGAGAAGCCAAATCTGACGACGACGTTGTTGTCGACGCCTCTCCTCCTCGATTTCCGCTTGCCGTTGAAGCCAAAGGCGGCGCCTTTGAGCCTCTCGTTGTCGCTCTAAAGCTTGTTATTATTGCAAAGCTCGTCTCTTCAACTCTCGACGATGTTGTTGTTGTGCAGTCCGTTCTAAAGCAAAGAACTCATCCAATGGATCGGGATCATCATCCCAATCACCGCTGATAGCACAACTCATTGAATCAAATCGTAACTAACATCAAGAAAAAGACAAGAAATTGCGAAACCTATGGCTCTGATACCACTTGATGCATTTGGAATCCCCGATCATTCGCCTGTGGGCTCAGAATCAAAAACATCAACTTGTTGATGGCCCGATCTTGCAATTATCCTTGCTATTCTCGATGTTTACAATCAATTACAATAAATGTTTTGACTTATGGCGGAAACAAGTAAGAATAACAAAGCAACACTAAACAAGTCCCGTGGTTGGGATGGCCGCGGGGCGGCCAAGGGAGCCGCGGGGCAGCCCGAATAGTGGCGACAATTCTGGGCAGATTCAGCGACAGCTTCTCTGACCAGCGACGGTTTCTCAGGATGGGTTTCTCCTTTGTGTTTGGTTTGGGATTGTGCTTGGGTGAGTTGTGTTTGGATCTTGATTGTATGAATGAACATTGGGAACATAGAAGATTGCTCAGGCTTTTGGATTGGAGAATTGGGGAAACCTTTTAATCCTAAAAAGGTTCCTTAATTATACTTTCCAATCTAATTAAATTAATGAAAATACAAGAGTTTAAATAGGGAACTATACCAATTCTATCTTTGCAAAAGATAGAGTTTTGGCTTAGAGAAGTAAATATTAAATCCTAATAATAATCCTAGATAAATATTCCTACTTAGTGGACAAGGAAAATATCTAGAAGAGATAAACTTTCCTTTTCCCTTTTATTCATCTAACTAAGTATTACTAAAAATAAGATATTCCATAAACAACTCCAACTAACATAGAAGATACTAAAAATGGAAAGAACCTAAAACTAATAATAATTAAATAAAATATCTATTCTTCAATCCATGGTGGCGTCTTCTTCTTCCTCTTGAGGACGACACTCTTTGCTGTCAATAGCCTTCGAATCAATCTTGAGAGCTCGCCTGGATCAAGATCATTGTTTGACCCACAGAATGCCATCTTGATCCGCATCATTCTCTCCTTCTTAGCTTCGATTCTTCCTTGAATCGAGTCGTTGATGATCAAAGGGGAAGGAGCAACCACCAAAAAGTAACTTCCTTGACAATCAACTTGAGATGGCGTCAGAAGAATTTGAGGCAAAGGAACCTCAAAAACAACACCTGTCATAGGGGTCAGTGAGCAATCAAAAGGAACAATATCAATAGGCTCAATAACCCTATGAACTTCAAAAGTCTCAACATTAGGAACATTCTGAAGAGGTCAAATAGCTAACTCAAGAGAAGTTTCCCCAACGTCCTCATCGTTGCCGTCAGAAGCAACCAACACATCTGGTGCAGCACTGCAGTCCACTTGCAGTGTATATTCGGAGGTCTTCCCGGAGGAGTATTGCAGCGTGTGACCCACCATGGAAAGCTCGTCGAGTCATCTTCGCAACAAGACTGAGTTGACTCCATTCCGAGGTCGGAGTCAAAGGGAATCTGCGAAACAAAATCATCGCGTTGTGCTGAATCCGGGGCAACGACCTCAACCCTAGGCTCCTTAGGCTCAATGACCTCGTCGTCGGTTGAGGAAACTATAGTCGCTGGAGCAGGAGGATATGCGATGGCCCAAGCATTCGGATAATAAATAAGAAAGGCATCTCGAACATCCTTCGGCATTGCCTCTAGATCATACCTCATGCTTTCGGCAATGGTCATCCCAGTAGGACGTTGTGCGACAGAGGCGTCAAAATATGCTTGAATCTTGGCTAGAGGTTGTGCCTCTTTCTCTCGTCGTCGTTCCTCCTCAGCCTCCCTTTGTTGGAGAAGCCAAATCTGACGGGGACGTTGTTGTCGACGCCTCTCCTCCTCGATCTCCACTTGCCGTTGAAGCCAAAGGCGGCGCCTTTGAGCCTCTCGTTGTCTCTCTAAAGCTTGTTGTTGTTACAAAGCTCGTCTCTTCAACCCTCGGCGATGTTGTTGTTGTGCAGCCTGTTCCAAAGCAAAGAACTCATCCAATGGATCGGGATCATCATCCCAATCGCCGCAGATAGCACAACTCATTGAATCAAATCGTAACTAACATCAAGAAAAAGACAAGAATTTGCGAAACCTATGGCTCTGATACCACTTGATGCATTTGGAATCCCCGATCCTTTGCCTGTGAGCTCAGAATAAAAAACACCCACTTGTTGATGGCCCGATCTTGCAATTATCCTTGCTATTCTCGATGTTTACAATCAATTACAATAAATGTTTTGACTTATGGCGGAAACAAGTAAGAATAACAAAGCAACACTAAACAAGTCCCGTGGTTGGAATGGCCGCGGGGCGGCCAAGGGAGCCGCGGGGCGGCCCGAATAGTGGCGACAGTTCTGGGCAGATTCAGCGACAACTTCTCTGAACCAGCGACGATTTCTCAGGATGGGTTTCTCATTTGTGTTTGGTTTGGGATTGTGCTTGGGTGAGTTGTGTTTGGATCTTGATTGTATGAATGAACATTAGGAACATAGAAGATTGCTCAGGCTTTTGGATTGGAGAATTGGGGAAACCTTTTAATCCTAAAAATGTTCCTTAATTATACTTTCCAATCTAATTAAATCAATGAAAATACAAGAGTTTAAATAGGGAACTATACCAATTCTATCTTTGCAAAAGATAGAGTTTTGGCTTAGAGAAGTAAATATTAAATACTAATAATAATCCTAGATAAATATTCCTACTTAGTGGACAAGGAAAATATCTAGAAGAGATAAACTTTCCTTTTCCCTTTTATTCACCTAACTAAGTATTACTAAAAATAAGATATTCCATAAACAGCTCCAACTAACATAAGAGTTACTAAATATGGAAAGAACCTAAAACTAATAATAATTAAATAAAATATATATTCTTCAATCCATGGTGGCGTCTTCTTCTTCCTCTTGAGGACGACACTCTTTGCCGTCAATAGCCTTCGAATCGATCTTGAGAGCTCGCTTGGATCAAGATCATTGTTTGACCCACAGAATGCCATCTTGATCCGCATCATTCTCCCCTTCTTAGATTCGATTCGTCCTTGAATCGAGTCGTTGATGATCAAAGGGGAAGGAGCAACCACCAAAAAGTAACTTCCTTGACAATCAACTTGAGATGGCGTCAGAAGAATTTGAGGCAAAGGAACCTCAAAAACAACACATGTCATAGGGGTCAGTGAGCAATCAAAAGGAACAATATCAATAGGGTCAATAACCCTATGAACATCAGAAGTCTCAACATTAGGAACATTCTGAAGAGGTACAATAGCTAACTCAAGAGAAGTGTCCCTAACGTCCTCATCGTTGCCGTTAGAAGCAACGAACACATCTGGCGCAGCACTGCAGTCCACTTGCAGTGTATATTCGGAGGTCTTCCCGAAGGAGTCTTGCAGCGTGTGACCCACCTTGGAAAGCTCGTCGAGTCATCTTCGCAACAAGACTGAGTTGACTCCATTCCGAGGTCGGAGTCAAAGGGAATCTGCGAAACAAAATCATCGCTTTGTGCTGAATCCGGGGCAACGACCTCAACCCTAGGCTCCTTAGGCTCAATGACCTCGTCGTCGGTTGAGGCAACTATAGTCGCTAGAGTAGGAGGATATGCGATGGCCCAAGCATTTGGATAATAAATAAGAAAGGCATCACGAACGTCCTTCGGCATTGCCTCTAGATCATACCTCATGCTTTCGGCAATGGTCATCCCAGGAGGACGTTGTGCGACAGAGGCGTCAAAATATGCTTGAATCTTGGCTAGAGGTTGTGCCTCTTTCTCTCGTCGTCGTTCCTCCTCAGCCCCCCTTTGTTGGAGAAGCCAAATCTGACGGCGACGTTGTTGTCGACGCCTCTCCTCCTCGATCTCCGCTTGTCGTTGAAGCCAAAGGCGGCGCCTTTGAGCCTCTCGTTGTCGCTCTAAAGCTTGTTGTTTTTGCAAAGCTCGTCTCTGCAACTCTCGGCGATGTTGTTTTTGTGCAGCCCGTTCCAAAGCAAAGAACTCATCCAATGGATCGGGATCATCATCCCAATCGCCGCAGATAGCACAACTCATTGAATCAAACCGTAACTAACATCAAGAAAAAGACAAGAATTTGCGAAACCTATGGCTCTGATACCACTTGATGCATTTGGAATCCCCGATCCTTCACCTGTGGGCTCAGAATCAAAAACACCAACTTGTTGATGGCCCGATCTTGCAATTATCCTTGCTATTCTCGATGTTTACAATCAATTACAAAAAATGTTTTGACTTATGGTGGAAACAAGTAAGAATAACAAAGCAACACTAAACAAGTCCCGTGGTTGGGATGGCCGCGGGGCGGCCAAGGGAGCCGTGGGGCGGCCCGAATAGTGGCGACAGTTCTGGGCAGATTCAGCGACAGCTTCTCTGATTTTGCGACGGTTTCTCAGGATGGGTTTCTCCTTTGTGTTTGGTTTGGGATTTTGCTTGGGTGAGTTGTGTTTGGATCTTGATTGTATGAATGAACATTAGGAACATAGAAGATTGCTCAGGCTTTTGGATTGGAGAATTGGGGAAACCTTTTAATGCTAAAAAGGTTCCTTAATTATACTTTCCAATCTAGTTAAATCAATGAAAATACAAGAGTTTAAATAGGGAACTATACCAATTCTATCTTTGCAAAAGGCAGATTTTTGGCTTAGAGAAGTAAATATTAAATCCTAATAATAATCCTAGATAAATATTCCTACATAGTGGACAAGGAAAATATCTAATAGAGATAAACTTTCCTTTTCCCTTTTATTCACCTAACTAAGTATTACTAAAAATAAGATATTCCATAAATAGCTCCAACTAACATAGGAGTTACTAAATATGGAAAGAATCTAAAACTAATAATAATTAAATAAAATATCTATTCTTCAATCCAAGGTGGCGTCTTCTTCTTCCTCTTGAGGACGACATTCTTTGCCGTCAATAGCCTTTGAATCGATCTTGAGAGCTCGCCTGGATCAAGATCATTGTTTGACCCACTGAATGCCATCTTGATCCGCATCATTCTCCCCTTCTTAGCTTCGATTCGTCCTTGAATCGAGTCGTTGATGATCAAAGGGGAAGGAGCAACCACCAAAAAGTAACTTCCTTGACAATCAACTTGAGATGGCGTCAGAAGACTTTGAGGCAAAGGAACCTCCAAAACAACACCTGTCATAGGGGTCAGTGAGCAATCAAAAGGAACAATATCAATAGGCTCAATAACCCTATGAACTTCAGAAGTCTCAACACTAGGAACATTCTCAAGAGGTACAATAGCTAACTCAAGAGAAGTGTCCCCAACGTCCTCATCGTTGTCGTCAGAAGCAACCAACATATTTGGCGCAGAACTGCAGTCCACTTGCAGCGTATATTCGGAGGTCTTCCCCGAGGAGTCTTGCAGCACCCACTGTTCGAAAGCTCGTCGAGTTATCTTCGCAACAAGACTGAGTTGACTTCATTCCGAGGTCGGAGTCAACGGGAATCTGCGAAACAAAATCATCGCGCTGTGCTGAATCCGAGGCAACGACCTCAACCCTAGGCTCCTTAGGCTCAATGACCTCGTCGTCGGTTGAGGCAACTATAGCCGCTGGAGCAGGAGGATATGCGATGGCCCAAGCATTCAGATAATAAATAAGAAAGGCATCACGAACGTCCTTCGGCATTGCCTCTAGATCATACCTCATGCTTTCGGCAATGGTCATCCCAGGAGGACGTTTTGTGATAGAGGCGTCAAAATATGCTTGAATCTTGGCTAGAGGTTGTGCCTCTTTCTCTCGTCGTCGTGCCTCCTCAGCCTCCCTTTGTTGGAGAAGCAAAATCTGACGGCGACGTTGTTGTCGACGCCTCTCCTCCTCGATCTCCTTTTGCCGTTGAAACCAAAGGCGGCGCCTTTGAGCCTCTCGTTGTCGCTCTAAAGCTTGTTGTTGTTGCAAAGCTTGTCTCTGCAACTCTCAGCGATGTTGTTGTTATGCAGATTATTCCAAAGCAAAGAACTCATCCAATGGATCGGGATCATCATCCCAATCGCCCCAGATAGCACAACTCATTGAATCAAATCGTAACTAACATCAAGAAAAAGACAAGAATTTGCAAAACCTATGGCTCTGATACCACTTGATGCGTTTGGAATCCCCGATCCTTCGCCTGTGGGCTCAGAATCAAAAACACCAACTTGTTGATGGCCCGATCTTGCAATTATCCTTACTATTCTCGATGTTTACAATCAATTACAATAAATGTTTTGACTTATGGCGGAAACAAGTAAGAATAACAAAGCAACACCAAAAAAGTCCCGTGGTTGGGATGGCCGCGGGGCGGCCAAGGAAGCCGCGGGGCGGCTCGGATAGTGGCGACGGTTCTGGGCAGATTCAGCGACAGCTTCTCTGATCCAGCGACGGTTTCTCAGGATGGGTTTCTCCTTTGTGTTTGGTTTGGGATTGTGCTTGGGTGAGTTGTGTTTGGATCTTGATTGTATGAATGAACAATAGGAACATAGAAGATTGCTCAGGCTTTTGGATTGGGGAATTGGGGAAACCTTTTAATCCTAAAAAGGTTCCTTAATTATACTTTCGAATTTAATTAAATCAATGAAAATACAAGAGTTTAAATAGGGAACTATACCAATTCTATCTTTGCAAAAGATAGAGTTTTGGCTTAGATAACTAAATATTAAATCCTAATAATTATCCTAGATAAATATTCCTACTTAGTGGACAAGGAAAATATCTAGAAGAGATAAACTTTTCTTTTCCCTTTTATTCACCTAACTAAGTATTACTAAAAATAAGATATTTCATAAATAGCTCCAACTAACATAGGAGTTATTAAATATGGAAAGAACCTAAAACTAATAATAATTAAATAAAATATCTATTCTTCAATCCATGGTGGCGTCAGTTGAGGACGACACTCTTTGCCGTCAATAGCCTTCTAATCGATCTTGAGAGCTCACCTGGATCAAGATCATTGTTTGACCCACGGAATGCCATCTTGATCCGCATCATATTGTCACCCATTTTCTGCTGTGAAAACAATAAAATAGTGTCATTAGATCATTGTATTGTCATCAACTTGTAAGACCCGGGGTCTTAAGAGGCGCCAGCCCATGCCACCTAGCCCTCTCAGGTCCGTTGTCCTCACTTGGAGCCTGAAAAGGAAGAGCTCTTGTAACATGGGTAGGGCTTGAATCACTTATAAATCACTCCCAACATCCTTATGATATCCAATGTGGGACGGGGGTGTTACAATCTCCCCCACTTAAAGCACTGACGACCCCGTCAGGCCCAAGGAACTGCCCTCCAGGAGGAGCGTACCCGAGCATACTATCAGAGTACCTCCGGGCCCAGAGTCGGCTCTGATACCATCTGTAAGACCCGGGGTCTTAAGAGGCGCCAGCCCATGCCACCTAGCCCTCTCAGGTCCGTTGTCCTCACTTGGAGCCTGAAAAGGAAGAGCTCTTGTAACATGGGTAGGGCTTGAATCACTTATAAATCACTCCCAACATCCTTATGATATCCGATGTGGGACGGGGGTGTTACACAACTATTGTCACAATAATATTATTTTCAACAAAATTGTTTCTCACATAATCGCATATAATGTCATCAATACATAATGTCACCAAATCAATACATAATGTCACCAAACCAATTCTAGTGTTAGTAATCAATTATCTGTCACCAAAAATAGAAAATAGCCACCAATTGGAACAATGTAACCAAAACAATTGTTACCACTAATTGTCACATAATACAAAACACTATAACCAATTATTGTCAATGAAAATTGTAACAACCCAGATTATGAAATCCGAGTTACGTCTAGAGGGAAGAAATATCCCTCTGCCAGATCTTAGCAATCCAAGTACGAGCTGTTTATTTATTCTCTTCAAGTTATAACCCTGGTTAAGTGTTAAGAATTTAATGATGCAATTTAAGAAAAAAGGGATTTCAAACCCTCAAAAGAGTCAAATAGTCCATAAGATTTTGTGCTTTCGCAAGGGAACCTGTCCTAATCCAACTAGCCAAAACTCAAAAGAGACGAAACGAGTTGGAATCAAGATAAGTATACATTGTTTTTAAATGTCCAACTAAACCAAAACATTTATAAAGACAAGTTGTAAGATGTACGAAGTCTTCTTAACACTCGTCCCATGAGAAAACCCCGCCATAGAAGCAACCAACAAGCAAAAGGGAGCAGGTACCTGAAACTATCCACGAAGTTAGGCCAAGAGACGCATGCGGGCCCTAAAGACCTCGCTGAGGACATATAATACGCCTATACCTAAAATAAATGATGTTCTAATGCAGTACGAAATTTAAATCACACAAGCATGCTGACAGTTTATATATATATATATCTGTGTGTGTGTGCAGAAAGCGATTAAATGGATCCACACAGAATGCCAAGTGGCATATCCCAAATCTCCCAATCTGTGCCCACTCCGGGGTCATACATGTCCGTACCCAACTCCGAGGTAGGACGCTCAGTCGGTGGCGCAGCCATCCGTACGCAACTTCGAGGTAGGACGCTCGGTCACCGCTGCAGCCATCTCATCATATAAGACTCAACTGGGACTGAAAGGATATGAAACACGAATGCCCCAATGACCCTAGCAACGACTCTAAGGACTCACAGATAACGGTCGTTCTCTTTTCAAACGCATAAAGAATAGGGATGCTCATTCATAAGTGTAAGTCCTAAGCATGATACTACATGGTATGCTGTTATGCATATGCAACACCTACATACAATATGACACATCAGGCATGAGGTCCTGGTTACTGAGTAAGCTCCCGTAGGAAACTTACCTGGAGTCTTCACATCCAATTAGCAAATACGCCACTCAGATAATCATCCATCGGCCAACAAGCCACTCAGAGAATCATCCAATCACACTAGCAAGTAATAAGCAAGGAACATTTCATCAATACATATGTAATTAACAAACAAGCGGGCTTTCAAGTCAACACAAGATTCAACAATATTTCATTCAAATAATCTAATGTTCTCATCATAACAATCAATCTTAAGAAACCTTGTTCCCATCAAGTATGCAACTTAGTTCAAACCCTTTTCAAGATCATTACTCAAACCATCTAACTTCAAACCAAGCTCAGGTTTTCCTTAAACATTTCCTCAAGTAATTCATCAATTATCACATCCTCCGATACTCAACAAAATCATAAGTTCTCAAAACCAGAGATCAACAAGTCTTATCTATCAAACTCGCATAATAAATCATGCTCAAAGAGTAAATCAAGGTAAGTCGAAATATAAGAACTAAGGTTAAATTGTAACTAAACCGTATATTAAGGTCAGAGTCATACCAAGGAAGTCCATGTAAGTTCACAAGGCACATTAGGCTCTCAAGACATTTCTTACATAGTTACACTAGAATTCAACCAATAAACAAACCTAAAACATCCATATTATTACTCTAGTTAATCAAATTACCTAGCTTAAATATGAGGTAGCGATATCAAGTCAAACGAACCAATTTCATATCTCGATAAGCACAACAACAAGCTTACAAGTATAACAAGTATCCAAGGTGTCTTTTATATAACCTTATACACTTGACCATATCTTAGCCACTCTTATAAGATTTTGCTCATCAAGCACACTAGCATCCTAGGGTAAGTTGATATTTTCCGAAATCATTTCTAATTTCAAGTATAAGAATTTACTCAACAACAAGAATTACAAGCAAGCTTAGAAGCATACGAGCATAAGATTAAGAATCCAATTCCAACTCAAGTAGATCAAGGTAGTAATTCTTTAACCACTTAACAAGTCAAGACATATAATCTCCTCACTTCATTACCCAACATATATTCCAAGGTTTCTAAGACTTAACCCTAATCTTAACGAGATTGCATATAAAGCACACAACAAGGTCACAAGACATCACAATTTCTTAAGACATCTTTGATCATCTTAGACACTTTTAACTATATCTTAATTAACTACTCTTATAAGTTTACTAATCCAATCCATTTAACAACCAATGAACGAACATGATATAATGATGCACTTTCTAACTCGGTTTCTATAACGAGTCCTATCTCATTCTCTCATTGGGATTGATTAATCTTTATAGTCAAAATTGAACAAACTCATCTTTAATTCATTTATAGGAGTGGTAACCAACTAAGTTCATTTGCTCAGACCATAACCAATTTGAAAGTCATTTTCTTGATTTATCCGAAACCAACTTGAGCTAGTTCTTGTTATAAATAAAGTATTCAAAAAAATGGAAGAACCCATATTTCTCATGCTCAAATAAGGATAATAAAAAGAACAAGAACAAAACCAATTCATTGGAAGTATGCAGTCAAAATCGAATCAATCCATTACCCAAACTTAAAGTTTCAACCAAGGTCCAAGTCCAAGAAATATACCCTTGATTCAATAGAAATGAGGGAGGGAACTTGCGGAGTCGGGCTGGCTTGGAAGGGTTCGAATTTCCCATCTGCAGCAGCGAGGCTCGACGTGGGAACGGGATCATCGCCGGAGTGAGTGGCCAGAGGCATCGTCGATGGGAGCAGCTCATGCTCAGCCTCGGTCACGGCCATAGAGAGAGGGGGGAAGAGAGAGGCGGCGCACTTCGAGCACGAGGTTTGGAGAC
This sequence comes from Persicaria maculosa, assembly GCA_963922045.1. Classification (NCBI taxonomy): domain Eukaryota; kingdom Viridiplantae; phylum Streptophyta; class Magnoliopsida; order Caryophyllales; family Polygonaceae; genus Persicaria; species Persicaria maculosa. The sequence continues at coordinate 44,345,486 of OY998257.1, read as the reverse complement.
GAGGGTTGTTGAGGTGGCAATGGAGGTAGCGGCGTTAGCCGGTCTCGGCTTCGACGGGGGCTGGTACGACGAGGAGCGAGGAGCAACGACCCCGGAGGTGGTGCCTAGATCCGGAGTGAGAGAAGAAGATTAAGAAGCAGCGACAAGCACAAAGCTCGGGTCCCCTAGTGGCCGTCTAGAGGAAGTGAGAACGAGAGGGCGGAAGCCATGGACGGAGGTTTGAGATTCAGTCGACCGAAGGGTGAGGAGACGACGACGGATCATGGGATCGAGGCTCAGATTTCAAAAGGGAAGGAGGAGTCCGAACTCGAGGGGGAGCAAGGTCGGGGAAGCGTGAAGCCAGATCGTGAGAGAGTGAGAGAGACAGAGGAGGATAAGAAGCTATGGAAATCAAGAGCTTGATGTACAGTGAAGAACGGAGAGCAGGAAGGCGAAGTGAGAGAGAAGGAGGCGGCTGTGAATGAACAGATAGGGAGTATTTGATATGGGTGATCTTGGGTTAGGTTTTAAGAAATTACATAATTAGTCCGCCATTTTCGGATTGCAAAAACACTACTATATTAATTTATAAAATTCAACTACTAAATTCTTTTTACATTAAAACACCATAAATTTATAATTTTCAACTCAATAGGTTTAAACAATATTTATTCTCAACTTAAAATCATCAATCTATAAAATATTTTATGTATAAAAATCAAGTTTACCTATTATTGATTTATAAAATTGTAGAATTGCCAAATTTTAAATAAGCATGAATAAATATTATAACATATGCAATGAAATATTCTTAATATCTTTTAAAATTTTAGGTCTGTACATCATCCACCTCTAAAAACAAGTCTCGTCCTCGAGACTAAAATGCTTCTTAAAAGCAACAAAACATTTCAAAAACTCAAGTCAGCTCTTCTTATGTTAGTCAACCAGATTATCAAGGATTCAAAAGCAGTTTATCCACCTCTAAGGGCTAACCTCATATTCCACTTCCTAAGTCCATTCCTCTTGATTAGTTCCAATTTCAAACTCAAGTATTAATATATCCAAAACATCATCATAGCTTCATCATCACATCAGATTTCAACATTTCCAAGCTCAAGATATCAACATATCGGAATTTATCACACTATGAAATCCCATTATCAGCACATCACATCATTAGTAGATCATTTAATCACATATTTCTGCAACTTGTTATCAATCAGAAATGAACACAATCATCATACTCAAACATCCACACCAACCAGAAAGGGCACAATCAAGCATCACGACGAGCACAAAACGGGCAAATGAAATGCACAACTCTGATTAATCTAGACGACCCACTATTGATCACACCATAGACAGCTGTACAAGGATGACATAAGGCTTAAGCTGAATTGAAAGAAAGAGGCACTAAGGGACAATTCGATTAACTCTTGACATGAAGATAGACTCGTATAGTATCTAGTAAGATGGAACACGAGAATTTTACCGATGCCCATGAGAAACCCTTAAGGTTAAGATTGCATCACTCATATCATCATATAGCACATCAAGTCATAAAACATACAACATTGTATTCTTGCACACTAACATGGACCTATCTCAGGAAACAATGACAATACGATTTTAGTGTGAGTCTCATTACGTGTGATAAGGTACAAAGTAAATAATCTAGCGTTATCAGAGAAATATCAATATACTTACTACTATTAATTCACTTACTAACTAGGAACGGGTATCACATATAATGAATAGGAAATGCCATTTAGGTACATCACTCATAGATATACACAAGATAGATATAATAATCTGTTACCCGAATATACTAAATAGATTTAGTGCAAGCTTGAGGGAATCCTATATGCCACTATGGTGTAAGAGAACTAACAAAACATGTAGGGAATAGCATCAACACGTCCTAAAAGTCACGAAAGAAATATCACATAGTTCACTAGGAAACGACAAGTGTAAGTGTGTGCTTCATGCATTTATGTCACCAAGGCATACATCAACACCTATTTCATACCACTATAAGCTCAACATGGTAGATAGTATAATATCAACAATTCTTAAGCAAAATATGATGCATAAACATGCAAGTGCAATTTAAACTATAGGGGTGGGGAGAACATACTGGGCTTAAAACTATTTATGCATAACGAGTATAGAAAAACACCATGTAACATGTAAAAGCGCGCATGTGCAATATTATGGCCTACGCATGGTACTATACATGTAAAGTAGAATAGGATGGTGTCGAAAGATAACAAGATTTCTCTAATATTAATATTCAAAATGCATAAGCAATCATAACTTCATAAAATCACACAACAAGGGCAAATATGCAAGATAGGTATACTACTAAAACCTTATTACATGAGTGATCATATAGATAATGTAAATAGTGCAAATAATCACATATAATATTGTTGATGCGAAATTTTTACATATTATCGATAACACATGACGATGGGCAAATACATGAAAATATACTTTAACAACAAATAAGATGATACACAATAACCCAAGCCACCCATAACATAAGATTGATCATATAAATAATATAGAGAGTGCAATAAATCGTATAATCATTTTTTCAAATACTTAATTACCAAATAGTATTTAATGACATGTGGCAAGATGTAAGCATGCAGAGCTATGGTCTAACCACTAACATGATTCGTAACCAGTCAAAACAATTATATAACCACACAACATGAATATAAGTGAAGTATAATCGAGAACGCTGTACCTAAAATGGTGATGACTAAGCATGAATATATATAGTATAATGACATAGATATGCATAACAATTAAGATACAGATAGAAAAGGCACGGGCCGAGCTATCATGAGTCATGTAGTACGAGTATTCTATTCATGTTATAATTAGGGTATACAACTAAATAATCATTTCTTTGAAAGTAGAGATCATATAAGGGATTGTAGTAGCGCATAACACAGTAGAAGGGCAGATAAGTAGCATGTAACAACACACATAACCATAACACATAATAAGCCAAAATGATCATGTGAAAACCTAACAGAAGCATGAGAGGTGCGTGGAAGTAAGTAATGTGACCATGAGACATGAGCGACTATATAAAATTACACAAAACATCATGATATGCATATACATGTCAACAAGGCATTAATGTTACAAATAACTAGATATAATCTCGTATAATGTCATGGATGCTTAAGTGTGGCTATCGTCAAAATTAAATAATAGTTTTCAAGAGTGACATACTATAAGAGAATAACACATTGTATTCATCTAAGGATCATCACATAAATTTGTATAGTTACAGTGGTGGGTGGTCATGTGACGCGTGAAGTCCTTAAAGCCTAACAATCGTAGAGTTATAGCACATGTTAAGATGAGACAATGATGATAGGTACATAGCGGTACAAGACGTTAACCACATCAGGAATAAAATCATAACATAGCGAAATTGATAGCATTTACAAGCATAAGTAACCAAAGATCAAAGGACCATACGTCGCAATCATGCAAGAATGATTGCAAGTCTATCACGAACCTACGATAGATATAATAAAGGCATGATGCAGATGAGGCATACAAGCACAACATAACTAATTCAATTATACCTGACATTCTTAATCATCCAAAAGGGCAAGCGGTAACAAAGGGAAGAATGAAACGATTGTCATGAATCTATGATTAGGAGTAGTAAACAATAATCTGGATGGAGAATAAAGTCATGTAGTTCACAAGTCATGAATTCTATATGACACTAGTAATGTCAGATGAGTCACGGTTTATAAGTATATGATATACATGTATAAGGGCTAACATGACAATGCATCAGAGGTCAAACCAATCATATGACTATGTGAGGGAAGCACAAAAGAAATATTATGGAAGGTATGATAATCCTATGATAATGTATAAAGCATGGATGGATCAAGTGCAATAGGATAGATATACATATCAACGTAGGTCCAAATATAACAAGCAAATAACACCATAATACATCAAAACATGGAACAAACAAGACTACCATCATAACCAAATAGAAGTTTCTCAGGGCAACATCGACTCACCTCTACTGACTCCATAACCCATTCCGAAAAGAAGCCCAGTTGTTTCTTAGGATGACAATATACTTCTGGGTGGACACCAACCATAAAGAAGACCATCAAGCGAATTTCCCAAGTGGAGAAAGACGTCAAAAGACTTATGGTAAGGAATGACATCCAATAGATTTCTAGGAGTCACTCATCAAGACCCCTTTTTGGTGTTGTACTTCCTCAAGAAAATCGACTCACTAACTTATACATACCAGTTCACAACAAATTAGAACCATAAGGTTTGGAACATAGGTAACACATGAAAGAAACCAGAGCGGCAAGGTAAAAGGAGAGTATTGAAGAGAGACAAGGAGTTGTCATGACAATTTATCGAGGTTCTCAAAGATCGCAAAGAAAACCTCACCAAGAATCCAAAGAGGTCAACTTGCTATCTTATCGAGTCTCACCATTAACAAGTTAGTTCGAGTATAGAGTTTCTTCCCCTCGAGAAGAGGAAACCCTTCAATCAAGATTCAAAGTCTACGTTTTAAAGATCATTCTTGTCTTCATTACTAAGCAAGTTACATCTATTCACTATTTCAACCTATACCGGTCAAGTTGTACAAGTCTCCTTCCCTAACCAAGTAACAAGCAAGAATAACATAATCTTGTTGGAATAAAGGACATGTAAGGTATCAATTATATAGGTTAGACAATTATAGGATATCGAGTTGTCACATAAGCAAAACATCATGAATAAATATCACCGTTCATACGAACAAGATAGAGGTGCATGCCATAACTTCACAAAATCTCATAAAGTCACAACATATAAACGATAACACGTCGGGGTTAGAAGGCACAACGCCATATCAATCACATAGGTTCTATTTTAAGAATAAGTGAGTTATGTCTATTCATCGATTCACACATATTTTAGTCGAGTTGCATACACATGGTCCTCTTTTGAATGAATTTCACATAGAAGAGCAAGGTCATTAGAATTTATCATACAAGGCATGTAAATCATCAACTAAATAGATCATGAGACAATATCAAGCCAAAACATCTCAAATAAACATATAAGCGATGCATTTTGTGATCCCTACAAGTATTCCGTAGGCGTCCCTATGAAATACTTGTATACGTGTCATAAAATCATCACAATGTTCTCACTAGATCCGACCAAGTACTTTACAAGCGTCCCTATAAAATTCTTGTGTCAACTTTATGAAAACATTATCATATAAGCAAGAATCAACAATTAATATCATCCATAAACATTTTTTTTATCAACTCAATCATGAAGTCTCATAATCAGAACATCATGGCTCTCAAATCAACAAACATAATTTCTCAATCCTCAAAACCATAAGTTTTACCATCAACTAGAGTAAGATTCTCAAGTCTGCGCTCATAAGCTTTCAACTAACCAGTACGAAACATCAGCTTTAACCATGTAAATTGTCATAATCTCATCTCATGTCCACATCAAACCAAGGGCAAAACACACCAACCAATTGCCATAATAAGTGACATAAGGAACAAATCGAACATGCACATGTCAAACACATCAAGAATGGTGATAATTGTCCAACCCAAGTCATCAAGTACCATAAATTATAAGTGCACCACAAGACCACATCATGTTATAAGAATTACGTCAGATGTCATAATGAGTGAAAATCATATAAACAACATATCAAGTCATCAAGAGTAACACAAGTAAAACATCAAATTTCTCCCCCAATTCATCTATTTCTATAATCAAGGTTACGAAATACCCAACCAAGATTTTAAATATGTCTCTCATGCCTGTCTGTAAGGAAAAGCTAAGGATCTCTACCAATCCTGATTCTATATCCGTAAGGGATAGGCTATCGCCATGACTACCCGATTGAATCCCGATTCTCACATCTCAAAGTGGTTATCTTACTTATCCGTATTAAATTCATTTTGCCCTTTGAAAACATTCAAAACTCGTGAAAACGTTTGGGCCATTTCATTTCCAAAACTCAAAATCACCAATTGTTTTACAACTCCTTTGTACTCGGATTGCACAACCTGGCTCTGACACCAACTTTGTAACGGCCCAGATTATGAAATCCGGGTTACGCCTAGAGGGAAGAAATATCCCTCTACCAGATCTTACCAATCCAAGTACGAGCTATTTATTTATTCTCTTCAAGTTATAACCCTGCTTAAGTGTTAAGAATTTAATGATGAAATTTAAGAAAAAAGGGATTTCAAACCCTCAAAAGAGTCAAATAGTCCATAAGATTTTGTGCTTTCGCACGGGAACCTGTTGTAATCCAACTAGCCAAAACTCAAAAGAGACTAAACGAGTTGGAATCAAGATAAGTATACATTGTTTTTAAATGTCCAACTAAACCAAAACATTTATAAAGTCAAGTTGTAAGATTTACGAAGTCTTCTTAACACTCGTCCCATGAGAAAACCCCGCCATAGAAGCAACCAACAAGCAAAAGGGAGCGGGTACCTGAAGCTATCTACGAAGTGAGGCCAAGAGACGCATGTGGGCCCTAACACTACTACAAAAATGGCCAAATAACCCATAACATATAACCCGGGCTTGCCTTACCTGGGTTATAAAGTGGAGATCCGAAAAAAATAAATTCGGATTACCTTTATATACCGGGTAGTGTGATGTCCGGTGTATAAAAGGGCATTTTTTAATCAAATAACCCTAATCTGAACGCCCGGGTTATATTGTTAATTTTTTTTTCATAAATCCGGGTTATTTGGTGTATATTCTGATTTGTAAGTTGTAATTTGTCTAGCCTAGTTTCTGTTCACCGCCTCCCTCCTCTCTCGTCGTTCTCTTTCGACTCCGCCTGCCCTTCTCTTCCGACTCCGTCTGCCTTCCTCTTCCGACTCCCCCTCCTCTCTCCGCCTCAAGTTCACCATCTCGTCTATCTCCTGTTCACCGCCTCCCTCCTCTCTCCGCCTTCAGTTCACGAATTTCCATTTTCTACAACGAACCACTTCGCACCTTCGAGATTCATGCCTCAATTGAAGCTTCGAGACATCAAAGGTCTGTCTTTTACTGGTTTTTTACTCTTTTGTTTTTAGATTTAGGTGAAATTAGGGTTGATTCCTCTCTAATAGCGCTCGCCTTTCGCAGTTCGACCCGGTATTGCAGTTGGTGACCTCTTTCTGGCGCCCTCGCCCTTGGCTGCTTCTTCCTGGTGCTCACTGCTACTCTACTGCAAGGTATTTTGCTCTCTCTTGTAGCTGTTGTCTCGACTCTCTGCTACTGTCATATCGCTCCTATTTTTATCAAATTGTAGTTCTCCAGGCTGTTGCTGATTGACTGGATGAATTGCATTCCTCTTGTAGCTGTTGTCTCGACTCTCTCTATTGCATCCACCAAGAACGGAGTCTCTCTTTCTTTGGAACTGCCACCACCAAGAACAGAATCAGTTTCTCTTTTTTTTGTTGCCTCAATTGAAGCATTGAGAATACAAAGGTATGTTTTTTAATGTTTTTATTACTGTTTTGTTCAGATTTAGTTGAAATTAGGGTTATTTCGAGTTGAATATGTGTAGATATTAGGGTATTTATGCCAAAATTTAGGTTGATATAAGTGTCTTCGTGCTGAATCTGTCTTCATGTAAGTGTATTTGGGTTGATAAGCTGGTAAGCTAATCTAATTCAAAAGATGCACACATACAGAACATAATGTCTGTTATAGTCAGGATTGCACATATTGTTCATAGTGTTCAGGTAAGTGTCTTTCTAATCAAATCTGAACATATAGAACATAATGTTTATGTAAGTGTCTTTCTCTGTGAAGTTCAGGATTGCACATACTACCAAGATTTCTAATCAAATCTGCACACATACAGAACATAATATCTCTAGTTTTCTAGTTATGTTGGTCCTCTTTTTTGTCTTCAATAGTTGTTGATGCAAGGCCTGCCTAGGTTTCCTTGTCAACTTTGTAAAAAAGTTTACAAAATGACAAATTCAAACAGAGAAAAAGCAAAAACCTTGATAAAACAACAATCTAGAATACGCAGATCGAAGTAAACTAATTTCTAAAAAATAAAATTACATTTTACAAAAAAAACAACAGTCTTTATATTTGGTCAATTCTAAAAGACCTATAAATTTCAGTAAACTTCATTAAGACAATATTACATTTTATCAAATAACTACTTTTAGTCCTTAAATAAGTTAGTAGATGGAGGAAAATATACAGTAGTTAGAAACCTCTGAAAGATAATTGGAAAAGGAGAATATAAATTTAAGAAATATAATACGGAGTATACTAGAGTATTATATAGGAGATCCCAAAGCCCACAAATATATATTTTTTGGAGCAACAAACAATCGAAGCTTGCGAATTAATTAAATCAGCATCCAGTACATCTCTAAACCCAAAGACAAACGAAAACATCAACTGGTCTAAGCCTAGCTAAATAATGAGAGGCCTTCTTGAAATGCCTTGCATTTATTTTTAGCCTATCAAGTACCAAATTGATCATCCTTCAAAAGATAATCTATAATCTAAAAAGGGACTGCAAACAATTTTAAAGTTCCACTCCATAACTAAACCACTCTCAGGAGCGTCCGAACCCAAGCCCCACCAATGTGCTTTGGGAATTGGCTCCTCTGAATCGAGCTCGTTGTGGCTGCGACAATATGTTTTTTCTAGTGGAAGCTAAACCACTCACTGCAACTCGTTGTGGCTACAACTTCTTGGATTGTAAAAAAAGAACGGTTTAGAAATTAACTTAGTATTCAATTGTTTTAAATAAAAAAGATTGTAAAAAAGGAATCTATATACCTAGTAAGATTAAAGAAACATCCTTCTTAAATGGTACTTTTTGAGAATAAAAAGCTAAAGTAATTGTTGTTTGATTTTTTCTGGGTTGTTGTTGTGATTTGCATTTTCTGGTTTGTTATTGTGTTTTTTTTATGATCTTAACTTCTTTATGGTAAAGTAATTAGTAAGTAGGTTGATGTTGAATTGGGGTGGGTGATCCAACTTTTCTATCTCTTTCTCAATTGTTGATGTCATCTCACTCTCTTGTTTATCCAACTCTCTCGGTCATCAGATTTGTTGCTGCCTGGATAAATTGCACCCCCATCTTTGTTGAATCGAGAATACAAAAGTCACAAGGTATGTTTTTAATACTTTTCTTACTCTATTGTGTTCATATTTAGTTGAAATTGTGGTTAATTTAGGGATGAATTTTTGGTGAAATTAGTGAATTTGTGCCGATATAAGTGTATTTGTGATGAACTTGTGCTGAAATTTTGTTGAAATAATGGTTGATTAGGTCATATGTATTGATGTGGTTTGACTGTGATGAGTTCGGATTTTAGGGTTAGCCTTGATCTCCCAAAGGTAGATGCTCTTTGATATTTTTCATCCAATGAGTGTAGATAGTTGCTAAACCTAGGAAAGGTTTTGGTTCTTTAATTAGAATTGGTGTAAATAAAAACTTTCAAGTCCAATCTAGGTAAAGTTTGTTTTATCCAATCAGTTTAGGAGTTTGATTGTGCCTGAGTACCCTAAAAATCACGAACATAATTAATAATAACAATAAGTTCATAACTATAATAATAATGAAACAAGCACCCATGTGTTCTTAGAGGAGAAGAAAAAAATATAAAGACAAACATATAAGAAGCTATACCTTGCGCTTTATCTCGAGTAGTTCAGAGACCGATTCTTCACCTGCAACAAGTCTTGTACTCTTAACCACAACCATTGCCAACCAAACTATATCACGGTCTTTTCCTTCCTTTGTTGGTACTTCCTAGTGACTACGGGTTTCTTCTAGTAGTTCTAAAAAGCCCCAGTGGCCTTATGGAGCCCTTTGTCCTTACTTCAATGCACCCACCAGCACAACAAGTTTCTTATGCTCATTCACTGATTTTTCCTCCATCAATTTCAATTGTCTTCACCTTTTTGTTTCATCTTTCTTGTGGTATTCTCACTTAGCCCACCCTAAATAACTTTTGTTTGCTTTCCTTGGTTAACTATGGCCCCTTTTTTGGTTAATTCATCATGTATTTCTCTTTATTCTATATATTCTTTAGTGAAGTACACGTACTGGATGGTGAAAGAACTTTGTCATACTTTGTGTATGTGTCTTCTCTAGAATAATGGATCGGTCATGGATGTCAAAAAGTCGTTTATCGAATGAATATGAAGAAGGAATTGAACAATTCATTACATTTGCCCTCGAGAATGGTGCTGATGCTGATAAAATGATATGTCCTTGCAAAGATTTCTATTATTCAAGGAGGATTAATGTTGGTGATATAAGAGACCATCTTATTATACACGGAAATATTCCAGATTACACACGGTGGATCTGGCACGGAGAGAAAATGGCTAGGCACGATAGTAGTTGTGAGACTCCATTTGACACTTCTGGTATAGAGGAAGATGATCGATTAGATGATATGATACATGATGTGGAGGATAATTTTGCTGAAGATCCTGATAGGTTATAAGACTTATTAAATGATGCACAATTGCCATTATATGATGGTTGCATTAGATTTACAAAGATGTCTGCTTTATTAAAACTATATCACTTGAAAGCGAGACACAAATGGAGTGATGCAAGCTTCACTGCAATACTTGAGCTACTCAAGGAAATGCTTCCAGAGGGTAACTATCTTCCTATTAGTACATATGAGGCCAAGAAGATTCTTTGCTCCATGGGCATGAAGTATGAGAGAATACATGCTTGTCCCAATGATTGTGTTTTATATCGAAATGAATATGCTTGTTTGGATAAATGTCCAAATCCTGATTGTCTTCAGCCACGATACAAGAAGAAAGATGTCCCTGCGAAAGTTCTATGGTATTTTACTATAAAGCCACGGTTTCGCCGTTTGTTTGCAAATCTAGAAGATGCAAACAAACTAACTTGGCATGCGAATGGAAGAGTAAAAGATGGGAAAATTCGTCACCCTGCAGATTCTAAACAGTGGGAGAACATTGATAACAAGTACCCTCATTTTAAGAGTGAAGAAAGAAACATGCGCCTTGCACTATCAATTGATGGGATGAACCCTTTTGGCAATCTCAGTACGATTCATAGTACATGGCATGTAGTATTGGGGATTTATAACCTTCCTCCCTGGTTTTGTATGAAACGCAAGTATATGATGCTGTCTTTATTGATTTCGGGGCCAAAACAACCTGGATTTGAGATTGATGTTTACTTAGCACCCCTTCTTGAAGATTTGAAAGATATATGGGAAGATGGAATTGATGTGTTCGATGCACACCGTAAAGAAAATTTTCGTCTGCGTGCCATGTTATTCTGCACTATAAATGATTATCCTGCTTATGGCAATCTCTCGGGACATCAAACTAAAGGGTACATTGCATGCCCAATTTGTGGAAAGGATACCTATGCATGTCGTTTGGAAAAAAGTCATAAGATTGCTTATCTTGGGCATCGAAGGTTCATAGATAAGGACCATTATTATAGGAGGTTGCGTAAGGCTTTTGATGGTTCAACTGAAGAAGACAGTGCCCCGATTTCATTAACTGCAGAAGAAGTGCTTCCTCTTGTGGATGGAATAGATGTGAGATTTGGGAAAAACACGGAGAATAAAGATCAACGAGATGGGTGGAAAAAGAAATCAATTTTTTTGATGTTCCTTATTGGAAAGATCTCTCTTTTCGACATTGTCTTGATGTAATGCACATTGAGAAAAATATTTGTGATAGTCTCATTGGTACATTTTTTAATATTTCTGGAAGGACAAAAGACGTCATCAAAGCTAGAGAAGATTACAAGGTGATGGGTATTAGACCAGAATTGCTACTGCAGAAGAAAGGGTCTCGTACATATTTGCCACCTGCATGCTACACTCTTTCCAAGAAGGAGATTACTATCTTATGTAAGTTTCTTCGTGACCTCAAAGTTTCTGATGGGTACTCGTCGAATATTAGCAAACTTGTGTCAATGAAAGACTTGAGGTTAGTAGGGCTGAAAACTCATGACTGTCACATACTAATGCAAGAGTTGGTACCGGTGGCTATCCGCTCAATCTTGCCTAAACATGTGAGATTTACCATAATAAGGCTTTGTTTCTTCTTTAAGAAACTATGTAGCAAGGTCATAGATCGTGATGAGTTGGGATATCTTCAAAGTGAGATCAGTGATGTCCTATGTCGAATGGAGATGTACTTTCCATTTTCATTCTTTGACATCATGGTTCATTTAGCCATCCACTTAGTCAGAGAGGTTGAGATTTGTGGACCGGTGTATCTGCGATAGATGTATCCATTTGAGAGATATATGAAAATTTTGAAAGGCTATGTCATGAATCGACAATATCCTGAAGGTTGCATTGTTGAACGATATATAGTTGAAGAAGCCGTTGAATTTTGTGGTGATTACTTCTCACATGTTGAATCCATTGGTCTTCCAAAGTGTCTGCAGATGGGAGAATTGGATTGGAAGGGTACATTAGGTTACCAAATGGTAACCATTAAACATGAGTTGCAGCGGAAAATAGCACACCTATATATCCTACACAACATAGAAGAAGTTCAACCATATGTAGATGAGCACATGGCCAACGTACGGAGCAAGAATCCAAATAAAAGCGAGAAGTGGATTACAACGGAACATAACGACACATTCATTCAGTGGTTTCAAGACCGAGTTAGTATGCAGTTGATGTATGGAGAGGAAGTCTCGGCAAATTTGAGATCTTTGCATCGTGGGCCTAGGTTCCAAGCAATGAGCTACTCCGAGTTTGTCATCAATAATTGCACTTTCTACACCAAAAGTCAAGATGATAAAGGTGAAACTCAAAACTGTGGGGTGACGTTGGAAGCACATGTAATGCATGTTGCAGGTGCAAAAGACAAGAATCCTGTTTATGCTATCATGTCATATTATGGTGTCATTGAGCACATTTGGGTGTTAATTTACTCAAAAGAGTTAAAAATTCCAGTGTTTTGTTGTAAATGGGTTGATATAAATAGCGGAGTCAAAGTTGATGAGATGGGATTTATTTTGGTTACTCTGGATAAGGCGGTACCTACCAATGATCCATTCATATTGGCATCACAAGCTACTCAAGTGTTTTATGTGCCAAACCTTGTTGATTCAAGATGGTCTAATGTGATGTTCACACCTAAAAGAAATAATGTTGAAGAAGTAGAAGATTTATATGTCGAGAGTAGTGGCGCTAAACAAATGCTATCCTCCGAGGAATATGGAACCGAAGAGGAGATTTATGTACGAGATGATCATGGTGACGACATTTGGCTTAATGAAGAAATATTAGGGGAAAACGATTTATCTACTGCTGCACATCAAACAAAGAAGAGGAAATAAGTTGAAATACTATAATTAATGCTTTGTAAATCTAGTTTTTTTTAGACAAATGTTAGTCAATTGAATTGTTTTGTACATTTTGCTTTTTTTTTTATTATGTCTTATTATTTTGAAAACATTAATTACTTGAATGTGTATAATATATGATTTTTACTTTTGCTGCTTATTTTTACTTTTGTTGCCGTTGCATTCACCATTTAAATGACCTAAAACTCCACTTGAAAATATAAGAAAAAACATTAATTACTTATGTATATGATTTCTACTTTTACTGCTGATTTTTACTTTTGTTGCTGATTTTTACTTTTAATCCAAATTAAGAATATGATTCTAAAACTGCAATGTGCGTAAATGCGTGTCATCAGATGTCATTATCGCAAAAAGAATATCTTTTTCACACTCACTATGGAGCTTGAAAGCGAGCCATGTTTATTCATCTCAAACAATTATCTTAATTCAATGTATGTGTTATTTCTCGTACTTTTATGTATGCAGATGGGTCGCAAAAAGCGTAAAAACAGACCTTATGAAAAAGAATCTCAACCCACTGAAGTTGAGAATTTCACTAAGCCCATAGCCGAGGGAAAGCAACTAGAAATACGATTGAATCCTCGTCGCCAACCTGTAGGGGAAAATGCGGCGAAATTGTCTACCTTCATCGGGACCGTAGTGATGAAAATAGTGCCAATCACCATAGACAATTGGAAGCTTGTTTCTAATGATGACAAAGATCAGATTTGGAAGGATGTTTTGGTTGAGCATTTAATCTAATTATACAATTGTTATATTGTCTTCTTCTTAAATGAATATCATCTATATTGTATAATATATTATAAAAACCTTGCAGGATGGTTTCAAACTTCCGGATGATTTCAAAGATTGGACAGTGAAGAAAGCTAACGATTTATGGAGGACTTTAAAAACAGACTTGAGACGATACCATTTTCATGACAAGAAAACAAAGGCAGTTATGAATACTCCCCCTGAAAAGTATGACTCATACATCACTCAAGAACAATGGACCCAATTTGTGAAAACATCCCAATCTAAAGAATTTCAAGTACTTTTTCGTTTAGCACAATCTTTACAAGCACTATTATTGATTATTGATATATGCTATAGCATGTTTAGATTGTCTAATTTCAATTGATTATTGATTCTCCTCTTGCAATTTGTCCACTTCATTTTTAAGTGGGAGTGCAGTTTGTGCTATATGTACATGGTGTTTAATAGTTTCCATGTGTAAATATGAGAAAAGTGAAACGTTTCGAGACCTTTCACTCATGAATGAATATACTTATAGAGGGTCAAAGACAGGATATGCCGGTATTGAAGATAACTATGTAAGTATTATATTTAGGGTACATTTCAACAACTTGGGGACCTTTTTTTATTTTTATCACCCATTTCTTCTTTAATTTGGTACAAATGATTATTGTAGAAAGTTAAACATGGTATTGATGCTTCATCCACTATATAACGAGCAATTCCATGGAAGGAGGCAAGAAAAACCAAAGATGGCGAGTATTGTGAAAAATCACGAGAAGTGATTGAAAAGCTAGCAAGTATAATAGCAATTTGAAATTTGAATATGTATAATTGTCTTTACGAGCATGTTTATTATTTCCATGTGTTATATGTACAATGTTTGTATATAGGATCTTCATTTGGAACAAGAATCCACGGGGGAGTTTGTTTCCAGTGGACGGAAAGATGTGTTGTCAACAACCTTAGGAAAGGAAGACCACCCAGGACGTGTTAGAGGGGTTGGGCAAAATGTAAATGTTAGTGACTACTTTGGTCATTCTTCTCATAAAGCGTCATCATCCCAAGGGGATGCTCAAGAGGCTTTGATTGCAGAGGCCACCAAGAAATTGAAAGTGAGCATGAAGGCTGAAATTGATTCATTGCTTGAGACCGTGAGACGAGAGAGACAAGAAATGAAACACTTCATTCAGCTATTATTGGAAGAAAGAAAGCAATACATCCCTGATAAACCACTTCCAGGCATGCCTTTAAACCCAATTAGCACGGTTCAAGATACTATTAAGCCAAGTGGTAAAGCATCTTGCTCTATCATTGGAGGTAACTCAATTGGTACACCAAAAGATGTAAGTACTCTTATAGATTGAAGTCATTATGTTAAAACATTTTATTGAAGTGGAAAAAACATAGATTGAATGTTTGAATACTTTGTTTTATATAAATATAGGGATGGAGTGGATGCAATTTATTTGTGACTAACATCGAGAAGGAGATGGCTAAAGGACGTGTGTATCGCTCATCTTCAACAACCGTCATACTACACCATAAGCCGTTGGAGAGTAATCAATTGAAGGTTGAGATAGTTACTCCTATACAAGGTGATGTAAAATTTCCATTTCCTACTAATGAGGTTTCTCTCGTATCTGAGGCGGTTGGTCACTTTATTGCATGGCCTGCTCATCTGGTATTGCCCATCGTGGTAAGTTGTTCACTTTTAATAATTTTTTTACAGTAATTATTTAAAACCTCAAGAGTTTATGTATTTACTCAATTATGAAGGAAAATGGGAGTTCGATCAACAAGTCATCCAAGGATAATAATATTGTCAAGACATCAGCCAAAGAATCTAACAATGACTTGATGGATGTGGATTCAGTTCCAAGTATTGTGGATGATTTTCGATGGTTGTTGGACGAATTATCTGAGTTGCAAGTTGTCAAAATTCCTAAAGATTTGTTTGGCTCAGATCATCTTGATATCTCAGTTGGGCAGGAAATAATTCAAGCATGGCTTGACCTGAATGAGATAAAATGTGCTCATGTGTCTATATATATATGAGGTTAGTTATATGTTTAAATGTTTTTATTTCATGCATAAAATGTTTTTAATTCAAATTAATTCATTATTTTGTGTTGTAGTTATTTGTTTGAAACCCGTTGCGAAGGTGTTGAAACCAAGTTTGGCTTTCTTTCTCCAAGTATAGTTTCCTCTCAAAATGAAGGAGGGACCTTACAAGAGCAGGCTACTTATATATCCAATGTCATGAGAGAGAATATCAAGGATCGAATCTATTTTGCACCTTATAATTTTCAGTAACTACTATATCCCTTTTTTACTTGTCACATATATTTACAATCATGTTTTTTTTACTTACATTTGTGTGCATGTAGGAATCGTTAGGTATTGTTGGTATTGCAGCCAGAAATGGGTTATGCATATTGGATTTATTCTTTGTCTGAGCCAATACACAATGATGCAACAGTTTTAGTTGACTTGTAAGTATTGATTTCTTGTCGTCTATAAAAATTTGTTTAATTTTGGCTGAAGACTTGTTCATTATTTTTTTTTGATGTCAAAGTGCATGTTTGATGTGGTGTTCCCCTTATTTTTTACTTCACCTTTCCTTTGGTGGATATTAGGTGTTGCAGTTTGGGTTCTTACTAAAATATCATCTTATTGTGTGTGTATATATATAGGAGTTATGCTTTTACGTTTACTAGTTCGGAGAAGAACAAGCCCCAAAAGCAAACATTGTGGACTCGAGTATAGGTTAATTGTCTTTAGATTCGAGTGTGTTCTTTTACGTCCATATTAATTATATGATTTCAAGTTTAATTTCTAAAATTGCTCATATTTTTCTTTTTAGTGTCCTTCACAATTGAATCCAATCAAGTCCGGATATTATATGTTGAAGTTTATGCGAGAGATAGTTTGTCGAAGAAGTGCAATGGTCCCTAAAGTGGTATGACTTTAAATCTTTTAAATAAATTAAATTATATTATAGTTGCTAATAAAAAATCTAATTAATTTCATTCAAATATGTTCAGTGGTACGGAAAATAGAAAACGTTCTCAGAACAGGATATTGATGACGTTCGAAAGGAGTTCCTAGAGTTTCTTATTCGTGTCTTATTTTAGGTATGAAATGCATAAATATTAATGTAGCAATATTCAATAACTACAATGTCTTGTTCTTGTACATAGAGAAAATTTCATCGTCATCACTAACTTGCCTACAATTGTCTTTTCAGGTTGATTGATTGACAATGAAGAAGTCATGGTCTTCAAACTTGTATATTTTCTTCTTTAGATAATGGTTTCATACTCTTAGTGGCGGGATTATTATATTTTAGATAATGTTAAAGTACTCTTTATGACGAAATTATTATATTTTGGTAAATCTATTTCTACTTTTGCAATTACATTCGTTGAGATGTTTTGAGTGGTGTATGTATTAAAGTACATGCATGCACAGATTATACATTTATACAGGTGGATTGAATGAAATATGAATATATTATATTAAAACAAGACATATTATATAACTCGGACCTTGAAATCTCCGGGTTATTTGTTCTCGATTTTACCAAAAAAAAGAGAGAATATAACCCGAATTTGCACGAACCGGTGTATATGCTCCGCGCAAATAAAAAATATGATGCTACATAATAACCCGGATATTTGAAGTCCGGGTTATTTCATAAGCCCTTTTATCCCGGATATTCTAATGTCCGGGCTATATTAACACCTCAAATAACCAGGACCGAATGCCCAAATAACCCGGACCGGATGGTGTATATGTCGTGTTGATAACCGGCTTACCCGGATAAAATAACCCGGACATTAGAATATCCGGGTTATATTAACACCCCAAATAACCCGGACTGGATCCTCAAATAACCCGGACATTAGAATATCTAGGTTATATTAACACCCCAAATAACTCGGACTGGATCCTCAAATAATCCGGACCGGATGGTGTATATGCCATCCGGATAACCGGATTACACGGATAAAATAACCCGGATATAGGATCCGGGTTATATAGTATACTGAGAATATAACCCGCTGACTTTTAACCCGGACCATATCCGGGTTATAAAGGGTCAAATATCCGGGTTATTTGCCCTTTTCTGTAGTAGTGTAAAGACCTCGCTGAGGACATATGATATGCCTATACCTAAAATAAAGGATGTTCTAATGCAGTACGGAATTTAAATCACACAAGCATGCTGACAGCTTATATATATATATGTGTGTGTGTGTGTGCAGAAAGCGATTAAATAGATCCACACAGAATGCCAAGTGGCATATCCCAAATCTCCCAATTTGTGCCCACTCCGGGGTCATACATGTCCGTACCCAACTCTGAGGTAGGACGCTCGGTCGGTGCCGCAACCATCATATGTCCGTACCCAACTCCGAGGTAGGACGCTCGGTCACCGCCGCAACCATATCATCATATAAGACTCAACTGGGACCAAAATGATATGAAACACAAATGCCCCAATGACCCTAGCAATGACTCTAAGGACTCACAGATAACGGCCGTTCTCTTTTCAAATGCATAAAGAATAGGGATGCTCATTTATAAGTGCAAGTCCTAAGCATGATACTACATGGTATGCTGTTATGCATATGCAACACCTACATACCATATGACACATCAGGCATGAGGTTCTGGTTACTCAGTAAGTTCCCGTAGGAAACTTACCTGGAGTCTTCACATCCAATTAGCAAATACGCCACTCAGATAATCATCCATCGGCCAACAAGCCACTCAGAGAATCATCCAATCACACTAGCAAGTAATAAGCAAGGAACAGTTCGTCAATACATATGTAATTAACAGACAAGCGGGCTTTCAAATCAACACAAGATTCAACAATATTTCATTCAAATAATCTAATGTTCTCATCATAACCATCAATCTTAAGTAACCTTGTTCCCATCAAGTATGCAGCTTAGTTCAAACCCTTTTCAAGATCATTACTTAAACCATCTTACTTCAAACCAAGCTCAGGTTTTCCTTAAATATTTCCTCAAGTAATTCATCAATTATCACATCCTCCGATACTCAACAAAATCATAAGTTCTCAAAACCAGGGATCAACAAGTCTTATCTATCAAACTCGCATAATAAATCATGCTCAAAGAGTAAATCAAGGTAAGTCAAAATATAAGAACTAAGTTTAAATTGTAACTAAACCATATTTTAAGGTCAGAATCATACCAAGAAAGTCCATGTAAGTTCACAAGGCACATTAGGCTCTCAAGACATTTCTTACATAGTTACACTAGAATTCATCCAATAAACAAACCTAAAACATCCATATTATTACTCTAGTTAACCAAATTACCTAGCTTAAATATGAGGTAGCGATATCAATTGAAATGAACCAATTTCATATTTCGATGAGCAGATCAACAAGCTTACAAGTATAACAAGTTTCCAAGGTGTCTTTTATATAACCTTATACACTTGACCATATCTTAGACACTCTTATAAGATTTTGCTCATCAAGCACACTAGCATCCTAGGGTAAGTTGATATTTTCCGAAATCATTTCTAATTTCAAGTATAAGAATTTACTCAACAACAAGAACTACAAGCAAGCTTAGAAGCATACGAGCATAAGATTAAGAATCCAATTCCAACTCAAGTAGATCAAGGTAGTAATTCTTTAACCACTTAATAAGTCAAGACATATAATCTCCTCACTTTTATACCCAACATATATTCCAAGGTTTCTAAGACTTAACCCTAATCTTAACGAGATTGCATATAAAGCACACAACAAGGTCACAAGACATCACAATTTCTTAAGACATCTTTGATCATCTTAGACACTTTTAACTATATCTTAATTAACTACTCTTATAAGTTTACTAATCCAATCCATTTAACACCCAATGAACGAACATGATATAATGATGCACTTTCTAACTCGGTTTCTATAACGAGTCCTATCTCATTCTCTCATTGGGATTGATTAATCTTTATAGTCAAAATTGAACAAACTCATCTTAATTCATTTATAGGAGTGGTAACCAACTAAGTTCATTTGCTCAGACCATAACCAATTTGAAAGTCATTTTCTTGATTTATCCGAAACCAACTTGAGTTGGTTCTTGTTATAAATAAAGTATTCAAAAAAATGGAAGGACCCATATTTCCCATGCTCAAATAAGGCTAATCAAAAGAACAAGAACAAAACCAATTCATTGGAAGTATGCAGTCAAAACCGAATCAATCCATTACCCAAACATAAAGTTTCAACCAAGGTCCAAGCCCAAGAAATATACCCTTGATTCAACAGAAATAAGGGAGGGAACTGGGGGAATCGGGCTGGCTTGGAAGGGTTCGAATTTCCCATTTGCAGCAGCGAGGCTCGACGTGGGAACGGGATCATCTCCGGAGTGAGTGGCCAGAGGCGTCGTCGACGGGAGCAGCTCATGCTCAGCCTCGGTCACGACCATAGACACAGGGGGGAAGAGAGAGGCGGCGCACTTCGAGCCCGAGGTGTAAAGACCGGGAAAATTAAAGTATTATTTGTCTTAAAATATTAAATTATGTTCGACTTTAAAATTAAGATTCTAGAAATTTTGAAATTTCCCGTCCTCGAGCAACTGAATTTTATTCTTCAGAAACGAATTTCTATATAGTTTTGAATTGGGTTTCTGAAATTAGTAATCGAAATTTTATTTAAATTCGATTTAGTCGGGAATTGATAGAGTCGGGATTAGCGGGTTTCGAGATATTTGTCGGGTATTCAAAATATCTTGTTGGGACCACATATATATACACATTTCTTTTCTTTTCTCTCTCTCTCTCTCTCTCTCTCTCTCTCTCTCTCTCTCTCTCTCTCTCTCTCTCTCTCTCTCTCTCTCTCTCTCTCTCGGCAGCCCTGCCTCCCCTCAACTACAAATTCTCAGCATTGCAAATGGTCCCCCTTCCCCCTCCCTCTTTCTGCTTACAAACCCAGGTGCACCACCCCTCCTCTCCCTCTTTCTGTTTACAACCCACAAAACACCCCTCTTATCCTATCCCCTCGCCATCATGCTTCACTACCTTTTGCTAAAAGCTAACCCACTATCACACCCCTGCAGGAAGACCAAGCCGAGCTCACCACCTCCATCCGATTTCAGTGGTACCAGCGCTTCCCTCTCCCTCTTTTATGGCCTGAATCGCCTGATTACCTCCCAGCACCTAACCTCCGTGGCTTCTGTTTCATCAAGCACCACACCTCTCCCTCCGTTTCTTGTTGTCACCCACCGAATCACCACTTCAAGCCCTGCTCTCTTTCCGAAGACGGATCTCAGCCACAGGAGCCACCACCGAGGCCGCGACACTCCTTTCTTCCTCCCCTTCCCCTGTTTCTGCGTAAGGAGGTCGATAATGGGTTTCTTTCGTTTTCGTACAATTATTCCCTTAAAGGTCCTCCTTTCTGAACCCTCCTTTCATCCTAGGTCACCATCGAAGCTCCTCTTACGTCCTCACAGTCAAATCCGCCATTGGAGCCGGAGATAGCCTCCGAGTTACACGCGCGACTGTAAGTTCTCTTTCTTCCTTCCTTTCCCTCGCTTCGCTTCCTTCTTTGAGGTGGGTCGTGGTCGGAGTGTGGTGTCGGTCTGGTTGGGTGAGCTTGGGTCGAAGGGGCCGCCGGAGGCCGGAGGTTCTCCTCCCTCCTCTTTCGTCATTCGTCGTCTCCGAACAGAGCTCCGTCCGAAGGAAGAGGGTGACTCCTCTGCCTTTCCTTCCTTCTGGGCCTAATCTCTGGGCCTGACCCGAACTTGGAAACGGGTTATATCGTTTGAACTCGGATCGTCCATTCCCTCTTCCTTTTTGTTGTTTTCGGGTTGGGCCCCTCTTTCCTTTCTCTTCTGGGCTGGGCTTGAACCCGAGGGTATTCCGGATCCCCCTACTTCCTTCTTTATTTTCTTCCGGTTGTGGACACGGGGGCTCATATTTTTAGTTGTCCGAGTTTGGGCTTCCGGGTAAGGTTTAGGGTTTTGGGCTGGGTTGACTTCAGTTTGGGCTGTGAGTGGGTGTTGGATTGAGTTTGGGTTATTGATATTATGTGTTAAATTATAGTATGTGTTATTTTATTTATATATATGTTGTATTATATATTATTCTGATTTTTTTGGACATGTATATGTATATATATTCTGAAATATTAATATATATGTCATAGAAAGTTTCAAAAGTAATATTAATTATTATATATTAGAATGAGGTTATATGATGATTTTGAGATATGTTTTAAAATATGTTAAAGAAATTTAGTATTTTGATTTATAAATGCGGGTTATTTAAATGGAGTGATTTTGGCAATTTTATTATATTTAAATATTCCTTGAGAAGTGTTATTATTTAATGATTTGTAAGATGATTTTAAGATGAGGATTTTAAAGAGAAACATGCCGGAATGATTTCTATATTATGATTTTGGAAAATTGGTTTTAAGGCCCAAGTGTTTAATGTCGAGATTTGGATAAGCGATTTTAAAAGGATTGTTTGATTTCTAAGTTGAGTTCTTTGAGAGATTATGTTGGAAATGATGAAATGAGATATGGATTATGATGAGATAAGATGGAATAATCTGAAACGAGATATGAGAAGAGATGTATGATAGTTAGGGGCGCCTTGTGTGAAATAGATAGACTTATGCATTTATATGTTATTAGGTGTTTGTGAATGTTGGACGTTGCTTGCTATCTGTGATTCATTTCTTGGATTCTGCTCTGCCTTGTTCTCTGCTGTTCGGCTTATTCAGGTAAGTTCCTTTATGGGCTTACTCAGATTCGAAAGAGATTACCGGCTTGTGAATGTATGACATACTAGGTGTTGCATAAGCATTAAAGCATGCCATGTAGTATCATGCTAGGTTGCACTTGTGATTGAGCATTCTATTTCTTTACGCGTATGAAACAGAACGGCCGTTATCTGTGATAGTCCTAGAGTCTTTTCTAGGGTCATAGGGTAGCCCAGCCCCATCGGGTGCCCTGAGTCTATCGAGTCGATATGAGCATGATGATAGCCCAGCACCATCGGGCATGTTTATTTTAATTTATGTTATGATGATGAGACATGATATGATGATGAGATATGATATGATGATGAGATATGATATGCTATAGCATCGAACTGGCCAGTCTCTGCACTAACGGAAAGGGGTACAGAGGTAGGAGAGGGACATGCCACTTGGCATTCTTTGGGCGCCTTTACAGTTATTTCTCACATATTGTAAATTAGGATCATGCTAGTGTGATTTAATTTCCGCATCTGCATCATCTTTATTATTAGCGTATGTGTATGTTCGCTTGCTGGACAGAGCGTGTTGGGGCCTCGGTCTGACCCCGCTCGCACCAATTGTCTTTAGGTATGATTGCTCTCTTTTTATATGGCGTGGGAATGTCCCCCGGCGATTGCAAGGAAATTTGTCTAACCCCGCTAATCTGGCCATACGACTTTAGAATTTTGTTTTTGTTTTGACCCGGCCTTGCCGTGGCTTTTGTATCTAGATCGTATTTCCGCTTTACTTTCGTTTAAACTGAATTTATGAAAATTTCGACTGATTAGAGGTTTTGAAACCTCGACCCGTACCTGAATTGCAACATCCCAATGAAGGTATCCGACCTTCGAAACGTATCCCGGATATTTATATCCGGGCCGTTAAACGAGGTTTGGAGATGAGGGTAGTTGAGGTGGCAATGGAGGCAGCGGTGTTAGCCGGCCTCGGCTTCGACGGGGGCTGGTACGACGAGGAGCGAGGAGCAACGACCCTGGAGGTGGTGCCTAGATCCGGAGTGAGAGAAGAAGATTGAGTAGCAGCGACAAGCACGAAGCTCGGGTCCCCCAGTGGCCGTCTAGAGGAAGTGAGAACGAGAGGGCGGAAGCCATGGACGGAGGTCTGAGATTCAGTCGACCGAAGGGTGAGGATACGACGGAGGATCATGGGATCGAGGCTCAGATTTCAAAAGGGAAGGAGGAGTCCGAACTCGAGGGGGAGCAAGGTCGGGGAAGCGGGAAGCCAGATCGTGAGAGAGTGAGAGAGACATAGGAGGATAAGAAGCTATGGAAATCAGGAGCTTGATGTACAGTGAAGAACGGAGAGCAGGAAGGCGAAGTGAGAGAGAAGGAGGCTGCTGTGAATGAACAGATAGGGAGTATTTGATATGGGTGATCTAGGGTTAGGTTTTAAGAAATTACATAATTAGTCCGCCATTTTCGGATTGCAAAAACACTACTATATTAATTTATAAAATTCAACTATTAAATTCTTTTTACATTAAAACGCCATAAATTTATCATTTTCAACTCAATAGGTTTAAACAATATTTATTCTTAACTTAAAATCATCAATCTATAAAATATTTTATGTATAAAAATCAAGGTACCTATTATTGATTTATAAAATTGTAAAATTCCCAAATTTCAAATAAGCATGAATAAATATTATAACATATGCAATGAAATATTCTTAATATCTTTTAAAATTTTAGGTCTTTACAAAAATAGAGCACTGTCATCAACTATCACCAAACTAAAACTCTAAGACTAGGGGACCATAAACTCTAGAGGGATATTTAGTCTTCCTCGTCCCATAAGGATTATAAAATTAATTGTCTTATTTGTTTTTTGATATATTTCATTGAAACATTTCTCGTAGAACTCTTGAAATGTTATTAAATTTGTTTCAAGTGCACACTTGATTGATGAATCGTAATTGAAAGTAAACGAGCTAAGATATAGTATATTACGATGATATTGAGTATCAAAATGGACCATCTCACACGATGACATTGAGTATGAAAATAAAGTAGAGCATCATACATTGAGCTAATTAACCTGATGATTGTATTGCAATGAGTATCAAAATACAAAATCATACATTGAACAACAAATATAATTAAATCCTAGAACTTTATATGACTTAAAATCCCAAAAATGGTGACAACAAAAGGGTGGGGGCATATTAGAATCCTAATAAGTCCCTTTTCCAGCACTTCTAGTACAAATCCACATCCATCCTCTCGCAATACACATCCATATATTCAATGTGTTGTGACCAGAAATTCATATCGTTACCAATTCTGCAAATGTCATCAAAATCTAAATGTAAAGAATTTTAGCAAAAAATCATCACAATAAATATGATAATAATATCAAATCTGTCAAATTCAAATTTGTGAAAAACTCAAATCATCACAAATTCACAATATACATTGTCACCGGAATCAAGTAGAACATAATGAAATAAGATACCTTAAAAGATGATTAAAGTAACTTCAATAACATTGTCACCAACTATTGCCATCAACATGATAGTGCATCAAAGGAGTATAAAACGTTGACACCAACTACATATCATCATTAACTAAATTATCACAAATTACAAAGCATTGTCATCAACTATTGTCACCAACTATCGAACTTTGTCTACACACACAAATTGAATCCACAAACACAATTGTTAGCATCAATTCTAATAAAGAAATTGAGGAGCGTAAACAAGAGCACTGAGATCCACTCATCATGATTAATTCATCGTTCAATGAAATCAACAGAAAAAATTGAGAAGAAATCAAAGTTTCAATTCATTCATGAAACATATAAACGCACAAATTTGTCGATTCAATTGGATCATATAAAAAGAAAGGTAGGTGCCAAAGCTTGAATGTTTTCGTCTACGTATGATAAGCTCACAAAAATTCATCCAAACAACTCCAAAAAATAGCAACACAAACTCCCGAAATTCAACAATAACTCAACACACAATTACATACCACTTCAACACCCAAAAACTAATTTTTTTCATCCACATAAAGCAACAACCAAACAACTTCCAAAATCAACAATGAAATCTCCTAAAAATCAGTAAGCATCGCCATGAAATTTCAACTAAAAAAAGAAGAAAGTGACCAAGACATGGTTCAAGCAATTCATCAAACACTTGGTGAGCAATCGTACAATGGTTAAATAAACAAATGAAGACCTAACCTTTCTCTTGGAAATTTCCACTTCGTATATATTCATATATATACAACCTGAATCCTCCCTTAAATCACAAATCTCAACCCATGATTCATTCAATTTTGAGTTCTTTAAGCCCTAAACTCACCCCAACCCTTATGCCTCTCAATTTCGCCCCATCGAAGTCGATCGATTTCTTAATTAAGGAAAATTCTGTGTGTCCAAAAACAAGGAAATTTTGAATCCACCATTGAAGAGCTTAGAAATTGACTTTTTTGAAGGAAAACCTTGAAACGATGATCGATTAGGTACATGTTTGGTTGGGGCTGTCCGCAAAGAACACCACCAACAGCGACCTTCGGCAACTTCTGGGCGACTCAAATCTCTCACCGACGAAGCATGGTTCCTCTATTTCTGAATCAATTGAATCGATAATCTCCTTAGCGAACTCCGGTGTACTTTGAAACCTTGATTGAGAGCGTGAAGATAGAGTTGGGTCCTTCAATAGAGAGAAAGAGAATCAGTACGTGGTTGCAAGGGAAAGGGATAGAGTTTAGGGATTAAATTATAACAAGGGCAGTTTGGGGATTAAATTAAATTTATAGGCATTTACCTAATTATCATTTCAATGTGGACATTTACCTAATTAATCTTTCTAAATGGATATTTGAATAAATTTTTTCTATATATTATATATATACTTTCTATACGCATGAATTAGCTAGGAATCATACCATACTAAATATATATTTTTTTTATTTCTATAGTCAACCATTAAATTTATTTGATGAATAAAATTAAATTATATCAAATGATATTTTGCTAAAAATAACGATATCAAAGACTATTTTGCCAAAAATAAAGATGTGTATGATAATATATATGTAGTTGCCAAAATTAAATATAAAAATATCAAGTAATTAATTATAATTAGGTGGATAAGTATATCTGGCATATAATTGACAAATGGCAAATAATGAGTGCCCCCTGTGTGGTAATTTCAGCTTCTATTTAATATGATTTGTAGGATTGGAAGGGGTGAATGCATTTAATTTTTACAGATTATAACATTCCTTTTAAATTTACATATTTTTTCCCTCTCTCTACCTACTTTATTTTGAAAAATCATTTACATGTGTTGTTGGTGTTACAAAAACCCATTTTTTTTCTCTAAAGTTTTCCGTTTTCTCTAGTATAGAAGAGTTGTTTGGGACGCTCTTATGGACTTACAAAAACATAGGCATTGTGGGAAAAACCAAAAAACAAATGTTGAGAAAAGCTTAAACAACACTAGAAAGCACAATTATCCCCGAAATTCAACCCCAAAATCATACGTCCGGGTAAAATAAAGTGCAATCTAATACTATATATGTACATACCGATTTCAACCAACAAGCATCACAATTTTAAGGGGCATTTTCTAGATAGGTCATGATAAGGGCCTTTATTAGGAAAATGTCCACCAATATTTCCAAATTGGCAAAATGTTCACCTCCCTTCCCTTGTCCCGTGTGCCCCCCATGTGTGCCCCTTGTGTGTAACGGCCCGGATATAGATATCCGAGATACGTTTCGAAGGTTGGATACCTTCGTTCGGATGTTGCAATTCAGGCACGGGTCGAGGTTTCAAACTTCTAAAGATCAGTATTCAAAGCGGGGATTTCGAACCCCAAGCAATTGAAGTCGCGGAAATTCAATTCAAATGAAAGTAGAGTGGAAGCAAAGTTTAGATACAAGTGCCACGGCAGAGCCGGGTCAAAACCAAATCCGTAAAACATAGATTCAAGAAAGCCTTTAGCAATGTTAGCGGGGTTAGATAGGTTCTTCGCATTCGCCCAGGGGGATTCCCACGCCATAGGAACATAGAATAAGCATACCTAAAAACAATTTGTGCGAGCGGGATCAGACCGAGTCCCCCCAATGCACTCTGTCCCACAAGCAACCATACACATACGCTATACCTATATTAAAGATGCTCTAATGCAGTACGGAAATTTAGATCACACTAGCATGCTCCTAAATTACAATATGCGAAAAAGAACTGTAGAGGCGCCCAAAGAATGCCAAGTGGCATATCCTTCTCCTACCTCTGCACCCCTTTCCGTTAGTGTAGAGACTGGCCAGTTCGATGCTATAGCATATCATATCTCATCATAGCATATCATATCTCATCATCATATCATATATCATGCTCATGCCCGATGGTGCTGGGCTATCATCATGCTCATAAATCGACAACTGACTCAGGGCACCCGATCAAGCTGGGCTACCCTATGACCCTAGCAAAGACTCTAGTGACTTCACAGATAACGGTCGTTCTGTTTACATACGCATAAAGAAATAGAATGCTCACGGTCAATGCACCCTAGCATGATACTACATGGCATGCTTTAAATGCATATGAAGCACCTCGTATATCATATGATCAAAAGCAGGAGATTTCTCTTTCGAATCTGAGTAAGCCCATAAAGAAACTTACATAAATAAGCCGAACAACAGAGAAACAAGGCAGAAGCAGAATCCAAGCAATGAATCACCAATAATAGTAAGCAATGTCCAACATATCACAATCACCTAATAACATACAGACATGCATAAGTCTATCTAATTAACACAAGGTGCCCCTAACTATCATACATAATGATAATGCATATCCTAGATAGGCATTATAGGCATTTTTAGGCTAGTTAGGTTGCATTTAGTTAATGAATTAGGGTTAAAGTGCATCTGACGATTATTTTAGAAGTGTTCGGATTTTGCGCGAATTTGTGAGTATGTTTACAGATTAGATTCGAACACTTTGGAGATGCATGATATTGGAGACTTGAAGAAAGAAAGCAAAGAATTGGAGCTGCATCAAGCTTTGGCAGCGGGATGAAGCAGCGGGGCATATGCCGCGGCCGCAGCATACATGCAGCGGCCGCCGCAAAGAGCTGGAGCGGCGCCTGAAGAGAACACGCGTGCAGCGGCCGCGACACCTATGGTGCGGCCGCTGCATTGGTCATTGCCGCATTTCGATTTGTGAAACCCTAGTTTTTGGTTATTTTCATTTTTAAGATCGGTTTAGACTTTTAAAAGGCCGAGAGTATTTTAGTTTTGAGTACTTTTCATTTTCATTCGACGTTCATCAGACAATTTAGAGATTTGAGCGATGTTTTCCATGAGGAACTATACTCATCTGTTCTGCCTGCAATTTGAAGCTTTATTTGGATTGATTGTGAGTTTCTAATTCTCGTTCCTTGTTTCCTATATTTGAATGCTTCAACTTCTTTGTGCTTGATTGATTATTGTTTTGTTCTATCTAGCCCGCGCAACTAGTTAGAATCAATTCAAATGCTAGGGTTTTGTAGATTCCTGATTGCGAACCTTAACCCAAGTAGCAAACTTATCCCTTTAGGGCTAATTGAACTAATTGGATAGGTAGGAAGTTGAATGTGTTGTTAAATCCCTCTTTAGGGACTGCAAATACCTTGGCTAATCTCTGAACTTAAAGCTATCAATTGGGTTAAATCCTTCTTTAGGGAATGTTCGATTGATAAGGGTTGCTAGGACTGATTGGACTAGTAACTGTATTAGGTCGGGACAAGGGCATTCATAGGAAACTTAATAGGACGAGAAGAAGTTACAAGGATCGTTTCAACCAAATAAAGTGGAAAATTGTAGGTAGAGCTACTTCTCTCAATTGTTTGAATCAATACCATTTACTCTTTCCTTTCATAATTCGCATTTGCTTTCACAACCCCCTCATTTGGTTACTTTAATTGGCACTTAAATCACATTTGAATAACAAATCTCCCTGTGGATCAACCTCTTACTTATTACTATACTAGTTATAGGTTTGAGTTACTTTGACGGATCAACGACAAGTTTCCCCTCCGTCAAATTTGGCGCCGTTGCCGGGGACATTTGTATTGATTCTTGTGTGATTTTGTGTTGATTTTTGGTGTGGACCGTCTTATATGGTCCATACCCGTGCTACTAATTCTTCTTTGTTGCCATTTGATTCAGAGATCGAAAGAACCGCTTCTTCCTTAAGGCGAGAAACTCGTGATCGTTCTCACGGGTTACCTTTTGATCAAGGAAACACTGCAGAGATGGCTAACGAAGCGAACCGCACTCTTAGGGAGCTTTCTACTCCTGACTTGGCACAACAACCCCTTGCAATTCAATTCCCTACGCTAGGGGAAGGAGTCAACTTTGAGCTAAAATCTGGGGTGATTCATCTTCTACCCAAGTTCCATGGGTTGAGTGGGGAGGACCCCCACAAGCATCTATCTGAGTTCCATACGGTGTTAGTTGGGATGAAACCGGAGAACGTTACTAAGGATCAAATCAAGCTGAGAGCCTTTCCCTTCTCTTTGAAGGATGAGGCTAATGAATGGTTCTTCTACCTACCTCCTGGGACTATCTCTACTTGGGCTGAGATGAAGAGAGTCTTTCTGGAGAAGTACATCCCTGCAACAAAGCTTAATGCCTTGAAAAGGGAAATCAGCAGCATTGAACAGTACGCTACGGAGTCAATTCATGAGTACTTTGAGCGCTTTAAGAAACTCTGCGCTAGCTGTCCATGCCATGGCTTCCCGCAGAAGGATTTGGTCTTATTTCTATTCAATGGGCTGACTGATGATGAGCGCAAAACGGTGAACTTCTGTTGTGGGGGAAATATTTTGAATAAGACAACTGCTGCAACTTGGGAGGTGTTTAAGGAGCTCTCTGAGGGTTCTAGGCAGTTCAATAAGAACACTCGTGCTAGGGGTGTACTTTCTGTTGATGCTCCTGCGGTTGCGCTTCAGACTGATATGGTAGAGGTGAAGGAGATGATCAAAAAGTTGGTAATCGATAGAACACCTCAACAGTTAAAGGCGTGTGGACTCTGCAATGAATTCACTCATCCCATGGATATGTGCCCACTTTTGCAAGAGCCTAGCGTGAATGTGAATGCCATGGGTAATTTCGCTCCACAAAGGCCTAGACAAGGCAATTTTGGCAATCCTGGATACTTCAACAACAACTATAACAGAGGCTATCAGCAAGGCTATGGGAACTATCAGGCCTCTTTCAATCCACAAGGGGGGCAACAGGGAAGGCCCCAACAACAATTTGAACCTCGACAAGGAGGCAAACCGCAAGCGAATGAGGCTAATGAGGATCCTCTACAGACTTTGTCACGATTAGTCTTGAAAGTTGAGAAACAACAATCGGATCGGATAACCGATCTTGAGAATCAAATGAGTCAACTTATTCAGGCCTTAAGTGCAAAGGAGGCAAACAATGCTGGGAAGCTTCCATCGCACACGGTTACAAATCCTAAGGAGAACGTCAGCGCTGTAATGCTTAAGAGTGGCAAGGAACTGATTGCCACACCTCAAAAGGATGTCGGGGAAATAATGGACGATGGAATTGAGATCGAAGAGGAGAATGCTGGCGACTGCACAGTGCGGCAGCCGTCGCACATATGCAGCGGCCGTGGCACACCAGAAATGCAGCGGCCGTAGCAGGGGGTTGCACCCGCCGCCCCTGTCTCAGACGGCACCCACGAAAATGGTGTGCCCTCTAGTCCCTTTACCTCTTCTCTCCCTTCTTCTTCTTTTTCTCCTCCTCCTCCTTCTACCTTACCTCTGGAGACTCCAAAGCCGGTTCCACCCTTTCCAGAAGCCTTGAAGGATACACGAAGGTATGAGAACGATAAGGAGATCTTCGAGCCGTTCATTAAGTGCGAGGTACATATTCCTTTGCTTAATTTGATTAAAAGCATTCCTAGATATGCTAAATTTTTGAAGGAACTTTGCACTATCAAGCGAAACCAGAAGTTGAAAGGTAAGCAAAAGGTAAAGGTAAGCGAACATGTCACTGTCGTGTTTCAGAAGCGTTTGCCTGAGAAGTGTAGTGACCCTGGTATGTTTGCAATTCCATATGTGATAGGTGATACTAAATTTGACAAAGCCATGTTAGATCTAGGAGTATCTATTAATGTCTTGCCTTCTTATTTTTATCATGCTTTGGGATTGGGACCTCTGAATGATACTCGGGTAGTAATTCAACTTGCTGATCGATCTACTATCTACCCGAAAGGGATTGTTGAGGATGTCTTGGTTATGGTCGACAACTTGATATTCCCTGCTGATTTCTTTGTGATTGATATGGGTCCTGGTAACAATCAAGGCCCTATTATGTTGGGCAGACCTTTTCTGAAAACTGCTAGGACCAAGATAGATGTCTATTCAGGGTCTCTTACCATGGAATTTGATGGTCAACAAGTTGAGTATAATATCTATGATTCCATGAAATTTCCATCTGATGATCCTTCTTTGTGCTTTATGGATGTCATTGATACTATGGCACAAGATTGCTTTTATTTAGAGTGTGTTGATGAGTTGGAGGTCGCTTTACAGGCCCCTATAGATGAAATGTCTAGAGATTATGCTTTGTCATCTAATCTGCAGGAGGCTGTATTGGCTTTGGACCATTGATCACCCACCTATGTGCCACCAAGGGGAGAACGCATCGAGCTGACCATGCCAAGTGAAAAGCTTCTTCCATCCATTGTCCAGGCGCCTGATATCGAATTGAAACAACTCCCTAGTCACCTTAAATATGCTTTTCTTGGTGAGAATGATACTTTGCCTGTCATTATTTCTAACAGACTCACTTTTGAGAAGGAGGAGCGTTTGGTGATTGTTCTAAAGGAGAATAAGGAGGCGTTAGGATGGACGATTGTAGACATTAAGGGCATCAGTCCCATTCTCTGCATGCACAGAATACTTCTGGAGGATGATGCAAAGCTATCTAGACAACCTCAGCGGAGACTCAACCCGCCGATGATGGAAGTGGTGAAGAAGGAGGTGCTGAAGCTCCTTCAGGCAGGTATGATCTTTCATATATCTGATAGCAAGTGGGTGAGTCCTACTGAGGTTGTTCCTAAGATGGGGGGTATCACTGTCGTTGAGAACCAGGATGGTGAGTTGGTCCCTAGCAGGGTCCAAACTAGATGGAGGGTCTGTATTGATTATCGTAAGCTCAATGCGGTAACTCGCAAAGACCACTTTCCTTTACCCTTTATTGATCAAATGCTTGAGCGCCTTGCCGGTCGCTCCTTTTATTGCTTCTTAGATGGCTACTCAGGCTATTTTCAGGTACCCATAGGACCGGAGGATCAAGAGAAAACGACATTTACATGCCCGTTTGGCACCTTTGCATATCGTAGAATGCCTTTTGGGCTATGTAACGCACCTGGGACCTTCCAACTGTGTATGGTAAGCATATTTTCTGAGTATGTTGAGCATTTCATAGAGGTATTCATGGATGACTTTACTGTGCATGGAGATGACTTTGATACTTGCTTGAATCATTTGTCACTTGTAGACACCAACTTAGTTCTTAATTCTGAAAAGTGTCATTTTATGGTTGAGCAAGGCATTGTTTTGGGTCATATTGTATCTAGCAGGGGTCTTGAGGTGGACAAGGCTAAGATTGATGTCATTCAGTCTCTGCCTTACCCCGCCAATGTGCACGAGATTCGTTCCTTTTTAGGCCATGCAGGGTTCTATCGCAGGTTTATTAAGGATTTTTCTAAGATTTCTGCACCTCTATGTGATTTACTCAAGAAGGAAGTAGTTTTTGACTTTGATGACATGTGTAGGGCAGCCTTTGATGATCTAAAAGGTCATCTGACAAGCGCCCCTATAATTCAGGCACCCATATGGTCTCAACCTTTTGAGATTATGTGCGATGCTAGCGACTATGCAGTGGGTGCTGTTTTGGGAAAAAAAGAAGGAATGAGCTCTCATGTCATCTACTATGCCTCCATGACTTTGAATGGAGCACAAAGGAACTACTCGACCACAGAGAAAGAGCTTCTGGCTGTGGTCTTTGCATTGGAGAAGTTTCGCTCCTATCTCCTAGGAGCTAAGGTAATTGTCTTCACTGATCACGCTGCTCTTCGTTATTTATTAACTAAAAAAGAAGCGAAACCTAGATTGATTCGATGGATCTTTCTCTTGAGCGAGTTTGATATCGAAATCAAAGATAAGAATGGTGCAGAGAACTTAGTAGCGGACCACCTCAGCAGACTTGTCCAAGGAGAGGACAAGCCGGACGGTCAAAGCCCCATTCACGGTGAGTTTCCTGATGACACGCTAATTTTCTTGAACCATCTTTCGTCTATGGAGCTGCAGGGAATCACGGAAAATGCAGCGGCCGCAGCACCTATGCCGCGGCCGCCGCACGTCACCGAAGTAGTGGCCACAGCACTTATGCCGCGACCGCCGCATGGCACTGAAGCAGCGGCCGCAACACCTATGCCGCGGCCGCCGCACGTGCCAGTTCGACACCTTTGCTTTGTTTTGACGAGGTAAGCCCCGATGCCTCTGAATTGCTGATGGGTGTCCATACTCCTCGACCTTGGTTTGCCAATATGGTGAATTTCTTAGTCACGGGAGAATTTCCACCCAAGTTCACGAAAGCTCAGAAGGACAAAATTTGACACGACGCTCGCTTCCATGTTTGGGATGACCCCTACCTTTGGAAACATTGTGTTGATCAGGTAATTAGGAGGTGTCTGCCAGACAATGAGGTACAATCCGTCCTGACTTTTTGTCATGCTCATGAATGTGGAGGCCATTTTGGTCCTCAAAAGACTACTAGGAAGGTTTTAGAAGCAGGTTTCTTTTGGCCTCACTTGTTTAGAGATGCTAATGCTTTCTGTAGATATTGCGATAGATGTCAAAGGGTTGGGAACATATCTGCCAGAAATGAAATGCCACAAAATAAGATCATATTCTGTGAAATCTTTGATGTTTGGGGCATTGATTTTATGGGTCCTTTCCCTAGTTCTTTTGGAAATATCTATATTTTGCTTGCGGTGGACTATGTCTCCAAGTGGGTGGAGGCAAAGGCCACCAAAACTGATGATTCCAAAGTTGTTGCAGATTTCCTAAAGGACACCATTTTCGCAAGATTTGGGGTGCCAAAGGCTCTAATTAGTGACAGAGGGACACATTTCTGCAATAGGAGTATCACTGCCCTGTTAAAGAAGTATCATGTCACGCAGAGAGTGTCCACTGCTTATCATCCTCAGACCAATGGTCAAGCTGACATATCAAATCGAGAAATTAAGACCATTATGGAGAAAACAGTGGCACCTAACAGAAAGGATTGGAGTCTAAGGCTGAATGATGCTCTGTGGGCCTATCAGACGGCTTATAAGACTCCCATTGGTATGTCTCCTTATCGAATTGTGTTCGGTAAGGCTTGTCATCTTCCTGTTGCACTTCAGCATAAGGCATATTGGGCTGTAAAGAATTGCAATATGAGTATGAATGAAGTGGGTGAGTTCAGGAAGCTTCAATTGCAGGAGCTAGAGGAACTTCGCTTGGATGCCTATGATAATGCACTAATCTATAAGGAGAAGAAAAGGGCTTGGCATGACAAACACATCCTGCGGAAGGAACTAAAGGTGGGAGACAAGGTTCTCCTATATCAATCACGCATGAAACTCTTCCTTGGAAAGCTTCGATTAAAGTGGGAAGGACCCTACACGATCTTTAGGATATTCCCCCATGGAGCAATAGAACTCTTTGACCATAAGTCTAATGAGCTCTTTAAGGTCAATGGTCATAGAGTTAAGCCATACTTTGAGAACATCCCCCGGAATGACGAGGAGGAGTTGGTGGTTGTTGAACCAACCAATTAGGCCACTCAAGGGCCTTTACGTCGAGCCAACGACTTGAAACAAAGGCGTTTCTCGGGAGGCAACCCGAGGTAAGTTTTCTTCCCTTTTCAATTAATCACCCTTAGGTAGTTTTCTTGTTATTTTGCTTTTGTTTTAGAATTGGGACTAACAACTCATGAAAGAGCGGAATTGGGTTCGTGCAAATCGAAGAAGAAGAGAAGCTACACCACAAATGCAGCGGCCGCAGCTTAATGCCGCGACCGCCGCATGAAACCGCAGCAAATTCCTTAATGCAGCGGCCGCAGCTTAATGCAGCGGCCGCCGCACGCAACCCGCCGCACGCAGCCCACATCACTTGCCAAATGCAGCGGCCACAGCACCTTGCCGCGGCCACCGCATATCAGACCCGTGAGCCCTTTTTCTGAGTTCTGAAAAAAAAAGAGAGATAAAAAAATAACCGGAATCTTCTTTCTTCATTACCCTACCTAGATCTACCATCTCTTTCAAAAGCCCCATTACCTTTCTCCTCTTCCAATTCCCAAACCCTCATCCTCTCCATTGTCACCTTCATCCTCAACCTTCATCACCTTTAACCTTCCTCCACCAATCTTCATCCCCTCCATCAACCTTCATCCTCCCTAACCAACTCATCACCTTCTTCCAACCAAACCCCAACCAACCCTCACCATCCACCTTCACCCCGCGCTGAATCGGGTGTAGATCCGGGGTACTCGGGCCGCCATTGCCGCCATTGTTGATTTGTAGATGGAGACAACCCCGACAAACGCAGCGGCCGCCGCCAAACGCTGCGCCCGCCGCCGCCTGCTGCGCCCGCCGCACCTTGCCGCAGTCGCCGCATCCTCCGCCGCAGCCAGGTTTGTGTCGCTTGTGTTATAGATTGTGTCCGGTTGCTCCACTTTGTTTATTGGTTGCTTGGTGCTCGGGTTTTTTGGTGATTTGTGTTATTGATACTTGTGGTTATTTTGGAGATTTGAGTTGGTTTGATTGGTTCGGTTGGATTTGAGCCTTGTGTTGGTTTGTTTCTCTGAATTGTTGATTTGTGTTTATTGCGGGATTGAAATCTATTGAATATGGTTCGTCAATTGAGAAACTTCTCTAGAGGACAGCGGAAGATTTGGGAGAGTTTTGATTCGAAGAAATTCGTGCAAACGAAGTTCTTCGATATTCCTACATTACAGAGGTTGGGGATGTTACAGGTTACCCAGCAGATGCTTACTCGTGGGGGCCTAGGTGCTTTTCTGAATTATAGCGCCCCCACTTATCTTGAGTTGGCCAAGGAGTTTCTCGCTACACTTGAGATATCTGATGATCGGGTCCAGTTCCATCTGTTGGACCAGGTTTATTATTGCACTTTTGCTCAGTTGAGGGCAGCCGTTGGGATTACTCAGGAGCCCATTGAGGATTGGGCTACTCACGTGCCAGATCACCAGGTCCATGATTTTTGGTACGCAGCGACGGGCTCCGCTTTTGATGGACATCGAGGAGAATATAACTATAAGTTCGTCCATCCCTGTTTGCAGTTAGTTCACAAGGTCCTGGCAATGGCTTTAAGTGGCCAGGGCGATGTGAACAAGGTGCCTGCTGGAGACTTACCCTGGTTGTGGAGTTTTTCTCCCCAGTCCGCTATCATTCCGGATTGGGTTGAGATCTTTCTGGAAAGTTGCCTGCGGATTCAGAGGAAGACGTCGGCTAGAGTGGGGCTAGGAGGCATGATCAGTCTGATCGCCTGCCATTTCATTGATCACACTTAGAGCGAGGTCCCTATGTCTGGTGGGTTCACTTACACGGAGGACCAGCTGCGGAGGGCCTATTTGCTAGAGGGCTCGGAGGCGAGTGGTTTTGTATGAAAGGCTGGACCAGGAGGAGTCCACAGACTGAGGTTACCTAGGGCCCTTCCTTATGGCCCTACTAACGATGCTTTTTACCTGTTGGCTGATGCGGATGATGATGAGGATGATGATGAGGAGGAGGAGCAGGCGGATGCACATGATCACCCTATGCCTGACTCTCATGGGGGTGGTGCGCAGTTTGCTACAGGCCCTTCTGCTGGGCCTAGTTCTTCTTATGATGAGTCCACTTGGCGTGATGACATGTTTGCACAGATGCACTAGCTTTCGATCCGCCAGGACTCCTTCCAGTATGAGCTCAGCGACTTGGGTCGCAATGTTCGTGATAAGGCCTCTTCTATAGAGGACATGAGGAGGCAGTAGGAGTACTACTATAGCATGGCGTGGCCCCAGTTTCCACCATACCAGCCACCGCCGCCTCAGTGAGCAGTTAGTTTTCTTTACCCTCACCTCATGTTTATTTGATTTAGTTTTGTTGTCTTTGATATTTCATTGAGGACAATGAAAGATTTAAGTGTGGGGGAAGGAAATTTAGTGTATATAGGGGAGTTTAGTTTATATAGTGCATTCAGTTAGATCATGTTTAAATTTCTGCACACATTTTTATTTTTGAATCATTTCATATTTACATTTCCTGTTTACTTATGCATTGAAAAAAAAAGAAAAAATCATGCATTACATCCATATGTGTTATTTAAATACCCATCTGGCTTAGTTTGTCCT
The DNA here is from genome assembly GCA_963922045.1 of Persicaria maculosa. NCBI lineage: Eukaryota > Viridiplantae > Streptophyta > Magnoliopsida > Caryophyllales > Polygonaceae > Persicaria > Persicaria maculosa. Next base: position 44,307,113 of record OY998257.1, on the reverse strand, counting down.
CTAATTTAAATTTCAGCATGATCATATAAATCCCATGGAGTTCTGGATGTTTTGGCCTTGTCTATATTCTTTATTTTATATGAAGCATGACCTTGCAAATATAATTGAGCATGTATGATTGAGCTAAAGTATGATTGAAATCCTATGAACATGACCTTGTGAGAATGTTAGCCTTATTCGGAATTTCTTTTGCTTAATTGTGTAATTTACTCTCCTTGTGTTGCTACCTCTTGGCATTGACTTCAGTATCACATAGTTGTTGCTTGCGGAGTATGTTTATATCTTGAGTCTTTTTGTTCTAGTTTGTGCATATTTAGGGCAATAAGGTGGCAATGGTTGATGCACTTAGTAACCGGGTCTATGCATGACACCCATGTGTATGATTCACGCAAAACAGTGTTGAAAACTATCCACTAGGAAAGAAAGCTTGATCATTGAGTAACCAGGTTCATTCATGAAACCCATGTTTGCAACTTGCGTCAAAAGATGTTCAAGTGGACTTCATATTAGTAGGTTGAGGTGTTGATAGACCGGGGCCATTCATGACACCCATGTTTGCGCCTCGCGTAAGGAAAGAACAAAAAAAAAGAAACAAAAGAAAAAAAAAGTGTCACATTTTATTTAGTTTTCTTTATTGTGTCCCGCAAGTAATGACATTTCGGTAGATATTTGGTGATATGGAGATCAATGTCTATGAGCTTAGTGCATTTTGGATTGAGTTGAGAGTTGTATTTTAAAGCCTAAACACTTGAGAGCATGAGTGAAACACATATTCCTGGTGAGGTTGGATGATTTCTACTTATAAGCTTTGATCACTTGTATACATGCTATGACGTTTGTTTGCTTGGTTTGTGGTTACACTTGCTATAATGTTGCTTTTTGATGAGGTTGAGACTTGTGGATGCATTGATTTATGTTCACTCTATCATTGCTTGAGGACAAGCAAAGGCTAAGTGTGGGGGAATTTGATAATGCATATCCTAGATAGGCATTATAGGCATTTTTAGGCTAGTTAGGTTGCATTTAGTTAATGAATTAGGGTTAGAGTGCATCTGACGATTATTTTAGAAGTGTTCGGATTTTGCGCGAATTTGTGAGTATGTTTACAGATTAGATTCGAACACTTTGGAGATGCATGATATTGGAGACTTGAAGAAAGAAAGCAAAGAATTGCAGCTGCATCAAGCTTTGGCAGCGGGATGAAGCAGCGGGGCATATGCCGCGGCCGCAGCATACATGCAGCGGCCGCCGCAAAGAGCTGGAGCGGCGCCTGAAGAGAACACGCGTGCAGCGGCCGCGGCACCTATGCTGCGGCCGCCGCATTGGTCATTGCCGCATTTCGATTTGTGAAACCCTAGTTTTTGGTTATTTTCATTTTTAAGATCGGTTTAGACTTTTAAAAGGTCGAGAGTATTTTAGTTTTGAGTACTTTTCATTTTCATTCGACGTTCATCAGACAATTTAGAGATTTGAGCGATGTTTTCCATGAGGAACTAAACTCATCTGTTCTGCCTGCAATTTGAAGCTTTATTTGGATTGATTGTGAGTTTCTAATTCTCGTTCCTTGTTTCCTATATTTGAATGCTTCAACTTCTTTGTGCTTGATTGATTATTGTTTTGTTCTATCTAGCCCGCGCAACTAGTTAGAATCAATTCAATTGCTAGGGTTTTGTAGATTCCTGATTGCGAACCTTAACCCAAGTAGCAAACTTATCCCTTTAGGGCTGATTGAACTAATTGGATAGGTAGGAAGTTGAATGTGTTGTTAAATCCCTCTTTAGGGACTGCAAATACCTTGGCTAATCTCTGAACTTAAAGCTATCAATTGGGTTAAATCCTTCTTTAGGGACTGTTCAATTGATAACGGTTGCTAGGACTGATTGGACTAGTAACTATATTAGGTCGGGACAAGGGCATTCATAGAAAACTTAATAGGACGAGAAGAAGTTACAAGGATCGTTTCAACCAAATAAAGTGGAAAATTGTAGGTAGAGCTACTTCTCTCAATTGTTTGAATCAATACCATTTACTCTTTCCTTTCATAATTCGCATTTGCTTTCACAACCCCCTCATTTGGTTACTTTAATTGGCACTTAAATCACATTTGAATAACAAATCTCCCTGTGGATCGACCTCTTACTTATTACTATACTAGTTATAGGTTTGAGTTACTTTGACGGATCAACGACAGGTTTCCCCTCCGTCACATAACTTCTCATTTCTTATTTCAGATTATTCCGTCTTATCTTATCATAGATCATTTCATACCCATATCATCTCACTAGCTCATCCAATATCTCATCTTGCATTATCATATAACATTTCACGTTTTACTTAAAGTTCACAAAATCCTCAAGCAGAAACCAACAACAGATTCCCCGGATTAAATCAAGTATATCATTTTCCAAAGTTTTCCAAACTCCTAAATCTCAAGTTAAGTCAACTCATATTCAAAAACACTTTCTCAAATCATATTTGTCCAAAAATCCATTTATAAAACATAAATCTTTAACCAACTTGCAAATTTATACCACTTAAAATAATGCCGGTATGTTGGTTTCCAAATAACAATTCCTTTAAAGGGCATTTCTAAAACTTAAAAATCTCCTTTTAAATAATTTATCATCAATATATCTAATAAACATAAACATCCACTAACTTTATTAATAATTCATTTTCAAGATCCCAAAATCATATATTTAAATCATCACACAATACTTATCCCAAATGATATTATTTCCAAATACTTTTATAATAGATACAAATTTTCAGAAAATATATAATCACAAAGTCGCAATATTATAATAATAATAATCATAATAATAATAAAATAAAATAATAAAAGTCATCCTATAATATATGACCTATATGTAAAATAGGTAAACAAACATAAGGAGCAAAATAAGGTAACCCAACTGGTCCAACCCCCAATCCATTTCGGAGGCACTAACCCGAACCCAGTTTGGAAGGAAGGAAAAAGGGGTGGTCCGGATTACAATGATCAAACCCGGAATGGGAATCCGGGTTCAGCCCACCCTATTAGGCCCAAAATTACCCATTAGAATGAAAGAAGTTATGGGCACCCAGCCCCCGCCTGTCTTCCTCGTCAACCCGAAGAACAGAGTTCAACGGAAAATGAAGGGGACGAGGTGGAACCCAGGGCGTCTCCGGTGACCTTCACACCCAAAACCGATCCCAAACCGACCGAGACTAGATTCCGACACAACTCAAGCAAAGAAATTCAAACATGAGCAAAGGAAAGAGGGAAAGATGAGCTCACCAAGATCGAAGTTCGCCGGAGAAGAGATTCGTCGGGGTTGAATCTAGCTTCGTCGGAGTCGGAATTGAACAAGCTTGATCTGGGACGGAAGGAAATAGAATAAAGGTGGAGCTTTTTGGGGTAAACGATCGGGAAAGACGAAGGAACCATGACTGACCTTTTTGGACGAACAGGGGAGACGGGAGCGCAGTTGACGATTCCGAGGGCTCCTGGGCTCGATGTGCTGGGCTCCGACGATGTTCCTGGTCGCTTTTGGTTGGGAATCAGAGGGAAAGGAAGAAGCTGCTGCGTAGCTCGGAATCGGTGGAAGGAGAACAAGATGCTCGGTCCTTCACTGGCAAACAGGGGAAGAGCGAAGCGAGTGCTCGGCGATGAGGTTTCTGGAGGCTGTTGGGTACGGGGATGGAAGAATTGAAGGTGTGACAGAGTGAACTTGTAGTTGCTTGAGATCAAAACAAAAGGGAGGGAGAGGAAGGTGATGGTGATCGGGACCAAGGGCTAGGGGAGGCTGTTTGAGAGCTGAAATGAAGGAGATCAGAAGGATGCTATGGCTTGGCTGATCTGTGCATAAGGCCTAGGGTTTGTTTTGTCCAATTTATAGGGACATTTGGACAAAATCGGGTGAGCAGCTGGGTGGGTGTGAGCTGTGATTTTTGAGGGTGCAAGGTGTATGTGCATCCAGACAAAAGAGCCTCTGGCTGTGAGTGCGTAGCAGGGAAAATGAGAGAGAGATAGAGAGGGAGAGAGAGAGAAGAAAGAAAGAAAAAAAAAGGAAAATAGGAAATAAAGAGGTCCCCACCAAAGATTTCAAATTAGCGGAATATACTCAAAACCCGCTCGCCCGATCGAATCCCGATTAAATCAAATTTAAATCAAATTTCAATTTAATTTCAAGATAAACGGAATTAAATTTATTTATATCAATACTCGGAGCTCGAAGGCGGAATTAAATTCCGATAGAACCTAAATTCTCAACACGATGCCGGAATGACTTTAAAATCAAAACTTACGCTCGAGGACGGGTTTTCTTCAAACCTTATATCCCGGCCAAAATAATATATTTTATGTTTTAATAGAATAATAATATACTAATATACAAAATATATTCAGTCTTTACATTTATCCACCTCTAAAAACAAGTCTCGTCCCCGAGACTAAAATCATTTCAAAGCAATGGGAAGAAGTTTGAAATCGGTGAGTCCGAGGACCATGTCCAAGGATCTTGTAATCTTCCCGGTTGCGTCTTCCGGGATTCTCACAACATCCTAGTCATGGTCGTGTCATCTCCAATTGGTCTTGTCAAGTGTGTAATAAGCACCCCTATCACATCCTTGCTTCGACTTTTCGGAAGTACCAAAACTCTAAAAGTATTATAGCGTCCCGACTAGGTCTTAACAAGCAATCTATAAGCGCCCCTATAAAATGCTTGTATCCACTTCGTGAGACGGCATAATGTAAATCCAGTTCGTAAAACCTCAAAGCGTTTTGTAAATGGAAAGATTGTCATCTAAATCATTGAAACTCTCGACTTCTTTAAAACCCCAAGTTGGTCCTTTTCAAAATCGTTCAAAATCTTCAAATTCAACGTTTAATCAAGCAGCTTTACACCAAAACAAGTCAAATCCTTTCAAATCAAGATTTCATCAAAATCTCCCAACAACCACATCAGTTTCTCGCATATCAATCAATCACACTCAAAAGCCAAGAGGTGGAATCATCCACCTCTAGGGCTAATCCCATATTCTCTTCCTAGTTTCTAGAATCAAATCAATCTATCATTCTTAATTCAAGCAAGATGCATAAGCCATAAGAAATGCATAAGTTTTTAATCAACCAATCTCCACTCAACACATCATACGACAAGTCTCAACATATACCAACGTAGTGCCACAAGGTCACATCAACATCTCCATATCATACTAAAGGCCATAATATGCATCTCAACAATATGCCACAATCATAACACACGGCCCGATATCACACCAAAAGTCATAAAAGATATCTCACTATCGCATATCACCACCGTAATCATAGTAGGGTCAGTCGCAACAAGGGATCTCATGTAAAGCATAAATTCACATAGTCATCCTATCCAATTTCTATCCAGCATTATTATAACACATTCGGCAATCATAGCGAAATTTCATCATAGGTCAACGAAACAAAACTACTTATCAACACATCAATACAAACAAGGTCATGCCATTAAGATTCAATCAAAAGGGGAGATCAAGCAGTGTATCAACATCCAATGTCAACATGCTCTTTAGACATCATCTTAACTCATACAATGCCATATAACGATTATTTAGCAATCACGCACAAGTATCTCATATATATAAGTCATATTCATGCTCCAAATCAAAATTCATCATTTAACATCTCCTGATCATAATATAACATCATGCTGTCACATGGAAACATATCCTTATTTCATAATTCATACAACACATCACAACATGCTTCCAAAACAACATAACAGGATAGTAATGCATCAATATATCATGATAACACTTGTCACTACCAATCAGATTTCAGTATTGCATATCAACACGTAATATCATGCCATATCAGGTTTATCATGGTCGTCATCTAACATCATGCCAGTACATATTAACAAGGCACATAATCAAGAAAATCCTCATATGACTACCAGTCAAAATGAAACACAATCCCCGCTCGCTCGTCTCCCACTCTCAAGCCAAGACCAACCTTCATCTAGGCCTATGTTCGCAGGCGGGGTGTTAGTAGGAGATTCAAATATTTAGAAGGTAGGAAGAATTTGTTCAAGAATGCATCTTCCACCTCCGCCCATGTCCTCAGCGAGCGTGGAGCCAAACTTTCAAGCCACTGTAATGCCTTCCCTGCAAAAGACCATCGAAAAGATATTAATCGCACATACTCTAAATTCACTCCATCAGCAACTGTTTCACATAGGTCCATAAAAGTAGAGATGTGTTGCAGGGGGCAATCAATGGGTCTTCCTTCAAAAGTATCTCTTTTTATCTCAGATAGGAAGTTAAGTTTTATTTCATAGTTGGAGTGAGGAATTAAAATAGCGGATTCAGGAACATGAAGCGGCGGATGCATGTATTGCATCGCCGTCTGTGGATACTGATTTAGCCGCTCTTGGGCTTGTCTACGCGCATCCTCCTCCCTATCAGCACGGGCTCGCTTAGCAGCAGCGGCGGCCCTTTCAGCAGTGATTGTAGCATTGTGGTCCTCGATTTCCTTCCTCAACCGCTCTATGGTTTCTGCCTGCGTTTCGTTGTCAGCCATGATGCGAATTGCTTTATTGCGAAGATGGTAGAAACGTTCAGGCTCGTTGATTGGTTGCAGGATAGGTCCGCGATCAGAACGTTGCATAAACCTGCAAAATAAGCTCAGAAAAGATCGTGGTTAACTTAGGTGGCGAATTATTGCCTTCCCGGCAACGGCGCCAATTTGTTTGCAGGCGGGGTGGTAGTAGGAGATTCAAATATTTAAAATAATGCACAACTAGGCTAAATCCCTGTCCCAAACAAATAATACAAGAATCCCCTCCCTTGTAGTAGTAGGGTAATTCAGGATCGAATCAACGAGGATGTATGTCAGCGCTTCCCTTGTTGTACTCACGATCAAAGCTTCCGACCTCACCAGACACTCGATATCGAGTATACTGGTCGATATCGACCTCAATTCTGGTCGATTTCCTAGCGCAGTTCCTGCAGAAGACAAAAGCAGCAAAGTCGACGTCGAGCAGAGACCTCGATATCGATGTTAGACCTCGATATCGACCCTTACAGTTGATTTCGATGCTTGTCACAGAAACTATTTTCGTAACCAATTTGTCGAAAAAGAGTCCGAAGAAAATAGAATGGCGAAGGAAGATGAACAGAAACAAAACTTAAGACTTTTATAAAGAATTCAATTAATTAAAAGGCTTCCAAGGTCGGGGTTTCAAGCCACCACGATAACAATGCAAGTTTTATGCTAAAGTTATCAAATTTAATGCCTTTCCGTCAAATAACTTTCGTTATCAACACTTAGGTGATTAGAGGCTCTCGCATAGTTCCTCAGAGTTACTATCCAATTCATGAGCAATTCAAGTTCACAATATGAGTGGCTTTCGCTTCAATAATGCAAATAATAAATCTCCCTAACTTTCGTAAAGGATCATGCATGGGGTAGAAGACGGAATCGCATAAAAGTCATACCTTTGATGCACTTACCTCACGTTGCTATCGTCGGGCTCTACCGACCCTAGAAGTGGGTTGAGTACTCGTTCCTCATCATGCACATCATCATCATTATTGTTGAAAGAAAGCTACTTTGAATTAAAACTTCGAAAGAAAGTACAACCGAATAAGCCACTCCGCTCTCGCTTTACAATTTTCACTCGGCCTCCTCTCTCTCTCTCTCTACTCTCTATTGAAACTGAATTGTCTTGTAAATTAGATGCTATTGGATGCTAACTTCAATGTAAATTGAATGCCTAAACTCAGCCCTATTGGCCTCTATTTATAGATGTCGACAAGGACTTGAAACCTTCTCTTTATTCTCTAAGATAAAACTAAAACAAAGTAAAAAAACTAAAACTCCATGGTAACTCAGCCTCCTCATGATAGATTTGGTGTGGAAGGTAAGAAATCTCGACTTTTGGATAGACGTGCAAGCTTTGGATAGATTTCTATCAAAAATCTGAGTCGGATTCTTCTGCTTGCATCGTCGATATCGACCCTAGACATCGATATCGACCCCTTCAAAACTTTATCTCGAGCTTCTCCTTCTCCTACTCGACTTCCCTCGACTTCTATCAATTTGGTCGATATGGAAGCCTCGATATCGACCTCCAGACGTCGATATCGACCTCTCTGTGTCGACGTGCTCTGTTTCATTTCCTGCTCGATTCCTATGTCTCTGATGCACTCGATGTCGAGGTCCCCAGTCGATTTCGACCTCTTCAGAAGACTTCGAGTTCTTTTTCCGCTCTTTCAAATCCGTCCATTTTTTATCCTGTTTTCTGGAAAATCACATAGAAATTCGTGCAAACCCATATATTTGACATTTAAGTGTAAACTACACTATTCCCATGTTTTCCCAATAATATGCATGCAAAAGACAAGTAAAATGGACTTTTATGTGCATAGAAAATATGGCAATTTGCGCGCACATTAGCCTACAAACATTCACTCGGATACTACCCCATAGAAGAAGAGCCAAAATTTGTTTCGATCTTTTAACCTCACACCTCTTCCCGCCAAGCACTCTCACTAACAATCCACCTCTAAGACTCCAACCCCTATCTTTGTCTTCACACCCGAGCACCCCTGCATACTATGATCTCGATATCCACAAGGTCATTTCTTACACTTCTCACACTTCCCAAGATATCACAAACATCATGCCCTGCTAACCACGCATCTTCTATAAAATTTTCTCGGTCACTACCTAACCAGCCTACCCCTATCCAAGATTCACCTAGGAGCTCATCGAAAACCACCAAGCATTACCTCTTATAATTCCCGCACTCACTCGGTCCAACCTAAGTCAACAACCCTCTTCTGCAACTTTCCCTTACCACCGTCGATCATTCTAATCGCTCAAAACCTTTCTCCACTTTCTGACCACTCTACCAAAGGACCTCACTCACATGTTCAAAGAAGAAGCAATCATGGACATTATTACACATAAACACTACATCATATCAACTAACATTTATATCAATAGCATCATTAGTTCATCATTAAACATTGCAACATGTATCAAAAAGTCTTAATTTACCGTCATGCTCAATGAGTATTGTAAAACATCATATATGAATATGGTCAATTCAAGCTAGCAAGTTTCATCATAATCTTAGCTAATAAACAGTTCCGATTCTCGACATTTGCAGTTCATACTATATAGGAAAGGAATTTAGATCATGCTTAACAACTCAGAGTTACATCACGTCAAGTCATCATAGCACATTAGGACTATAAGGCATCAAATCATATATATCATCATAGACAACGGATAATCAGGCAACAATCATTACCAAGTCATCACATCAACACGCCATTTTCAACATCAAGTCAGTGCAATATCACCATCAACAAGTTCAGAAGGGATTAGCAATCCGAAGGGAGGACACCCCAACTTGCAAGTCATATCGCGCTCAGTAACGGCAATCCTTGAAGCAAGCTTGTTCTGTCGACATCGTCGATCCTAAGGCCCGTGGGTTATGGGCCCACGCTTCCGCTGTGCTGCTCTATCGCCATCTACTTTCCGTCCCCTCTTCTATGCGGCCGCTCATCCAATGTATCGCGTAGGGGTCTAAGTTAGCGGAGACAGGGGAGTGACAAGAGCGGACAATTCAATGTTTCTTTCGGAGACAAAATGGACCAAAGCTAAAGACGACACGACTAGAGACAAGACTCCGACCCGAGAATAGTAACGATGCCTTTATGGAAGTCCATTAGGTTACAATTGTGACAACAAGCACGAATTTATCATGGAGCATATCAATCACATTAATCCACACTAACATGTACCTATCTTAAAGAACAATGACATACATATTCATTCCAAAGACCCGATCGAGTCCTACACTGATGCACGTGGAACAAGCTAGTAGTCTATTATTCCATGGAAGCAGATATGCCTACCAATTTCAAACAAGCTATGCGGAACCAACAATGATCATGTATGATTCGAAGTCATGCGGGATTTAGTGAAGATAACGAGCATCATGTATATGAAAGAATGTACAAGTATGAACAAGTGAGATCAAATATAGTATTGCGAGGTATATTGTAACAGTCAGACGAAGCGTCATACGAGAACACATAAGATCAGCATAGTAACCATCACATCTGACAACAATGATCATATAATAAGTAAAAAAAATGGCATGTAAACATACAACAGGATACATTTAAAAGTGCACGTAATACATGGTACTAGCGATACATGATAAGGCATGATCATAATCAAGAGTCATTTAAATGGGTTCAACATAATGCTCATGAAAGCCAGAAGGATCATCACAGAGTAGCAAGGAGAACATCACGGGAGATATATCATAATCATGCTAAGAATGAACCGTCGTAGGGCACATTTTTGGTACAATAACTATCGCATTATAGAACAAGTACGACATGTAATCATTTAGCGAGTCATATTGGAAATCATAAGCCTTATAGGATGCTAATAGCACATATCGAACATGAATACAATCAAGGTAATTCGAATAGATTCATGCTAACATTTAGATGTCATGCGTAAGCGAAATCATGGTATAGCGTGGTGTGTGACCATGCGAGGTGTAAAGTCATATGTTCATGGAAGCACGAGAGGATATCATAGGGTAATAGAAGAACACTACCGGACGAGAGCATGTAATCAAGCTAGAATTTACCCTTACGGAAAGAAAATCGATTTTCAATATCACTCTTATCAGGATGAGTAAAACATTTTAAGAGGATAAAGAGAGGGAAGAACCACACTATCAGGGACCTAGTTCAAGAGAGAATGAACAATAATGCAAGTAGGGCATAAATGTGCATAAGTCATAACCAAGGATCCTACACGTTACTAATGTCTTAACATAACATAGGACACATACATGCACTTGATTGATTACTCGACATTAAACAAGACTTCAATTCAATCACATTCCAATAATGCAACGATGTATAATGCAAGTCTATGTAACGGGCAATATGACGAGAATATGGGGACATGAGTTCGAATCAGCAAATACTAGGATGAAATATGCATTCACCAAGACTCAATTATGCCACATATTCTCCATTCAATGCAAGGAACACACAACACTATCATATGCAAAATAATCCACAATAGTTAATCTGACAAATACAAAATAGATGGGCGTGCTATTGGTTCTTGTCACAGAAGGTATGATAGGCATTAAGGCGTCATCGGCGAGCATGCTAAGGAGAATATCTTACGAGCATTCATACAAAGAAGAATTGATCACACTATCATGGGCCTAATCCAAGAGAAGCAGCAATCATACAGACTCATATCATGTGGTTTATGCTCTCAATCGATCATCAGCAAGATCAATACGATAGGTCAAGTAGACATGCTATAACGACATCTAACCATGATAGGACAGGAGACATAAGTAATGTGACCAGGATGGATACAGGATGTCATACAACCATGAATTTACATTAAGGATCATCATCATAACAGGTACTGAGGATTACGTAGCATATAAGGCATGTTGACATGAAATTATAACATGTATCCATCAAGTAAGGGACTCACTCTATCATGATACTAGAACCGAACGATCACACTATCATGAACCTATTCACAGGGAGGACATCAATTATACAACATCCTAGCATATGACATATTTACTCGTGCCCCAGTATGACAATGCAATATACTGAGTAGATCATATCGGGATGATATGGATATAATAAATGTAGCTCGAACCCATACAATAGTCATTATGAACATCAAAGCACATAAGCACAATTTCACACTAAGGATCAATCTGTAGGTCAAGGAGTAGTACCACATAGTATCACACAATCATGGACAGAGCAATCAAGATAACCCGATAGAGATCTATAAGGGCAAACATTGACTCTCCCTAACTGACTCATCACCCATCTTTCCCGTGAGACTCGGATACGACTTTTATGGCAAGAAGACACCGGTTGATCGTCATAAGAATCAAGAAAGACACCCCCAGAAACACCTTACTTTCTAACTTGGAATTTCATCAAAAGCCAACTTCCAATACTCTCCCAAGCAACCCTCATATTCAAACATGATTCCCGAAACAATATGTTTACCAACCCGATTTGCCATGGAGGAGACCGATATTTGAAGGGAGGACTCGATTGAACTGTCAAAAGGGTTCATAAGGGAAGGGGCGGTTCCACAAAAGTTGAGCTTAACCATATAAGAAGAAGAAGGGTACTTCCACTATCCCGTTCGCACAAATCGTTCAATATTCACCAAATAGTTAGGACATACCAATCAATCTTTAGCATATCAAGCACTCAACATAGAATCAGTCAATGACAATTATAACGACCTCCTTGGAATCTTCCAGACCCAGCTGTAAAGAACAAGCTAGTATTTTGCCTACCCATTCCCAACTACATCCAAAAGGGATGGTCTAACGCCTTTTCTACCCACTTGATCCCTTTTTAGTTGGTTCTCCTCTTTTCTCATAAGCCAAGTTCATATTTAGTCTAGTTGAGTTAGACATATTAAGTTCATTTTGCCCTTTTAAGACACTTTCAAATCTTTGGAAATTCATGGGCGGTTTTCCAAAACATACACTTGACCCTTGCGTACCCGAAATGCACGACCTGACTCTAATACCAACTTTGTAACGACCCAAATATAGATATCCGAGATACGTTTTGAAGGTTGGATACATTCGTTCGGATGTTGCAATTCAGGTACGGGTCGAGGTTTCAAACCTCTAAAGATCAGTAATCAAAGCGGGGATTTTGAACCCCAAGCAATTGAAGTCGCGGAAATTCAATTCAAATGAAAGTAGAGCGGAAGCAAAGTTTAGATACAAGTGCCACGACAGAGCCGGGTCAAAACCAAATCCGTAAAACACAGATTCAAGAAAGCCTTTAGCCAAGTTAGCGGGGTTAGACAGGTTCTTCGCATTCGCCTGGGGGGATTCCCACGCCATAGGAACATAGAATAAGCATACCTAAAAACAATTTATGCGAGCGGGGTCAGAACGAGTCCCCCCAACGCAGTCTGTCCCGCAGGCAACCATACACATACGCTATACCTATATTAAAGATGCTCTAATGCAGTACGAAAATTTAGATCACACTAGCATGCTCCTAAATTACAATATGCGGAAAAAAAACTGTAAAGGCGCCCAAAGAATGCCAAGTGGCATATCCCTCTCCTACCTCTGCACCCCTTTCCGTTAGTGCAGAGACTAGCCAGTTCGATGCTATAGCATATCATATCTCATCAAAGCATATCATATCTCATCATCATATCATATATCATGCTCATGCCCGATGGTGTTGGGCTATCATCATGCTCATAAATCGACAACTAACTCAGGGCACCCGATGAAGCTGGGCTACCCTATGACCGTAGAAAAGACTCTAGTGACTTCACAGATAACGGTCGTTCTGTTTACATACACATAAAGAAATAGAATGCTCACGATCAATGCACCCTAGCATGATACTACATGGCATGCTTTAAATGCATATGAAGCACCTAGTATATCATATGATCACAAGCAGGAGATTTCTCTTTCGAATCTGAGTAAGCCCATAAAGGAACTTACCTGAATAAGCCGAACAACATAGAAACAAGGCAGAAGCAGAATCCAAGCAATGAATCACCAATAGTAAGCAATGTCCAACATATCACAATCACCTAATAACATACAGACATGCATAAGTCTATCTAATTCACACAAGGCGCCCCTAACTATCATACATAACTTCTCATTTCTTATTTCATATTATTCCGTCTTATCTTATCATAGACCATTTCATACCCATATCATCTTACTGGCTCATCCATAATCTCATCTTGCATTATCATATAACATTTCACGTTTTACTTAAAGTTCACAAAATCCTCAAGCAGAAACCAACAATAGATTCCCCGGATTAAATCAAGTATATCATTTTCCAAAGTTTTCCAAACTCCTAAATATCAAGTTAAGACAAATCATATTCCAAAACACTTTCTCAAATCATATTTGTCCAAAAATCCATTTATAAAACATAAATCTTTAACGAACTTGCAAATTTATACCACTTAAAATAATGCCGGTATGTTGGTTTTCAAATAACAATTCTTTTAAAGGGCATTTCTAAAACTTGAAAATCTCCTTTTAAATAATTTATCATCAATATATCTAATAAACATAAACATCCACTAACTTTATTAATAATTCTTTTTAAAGATCCCAAAATCATATATTTAAATCATCACACAATACTTATCCCAAATGATATTATTTCCAAATACTTTTATAATAGATACAAATTTTCAGAAAATATATAATCACAAAGTCGCAATATTATAATAATAATAATCATAATAATAATAAAATAAATTAATAAAAGTCATCCTATAATATATGACCTATATGTAAAATAGGTAAACAAACATAAGGAACAAAATAAGGAAACCCAGCTGGCCCAACCCCCAACCCATTTCGGAGGCCCTAACCCGAGCCCAGTTTGGAAGGAAGGAAAAATGGGGGGTCCGGATTACAATGATCTAACCCGGAATGGGAATCCAGCTAGGTTCAGCCCACCCCATTAGGCCCAGAATTACCCATTAGAATGAAAGAAGATATGGGCACCCAGCCCCCCGCCTGTCTTCCTCCTCAACCTGAAGAACAGAGTTCAACGGAAAATGAAGGGGACGAGGTGGAACCCAGGGCGTCTCCGGTGACCTTCACACCCAAAACCGATCCCAAACCGACCGAGACTAGATTCCGACTACAACTCAAGCAAAGAAATTCAAACGTGAGCAAAGGAAAGAAGGAAATATGAGCTCACCGAGATCGAAGTTCACCGGAGAAGAGATTCGTCGGGGTTGAATCGAGCTTCGTCGGAGTCGGAATTGAACAAGCTTGATCTGGGACGGAAGGAAATAGAATAAAGGTGGAGCTTTTTGGGGTAAACGATCGGGAAAGACGAAGGAACCATGACCGACCTTTTTGGACGAACAGGGGAGACGGGAGCGCAGTTGACGATTCCGAGTGCTCCTGGGCTCGATGTGCTGGGCTCCGACGGTGTTCCTGGTCGCTTTTTGTTGGGAATCAGAGGGAAAGGAAGAAGCTGTTGCGTAGCTCGGAATCGGTGGAAGGAGAATAAGATGCTCGGTCCTTCACTGGCAAACAGGGGAAGAGCGAAGCGAGTGCTCGGCGATGAGGTTTCCGGAGGCTGTTGGGTACGGGGCTGGAAGAATTGAAGGTGTGACAGAGTGAACTTATGGTTGCTTGAGATCAAAAAAAAGGGAGGCAGAGGAAGGTGATGGTGATCGGGACTGAAGGTTCGATAATGTAAAACAAAGTAATATAGAAATACTCTAGAAGGGGGGTTGAATAGAGTATGCCGGTTTTTCGCAGATTATCAAGACTTTTGAAGCTCGTGCAAAATCCTTTGAGATTAGACTTAGTCTTTTCTCTGAAAACCTTAATCACAAAGTTAAACAGTAGAACCAAGTGCGGAAATAAGGTAAAGCAATAAGTAAAGGACTCGAAGAGTTGTTTACGAGGTTCGGCACGAACTTGGCCTACGTCCCCGCCTAGGGTTCTTCCACAACCCTAGGATTCAACCGGCTTTTATTGATTCACAAGACTTAGGATCCTAGTAGCTCCCTGAGAAGCCTCTCCCCTATACAATTTCAATCTATAGTCAACTCACGTTCCCTTGGAGTCCTAAACCAATCTAGAAGAGCCCCACCTCTCTATGCTATCTAGTACAATCCTCTTACACTTAGTGAATCAATCGCCTAGTGTCTACTTCCTGAGTTACAAACTCTTGAGTATAACACTCTCTCGAAATAAATCCTATAAGCTCACAGTGTAACTCTCAAATGCTTTGAAATGAAATTACAGACTCTTAAGGACTAGCAGAGAGCACACGAAGAAGACAGATCTCACTTGAAGGCTTGAGTGTATGAAAACTTGTGTTCAACAGGTGTGTTGTTGACTTCTTCTTCCTTCTCTTTTTATTGAAACAAATCGGCGCCTAAGGATCTTCACCAACGGCTAGAGAGGATCATGGCTTGAGCTGGATCTTCTATCTTTGGAAACTTTCGGAGGCCATGATCTTCCGATTTGAATCTTCTCAATTTACAACATAAGGAAGGAAATAATATTCGAAAATACTTCCTGAAAGGTTAGTGTATATATAATAATATAATGGAAGCATATAATAAAATAATATTCGAATATAATATCATATAGAACAGGTTTTGTGTTTCATCAATACTGTTAAAGCTTCAAGACCTTTGACACAAACAGACTGTCAAGGCCTTTGAAACTTATTCCGATTTTCATCAAGGGGGTGGAGTTATCAATCTCCCCCTTGATGAAAGACAAAACCTGTGCATCCCTGCAACTTAGTCAAGCATATATAATATAAGTAAAATCGGACTAAGTACCTGCATGGGTTAGATAAATGTTGGATCAAAATTTTAAAGCAAGAAGACCATCCAACTGAAAATAAAACCAGGGTCTTCCAAGACCTTTAAATCGCAACAGTTTTAAAAAGTCTCCACAGATCATCTCCACCTTTTTGTCTTTCAACAAAGGGAGGAGGTAAAACAGTCACTAAAAGTTTTGAAACAGTTTCCAAAAACCAGCAATGTTTCAGATTTGGGGTAAGGGTAGGGTAGGATAGGGTTAAGCTTCATCGTCCGGAGCATCATCAGTGAGCCGCGACCACAGACCTTGCAACAGCTTGGTTACCCCGCTCATCTCCGTCATAAACTCCTTGTGCAGCTCCTTGATATCCAGGCGAACTTCCTCCAAGCCCAACTCCAGGTTGTCCATGCGTTCATCAATGGCTGAGGCAGTGGGAAGAGCTTTTGAAGGAGAGGCAAGACTCCAAGTCCCTTGGGGGGACCGAGTGATGCCAACCTTTTTAAGGCTCTTGGAGTCGAACTTACCCGTATGACGCTGATGTTCTTCATTTTTAAAAACGATTCCAGAAGCTTCGAAGATTTGGGTCAAAAGGGTAGCGAAGGGGAGGGGAGTTCCTTTCCTGGCTTTTCTAGTGTGAGCCATGGATCCTAAAATGGTGTTGGCCAGATCAAGATCAAGGCCATTGAGGATTCGGTAAAGTAGGATCATGGCATTGTCGGTTAGGAGAGAGCCAGAGTTTAGACGGGGTAAGAGGCAACGCACAATGATGTTAAATATGATCTTTGCCTCTAGGGTAAGGGATGAGTGGGTTAGCTGCTTTGAGGTATTGGTAGATCCCTCGGGTAGAAGATATTTGGATCGGACAAGGGTAATGCAGTCTTCTTTAGAGGGGTTTTCTTGAGAGGGTGTACAAGGGCTAGGAAGGCCAAGGAAATCAGCAAAGTCAAAGGAGCTGAAAGAGATTCTAACTCCCTTGACAACAGATTCAAGAACCAACCATCGTCAGTGTGTTTGGCTTTGAGATTTATATAGAACATGCGGGTGAGTTGGGG
The DNA here is from genome assembly GCA_963922045.1 of Persicaria maculosa. Classification (NCBI taxonomy): domain Eukaryota; kingdom Viridiplantae; phylum Streptophyta; class Magnoliopsida; order Caryophyllales; family Polygonaceae; genus Persicaria; species Persicaria maculosa. The sequence continues at coordinate 44,289,667 of OY998257.1, read as the reverse complement.
ATAATAGACGGTTTCAAGATTGAGAAGGGTCCAAGCTGGGGATTTTTTAAGGATAGCAATGCATGGTAAGTTCAAACCTTCAAAGAACGCAACATCTAAAAAATCAGAACAGTAGATCCTACGAGTTCGAAACTCATCTACCCACTTACCAGCCATTTCAGCATTTTCAAACCATGAAGAGGGGAGGGATTGATTTACCTGAATGAGAGCGGGAGGATCAGCATTCTTCCTTCTAGCCTGTGTTGGAGCAGACCTCTTGGCAGGCGCCTCAAGGCTTTTGAGAGTGCCCTTCATGGTGCGCTTGGGAGGAGGAGGCTTGGCTGTAGAGGCTTTCCGCTTCTTTGGAGACGGGGGAGGAGGAGGAGGAGAAGGAGAGGGAGCATGCTCGGGCTCCTCTTCCTCTTCTTCCTCTGACCCCGAGTGCTCAGCGTTGTCTCCATCGCTATCCTCCTCATCCTCTCCGGATTCGTCTAGCTCCTCATCCTCTTCCTCAGGCTCCTCTTCAGAAGGAACCTCCTTGAGAGCCTCCGCCTCAGCTTCCTTCCGGATTCTCTCAGCTTCCTCCCCGACCAACTTCCTTGCAAGCTCGGCCTCCTCCTCGGCCTTTTTCTTCCTCAAAGCTTCTTCTTCGGCTTCCTTGGATGCATCCTTTTCCAGAATAGCATCAAGATCCTCCTCTTCTTCTTCCTCATCCACCTCCTCAGCGATGACCTTCTTTTTCCCTTTCTGCTTCGCACTGAGAGGCTTCTTAGCAGAGCGTTTTTTAGAGCCCTTGGTTACTGTAGTCGTGCTCTCAGTGATGGTGCTCTAGACAGTAGCAGGGACGATGGCTTGAGGAGTGGGTTCAGGTGAAGGAGAAGTAGCAGTGTCCTGGCGTACCTTGGGGGTGGCGCCGTGTTTTGGGTGTGGAAGCTTTCTTTGATTTGGGAGCCATGGAGGTATTCGGCTAGGGTTTCGGATAGTTTGAGAGATTGGAGAGGGAGAACTGGAAGAGTTTTGGGTAAATCTGAGGTTATGAGGTAATCGAGAGGGGTTGGGGTTTTAAATAGGAGAGATTTGAGTGATGGGACGGGGTTTAGGGTTCCAATGTAAGTAATGATAACATTTCCAATTTGAAAATTATTTCAATTCAAAATTCAAATCTTCTCTTAACCATTTTAGAATAGGAGGGAAATAACCGAAAATATTTTGTTCCAAAAATATCTCAATGGATAAAAAATATGTAACATAAATAAATTATTTTGAAATCCAATGAAAATAATACTTGATCAAATATCTAAAAAGATATTAACCAAATATATAAGATCCGATATCTGTTTTCTATCATTCAGTTCACAAACCTTGACATAAAACTCAAGGGTCTTGACACTTAGTAGAATTTATCTTTCGTAAGGGGAAAGCTCCCCCTACGAAAGTGCATCCTTGTTAAGCATCCCGATCTCTCGTCTAATGAAGGTGAACCTGTCCTCTGCCAAAGGCTTAGTAAAAATGTCAGCCCATTGATAATCAGTTGAAATAAAGGAAATGGACACATCACCTTTTTCGACGTGGTCTCTAATGAAATGATGCCTTACATCAATATGTTTGGTCCTTGAATGCTGAACAGGATTCTTTGTAATGGAGATGGCACTTGTATTGTCACACTTAATGGGAATGCCTTTGAGGTTGATGCCAAGATCTCGCATTTGTTGAGTTATCCAAAGGATTTGGGAGCAGCATGCTCCAACTGCTATGTATTCGGCTTCTGCAGTGGATAGGGCAACTGAGTTTTGTTTCTTAGAATGCCAACTGATCAAAGATGCTCCTAAGAATTGGCAACATCATGATGTGCTCTTCCTATCCACCTTATAGCCTGCAAAATCTGCATCAGAATACCCGATTAATGTGAAATCCTTTTGCTTTGGGTACCATAGTCCAAGCTCCTTAGTGCCATTGAGATATCGAAAGATCCTCTTCACAGCCACGAGGTGAGATTCTTTAGGATCAGCTTGATACCTAGCACACATGCAAACACTAAACATGATGTCAGGTCTACTAGCTGTAAGATATAGTAAAGATCCAATCATTCCCCGATACTCCTTTTGATTGACACTCTTCCCAGTCTTGTCTCGATCTAGGGATAATGTTGAGCTCATGGGAGTCTTGGCTGCTTTGGATTGATCCATCTTGAACTTCTTCAAGAGATCCTTAGTGTACTTGCTTTGGTTGACAAAGATCCCTTTCTTGGATTGATGAACTTGTAATCCCAAGAAGAAATTGAGTTCACCCATCAAGCTCATCTCAAATTCACTGCACATGATGTCAGAAAATTCCTTGCACAAAGATGTGTTGGTAGCACCAAATAATATATCATCAACATAAATTTGAATAACCAAAATGTCCTTTCCTTTGGTCTTGATAAAAAGAGTCTTGTCGATCAACCCCCTTTTAAAATCATTTTCTAAAAGATATTTTGACAAGCGCTCATACCAAGCTCTTGGGGCTTGTTTCAAACCATAAAGCGCTTTGTCAAGTTTATAAACGTGATTAGGAAATTCCAAACTTTCAAAGCCTGGGGGTTGAGCCACATAAACTTCTTCTTCTAAGAAACCATTGAGAAAAGCACACTTGACATCCATTTGATATAGTTTTATGCCCATAAAAGATGCAAATGCTAATAATATGCGAATGGCTTCAAGCCTGGCTACGGGAGCAAAGGTCTCCTCGTAGTCAGTACCTTCCTCTTGATTGTAGCCTTGAGCAACAAGCCTTGAATTGCCTTGTTCCTCACGATCTTACCATTCTCATCTAGCTTGTTTCGAAATACCCATCGTGTGCCAATGACTGATTGATGCTTTGGCCTAGGCTTCAAGGTCCAGACTTTGATCCTTTCAAATTCGTTAAGCTCACTTTGCATAGCAATGATCCAATCTGGCTCTTGAAGGGCCTCATCTACCTTCTTGGGTTCTATAAGAGAGACAAACGCGTGAAAAGCACAAAGATCTTTAAGTTTAGAACGAGTTTGAACACTAGAAGTAGGGTCAGACATGATATCCTTTAATGAGTGTTATGAGGAGTATTTGAATTTTCTTTTGCTAGTCTCAGCTCCTTGATTCGTCACACCAGCAGGATTGATTTGTGGTACATCTGACTCCATAGTCCTGTTAGGTTCAGTTTCAACAGTTTCTGACATTTCAACACTGTTGAATTGGACACCAAGGGCTTTGGACGAATCTTCAACACCTTGGGCCAATTCTTCAGTGTTGAGAATCTGTTCCTGCATGTTCCTCTTCTCTGTGTTCTTGGTAGCAGCATCATCACCTTCCTCGTTCTCCTCATGGATGTTAAGATCTATATCTGCAACACTTTCACTCAAAGAACCGTCATTGCATTCATCAAATATAACATGTATACTTTCTTCAACTAACTGGGTCCTTTTATTGAAGATTCTATAAGCTTTGCTACTTGTGGAGTAGCCAAGAAATATACCTTCATCACTACACGCATCAAATTTCCCAAGGTTATCTTTTCCATTGTTATGAACAAAGCAAGTACATCCAAAGGGTTTGAAATAAGATATAAGTGGTTTGCGGCCTTTGAAAAGTTCATAAGGAGTTTTCTTTAAGATGGAACGAATAAGACAGCGATTCAAAATATAGTTAGCTGTGTTAACAGCTTCAGCCCAATAGGTTTTAGGTAATGCATTTTCTAAAAGCATAGTCCTGGCCATATCCTCTAGGGTACGGTTCTTTCGTTCCACAACCCCATTTTGTTGAGGTGTCCTAGGAGCAGAAAAGTTATGGGAGATGCCATATTTAGCACAAAACAAATCAAACTGAAGTTGATCAAACTCCCTACCATGATCACTTCGAATTGACACTATAGGCTCGTTTCTTAAAGTTTGCAACTCCTTACAAAGTTTTGAAAACTCAAATAAGGCCTCTGATTTTTCTTTTAAAAATGCAACCCAAGTATATCTAGAAAAATCATCAACAACAGCAAGCATGTACTTTTTACCATTGGGAGATTTGACTCGCATAGGACCACATAAATCCATATGTAAGAGTTCAAGGGGTCTAGAAGAACTTACAACCTTTTTGGGTTTGAAGGAGCTACGAGTTTGTTTACCTCGTGTGCATGCATTGCACATGTCAATACCTTTGAAGTCCATCTCAGGTAGTCCTCTTACAAGCCCTTTGGACACAAGCTTCTGTAGTGTATGTGGACTCACATGACCGAGTCTCCTGTGCTAGAGCTTTGGATCATCCGTCAAAGCTTTTAGACAGGTTAAGCTTCCTTGTGCCACTTGATCAGCATTCACAGCGTATATATTGTTGTAATGATATGCAGTTAGTATAACTTCACCTGTATCTTCTCTGCACACTAGACATCTTTTCTTGTTAAATCTGACATTATTGCCACTATCACATAATTGAGAAACACTAAGCAAATTATACTTTAAACCATTCACAAGATAGACATTTTTAATACTATGGTTGGAATCACTCCCAACGCTACCAATACCAACGATGTCACACTTTCCTTTGTCACCAAGAGTGATTGTTCCTGTGGATTGCTCCTTTAGATCATGAAAGAGAGACCTCTTCCCACTCATATGCCTCGAGCATCCACTATCAATAATCCATTTTTGCTCCTTCACCTTGGTGATCTCCTGCAAAACAAACATCAACCTTTGTGGCTAGACCAATAAGCAAATTTGGATCCATTATTGGGATAGACCATATTTGGTAAAATAGTGCCTTATGGGACCCAAACTTGTGTTATCCGTTCTTTTCTCAAATGAACAGGGAATGTATTGCGAATGATATATGGATCCTTTCTTCTATAGGGGCAGGTCTCTTTTACATGTCCCTTTCGAGCACAATGGTGACACATAGGAGAGGTTCTGCTTCCTTTTGCCTTTACAAAGGTGGTAATGTGCTGCTTCTTTAAAAACCTTGGATTGTAACCAATACCACTTTTGTTTAGAGAACTTTTTTGCTCACCCAACATCCTACCAAGAGTGCCTTTGGATTTGGTAAAACTTATGAGGGCTGTCTGTTGGTCTTGAATCTTATTATTCAGGAAGATCTTCTCGTTCTCTAAGTCATGATGTTCACTTCTCAGGGACGAGAGATCTTGCTTGAGTTCAGATTTCTCTGAGTCAAGAGTCTTGACTTTAATGTCAAGACCTGAATAAGAAGCTTCAAGACTTTTGACCCTCATAGACAGATCCTCAATGGTTCTTTCCTGGTCCATAGTTCTCTTAATAACAATGTTAGTTTGGGCAATAAGTTTCTCTTCATTGGCAATCATATTAGAAAGGAATTTCGATAATACCTCTTTTGGACTTGCCATAAGTTCTCTTACGGTTACCTCAAGCTTCTCATCGTGAGATTCATCTCCTGATGCCATAAGACAGACATTGGCCTTCTCATCGTCGGAGTTGGAGTCAGAATCGCTCCAAGTTGCCACCATGGCTTTCTTTTTCCATCTATCACCCTTCTTGGACTGGCTCTTCGTCTTTTGAGGGCAGTCTTTCACAAGATGATCTGTTTCACCACATTCAAAACAAGACAACGGTTTAGTCTTCTTATCATTTTTGTTGTATTGAGACTTACCTCGGAATTTAGAAGACTCTGATCCATCCTTGTTGCTGAATTGTTTCTTCATTATGAGGATTCGAGCAAGGCCTCTTGTGATAAGAGCAAAAGGATCATCCTCATCATCATCCTCATCTTCGGAATCAGATTCATCTTTGTTGTAATCCTTCTTAGATTTGAGCGCCAAATTCTTAGTGCTTGTTGGAAGTTCTCCATCGTCTTCATTAAGGATCATCTCATGCGTGATCAGTTTCCCAAGCAGGTCGTCAAGAGGCAGAGTAGTGAGGTCTTGAGCTTCCTCTATAGCTGTTACATTAGGACCCCACTTTTCTTTTAGGAGACACCTCAATATCTTCCTTACTTTCTCAACGTTTGTAAAGCTCTTGCCGAGAGAGTCAAGGTTGTTGGTGATTTTTGTGAATCGTGTGATCATGACCTTGATAGACTCATCAAGCTTCATCTTGAAAAGTTCATACTTTCGAAGGAAGATGCTGATCTTGGTGTCCTTCACTTGGCTGGTTCCCTCATAGGTGTCGACCAGCTTGTCCCAAATCTCTTTAGCTGACCTACAAGATGAAATACGGTTAAACTCATCAGTGCTAAGACCACAATAAAGTAAGTTAATAGCCCTGTACTTTTTGGAGATGAGTTCAAGATCCGCTTGGATGTATTCAGACTCCTTCTTTGCGACTTTGGTTCCATTTGGTCCATCTTTCTCTGGAATCTTTGGCCCATTCTCTATAATGTTCCAAAGTTCCAGATCTTGGTCTATGATGAACATCTTCATCAATGATCTCCAGTGGACAAAGTTGTTTCCTACAAACAGTGGTGGTCTGCTGGTAGACCTTCTCTGTGCAAATCCTCCGCTTGCTTCACCAGACATGATCGAAAACTCACAAGCTTGTTAGATCAAAAGCAGTGAGTAAAGCTCTGATACCAATTGAAGGTTCGATAATGTAAAACAAAGTAATATAGAAATACTCTAGAAGGGGGGTTGAATAGAGTATGCCGGTTTTTCGCAGATTATCAAGACTTTTGAAGCTCGTGCAAAATCCTTTGAGATTAGACTTAATCTTTTCTCTGAAAACCTGAATCACAAAGTTAAACAGTAGAACCAAGTGCGGAAATAAGGTAAAGCAATAAGTAAAGGACTCGAAGAGTTGTTTACGAGGTTCGGCACGAACTTGGCCTACGTCCCTGCCTAGGGTTCTTCCACAACCCTAGGATTCAACCGGCTTTTATTGATTTACAAGACTTAGGATCCTAGTAGCTCCCCGAGAAGCCTCTCTCCTATATAATTGCAATCTAGTCAACTCACGTTCCCTTGGAGTCCTAGACCAATCTAGAAGAGCCCCACCTCTCTATGCTATCTAGTACAATCCTCTTACACTTAGTGAATCAATCGCCTAGTGTCTACTTCCTGAGTTACAAACTCTTGAGTATAACACTCTCTCGAAATAAATCCTATAAGCTCACAGTGTAACTCTCAAATGCTTTGAAATGAAATTACAGACTCTTAAGGACTAGCAGAGAGCACACGAAGAAGACAGATCTCGCTTGAAGGCTTTAGTGTATGAAAACTTGTGTTCAACAGGTGTGTTGTTGTCTTCTTCTTCCTTCTCTTTTTATTGAAACAAATCAGCGCCTAAGGATCTTCACCAACGGCTAGAGAGGATCATGGCTTGAGCTGGATCTTCTATCTTTGGAAAAATTTCGGAGGTCATGATCTTCCGATTTGAATCTTCTCAATTTACAACATAAGGAAGGAAATAATATTCGAAAATACTTCCTGAAAGGTTAGTGTATATATAATAATATAATGGAAGCATATAACAAAATAATATTCGAATATAATATCATATAGGACAGGTTTTGTGTTTCATCAATACTGTTAAAGCTTCAAGACCTTTGACACAAACAGACTGTCAAGGCCTTTGAAACTTATTCCGATTTTCATCAAGGGAGTGGAGTTATCAGGGACCAAGGGCAAGGGGAGGCTATTTGAGAGCTGAAATGAAGGAGATGAGAAGGAGGCTATGGCTTGGTTGATTTGTGTATAAGGCCTAGGGTTTGTGTTGTCCAATTTATAGGGACATTTGGAAAAAATCGGGTGAGCAGCTGTGTGTGTAAGCCGTGATTTTTGAGGGAGCAAGGTGTATGCGCATCCAGACAAAAGAGCCTCTGGCTGTGAGTGCGTAGCAGGGCAAAGGAGAGAGAGAGAGAGAGAGAGAGAGAGAGAGAGAGAGAGAAGAAAGAAAGAAAAAAGAGGAAAATTGGAAATAAAGAGGTCCCCACAAAAGATTTCAAATTAGCGGAATATACTCGAAACCCGCTCGCCCGATCGAATCCCGATTAAATCAAATTTAAATCAAATTTCAATTCAATTTCAAGATAAACGGAATTAAATTAATTTATATCAGTACTCGGAGTTCGAACGCAGAATTAAAATCCAATAGAACCTAAATTATCAACACGATGCCGGAATGACTTTAAAATCAAAACTTATGCTCGAGGACAGGTTTTCTTCAAACCTTATAACCCGGTCAAAATAATATATTTTATGTTTTAACAGAATAATAATATACTAAAAATCAAAACTGTGCCCCCTGTTTCAGTAGTTTTTTTTTCGCGCATTGCTGAAATTGAAGTTGTTGAAATCGAAGTTGCTAAAACTGAAGTTGCTTTTTTTCTTCTTTTTTTTCGTGTCACCACTTTGACACCGGAGTGGCTGAAACTGGAGTTGCTTTTTTTTTCGTGTCAGCGATTCGACACTGGAGTTGCTGAAACTGGAGTTGTTGAAATTGTTGTAATAATTGCTGAAATTAGCTTCTTGTTTTTTTTTTTCGCGTCAGCACTTCTACACCGGAGTTGCTAAAACCGGAGTTGTTGAAACTGGAATTGCTTTTTTTTTGTTTTCGCGTCAGCACTTCGACACCGGAATTGCTAAAACCGGAGTTGCTTTTTTTTCGCGTCAACACTTCGACGCCGAAGTTGCTAAAACCGTGTTACTGAAACCAGAGTTACTGAAGTGCAGATATGATTTTTTTCGCGTCAGCAAAAATGCTGAAATGCTAAAATGATTTTTTTCGCGTCAGCACTTTGCTTTCAGTTTTTTGATGTATATGATAAGAGCCTTTGACAACAAGCACAAGCAAATTTCAAAAACACGAGGCCAAAAATGTTTTTTTAGAGTGAACTTCAATTAAGAAGACTTGAGCAGCAAAATCAACAATGTGCTCATATTAAGTTTTTAGAGTGAACTGCAATTTCAGCATTTCTAGACTTGTAAATCTCTAGAACTAATCACGGAAGGTTGCAGAAAGTAAGTTTCACAAACAAAATCACAGACCAAATTGCTAAACACTCACAGATTGAGTTTGAGAAGCAGCAGAAAACGAATTCGAATTCCAGCCAACTAAAAAGCTCATAAGGTAACATTGACTTCAAACTGAACTAATATGAATTGTCGTTTTCTCCTAATTAACGATCCTGAAAAAGCGATAACATCATCTACCTATTTCGATCTGACCGAAGGCAATTCCGAATCAAATTAAGCAGTAAACAAAATAAACAGAGAAGAGAAAACGAGAATAGAACCTCTTTTTCCTGTATGCAGTTTTGCTGTCGATCTAATCGAATCTCCAGGGATCGAATCGGAGATCAAATATGCAGGGATCGAATTGGAGATTGAATCGCCGGTCCTCGGAGATCGAAGACAGCGCCGAGGATAGTATCTCCGTCTGATACGCCTCGGAGATAGAAGCGCCGACGACTGGGGCTGCAGTGGCGGCGGCGGAAATGGGAGCGAAGAAGCAGATGAACCACCCCAGATCTCCTCGGATTCGAATAATGCACAGATCAAAAATCTGTAACACGCAGCAGCAGGAGCTGTAACTGCACCCCGACTCCGAGTAGCAAGGGTAGCACTTCGAGAAGCCGGATTCGCCGACGGGAAGGGCACAGGTCTGAGAGAAGAAGAGGAGGAGCTTGCCACGGCGGTGCTTTGCGTTACAATGCAAGTAGGACGCCTCAGATCTGAGCAGGAAGAGGCTTCGGATTTGTGGTGGAAACAGGTCTTCGGGAGAGATCGAATGAGGTGAACCACCCTGGATCTTGGTTATCGCGAAAGAGGAAGATCATATTGGATTTCTAGGACCCGTCTATGTGGTTGGGGGGCACTATTTGGGGGGAGATGGACAAAACCCTAATTTAATAAGGGTGGTGGACACTCCCCCAATAAAAGTGAGAAAATAGGCCGGTTTCACAAATTAATTCCAATTTTAATCAACACTACTATCGATCAAATTTTCACCTAATTAATAAAAATCCAAAACTCTAGCAATAATGCTATATACTCAAATAAAACAAGGGAAGTTATTATATCTAAAGATTCTAAACAAACCCTAGATTTAATAGATTCGTCAGATATGTATGAGTTTCGATTGAAACTAATAGCAATATATGTATGGAATATATTATTCATCATTCATATATTTAGGCTATATTTTGTAATTATACAAATCTGTTTTTACCCCTATAAATAGAGGTATAGCAGATTAGTTGTAACCAACTTTTCCCGATTATCAATTGAGCTTCATTACACTCTCTAATGGAGATTGAATGTTTTCTCTCATTTGTCATGGTATAAGAGCGAACGACGTTATCTTGGTGGAGGTCAGCTTCTGCGTTCGTTTTTTTTTTGGATTCGGTTTTTCGAGTTCATTTTCTACTTGCTGGTGTTTAGGCTCTGGTTTGGAGTCATGGATTTCTTTTTTATATTTTGTATTTCTAGTTAGCTTGAATGTTGTGATTTGTTGAGCGAAGATGTCAAAAGAGGTGAATTTGTTGAGGAATCATCGATCTGATGATAATTCGCATAATAATACGAGTGATCCTTTGAATCTTGCAAACTCAGACAACCCGGGGGGCAGCTCATCTCGGTTCAGTTCAATGGGACGAATTGTCTGAGTTGGAGCCAGGGAGTTCGCCTGGCTCTAGGGGCTAAGAAGAAGATTGGATTTATATATGGATCTTATAGTCATCCGACAGATTTGGACAGGTTGCAGCGTTGGTTGCGAGTCGATTATATTGTACGTTGGTTGTTGATTAACTCAATGGTGAATACAATTTCAGAAAGTTTTATGTACGTTGAGTCTGCTAAGCATCTTTGGGATGAAATTTGTGAGCGATATGGGCAAACCAATGCGCCATTGGTTTTCCAGCTCAAGGAGTTGTGCTCTGTTTCTCGAGCTGGTAAGAGTATTGCTGAATACTTCAATAAATTAAAGCGCATCTCGAGACAGTGTATGTTTCCATTGCAAAGGAAAAGGTCATATCATGGATAATTGTTTCAAATTGTATGGATTTCCATATTGGTTCAAGGAAAGGAAAGGGGGTGTATCTGCTAACAATGCTTTTGGTGAGATTGGTGATCCTTTGGAACAAAGTGAAGGTGAGAGTGCTCAAAATGGCAAGATAAATGGTCACGTAAATAGACTATTAATAGTCCAATGTATACCCTCTTGCAAAAATAGTCATCTTTCATCAACAACAATAACTTCCAAGCCGGTTCCTAAATCCTAACTTTTATTTTGCACTAACGAAATCTCGAATTAACCAAACTATTCCAAAATTAGTTCTTTAACCAGTTCTTCTTTATTTTGGTAAATAGAGAACGATCATTCAGGAGTCGAATCGAAGACGTTCGGGTACTACGTACCCTGAGATCCTATCTCGTTCGACCACCCTAACATGATTTCGTTAACATTAAAGATATTCTATTCACCATTTCTTCGTTAACATGCAAAAGTATGGTGGATAAAATACTATGTGTTGATAAATTAATTACTCGGATATAACTGTGGTGAAATAGTGTGGTGCATTACATGGAAGGTCCTTGAACACAATCAAAGCTTTGTAGAAAAAAAAAAAGTATAGTATAGACTACCAAAAAGAGGGTATATCTTAATGTCCACTGCTATAAGACTCCACTTTATATATAACAAAACCCTCTATAAAATACAAAACAAGTTGAAGAAGCAAACCAAAAAATGCCAATAGCCCATCTGTTTATGATTATCCTACATACGTATCAAGTACATTAGTGCCGGCCTACAACTTAACCTAAACACAAGCAAAAAGAAAAGCAATATATTCACCATGTTTTCCCCCCTCTCGATTAGGAGAATCATACAAAAATATTGACAATAAAATTATATGGGACATCGAAATGTTTATCACGGACTCCCTCCTATTTCTTCAGTCTTTTGAGGTGATCTTTGTCTCTCACATTTTCAAAGAAGCCAATATGGCGATCGTGTAGGACATCTAGGGTTGGACTCCGACTCGTCTATTTGTAGTTCCGATTTTAGAACTCTAAGCTCTCATTCGAAAGAACGTCCTTGAATTGGTTGGTGGTACAACCGTCGTCGACATACCCCGAATCCTCACCTTGTATTAAAAAAAAATCAACCAATTGTCGATTATCAACTCCGACCATAAATCCAAACCCTATCACGAACACGGTTTAAGAGCATCCACATCCAAGGGTTTTCATTAACTTAAGGTTACTATAAGGTAGACTCTTAGTTGCAGTATAAACCTTAAGGTAATGCGATAGAAGAGGTTACCTAACTAGAGAGAGGTAACCTCTTTCCTCTTTCCAATTTTTATTTTATTTTTTAATAAAAAATAATCGTATCTTTCCCGTCCACATTTATTAAGTAATGCTAATTAAAATGAATTATATATGCATATATCATTATTTTACAAAAAAAATTATATCATTAGTTTAATTATTTGCACTTATTTTTTTCATATCATTTTTTAAACTATAGATCACAATAATACCCCACCTATCCCAAAATATCTATTTCGAATAAGATATTCTAAAAAATCATCAATTTCAATTGATGTTAAAAATGGTTAATAATCATCAAATACCTGAGTATCCAAATTACAATCCACATAATCCTACCAACATGTTATTATGTTTCTAATTTTGTTAATTTTCATCTAGATGTAATAAAATATATTAATTAAGTACATGTTAATTTTGTTTAGTTATAAAATTATAAATAAAAATAAGGGTGATTTTGCTAACTAGCCTATTTTGAACCTTTAATTAAGAATCGAGCAGGAAATGAAACAGAGCACGTCGACGTAGAGAGGTCGATATCGACGTCTGGAGGTCGATATCGAGGCTTCCATATCGACCAAATTGATAGAAGTCGAGTGCCAGTTCGATTAGGAGAAGGAGAAGCTCGAGATAAAGTTTTGAAGGGGTCGATATCGATGTCTAGGGTCGATATCGACCATGCCAGCAGAGGAATCCGACTCAGATTTTGATAGAATTCTATCCAAAGCTTGCAACGTCTATCCAAAGGTCGAGATTTCCTATCATCACACACTAGATCTTTCAAGAGGAGGCTGAGTTACCATGGAGTTTTAGTTTTTTACTTTGTTTTAGTTTTATCTTAGAGAATAAGATAAGGTTTCGAGCCTTTATCAACATCTATAAATAAAGGCCAATAGGGCTGAGTTTAGGCATTCAATTTAGATTCAATTTTCAATTATTCAACACTTAGACACGCAGAGAGTTAGAGAGAGGGAGAGAAGGCCGAGTGAAGTTGTAAAGCGAGAGCGGAGTGGCTTGTTCGGTTGTACTTTCTTTCGAAGTTTTAATTCAAAGTAGCTTTCTTTCAACAATAATGATGTTGTGTATGATGAGGAGTGAGTAGTCAACCCACTTCTAAGATCGGGGTGAGCCCGACGATAGCGATGTAAGGTAAGTGCATCAAAGGTATGATTTTATGCGATTTCGTCTTCTACCCCATGCGTGATCCTTTGTGAAAGTTAGGGAGATTCATTATTTGCATTATTGAAGTGAAAGCCAATCATAATTGTGAACTTGAATTGCTCATGAATTGGATAGTAACTCTTAGGAACTATGCGAGAGCCTCTAACCACCTAAGTGTTGGTAACGAAAGTTATTTGACGGAAAGGCATTAAATTTCATAACTTTAGCATAAAACTTACATTGTTATCGTTGTGGCATGAAACCCCGACCTCAGAAGCCTTTTAATTAATTGAATTATTTATAAAAGTCTTAAGTTTTGTTTCTGTTCATCTTCCTTCTCCATTTTATTTTCTTCGGACTCTTTTCCGACAAATTGGTTACGAAAACAGTTTCTGTGACAAGTATCGAAATCGATTGGAAGGGTCGATATCGAGGTCTAACATCGATATCGAGGTCTGTCTCGACGTCGACTTTGCTGCTCTTGTCTTCTGCAGGAACTGCGCTAGGAAATCGACCAGAACTGAGGTCGATATCGACCAGTATACTCGATATCGAGGTCTGCTGAGGTCGAAAGCTTTGATCGTGAGTACAACAATGGAAGCGCTGACATACCTCCTCGTGGATTCGATCCTGAATTACCCTACTACTACAAGGGAGGGGATTCTTGAATTATTTGTTTGGGACAGGGAGTTAGCCTAGTTGTGCATTATTTTATTTAGTTTATTTGAATCTCCTACACTCCACCCCCGCTGCGAATAAATTGGCGCCGTTGCCGGGGAGGCAATCAATCGCCACCTAAGTTAATCACGATCTTTTTCTTAGCTAATTTTGCAGGTTTATGCGATGTTCTGATCGCAGACCTATCCTGGAACCAATTAACGAGCCTAAACGTTTCTACCATCTTCGCAACAAAGCTATTCGCATCATGGCTAACAATGAAACACAGCCGAGACCATAGAGTGGCTGAGGAAGGAAATCGAGGACCACAATGCTACAATCGCTGCTGAAAGGGTCGCCGCCGCTGCTAAGCAAGCCCGTGCTGATAGGGAGGAGGATGCGCGCAGACAAGCCCAAGAGCGGCTATATCAGTATGCAATACATGCATCCGCCGCTTCATGTTCCTAAATCCGCTATTTTAATTCCTCACTCCAACTATGAAATAAAAATTAACTTCATATCTGAGATAAAAAGAAATACTTTTGAAGGAAGACCTAATGAATGCCCCCTGCAACATATCTCTACTTTTATGGACATATGTGAGACAGTTGCTGATGGAGTGAATTTAGAGTATGTTCGATTAAAATCTTTTCGATGGTCTTTGGCAGGGAAGGCACTACAGTGGCTTGAAAGTTTGGCTCCACGCTCGCTAAGGACATGGGCGGAGGTGAAAGATGCATTCTTGAACAAATTCTTTCCACCTTCTAAAACGGCGATGCTGCGGCAAAGGATCGCGGCTTTCAAACAAAAGCCAGGTGAAACCCTAGCACAGGCGTGGGAGCGCTTTAAGGACTTGCTGAGATCATGCCCAACGCATGGGCAACTTCCATATGTCATCCATGAGATCTTTTATAACGCCCTTGATGCGCCGAATAAGGAGAGGATCAATTCATATACCTCCTATCGGTACGTTAAGCTTACACCAACGGAGGCATGGGAGACCATTGAGAGGCTCGTGAACTTTGACAATACATATGGGGATGCTGCGGCCTATGATGCAAGGCCTGCCCCATCTATACCACTATATGAGCCTCCAAAGAAGATAGATCCTGATGTGTGGCAACAATTCCATAACGATCAAACACGCCGCCTTCAAAAGCAAGTCAGGTTCCTGAGCAACAATCAAACTTGTCAGGAGTGTGGCTCAACAAGGCATAACACTAGTGCATGTCCACATACTGAGCAAGTATTCATGGCGGAACAACATGAGGAGGTTAAGTGGACAAGAGGCTCTTATGAAGGGGGGAATCAACAATATTGGGGTGATCAAAGATTCTATCAACAAAGGGATCCCCCACCATATAGAGCACCAGGGAACCCTGAGCGGGAGACAAGGAAGGATGACCTGCAAATCATTCTTGATGAGATGCGGAGAAATCACGCTGATTTCAAACAGGCCACACACTCCGTCTATACTCAGCTGCATGGCATCAATTCTAGACTTGGGGAGATCGACGTTTTGAAGCGCATCATGGAGACTCAAATGAGTCAATTGGCAGAAGCAATACCCAAAGCGTCAGGATCATTCCCTGGATCCACTGTGCCCAACCAAAAGGGCAAAACCACTGGTCATCTTGCGGCAGTAAACCTAAGGAGTGGGCGTCAATTACAAACGCCCGAGCAAAAAGCGGAGGAGAAGGAGCCAGAACAGACGTCGATATCGACCCCCCTGTCGATATCGACCAGGGTGACATCGATGTCGACCCTCCTGTCGATGTCGACCCTGATACTGCGTCACCACAGAAATCGACTCCCCCAGTCGATATCGACCCTACTGATGTCGATGTCAACCTCACTACAGCCGCGGGAAGGAAGAAGGTGTTGCCATTCCCATCTAGAAAGGTGATTAAGGACCCAGCGGAAAAGAAGTTCCAGCGGTTCGTGAAGATGCTCCAAGGACTTAATGTCTCTATACCATTCACGAGATGCCATCTTATGTAAGGTTCCTTAAACACATCTTGGGTAAGAAACGATCGCTCTCTGAGATCGCAGAGGAGTGCAACAGGTTGGAGCTACCACAAAAGTGGGCGGACTCAGGTAAGTTTTCTATCGCTATAGGTCTAGGTCAATTCAAATTTAATGCTTTAGTTGACTTGGGCGCTAGCGTTAGCATGATTCCACTAACCATTTGGCACAAAGTAAAGATAGGTCCTTTGGAGCCCGTGGATGCAAGGTTGTACATGGCCAATAATACGGTAGTTATTCCAACTGGGATAGTGACGGATGTGCCAGTACAAGTAGGTAAATTCTTTGTCCCTGCTGATTTCCTAGTTGTTGATATAGCGGAGGACCCTGCTTGTCCAATTATTTTAGGTAGGCCATTCCTAGCAACCGTCGATGCCAACATAAGCGTGAAGAAAGGATTACTCTCATTCACGATTAGTGATCAAGTGATAGAGTATGCCTTCAATAAGACGGTGAAAAATCAAGGGCCAATGGAGATCAAAGCAATCAATGGTGTCTACATTGCATGTGGAGAAGCAAAGGTAAGAAGTATGACACCGGAAGAGCTTGAGAAGAGGGCCATAGAATCCCAAGTAGAGGAAGTTGTGGCAATCTTGAACGAAGGAGCCCAACAGAACATCGAAATCGACCCAGGTAAGTCGATATCGACCACTAACGTTCAAGATTGTGTGCCAGGTCTTAAGTATGGGGTCGACGGAGGAGAAGAGGAAACGTCAAAATCGGGGTTAAAGGTCGATATCGACCACACCCTACCGAAATCGACCACCATCAGCGCTGAGAAGGGAGGAAAGGAGACCTCGATATCGATCTCTGAGGGTCGAAATCGACCTGATCATATCGAGTCAAAACTCTCCAAATCGACTGATCCTCCAGGAGTACAACAGGGGTCGATATCGACCTCTGAACATCGACATCGACCTGAGCCACAGACTGAGAAGAAGGTAAGTCAAGGTACGGATTCCTCCTGTTTAATTACGATTAAGGATTTATCATTATTTGGAAGAGGTGTGCCTTGGCATGTGCGCTTGTGTAGGGTATCCGATGATGATTCAAGCCAATATGAGATAGGAGAAAAGGTCTATGTTGCCAAATCTAAGGACCATTGGTTCCCTACAAGATTCAAGGATAAGAACTTAGGACCGTTCACGGTGAATCAGATCCATCCCGGCGGAATGCAGCTGTGTGACAAGAAAGGAGTCATATTTGAGGCCCAAGCCACATGGGCTCTGTAGATGCCGCCTTGAGAAGCGCGAAGGAGGAAGTCGGCCTAGCGACTTAAAAGTCTAGAGCTTGTAACAAAGACTTAGTTTTGGTTTTAGACAGCTTTTGTTTTGGTTTTAGACACTTTCTGGTTTTGCATGTTTGGTTTTGTGTTTAGTTTTCAAATTGTAGGAGAGAGAAAAGCACAAAGAAAAGACGTCGAAATCGATGTCCAAGGTCGACATCGACCTTAAGGTCAACATAGATAGGGTTTGTGATCGAGGCCAAATCACCCTGAAGCCTGAGCAGAAATCGAGAGAGACATCGATATCGATGTTAAGGGTCGATATCGACCCTGCCTGCTATCTTCTTCAACTCCTGAAATTTATGACGGTTTAGTAAGTTTTCTTCTTAACCCTAGTTCTAATACAGTGAGGACACTGTAAATTTTAAGTATGGGGTGGGGGAAAGTCTTACTTGCATATTCATACTTAGTTTAGATTTGCATATTTATTTTAATGCATATATATAAAAAAAGAGAGAGAAATATGACCCCCATCAAAAATTTTGAAAATTTAGAAAGAGTCATGGAAGTATAAAAAAGAGCTCTATGATGCAAAATTAGATTCATTAGAGATATAACATGAGATTGCCTAGTTAAGGGAAGTCCCAATGAAGTGCAAAAAGAAGAAAACATAAAGGAGATGAAAATTAAAGTTGCTTTTGACATGTGCATGATAAGATGATGGAGGACTTTTTATGAAAAATTCCATACAAGCAAAGTTCATATCCTAGCCTTACCTATGCATATTTTCAAAAGTCACAAAGCCATATATGAGCTTTACATTATCATTATTGCTCCACATATACACATATTGCCCATTTTATACCTTATACCCTATCCGGGGACAAAGTTCAAGAATGGATGTCATCTTTGGAGTTATATGGAGTTGTGCATTATTTATGAAGTTGTTGGCAGGAATGAAAGAATTATGAATTATGGAAAATTTAATGAGCGAGAAAAAAATCCGATCACCTCAGGAGATAAAGGTAGGTCGACCCTGCTCGTTGAGATGTTAGTTCAGCGAGATGGGACACAAGGTGAGGAGTCCGAAGTACTAAGTATCCGGGACCATTCATGACACCCATGTTTGCGACTCGCAAGAAGGCAGTGCTAAGGTTAGAGAGGTAAAAGCATTATATTGAATAAAAGCATTGAGCGATGAGTGAAAGGTGAGATATTATGAAGAAGGAATGTGGAATATTTTGGAAAGAAAGTATGATTCCCCGGATTTAACACCACATGACCAAATATTAGCCCACCTTTATCCTTTTACCAATCTATACTTCCACAAGCTTGCAAAAAGTCCTCTTGATTATTAATGCTATGTCGCTAAAATTATTTTTGCATATTACCTCCTTTTATGAATGTGAAATTGCTTTTATGCACAGGCATGGATTTGGTTGACAAAAGTACCTTATCGAGGATGGCAATTGATTGTAGGGACATATGAAAAATGAATCTATGACGTTGAGGGTTTACTTTCTTCCCCTGAATGACCATTAAAGGTATTGCTTGGTGACAAACAAGCTTAAGTATGGGGTGTTTGATGTGCGCGCAAATTGCCATATTTTCTATGCACATAAAAGTCCATTTTTACTTGTCTTTTGCATGCATATTAATGGGAAAACATGGGAATAGTGTAGTTTACACTTAAATGTCAAATATATGGGTTTGCACGAGTTTCTATAAGATTTCGCAAAAAACAGGATAAAAATGGACGAATTTGGAAGAGCGGAAAAAGAACTCGAAGTCTTCTGAAGAGGTCGAAATCCACTGGGGACCTCGACATCGAGTGCATCAGAGACATAGGAATCGAGCAGGAAATGAAATAGAGCACATCGACACAGAGAGGTCGATATCGAGGCTTCCATGCCAGTTCGAGTAGGAGAAGGAGAAGCTCGAGATAAAGTTTTGAAGGGGTCGATATCGATGTCTAGGGTCGATATCGACCATGCCAGCAGAGGAATCCGACTCAGATTTTGATAGAATTCTATCCGAAGCTTGCAACGTCTATCCAAAAGTCGAGATTTCCTATCATCACACACTAGATCTATCAAGAGAAGGCTGAGTTACCATGGAGTTTTAGTTTTTTACTTTGTTTTAGTTTTATCTTAGAGAATAAAGATAAGGTTTCGAGCCTTTATCGACATCTATAAATAGATGATGTACATATTTGCACCTTTGTTTATTGCATCTTTTGACTTCATATTTCATTCGATTTCCAAAGAAAAGGTTCAAAAAAATATAAACTTGTGTAAGAATGGGCTAAAATGCAAGAAATAGGTTCTGCACAAGTTTTGACCTAACCATGCAGGAATTCGAGCGAAATCGGAGTCAAAACGAAAAAGCCAAGTGAAGCTGAGCAGAGGTAGATATCGACCCTAGACATAGATATCGACCTCTGGTGTAGATATCGACTGGAGACATCGATATCGACCCTGGATTTCGACACGACTTCTGAGTGTCGAGATAAGCCACACAAACCAGACTAGAAGCCTCGATATCGACACACATGCATCGATATCGACCAACGTCATAGACATCGACTGGAGTTGAACAAGTCGAGCAGGAACAAAGACCTCGATATCGACCCCCTGGTGTCGATATCGACCCCTGATCTCGACAGAAGATAGACTCGATTTCGAATGCGGATTGGAACTATATCTTCAAGGAGGCACGGAATTATCTTACACTTTCAAGATAGAGGACAGCTGAAGTTTTATTTATCTTTTACCATTAAGTTTTATCAAAATAAAAGACCTATCCTAATTGTTCGGATAGAGTTCATAGTTTAGATAGGAGTTACAATCCTTGGATAACGAGGATTAGTAGCCTATAAATAAAGCCCTAGGGGCTGATTTGTTAGATCATCCCAGAACAATCCACTAATCCAACCCAAGACAAAGACAATAGACAATAGAGTTAGAGTTAGAGAGAAGTTTTAGGATTTGACGTTTGCGAAAGTTGACGTTGAGTTGTAAAGCTTCGAAGTTTATTTTAATGCAAGTTTCTTCCTTTCAATCAATGATGAGTTCCATGATGAGAAGCGAGTAGTTCCCCAAAGCTCTTAGGGTCGGGGTGAGCCCGACGTTAGCCATGCGCGCTTGAGGTAAGTATTTGATGTTGATATCGTTGTGTCTATCTCTCCTCCTACGATTCTATGTTTAGTCCTAATCGAAAGAAAAGGGATTCATGCTAACAACTTGCGTTATAAACATAAAATTAGTAGAGACAATTAGGTTTATTTGCAAGAGTAATCCTAAGAGTTGGTGTACAGCGAAAGCTTGTCCCTCGGGAGAAATAGCGCAATTGTCCGTCTTATTTATCTCATCGCATGCATTGGTTAACGTTGTGGTAAACCCTAATCCTAGGAGTTGCTTTTTTTTATACACACAAAAACCCCTGCTTTATTTCAATTCATTGCTTCTCTCCCCATTCTTAAATCTTCAGCCTTTCTTTGCCGACGAGAAACTAACCCACTGCAGGAAGACATCGATATCGACCACTGAGTTCGTCGACAGTTTTCTGAGTCGACGACGAACATCGCTGCGGAGTTTTGCTGAGCATCGATATCGACACCTAGCATCGATATCGACCCTTCTGTATCGACTGGCAGACTTCTAAGCCAGTCGATTTCATGGACTAACATCGATATCGACCCCCACCAGTCGATATCGACTACAGTATTTATTTCTGCAGGTCTTCTGTTGCAGAGAACATCGACAGCCAAGGTCGACATCGAGGCCCAAGGTCGAAATCGAGGCTTTTGGTCGACGCAGACGTGAGATTTCCAAAGCTACTAGGATCCCGCTGACACGCCTCCTCGTGGATCGATCCTGACTACCCTTCCACTACAACGGGAGGAAGTCTTGTAATTATTTGCTTAGGCCAGGAGTTGGATTACATTGATTACATCTTTATTATTTGTAATTACTTGACATATCAAGCCTCTTGAAACAATCAAATTGGC
Organism: Persicaria maculosa; assembly: GCA_963922045.1. Lineage (NCBI taxonomy): Eukaryota > Viridiplantae > Streptophyta > Magnoliopsida > Caryophyllales > Polygonaceae > Persicaria > Persicaria maculosa. The sequence continues at coordinate 44,268,371 of OY998257.1, read as the reverse complement.
GCCGTTGCCGGGGAGGCAATCAATCGCGCCCTAGTAGTCTATCTCACGTCTCTACCTAGTTTGATTTTTCAGGTGTATGCGACGCGCTGATTGCCCACCTGAATTCGAAGGAGTAGACGACCCTGAGCGTTATTTCCATCTAAGGGCCCAAGCCCAAAGAATCATGGCGGACAACGCGAACCAGGCTGAACTTATTGAGCAACTCAGGAGGCAGGTTGAGGACTTAACGACTAGAGAGGCGGCATTTAAAGAGCGTGCGGATAGGGAGGAGGAAGGCCGGAGGCAAATAGAAGCCCAAATCAATGCCCTCCCCAGGAATGCCAAGCAATATATGCACCCCGCTCTCACAGTGCCTGAATCGGCAATTCTTATCCCTGCCTCTAAGTTTGAAATAAAACCTAACTTCCTTACTGAAATAAGAAGGCATCAATATGAAGGAAAACCTAATGAGTGCCCTATGACACATATTTCAACCTTCTTAGACCTTTGTGATACTATTGCTGATGGACGAAGTCTTGAATATGTCCAACTAAAAGCCTTTCGATGGTCTCTTACAGGAAAAGCATTGCAGTGGTTGGAGAGCTTAGCCCCAAGATCGCTCCGCACCTGGAATGAAGTCAAGGACGCGTTTCTCAACAAGTTCTTTCCTCCTTCTAAGATGGCGTTGATCCGACAGAAAATCACGGCTTTCAAACAAAAGCCTGGTGAGGCTCTGGCGACTGTTTGGGAAAGGTTTAAGGACCTCCTACGATCATGCCCGACGCATGGCCAACCACCGTATGTAATTCAGGAGATCATTTACAATGCTCTTGACGCTGCAACTAAGGAGAGGATCAACACCTACACCTCCTATGGCTACCTTGAACTTGCTCCACAAGAGGCTTGGGAGACCATAGAGAGGTTGGTGGAATTCGACAACACATATGGGACTCCTGAGGCTTCCGACACATCATCATCATCGAGGCCTGCCCCATCTATGCCCTTATATGAACCCTCCAATATAATCGATCCGGATGTAAAGGAGCAATTTCATAGGGATCAACTTCGAAAGCTCCAAAAGCAAGTAAGGTTCCTGTCAGCGAACCAAGATTGCATTGAATGTGGATCGCAGCGGCACACCACCATCGAGTGCCCACATGCCGAACAAGTACACCTAGCGGAGACTCACCAAGAGGCACGCTACATGAGGGGTCCCAATCACCAATATTGGGGAGACCAAAGGTTCCATCAACCACAAAGGAACTAGGTTAACCGTAGGGACCCTCCGCCTTATAGAGCTCCTGGGCACCCGGAGAGAGACCAAAAGAAGGATGATCTTCAACTAGTACTGGATGAAATCAGGCGGAATCAGGCTAAGAATGATCAATCCAACAATTCCATCAATTCTCAACTCAATCACCTTACCACAAGGATCGGGGAGATGGATATTTGGAAGAAGAACGTAGAGACCCAATTGGGTCAATTGGCGGCACAAATCCCTAGACCATCCGGAACACTCCCTGGGCAACCTACTACAAATCCTAAGGGGCAATCCGGGACGGGCCATATCGCAGCCATACAATTAAGGAGTGGCACCAAAGTACAAAAGCCACGAACGGAATCGGAGGAAGCAGCAGATCCAGTCGACATCGACAGACCAGTCGATGTCGAGGATGAGGTCGATATCGACCCCCATGTCGACCCACAGGTCGATATCGAGGCCACTGCAGAGCCATCAGAGCCGCAACAGGGGTCGAAATCGACCATCCCAGTCGATATCGACCAAAGCCCAGTCGACATCGATGTCCAGCAGGCTCCTCCGACCACCGTTTTGGCCCCTCCACCAAAGAAGACGTTGCCATTCCCTTCCAGAGCATTGGAGGATCCCACCAAAGGTAAGTTTAGGTGCTTCATAAAGATACTGCAAGGACTCAACATCACTATCCCTCTAACAGAAGCCCTAAGCGAGATGCCCGCCTATGTGCGATTCCTCAAAGACATCCTGAGCAAGAAGAGATCCATGGCAGAGATCGCAGAGGAGTGCTCAAAGATGGACTTCCCTGAGAAGAAGAGTGATCCAGGGAAGTTTGCAATCACCGTGGGACTTGGCCAACATCGCTATAAAGCCCTATGTGACCTAGGGGCAAGTGTAAGTCTCATGCCTCTCTCTATTTGGCAAAAGGTGAACATTGGTGCACTTGAACTTGTGGACATGAAACTTTATATGGCTGACAACTCATTCGTCAGACCCACAGGTATAGTTGATGACGTTCCGGTAAAGGTAGGTAAGTTCTTTGTGCCTACTGATTTCATTGTATTAGAGATGCCTGAAGATCCTGTAGTGCCTATTATCCTTGGTAGGTTTTTGTTAGCTACTGCAGATGCCAATATCAATGTACGTCGAGGGTTACTGACCTTTACTATAGGGAACGAAGTAATAGAATTCTCTTTCAATCTGACCATGAGCGAAACAAAGCACCTGGAGCAAGTAGTCCTCTCGCCGGCTAAGGAGAAGCTTAGAAAATTTTTGTTGGCAAGGACGGAAACAGCAAGCAGGGTCGACATCGACTGGAACCAGTCGATATCGACTAAAAACATCGAAATCGACCACCCTTGGTCGAAATTGAGTATGCCAGATCGCTGCCAGGAGCTTAAGTATGGGGTCACAGAGGTTGATATCGACCCCCACATGTCGACATCGACCAAAGCTCTCGAAATCGACCCTCTTGGGTCGACATCGACCACCCCTCAGCCCGAAGATTTCTGTTTCGGGCCCAAACAGGTAAGCCCAAGTATGACTCCTAACCCTCCCCTATCCATTATTGATAAATCAATTAAGCCGAGTATTGATAATTCTACTAAAGAGAGGGTCAAAGCTCCATGGTTTGCCTATATTGCTAAAGTTAGGTCAAGAAAGAGAAGAAAAGCGCCCAAAGAAGAACCTAATGATGAAGAAGCCTTGGTCGCCGAACTTAGATGCTATCAAAAGGACCTAGATGATCCAGGAGAAGGCTCGAACTCGAAGGGTCCCTACATAAAAGGGTCGTGAAGAATTGACGGAGAAGTCGGCCTAGCGACTCAAAAATCTAGAGCTTGTACATAAAACTTTTAAATTTTTCATAGATGTTTTTTTAGGATTTAATTTTTGGCTTTTTGAACTTTTAAAATTGAGATAATTCGTGCTTTATCTATAATCCTAACCAAGATTTCAGGTTATCAAGCAAAAGGAACAACGAAGAAGAAAAGAAGCTTCTGCAGAGGCAGTCGAAATCGACTAGGCCAGTTGAAAGCGACCCCCCCAGGGTCAAGCCATCTCCTGGAGTCGACATCGAGGACTCAAGAGTGAAAAAGAGAGGTCGATATCGACCCTAATACTCGATATCGACCCCAATCAGGCAGCCCTTGTCTTCATTTTCTTCCTCGACTTCGACAGATGCAGTCGACATCGACCTCTGACCTAGATATCGACTTCTGGCATCGACCAACCTGAAATCAACCTGAATCCGTAGGTTTGCGCTGTGAGTTTCTCTCTACCCTTGTTTTTCTTTTTAATACAATGAGGACACTGTATATTTTAAGTATGGGGTGGGGGAAAGACATGTCTTATGGTCATAACTTGGTTTTCTTCTTCGCATTGCATTAATGTTTAAATTTTTGTTCGTAGTCTTACTTTTATAAAATGTCAGAAAATCCAAAAAAAAATTAAAAATGTCAAAAATACAAAAAAATGCATGTTTATTTTTTGAGTTTATTTTTTAAACCCTACTTAGATGTCCTATGATGAAAACTCAATAGCTGACTTGATCATGTAAACCCTATGGCATATTTGGATGGTTTAGCCTAAGTCCTTAAAATTTTATGTAGATTGTGAACTTGTGATGAAATTGAGCACATATGATCCTAGGCTAAAAAGCAAATCCAACAAAAATTGTCCTTGTGAGAATTTTGACCTATAGGGAGAACATCAAAAAAAATCCCTCCGCTTTCTTGAGTGAATTTACTCTTCCTATGCATCTCTAAATGTTGTGATAGTTATTCAAAACCAATGCATATATATGTTTATGTTTATGAGAATTAAATGATGGAGGCATCTTTTAAGCCATTTTTATCCTCTCTTTACCTACCCTGCATTATCCCTGCTTGAAGCCAGAACATTAGCCTGAGCCTGAATTGCAAACTCCACAAAATTATCCCTAGCCGAATTGAGCCTGACCCCCATTTGGGAATTGAAACTTAGATTGGTTGGACTAATGCCTTGTGGAAAGAAAAGAGCATAATGTCCAGTTTTGAGCAAGGAAATTATAGGATGGTGTATATTTTCATCTTGTCATATTTTGTAAAAGGATTTTTTGGCTCACCATATAAATGCACATAGCTTTAGTATTTATTTATTATTTCCGGAAAAAATAAAGATATATCTATAGTGCATGAGCCAAAATCCTTAAGTTCTTTATTTATACAAGTGTTATATTTTGAGAGGTATATTAGAACTTGGAAGAAGGGTTGATAGTATGGTTTGCATCTTTTAGTGCATCCCTAGAACATATTATATAAAGATAAGTTGGGAAAGAGCATTATAGAGATTGAGCATATTATGAAGAGTTATGGTTTGGGTATTGCAAGTGTTGAGATTTAGGAGTCTTGATTCCCGAATTATAAAAGCACCACATAGCCAAATAATTCCATACCCTTTATTTCATACCAAGCCCCATTACAACCCCGCCGAACGGAGTCTTCTTTGAAGTCTTCCATTGAGCGAAAGTCCTCCTGATGGTTCTTATTGCATTTTCATAATTGGTTGCGAAGTGGATTATTATAAATTGCAATGTTTATGAGATTGTATATGGAATTGAGTTGAGAGTTGATCTTCATAGCCTAAACACATAAAAGTTGAGTGCAAACACATTATCCCTGTGAGGTTGGATCAAAATTGCATATGCCTATGGATCGCCAAAATATGTGCTATGACGTTAAATTCTCTTGCTTTGCTTTGCTACCACTTATGATGTTGCTTTTGACAAGGGCGAAGACTTGAAGGATGTGTTGTAGGTGTTGGTTATTGCTTGGTTATTGCTTGAGGACAAGCAAGTCTAAGTATGGGTTATTTTGATGTACATATTTATACCTCTTTTATTTGCATCTTTTGACTTCATATTTCATTCGATTCCTCAAATAAAGGATAAAAATAATATAAATTTGTGTAGAATGAGCTAAAATGCAAGAAATAGGGTCTGCACAAGTTTGAGCTAACCATATAGGAATTCGAGCGAAATCGGAGTCAAAACGAAGAAGCCAAGTGAAGCTGAGCAGAGGTAGATATCGACCCTAGACATAGATATCGACCTCTGGTGTAGGTATCGACTGGAGACATCGATATCGACCCTGGATTTCGATACGACTTCTGAGTGTCGAGATAAGCCACACAAACCAGACTAGAAGCCTCGATATCGACACACATGCATCGATATCGACCAACGTCATAGACATCGACTGGAGTTGAACAAGTCGAGCAGGAACAAAGACCACGATATCGACCCCCTGGTGTCGATATCGAACCCTGATCTCGACAGAAGATAGACTCGATTTCGAATGCGGATTGGAACTATATCTTCAAGGAGGCACGGAATTATCTTACACTTTCAAGATAGAGGACAGCTGAAGTTTTATTTATCTTTTACCATTAAGTTTTATCAAAATAAAAGACTTATCCTAATTGTTCGGATAGAGTTCATAGTTTAGATAGGAGTTACACTCCTTGGATAGCGAGGATTAGTAGCCTATAAATAAAGCCCTAGGGGCTGATTTGTTAGATCATCCCAGAACAATCCACTAATCCAACCCAAGACAAAGACAATAGACAATAGAGTTAGAGTTAGAGAGAAGTTTTAGGGTTTGACGTTTGCGAAAGTTGACGTTGAGTTGTAAAGCTTTGAAGTTTATTTTAATGCAAGTTTCTTCCTTTCAATCAATGATGAGTTCCATGATGAGAAGCGAGTAGTTCCCCAAAGCTCTTAGGGTCGGGGTGAGCCCGACGTTAGCCATGCGCGCTTGAGGTAAGTATTTGATCTTGATATCGTTGTGTCTATCTCTCCTCCTACGATTCTATGTTTAGTCCTAATCGAAAGAAAAGGGATTCATGCTAACAACTTGAGTTATAACATAACATTGGTAGAGACAATTAGGTTTATTTGCAAGAGTAATCCTAAGAGTTGGTGTACAGCGAAAGCTTGTCCCTCGGGAGAAATAGCGCAATTGTCCATCTTATTTATCTCATCGCATGCATTGGTTAACGTTGTGGTAAACCCTAATCCTAGGAGTTGCTTTTTTTTATACACACAAAAACCCCTGCTTTATTTCTATTCATTGCTTCTCTCCCCATTCTTAAATCTTCGGCCTTTCTTTGCCGACGAGAAACTAACCCACTGCAGGAAGACATCGATATCGACCCCAGACGTCGATATCGACTATTGAGTTCGTCGACAGTTTTCTGAGTCAACGACGAACATCGCTGCGGAGTTTTGCTGAGCATCGATATCGACACCTAGCATCGATATCGACCCTTCTGTATCGACTGGCAGACTTCTGAGCCAGTCGATTTCATGGACTAACATCGATATCGACCCCCACCAGTCGATATCGACTACAGTTTTTGTTTCTGCAGGTCTTCTGTTGCAGAGAACATCGACAGCCAAGGTCGACATCGAGGCCCAAGGTCGAAATCGAGGCTTCTGGTCGACGCAGACGTGAGATTTCCAAAGCTACTAGGATCCCGCTGACACGCCTCCTCGTGGATCGATCTTGACTACCCTTCCACTACAACGGGAGGAAGTCTTGTAATTATTTGCTTAGGCCAGGAGTTGGATTACATTGATTACATCTTTATTATTTGTAATTACTTGACATATCAAGCCTCCTGCAACAATCAATAGAGGCCATTAGGGCTAAGTTTAGGCATTCAATTTAGATTCAATTTTCAATTATTCAACACTTAGACACGCAGAGAGTAAGAGAGAGGGAGAGAAGGCCGAGTGAAGTTGTAAAGCGAGAGCGGAGTGGCTTGTTCGGTCGTACTTTCTTTCGAAGTTTTAATTCAAAGTAGCTTTCTTTCAACAATAATGATGATGTGCATAATGAGGAGCGAGTAGTCAACCCACTTCTAGGGTCGGGGTGAGCCCGACGATAGCGATGTGAGGTAAGTGCATCAAAGGTATGACTTTTATGCGATTCCGTCTTCTACCCCATGCATGATCCTTTGCGAAAGTTAGGGAGATTCATTATTTGCATTATTGAAGCGAAAGCCACTCATAATTGTGAACTTGAATTGCTCATGAATTGGATAGTAACTCTTAGGAACTATACGAGAGCCTCTAACCACCTAAGTGTTGGTAACGAAAGTTATTTGACGGAAAGGCATTAAATTTCATAACTTTAGCATAAAACTTGCATTGTTATCGTTGTGGCATGAAACCCCGACCTTGGAAGCCTTTTAATTAATTGAATTCTTTATAAAAGTCTTAAGTTTTGTTTATGTTCATCTTCCTTCTCCATTCTATTTTCTTATGATTCTTTTCCAACAAATTGGTTACAAAAACAGTTTCTGTGACAAGCATCGAAATCGACTGCAAGGGTCGATATCGAGGTCTAACATCGATATCGAGGTCGGTCTCGACATCGACTTTGCTTCTCTTGTCTTCTGCAGGAACTGCGCTAGGAAATCGACCAGAACTGAGGTCGATATCGACCAGTATACTCGATATCGAGGTCTGCGGAGGTCGAAAGCTTTGATCATAAGTACAACAAGGGAAGCGCTGACATACCTCCTCGTGGATTCGATCCTGAATTACCCTACTACTACAAGGGAGGGGATTCTTGTTATTTGTTTGGGACTGGGAGTTAACCTAGTTGTGCATTATTTTATTTAGTTTATTTGAATCTCCTACACTCCACCCCCGCTGCGAACAGTTGTTCTCTTCACAAATGCACCAGCTGCATGGGGGATGTATTCCATGATGTCTTCTCTTCTCAATGTGCATTTAAATGCATGAGAAGTTTGAATTTGGATCTGATTTGCCTCCATAATAATCAGCTAGATCCGAGGCATTTCCGGGCTTCTTGGGCTGCGTGTTGTGGTCTTCAATTTGTTGTAGACTTGTGAAAGCTTGAACTTGATGGTTCATGAGAATGGTTAACAGTCCTTGAAGAAGGTCAGCTTGAAGACACCTTTTCTGAGCTCAAGTGATGGAACCGAGAGGCAACTCATTTGATGAGTTATTTGGAGCTTCGTCAAGTTTCACTTCTTGATTGATCATAGGTGTGATCACATCATCCTCCCTTCCTTGAAAAGGATTCGACCTCGAATCAGACCCGTCTTCTTGTTCATCATCTCCTACAATAAAAGGAGATAAGTCAGCAACATTAAACACATTATGAACACCATACTCATCGGGAAGCTCAATTTTGTAGGCATTGTTGTTGAGCCTTTCAAGCACTTGAAATGGGCCATCTCCTCTTGGCTTCAACTTGGAATTTCTCAATGTAGGAAATCGATCCTTTCTAAGATGAATCCATAGAAGATCACCCGGTTCAAAGATGACTTCCTTTCTTCCTTTGTTAGCTTGTTGCACGTATTGGGCAGTTCTCTTTTCAAGTTGCAAACGAGTGGACTCGTGTAAACTTTTGATGTGCTCAGTTTGGTTTGCACCTTCAACACTTTCTTGCTCTTTTATGAAATGGGAAACCAAGTCAAGAGGAGTGATGGGATTATTGTCATACACAAGTTCAAATGGTGTCTTCTTGGTGGTCGAGTGGACTGACCTATTGTAGGCAAATTCAACAAAAGCAAGGCATTCTTCCCACCTACGAAGGTTAGTTTTCAACAAAGATCGAAGCAAAGCACCAAGAGTTCTATTCATAACTTCAGTTTGTCCATCCTTTTGAGGATGACAAGATATAGAGAAGAGTAACTTAGTTCCTAGTTTAAACCAAAGTGTTATCCAAAAATAACTAAGAAACTTAGCATCACGATCAGAGACAATGGTCTTAGGAATTCCACGCAATCTAACAACTTCTTTAAAGAACAAATCAGCCACACGAGAAGCATTATCGGTTTTATTACATGCAATGAAATGAGCCATTTTGGAAAACCGATCAACCACAACAAAAATAGAATCTCTCCCCATTTTGGAACGAGGAAGTCCCAACACAAAATCCATGGAAATGTCTTCCCAAGGAGTATGAGGAATAGGGAGGGGTGTATACAATCCATGGGGATTCATTTTCGACTTAGCACTTAAACAAGTAGTACATGCAGCACAAAATTTCTCTACATCCCTATGCATGCGAGGCCAAAAGAAGTGCTCCTTTAGAGTATTCAAGGTTTTGGTAACACTAAAATGTCCCATTAAACCACCTTCATGAGCCTCATGAACAAGTAATCTACAAATAGAACTACTAGGGATGCAAAGCTTTTCACACTTAAAGAGATAACCATCATGCATGTAAAATTGATCACTACTACCCTTATCCATGCAAATGTGATGGATTTCACCGAAATCAGCATCATTAGCATATAATTCACACATGAAAGCAAAGCCCAACATTTTAGCATCTAGAGTAGAGATAAGAGAATACCTCCTTGAAAGTGCATCAGCCACCACATTGTCTTTTCCCTTCTTGTACTTGATCACATATGGGAAAGCTTCTATGAATTCCAGAAATAAAGTAGAAACACTTAGAGGAGGTAGATAATTCAAATCTTGGGAAACAAACATATTATCCTTAAAAAGCACAAGCAAACATGTTTTACTCCCCTTAATTGCATACTCCACTTCTTTTGCCTTAGCTAGGAGATTCTGTTGAGAACTAGCCATGTTTGAACCAATGGACAGCCTTTTCTTTTCCTTTCTTCTCTCCAAGTTAGCTACATGGTCAGCCATAATCTAATGAGGGGCCATAGGATGAAGTGTAATTTTCTTACCTTCCATTTGGAACGTGTGCTCATTGGTGACTCCGTTGTGGATCACTCCTCGATCATATTGCCATGGTCTCCCTAAAAGAAGGTGACATGTTGTCATCGGGAGAAAATCACAAAGTATCTCATCTTTATATTCTCCAATTGCAAATGCAATCATGGCTTTCTTGTCAACTCTTAGAGGTGCCTTGGAATTCAGCCAATTCAAGGTGTATGGCTGCGGATGTGGGCTGCATTCGAGGTTGAACCTATCTATAACCTGTCGATCAATAAGATTGCAACAAGATCCTTCATCAATTATCACACTACATATCTTGTCTTTGATGAGGGATCGAGTATGGAAGAGGCTCTCTCTTTGAGTGGGCAAAGAAGGAGCATCATTGGAGATCAATGCTCTATTTGCCACAAAACATTCTCCAACAGCCACATTATGATGAATTTCCTTTTCCTCATCTTCTAAGTTTGGCTCTTCTTGGCTCTCCTCCTCAGATTCATACTCTTCTTGATCATTGAGTATCACTTGCTTTCGAGTACGACATTCTCTAGAAAAATGACCCTTACCCCAGTACTTATCAAGCTTTTCATCTAGGACTCTCAATAGGTCAGCCTTAGTTCTCTCATACTCTTGTTGTCTCGCAGCTGCATCTTCTTCCTTAGATTGTTGAAGAATGGCTTGCAAATCAGCTAGTGTGATAACTCTTCCTTCATTCCCTGCATTAGCCATGTTTTCCTATGCACAAACAAAAGAAAAACAAAGAAGAACCTAGAAAATCACAAAAACATGCAAACACGTTAGGGTTAGAAATCAAAAGATCTCTCTCTCACCTCCCTCATATTCTTTTCACTCGTGAATTTTTCTTTTGGGGGTGAAACTCTCCCTCACTTTGAATGTGATCTCACTTCACTCAAATTTCAGATTGTAAGCACACAAGTATGCAAACGACACTTCTTCAAGCAAGTGATGTGAGTGTGCTTCTTCCTTGCTAGAACAAGGTCTATCTCCGCTGAGGTAATGCAACTTAGTGATGTTGTCCTGGAAACTCACACAAAGGTATCAAAAGCACAAGCCATGGCAAGCCCAATGGCGAGTATTTACCAAATTCCAAAATCAAGTAAGTAATGCTCGAATGGAAAAGGGTAAACAAGGTTTAGGCAAGGCAGGGAATAAGGCTTGGAGTAGCTAATGATATGATGAGAATGTCTTGTAAACAATAACAACACAATTTGCACTTCAAATGCTCACAACTTGCACATAGAACAACTTTTGGAGCTTTTCTAACTTCTTCTCTTTTCTTTCTTTTTCTTTTTTTTTTTCAGAATCAAAAGAACAACAACACTTACAAATCAGAACTTACTTCAATCTTCAAGCACATTTCATCAATATCTCATCACCATATACTACGCAAAGCATTAGGAGAATAATGGTGCAACACATTTAAGGGTGAAGTTCAGATTTTTGGTAGGAAGGTTGAAGGTTCATGCAAACACTCAAGAACACTAGGTAGAAGCATAGAAAACCGAAAGAACAATTGATAGATCTGAATTTCTCTTCTTCTTCTTTTTTCTTCTTATTTTTTTTTACAGATCTTAACCACACATATTAAGGTAGAAAGGACGAAAAAAATGATGGGAAAGGCTGGAGAAAATTCAGGAACAAAGATGGATAGAAATGGCTGAAAATCGAGCAAAACAAACCAAAAATGGACAGGTAATTCGTACCCATTTCGCTTGAGAAACTTACCTTGAAGATAGCTCTTATACCACTTGATGAGTTTCCCCTTGAGGATCCTTAAATTTCAGTACAAAGTAAGTCGGAACAAGCCTCGAACGAACCGGTGGAAGATGGATGATGGAGATAGATTTCGGTGGAATATTTTTGGTATTTTTGTGATAATGATAAAAATCTGATTTGGGGGAAAACAAACTGAATTTTATAAAGGATAGGTGAACAAAAACAAGTGGATATGACTCACCACAAGTTCTTGAACATAGATCAAGTACAAACGGATATTAACGCACCGAAAATACAAGATCGGACCTTCGATATGACTCACCAAGGAGATGAAGTTTTTCAAGCTTCAAAATAAGGATATAAACCTGGTTTTTGATGATAAAATCGCGTCCTTCTAAGTTCTACAAAGGCTGAATAATATAGAGGAAGTTTGTGGACAGCTTGGGCATGCATTGGAAAAGGGTGGCTTGCATTAAATGCAATCTTGGAAGTTGTTCTCTTCACAAATGCACCAGCTACATGGGGGTGTATTCCATTATGTCTTCTCTTCTCAATGTGCATTTAAATGCATGAGAAGTTTGAATTTGGATCTGATTTGCCTCCATAATAATCAGCTAGATCCGAGGCATTTCCGGGCTTCTTAGGCTGCGTGTTGTGGTCTTCAATTTGTTGTAAACTTGTGAAAGCTTGAACTTGAACTTGATGGTTCATGAGAATGGTTAAGAGTCCTTGAAGAAGGTCAGCTTGAAGACGCCTTTTCCGAGCTCGAGTGATGGAACCGAGAGGCAACTCATTTGATGAGTTATTTTGAGCTTCGTCAAGTTTCGCTTCTTGATTGATCATAGGTGTGATCACATCACTGCTAATGTGGTTGAAAAATATTTTTTGGTCAGATTGGTAAATAATTTAGAATGTGCACCCTGATTGTGCCAAACAACCCTAAATATCAACTTCGATCCAAAATTTCAACCCAATATCTTAGCAGGTTCAAGTATCCAAGATATATTTTTAATACATTTGTGGTTGAGATTGAGGAAAGGCAACTAAACAGAATTGAAACCCCAAACAAATTGAGTTACATAAATAATTAAACTTCCAAAATGTGGGACAATATATGATGAATGTATCAGTAAAGTTATAATATGAATAAACTGATAGCTAGCTTTTAGATTTAGTACTATTTTGTCTAGCCATGTGCAAAGCTATAACAGCTCATCTGATGACACTACTAATTATTCCTCTCATTTTAGTCGACGAGAGACCCGATGAGGTAAACAATAGTTTGTTCTCAAATCGGCTTACATAGTTACATGGTTCCTGTTGAACCCTTGCTTGATTGTTGAAGGCCTACACTTGAAGCAGACTTGCCAAGTATCCTTTTCATCTCATCAGTTCTACCAACTACAATGTTGTATGAGAAGAGCAGCTCCTGAACAGAGAGCATGAAACAGATGCACGTTTGAGGTGGGCTGATTCTGTAAAATCACCAACACCCAGGCCCAAGCAACAGAGGACAACGGCACTTAAACAAACTATACAGATGCATATGCCCATTTCTTGAACATGAATGGTAATATATCCTCCAATTCCTCTAGGAAGAAGAGGATACCATTTCCAAACCTCTCAAGTGCAACACTGATTTTATCGTTCATTTAACAAAACATGAACCAACTCACTTCTAAATATACCACTAAATCTGAAATCATACTAGTAATGGTGAAAATGGTATATAACTAGTTCAGAAGATGGTTTACCAATAGCTTCTATGTATCTCAATAAAAAGCCTTTCTTTTCTTTTCTTTTAAAAAAAGGAACACCTGAACAAAGTTCAGCTCCTGCATTAAATCCATGTCCAGTAGGCAGTAGCTAACTATAAAATAAATCCATCAAATTCTATATACCTACAAAATGTCTATGTAATCATCAGTAATACCAAAACATTAAGAAGTCCACCATGAACAAGTTGATGCTGCCACCGATAAGATCAAGTGCCACATCCATCCAATAGTTATTTATCAGATTGACATGCTGATAAAACAAATTTTGAATATTCCCACTTTAATTGCCATGCAATATTCAATCTAACCATAAACCATGGAGTATATGATTTATGCATCAAACAAGGAATTCAAGCAGGATTGTTTCATCATCACCCATTAAATCAATTCACCATACCATCAACACAACTCAAAATTTCAAAAACCAAAGAGATAATTAAAAAACAAAGCGCACGCTATTACAACAGGTATGAAGATATTGGCATTTGAATTGGCAGCAGGAAGAGAAGTTGACATGCTTCCCGAGGTAGAATTCTATTGTCTATTGTAAACATTAATCACACATATTGTGTAAAGCCCCAAGTGTAGGGGTGGTTGTATATCCCACTTAAAAAAATTACCCACCCACCCCACCCCTATTGTGAGCAAGCTAGATGAATCACACCTACTGTGAGCAAGCTAGATCAATTACCCCACCCATCCCACCCCACATAAAAAATTACCCACCCCACCCCACCCCTAGTGTGAGCAAGCTAGATGAATAACACCTACTATGAGCAAGATAGATCAATTACCCCACCCACCCCACCCCACATCAAAAATTACCCACCCCACCCCTATTGTGAGCAAGCTAGATGAATCACACCTACTGTGAGCAAGCTAGATCAATCATTGTCAAATTTGCACCAGTTTAGTTGATGTTTGCTTAATCACACCTACTACTAAATCAAAATTAATTATATTATACAAATAAGGAACAGAGTCAACCATAACACATAAGCAACATAACCTCGAAAGCAATTTCAAAGAAAATATACAATTCAATATTATAAATTAGGTGCAATCATTTTACCTTTTGAATCACCCTACATCCATACATTTGAAGGCTAAGTGTCATCACATGCCCAGTTAGTTTATTTTCCAGTTCCATTACTTGAGCTGCTGTTCCATGCCCCAAAAACTGAAGAATAGTAAAAAATAGTAAGATAAGTTCATCTTAACATGAACACCAACTTGAAGAGTTTTGACTTCTTTTCAGCAAATCAATGTTCAGACCAAAACAAAATGAGGAAATGAAACCAGACAGTAAGTTGCAACTAAGGAGGTTGGTCATATTGTTGGATGCCATCGGTGAGGACAGATGCTGCAACCCGACACATTTGAGCCAACGAGCCATGACGACATCGTTAGCGTTACTAGCTGGCTCCGCATTATAGAGGGGCGCACAGCCGGGGTGATGGAGCATAGCAGTGGCAGCGGCATTGCTCTGCTGCATCTACCCGCCAATGTGGTACTGGGAATGGCGTTGGGGCTCCAACTTGCCCAGATCTACTCAATCAGAGCTTCAGCCAGCAACCAAAAAACAAAACAAATCTAATAAGAGAATAACTCATAAAATCAAATGCATTGAATCTATACAAACCCTAAGTTTTGCGATCGGAATATTACACAACACACTCACCCAACGGCAATTATTGGAATCCATAGGAGAACATCAACGGAGCTTAACGGAAAGGCCTCCCAGCCACAAAGTCAAAAGGGCGGATGAAATTGAAATTCGACCAACCCGCCGAAATCTTAACCCTAAAGCGGTAGAATTCGGAAGACAGGACCAACAATGGACAATATAGAATCGGGAGAAGGAAAGATTCGGTGAGGAAGCTCGGCGCTACTGTGGTTGCAAGCGGCGGAGATCGGCGCTGGTGTTGCCGACGATTATGGCGGACTCGTGATTGAGAGAGCATGGATAGCATTGATGGGAGAAGGAAGGAAGTGAGGGTGGGGCTAAAAAAACATTGAAAGAGGCTAGCACGCCTAAAAAACATTGAAAGTAGTTACTTAGCTAATTAAATTGTTAAAAGAGTACAAACTACAAAATTTTCTCTAAAAATAATGGACAATAATATATGAAGGAACATATATAATAAAGGTAACTAGGTAAACTCATAGTTGTAGGGAAAAAGGGAGGTAACTTTGAGAAATGAGGTAGATATATTTAAATTTAATTTAAAGAAAAAAATCAATGAGGTGACAAATTGTTATTAGAGGAGATGTAAAAAAAATAAGAGAAAAGATTTCCCAGGTTGTAGATAGTCTAATCAAACAAAATGCATAAATTGAATTTATTAGGTTTAAACTTTAAACTAACATTCGATTTAGTCAAGTTGCTGAATAGGTACGAATTTTTGTTAGATTCAAACTTTATAAAAATTTATATCTTCAACTATAATTGGTTTATGGCTCTTTCTAGTAGTTTTTTGAAGTTCTCTCAGACAATACCATCTCTTTTTTTTTTTTTGAAATTAGGAAGGTGTATTCTAACACCTTTATTGTGCAATTCATATCACACCGGACCAAAAAAAATATCACACCGGCCCAAAAATTGAATATAGGCCCATTATTTATTAAAAAAATATAGGCCCATTCAACAGTACCATATACTTTGGGCCGGAGTCGATCCAATTTAAAATCCGCTGATCCCGTCGAATGTAGTGATGCAATTATTGTGTTAGTCAACTAACACAAATAATATTTGCAGTATATCAAATAGAAATTAGCAGTTTTTTTAGGGTGTTGCTATATACACCGCAAATCCGGATTAAGGATTTGCACGTCCTTAAAGACGTGCAAGTCTGGGACTGTGCACGTCCACTAGCAAAGACTTGCACGTCCTTAACAACGTTCTTGCACGTCCTTAAGGACGTGCAAGACTTGCACGTTGTTAAGGACGTGCAAACCCTAGTAGGGTTTTGCGTTTAGGGTTTAGGGTTTAGGGTATAGGTTTTCCGAGGGTTTTGTAATGTTGATTGATAAAATTGAAGTATTAGCTAGTGGAGTTGAAGGATTTAGGGTCAAATTAAACAGAAAACAATAATTGTTAAGGTTTTCATTCGGATAATATGCGAATAACGTTACAAGGAACGGAAAAAAAGGTTTACATTCATAATTTTAATAAACTTGTGGAATAAAATCTAGGAAAATAGTAAAGGGCGGTCAGACTCGACACGCAAGGCTCGAAATCTCTCAAACTGAGCTTGAAACGGAGCATCCCATCCTTCTACGCTCGGATGATGATGTGCGACCCATTCTGGCGGAGGCGGCGGAATAGGAGCGTTACGACGCAACCAGATCTATGAGAACGGAAAATTAGAGTTAGAGTATTGACATATATATGAAAAGCAAGAATAGGTAATAAAAAAAGACGTTTGAAGTCGTACAGCGGCAAAATGGTCTTGGTTTCCGATGCAGGCTACACCAAGGGTTGCTGATTGAGGGTTGTTAGCAGGTGTCGGCGAGGTCATGGGGAGACATGTGAACGGATGATGCCAAGCTAGGACGACGAGAGGAATCTGATATACCGTTGCAAATACTAAACCCATAATGGGTAGCTCTATCCACCGTCTCCTATCACCATGCACAGCTCCCGCCCATCTCTGGTAGTCGATGAACTGCTAGAATTGGTACCCTCCCGTATAACAACCGGCGTACAGATCGGCGTGATCCTCCAAGTGATTGCATAGTAACGTTTTGAGTTTCGGGAAAGCAGTCTCGCCGATCGGTGATGTCAAAGCCGCCAAAGCACGGTAGCCACAATGACCATCTCCAATAGTGTCCCTCACCGTCTCAATATGACCGAGCATGAAGGGATCAACGTTGTTTCGACCCCAGTTGAACCCTCCGAACACATCATCACGTCCACGTCGAGCTGAGGTCGCTTGTGGACGATGCCGAGCAGCACGTCGAGCAGCACGCGCTTCTTCTCTCTCAAACCTTTCCCTTACCTCCTCGTATGGCAACGGGTTGGTTTTGCAGGCATTCCTCGACCCCCGAGGCCTCCCCTTCCTTCGGACGCTTGCTGATGAGGGTGGGTGCAGCTCATCCTCGCATACATCGTTGGAAGCCGTATATGAAGATGACAGCTCATACGTCAGTGGGGTGTCATCGATGTCAGTCCATGACAAATCCATCCAGAACGGGTGGATGTGCTCGGCGGGTAACGGAGTACCGGAGTTGACGTATCCCTGAATCTCATGGACACATGGGATCCCGTAACAAACCCTCCAATGTCGGTCCGTGCATACCGGAGGAACCTTTTGGTTCACGACGTCCTGCCACATCTTGTACAGATAATCGAAGCACTTTTTTGGAAGCCACACCGCCTCTAAATACGCCACCACACCTGGGAATGGGTGCCATGCAGCATGTAGCGCCCGACGACGTCGGTTGAATGATTCCTCCGACCTCGATTCGAACAGCCCCCAACAGTTGCCCTTAAAGATTCCAGCGTGGTTTAAATTCTTCGTGATCTTCAGAGCAGCTTCCTCGCATCTTCTTATCACGTGTAACCAGCAAAGGAGATGCTGGACGTCGGGGAAGACAACATTCAGCGCCGCCAAGAGACCTAGCTCCCGATCAGTCATGATAGCTTGAGGCTGAACCGTCCCAAGCAAGTTCTGAAGCTGACGCAACACCCAGGCGTATGTGTCTTCGTTCTCTTTCGACATGAAGGCATAGGCGATGCAGTAAGTATTGCCTGATGGTGTGAACCCGACCACCTCGCACAATGGAATCCCATATCTGCAAGTGTAAATATGTTACATGTAAAATACTTTATAATTGGCTATATGTGCAATAATGTAATCGTAATTAAGTAACTTACGCATTTGTTTTGTACGTGTTGTCCATTACGATGACGTAATGGAACCTTCGGAGAAGCCGGATCCCGTCGGGATGCGCCAGGAAGAGGTCGCTCAAGACGTTGTCGTCATCCGGATGTCGTCTGAATTCGTAGTAGTACCCTCTTTCCCGCAGATGGTGCAAGGTATCCTGGGTCATCGTCCGACTACCTCTTTCTTCGGCGACCATCATGGTGAGCGTGTTGGTAAGGCTCTTCCTTGACGTGACGCTGGTCTCATCCAACTGCCTCAATCCGTACCCAATGGATTTTGGAGGAGTGCCAATTTCCTTCATCCACCTGGCCATATTCTTTTCCCCCGCTGTCATCTGTCCGGCGATGGCGTGACCCTTCAAGATCGTTGGAAGCTCATGGTTATGAATACCGTGGGTTACCGTTATAACCCAGTGACCCGGCAGAGCTTCGTGTCCGTGTAGAGAGAATAGACAACCGTTTATCTTCAACTGCGTGCTCCGGAGCTTCCTCCCGCGTGGTCGGTACTCCCCATACTGCTCGCAAGCAAGAAAAACCCCGCCTGGACGATTCGACGCCCCTGTCCAAGACCGCTTGATTACTAAAATCATGCAGTGTCCCCGACCCAAGTCCTTGAAATGCGTAACCATTTCGTAACCATTTATTTTAATGTCTTTTAATGTATTTTAATATATTTTAATATGTTTTAATATCTTGTAATATATATTAATCGTTTTTATTGTTTTTCCATGAAAACTATCAAAATATATAAACTATATAATATCTATCAAACTATATACTAAAACTATATAATCTATTTTTTATTGTCTTTCAATTAGAATTTATTTCTATGTAGTTTAATATTTTTAAATATATTTTAATGTTTTTATTTTAATTTATTTTAATGTCTTTTAATGTATTTTAATATATTTTAATATGTTTTAATATCTTGTAATATATATTAATCGTTTTTATTGTTTTTCCATGAAAACTATCAAAATATACAAACTATATAATTTCTATCAAACTATATACTAAAACTACATAATTATATAGTATCTATCAAACTATATATTAAAACTAATTATAATCTATCAAATTATATTATAAAACTATATTAAAATCTAAACTATATTATAAAACTATAAAAATAAATCAAACAAAATAAATAAATCAAAGAACATACCGGTGGGGTCGGGACCGGCGAAACCTCTATACACCGCCGCGGAAGCGGCGGTAATAGGTCTGCCTCCACCACTCCACCGCCATCACCACCACCACCGGACGCCGCCGCCTCCGCTGCTCCACCACCACCACCGTCACCACCACCACCCTCCTCAACCTCCGTGGGCGCCGCCCCACCACCACCCCCGGCCACCGGCTCCACCGCCACCCCCTCCCCCAGTGCTCCACCCCTACCACCACCCTCCTCAGCCACCGGCTCCACCACCACCTCTCTCTCCGGCTCCATCTCTCTCTGTTTCTCTCTCTCTCTGTCTCGATCTCTTCCTCTCTCTCTCACTCCGGCGATCTCTCTCTCTCACTCCGGCAATCTCTCTCTCTCACACTCCGGCGAAGACGAAGAAGACGAAGACGAAGACGATCTCTCTCTCTCTCTCTCGATTTCTCTCTGGCAAAGAAGACGAAGACGAAGGGAAGACGAAGAGGCACGTCCTCTTCGGATTTTGTAGACGGGCTTGCACGTCCTTTAGGACGTGCAAGCACATGCTTAAGAACGTGCACTTTGCACGTCCTTAAGGACGTGCAAGCCCGTCCCTGAGGGACGTGCAAGCACGTTTTTAAAAAAAATAAAAACGTGCTTGCACGTCCGGGCTCGGGTGGCTGCAAACTCCCTTGTACGTCCTTAAGAACGTGGGGATTTGCGGTGTATATAGCCGAAACGTTTTTTTATTAGCTTTAAACTTCTAGTAGTTTTTTGAAGTTCTCCCAAACTACTGTTTTTTTTTAATTAGGAAGGTGAATACTATATGCTTTTATTATGCAATTCATAACAAATCGGCCCAACTTGAATAGGCCCATTTGCCAGTACCATATAATTTGGGTCGGTCTTTGGTATATTGAAGTCAAGCACGTGAGATGAGCAAATAATGTGAGATGCAAGGTTGTGTCAAACTTTTTCAGGGCTCTGTTCTAAAAAAAATTAGTATTATAATATTGATAAATTTAGAATTTCTATAGTCAATTGATATACCACATTATAATCGTAAGAACTAAGAACGCATCAACTATTTTTCAATTTAATATTTATGCTTACAAAATTTTAAAATTTTAAAATAGTTGTTGTATTAAAATAAAGAAGTTAGGTTGTAAATGAAAATGAAAATTTTGCTTTCCATTTTATATTTTTAATCAATTTTTTAACATGAAAAAAAATGTAAATGAAAATGTTGCTTTCAAAATAAAGAAGATGAGCAAAATGAAGTCGAATTATGGATCGAACCGAAGGTAAAGGGCCCCAAATATTTAAATATTTTCTTCCTTACCAATAAGCTAAAGTGACTTGTTGGTTAATTATGGAATACATTCATTATATAAAACTTCAAATATATTGGGCCCCCAAAATTTCGGGGGCCCTGTTCTGTTGAACAAGCCGAAGGGGTGCCTAGCACGGGCCTGGTGAGATGTCGAGTAAGATGGAAACTAGTTACCAAATTGGCTGCAATAGGTCCATATCGAACTATCAACTCTTGTTGGATGACCGATTCTTTTGAGGGGCTGAAACACTATCAAGTATCAAGCCCAACTTACATTCATGGGTATGGGCATAGGCATGGGCATGTGCGTGTACATAGAGTAATCGTAACTTAACATGTGGGCGAGAGCATTGAGTTTATGGTTACTCTACTTGAAATTTATGTTAGTAGCTTCACAAGCCAAGTAATCTCACGGCAAGTCAGGTATATTACCATATACTTTCACTCTGCTAATGGCATAGCAACATACGGCTGCATCTTTGTCATCCAAGAGATTAGAAAGTCACCTAGTAGGATACAAAATTCAATTAGTGACTTCCACATCATAGGACAACTTTGCCAATTTGCATCACAGAAAGCTCTAGGTTGCAACTTAGACTTCTTTGATATGAGCAATCCTTGTCCTGATGTTCCTTTTAAGTACCTCAAGACATGCTTCGCAACTCTCTAATGTTCATCAGTAGGAGAGTGCATAAACTGACTCAAAACCTGCATTATATAACAAATATCAAGTTTAGTGATGGTTAAGTATATCAGTCTTCCAACCAGTATGCACCAGCATCTACCACATCTTTACTTCCTTCCGTGGCAAGTTTTTCCTTCGGATCGAGTGGAGTTTTAGATGGATTTGACTCCATCATCCTAGTCTCTTTTAACAACTTAAGGATCTATTTTCTCTTATTTAAAAAGTATCCTTCAGAGGTTTTATTAATCTCAATGCCAAGAAAATACTTGAGCTCTCCTAGATCCTTAATTTGAAAATGAAGCTTGAGTTGAACCCTGAGTTTGATGATCTCTTGCTCATCATCTCATGTGATGATGATATCATTCATATACACAAGAAGAGATATAAATGATTTTTCCTATCTTTCTTGTAAACAATGAATAATCAACTCTGGATTGCTTAAAGCCTGCAACCTTCACAACTTCAAAAAACTTAGCAAACCATTGTCTTGGTGCCTGCTTGAGTCCATATAAACACTTCCTGAACTTGCCTGCCATCATTCTTGTCATTGCACTCACTCAATGCCACCTCTTGAGTGCAAAGTTTATTATGATCTCTATATTGATGAAGGAATAAGCTTGAGGGAGCTCCATATACACAACCGGATCGACATCACCATGCAAAAAAAGCATTTGTAATAACCATTTGACTAACAACCCACCCTCTAACAACAACCACAACTAAGAGAGTCCTAACAGATATCATTTTAGCCACAGGAGCAAAAGTCTCTCCATAGTCAATACCTTCAACCTAAGAGAACCCACAAGCCGCCAATTGAGCTTTATTCTTGTCTAAGGAACCATCAGACTTGAATTTTAGCTTAAACAACCATTTATAAGTCATCATAGACTGATCCACAGGTCTGGCTACCACATCCCATGTATGAGTAGCTTCAAGAGCATTAAGCTCAGTCAACATAGCATCACACCACTCAGCCTGAGTAATATCCTCTATCATAGATTGAGGTTTTGATAACTTGGCTAAATTACATATGAGCTTGTGATAAGAAGGTGAGCAAGTAGAAGAAGCCAGAGAAGATAAAAGAGGGTGAGGTGAGGTTAATGACTTACCACAAGGATGTGGGATCATTGCAGTGGAAGGAACAGTAGGTGTCGCACACACAAAATCTTGATGCCCACTGGGTGGCTTGTGAATTCGAGAGGACCTCCCGATAGGTGCCACAGAGTCAGGCACCATAGGGATGAGGTCAAATTCAAGAGGTACAAGAGAAAGAGAATAGTCCATATGAGATAATGTCCCACACTTTAAAGAGGGAGAAGAGATCTGTTGTATATCAATGGGGTGAAAAATGGGAATGTCATCAACTCTTGGATAAGCTGAAGGAGTTACAACCAAACCTTTTTAGAAGATATAGGATCCCCAATGCATTCATTATCTGATTCCTTGATTAAATAATTGTTTTCTCTTGTGGCACAAAGGAGAGTCCTCTCAAGTCTAACACCAAAGACACATTAGGCTTTTTACAATCCTAACCAATGGTGCATTTTTAGATTAAACAACTTTCTTAATGATATTATTCATATCTTATTCTTTCTACTATCCCTATAGCTTTCAATTGTTTTTTTTCACATCTTCTTCTTTCTACTTTCCCTTTAGCTTAGTGATGTTACAAATGGGAGAGCAAGTAACCTGACGGGGCACAAGATATGCATCATAAGTCACATGATAATTCATTCTTCTATTTCTCCTTTAAATATCTTAAGTCTTTTAATTTTATGATTACCTTATGAACATAAATTATTGGGTAAATTACACATAACCACCCGTAAATTATGATTCTTTTCACATAACCACCCATAAATTTATAAATTACATAAAATCACCCATAAAATAGATTTTTTTCAAAAGACCACCCATTTGTTAAATATTGATTTGTTTCATTTGTAAAGACAAAATACCCCCATATTTTAGTTTTTTTTAAAGTAACTAGTACAATTCTCGCGGTGTGACACTGTTTATTTAAAATAAAATCTTAATAATTAATTAAATTAATATTATACAATTAAATAAAATATTATTTTAATATTTTGAATTAAACTTGTAATAGCAAACTCATAAGAGAAGGGTATAATAAGATTATTCAAGATGAACTCTATTATGATAATATATAAATATTTACAAAATAGATAAAGGTTATATATTAATTTGATATTTTGAATTAACGCATTTGTTATGTGAAATATGAAAATCAGTTGTAAAAAGGGGGGGAAAGTGATTTGTTAAAAATGAGATGATTATGGTGGATATGACACATATGCAAAAATTATTTTGTTTTAAAATTATATATATATATATATATATATAGATAATCTGGTTTTTTAAAATAATAATAATAATAATATGGGTTTATTTTAGACTCATCCACATCTTATTCAACATTTGAAGGAGAGAAGATCGTCAAGAGCCATTGCAAATCTTTGTTTTTCACATTAAATCTGATGTAGATATATTGGTTAGGACATTTATATATATTCTACAATGTTTAATTTCCTTACTTTTTTTAAGGAGGGACGTCAAATTGAATAGCAAAATACATATAATAGTTTTTCTATAAAAACAAATACACTTAAATAAGGGGTATTTTAGTCTTTTCAAACAAAACAAATAGAGGTTTAATGGGTGGGTGGTCTTACGAAAGCATATTGAATTTACGGGTGTTTTAATGTAATTTCGAATTTTATGGGTGGTTATATGAAAAGTATCATAATTTACGGGTGGTTACATGTAATTTACTCTAAATTATTTATACTTCCTACCTATCATATATACTGGTCATCTACACTTTTTCTGGTTCTGTTACCGCAAAATGCCTTAGCTTAGTGGACTAGTACCGTGCTCCAACCAGATGGGGGCTTAGGTAAAAAAATATCAGCGTGTTACATACTAGAGAGAAAGGATGAGTTGAGATCAAAATTATGATTAATAATAACTAAAAAAAGGATTGCAATTCATTTCCTTTCCTTTTCTGTGTCCATAATCTTCTACAAAATGGGGGCTATCTGAAAAAAAAATCGAGTGTTAATTCATTATGAATGCTTGTTTTATGCTTTAAAATCATTATATTATTATCAATCTTTCTATTCTATGCCCAAAGGACATAGAATAAGCAAAATCATCCTACGTCATAAATAAGCAAAAGAAGTAATGATTGCAAAGTAATAATAATATGAGGAAAACACTTCACTTGTAATTCTTGACAATGGTTGAGGTTCATGATCCTTGGAATGACTTCATTGTTATTCTTAAAGTTATGCCTACTTGTACTAGATAGATTGATCTAAAACTAACAATCAATTACATTCAATGTATAACTACAAAGAACACCATAAAGTTTTAAGTGCTTTGGCCAATAAGCAATATCAATTCAATGCAATTAGGAATCACAAGATTGCCAGTGGTAAAGCTTCTAATCCTAATCTCATAGAATCAATACAAACTAATAGTCATCATTCTACAGAGACAATTGATTCTTTCACAGGATCAATTTCCCTCGCTTGCTACAAAGAAACCAATCTAATGAAAGGAATCGCTAGCAAAGATGCAGTTTTTGTCTAGACGATCAGTCATAGAGAGAACATGTGCAAATACTTTATCAATGAAGAACAAAGATAATGAATAAACTTATAAATAAAAATATGAAATCAAATCCTCACAATTCATCCAACCATATCTTTGAATCACAGGCGAAAATATGAGTTTAGCAACTCATAGCCAAAGTATCCCTCTCAACATTGAACTAACTAACACTTGTCTAACTACCACCCACGCTAAGTGGCTGAAAACAATATAAATATAACCTCAAAGAGTCGTGCAAAACCCTAGGAAATAAAATAATAACAAACTAATAATAATAAGATCTTCGGATGAAATCACAATAGCTGAACGCGCTGTACCGGCGGGCGCCGCTAATACAGTGCCGCAATTCTTCTTTGTCTTCGACATTATCCTTATTAGCTCCCTTGATGCTCCTTCCTTAGCCTCTCTTATGCTCCAAAATCACCTCCTCTGAATCTCTCAAGCCTCCCTTCAAGCTCGGATTATAAAACTGCACAATAAACACAAAATAGCGTAGATTACGAACTCGAATACTCCAAATGCAAGACAATGTAAATAAGACAAAACACATGCAATATGAATACTTAAATGCAATAAAACATATCTATAATGCCTATCTAAAATATGCATTATCAAATCCCCCCACATTTAAGCTCTTGCTTGTCCTCAAGCAAATGAAGAATAAACATTAATCAATGCATCCCACAGGAGATTCCTTCGTAATTTTACCTCATCAAAATCAACATCAAACCAAAGTGCAAATATGAACAAGGCACATAAACATCATAACATGTATATGGATGATCAAGTAGCCCACATGCTTATCAATCCAACCTCGCAAGGGAGAATATGTGTTTCTCTCACTCTCATGTGTTTAAGCTTTAAGCATATACTCAACTCAGTTCCATATGCAAACATCAACTCAAATATTGACAGTTATATCACAAAATATCCACCGGATACATCAAAGAAAAATAAGAAACATCAAGAGGACTTGCGCTCTATGGAAATCTTCAAAGAAGACTCCATTCAGCGGGGTTGTAGTGGGGCTTGGTAGAACATAAATGCAAGGAATTGTATTTGGTTATGTGGTGCTATTGTTGATAGGAGGAAATCGAGTTCTTCAAACAAATATATAAAATATAAATGCAAATCGAATCCTAGCCTATGCAAATAATTACAAGACTTCTCCCGTTGTAGTGGAAGGGTAGTCAGGATTGATCCACGAGGAAGCAAGTCAGCGGGATCCTAGTAGTGTTGGAAAGCTCACATCTTTTGTCGACCAGAAGCCTCAATCTCGACCTTGGTTCTCGATTTCGACCTTGGTTGTCGATCCTTTCTGCAACAGAAGACTTGCAGAGACAAAAACAAGCAATCGATATCGACTAGGGAGGTCGATATCGATGTTAGTGCAAAAATTGACTGGCTCAGAAGACTGCTAGTCGACTCAGGGGATGGTCGATATTGAGGTTGGGGGTCGATATCGATGTCAGCAGCTCGTGCAGGATGATCGACATCGACACAGAAAATCATCGACGAAGCAAAGTGGTCGATATCGATGTTGGAGGTCGATATCAATGTTGGTTCCTGCAAAGTTGTTAGCTTTTGTCGGCAAAGAAAGGCCGAAGAACTTAGGATGAATAAGGAACGATGATCAGAATAAAGATAGTGTTTTTATGTGAATAAAATATATAAAAAGCAACTCCTAGGATTAGGGTTTACCACAATGTTAACCAATGCATGCGATAAGGCAAATAAGACGGACAATTGCGCTATTTCACCAGAGGGACAAGCTTTCGCTGTACACCAACTCTTAGGATTACTCTTGCAAATAAACCTAATTGTCTCTACCAATTTTATGTTTATAACTCAAGTTGTTAACATGAATCCCTTTTCTTTCGATTAGGACTAAACAAAGAATCGTAGGAGATGATATAGACACAACGATATCAACATCTAACACTTACCTCAGGCACGCATGGCTAACGTCGGGCTCATCCCGACCCTAGAAGCTTCGGGAGACTACTCGCACCTCATCGCATGAAACATCATTGATTGAAAGGAAATTTACATTAATAACTCCGAAACCTTACAACTTAACGTCGGCTTTCGCAAACGCCAAACCTTAAAGCTTCTTCCTAACTCTAACTTTATCGTATGATTGAATGTGTTTTCTTGGATGATTAAAAGCCAGGACCCTGGGGCTTTATTTATAGGCTACTAATCCTTTCTAGCCAAGAATTGTATCTTCTATCTAAACTATAATCTCTATCCAAACAAGTAGGATAGATATTTTATTTTAGGTAAATATCTAAATAACTTAATAAAGCTTTAAGGTAAAAAACAAATAAACCTCAACTGTAATCTATCTAAATCTATAGATAATCCGTGGCTCTTGAAGATAGAATTGCAATCCACGTCTCGAAAAGCGTGTCCAACCCGTGTCGAAATCTAGTCGATATCGACCAAACAGGTTGATTTCGATCTCTCTATTTCTGCTCGACGGGCTCAGCTCTACTCGATTTCTGGGACTTGGTTGATATCGATGTCAGGTGATCGATATCGAGTGCTTTTCTTCTGCTAGTGTATGATCTGTCTCGACACTCGGGTCTGTGTCGATGTGTAGTCGATATCGACCATGTAGGTAGATTTCGACCTCTTCTCAACTTCACTTGGTTTCTTCGTTTTGACTCCGATTTCGCTCCAATTCCTACATAATTAGACCAAAACTTCTGTAGACTCTATTTCTTGCACATTAGCTCATTCTACACAAATTTATATTATTTTTATCCTTTATTTGAGGAATCGAATGAAATATGAAGTCAAAAGATGCAAATAAAAGAGGTATAAATATGTACATCAAAATAACTCATACTTAGACTTGCTTGTCCTCAAGCAATAACCAAGCAATAACCAACAACTACAACACACCCTTCAAGTCTTCGCCCTTGTCAAAAGCAACATCATAAGCGGTAGCAAAGCAAAGCATGTGAATTTAACGTCATAACACATACTTAAGCGATCCATAGGCATATGCAATTTTGATCCAACCTCACAGGGATAATGTGTTTGCACTCAACTCTCATGTGTTTAGGCTATGAAGATCAACTCTCAACTCGATTCCATATACATACTCATAAACATTGCAATTTATAGGAATCCACTTCGCAACCAATTATGAAAATACAATAAGAACCATCAGGAGGACTTTCGCTCAATGGAAGACTTCAAAGAAGACTCCATTCGGCAGGGTTGTAATGGGGTTTGGTATGAAAATAGAGGGGTATGAAATTATTTTGCTATGTGGTACTTATAAAATTCGGAAATCAAGCCTTCTAAACCTCAATACTACAATATCCAAACCATAACTCTTCAATGTTGCACTTTCCATACTCATCTTCCTTAATGCTCATCAACCCTTCTTTCAAACTCTATTATGCTCTCAAAAGTATAGACCTTGTATGAAATAAGTAAAGAACTACGGAATTTGGCTCATGCACAATATATATCTCTCTTTTTTTTTCTTTTTTTTTTCGATTTTTTTGCACGAAATTAAATGAATAAAACTAATAAGTGTGCATTTATATGGTGAGCCAAAAATCCTTTTACAAAGTATGACAAGATGCGAATATGTACCAACCCATAATTTCCTTTGCTTAAAACTAGATAATATGCACTTTTCTTTCCACAATGCATTATTCCAACCAATCTAAGTCTCAATTCCCAAATGGGGGTCAGGCTCAATTCGGCTAGGAATAATTTTGTGGAGTTTGCAATATAAGGCTCACGCTAATATTTTGGCTTCAAGAAGAGATAATGCAGGGTAGGTAAAGAGAGGATAAAAATGGGTTAAAAGATGCCTGCATCATTTAATTCTCGTAAACATAAACATATATATGCATTGGCTTTGAATAACTATCACAACATTTAGAGATGCATAGGAAGAGTAAATTCACTCAGGGAAGCAGATGGATTTTTGATGTTCTCCCTATAGGCCAAAATTCTCACTAGGACAATTTTTGTTGGATTTGCTTTTTAGCCTAGGATCGTATGTGCTCAATTTCATCACAAGTTTACAATCTACACAAAACCATTTTAAGGACTTAGGCTAAACCATCCAAATATGACATAAGATTTACATGATTAAGTCAGCTATTGAGTTTTCATCATAGGACATCTAAGTAGGGTTTAAAAATAAACTTAAAAATAAACAGGCATTTTTGGTATTTTTGACATTTTCTAATTTTTTTTTGACATTTTCATAAAAGAAGAAACGAAGAACAAAAACTTAAACATGAATGCAATGCGAAGAAGAAAACCACGTTGTGACCAAAAGACATATTTTTCCCCCACCCCATACTTAAAATATATACAGTGTCCTCACTGTATTAAAAGAATAACAAGGGTAGAGAGAACTCACAGCGCAACCTGCAGATTCAGGTCAATTTCAGGTTCAGTCGATGCCAGAGGTCGATGTCGATGTCAGTGGTTGATGTCGACTGCATCTAACGAAGTCGAGAAAGAAGGTGAAGTTGAGGGTCGCCAGATTGTGGTCAATATAGAGTATGATGGTCGATATCGACCTCTCCTTTTTGCTTTCGAGTCCTCGATGTCGACTTCAGGAGATGGCTCGACCCTAGGGTGGTCGATTTCGACTGCCTCTGCAGTAGCTTTTTTTCTTCTTCGTCGTTCCTTTTACTTGGTAACCTGAAATCTTGGTTAGAATTATAGATAAAACCACGAATTATCACAGTTTCAAAAGTTTAAGAATCCAAAATTTAAAACTTAAAAACCTTCTATGAAAAAAATCAAAGTTTTAGTTATAAGCTCTAGATTTTTGAGTCGCTAGGCCGACTTCTCCGTCAATACTTCACGAGCCTTTAATGTAGGGACCCTTCAAGCTTGAGCCTTCTCCTGGATCATCTAGGTCCTTGTGATAATACCTATTTTCGGAAACCAAGGCTTCTTCTTCGTTAGGTTCTCCTTCATTGGGTGCTTTCCTTCTCTTTCTTGACCTAACTTTTGCAAGATGGGCAAAACATGGAGATTTGACCCTTCCATTAGTTGAATTATCAATAATGGACAGAGGAGGGTTAGAGATCATACCTGGGCTTACCTGTTCTGGCCCGAAACAGAAATCTTCGGGCTGAGGGGAGATCGATTTCGACATAGTATGGTCGATTTCGAGTTCTGGAGTCGATGTCAACATGTGTTGGTCGATGTCGACCTCAGGGAACCCATACTTAAGCTCCTGGCAATCATTTGGCTCACTCGATATCGATGTGGTGTGTTCGATTTCGAGGATTTCAGTCGATATCGATTGATTCCAGTCGATGTCGACCCTGCTTGCTGTTTCCGTCCTCGCCAACAAAAAATTATGAAGCTTCTCCTCAGTCGGTGAGAGGACAACTTGCTCCAGCTGCTTTGTTTAGCTCATTGTAAGGTTAAAGCGAAACTCCATGACCTCGTTGCCGATTGTGAATGTAAGGGTGCCATTCCTCACGTTGATGTTGGCATCCGTTGTTGCTAAGAATGGCCTACCGAGAATTATAGGCACAATAGGATCCTTCGACATGTCCAACACGATGAAGTCCGTGGGTATGAAGAACTTTCGAACCTTGACAGGGACATCATCCACAACCCCAGTTGGTCTCACAAAGGAGTTGTCCGCCATGTAAAGCTTCATGTCGACGGGCTCCAATGCTCCTACACCCACTTGCTTCCATATTGATTGGGGCATCAAACTAACATTAGCCCCAAGATCACACATGGCTTTGAATTGATGCTTACCAACCCCTATCGTTACCGCGAACTTGCCTGGATCGCCGCGCTTCTCAGGGAACTCAATTGGATTGCATTCACTGGCGATCTCTAGAATGGACCTCTTTTTGGACAGGATGTCCTTCAAGAACCTCATATATGCAGGCATCTCATTGAGCGCTTCTGTGAGTGGTATGGTGAGATTTAGACCTTTTAAGATCTTCACGAAGCGTCTGAACTTGGTGTCTCCTGGATCCCGCAGCGCCTTGGAGGGAAAGGGTAGAGTTTTGGATGGCTTTGGAGGCAAAGTGGTCGATTTCTGCTTTCTGGACAGGTCGATATCGACATCAGGATGGTCGATATCGACTGGTTTGGTCGACCTCGAGGGAGTCTGAAGCTGTGGTCGATTTCCAAAGAGGTGGACATCGGTAGGGTGGTCGATATCGACCTGGTCACTCGACATCGAGTGCCTCTCTGGCTCCGTTCTGTGCATCTCAGTGGGCTCGACATCGACTGTTGTTCCGACGTCGACAGGGCCCTCGATATCGACCTGGGGGTCGACATCGACTACTTCTCCAGCGACTTCTCCTTCGCTCCTTGGCTCGGGCAATGTGCCCGGCTTGCCCCCTTGGATTTTCTTGTGGTTGTCCAGGGGGTTTGCCGGGTGGCTTTGGGATTTGGGCTGCCAGTTGACCCAGTTGGGTCTCAATGCTCTTCTTCCAAGTGTCCATCTCCCCCATTCGGGCGTTGAGGCCCTGAAGTTGGTTCTAGATAGCGCTGCTGGATTGTTAATTTGTAGCCTGGTTCCTCCTCATCTCATCAAGGATGAGTTGGACATCATCCCTTCGTGGTTCTCTCTCCGGATGGCCTGGAGCTCTATAAGGCAGAGGATCCCTGGGGTTGTGTTGGGGTGGTTGATTTCCCCAGTTTTGGTACCCCTGGCGATTGGGATTCCTCATGTAACACGCCTCCTGGTGTGTCTCCGCTAGTTGTACTTGCTCCGTATGGAGGCATTCAGTGGTGATATGCCTGACGGAGCCACATTCGGCGCAGGGTTGGTTGACGGAGAGGAATTTGACTTGTTTCTGCAACCTCCTGAGTTGATCGTGCATGAATTAATCTTTGACGTTGGGATCAATCTCCTTGGAGGGCTCATAGAGTGGCATAGATGGGGCAGGCCTTGAGTCGGAGGCCACAGGAGTCCCATATGTGTTGTCAAATTTGACTAACCTCTCTATAGTATCCCAAGCTTGTTGTGGTAGGAGCTCGAGATACCCATAGGAGGTATAGGTGTTGATCATCTCCTCAGTAGCTACGTCCAGGGCTTTGTAGATGATCTCCTGGATCACGTAGGGTGGTTGCCCATACGTAGGGCAGGACCTTAGTAGCTCCTTAAAGCGCTCCCATGCTTGCGCCAATGACTCGCCAGGCTTTTTTTTTAAAAGCTTTGATCTTCTGGCGCATCATCGTGGTCTTTGATGGTGGGAAGAATTTGTTGAGGAAGGCATCCTTGACCTCGTCCCACGTGCAGAGCGATTTGGGGGCTAGGCTCTCCAACCATGCTAGAGCTTTCCCTACGAGAGACCAACGGAAAGCCTTTAGTTTAACATATTCATGGCTTTGTCCATCTGCAATAGTATCACACAAATCGAGGAATAGAGATATATGATCTAGAGGACAAGTTCACCAATGTTCACCTTTTTCAAAATAGAAAGAGGCATGAGACTTACGCTTGCTCCTAGGTCACATAGGGTTTTGTAGCGATGTTGGCCAAGTCCCACGGTGATTGCAAACTTCCATGGATCACTCATCTTCTTAGGGAAGTCCATCTTTGAGCACTCCTCTGCGATCTCTCCCATGGACCGCTTCTTGCTAAGGATGTCTTTCAGTAATCGAACATAGGCGGGCATCTCGCTTAGGGCTTCTGTAAGAGGAATGGTGACGTTAAGACCTTGAAGAATTTTTACAAAGCGCCTAAACTTACCTTTGGTGGGGTCCTCCAATGCTTTGGATGGGAAGGGCAACGTCTTCCTTGGCGGAGGGGCCAAAACGGAGGTCGGAGGGGCCTGCTGGAC
The DNA here is from genome assembly GCA_963922045.1 of Persicaria maculosa. NCBI lineage: Eukaryota > Viridiplantae > Streptophyta > Magnoliopsida > Caryophyllales > Polygonaceae > Persicaria > Persicaria maculosa. The sequence continues at coordinate 44,235,415 of OY998257.1, read as the reverse complement.
ATCGACATCGACTGGGATATGGTCGATATCGATCGGAATGGTCGATGTCGACCTCTATTGTGGCTTAGAAGGCTCTGTAGTGGCCTCGATGTCGACCTGGAGGTCGACTTGGGGGTCGATATCGACCTCTTCCTCGACATCGACTGGTCTGTCGATGTCGACTGAATCTGCTGCTTTCTTCGATTCCATTCCTTAATTGCACGACTTTTGTACTTTGTTGCCACTCCTTAATTGCATGGCTGCGATATGGCCCGTCCCGGATTGCCCCTTAGGATTTGTAGTGGGTTGCCCAGGGAACGTTCCGGACGGTCTAGGGATTTGTGCCGTCAATTGACCCAGTTGGGTCTCTACGTTCTTTTTCCAAATATCCATCTTCCCAATCCTTGTGGTAAGGTGATTGAGTTGAGAATGTATGGCATTATTGGATTGATCATTATTAGCCTGATTCAGCCTGATTTCATCCAGCACAAGTTGTAGATCATTCTTCCGTTGGTCCTTCTCCGGGTGCCCAGGAGCTCTATAAGGCGGGGGGTCCCTAAGGTTAACCGGGTTCCTTTGTGGTTGATGGAACCTTTGGTCTCCCCAATATTGGTGATTGGGACCCCTCATGTAGCGCGCCTCCTTGTGAGTCTTCGCTAGGTGTACTTGTTGAGCATGGGGGCACTCGATGGTGGTGTGCCGCTGCGACCCGCATTCAATGCAATCTTGGTTTGCTGAAAGGAACCTCACTTGCTTTTGGAGCTTCCGAAGTTGATCTCTATGGAATTGCTCCTTCATGTCCGGATCGATTACCTTGGAGGGTTCATATAAGGGCATGGATGGGGCAGGCCTCGACGATGATGATGTGTCGGACGCCTCAGGAGTCCCATATGTGTTGTCGAACTCCACCAACCTCTCTATGGCCTCCCAAGCCTCTTGTGGAGCGAGTTCAAGGTAGCCATAGGAGGTGTAGGTGTTGATCCTCTCCTTGGTTGCAGCGTCAAGAGCATTGTATATGATCTCATGAATCACGTACGATGGTTGGCCATGCGTCAGGCATGATCGTAGTAGGTCCTTAAACCTTTCCCAAACAGTCGCCAGAGCCTCACCAGGCTTTTGTTTGAAAGCCGTGATTTTCTGTCGGATCAACACCGTCTTAGAAGGAGGGAATAACTTGTTGAGGAATGCGTCCTTGACTTCATTCCAAGTGCGGAGCGATCTTGGAGCTAAGCTCTCCAACCACTACAATGCTTTTCCTGTAAGGGACCAACGAAAAGCTTTTAGTTGGACATATTCAAGACTCTGTCCGTCAGCAATAGTATCACAGAGGTCTAAGAAGGTTGATATATGTGCCATAGGGCATTCATTAGGTTTTCCTTCATATTGATGCCTTCTTATTTCAGTAAGAAAGTTATGTTTAATTTCAAAATTAGAGGAGGGATAAGAATCGCCGATTCACGCACTGTGAGCGCGGGGTGCATATATTGCTTGGCATTCCGAGGGAGGGCATTGATTTGGGCTTCTATTTGCCTCCGGCCTTCCTCCTCCCTGTCAGCATCCTCCTTAAGTGCTGCCTCTCTAGTCGTTAAGTCCTCAACCTGCTTCCTTAGTTGCTCAATTAGTTCAGTTTGGTTCGCGTTGTCCACCATGATTCTTTGAGCTTGGGCTCTTAGATGGAAATAGCGCTCAGGGTCGTCTACTCCTTCAAATTCAGGTGGGCGATCAGCGCGTCGCATACACCTGCAAGGCCAAACTAGATAAAAACGTGAGATAGACTACTAGGGTACGATTGATTGCATCCCCGGCAACGGCGCTAATTTGTTAAGCAGGAGGAATGTCGAGTTCTTAAGTACAAATATAATGATATATAAATGCGAATCCGATTCCTAGCCTATGTAAATAATCACAAGACTTCCTCCCGTTGTAGTGGAAGGGTAGTCAGGATCGATCCACGAGGAGGCGTGTCACCGGGATCCTAGTAGCGTTGGAAATCTCACGTCTTTCGTCGACTAGAAGCCTCGATTTCGACCTTGGTGCTCGATGTCGACCTCGGTTGTCACTCCTCTCTGCAACAGAAGACCTGCAGAGACAAAAAAAAGTAGTCGATATTGATTGGAAAGGTCGATATCAATGTTAGTCAGTGAAATCGACTGGCTCAGAAGTCTGCCAGTCGATACAAGTGGTCGATATCGAGGTGGGAGGTCGATATCGATGTTTAGTAACTTAGCAGGGATGATCGTCGTCGACCTAGAAAACTGTCGACGAAACTCAGTGGTCGATATCGATGTCGTAAGGCCGACATCGATCTCTTCTCATGCAAAGTTGTTAGCTTTTTCGTTGGCAAAGAAAGGCCGAAGACTTTAGGATGAATAAGGATGCGATGAACAGAATAAAGCCAAGGTTTTGATGAATATAGACTATGTAAAAAGCAACTCCTAGGATTAGGGTTTACCACAACGTTAACCAATGCATGTGATAAGATAAATAAGACGGACAATTGCGCTATTTCACCCGAGGGACGAGCTTTCGCAGTACACCAACTCTTAGGATTACTCTTGCAAATAAAACTAATTATCTCTACCAATTTTATGTTTATAACTCAAGTTGTTAGCATGAATCCCTTTTCTTTCGATTAGGACTAAACATAGAATCGTAGGAGATGATATAGACACAACGATATCAACATCTAACGCTTACCTCAAGCACGTATGGCTAACGTCGGGCTCACCCCGACCCTAAGAGCTTTGGAAGACTACTCGCACCTCATCATGGAACTCGTCTTTGATTGAAAGAAATAAACTTGCATTAAACTATAAACTCCGAAGCTTTACAACTCAACGTCTGCTTTCGCGAACGCCAAACCTTAAAACTCTTCTCTAACTCTATTGTATGTAAGTGGATGTGTTGATGGATTGTGTCGATGGATGATTGAATGCCAGCCCCTAAGGCTTTATTTATAGGCTACTAACCCTTGCTAGCCAAGGATTGTAACTTCTATCTAAACTATGAACTCTATCCAAACAATTAGGATAGGTCTTTTATTTTGATAAAACTCTACTAACTTGATAAAACCTAATGGTAAAAAGTAGATAAATCCCAACTGCTATCTATCTATATGTTACAAGATAAATCCGTGCCTCCTTGAAGATAAAGTTTCCAATCCGCGTCTCGAAATCGAATCTATCTTCTGTCGAGATAAGGTCGATATCGACCAGGAAGGTCGATATCGATTTCTCTGACTCTGCTCGATTTGTCCAGCTTAACTCGATGTCTATGTTGAGGTCGATATCGAAGATGTAAGGTCGATATCGAGTGCTTTTCTCTGCTGTGCAATGGTCTGTCTCGACACTCAGTTCTGTGTCGATGTACTGTAGTGGATGTCGATGTTGAAGGTCGATATCGACCTCTCTCCTGCTCTCCTTGGTTTCTCCGTTTTGACTCCGATTTCGCTCGAATTCCCGCATGGTTAGCTCAAAACTCGTGCAGACTCTATTTCTTGTATTTTAGCCCATTCTTACACAAGTTTACATTCTTTTGGACCTTTTCTTTGGAAATTGAATGAAATACGAAGTCAAATGATGCAATACAAAGAGGTACAAATATGTACATCAGATGTCGCCTAATTTCAGTTCAGAAGCTAGGTTTAATCTCAAAAGTAGAGTGGGGGATAAGAAAAACCGATTCAGGCACTGAGAGCACAGGGTGCATGTATTGCTTGGCATTCTGGGGGAGGGAGTTGATTTGGGCTTCTATTTGCCTCCGACCTTTCTCCTCCCTATCTGCACGCTCTTTAAGTGCCTCCTCTCTAGTTGTTAAGTCCTCGACTTGCTTCCTTAGTTTCTCAAAGCTCAGCCTGGGTCTCGTTGTCTTCCATGATTCTCTGAGCTTGGGCCCTTAGAAGGAGATATCGTTCAGGGTCGTCTACTACTAGGGCGCAATTGATTGCCTCCCCGAAAACAGCGCCAATTTATTGATATGAGAAAATCGAGTTCTTCAAACAAATATATAAAATATAAATGCAAATCGAATCCTATCCTATGCAAATAATTACAAGACTTCCTCCCATTGTAGTGGAAGGGTAGTTAGGATCGATCCACGAGGAAGCAAGTCAGCGGGATCCTAGTAGTGTTGGAAAGCTCACGTCTTTTGTCGACCAGATGCCTCGATCTCGACCTTGGTGCTCGATTTCGACCATGGCTGTCGATCCTTTCTACAACAGAAGACCTGTAGAGATAAAAATAAGCAGTCAATATCGACTGGGGAGGTCGATATCGATGTTAGTGCAAAAATCGACTGGCTCAGAAGACTGCCAGTCGACTCAGGGGATGGTCGATATCGAGGTTAGGGGTCGATATCGATGTCAGCAGCTCGTGCAGAATGATTGACGTCGACACAGAAAACCATCGACGAAGCAAAGTGGTCGATATCGATGATGGAGGTCCATAACGATGTTGGTTCCTGCAAAGTTGTTAGCTTTTGTTGGAAAAGAAAGGCCGAGGAACTTAGGATGAATAAGGAACGATGATCAGAATAAAGACATTGTTTTTATATGAATAATATATATAAAAAGCAACTCCTAGGATTAGGGTTTACCACAACGTTAACCAATGCATGCGATAAGGCAAATAAGACGGACAATTGTGCTATTTCACCCGAGGGACAAGCTTTCGCTCTACACCAACTCTTAGGATTATTCTTGCAAATAAACCTAATTGTCTCTACCAATTTTATGTTTATAACTCAAGTTGTTAACATGAATCCCTTTTTTCTTTCGATTAGGACTAAACATAGAATCGTAGGAGATGATATAGACACAACGATATCAACATCTAACACTTACCTCACGCACGCATGGCTAACGTCGGGCTCATCCCGACCTTAGAAGCTTTGGGACACTACTCGCACCTCATCGCAGGAAACATCATTGATTGAAAGGAAATTTGCATTAATAACTCCGAAACCTTACAACTCAACGTCGGCTTTCGCAAACGCGAAACCCTAAAGCTTCGTCCTAACTCTAACTCTATTGTATGATTGAAGGTGTTTTCTTGGATGATTAAAAGCCAGCCCCCTAGGGCTTTATTTATAGGCTACTAATCCTTGCTAGCCAAGGATTGTATCTTATATCTAAAATATAAACTCTATCCAAACAAGTAGGATAGATCTTTTATTTTAGGTAAATATCTAAATAACTTAATAAAGCTTTAAGGTAAAAAACAAATAAACCTCAGCTGTAATCTATCTAAATCTATAGATACACCGTGGCTCTTGAAGATAGAATTGCAATCCGCGTCTCGAAAAGCGTGTCCAACTCGTGTCGAAATCTCGTCGAGATCGACCAAACAGGTCGATTTCGACCTCTCTGTTTCTGCTCGACGAGCTCAGCTCTACTCGATTTCTGGGACTTGGTCGATATCGATGTCAAGTGATCGATATCGAGTGCTTTTCATCTGCTGGTGTGTGGTCTGTCTCGACACTCAGGTGTGTGTCGATGTGTAGTTGATATCGACCATGTAGGTCGATTTCGACATCTTCTCAGCTTCACTTGGTTTCTTCGTTTTCACTCCGATTTCGCTCCAATTCCTACATAATTAGACCAAAACTTGTGCAGACTCTATTTCTTGCATGTTAGCTCATTCTACACAAAATTATATTATTTTCATCCTTTATTTGTGGAATCGAATGAAATATGAAGTGAAAAGATGCAAATAAAAGAGGTACACATATGTACATCAGCTATCAATTCCTAAAACTCCCAACATAACTCAAAACAACTTAAAAATACATTAAGCTCATATAAGAATATAAACTTTCAAAATCTAAACAATAAGCTCTCAAAATATAAACTCTCAACCAAACATTTATCCAACTCTCATATGCAAGATAAATAAATAATGTTCTTATTTCTTTTTCTCTCTTTTTTTCGGATTTTTTTCTTTTTTCTTTTCTTTTCGGCATTTTTTTGGAGCCATATACATGAAATACAAATATGAGGAATCAATCACATAACATTATATCTCACTCAAAACCCTAAACAATAAGCACTCACTTTAGCTTTTCTCTCAAAACTCAAAATAACATCCATAACCTACTCTAAATCCTAATTCCCAGAAGGGTAAGGCTTATCATAGGCGACGATACATGAATTTTGTGTAGCTTTAAAGAAAAAAGGCTTAAGGCTCAAATTGGTTTCAAACAAAGACATGATGTAAGTGACGTACATATTTAGAGTCCTTTTTATCGCATCTTTTGACTTCATATTCCATTCAAATTCCCAAAGTAAAGGTTAAAAATAATGGAAATTTGTGTAAAATGAGCTAACGTGCAAGAAATAGAGTATGCACAAGTTTTGGTCTAAATATGTAGGAATTGGAGCGGAATCGGAGTCAAAACGAAGAAGCCAAGTGAAGCTGAAAAGAGGTCGAAATCGACATACTTGGTCGATATCCACTGAAGACCTCGACATGGACTCTGAGTGTTGAGATAGACCACAAGACTAGCATAGAAGACTACTCGATATCGAGTAGATACATCGATATCGACGTCACACCAAAGATCGAGTGGAATTGAGCTTGTCGAGCAGAAACAGAGAGGTCGATTTCGACCTCACTGGTCGATATCGACTAGAATGCAACACGGATTGGACACACTTTTCGAGACGCGGATTGCAAGTCTTATCATCAAGGCCACGGTTTATCTTCATAATTAGATAGGATATGTCTTAAGGGTGATTTCCTTTTTACCCTAAGATGTTTATTAGTTATTTTTGATATTTACCTAAATAAAGATTTATCCTATTTGTTTGGATAGATTTTAGATAGAAGATAGGATCTACTTTCCTTGGCTAGCAAGGATTAGTAGGCTATAAATAAAGCCCTACGGGGCTGGTTTTTATTCATTCAAACACACAACAATCAATAGCAATAGAGTTAGAGAGAAGTTTTAGGGTTTGGCGTTTGCAAGGAGCCGGCGTTGAGTTGTAAAGCTTTGAAGGTTTTGTTTAATGCAAGTTTTCTTCTTTCAATCAAAGATGTTTGTTGCGATGAAGAGTGAGTAGTCATCCTACTTCTAGGGTCGGGGTGAGCCCGATGTTAGCCATGTAAGTACGCTTATTCTATATTTGATTATGCGATCTCTTCTTCTACCCTGCGCTCAATCCTTTAGGATCATTCTTTATTTACCTTATATGAAGCGAAAGTGGATTATACATGTGAATTTGGATAGTAATTAGGTTTTGCCTGCGAAAGTTGACATAAACCCTAATTATGAAAAGGTAGACACAATTAGATTTTTATGCAAAAGCTTTATATTCCTATTTAATGTTGAGAAAAGCTCAATCTTTTATGTGAATTAAGTTATAATACATGCATGGTTACCGTCGTGGTAAATCCCTATCCTAGAAGCCTTTTAGTTTATTAAGAAAAACCGAAACAAATCTGCTGTTTTTATTTCTTTGTTCTTCACATTATTTCTTTAATTTTATGAATTCGACATCGTTTGAGAAGCCACTCGATATCGACCAATATAGTCGATATCGACCACCTGTAATCGATCAACTCTACGTCGACAGTCTTCTGAGTCGACAGGAACTACTGATCCACTCGATTTCGACCATTCCAGTTGATATCGAGTTCTTCTGTTGTTTTCTCTTCTTCGCAGGTTCTTCACAGATCGACGTCGCCCACTAGGAATCGACTACCCCTGTCGATATCGAACTCCTAACTTGATTTCGAGGCTACTAGTCCACTTGCACAGAGTTCGCAGAGACTATCTAGGCATCGCTGACCCGCCTCCTCGTGGATCGATCCTGATTCCCTTCCAATACAGTGGGAGGAAGTCTTGTAATTTATGTGGGTGGACTAGGATTCGGTTTGCATATATTCTTTATATTTGTTTAAACTCGATTTCATCCTTCATCGGTAAGGTAGGTATGGATAAATATAGTCTATGAACATGCCTCTATCATATGAAACTCATAAGCAATGATCATGTATATAATCGGCCTAAAAAATAGATAGCCATGTCAATTCTCATAGATAGATGTTTAGGAAGAGTAAATCACAAAACAAAAGTGAAAGGGAAATGAATGAAATCCCTTATAAGGCTAAAGATTCTCACTAGGACAAATTTTTATTGGATTTCAATCTTGCCTAGGAACTTAGATCATACATGCTCAATTACTTGTGCCAAATCATATCTCACAAAAACAAATCGCCAAGACAAAGTCAAATCATCTAGAATTACATGGGACTTATATGATCATGCCAAAATGAAATAGAGGACAAAATAAGCCAGATGGGTATTTGAATAACACATATATATGCAATGCATGATATTTTTGGATTTTGACATTTTTTAATTTTTTTTTAATTTTGGAAAAAGGTTTACATTCATAATTTTAATAAACTTGTGGAATAAAATCTAGGAAAATAGTAAAGGGCGGCCAGACTCGACACGCAAGGCTCGAAATCTCTCAAACTGAGCTTGAAACGGAGCATCCCATCCTTCTACGCTCGGATGATGATGTGCGACCCATTCTGGCAGAGGCGGCGGAATAGGAGCGTTACGATGCAACCAGATCTATGAGAACGGAAAATTAGAGTTAGAGTATTGACATATATATGAAAAGCAAGAATAGGTAATAAAAAAAGACGTTTGAAGTCGTACAGCGGCAAAATGGTCTTGGTTTCCGATGCAGGCTACACCAAGGGTTGCTGATTGAGGGTTGTTAGCAGGTGTCGGCGAGGTCATGGGGAGACATGTGAACGGATGATGCCAAGCTAGGACGACGAGAGGAATCTGATATACCGTTGCAAATACTAAACCCATAATGGGTAGCTCTATCCACCGTCTCCTATCACCATGCACAGCTCCCGCCCATCTCTGGTAGTCAATGAACTGCTAGAATTGGTACCCTCCCGTATAACAACCGGCGTACAGATCGGCGTGATCCTCCAAGTGATTGCATAGTAACGTTTTGAGTTTCGGGAAAGCAGTCTCGCCGATCGGTGATGTCAAAGCCGCCAAAGCACGGTAGCCACAATGACCATCTCCAATAGTGTCCCTCACCGTCTCAATATGACCGAGCATGAAGGGATCAACGTTGTTTCGACCCCAGTTGAACCCTCCGAACACATCATCACGTCCACGTCGAGCTGAGGTCGCTTGTGGACGATGCCGAGCAGCACGTCGAGCAGCACACGCTTCTTCTCTCTCAAACCTTTCCCTTACCTCCTCGTATGGCAACGGGTTGGTTCTGCAGGCATTCCTCGACCCCCGAGGCCTCCCCTTCCTTCGGACGCTTGCTGATGAGGGTGGGTGCAGCTCATCCTCGCATACATCATTGGAAGCCGTATATGAAGATGACAACTCATACGGCAGTGGGGTGTCGTCGATGTCAGTCCATGACAAATCCATCCAGAACGGGTGATGTCCTCGGCGGGTATCGGAGTACCGGAGTTGACGTATCCCTGAATCTCATGGACACATGGGATCTCGTAACAAACCCTCCAATGTCGGTCCGTGCATACCGGAGGAACCTTTTGGTTCACGACGTCCTGCCACATCTTGTACAGATAATCGAAGCACTTTTTTGGAAGCCACACCGCCTCTAAATACGCCACCACACCTGGGAATGGGTGCCATGCAGCGTGTAGCGCCCGACGACGTCGGTTGAATGATTCCTCCGACCTCGATTCGAACAGCCCCCAACAGTTGCCCTTAAAGATTCCAGCGTGGTTTAAATTCTTCGTGATCTTCAGAGCAGCTTCCTCGCATCTTCTCATCACGTGTAACCAGCAAAGGAGATGCTGGACGTCGGGGAAGACAACATTCAGCGCCGCCAAGAAACCTAGCTCCCGATCAGTCATGATAGCTTGAGGTTGAACCGTCCCAAGCAAATTCTGAAGCTGACGCAACACCCAAGCGTATGTGTCTTCGTTCTCTTTCGACATGAAGGCATAGGCGATGCAGTAAGTATTGCCTGATGGTGTGAACCCGACCACCTCGCACAATGGAATCCCATATCTGCAAGTGTAAATATGTTACATGTAAAATACTTTATAATTGGCTATATGTGCAATAATGTAATCGTAATGAAGTAACTTACGCATTTGTTTTGTACGTGATGTCCATTACGATGACGTAATGGAACCTTCGGAGAAGCCGGATCCCGTCGGGATGCGCCAGGAAGAGGTCGCTCAAGACGTTGTCGTCATCCGGATGTCGTCTGAATTCGTAGTAGTACCCTCTTTCCCGTAGATGGTGCAAGGTATCCTGGGTCATCGTCCGACTACCTCTTTCTTCGGCGACCATCATGGTGAGCGTGTTGGTAAGGCTCTTCCTTGACGTGACGCTAGTCTCATCCAACTGCCTCAATCCGTACCCAATGGATTTTGGAGGAGTGCCAATTTCCTTCATCCACCTGGCCATCTTCTTTTCCCCCTCTGTCATCTGTCCAGCGATGGCGTGACCCTTCAAGATCGTTGGAAGCTCATGGTTATGAACACCGTGGGTTACCGTCATAACCAAGTGACCCGGCGGAGCTTCGTGTCCGTGTAGAGAGAATGGACAACCGTTTATCTTCGACTGCGTGCTCCGGAGCTTCCTCCCGCGTGGTCGGTACTCCCCATACTGCTCGCAAGCAAGAAAAACCCCGCCTGGACGATTCGACGCCCCCGTCCAAGACCGCTTGATTACTAAAATCATGCAGTGTCTCCGACCCAAGTCCTTGAAATGCGTAACCATTTCGTAACCATTTATTTTAATGTCTTTTAATATATTTTAATATGTTTTAATATCTTGTAATATATATTAATCGTTTTTATTTTTTTTCCATGAAAACTATCAAAATATACAAACTATATAATATCTATCAAACTATATACTAAAACTATATAATCTATTTTTTATTGTCTTTCAATTAGAATTTATTTCTATGTAGTTTAATATATTTTAATATATTTTAATATTTTTATTTTAATTTATTTTAATGTCTTTTAATGTATTTTAATATATTTTAATATGTTTTAATATCTTGTAATATATATTAATCGTTTTTATTGTTTTTCTATGAAAACTATCAAAATATACAAACTATATAATATCTATCAAACTATATACTAAAACTACATAATTATATAAGTATCTATCAAACTATATACTAAAACTAATTATAATCTATCAAATTATATTATAAAACAATATTAAAATCTAAACTATATTATAAAACTATAAAAATAAATCAAACAAAATAAATAAATCAAAGAACATACCGGTGGGGTCGGGACCGGTGAAACCTCTATAGACCGCCGCTTCCGCGGCGGTAATAGGTCCGCCTCCACCACTCCGCCGCCATCACCACCACCACCACCACCACCGGACGCCGCCGCCTCCGCTGCTCCACCACCACCACCGTCACCACCACCACCGTCACCACCACCACCCTCCTCAACCTCCATGGGCGCCGCCCCACCACCACCCCCGGCCACCGGCTCCACCGCCACCCCCTCCCCCAGTGCTCCACCCCCACCACCACCCTCCTCAGCCACCGGCTCCACCACCACCTCTCTCTCCGGCTCCATCTCTCTCTGTTTCTCTCTCTCTCTGTCTCGATCTCTTCCTCTCTCTCTCACTCCGGCGATCTCTCTCTCTCACTCCGGCAATCTCTCTCTCTCTCTCACACTCCGGCGAAGACGAAGAAGACAAAGACGAAGACGATCTCTCTCTCTCTCTCTCTCTCTCTCTCGATTTCTCTCTGGCAAAGAAGACGAAGACGAAGGGAAGACGAAGAGGCACGTCCTCTTCGGATTTTGTAGACGGGCTTGCATCCTTAAGGACGTGCAAGCACGTGCTTAAGAACGTACACTTTGCACGTCCTTAAGGACGTGCAAGCCCGTCCCTGAGGACATGCAAGCACTTTTTTTTAAAAAATAAAAACGTGCTTGCACGTCCGGGCTCGGGTGGCTGCAAACTCCCTTGCACGTCCTTAAGGACGTGCAAAAATTTTGGGGGCCCTGTTCCGTTGAACCAGCCGAATGGGTGCCTAGCACGGGCCTGGTGCGATATCGTCCTTAAGATGGAAACTAGTTACCAAATTGGCTGCAACAGGTCCATATCAATCTATCAACTCTTGTTGGATGACCGATTCTTTTGAGGGGCTGAAACACTATTAAGTATCAAGCCCAACTCACAGTCATGGGTATGGGCATAGGCATGGGCATGTGCGTGTACATAGAGTAATCGTAACTTAACATGTGGGCGAGAGCATTGAGTTTATTGTTACTCTACTTGAAATTTATGTTAGTAGCTTCACAAGCCAAGTAATCTCACGGCAAGTCAGGTATGTTACCATATACTTTCACTCTGCTAATGGCATAGCAACATACGACTGCATCTTTTTCATCCAAGAGATTAGAAAGTCACCTAGTAGGATACAAAATTCAATTAGTGACTTCCACATCATAGGACAACTTTGCCAATTTGCATCACAAAAAGCTCTAGGTTGCAACTTAGACTTCTTTGATATGAGCAATCCTTGTCCTGGTGTTCCTTTTAAGTACCTCAAGACATGCTTCGCAACTCTCTAATGTTCATCAGTAGGAGAGTGCATAAACTGACTCAAAACCTGCATTACATAACAAATATCAGGTCTAGTGACGGTTAAGTATATCAGTCTTCCATCCAGTATGCACCAGCATCTACCACATCTTTACTTCCTTCCGTGGCAAGTTTCGGATCGAGTGGAGTTTTAGATGGATTTGACTCCATCATCCTAGTCTCTTTTAACAACTTAAGGATGTATTTTCTCTTATTTAAAAAGTATCCTTCAGAGGTTTTATTAATCTCAATGCCAAGAAAATACTTGAGCTCTCCTAGATCCTTAATTTGAAAATGAAGCTTGAGTTGAACCCTGAGTTTGATGATCTCTTGCTCATCATCTCATGTGATGATAATATCATTCATATACACAAGAAGAGATATAAATGATTTTTCCTATCTTTCTTGTAAACAATGAATAATCAACTCTGGAATGCATAAAGCCTGCAACCTTCACAACTTCAAAAAACTTAGCAAACCATTGTCTTGGTGCCTGCTTGAGTCCATATAAACACTTCCTGATCTTGCCTGCCATCATTCTTGTCATTGCACTCACTCAATGCCACCTCTTGAGTGCAAAGTTTATTATGATCTCTATATTGATGAAGGAATAAGCTTGAGGGAGCTCCATATACACAACCGGATCGACATCACCATGCAAAAAAAGCATTTGTAATAACCATTTGACTAACAGCCCACCCTCTAACAACAACCACAACTAAGAGAGTCCTAACAGATATCATTATAGCCACAGGAGCAAAAGTCTCTCCATAGTCAATACCTTCAACCTAAGAGAACCCACAAGCCGCCAATTGAGCTTTATTCTTGTCTAAGGAACCATCAGACTTGAATTTTAGCTTAAACAACCATTTATAAGTCATCATAGACTGATCCACAGGTCTGGCTACCACATCCCATGTATGAGTAGCTTCAAGAGCATTAAGCTCAGTCAACATAGCATCACACCACTCAGCCTGAGTAATATCCTCTATCATAGATTGAGGTTTTGATAACTTGGCTAAATTACATATGAGCTTGTGATAAGAAGGTGAGCAAGTAGAAGAAGCCAGAGAAAATAAAAGAGGGTGAGGTGAGGTTAATGACTTACTACAAGGATGTGGGATCATTGTAGTGGAAGGAACAGTAGGTGTCGCACACACAAAATCTTGATGCCAACTGGGTGGCTTGTGAATTCGAGAGGACCTCCTGATAGGTGCCACAGAGTCAGGCACCATAGGAATGAGGTCAAATTCAAGAGGTACAAGAGAAAGAGAATAGTCCATATGAGATAATGTCCCATACTTTAAAGAGGGAGAAGAGATCTGTTGTATATCAATGGGGTGAAAAATGGGAATGTCATCAACTCTTGGATAAGCTGAAGGAGTTACAACCAAACCTTTTTAGAAGATATAGGATCCCCAATTCATTCATTATCTGATTCCTTGATTAAATAATTGTTTTCTCTTGTGGCACAGAGGAGAGTCCTCTCAAATCTAACACCAAAGACACATTAGGCTTTTTACAATCCTAACCAATGGTGCATTTTTAGATTAAACAACTTTCTTAATGATATTATTCATATCTTATTCTTTCTACTATCCCTATAGCTTTCAATTGTTTTTTTTCACATCTTCTTCTTTCTACTTTCCCTTTAGCTTAGTGATGTTACAAATGGGAGAGCAAGTAACCTGAGGGGCACAAGATATGCATCATAAGTCGCATGATAATTCATTCTTCTATTTCTCCTTTAAATATCTTAAGTCTTTTAATTTTAAGATTTCCTTATGAACATAAATTATTGGGTAAATTACACATAACCACCCGTAAATTATGATTCTTTTCACATAACCACCCATAAATTTATAAATTACATAAAACCACCCATAAAATAGATTTTTTTTCAAAAGACCACCCATTTGTTAAATATTGATTTGTTTCATTTGTAAAGACAAAATGCCCCCATATTTTATTTTTTAAAAGTAACTAGTACAATTCTCGCGGTGTGACACTGTTTATTTAAAATAAAATCTTAATAATTAATTAAATTAATATTATACAATTAAATAAAATATTATTTTAATATTTTGAATTAAACTTGTAATAGCAAACTCATAAGAGAAGGGTATAATAAGATTATTCAAGATGAACTCTATTATGATAATATATAAATATGTACAAAATAGATAAAGGTTATATATTAATTTGATATTTTGAATTAACGCATTTGTTATGTGAAATATGAAAATCAGTTGTAAAAAGGGGGGGAAAGTGATTTATTAAAAATGAGATGATTATGGTGGATATGACACATATGCAAAAATTATTTTGTTTTAAGAGTTTATATATATATATATAGATAATCTGGTTTTTTAAAATTATAATAATAATAATAATATGGGTTTATTTTAGACTCATCCACAACTTATTCAACATTTGAAGGAGAGAAGATCGTCAAGAGCCATTGCAAATCTTTGTTTTTCACATTAAATCTGATGTAGATATATTGGTTAGGACATTTATATATATTCTACAATGTTTAATTTCCTTACTTTTTTTAAGGAGGGACGTCAAATTGAATAGCAAAATACATATAATAGTTTTTCTATAAAAACAAATACACTTAAATAAGGGGTAGTTTAGTCTTTTCAAACAAAACAAATAGAGGTTTAATGGGTGGGTGGCCTTATGAAAGCATATTGAATTTACGGGTGGTTTAATGTAATTTCGAATTTTATGGGTGGTTATATGAAAAGCATCATAATTTACTGGTGGTTACGTGTAATTTACTCTCAATTATTTATACTTCCTACCTATCATATATACTGGTCATCTACACTTTTTCTGGTTCTGTTACCGCAAAATGTCTTAGCTTAGTGGACTAGTACCGTGCTCCAACCAGATAGGGGCTTAGGTAAAAAAATATCAGCGTGTTACATACTAGAGAAAAAGGATGAGTTGAGATCAAAATTATGATTAATAATAACTAAAAAAGGATTGCAATTCATTTCCTTTCCTTTTCTGTGTCCATAATCTTCTACAAAATGGGGGCCTATCTGAAAAAAAAATCGAGTGTTAATTCATTATAAATGCTTGTTTTATGCTTTAAAATCATTATATTATTATCAATTTTTCTATTCTATGCCCAAAGGACATAGGATATGATTTCTACCAAAAAAAATTAACCATAGGAATCTAATTAAAAGAACGACCTATAATATTTTTCAAATTTCAATAATTAGTTTAGGTTTTCTTTAATTAGATTTCTAGGGGAATATTTTTTTTGTAAGGAATGTTTCCCAATTTAGAATATTATCTTATGTCCTTAGTGCATTGAATAGAAATACCGTTAAAAGAAAAACTGAGCTAATTAAAATTTCAAAAATTTTCCAAACTATTACTCTTAGGGTATAGGATAGAAAAACCGTATTACTACAACGTGTAATATGTGTTCATTATATTATTTCCCTCATGGCATTTCATGGTAGATATCAGGTCAGCAGAAAAAAAATATCTTGTTGGTTATGAAAAATCCTGATGATGATGAGTCCATGTGGGTGTTGTTATGTGAATTTCTTTACCCTGATATTTGATACAACGATTAAATTAATGAAAGAAAACATGAAACTACTTTATTATTCATCATTAAGCTAATAGATAGTTACAACCAAAAAGGGATGTTATTACGGGTTTTCTAAATACACCGCTAATTTTTATTGGATACACCGCTAATCTCCGCAACCCCCTGCGGACCGAGCTCCACAACCCCTTGCGGATCTCCCCAGACATCGTGCCAAACACGTCCTAAAAATCCATCGACAAAAGGTCCGCAAGACGTTGCGGAGAGAGGTCCGCATTAGGATGCGGAGTTCCCTTACCTATATGTTAAAAAAAAATAAAAAATAAAATAAAATCTCAGAGATGTTCCGCAAGGGGTTGCGTAATATTTTTTTTTTTGCTCATTGGAAGGAGAATCGGACACAGAGTCGCAACCGGGTGTCGACTTAACTCCGCAAGGAGTTGCGGAGTTAAGTCGGCGTAAAGGTTGTTTGGCACAACGTCAAAAGTATTCCGCAACAGAGTGTGGAATTAACTCCGCAAGGAGTTGCGGAGATTAGCGGTGTATCCAGTAAAAATTAGCGGTGTATTTATCAATCCCCTTTTATTATAATGTTTAGTTTTGGGTTTATGCAGATTCTTGTCTCCATTAGTTAATTACATGAGCATGCAATGTCATACTGTACGAATATTATGCGGGCTGACTATATGCACTCAGTGATGTACATATTTGCACCTTCTTTTATTGCATCCTTTGACTTCATATTTCATTCGATCTCCAAAGAAAAGGTTCAAAAGTGTATAAACTTGTGTAAGAATGGGCTAAAATGCAAGAAATAGAGTCTGCACAAGTTTTGAGCTAACCATGCAGGAATTCGAGCGAAATCGGAGTCAAAACGGAGAAGCCAAGTGAAGCTGAGCAGAGGTAGATATCGACCCTAGACCCAGATATCGACCTCTGGGGTAGATATCGACCTTCAACATAAATATCGACCTCACCATAGACATCAAGTGAACCTGAGAAGAGGTAGATATCGACCTTAGACCCAGATATCGACCCCCAGTGTCGATATCGACCCCCATATCGACCTCAACATAGAAATCGACCAGAGCTGAACAAGTCGAGCAGGAACAGAGACCTCGATATCGACCTCTGGTGTCGATATCGACCCCTTATCTCGACAGAAGATAGACTCGATTTCGAATGCGGATTGGCACTATATCTTCAAGGAGGCACGGGATTATCTCACACTTTCAAGATAGATGGCAGCTGAAGAGTTATTTATCTTTTACCTTTAAGTTCCTTTAAGTTTTATCAAAATAAAAGACCTATCCTAATTGTTCGGATAGAGTTATTAGTTTAGATAGGAGTTACAATCCTTGGATAGCGAGGATTAGTAGCCTATAAATAAAGCCTTAGGGGCTGATTTGTTAGACCCCCCTCCAATAATCTTCCATCCAATCATAGAACAACCCAAGACATAGACAATAGAGTTAGAGTTAGAGAGAAGTTTTAGGGCTTGACGTTTGCGAAAGTTGACGTTGAGTTGTAAAGCTTCGAAATTTAGTTTAATGCAAGTTTCTTCCTTTCAATTGACGATGAGTTCCATGATGAGAAGCGAGTAGTTCCCCAAAGCTCTTAGGGTCGGGGTGAGCCCGACGTTAGCCATGCGCGCTTGAGGTAAGTATTTGATGTTGATATCGTTGTGTCTATCTCTCCTCCTACAATTCTATGTTTAGTCCTTATCGAAAGAAAAGGGATTCATGCTAACAACTTGAGTTATAAACATAAAATTAGTAGAGACAATTAGGATATTTGAAAGAGTAATCCTAAGAGTTGGTGTGCGGCGAAAGCTCGTCCCTCGGGTGAAATAGCGCAATTGTCGGTCTTATTTATCTCATCGCATGCATTGGTTAACGTTGTGGTAAACCCTAATCCTAGGAGTTGCTTTTACATATTTTATAGTCACCAAAACCCACTGCTTTATTTCTGTCAATTGCTTCTCTCTCCATCCTAAAGTCTTCGGCCTTTCTTTGCCGACAAAGAACTAACACACTGCAGGGAGACATCGATATCGACCCCAGACGTCGATATCGACCACTGAGTTCGGCGACAGTTTTCTGAGTCGACGACGAACATCGCTGCGGAAGTTGCTGAGCATCGATATCGACACCAGACATCGATATCGACCCTTCTGTATCGACTGGCAGTCTTCTGAGCCAGTCGATTTCGTGGACTAACATCGATATCGACCCCCATCAGTCGATATCGACCACTTGTTTTTGTCTTTGCAGGTCTTCTGTTGCAGAGAACATCGACAGCCAAGGTCGACATCGAGGCCCAAGGTTGAAATCGAGGCTACTGGTCGACGCAGACGTGAGATTTCCAACGCTACTAGGATCCCGCTGACACGCCTCCTCGTGGATCGATCCTGACTACCCTTCCACTACAACGGGAGGAAGTCTTGTAATTATTTGCTTAGGCCAGGAGTTGGTTTACATTTATTTACATCTTTATATTTGTAATTACTTGACATATCAAGCCTCCTGCAACAACACTCAGCGCAAGTGCTATATGTATATGGACAGATCCTGGATCCGTTTCATCCATAATTTGATAACTGTCCAATAATCATTACAAGTTGTAAAAAAACATGGATAATTTTTTCTTATTTTGGGGTCTTATAAGAAGGGATTGTAATTTTTTGTCTTTCTTTCTTTTTCTTTTGGGATAAGGTAGAAGGAATACCCTCGGAGTAAGGGAAAACATCCTCCTGAAATTGCATATCTCTACTGATTAGAACTTTCTTTGTAACAAGGTTATAGACCTTATATCCTTTAAAATCAAACGAATACCCCCAGAAAACACAAGGATCAGCTCGAGGATCAAATTTTTTCCTATGAGCTCAAAGCATGTACACAAAGCAAAGACACCCAAACACCCTGAGCTTAGACTAATTAGTATGATGAGAAAATAAAAGTTCACAAGGTGTTTTGTGTTTAAGGAAAGCAACAAGGAGTCTGTTAATAAGAAATGTAGCTGTCAACACACAATCTCCCTAGAATTTTGTGGGCAAAGAGGCTTGAAATTGAAGATCTCTAGCCATATGAAGAATTTGCCTGTGTTTTCTCTCAACCCTCCCATTTTGTTGAGGCGAAGCAGTTCATGAGCTCTCAGTAACAATTCCTTTGGAAGTGAGAAAAGTAATGATATTAGAATTAAAGAAACCAGTCCCTTGATCACTCCTCAGTATTTTTAAACTCATCTCAAACTGTTTCTGAATCATACAAACAAAATTCTTCAACACTTGAGGTGTTTCAGACTTATGTTTCAAAAGGAAAACTGGTGGACTGCTTTTATCAGGTGTGATTGTGTCATTTGTCATGTTCCCCCAAATGCAAATTATATCCTAACTCAATGCTAAATAAAAGATTAGTATAGCAGAAAAGTAAGGAGTCAATCCCACAGAGAAGACTTATTCGTAGTTCTTATGATGATTCTCAAGCAAATAGCAATAAAGTTGTAGCAAACAATTGAAACAAGTAAATAGATGTGCGCTCAATTTACCATGTTTTTCATTTGCTTTTACTTCGATTTATGTCTATATTTTCATGCAAATTGGTTGGGAAAGCATAAGATTTCTGTAGTTTATGTTTATTTGCCAATTATGGAGGTCTACACGAGTTTTTGAGTTATTTCACAGAAATCGAGGCAAAATCGGAGCGATTTGGAGAAGAGAAGAGGAGTTGGAAAATCACTCGAAGTATACTGAGGAGTTACTCGATATCGACTAAGAGACTCGACATCGACTAAAGTGACTCGACTTCGAGTGAAACTGAAGACCAGAAATCGAGCCGGGAAGAGAACCACTCGACTCGATACAAATGGGTCGATATCGACTAAAGCCACTCGATATCGAGTGAAGAGTCGAGGTCGAGTAGAGCTGACTCGAAACAGAAGATGATGAGTCGATATCGAGTGACCTTACTCAATATCGACTGAAGTTGCAGAAGATCCGACGTTTTGACGAAATCTTATCCGAGGCGCATTGCTTTTACATTATGTCAGGAATCTTTTATCTTATTTTGGGACTTTATATCCTGTATGGTGAATTCCATATTTACCTAAAGGGATTTGATTTAGGCAAATTTGCATAACTATACCAAAAATATTGAGAGTTTGCAAAACTAGCACTGCTAGTGGAAAATTTGCAAGAGGGGGGGGGGGAAATGCTAGTTTTGCAAATATTTGGGTAACCCTTTCAACAAGTTACAGGTTTGGGTCACCCTTAAATTTTAATTATTTTAAACTAATTTTCAATCATTTTCATTAGTTACAATTAAAAAATAAACTTATTTTTGAACTTAATTTAATTTTATCTATCTATAGACACCCACTTTATATATGTTTATGAAAAAAATATTTCGAAGTGAGATTATTTTCTGGACAGAGAGATAAATACGGGACTTACGTGCCAGTCAGTACATTCTTCGTGCCACTAACGTCTATTTATGTGCTAGAATAGGTATATCTCGTGCCAACTCTTTTGACTCTAACAGATAAACCCAAGTCCGAATATTACAATTATTTTAACGTCTATCATGACAGTCGACTACATGTCATTCAATACGGTCGTCGTGCCACTAACGTTTATTTACGTGCCAATATATGAATTTCATGTGCCAACTCTCATGAATCCGATCGATACACATAGTCATTATTATATATTGTATGATGGTGGCATGGTTCCCTTCACTTTTTCTTCTCTCTCCTATGCAAATCTCTGCACTCTCTCTCTCTCTCTCAATTTGACACTTTTTCTTCTCTCTCCTCTGCAAATCTCTGCACTCTCTCTCTCTCAATTTGAAACTTTTTCTTCTCTCTCCTCTGCAAATCTCTGCACTCTCTCTCACACTCAATTTGGCAGCCCTCTCTCTGCAATTAATACTCCCTCTCTCCACTTGCAACAAGGAGTTAGATGACCGGTCATTTTTGCAAATTTTTGACCCTAATTGTTAGTTTTACAAATTTCTCAAGGGGGTGCTAGTTTTGCAAAGCCCAATTTTTTTTGGTATATGCAATACTAATTACTCTTTGATTTATTTACTTTAGCAAGTTTTTATCTTAGGAATAATATAGATTTTCCTTTCCTTGGATAGCAAGGTTTGAAATCTATAATTAGAGCCATTAGGGCTCAGTTTTTATGATCCAATCGAAGAAAGCACTTTTACAATTCAATTTAGGTATAGAGAAAAAGAGAGGAGGCCGAGTGAAGGAGAGAGAAGCGAGAGCGGAATTTTTGCTTTGTTCGATTTTAATTTCTCGACGTTTTCAATTCAAGTTTGTTATTTTCCAATGATTATGATGATGTCAATGGTTATGAAGCGTGAGTTGTACCCTTACTTCTAGGGTCGGGGTGATCCCGACGATAGCCATGTAAGTTTATGCATCAAAGGTATGATTTTTATGCAATTTCGCCTTCTATCCTATATGCATGATTCTTCTACGAGAGTAGTAGGCGATCCTTATTTGCATTATTGAAGCGAAAACAATCTTATTGTGAATTTTTGATTAATTATGAAATTGGGATAGTAACACTTAAGGTTTATGCGAGAGCCTCTAAATTACCTAATTGTTAATAACGAAAGTTATTTGATGAAAAGGCATAATCTTTCATGAATTTGGTGTAGGCTTATATGGTTATCGTTGTGGCATGAGATCCCCGATCTTGGAGGTTTTTAGTTTATGGAGTTTATTTACATTCAAATCTGCAAATTTATTCTGTTAATCTTTCCCAAATCATTCTATTCTTCGGACACTTTTTCGACACAATTGGTTACGTTTTATACTTTCTGCTGAAGACTAAATTTCTACTGTTTGAGTCGATATCGAGTGACTGACTCGAAATCGAGTGCCCCACACTCGACGTCGACTGCTTTGTTTGTTTTGTAGGAAGTTGACTAGAAATCGAATGAAATTGAGTCAATATCGACCGTATCACCCGATATCGAGTGATCTACTGAGTCGAAATATAATGTGGTTTACAAACTTAGGATCCGCTGACATACCTCCTCGTGGATCGATCCTGAATACCCTACCACTACATCGAGAGGGTTTCTTGTAATTTATTTGAGAAGGCATAGAGATCGGTTTGAGATTATATTTTATATTTATTTTCATACTCAAAATCATCCTACGTCATAAATAAGCAAAAGAAGTAATGATTTCAAAGTAATAATAATATGAGGAAAACACTTCATCTGTAATTCTTGACAATGGTTGAGGTTCATGATCCTTGGGATGACTTCATTGTTATTCTTAAAGTTATGCCTACTTGTACTAGATAGATTGATCTAAAACAAACAATCAATTACATTCAATGTATCACTACAAAGAACACCATAAAGTTTTAAGTGCTTTGGCCAATAAGCAATATCAATTCAATGCAATTAGGAATCACAAGATTGCCAGTGGTAAAGCTTCTAATCCTAATCTCATAGAATCAATACAAACTAATAGTCATCATTCTACAGAGACAATTGATTCTTTCACAGGATCAATTTCCCTCGCTTGCTACAAAGAAACCAATCTAATGAAAGGAATCGCTAGCAAAGATGCAGTTTTTGTCTAGACGATCAGTCATAGAGAGAACATGTGCAAATACTTAATCAATGAAAAACAAAGATAATGAATAAACTTATAAATAAAAATATGAAATCAAATCCTCACAATTCATCCAACCATATATTTGAATCACAGGCGAAAATATGAGTTTAGCAACTCATAGCCAAAGTATCCCTCTCAACATTGAACTAACTAACACTTGTCTAACTACCACCCAAGCTAAGTGGCTGAAAACAATATAAATATAACCTCAAAGAGTCGTGCAAAACCCTAGGAAATAAAATAATAATAAACTAATAATAATAAGATCTTCGGACGAAATCACAATAGCTGAACGCACTGTACCGGCGAGCGCCGCTAATACAGTGCCGCAATTCTTCTTTGTCTTCGACATTATCCTTATTAGCTCCCTTGATGCTCCTTCATTAGCCTCTCTTATGCTACAAAATCACCTCCTCTGAATCTCTCAAGCCTCCCTTCAAGCTCGGATTATAAAACTGCACAATAAACACAAAATAGCGTAGATTACGAACTCGAATACTCCAAATGCAAGACAATGTAAATAAGACAAAACACATGCAATATGAATACTTAAATGCAATAAAACATATCTATAATGCCTATCTAAAATATGCATTATCAAATCCCCCCACATTTAAGCTCTTGCTTGTCCTCAAGCAAATGAAGAATACACATTAATCAATGCATCCCACAGGAGATTCCTTCGTAATTTTACCTCATCAAAATCAACATCAAACCAAAGTGAAAATATGAACAAGGCACATAAACATCATAACATGTATATGGATGATCAAGTAGCCCACATGCTTATCAATCCAACCTCGCAAGGGAGAATATGTGTTTCTCTCACTCTCATGTGTTTAAGCTTTAAGCATATACTCAACTCAATTCCATATGCAAACATCAACTCAAATATTGACACTTATATCACAAAATATCCACCGGATACATCAAAGAAAAATAAGAAACATCAAGAGGACTTGCGCTCTATGGAAATCTTCAAAGAAGACTCCATTCGGCGGGGTTGTAGTGGGGCTTGGTAGAACATAAAGGCAAGGAATTGTATTTGGTTATGTGGTGCTATTGTTGATAGGAGGAAATCGAGTTCTTCAAACAAATATATAAAATATAAATGCAAATCGAATCCATTACTCTTGCAAATAAACCTAATTGTCTCTACCAATTTTATGTTTATAACTCAAGTTGTTAACATGAATCCCTTTTCTTTCGATTAGGACTAAACATAGAATCGTAGGAGATGATATAGACACAACGATATCAACATCTAACACTTACCTCAGGCATGCATGGCTAACGTCGGGCTCATCCCGACCCTAGAAGCTTCGGGAGACTATTCGCACCTCATCGCATGAAACATCATTGATTGAAAGGAAATTTGCATTAATAACTCCGAAACATTACAACTTAACGTCGGCTTTTGCAAACGCCAAACCTTAAAGCTTCTTCCTAACTCTAACTTTATTGTATGATTGAATGTGTTTTCTTGGATGATTAAAAGGCAGGACCCTGAGGTTTATTTATAGGCTACTAATCCTTGCTATCCAAGAATTGTATCTTCTATCTAAACTATAAACTCTATCCAAACAAATAGGACAGATATTTTATTTTAGGTAAATATCTAAATAACTTAAAAAAGCTTTAAGGTAAAAAACAAATAAACCTCAACTGTAATCTATCTAAATCTATAGATAATCTGTGGCTCTTGAAGATAGAATTGCAATCCACGTCTCGAAAAGCGTGTCCAACCCGTGTCGAAATCTAGTCGATATCGACCAAACAGGTTGATTTCGATCTCTCTATTTCTGCTCGACGGGCTCAGCTCTACTCGATTTCTGGGACTTGGTCGATATCGATGTGAGGTGATCGATATCGAGTGCTTTTCTTCTGCTGGTGTATGATCTGTCTCGACACTCAGGTCTGTGTCGATGTGTAGTCGATATCGACCATGTAGGTAGATTTCGACCTCTTCTCAACTTCACTTGGTTTCTTCGTTTTGACTCCGATTTCACTCCAATTCCTACATAATTAGACCAAAACTTGTGTAGACTCTATTTCTTGCACATTAGCTCATTCTACACAAATTTATATTATTTTTATCCTTTATTTGAGGAATCGAATGAAATATGAAGTCAAAAGATGCAAATAAAAGAGGTATAAATATGTACATCAAAACAACCCATACTTAGACTTGCTTGTCCTCAAGCAATAACCAAGCAATAACCAACAACTACAACACACCCTTCAAGTCTTCGCCCTTGTCAAAAGCAACATCATAAGCGGTAGCAAAGCAAAGCATGTGAATTTAACGTCATAACATATACTTAAGCGATCCATAGGCATATGCAATTTTGATCCAACCTCACAGGGATAATGTGTTTGCACTCAACTCTCATGTGTTTAGGCTATGAAGATCAACTCTCAACTCGATTCCATATACATACTCATAAACATTGCAATTTATAGGAATCCACTTCGCAACCAATTATGAAAATAAAATAAGAACCATCAGGAGGACTTTCGCTCAATGGAAGACTTCAAAGAAGACTCCATTCGGCAGGGTTGTAATGGGGTTTGGTATGAAAATAGAGGGGTATGAAATTATTTGGCTATGTGGTGCTTATAAAATTCGGAAATCAAGCCTTCTAAACCTCAATACTACAATATCCAAACCATAACTCTTCAATGTTGCACTTTCCATACTCATCTTCCTTAATGCTCATCAACCCTTCTTTCAAACTCTATTATGCTCTCAAAAGTATAGAACTTGTATGAAATAAGTAAAGAACTACGGAATTTGGCTCATGCACAATATATATCTCTCTTTTTTTTTTCTTTTTTTTTTCGATTTTTTTGCACGAAATTAAATGAATAAAACTAATAACTGTGCATTTATATGGTGAGCCAAAAATCCTTTTACAAAGTATGACAAGATGCGAATATGTACCAACCCATAATTTCCTTTGCTTAAAACTAGATAATATGCACTTTTCTTTCCACAATGCATTATTCCAACCAATCTAAGTCTCAATTCCCAAATGGGGGTCAGGCTCAATTCGGCTAGGAATAATTTTGTGGAGTTTGCAATATAAGGCTCACGCTAATATTCTGGCTTCAAGCAGAGATAATGCAGGGTAGGTAAAGAGAGGATAAAAATGGCTTAAAAGATGCCGACATCATTTAATTCTCGTAAACATAAACATATATATCCATTGGCTTTGAATAACTATCACAACATTTAGAGATGCATAGGAAGAGTAAATTCACTCAGGAAAGCAGAGGGATTTTTGATGTTCTCCCTATAGGCCAAAATTCTCACTAGGACAATTTTTGTTGGATTTGCTTTTTAGCCTAGGATCGTATGTGCTCAATTTCATCACAAGTTTACAATCTACACAAAACCATTTTAAGGACTTAGGCTAAAACATCCAAATATGCCATAGGATTTACATGATTAAGTCAGCTATTGAGTTTTCATCATAGGTAGGGTTTAAAAATAAACTTAAAAATAAACATGCATTTTTGGTATTTTTGACATTTTCTAATTTTTTTTTTGACATTTTCATAAAAGAAGAAACGAAGAACAAAAACTTAAACATGAATGCAATGCGAAGAAGAAAACCACGTTGTGACCAAAAGACATATTTTTCCCCCACCCCATACTTAAAATATATACAGTGTCCTCACTATATTAAAAGAATAACAAGGGTAGAGAGAACTCACAGCGCAACCTGCAGATTCAGGTCAATTTCAGGTTCAGTCGATGCCAGAGGTCGATGTCGATGTCAGTGGTCGATGTCGACTGCATCTAACGAAGTCGAGGAAGAAGGTGAAGTTGAGGGTCGCCAGATTGTGGTCAATATCGAGTATGATGGTCGATATCGACCTCTCCTTTTTGCTGTCGAGTCCTCGATGTCGACTCCAGGAGATGGCTCGACCCTAGGGTGGTCGATTTCGACTGCCTCTGCAGTAGCTTCTTTTCCTCTTCGTCGTTCCTTTTACTTGGTAACCTGAAATCTTGGTTAGAATTATAGATAAAACCACTAATTATCACAGTTTCAAAATTTTAAGAATCCAAAATTTAAAACTTAAAAACCTTCTATTGTTAAAATCAAAGTTTTAGTTATAAGCTATAGATTTTTGAGTCGCTAGGCCGACTTCTCCGTCAATACTTCACGAGCCTTTAATGTAGGGACCCTTCAAGCTTGAGCCTTCTCCTGGATCATCTAGGTCCTTGTGATAATACCTATTTTCGGAAACCAAGACTTTTTCTTCGTTAGGTTCTCCTTCATTGGGCGCTTTCCTTCTCTTTCTTGACCTAACTTTTGCAAGATGGGCAAAACATGGAGATTTGACCCTCCCATTAGTTGAATTATCAATAATGGACAGAGGAGGGTTAGAGATCATACCTGGGCTTACCTGTTCTGGCCCGAAACAGAAATCTTCGGGCTGAGGGGAGATCGATTTCGACATAGTATGGTCGATTTCGAGTTCTGGAGTCGATGTCAACATGTGTGGGTCGATGTCGACCTCAGGGAACCCATACTTAAGCTCCTGGCAATCATTTGGCTCACTCGATATCGATGTGGTGTGGTCGATTTCGAGGATTTCAGTCGATATCGATTGATTTCAGTCGATGTCGACCCTGCTTGCTGTTTCCGTCCTCGCCAACAAACAATTATGAAGCTTCTCCTCAGCCGGTGAGAGGACAACTTGCTCCAGCTGCTTTGTTTTGCTCATTGTAAGGTTAAAGCAAAACTCCATGACCTCGTTGCCGATTGTGAATGTAAGGGTACCATTCCTCACATTGATGTTGGCATCCGTTGTTGCTAAGAATGGCCTACCGAGAATTATAGGCACATTAGGATCCTTCGACATGTCCAACACGATGAAGTCCGTGGGTATGAAGAACTTTCGCACCTTGACAGGGACATCATCCACAACCCCAGTTGGTCTCACAAAGGAGTTGTCCGCCATGTAAAGCTTCATGTCGACGGGCTCCAATGCTCCTACACCCACTTGCTTCCATATTGATAGGGGCATCAAACTAACATTAGCCCCAAGATCACACATGGCTTTGAATTGATGCTTACCAACCCCTATCGTTACCGCGAACTTGCCTGGATCTCCGCGCTTCTCAGGGAACTCAATTGAATTGCATTCGCCGGCGATCTCTAGAATGGACCTCTTTTTGGACAGGATGTCCTTCAAGAACCTCATATATGCAGGCATCTCATTGAGTGCTTCTGTGAGTGGTATGGTGAGATTTAGACCTTTTAAGATCTTCACGAAGCGTCTGAACTTGGTGTCTCCTGGATCCCGCAGCGCCTTGGAGGGAAAGGGTAGAGTTTTGGATGGCTTTGGAGGAAAAGTGGTAGATTTCTGCTTTCTGGACAGGTCGATATCGACATCAGGATGGTCGATATCGACTGGTTTGGTCGACCTCGAGGGAGTCTGAAGCTGTGGTTGATTTCCAAAGAGGTGGACATCGGTAGGATGGTCGATATCGACCTGGTCACTCGACATCGAGTGCCTCTCTGGCTCCGTTCTGTGCATCTCAGTGGGCTCGACATCGACTGTTGTTCCGACGTCGACAGGGCCCTCGATATCGACCTGGGGGTCGACATCGACTACTTCTCCAGCGACTTCTCCTTCGCTCCTTGGCTCGGGCAATGTGCCCGGCTTGCCCCCTTGGATTTTCTTGTGGTTGTCCAGGGGGTTTGCCGGGTGGCTTTGGGATTTGGGCTGCCAGTTGACCCAGTTGGGTCTCAATGCTCTTCTTTCAAGTGTCCATCTCCCCCATTCGGGCGTTGAGGCCCTGAAGTTGGTTCTAGATAGCGCTGCTGGATTTTTAATTTGTAGCCCGGTTCCTCCTCATCTCATCAAGGATGAGTTGGACATCATCCCTTCGTGGTTCTCTCTCCGGATGGCCTGGAGCTCTATAAGGCAGAGGATCCCTAGGGTTGTGTTGGGGTGGTTGATTTCCCCAGTTTTGGTACCCCTGGCGATTGGGATTCCTCATGTAACACGCCTCCTGGTGTGTCTCCGCTAGTTGTACTTGCTCCGTATGGGGGCATTCAGTGGTGATATGCCTGACGGAGCCACATTCGGCGCAGGGTTGGTTGACGGAGAGGAATTTGACTTGTTTCTGCAACCTCCTGAGTTGATCGTGCATGAATTGATCTTTGACGTCGAGATCAATCTCCTTGGAGGGCTCATAGAGTGGCATAGATGGGGCAGGCCTTGAGTCGGAGGCCACAGGAGTCCCATAGGTGTTGTCAAATTGGACCAACCTCTCTATAGTATCCCAAGCTTGTTGTGGTAGGAGCTCGAGATACCCATAGGAGGTATAGGTGTTGATCATCTCCTTAGTAGCTACGTCCAGGGCTTTGTAGATGATCTCCTGGATGACGTAGGGTGGTTGCCCATACGTAGGGCAGGACCTCAGTAGCTCCTTAAAGCGCTCCCATGCTTGCGCCAATGACTCGCCATGCTTTTGTTTAAAAGCTGTGATCTTCTGGCGCATCATCATGGTCTTTGATGGTGGGAAGAATTTGTTGAGGAAGGCATCCTTGACCTCGTCCCACCTGCAGAGCGATTTGGGTGCTAGGCTCTCCAACCATGCTAGAGCTTTCCCTACGAGAGACCAACGAAAAGCCTTTAGTTTAACATATTCATGGCTTTGTCCATCTGCAATAGTATCACACAAATCGAGGAATAGAGATATATGATCTAGAGGACAAGTGCACCAATGTTCACCTTTTTCAAAATAGAAAGAGGCATGAGACTTACGCTTGCCCCTAGGTCACATAGGGCTTTGTAGCGATGTTGGCCAAGTCCCACGGTGATTGCAAACTTCCATGGATCACTCATCTTCTCAGGGAAGTCCATCTTTGAGCACTCCTTTGCGATCTCTGCCATGGACCGCTTCTTGCTAAGGATGTCTTTCAGGAATCGAACATAGGCGGGCATCTCGCTTAGGGCTTCTGTAAGAGGAATGGTGACGTTAAGACCTTGAAGAATTTTTACAAAGCGCCTAAACTTACCTTTGGTGGGGTCCTCCAATGCTTTGGATGGGAAGGGCAACGTCTTCCTTGTCGGAGGGGCCAAAACGGAGGTCGGAGGGGCCTGCTGGACATCGACATCGACTGGGACATGGTCGATATTGATCGGAATGGTCGATGTCGACCTCTGTTGTGGCTTAGAAGGCTCTGTAGTGGCCTCGATGTCGACCTGGAGGTCGACTTGGGGGTCGATATTGACCTCTTCCTCGACATTGACTGGCCTGTCGATGTCGACTGAATCTGATGCTTTCTTCGATTCCATTCCTTAATTGCACAACTTTTGTACTTTGTTGCCACTCCTTAATTGCATGGCTGCGATATGGCCCGTCCCGGATTGCCCCTTAGGATTTGTAGTGGGTTGCCCAGGGAACGTTCTGGACGGTCTAGGGATTTGTGCCGCCAATTGACCCAGTTGGGTCTCTACGTTCTTTTTCCAAATATCCATCTCCCCAATCCTTGTGGTAAGGTGATTGAGTTGAGAATGGATGGCATTGTTGGATTGATCATTCTTAGCCTGATTCCGCCTGATTTCATCCAGCACAAGTTGTAGATCATTCTTCCGTTGGTCCTTCTCCGGGTGCCCAGGAGCTCTATAAGGTGAGGGGTCCCTAGGGTTAACCGGGTTCCTTTGTGGTTGATGGAACCTTTGGTCTCCCCAATATTGGTGATTGGGACCCCTCATGTAGCGCGCCTCCTGGTGAGTCTTTGCTAGGTGTACTTGTTCAGCATGGGGGCACTCGATGGTGGTGTGCCGCTGCGACCCGCATTCAATGCAATCTTGGTTTGCTGAAAGGAACCTCACTTGCTTTTGGAGCTTCCGAAGTTGATCTCTATGGAATTGCTCCTTCATGTCCGGATCGATTACCTTGGAGGGTTCATATAAGGGCATGGATGGGGCAGGCCTCGATGATGATGATGCGTCGGACGCCTCAGGAGTCCCATATGTGTTGTCGAACTCCACCAACCTCTCTATGGCCTCCCAAGCCTCTTGTGGAGCGAGTTCAAGGTAGCCATAGGAGGTGTAGGTGTTGATCCTCTCCTTGGTTGCAGCGTCAAGAGCATTGTAAATGATCTCATGAATCACGTACGATGGTTGGCCATGCGTCAGGCATGATTGTAGTAGGTCCTTAAACCTTTCCCAAACAGTCGCCAGAGCCTCACCAGGCTTTTGTTTGAAAGCCGTGATTTTCTGTCGGATCAACACCGTCTTAGAAGGAGGGAATAACTTGTTGAGGAATGCATCCTTGACTTCATTCCAGGTGCAGAGCGATCTTGGAGCTAAGCTCTCCAACCACTACAATGCTTTTCCTGTAAGGGAGCAACGAAAAGCTTTTAGTTGGACATATTCAAGACTCTGTCTGTCAACAATAGTATCACAGAGGTCTAAGAAGGTTGATATATGTGCCATAGGGCATTCATTAGGTTTTCCTTCATATTGATGCCTTCTTATTTCAGTAAGAAAGTTAGGTTTAATTTCAAAATTAGAGGAGGGATAAGAATCGCCGATTCAGGCACTGTGAGCGCGGGGTGCATATATTGCTTGGCATTCCGAGGGAGGGCATTGATTTGGGCTTCTATTTGCCTCCGGCCTTCCTCCTCCCTGTCAGCATCCTCCTTAAGTGCCACCTCTCTAGTCGTTAAGTCCTCAACCTGCTTCCTTAGTTACTCAATTAGTTCAGTCTGGTTCGCGTTGTCCACCATGATTCTTTGAGCTTGGGCTCTTAGATGGAAATAGCGCGCAGGGTCGTCTACTCCTTCAAATTCAGGTGGGCGATCAGCGCGTCGCATACACCTGCAAGGCCAAACTAGATAAAAACGTGAGATAGACTACTAGGGTGCGATTGATTGCATCCCCGGCAACGGCGCTAATTTGTTAAGCAGGAGGAATGTCGAGTTCTTAAGTACAAATATAAAGATATATAAATGCGAATCCAATTCCTAGCCTATGTAAATAATCACAAGACTTCCTCCCGTTGTAGTGGAAGGGTAGTCAGGATCGATCCACGAGGAGGCGTGTCACCGGGATCCTAGTAGCGTTGGAAATCTCACGTCTTTCGTCGACTAGAAGCCTCGACTTCGACCTTGGTGCTCGATGTCGACCTCGGTTGTCACCCCTCTCTGCAACAGAAGACCTGCAGAGACAAAAAAAAGCAGTCGATATCGATTGGAAAGGTCGATATCAATGTTAGTCAGCGAAAACGACTGGCTCAGAAGTCTGCCAGTCGATACAGGTGGTCGATATCGAGGTGGGAGGTCAACGAAACTCAGTGGTCGATATCGATGTCGTAAGGCCGACATCGATCTCTTCTCATGCAAAGTTGTTAGCTTTTTCGTTGGCAAAGAAAGGCCGAAGACTTTAGGATGAATAAGGATGCGATGAACAGAATAAAGCCAAGGTTTTGATGAATATAAACTATGTAAAAAGCAACTCCTAGGATTAGGGTTTACCACAACATTAACCAATGCATGTGATAAGATAAATAAGACGGACAATTGCGCTATTTCACCCGAGGGACGAGCTTTCGCGGTACACCAACTCTTAGGATTACTCTTGCAAATAAACCTAATTGTCTCTACCAATTTTATGTTTATAACTCAAGTTGTTAGCATGAATACCTTTTCTTTCGATTAGGACTAAACATAGAATCGTAGGAGATGATATAGACACAACGATATCAACATCTAACGCTTACCTCAAGCACGTATGGCTAACGTCGGGCTCACCCCGACCCTAAGAGCTTTGGAAGACTACTCGCACCTCATCATGGAACTCATCTTTGATTGAAAGAAATAAACTTGCATTAAACTATAAACTCCGAAGCTTTACAACTCAACGTCTGCTTTCGCGAACGTCAAACCTTAAAACTCCTCTCTAACTCTATTGTATGTAAGTGGATGTGTTGATGGATTGTGTCGATGGATGATTGAATGCCAGCCCCTAAGGCTTTATTTATAGGCTACTAACCCTTGCTAGCCAAGGATTGTAACTTCTATCTAAACTATGAATTCTATCCAAACAATTAGGATAGGTCTTTTATTTTGATAAAACTCTACTAACTTGATAAAACTTAAAGGTAAAAAGTAGATAAATCCCAACTGCTATCTATCTATATGTTACAAGATAAATCCGTGCCTCCTTGAAGATAAAGTTTCCAATCCGCGTCTCAAAATCGAATCTATCTTCTGTCGAGATAAGGTCGATATCGACCAGGAAGGTCGATATCGATGTCTCTGTTTTTGCTCGACTTGTCCAGATTAACTCGATGTCTATGTTGAGGTAGATATCGATGATGTAAGGTCGATATCGAGTGCTTTTCTCTGCTGTGCAATGGTCTGTCTCGACACTCAGTTCTATGTCGATGTACTGTAGTTGATGTCGATGTTGAAGGTCGATATCGACCTCTCTCCTGCTCTCCTTGGTTTCTCCGTTTTGACTCCGATTTTGCTCGAATTCTCGCATGGTTAGCTTAAAACTCGTGCAGACTCTATTTCTTGTATTTTAGCCCATTCTTACACAAGTTTACATTCTTTTGGACCTTTTCTTTGGAAATCGAATGAAATACGAAGTCAAATGATGCAATACAAAGAGGTACAAATATGTACATCAAACGTCGCCTAATTTCAGTTAAGAAGCTAGGTTTAATCTCAAAAGTAGAGTGGGGGATAAGAATAGCCAATTCAGGCACTGAGAGCACAGGGTGCATGTATTGCTTGGCATTCTGAGGGAGGGAGTTGATTTGGGCTTCTATTTGCCTCCGGCCTTTATCCTCCCTATCTGCACACTCTTTAAGTGCCGCCTCTCTAGTTGTTAAGTCCTCGACTTGCTTCCTTAGTTTCTCAATTAGCTCAGCCTGGGTCTCGTTGTCTTCCATGATTCTTTGAGCTTGGGCCCTTAGATGGAGATAGCGTTCAGGGTCGCCTACTACTAGGGCCCAATTGATTGCCTCCCCGACAACGGCGCCAATTTGTTGATAGGAGAAAATCGAGTTCTTCAAACAAATATATAAAATATAAATGCAAATCGAATCATATCCTATGCAAATAATTATAAGACATTCTCCCGTTGTAGTGGAAGGGTAGTCAGGATCGATCCACGCGGAAGCAAGTCAGCGGGATCCTAGTAGTGTTGGAAAGCTCACGTCTTTTATCGACCAAAAGCCTCGATCTCAACCTTGGTGCTCGATTTCGACCTTGCCTGTCGATCCTTTCTGCAATAGAAGACCTGCGGAGACAAAAATAAGCAGTCGATATTGACTGGGGCGGTCGATATCGATGTTAGTGCAAAAATCGACTGGCTCAAAAGACTGCCCGTCAACTCAGGGGATGGTCGATATCGAGGTTAGGGGTCGATATCGATGTCAGCAGCTCGTGCAGAATGATTGACGTCGACACAGAAAACCGTCAACGAAGCAAAGTGGTCGATATCGATGATGGAGGTCCATATCGATGTTGGTTCTTGCAATGTTGTTAGCATTTGTCGGAAAACAAAGGCCGAAGAACTTAGGATGAATAAGGAACGATGATCAGAATAAAGACAGTGTTTTTATGTGAATAATATATATAAAAAGCAACTCCTAGGATTAGGGTTTACCATAACGTTAACCAATGCATGCGATAAGATAAATAAGACGGACAATTGCGCTATTTCACCCGAGGGATGAGCTTTCGATGTACACCAACTCTTAGGATTACTCTTGCAAATAAACCTAATTATCTTTACCAATTTTATTTTTATAACTCAAGTTGTTAGCATGAATCCCTTTTCTTTCGATTAGGACTAAACATAGAATCATAGGAGATGATATAGACACAACGATATCAACATCTAACGCTTACCTCAAGCACGTATGGCTAACGTCGGGCTCACCCCGACCCTAAGAGCTTTGGAAGACTACTCGCACCTCATCATGGAACTCATCTTTGATTGAAAGAAATAAACTTGCATTAAACTATAAACTCTGAAGCTTTATAACTCAACGTTTGCTTTCACGAATGCCAAACCTTAAAACTCCTCTCTAACTCTATTGTATGTAAGTGGATGTGTTGATTGATTGTGTCGATGGATGATTGAATACCAGCCCCTAGGGCTTTATTTATAGGCTACTAACCCTTGCTAGCCAAGGATTGTAACTTCTATCTAAATTATGAACTCTATCCAAACAATTAGGATAGGTCTTTTATTTTGATAAAACTCTACTAACTTGATAAAACATAAAGGTAAAAAGTAGATAAATCCCAACTGCTATCTATCTATATGTTACAAGATAAATCCGCGCCTCCTTGAAGATAAAGTTTCCAATCCGCGTCTCGAAATCGAATCTATCTTCTGTCGAGATAAGGTCGATATCGACCAGGAAGGTCGATATCGATTTCTCTGACTCTGCTCGACTTGTCCAGCTTAACTCGATGTCTATGTTGAGGTCGATAACGAAGATGTAAGGTCGATATCGAGTGCTTTTCTCTGCTGTGCAATGGTCTGTCTCGACACTCAGTTCTATGTCGATGTACTGTAGTCGATGTCGATGTTGAAGGTCGATATCGACCTCTCTCCTGCTCTCCTTGGTTTCTCCGTTTTGACTTCGATTTCGCTCGAATTCCCGCATGGTTAACTCAAAACTCGTGCAGACTCTATTTCTTGTATTTTAGCCCATTCTTACACAAGTTTACATTCTTTTGGACCTTTTCTTTGGAAATTGAATGAAATACGAAGTCAAATGATGCAATACAAAGAGGTACAAATATGTACATCAGATGTCGCTTAATTTCAGTTAAGAAGCTAGGTTTAATCTCAAAAGTAGAGTGGGGGATAAGAAAAACCGATTCAGGCACTGAGAGCACAGGGTGCATGTATTGCTTGACATTCTGGGGGAGGGAGTTGATTTGGGCTTCTATTTGCCTCCGACCTTTCTC
Source organism: Persicaria maculosa (assembly GCA_963922045.1). Taxonomy (NCBI): domain Eukaryota; kingdom Viridiplantae; phylum Streptophyta; class Magnoliopsida; order Caryophyllales; family Polygonaceae; genus Persicaria; species Persicaria maculosa. Next base: position 44,199,646 of record OY998257.1, on the reverse strand, counting down.
CTCCCTATCTACACGCTCTTTAAGTGCCGCCTCTCTAGTTGTTAAGTCCTCGACTTGCTTCCTTAGTTTCTCAAAGCTCAGCATGGGTCTCGTTGTCTTCCATGATTCTCTGAGCTTGGGCCCTTAGAAGGAGATATCGTTCAGGGTCGTCTACTACTAGGGCGCAATTGATTGCCTCCCCGACAACAGCGCCAATTTATTGATATGAGAAAATCGAGTTCTTCAAACAAATATATAAAATATAAATGCAAATCGAATCCTATCCTATGCAAATAATTACAAGACTTCCTCCCGTTGTAGTGGAAGGGTAGTTAGGATCGATCCACGAGGAAGCAAGTCAGCGGGATCCTAGTAGTGTTGGAAAGCTCACGTCTTTTGTCGACCAGATGCCTTGATCTCGACCTTGGTGCTCGATTTCGACCTTGGCTGTCGATCCTTTCTGCAACAGAAGACCTGTAGAGACAAAAATAAGCAGTCGATATCGACTGGGGAGGTCGATATCGATGTTAGTGCAAAAATCGACTGGCTCAGAAGACTGCCAGTCGACTCAGGGGATGGTCGATATCGAGGTTAGGGGTCGATATCGATGTCAGCAGCTCGTGCAGAATGATTGACGTCGACACAGAAAACCGTCGACGAAGCAAAGTGGTCGATATCGATGATGGAGGTCCATAACGATGTTGGTTCCTGTAAAGTTGTTAGCTTTTGTTGGAAAAGAAAGGCCGAAGAACTTAGGATGAATAAGGAACGATGATCAGAATAAAGACATTGTTTTTATGTGAATAATATATATAAAAAGCAACTCCTAGGATTAGGGTTTACCACAACGTTAACCAATGCATGCGATAAGGCAAATAAGACGGACAATTGTGCTATTTCACCCGAGGGACAATCTTTCGCTCTACACCAACTCTTAGGATTACTCTTGCAAATAAACCTAATTGTCTCTACCAATTTTTTGTTTATAACTCAAGTTGTTAACATGAATCCCTTTTTTCTTTCGATTAGGACTAAACATAGAATCGTAGGAGATGATATAGACACAACGATATCAACATCTAACACTTACCTCACGCACGCATGGCTAACGTCGGGCTCATCCCGACCTTAGAAGCTTTGGGACACTACTCGCACCTCATCGCAGGAAACATCATTGATTGAAAGGAAATTTGCATTAATAACTCCGAAACCTTACAACTCAACGTCGGCTTTCGCAAACGCCAAACCCTAAAGCTTCGTCCTAACTCTAACTCTATTGTATGATTGAATGTGTTTTCTTGGATGATTAAAAGCCAGCCCCCTAGGGCTTTATTTATAGGCTACTAATCCTTGCTAGCCAAGGATTGTATCTTATATCTAAAATATAAACTCTATCCAAACAAGTAGGATAGATATTTTATTTTCGGTAAATATCTAAATAACTTAATAAAGCTTTAAGGTAAAAAACAAATAAACCTCAGCTGTAATCTATCTAAATCTATAGATAAATTGTGGCTCTTGAAGATAGAATTGCAATCCGCATCTCGAAAAGCGTGTCAAACCCGTGTCGATTTCGACCTCTTTGTTTCTGCTCGACGAGCTCAGCTCTACTCGATTTTGGGACTTGGTCGATATCGATGTCAAGTGATCGATATCGAGTGCTTTTCATCTGCTGGTGTATGGTCTGTCTCGACACTCAGGTGTGTGTCGATGTGTAATCGACATCGACCATGTAGGTCGATTTCGACATCTTCTCAGCTTCACTTGGTTTCTTCGTTTTCACTCCGATTTCGCTCCAATTCCTACATAATTAGACCAAAACTTGTGCAGACTCTATTTCTTGCATGTTAGCTCATTCTACACAAAACTATATTATTTTCATCCTTTATTTGTGGAATCGAATGAAATATGAAGTCAAAAGATGCAAATAAAAGAGGTACAAATATGTACATCAGCTATCAATTCCTAAAACTCCCAACATAACTCAAAACAACTTAAAAATACATTAAGCTCATATAAGAATATAAACTTTCAAAATCTAAACAATAAGCTCTCAAAAGATAAACTCTCAACCAAACATTTATCCAACTCTCATATGCAAGATAAATAAATAATGTTCTTATTTCTTTTTCTCTCTTTTTTTTCGGATTTTTTTCTTTTTTCTTTTCTTTTCGGCATTTTTTTTTGAGCCATATACATGAAATACAAATATGAGGAATAAATCACATAACATTATATCTCACTCAAAACCCTAAACAATAAGCACTCACTTTAGCTTTTCTCTCAAAACTCAAAATAACATCCATAACCAACTCTAAATCCTAATTCCCAGAAGGGTAAGGCTTATCATAGGCTACGATACATGAATTTTGTGTAGCTTTAAAGAAAAAAGGCTTAAGGCTCAAATTGGTTTCAAACAAAGACATGATGTAAGTGACGTACATATTTAGAGTCCTTTTTATCGCATCTTTTGAATTCATATTCCATTCAAATTCCCAAAGTAAAGGTTAAAAATAATGGAAATTTGTGTAAAATGAGCTAACGTGCAAGAAATAGAGTATGCACAAGTTTTGGTCTAAATATGTAGGAATTGGAGCGGAATCGGAGTCAAAACGAAGAAGCCAAGTGAAGCTGAAAAGAGGTCGAAATCGACATACTTCGTCAATATCGACTGAAGACCTCGACATGGACTCTGAGTGTCGAGATAGACCACAAGACCAGCATAGAAGACTACTCGATATCGAGTAGATTCATCGATATCGACGTCACACCAAAGATCGAGTAGAATTGAGCTTGTCGAGCAGAAACAGAGAGGTCGATTTCGACCTCACTGGTCGATATCGACTAGAATGCAACACGGATTGGACACACTTTTCGAGACGAGGATTGCAAGTCTTATCATCAAGGCCACGGTTTATCTTCATAATTAGATAGGATATGTCTTAAGGGTGTTTTCCTTTTTACCCTAAGATGTTTATTAGTTATTTTCGATATTTACCTAAATAAAGATTTATCCTATTTGTTTGGATAGATTTTAGATAGAAGAAAGGATCTACTTTCCTTGGCTAGCAAGGATTAGTAGGCTATAAATAAAGCCCTACGGGGCTGGTTTTTATTCATTCAAACACACAACAATCAATAGCAATAGAGTTAGAGAGAAGTTTTAGGATTTGGCGTTTGCGAGAGCCGGCGTTGAGTTGTAAAGCTTTGAAGGTTTTGTTTAATGCAAGTTTTCTTCTTTCAATCAAAGATGTTTGTTGCGATGAAGAGCGAGTAGTCATCCTACTTCTAGGGTCGGGGTGAGCCCGATGTTAGCCATGTAAGTACGCTTATTCTATATTTGATTATGCGATCTCTTCTTCTACCCTGCGCTCAATCCTTTAGGATCATTCTTTATTTACCTTATATGAAGCGAAAGTGGATTATACATGTGAATTTGGATAGTAATTAGGTTTTGCCTGCGAAAGTTGACATAAACCCTAATTATGAAAAGGTAGACACAATTAGATTATTATGCAAAAGCTTTATATTCCTATTTAATGTTGAGAAAAGCTCAATCTTTTATGTGAATTAAGTTATAATACATGCATGGTTACCGTCGTGGTAAATCCCTATCCTAGAAACCTTTTAGTTTATTAAGAAAAACCCAAACAAATTTGCTGTTTTTATGTCTTTGTTCTTCACATTATTTCTTTAATTTTATGAATTCGACATCGTCTGAGAAGCCACTCAATATCGACCAATATAGTCGATATCGACCACCTGCAATCGATCAACTCTACGTCGACAGTCTTCTGAGTCGACATGAACTACTGATCCACTCGATTTCAACCATTCCAGTTGATATCGAGTTCTTCTGTTGTTTTCTCTTCTTCGCAGGTTCTTCACAGATCGACGTCGCCCACTAGGAATCGACTACCCCTGTCGATATTGACCTCCTAACTTGATTTCGAGGCTACTAGTCGACTTGCACAGAGTTCGCAGAGACTATCTAGGCATCGCTGACCCACCTCCTCGTGGATCGATCCTGATTCCCTTCCACTACAGTGGGAGGAAGTCTTGTAATTTATGTGGGTGGACTAGGATTCGGTTTGTATATATTCTTTATATATGTTTAAACTCGATTTCATCCTTCATCAGTAAGGTAGGTATGGATAAATATAGGCTATGAACATCCCTCTATCATATGAAACTCATAAGCAATGATCATGTATATAATCGGCCTAAAAAATAGATAGCCATGTCAATTCTCATAGATAGATGCTTAGGAAGAGTAAATCACAAAACAAAAGTGAAAGGGAAATGAATGAAATCCCTTATAAGGCTAAAGATTCTCACTAGGACAAATTTTTGTTTGATTTCAATCTTGCCTAGGAACTTAGATCATACATGCTCAATTACATGTGCCAAATCATACCTCACAAAAACAAATCGCCAAGACAAAGTCAAATCATCTAGAATTACATGGGACTTATATGATCATGCCAAAATGAAATAGAGGACAAAATAAGCCAGATGGGTATTTGAATAACACATATATATGCAATGCATGATATTTTTGGATTTTGACATTTTTTATTTTTTTTTTAATTTTGGAAAAAGGTTTACATTCATAATTTTAATAAACATGTGGAATAAAATCTAGAAAAATAGTAAAGGGCGGCCAGACTCGACACGCAAGGCTCGAAATCTCTCAAACTGAGCTTGAAACGGAGCATCCCATCCTTCGACGCTCGGATGATGATGTGCGACCCATTCTGGCGGAGGCGGCGGACTAGGAGCGTTATGACGCAACCAGATCTATGAGAACGGAAAATTAGAGTTAGAGTATTGACATATATATGAAAAGCAAGAATAGGTAATAAAAAAGACGTTTGAAGTCGTACAGCGGCAAAATGGTCTTGGTTTCCGATGCAGGCTACACCAAGGGTTGCTGATTGAGGGTTGTTAGCAGGTGTCGGCGAGGTCATGGGGAGACATGTGAACGGATGATGCCAAGCTAGGACGACGAGAGGAATCTGATATACCGTTGCAAATACTAAACCCATAATGGGTAGCTCTATCCACCGTCTCCTATCACCATGCACAGCTCCCGCCCATCTCTGGTAGTCGACGAATTGCTGCAATTGGTACCCTCCCGTATAACAACCGGCGTACAGATCGGCGTGATCCTTCAAGTGATCGCATAGTAACGTTTTGAGTTCCGGGAAAGCAGTCTCGCCGATCGGTGATGTCAAAGCCGCCAAAGCACGGTAGCCACAATGACCATCTCCAACAGTGTCCCTCACCGTCTCAATATGACCGAGCATGAAGGGATCAACGTTGTGTCGACCCCAGTTGAACCCTTCGAACACATCATCACGTCCACGTCGAGCTAAGGTCACTTGTGGACGATGCCGAGCAGCACATCGAGCAGCACGCGCTTCTTCTCTCTCAAACCTTTCCCTTACCTCCTCGTATGGCAACGGGTTGGTTCTGCAGGCATTCCTCGACCCCCGAGGCCTCCCCTTCCTTCGGACGCTTGCTGATGAGGGTGGGTGCAGCTCATCCTCGCATACATCGTTAGAAGCCGTATATGAAGATGACAGCTCATACGGCAGTGGGGTGTCGTCGATGTCAGTCCATGACAAATCCATCCAGAACGGGTGGATGTCCTCGGCGGGTATCCGAGTACCGGAGTTGACGTATCCCTGAATCTCATGGACACATGGGATCCCGTAACAAACCCTCCAATGTCGGTCCGTGCATACCGGCGGAACCTTTTGGTTCACGACGTCCTGCCACATCTTGTACAGATAATCGAAGCACTTTTTTGGAAGCCACACCGCCTCTAAATACGCCACCACACCTGGGAATGGGTGCCATGCAGCGTGTAGCGCCCGACGACGTCGGTTGAATGATTCCTCCGACCTCGATTCGAATAGCCCCCAACAGTTGCCCTTAAAGATTCCAGCGTGGTTTAAATTCTTCTTGATCTTCAGAGCAGCTTCCTCGCATCTTCTCGTCACGTGTAACCAGCAAAGGAGATGCTGGACATCGGGGAAGACAACATTCAGCGCCGCCAAGAGACCTAGCTCCCGATCAGTCATGATAGCTTGAGGCTGAACCGTCCCAAGCAAGTTCTGAAGCTGACGCAACACCTAGTCGTATGTGTCTTCGTTCTCTTTCGACATGAAGGCATAGGCGATGCAGTAAGTATTGCCTGATGGTGTGAACCCGACCACCTCGCACAATGGAATCCCATATCTGCAAGTGTAAATATGTTACATGTAAAATACTTTATAATTGGCTATATGTGCAATAATGTAATCGTAATTAAGTAACTTACGCATTTGTTTTGTACGTGCTGTCCATTACGATGACGTAATGGAACCTTCGGAGAAGCCGGATCCCGTCGGGATGCGCCAGGAAGAGGTCGCTCAAGACGTTGTCGTCATCTGGATGTCGTCTGAATTCATAGTAGTACCCTCTTTCCCGCAGATGGTGCAAGGTATCCTGGGTCATCGTCCGACTACCTCTTTCTTCGGCGACCATCATGGTGAGCGTGTTGGTAAGGCTCTTCCTTGACGTGACGCTGGTCTCATCCAACTGCCTCAATCCGTACCCAATGGATTTTGGAGGAGTGCCAATTTCCTTCATCCACCTGGCCATCTTCTTTTCCCCCTCTGTCATCTGTCCGGCGATGGCGTGACCCTTCAAGATCGTTGGAAGCTCATGGTTATGAACACCGTGGGTTACCGTCATAACCCAGTGACCCGGCGGAGCTTCGTGTCCGTGTAGAGAGAATGGACAACCGTTTATCTTCGACTGCGTGCTCCGGAGCTTCCTCCCGTGTGGTCGGTACTCCCCATACTGCTCGCAAGCAAGAAAAACCCCGCCTGGACGATTCGACGCCCCCGTCCAAGACCGCTTGATTACTAAAATCATACAGTGTCTCCGACCCAAGTCCTTGAAATGCGTAACCATTTCGTAACCATTTATTTTAATGTCTTTTAATGTATTTTAATATGTTTTAATATCTTGTAATATATATTAATCGTTTTTATTGTTTTTCCATGAAAACCATCAAAATATACAAACTATATAATATCTATCAAACTATATACTAAAACTATATAATCTATTTTTTAGTGTCTTTCAATTAGAATTTATTTCTATGTAGTTTAATATATTTTAATGTTTTTATTTTAATTTATTTTAATGTCTTTTAATGTATTTTAATATGTTTTAATATGTTTTAATATCTTGTAATATATATTAATCGTTTTTATTGTTTTTCCATGAAAACTATCAAAATATACAAACTATATAATATCTATCAAACTATATACTAAAACTATATAATTATATAGTATCTATCAAACTATATACTAAAACTAATTATAATCTATCAAATTATATTATAAAACTATATTAAAATTTAAACTATATTATACAACTATAAAAATAAATCAAATAAAATAAATAAATCAAAGAACATACCGGTGGGGTCGGGACCAGCGAAACCTCTATAGACCGCCGCTTCCGCGGCGGTAATAGGTCCGCCTCCACCACTCCGCCGCCATCACCACCACCACCACCACCGGACGCCGCCGCCTCCGCTGCTCCACCACCACCACCGTCACCACCACCACCCTCCTTAACCTCCATGGGCACTGCCCCACCACCACCCCCGGCCACCGGCTCCACCGCCACCCCCTCCCCCAGTGCTTCACCCCCACCACCACCCTCCTCAGCCACCGGCTCCACCACCACCTCTCTCTCCGGCTCCATCTCTCTCTGTTTCTCTCTCTCTCTGTCTCGATCTCTTCCTCTCTCTCTCACTCCGGCGATCTCTCTCTCTCACTCCGGCAATCTCTCTCTCTCTCACACTCCGGCGAAGACGAAGAAGACGAAGACGAAGACGATCTCTCTCTCTCTCTCTCGATTTCTCTCTGGCAAAGAAGACGAAGACGAAGGGAAGACGAAGAGGCATGTTCTCTTCGGATTTTGTAGACGGGCTTGCACGTCCTTAAGGACGTGCAAGCACGTGCTTAAGAACGTGCACTTTGCACGTCCTTAAGGACGTGCAAGCCCGTCCCTGAGGATGTGCAAGCACGTTTTTAAAAAAAAATAAAAACGTACTAGCACGTCCGGGCTCGGGTGGCTGCAAACTCCCTTCCACGTCCTTAAGGACGTGGGGATTTGCGGTGTATATAGCCGAAACGTTTTTTTATTAGCTTTAAACTTCTAGTAGTTTTTTGAAGTTCTCCCAAACTACTGTTTTTTTTTTAATTAGGAAGGTGAATACTATATGCTTTTATTGTGCAATTCATAACAAATCGGCCCAACTTGAATAGGCCCATTTGCCAGTACCATATAATTTAGGTCGGCCTTTGGTATATTGAAGTCAAGCACGTTTGTGTTTGGACTTCATGCAAATAATGTGAGATGCAAGGTTGTGTCAAACTTTTTCAAGGCTCTGTTCTAAAAAAAATTAGTCTTATAATATTGATAAATTTAGAGTTTCTATAGTCAATTGATATACCATATTATAATCGTAAGAACTAAGAACGCATCAACTATTTTTCAATTTAATATTTATGCTTACAAAATTTTAAAATTATAAAATAGTTGTTGTATTAAAATAAAGAAGTTAGGTTGTAAATGAAAATGAAAAATTTCCTTTCCATTTTATATTTTTAATCAAATTTTTAACATGAAAAAAATGTAAATGAAAATGTTGCTTTCAAAATAAAGAAGATGAGCAAAATGAAGTCAAATTGGGGATCGAACCCAAGGTAAAGGGCCCCAAATATTTAAATATTTTCTTCCTTACCAATAAGCTAAAGTGACTTGTTGGTTAATTATGGAATACATTCATTATATAAAACTTCAAATATATTGGGCCCCCAAAATTTCGGGGGCCCTGTTCCGTTGAACCAGCCGAAGGGGTGCCTAGCACGGGCCTGGTGAGATGTCGAGTAAGATGGAAACTAGTTACCAAATTGGCTGCAACAGGTCCATATCGAACTATCAACTCTTGTTGGATGACCGATTCTTTTGAGGGGCTGAAACACTATCAAGTATCAAGCCCAACTCATAGTCATGGGTATGGGCATAGGCATGGGCATGTGCGTGTACATAGAGTAATCGTAACATAACATGTGGGCGAGAGCATTGAGTTTATGGTTACTCTACTTGAAATTTATGTTAGTAGCTTCACAAGCCAAGTAATCTCACGGCAAGTCAGGTATATTACCATATACTTTCACTCTGCTAATGGCATAGCAACATACGACTGCATCTTTGTCATCCAAGAGATTAGAAAGTCACCTAGTAGGATACAAAATTCAATTAGTGACTTCCACATCATAGGACAACTTTGCCAATTTGCATCACAGAAAGCTCTAGGTTGCAACTTAGACTTCTTTGATATGAGCAATCCTTGTCCTGGTGTTCCTTTTAAGTACCTCAAGACATGCTTCGCAACTCTCTAATGTTCATCAGTAGGAGAGTGCATAAACTGACTCAAAACCTGCATTACATAACAAATATCAGGTCTAGTGATGGTTAAATATATCAGTCTTCCAACCAGTATGCACCAGCATCTACCACATCTTTACTTCCTTCCGTGGCAAGTTTCTCCTTCGGATCGAGTGGAGTTTTAGATGGATTTGACTCCATCATCCTAGTCTCTTTTAACAACTTAAGGATGTATTTTCTCTTATTTAAAAAGTATCCTTCAGAGGTTTTATTAATCTCAATGCCAAGAAAATACTTGAGCTCTCCTAGATCCTTAATTTGAAAATGAAGCTTGAGTTGAACCTTGAGTTTGATGATCTCTTGCTCATCATCTCATGTGATGATCATATCATTCATATACACAAGAAGAGATATAAATGATTTTTCCTATCTTTCTTGTAAACAATGAATCATCAACTCTGGATTGCTTAAAGCCTGCAACCTTCACAACTTCAAAAAACTTAGCAAACCATTGTCTTGGTGCCTGCTTGAGTCCATATAAACACTTCCTGATCTTGCCTGCCATCATTCTTGTCATTGCACTCACTCAATGCCACCTCTTGAGTGCAAAGTTTATTATGATCTCTATATTGATGAAGGAATAAGCTTGAGGGAGCTCCATATACACAACCGGATCGACATCACCATGCAAAAAAAGCATTTGTAATAACCATTTGACTAACAGCCCACCCTCTAACAACAACCACAACTAAGAGAGTCCTAACAGATATCATTTTAGCCACAGGAGCAAAAGTCTCTCCATAGTCAATACCTTCAACCTAAGAGAACCCACAAGCCGCCAATTGAGCTTTATTCTTGTCTAAGGAACCATCAGACTTGAATTTTAGCTTAAACAACCATTTATAAGTCATCATAGACTTATCCACAGGTCTGGCTACCACATCCCATGTATGAGTAGCTTCAAGAGCATTAAGCTCAGTCAACATAGCATCACACCACTCAGCCTGAGTAATATCCTCTATCATAGATAGAGGTTTTGATAACTTGGCTAAATTACATATGAGCTTGTGATAAGAAGGTGAGCAAGTAGAAGAAGCCAGAGAACATAAAAGAGGGTGAGGTGAGGTTAATGACTTACCACAAGGATGTGGGATCATTGCAGTGGAAGGAACAGTAGGTGTCGCACACACAAAATCTTGATGCCAACTGGGTGGCTTGTGAATTCGAGAGGACCTCCTGATAGGTGCCACAAAGTCAGGCACCATAGGGATGAGGTCAAATTCAAGAGGTACAAGAGAAAGAGAATAGTCCATATGAGATAATGTCCCATACTTGAAAGAGGGAGAAGAGATCTGTTGTATATCAATGGGGTGAAAAATGGGAATGTCATCAACTCTTGGATAAGCTGAAGGAGTTACAACCAAACCTTTTTAGAAGATATAGGATCCCTAATGCATTCATTATCTCATTCCTTGATTAAATAATTGTTTTCTCTTGTGGCACAGAGGAGAGTCCTCTCAAATCTAACACCAAAGACACATTAGGCTTTTTACAATCCTAACCAATGGTGCATTTTTAGATTAAACAACTTTCTTAATGATATTATTCCTATCTTATTCTTTCTACTATCCCTATAGCTTTCAATTGTTTTTTTTTTCACATCTTCTTCTTTCTACTTTCCCTTTAGCTTAGTGATGTTACAAATGGGAGAGCAAGTAACCTGACGGGCCACAAGATATTGCATCATAAGTCGCATGATAATTCATTCTTCTATTTCTCCTTTAAATATCTTAAGTCTTTTAATTTTATGATTACCTTATGAACATAAATTATTGGGTAAATTACACATAACCACCCGTAAATTATGATTCTTTTCACATAACCACCCATAAATTTATAAATTACATAAAAGCACCCATAAAATAGATTTTTTTCAAAAGACCACCCATTTGTTAAATATTGATTTGTTTCATTTGTAAAGACAAAATGCCCCCATATTTTATTTTTTTAAAGTAACTATTACAATTCTCGCGACGTGACACTGTTTATTTAAAATAAAATCTTAATAATTAATTAAATTAATATTATACAATTAAATAAAATATTATTTTAATATTTTGAATTAAACTTGTAATAGCAAACTCATAAGAGAAGGGTATAATAAGATTATTCAAGATGAACTCTATTATGATAATATATAAATATTTACAAAATAGATAAAGGTTATATATTAATTTGATATTTTGAATTAACGCATTTGTTATGTGAAATATGAAAATCAGTTGTAAAAAGGGGGGGAAAGTGATTTATTAAAAATGAGATGATTATGGTGGATATGACACATATGCAAAAATTATTTTGTTTTAAGAGTTTATATATATATATATATAGATATAGATAATCTGGTTTTTTAAAATTATAATAATAATAATAATATGGGTTTATTTTAGACTCATCCACAACTTATTCAACATTTGAAGGAGAGAAGATCGTCAAGAGCCATTGCAAATCTTTGTTTTTCACATTAAATCTGATGTAGATATATTGGTTAGGACATTTATATATATTCTACAATGTTTAATTTCCTTACTTTTTTTAAGGAGGGACGTCAAATTGAATAGCAAAATACATATAATAGTTTTTCTATAAAAACAAATACACTTAAATAAGGGGTATTTTAGTCTTTTCAAACAAAACAAATAGAGGTTTAATGGGTGGGTGGTCTTATGAAAGCATATTGAATTTACGGGTGGTTTAATGTAATTTCGAATTTTATGGGTGTTTATATGAAAAACATCATAATTTACGGGTGGTTACGTGTAATTTACTCTCAATTATTTATACTTCCTACCTATCATATATACTGGTCATCTACACTTTTTCTGGTTCTGTTACCGCAAAATGTCTTAGCTTAGTGGACTAGTACCGTGCTCCAACCAGATAGGGGCTTAGGTAAAAAAATATCAGCGTGTTACATACTAGAGAGAAAGGATGAGTTGAGATCAAAATTATGATTAATAATAACTAAAAAAGGATTGCAATTCATTTCCTTTCCTTTTCTGTGTCCATAATCTTCTACAAAATGGGGGCCTATCTGAAAAAAAAAAATCGAGTGTTAATTCATTATGAATGCTTGTTTTATGCTTTAAAATCATTATATTAGTATCAATCTTTCTATTCTATGCCCAAAGTACATAGGATAAGATTTCTACCAAAAAAAATTAACCATAGGAATCTAATTAAAAGAACGACCTATAATACTTTTCAAATTTCAATAATTAGTTTAGGTTTTCTTTAATTAGATTTCAAGGGGAATATTTTTTTTGTAAGGAATGATTCCCAATTTAGAATATTATCTTATGTCCTTAGTGCATTGAATAGAAATACCGTTAAAAGAAAAACTGAGCTAATTAAAATTTCAAAAATTTTCCAAACTATTGCTCTTAGGGTATAGGATAGAAAAACCGTATTACTACAACGTGTAATATGTGTTCATTATATTATTTCCCTCATGGCATTTCATGGTAGATATCAGGTCAGCAGAAAAAAATATCTTGTTGGTTATGAAAAATCCTGATGATGATGAATCCATGTGGGTGTTGTTATGTGAATTTCTTTAGCCTGATATTTGATACAACGATTAAATTAATGAAAGAAAACATGAAACTACTTTATTATTCATCATTAAGCTAATAGATAGTTACAACCAAAAAGGGATGTTATTACGGGTTTTCTAAATACACCGCTAATTTTTACTGCATACACCGTTAATCTCCGCAACCCCCTGCGGACCGAGCTCCACAACCCCTTGCGGATCTCCCCAGACATCGTGCCAAACATGTCCTAAAAGTCCATCGACAAAAGGTCCGCAAGACGTTGCGGAGAGAGGTCCGCATTAGGATGCGGAGTTCCCTAACCTATATGTTAAAAAAAATAAAAATAAAAAAAATACAAAATCTCAAAGATGTTCCGCAAGGGGTTGCGTAATATTTTTTTTTTTTGCTCATTGGAAGGAGAATCGGACACAGAGTCGCAACCGGGTGTCGACTTAACTCCGCAAGGAGTTGCGGAGTTAAGTCGGCGTAAAGGCTGTTTGGCACAACGTCAAAAGTATTCCGCAACAGAGTGTGGAATTAACTCCGCAAGGAGTTGCGGAGATTAGCGGTGTATCCAGTAAAAATTAGCGGTGTATTTATCAATCCCCTTTTATTATAATGTTTAGTTTTGGGTTTATGCAGATTCTTGTCTCCATTAGTTAATTACATGAGCATGCAATGTCATATTGTACGAATATTATGCGGGCTGACTATATGCACTCAGCGCAAGTGCTATATGTATATGGACAGATCCTGGATCCGTTTCATCCATAATTTGATAACTGTCCAATAATCATTACATGTTGTAAAAAAAACATGGATAATTTTTTCTTGTTTTGGGGTCTTATAAGAAGGGATTGTAATTTTTTGTCTTTCTTTCTTTTTCTTTTGGGATAAGGTAGAAAGAATACCCTCGGAGTAAGGGAAAACATCCTCCTAAAATTGCATATCTCTACTGATTAGAACTTTCTTTGTAACAAGGTTATAGACCTTATATCCTTTAAAATCAAACGAATACCCCCAGAAAACACAAGGATCAGCTCGAGGATCAAATTTTTTCTTATGAGCTCAAAGCATGTACACAAAGCAAAGACACCCAAACACCCTGAGCTTAGACTAATTAGTATGATGAGAAAATAAAAGTTCACAAGGTGTTTTGTGTTTAAGGAAAGCAACAAGGAGTCTATTAATAAGAAATGTAGCTGTCAACACACAATCTCCATAGAATTTTGTGGGAAAAGAGGCTTGAAATTGAAGATCTCTAGCCATAAGAAGAATTTGCCTGTGTTTTCTCTCAACCCTCCCATTTTGTTGAGGTGAAGCAGTGCATGAGCTCTCAGTAACAATTTCTTTGGAAGTGAGAAAAGTAATGATATTAGAATTAAAGAAACCAGTCCCTTGATCACTCCTCAGTGTTTTTACACTCATCTCAAACTGTTTCTGAATCATACAAACAAAATTCTTCAACACTTGAGGTGTTTCAGACTTATGTTTCAAAAGGAAAACTGGTGGACTGCTTTTATCAAGTGTAATTGTGTCATTTGTCATGTTCCCCCAAATGCAAATTATATCCTAACTCAATGCTAAATAAAAGATTAGTATAGCAGAAAACTAAGGAGTCAATCCCACAGAGAAGACTTATTCGTAGTTCTTATGATGATTCTCAAGCAAATAGCAATAAAGTTGTAGCAAACAATTGAAACTAGTAAATTGATGTGCGCTCAATTTACCATGTTTTTCATTTACTTTTACTTCGATTTATGTCTATATTTTCATGCAAATTGGTTGGGAAAGCATAAGATATCTGTAGTTTATGTTGATTTGCCAATTATGGAGGTCTACACGAGTTTTTGAGTTATTTCGCAGAAATCAAGGCAAAATCGGAGCGATTTGGCGAAGAGAAGAGGAGTTGGAAAATCACTCGAAGTATATTGAGGAGTTACTCGATATCGACTAAGAGACTCAACATCGACTAAAGTGACTCGACTTCGAGTGAAACTGAAGACTAGAAATCGAGCCGGGAAGAGAACCACTCGACTCGATACAAATGGGTCGATATCGACTAAAGCCACTCGATATCGAGTGAAGAGCCGAGGTCGAGTAGAGCTGACTCGAAACAGAAGATGATGAGTCGATATCGAGTGACCTTACTCAATATCGACTGAAGTTGCAGAAGATCCGACGTTTTGACGAAATCTTATCCGAGGCGCATTGCTTTTACATTAAATCAGGAATCTTTTATCTTATTTTGGGACTTTATATCCTGTATGGTGAATTCCATATTTACCTAAAGGGATTTGATTTAGGCAAATTTGCATAACTATACCAAAAATATTGAGAGTTTGCAAAACTAGCACTGCTAGTGGAAAATTTGCAAGAGGGGGGAGAAATGCTAGTTTTGCAAATATTTGGGTAACCATTTCAACAAGTTACAGGTTTGGGTCACCCTTAAATTTTAATTGTTTTAAACTAATTTTCAATCATTTTCATCACTTACAATTAAAAAATAAACTTATTTTTGAACTTAATTTAATTTTATCTATCTATAGACACCCACTTTATATATGTTTATGAAAAAAATATTTCGAAGTGAGATTATTTTCTGGACAGAGAGATAAATACGGGACTTACGTGCCAGTCAGTACATTCTTCGTGCCACTAACGTCTATTTATGTGCTATAATAGGTATATCTCGTGCCAACTCTTTTGACTCTAACAGATAAACCCAAGTCCGAATATTACAATTATTTTAACGTCTATCATGACAGTCGACTACATGCCATTCAATACGGTCGTCGTGCCACTAACGTTTATTTACGTGCCAATATATGAATTTCATGTGCCAACTCTCATGAATCCGATCGAGACACATAGTCATTATTATATATTGTATGATGGTGGCACGGTTCCCTTCACTTTTTCTTCTCTCTCCTATGCAAATCTCTGCACTCTCTCTCTCTCTCAATTTGACACTTTTTCTTCTCTCTCCTCTGCAAATCTCTGCACTCTCTCTCTCTCTCAATTTGAAACTTTTTCTTCTCTCTCCTATGCAAATCTCTGCACTGTCTCACACTCAATTTGGCAGCCCTCTCTCTGCAATTAATACTCCCTCTCTCCACTTGCAACAAGGAGTTAGATGACCGGTCATTTTTGCAAATTTTTTACCCTAATTGTTAGTTTTACAAATTTCTCAAGGGGGTGCTAGTTTTGCAAAGCCCAATTTTTTTGGTATATGCAATACCAATTACTCTTTGATTTATTTACTTTAGCAAGTTTTTATCTTAGGAATAAGATAGATTTTCCTTTCCTTGGATAGCAAGGTTTGAAATCTATAATTAGAGCCATTAGGGCTGAGTTTTTATGATCCAATCGAAGAAAGCACTTTTACAATTCAATTTAGGTATAGAGAAAAAGAGAGGAGGCCGAGTGAAGGAGAGAGAAGCGAGAGCGGAATTTTTGCTTTGTTCGATTGTAATTTCTCGACGTTTTCAATTCAAGTTTGTTATTTTCCAATGATTATGATGATGTCAATGGTTATGAAGCGTGAGTTTAACCCTTACTTCTAGGGTCGGGGTGATCCCGACGATAGCCATGTAAGTTTATGCATCAAAGGTATGATTTTTATGCAATTTCGCCTTCTATCCTATATGCATGATTCTTCTACGAGAGTAGTAGGCGATCCTTATTTGCATTATTGAAGCGAAAACAATCTTATTGTGAATTTTGGATTAATTATGAAATTGGGATAGTAACACTTAGGGTTTATGCGAGAGCCTCTAAATTACCTAATTGTTAATAACGAAAGTTATTTGATGAAAAGGCATAATCTGTCATGAATTTGGTGTAGGCTTATATGGTTATCGTTGTGGCATGAGATCCCCGATCTTGGAGGTTTTTAGTTTATGGAGTTTATTTACATTCAAATCTGCAAATTTATTCTGTTAATCTTTCCCAAATCATTCTATTCTTCTGACACTTTTTCGACACAATTGGTTACGTTTTATACTTTCTGCTGAAGACTAAATTTCTACTGTTTGAGTCGATATCGAGTGACTGACTCGAAATCGAGTGCCCCACACTCGACGTCGACTGCTTTGTTTGTTTTGTAGGAAGTTGACTAGAAATCGAATGAAATTGAGTCGATATCGACCGTATCACCCGATATCGAGTGATCTACTGAGTCGAAATATAACGTGGTTTACAAGCTTAGGATCCGCTGACATACCTCCTCGTGGATCGATCCTGAATACCCTACCACTACATCGAGAGGGTTTCTTGTAATTTATTTGAGAAGGCATAGAGATCGGTTTGAGATTATATTTTATATTTATTTTCATACTCAAAATCATCCTACGTCATAAATAAGCAAAAGAAGTAATGATTGCAAAGTAATAATAATATGAGGAAAACACTTCACCTGTAATTCTTGACAATGGTTGAGGTTCATGATCCTTGGAATGACTTCATTGTTATTCTTAAAGTTATGCCTACTTGTACTAGATTTATTGATCTAAAACAAACAATCAATTACATTCAATGTATCACTACAAAGAACACCATAAAGTTTTAAGTGATTTGGCCAATAAGCAATATCAATTCAATGCAATTAGGAATCACAAGATTTCCAGTGGTAAAGCTTCTAATCCTAATCTCATAGAATCAATACAAACTAATAGTCATCATTCTACAGAGACAATTGATTCTTTCACAGGATCAATTTCCCTCGCTTGCTACAAAGAAACCAATCTAATGAAAGGAATCGCTAGCAAAGATGCAGTTTTTGTCTAGACGATCAGTCATAGAGAGAACATGTGCAAATACTTAATCAATGAAGAACAAAGATAATGAATAAACTTATAAATAAAAATATGAAATCAAATCCTCACAATTCATCCAACCATATCTTTGAATCACATGCGAAAATATGAGTTTAGCAACTCATAGCCAAAGTATCCCTCTCAACATTGAACTAACTAACACTTGTCTAACTACCACCCACGCTAAGTGGCTGAAAACAATATAAATATAACCTCAAAGAGTCGTGCAAAACCCTAGGAAATAAAATAATAATAAACTAATAATAATAAGATCTTCGGACGAAATCACAATAGTTGAACGAGCTGTACCGGCGGGCACCGCTAATACAGTGCTGTAATTCTTCTTTGTCTTCGACATTATCCTTATTAGCTCCCTTGATGCCCCTTCCTTAGCCTCTCTTATGCTCCAAAATCACCTCCTCTAAATCTCTCAAGCCTCCCTTCAAGCTCGGATTATAAAACTGCACAATAAACACAAAATAGCGTAGATTACGAACTCGAATACTCCAAATGCAAGACAATGTAAATAAGACAAAACACATGCAATATGAATACTTAAATGCAATAAAACATATCTATAATGCCTATCTAAAATATGCATTATCAAATCCCCCCACATTTAAGCTCTTGCTTGTCCTCAAGCAAATGAAGAATAAACATTAATCAATGCATCCCACAGGAGATTCCTTCGTAATTTTACCTCATCAAAATCAACATCAAACCAAAGTGCAAATATGAACAAGGCACATAAACATCATAACATGTATATGGATGATCAAGTAGCCCACATGCTTATCAATCCAACCTCGTAAGGGAGAATATGTGTTTCTCTCACTCTCATGTGTTTAAGCTTTAAGCATATACTCAACTCAGTTCCATATGCCAACATCAACTCAAATATTGACACTTATATCACAAAATATCCACCGGATACATCAATGAAAAATAAGAAACAACAAGAGGACTTGCGCTCTATGGAAATCTTCAAAGAAGACTCCATTCGGCGGGGTTGTAGTGGGGCTTGGTTGAACAAAAAGGCAAGGAATTGTATTTGGTTATGTGGTGCTATTGTTGATAGGAGGAAATCGAGTTCTTCAAACAAATATATAAAATATAAATGCAAATCGAATCCTAGCCTATGCAAATAATTACAAGACTTCTCCCGTTGTAGTGGAAGGGTAGTCAGGATTGATCCACGAGGAAGCAGGTCAGCGGGATCCTAGTAGTGTTGGAAAGCTCACGTCTTTTGTCGACTAGAAGCCTCAATCTCGACCTTGGTTCTCGATTTCGACCTTGGTTGTCGATCCTTTCTGCAAAAGAAGACTTGCAGAGACAAAAACAAGCAATCGATATCGACTAGGGAGGTCGATATCGATGTTAGTGCAAAAATCGACTAGCTCAGAAGACTGCCAGTCGACTCAGGGGATGGTCGATATTGAGGTTGGGGGTCGATATCGATGTCAGCAGCTCGTGCAGGATGATCGACATCGACACAGAAAATCGTCGACGAAGCAAAGTGGTCGATGTCGATGTTGGAGGTCGATATCAATGTTGGTTCCTGCAAAGTTGTTAGCTTTTGTCGGCAAAGAAAGGCCGAAGAACTTAGGATGAATAAGGAACGATGATCAGAATAAAGATAGTGTTTTTATGTGAATAAAATATATAAAAAGCAACTCCTAGGATTAGGGTTTACCACAATGTTAACAAATGCATGCGATAAGGCAAATAAGACGGACAATGGCGCTATTTCACCAGAGGGACAAGCTTTCGCTGTACACCAACTCTTAGGATTACTCTTGTAAATAAACCTAATTGTCTCTACCAATTTTATGTTTATAACTCAAGTTGTTAACATGAATCCATTTTCTTTCGATTAGGACTAAACATAGAATCGTTGGAGATGATATAGACACAACGATATCAACATCTAACACTTACCTCAGGCACGCATGGCTAACGTCGGGCTCATCCCGACCCTAGAAGCTTCGGGAGACTACTCGCACCTCATCGCATGAAACATCATTGATTGAAAGGAAATTTGCATTAATAACTCCGAAACCTTACAACTTAACGTCGGCTTTCGCAAACGCCAAACCTTAAAGCTTCTTCCTAACTCTAACTTTATTGTATGATTGAATGTGTTTTCCTGGATGATTAAAAGCCAAGACCCTGGGGCTTTATTTATAGGCTACTAATCCTTGCTAGCCAAGAATTGTATCTTCTATCTAAACTATAAACTCTATCCAAACAAGTAGGATAGATATTTTATTTTAGGTAAATATCTAAATAACTTAATAAAGCTTTAAGGTAAAAAACAAATAAACCTCAACTGTAATCTATCTAAATCTATAGATAAACCGTGGCTCTTGAAGATAGAATTGCAATCCACGTCTCGAAAAGCGTGTCCAACCCGTGTCGAAATCTAGTCCATATCGACCAAACAGGTTGATTTCGATCTCTCTATTTCTGCTCGACGGGCTCAGCTCTACTCGATTTCTGGGACTTGGTCGATATCGATGTCAGGTGATCGATATCGAGTGCTTTTCTTCTGCTGGTATATGATCTGTCTCGACACTCAGGTCTGTGTCGATGTGTAGTCGATATCGACCATGTAGGTAGATTTCGACCTCTTCTCAACTTCACTTGGTTTCTTCGTTTTGACTCCGATTTCGCTCCAATTCCTACATAATTAGACCAAAACTTGTGTAGACTCTATTTCTTGCACATTAGCTCATTCTACACAAATTTATATTATTTTTATCCTTTATTTGAGGAATCGAATGAAATATGAAGTCAAAAGATGCAAATAAAAGAGGTATAAATCTGTACATCAAAACAACCCATACTTAGACTTGCTTGTCCTCAAGCAATAACCATGCAATAACCAACAACTACAACACACTCTTCAAGTCTTCGCCCTTGTCAAAAGCAACATCATAAGCGGTAGCAAAGCAAAGCGTGTGAATTTAACGTCATAACACATACTTAAGCGATCCATAGGCATATGCAATTTTGATCCAACCTCACAGGGATAATGTGTTTGCACTCAACTCTCATGTGTTTAGGCTATGAAGATCAACTCTCAACTCGATTCCATATACATACTCATAAACATTGCAATTTATAGGAATCCACTTCGCAACCAATTATGAAAATACAATAAGAACCATCAGGAGGACTTTCGCTCAATGGAAGACTTCAAAGAAGACTCCATTCGGCAGGGTTGTAATGGGGTTTGGTATGAAAATAGAGGGGTATGAAATTATTTGGCTATATGGTGCTTATAAAATTCGGAAATCAAGGCTTCCAAACCTCAATACTACAATATCCAAACCATAACTCTTCAATGTTGCACTTTCCATACTCATCTACCTTAATGCTCATCAACCCTTCTTTCAAACTCTATTATGCTCTCAAAAGTATAGACCTTGTATGAAATAAGTAAAGAACTACGGAATTTGGCTCATGCACAATATATATCTCTCTTTTTTTTTCTTTTTTTTCGATTTTTTTGCACAAAATTAAATTAATAAAACTAAAAAGTGTGCATTTATATGGTGAGCCAAAAATCCTTTTACAAAGTATGACAAAATGCGAATATGTACCAACCCATAATTTCCTTTGCTTAAAACTAGATAATATGCACTTTTCTTTCCACAATGCATTATTCCAACCAATCTAAGTCTCAATTCCCAAATGGGGGTCAGGCTCAATTCGGCTAGGAATAATTTTGTGGAGTTTGCAATATAAGGCTCACGCTAATATTCTGGCTTCAAGCAGAGATAATGCAGGGTAGGTAAAGAGAGGATAAAAATGGCTTAAAAGATGCCTGCATCATTTAATTCTCGTAAACATAAACATATATATGCATTGGCTTTGAATAACTATCATAACATTTAGAGATGCATAGGAAGAGTAAATTCACTCAGGGAAGCAGAGGGATTTTTGATGTTCTCCCTATAGGCCAAAATTCTCACTAGGACAATTTTTGTTGGATTTTCTTTTTAGCCTAGGATCGTATGTGCTCAATTTCATCACAAGTTTACAATCTATACAAAACCATTTTAAGGACTTAGACTAAACCATCCAAATATGCCATAGGATTTACATGATTAAGTCATCTATTGAGTTTTCATCATAGGACATCTAAGTAGGGTTTAAAAATAAACTTAAAAATAAACATGCATTTTTGGTATTTTTGACATTTTCTAATTTTTTTTGACATTTTCATAAAAGATGAAACGAAGAACAAAAACTTAAACATGAATGCAATGCGAAGAAGAAAACCACGTTGTGACCAAAAGATATATTTTTCCCCCACCCCATACTTAAAATATATACAGTGTCCTCACTGTATTAAAAGAATAACAAGGGTAGAGAGAACTCACAGCGCAACCTGCAGATTCAGGTCAATTTCAGGTTCAGTCGATGCCAGAGGTCGATGTCGATGTCAGTGGTCGATGTCGACTGCATCTAACGAAGTCGAGGAAGAAGGTGAAGTTGAGGGTTGCCAGATTGTGGTCAATATCGAGTATGATGGTCGATATCGACCTCTCCTTTTTGCTGTCGAGTCCTCGATGTCGACTCCAGGAGATGGCTCGACCCTAGGGTGGTCGATTTCGATTGGCCTGATCGATTTCGACTGCCTCTGCAGTAGCTTCTTTTCTTCTTCGTCGTTCCTTTTACTTGGTAACCTGAAATCTTGGTTAGAATTATAGATAAAACCACGAATTATCACAGTTTCAAAAGTTTAAGAATCCAAAATTTAAAACTTAAAAACCTTCTATGAAAAAAATCAAAGTTTTAGTTATAAGCTCTAGATTTTTGAGTCGCTAGGCTGACTTCTCCGTTAATACTTCACGAGCCTTTAATGTAGGGACCCTTCAAGCTTGAGCCTTCTCCTGGATCATCTAGGTCCTTGTGATAATACCTATTTTCGGAAACCAAGGCTTCTTCTTCGTTAGGTTCTCCTTCATTGGGCGCTTTCCTTCTCTTTCTTGACCTAACTTTTGCAAGATGGGCAAAACATGGAGATTTGACCCTCCCATTATTTGAATTATCAATAATGGACAGAGGAGGGTTAGAGATCATACCTGGGCTTACCTGTTCTGGCCCGAAACAGAAATCTTCGGGCTGAGGGGAGATCGATTTTGACATAGTATGGTCGATTTCGAGTTCTGGAGTCGATGTCAACATGTGTGGGTCGATGTCGACCTCAGGGAACCCATACTTAAGCTCCTAGCAATCATTTGGCTCACTCGATATCGATGTGGTGTGGTCGATTTCGAGGATTTCAGTCGATATCGATTGATTCCAGTCGATGTCGACCCTGCTTGCTGTTTCCGTCCTCGTCAACAAAAAATTATGAAGCTTCTCCTCAGCCGGTGAGAGGACAACTTGCTCCAGCTGCTTTGTTTCGCTCATTGTAAGGTTAAAGCGAAACTCCACGACCTCGTTGCCGATTGTGAATGTAAGGGTGCCATTCCTCACATTAATATTGGCATCCGTTGTTGCTAAGAATGGCCTACCGAGAATTATAGGCACAATAGGATCCTTCGACATGTCCAACACGATGAAGTCCGTGGGTATGAAGAACTTTCGCACCTTGACAGGGACATCATCCACAACCCCAGTTGGTCTCACAAAGGAGTTGTCCGCCATGTAAAGCTTCATGTCGACGGGCTCCAATGCTCCTACACCCACTTGCTTCCATATTGATAGGGGCATCAAACTAACATTAGCCCCAAGATCACACATGGCTTTGAATTGATGCTTACCAACCCCTATCGTTACCGCGAACTTGCCTGGATCGCCGCGCTTCTCACGCAACTCAATTGAATTGCATTCACCAGCGATCTCTAGAATGGACCTCTTTTTGGACAGGATGTCCTTCAAGAACCTCATATATGCAGGCATCTCATTGAGCGCTTCTGTGAGTGGTATGGTGAGATTTAGACCTTTTAAGATCTTCACGAAGCGTCTGAACTTGGTGTCTCCTGGATCCCACAACGCCTTGGAGGGAAAAGGTAGAGTTTTGGATGGCTTTGGAGGCAAAGTGGTCGATTTCTGCTTTCTGGACAGGTCGATATCGACATCAGGATGGTCGATATCGACTGGTTTGGTCGACCTCGAGGGATTCTTAAGTTGTGGTCGATTTCTAAAGAGGTGGACATCGGTAGGGTGGTCGATATCGACCTGGTCACTCGACATCGAGTGCCTCTCTGGCTCCGTTCTGTGCATCTCAGTGGGCTCGACATCGACTGTTGTTCCGACGTCGCCAGGGCCCTCGATATCGACCTGGGGGTCGACATCGACTACTTCTCCAGCGACTTCTCCTTCGCTCCTTGGCTCGGGCAATGTGCCCGGCTTGCCTCCTTCACTGATTCAGGCACTGTGAGCGCGGGATGCATATATTGCTTGGCATTCCGAGGGAGGGCATTGATTTGGGCTTCTATTTGCCTCCGGCCTTCCTCCTCCCTGTCAGCATCCTCCTTAAGTGCCGCCTCTCTAGTCGTTAAGTCCTCAACCTGCTTCCTTAGTTGCTCAATTAGTTCAGTCTGGTTCGCGTTGTCCACCATGATTCTTTGAGCTTGGGCTCTTAGATGGGAATAGCGCTCAAAGTCGTCTACTTCTTCAAATTCAGGTGGGCGATCAGCGCGTCGCATACACCTGCAAGGCCAAACTAGATAAAAACGTGAGATAGACTACTAGGGTGCGATTGATTGCATCCCCGGCAACGGCGCTAATTTGTTAAGCATGAGGAATGTCGAGTTCTTAAGTACAAATATAAAAATATATAAATGCGAATCCGATTCCTAGCCTATGTAAATAATCACAAGACTTCCTCCCGTTGTAGTGGAAGGGTAGTCAGGATCGATCCACGAGGAGGCATGTCACCGGGATCCTAGTAGCGTTGGAAATCTCACGTCTTTCATCGACTAGAAGCCTCGATTTCGACCTTGGTGCTCGATGTCGACCTCGGTTGTCACTCCTCTCTGCAACAGAAGAACTGCAGAGACAAAAAAAAGTAGTCGATATCGATTGGAAAGGTCGATATCAATGTTAGTCAGCGAAATCGACTGGCTCAGAAGTCTGCCAGTCGATACAGGTGGTCGATATCGAGGTGGGAGGTCGATATCGATGTTCAGTAACTTAGCAGGGATGATCGTCGTCGACCTAGAAAACTTTTGACGAAACTCAGTGGTCGATATCGATGTCGTAAGGCCGATATCGATCTCTTCTCATGCAAAGTTGTTAGCTTTTTCGTTGGCAAAGAAAGGCCAAAGACTTTAGGATGAATAAGGATGTGATGAACAGAATAAAGCCAAGGTTAATGAATATAAACTATGTAAAAAGCAACTCCTAGGATTAGGGTTTACCACAACGTTAACCAATGCATGTGATAAGATAAATAAGACGGACAATTGCGCTATTTCACCCGAGGGACGAGCTTTCGCGGTACACCAACTCTTAGGATTACTCTTGCAGATAAACCTAATTGTCTCTACCAATTTTATGTTTATAACTCAAGTTGTTAGCATGAATCCCTTTTCTTTCGATTAGGACTAAACATAGAATCGTAGGAGATGATATAGACACAACGATATCAACATCTAACGCTTACCTCAAGCACGTATGGCTAACGTCGGGCTCACCCCGACCCTAAGAGCTTTGGAAGACTACTCGCACCTCATCATGGAACTCATCTTTGATTGAAAGAATTAAACTTGCATTAAACTATAAACTCCGAAGCTTTACAACTCAACGTCTGCTTTCGCGAACGCCAAACCTTAAAACTCCTCTCTAACTCTATTGTATGTAAGTGGATGTGTTGATGGATTGTGTCGATGGATGATTGAATGCCAGCCCCTAGGGCTTTATTTATAGGCTACTAACCCTTGCTAGCCAAGGATTGTAACTTCTATCTAAACTATGAACTCTATCCAAACAATTAGGATAGGTCTTTTATTTTGATAAAACTCTACTAACTTGATAAAACTTAAAGGTAAAAAGTATATAAATCCCAACTGCTATCTATCTATATGTTACAAGATGAATTCGTGCCTCCTTGAAGATAAAGTTTCCAATCCGCGTCTCGAAATCGAATCTATCATCTGTCGAGATAAGGTCGATATCGACCAGTAAGGTCGATATCGATGTCTCTGTTTCTGCTCGACTTGTCCAGCTTAACTCGATGTCTATGTTGAGGTCGATATCGATGATGTAAGGTCGATATCGAGTGCTTTTCTCTGCTGTGCAATGGTCTGTCTCGACACTCAGTTCTGTGTCGATGTACTGTAGTCGATGTCGATGTTGAAGGTCGATATCGACCTCTCTCCTGCTCTCCTTGGTTTCTCCGTTTTGACTCCGATTTTGCTCGAATTCTCGCATGGTTAGCTTAAAACTCGTGCAGACTCTATTTCTTGTATTTTAGCCCATTCTTACACAAGTTTACATTCTTTTGGACCTTTTCTTTGGAAATCGAATGAAATACGAAGTCAAATGATGCAATACAAAGAGGTACAAATATGTACATCAGACGTCGCCTAATTTCAGTTTAGAAGCTAGGTTTAATCTAAAAAATAGAGTGGGGGATAAGAATAGTCGATTCAGGCACTGAGAGCACAGGGTGCATGTATTGCTTGGCATTCTGAGGGAGGGAGTTGATTTGGGCTTCTATTTGCCTCCGGCCTTTCTCCTCCGTATCTGCACGCTCTTTAAGTGCCGCCTCTCTAGTTGTTAAGTCCTCGACTTGGTTCCTTAGTTTCTCAATTAGCTCAGCCTGGGTCTCATTGTCTTCCATGATTCTTTGAGCTTGGGCCCTTAGATGGAGATAGCGTTCAGGGTCGCCTACTACTAGGGCGCAATTGATTGCCTCCCCGACAACGGCGCCAATTTGTTGATAGGAGAAAATCGAGTTCTTCAAACAAATATATAAAATATAAATGCAAATCGAATCCTATCCTATGCAAATAATTACAAGACTTCCTCCCGTTGTAGTGGAAGGGTAGTTAGGATCGATCCACACGGAAGCAAGTCAGCGGGATCCTAGTAGTGTTGGAAAGCTCATGTCTTTTGTCGACCAGATGCCTCGATCTCAACCTTGGTGCTCGATTTCGACCTTGGCTGTCGATCCTTTCTGCAACTGAAGACCTGCAGAGACAAAAATAAGCAGTCGATATCGACTGGAGAGGTCGATATCGATGTTAGTGCAAAAATCGACTGGCTCAAAAGACTGCCAGTCGACTCAGGGGATGGTCGATATCGAGGTTAGGGGTCGGTATCGATGTCAGCAGCTCGTGCAGAAAGATTGACGTCGACACAGAAAACCGTCGACGAAGCAAAGTGGTTGATATCGATGATGGAGGTCCATATCGATGTTGGTTCCTGCAAAGTTGTTAGCTTTTGTTGGAAAAGAAAGGCCGAAGAACTTAGGATGAATAAGGAACGATGATCAGAATAAAGACATTGTTTTTATGTGAATAATATATATAAAAAGCAACTCCTAGGATTAGGGTTTACCACAACGTTAACCAATGCATGCGATAAGGCAAATAAGACGGACAATTGTGCTATTTCACCCGAGGGACAAGCTTTCGCTCTACACCAACTCTTAGGATTACTCTTGCAAATAAACCTAATTGTCTCTACCAATTTTATGTTTATAACTCAAGTTGTTAACATGAATCCCTTTTTTCTTTCGATTAGGACTAAACATAGAATCGTAGGAGATGATATAGACACAACGATATCAACATCTAACACTTACCTCACGCACGCATGGCTAACGTCGGGATCATCCCGACCTTAGAAGCTTTGGGACACTACTCGCACCTCATCACAGGAAACATCATTGATTGAAAGGAAATTTGCATTAATAACTCCGAAACCTTACAACTCAACGTCGGCTTTCGCAAACGCCAAACCCTAAAGCTTCGTCCTAACTCTAACTCTATCGTATGATTGATTGTGTTTTCTTGGATGATTAAAAGCCAGCCCCCTAGGGCTTTATTTATAGGCTACTAATCCTTGCTAGCCAAGGATTGTATCTTATATCTAAAATATAAACTCTATCCAAACAAGTCGGATAGATCTTTTATTTTAGGTAAATATCTAAATAACTTAATAAAGCTTTAAGGTAAAAAACAAATAAACCTCAGCTGTAATCTATCTAAATCTATAGATAAACCGTGGCTCTTGAAGATAGAATTCCAATCCGCGTCTCGAAAAGCGTGTCCAACCCGTGGCGAAATCTCGTCGAGATCGACCAAACAGGTCGATTTCGACCTCTCTGTTTCTGCTCCACGAGCTCAGCTCTACTCGATTTCTGGGACTTGGTCGATATCGATGTCAAGTGATCGATATCGGGTGCTTTTCATCTGCTGGTGTATGGTCTGTCTCGACACTCAGGTGTGTGTCGATGTGTAGTCGATATCGTCCATGTAGGTCGATTTCGACATCTTCTCAGCTTCACTTGGTTTCTTCGTTTTCACTCCGATTTCGCTCCAATTCCTACATAATTAGACCAAAACTTGTGCAGACTCTATTTCTTGCATGTTAGCTCATTCTACACAAAATTATATTATTTTCATCCTTTATTTGTGGAATCGAATGAAATATGAAGTCAAAAGATGCAAATAAAAGAGGTACAAATATGTACATCAACTATTAATTCCTAAAACTCCCAACATAACTCAAAACAACTTAAAAATACATTAAGCTCATATAAGAATATAAACTTTCAAAATCTAAGCAATAAGCTCTCAAAATATAAACTCTCAACCAAACATTTATCCAACTCTCATATGCAAGATAAATAAAAAATGTTCTTATTTCTTTTTCTCTCTTTTTTTCGGATTTTTTTTCTTTTTTCTTTTCTTTTCGGCATTTTTTTTTAGCCATATACATGAAATACAAATATGAGGAATAAATCACATAACATTATATCTCACTCAAAACCCTAAACAATAAGCACTCACTTTAGCTTTTCTCTCAAAACTCAAAATAACATCCATAACCAACTCTAAATCCTAATTCCCAGAAGGGTAAGGCTTATCATAGGCTACGATACATGAATTTTGTGTAGCTTTAAAGAAAAAAGGCTTAAGGCTCAAATTGGTTTCAAACAAAGACATGATGTAAGTGACGTACATATTTAGAGTCCTTTTTATCGCATCTTTTGACTTCATATTCCATTCAAATTCCCAAAGTAAAGGTTAAAAATAATGGAAATTTGTGTAAAATGAGCTAACGTGCAAGAAATAGAGTATGCACAAGTTTTGGTCTAAATATGTAGGAATTGGAGCGAAATCGGAGTCAAAACGAAGAAGCCAAGTGAAGCTGAAAAGAGGTCGAAATCGACATACTTGGTCGATATCGACTGAAGACCTCGACATGGACTCTGAGTGTCGAGATAGACCACAAGACCAGCATAGAAGACTACTCGATATCGAGTAGATACATCGATATCGACGTCACACCAAAGATCGAGTGGAATTGAGCTTGTCGAGCAGAAATAGAGAGGTCGATTTCGACCTCACTGGTCGATATCGACTAGAATGCAACACGGATTGGACACACTTTTCGAGACGCGGATTGCAAGTCTTATCATCAAGGCCACGATTTATCTTCATAATTAGATAGGATGTGTCTTAAGGGTGATTTCCTTTTTACCCTAAGATGTTTATTAGTTATTTTCTATATTTACCTAAATAAAGATTTATCCTATTTGTTTGGATTGATTTTAGATAGAAGATAGGATCTACTTTCCTTGGCTAGCAAGGATTAGTAGGCTATAAATAAAGCCCTACGGGGCTGGTTTTTATTCATTCAAACACACAACAATCAATATCAATAGAGTTAGAGAGAAGTTTTAGGGTTTGGCGTTTGCGAGAGTCGGCGTTGAGTTGTAAAGCTTTGAAGGTTTTGTTTAATGCAAGTTTTCTTCTTTCAATCAAAGATGTTTGTTGCGATGAAGAGCGAGTAGTCATCCTACTTCTAGGGTCGGGGTGAGCCCGATGTTAGCCATGTAAGTACGCTTATTCTATATTTGATTATGCGATCTCTTCTTCTACCCTGCGCTCAATCCTTTAGGATCATTCTTTATTTACCTTATATGAAGCGAAAGTGGATTATACATGTGAATTTGGATAGTAATTAGGTTTTGCCTGCGAAAGTTGACATAAACCCTAATTATGAAAAGGTAGACACAATTAGATTTTTATGCAAAAGCTTTATATTCCTATTAAATGATGAGAAAAGCTCAATCTTTTATGTGAATTAAGTTATAATACATGCATGGTTACCGTCGTGGTAAATCCCTATCCTAGAAGCCTTTTAGTTTATTAAGAAAAACCCAAACAAATCTGCTGTTTTTATTTCTTTGTTCTTCACATTATTTCTTTAATTTTATGAATTCGACATCGTCTAAGAAGCCACTCGATATCAACCAATATAGTCGATATCGACCACCTGCAATCGATCAACTCTACGTCGACAGTCTTCTGAGTCGACAGGAACTACTGATCCACTCGATTTTGACCATTCCAGTTGATATCGAGTTCTTCTGTTGTTTTCTCTTCTTCGCAGGTTCTTCACAGATCGACGTCGCCCACTAGGAATCGAATAGCCCTGTCGATATCGACCTCCTAACTTGATTTCGAGGCTACTAGTCGACTTGCACAGAGTTCGCAGAGACTATCTAGGCATCGCTGACCCGCCTCCTCGTGGATCGATCCTGATTCCCTTCCACTACAGTGGGAGGAAGTCTTGTAATTTATGTGGGTGGACTAGGATTCGGTTTGCATATATTCTTTATATTTGTTTAAACTCGATTTCATCCTTCATCAGTAAGGTAGGTATGGATAAATATAGGCTATGAACATGCCTCTATCATATGAAACTCATAAGCAATGATCATGTATATAATCGGCCTAAAAAATAGATAGCCATGTCAATTCTCATAGATAGATGCTTAGGAAGAGTAAATCACAAAACAAAAGTGAAAGGGAAATGAATGAAATCCCTTATAAGGCTAAAGATTCTCACTAGGACAAATTTTTATTGGATTTCAATCTTGCCTAGGAACTTAGATCATACATGCTCAATTACATGTGCCATATCATATCTCACAAAAACAAATCGCCAAGACAAAGTCAAATCATCTAGAATTACATGGGACTTATATGATCATGCCAAAATGAAATAGAGGACAAAATAAGCCAGATGGGTATTTGAATAACACATATATATGCAATGCATGATATTTTTGGATTTTGACATTTTTTAGTTTTTTTTTAATTTTGACTTTAATAAGAACAATAAACCATAAACATGATGCATGAAACAACAAACTAAAAACTTAAACATCAACAAATAAACAAAACATAAACTAAACATGAAACTGAAATCATAAACATGAACTAAACTAACATAAACCACTCCCCCCACACTTAAATGTTGCATTTTCCTCAATCCATAAACACAAAGAACAATGAAATAAACTCAGGGTGAAGGAAGGGATACTAACCTATTACTGGGGAGGCAGAGGATGGGATCCAGACTGATGGCGAAGATGACTCAAAAGGCTAACACAAATTCCCAAGAGCTTATCAATCGTCTATGCAAGAGCATCTTGCGTATGGGCCAACTCATCCAATCGAGCCGCCCGCTGCATCTCAAAATCTGTCAATCTGCGTTCCAGCTTTGTAATACGTGTGGGGTCCTGGTTGACAATTGGTGACAACTTAGTTTACATATCCTCAATGTCACTCTCAGAGTCAATCGGTAGACCAGCGGTTCTCCTCAAATCCTCATCAGCTGCTACATGGCGTATATCAAAATCGGCTAGAGTGGGGCCCATGGGAAAGATGGTAGGGAGGTACCGGTGGTGTGTCTCGTGTAGTCCAGATAACCAACAGAATCTCTCTGGAACATGGGGCAGCTGGACTCTCTCTACCATGTGCTCAGAAACTAGTGTATCCACATAAAAAGTATAAGAAGATCTCTCAGGCCACAAGGAACTAATATCAACTCCAAAGTATGTGCCAACAAGGTGATCATGTAGCGGTTCATGAGAACCCTATCGCAAGCTCTGAGAAATAGCTGCACCCAATTAGGACTGACAGTTGCCTTTGGGGTCAAACAATACAGTTGCTCAACCATACCCATCTCAACAACTCTTGATTCCTCAGCATCGAAGAACCTTGAACCCAATACCTAGAGACATAAGCGAAGAGTTGGATGTCTAATCATACAATCAAACTCACAACCGTCATCTTCCTTAGGCATCGCAGTCAAACTTCTCCAAATCTCTACTACGACGGCGTACGCCGTTCTGGGAGCGGCGGGCGCCATTCGGCGGTGATCTCTAAAATCCAAATTTCAACATCGCTATCCAGACGTCGAAATCCCTTCCAATTGCTTTCTTGAAGTACAAAACTTTGTTCCAAAACAATCTTTTGTGAAAAGGATGGGTGTGATGATTAAAAGGATTGCATTTGATGGGGGTTTAGAAATTGGGTTTGAAATTGATGGATGAAGGGTAGTAAGTGAAAGGATATGTGATTTGAGGTTGAAGATAGGATGAATGGATTAAGGTGAATAGGAAAAATCAAGCTTTTTAATTGAAACTCAAGGATTTAGAATTTTTTGAATTTGGATTTGAGTAGGAGAGTTTAGGGTTTCTTGTGTTATTTGGAGAAAAAGTTTGATAAAAAGTGGAAGATAGAAGATGAAAAGTATATATATGGAAATGGTAAGGACAAAAAAATATAGGATACATAAATTTAAAATCACGTGGCCTTTTCCGAAATAGGCACCGTGTCTCACACGGACGGAGCGGCGGGCGCCGGTATTAAAGTGGCGGGCGTCCATTCTCTAGTGCTCCACTTTCATTTTTTTTCTTCGTTCAAACTTTCCTACAAGTTAGTTCTCAACTAAAATCTTGCAAAAAATACAGCAAATGGACTTGTCCAACTTTATTGAATTGAAAAGCAAATGCAAAAAACCAAAGAAAACTACCTACTTACCTTGGGTTGCCTCCCATGAAGCGCCTTTGTTTCACGTCTTTAGCTTGACGTGTTACTCTTCTTGGCTCAAGTAACTTCACCAGGGTCCTCTATACTTGTCCTTTTCTTGAAAACGAAGGCACCTTGGGAAGGTGTAACACTCTATCCAAGCATTCGAACATTTCTTCAATCACTTTCTTCTCTTTAACTTGAATCTCTCTTGGAGGTTGTCATGAAATTGCAAAAACCTCCACACTATTGGAAAATAGCTTTTCATAGGGAAGAAGAATAGGTTCATGTAGACTAAGCACACTCTCAATCTCCATCTTCAGCTTTTCTTTCCCTACATAAGATTTCCCTTTGTTAGAAGATTAAACATTTAATAAATCTTTTTCCTTAGGAATTTCTAAAAAATCATTAAGTTCATCCCTTCAATCAACATTGTTAGCATTACGAACATCCAAAGAATTTTTAGGAGAAAGCTTAACAAGATCATATATAGAAAACTCCATCTTTCTACCATCAAATTCTATGGTCAGTGAACCTTCACAACAATCAATCTTTGTCTTTATCATTCTTAGGAATGGACTTCCTAAGATTATTGGTGTCTTAGGCATTCCTTGTTCCATATCTAACACAAAGAAATCAGCAGGAAAAATTAAATCATCAACTTTCAACGAAACATCCTTAACAACTCCTCTAGGTTTGATCTGAGATCGATCAACGAGTTGTATTGTAACACCTGTTTCTGTCAGAACATTCAGACCCAAAAACATATACAAGTTATAAGACATAACATTAGTTGAAGCTCCTAAATCCAGCATAGCTTTTGTGAATTTAGTATTTCCAATTTCACATGGAATCGTGAACATACCTGGGCCTTCGCACTTTTCAGGCAATCTCTTTTGCAACACAGCAAAAACATTCTCATTCAAACTTACCTTTTCTTTTCTCCTCAACCTTGGCTTTCTCTTCATAGTGCATAATTCCTTAAAAAACTTAGCATAGTGAGGCACAAATTAATTAAATTTAAGAGTGGATTGTTTACCTCACAATGCGCAAAGGTGTCGTACAAGATTTGCTCATCTTCCCACTTCATATCACCTCTCAAGGCATGTGGAAAGGGTGGTTCGGGCTTGTAATCCTGAAAGGACCACTCTTTCGACAATTTCCTTGTGGTATGATTGGAATCAACAATCTGATCAGCAATTGCAGGGGGCGAGTGCCGGTAGGGCGGCGGGTGCCGGTTGATTGTGATGCCAAATCCGAGATGCTTTCTTCCTCCTTCTTCACATCTATGACTTCCTTATGCCTTTCTTCCATGATTGTTGTGGGAATTTTGACTTCTTTTCCTCCTCTAAGGATCATGGCACTTACATTCTCCTTCAGATTGACTACCACTTGTGAGGGTAGCTTGCTTGAATCCTTAGCTTTGAGTTCTCCAATCTCCTTGGACATTCGGCTCAATAGCTTCTCTTGGGCACTCATCTTGTCCAACAATAACCTCAAACTCTCTTCTCTATCCTCATGTTTAGGATTCCTTGAATGGTTCTCAAATTGGCACCTTCCTTGATAAGGTGCTTGTTGCTGTTGACCCCTTCCATTGAAACCAATTTGATAATTTGAATTGTAATTTGAATTGAAAAAGTTATTACCAAAGTTTCGGCGAGATCCATAATCCATTGCATTGACATCAACAACCTCCTCTTGAATCAATGGGCACTTATCAGTGGGATAACTTGGATCTCCGCAGACTCTACAAGGTTTAGGCTATTGTGTTTGATTCATCTGCATAGCCATCTTCTTGACTATCTCAACAAGCCTATCCAGATCATCTATGCGATTGTCTCTAGAGTTATCCAATCTATGAACTCCTCTCACACCTTGGTGTATCCTATATTGTTGTGAAGCATTGGCTAAGTCCCCACAAACTTGCATTGCTTCCTTAGGCATCTTGTCTAAGACATCTCCTCCACTTGTAGCATTGATCACACTATGCTCTCTATCAAACAAGCCTTCATAAAGATAGAGGACTAGATCATCCTCTGGTATACCATGTTGCGGGCAACTTCCTTTAAGCCCCTTGAATCTCTCAACATACTCATACATGCTCTTAGTAGGTGATTGCTCAATACTAGATAATTCCTTCTTGAGTTTGCTAAGGCAAGTTGTAGGAAAGCACATTTGAAGGAAAGCTTTCTTCAATCCAACCTATAGTGATGATGCTTTCTGAAAGAGGATAATATAGCCAATCACTTGCTGCATCCTTTAGAGTAAAGAGAAACACTGTAAGCATCAATTGGTCATCCGTCAGGCCTTGAGTTCTCAGTCTATTGCACATACTAGCAAACTCTGTGAGATATTTGTTTGGCTCCTCTCCAGACCTTCTATGAAAATTAGGCAAAGCATTAGACCAATTGGATTTATACTCAAACCTTGAACCCTCAAGGAGAGCAGGAAGCCTGATTGCAAGCCGTTATGCATTCAGATTTGGCTTCTTTAAGCTTCTCAGGGTCCTTCTAGGTGGATTTTCAATGTTGTCGTCATTGTTGTTGTTGTCATCCATCTCTTCTTCTTGATTGAAATCAAGTTTTCTTCTCAATTTGGATAGAGATCTTTCAATCTCAAGATCAAAAGACAAAGACGATGAATTAGTAGAACAGATCTAAACCACACAGAGTAGGTCAGACCTAAAAGAAAACAAAAAGAAAAAGAAAAATCAACAAAAGAAGACGAATACTAGACTTCCCCGGCAACGACGCCAACATTTGTTGGGCTACTTTTACGAAGTGTAATTGTGTCGTTGGTCTTGGTCCCCCAAATGAAAATTATATCCTAACTCAATGCTAAACAAAAGATTAGTATAATAGAAAAGTAAGGAGTCGATCCCACAAAGAAGACTGATTCGTAGTTCTTATGATGATTCTCAAGCAAATAGCAATAAAGTTTTAGCCAACAATTGAAGCAAGTAAATAAGAAAAAAAAGTAATGATTGCAAAGTAATAATAATATGAGAAAAATGCTTCACCTGCAATTATTGATAATGGTTGGGGTTCACGATCCTTGGAATGATTTCATTGTTATTCTTAAAGTTATGCCTACTTGTACTTGATAGATTGATCTAAAACAGACAATCACTTACATTTAATGTATCACTACAAAGAACAACATAAAGATTCAAGTGCTTTCGTCAATTAGCAATATCAATTCAATGCAATTAGGAATCATAAGATTGCCAGTGGTAGAGCTTCTAATCCTAATCTCACATAATCAATACAAACTAATACTCATCATTCTGCAAAGACAATTGATGGTTTCACGGGATCAATTTCCCTCGCTTGCTACAAAGAAACCAATCTAATTAAAGGAATCGCTAGCAAAGATGCAGTTTCTGTCTAGACGATCAGTCATAGAGAGAACATGTGCAAATACTTAATCAATGAAGAACAAAGATAATGAATAAACTTATAAATAACAATATGAAATCAAATCCTCACAACTCATCCAACCATGTCTTTGAATCACAGGCAAAACTATGAGTTTAACAACTCATAGCCAAAGTATCCCTCTCAACATTGAACTAACTAACACTTGTCTAAATACCACCCACGCTAAGTGGCTGAAAACAATAGAAATATAACCTCAAATAGTCGTGCAAAACCCTAGGAAATAAAATAATAATAAACTAATAATAATAAGATCTTCAGAAGAAATCGCAATAGCTCTACGCGCAAGACCGACGAGCGCCGGTAGAATAGCGACAGGCGCCGCTATTACAGTGTCGTGATTCTTCTTTGTCTTCGACATTATGCTCTTTAGCTCCCTTGATGCTCCTTCCTTAGCGTCTCTGATGCTCTAAAATTACTTCTTCTGGATCTCTCAAGCTTTCTTTCAAGCTCGGATTATAAAACTGCAAAATAAACATAAAATAGCGTAGATTTCGAACTCGAATACTCCAAATGCAAGACAATGTAAATGAGACAAAACACATGCAATATGAATACTTAAATGCAATAAAACATATCTATAATGCCTATATAAAATATGCATTATAAAAAACCCAGACACTTCTACTTCTAACACCAACTATAGTCAAGAAGTACTTATGACCACCATAAGTGGGATTGTCAAAAGGATCCCACAAGTCTAAATGTAACAAATCAAATATCATATCAGTAAGAGATGTACTGGGACAAAAGGTTGGTCTAATTTTCTTAGCAATAGGACATATAACACAAGAAAACTCAGTGTCATTGGTAGCATCAGTCAAAACAGAAGGTATATGAATAAGCTTGTCTTTATAGGCATGTCCCAATCTAAAGTATCATAGAGCATTTAGATTTTTAATTACACTTTCGTTTATGAAAGAACACAGGCAAAGTAGGTGAGACAACACATAATCTTTCAAAGTAGTTTTGAGGCAAATTTTCTTGGATCATGGAAACAGGAAGCAAGTAGTACAACTTTTCATGTTCCTTACCATCTACAATCACTTTCTTCTTTTGCAGGTTCCTGAATCACACACAAATTATCAAACAAGTGAACATGACACTAAAGATCTTTTATGAGACAACTAAGAGATATAAGTTTGTATTTGAAGCTAGGCATAAATAACACATGGTTGAGTTTTAGAGTGTGGGACAATGTTACAAACATACAAGTCCCATTAGAAATTGCATTAACTTGCTATCAATGTTTGATGCCTCAATAAATGCATTCAGATTACATTTGCATCATCTTTCTCATAATTCTGAATTTCATTCTTAATTTGGAAAACCATAGGACTATTCTTCTGACCATAACTTTCCTCCAAATTAACCCAAATCTCCTTAGCTCTATCATACTCATCTAATCTGGCATATATATATATATATATATATATATATATATATATATATATATATATATATATCCTTCAAAACAGTGTTTAGAAGCCAAAAGTAGACCATGTCATTGCATCTATGCCACTGTGTAGAGTTTCGTGATGTTTTAACTAGAGATCCATCCCCTAGCCCTAATTTATTCTTTATAGACAAGGCTTTGATCACAGATTTTAACCATCTTAAATAATTTTCACTAACAAGCTGAATCGCACAGAGAATCATACCTGAAATATCAAATGGATGAATGAACAGTGGATTCTAAATATCTCCAATAGTGATATAATCCCTTTGACGAGTTTCGGGGCTTGCTTTTGGTGTAACTGACATTTTCCACTCAAATCAATGCAAGAATAGCTAGATATTGATCTATACTGACTCAGAAATCAACCTACACAGAGAGAGATGTAGATTATAGAAAGCAACTTCCTACCGAGAACTGAACACTTTAGATATCAGATTTCTACAATCCTAATCCAGATCTGAGCTAGAGATGAACAACTAGTACTTGATCGCCTAGTTAATACTCTGATACCATGTTGATTCAACAAGATCAAGTTGAGAACACTTAAGCACACTCAGATGAAGAAAAGAAGAAAAGGCATGACTCCTAAAAAATCAGAATTTTTCACAGGTTTGTAAGATAAGTCTGAATTACATGAACTCCCCCTATTTATACTAGCTACTACTCATACAAATGGGTTAACTTATTGCACATGTCATACAAGACTTATTTCGGTTACACACACCTATATTTTTTAGTCTACTTGATCATATAGCTAACCGCCAGCTCACATCAGCTCAAGTTACCTCAACAACTATGTCGAATAAATAACCCAACAACCTTTACTACACTTTTAATACCACAATTTATTTAATCTAAAACACAAATCAATACATTTTGAAATGGGTGTGATTGAGTGTTCTTCCTAGTTGTGGCCAACGAAATAGCGATACTTGAACTTTATACGAAGCACTCTAGATCTTATGAAGTTACAATATTACAAATCAAATGTGTAATCCTTATCAAGATAAAAAAAAGGGCCTATTATCCACACGGTCAAGTTCTCGCCAATAGCACAGTTTCGCTGCTGACTTTCAGAGATGAAAGAGAACACAACAACACATGCTTCTGAGGTCGACAAACCTATCACCGTAACCAACTTCCGATATCGGCATATCCCTATAACCACCCCCATGGCATCCATCGTGCCTTTGGAAGTTCGGCTCCGACATACGGTGTCAATGAACTAGATCTCGGCTCCAGAAGCCAGTACCTATGCATCTTAGATTATCACCAATGGAGAGTCTAAGCCCTTTTTACCCGGCTCTGGATGCCGATGTTTGTGAAACCTATATCGACACCAGAAGTCGGTGATCTTGACATTTCTTTTGTGAGATGCAACTGCGCCAATAGCACACCCGTAAAAAATTAAATTAAACATTTAAAAATAATAATAAAAATAATATGATAAATTTTATTTTAATAATAAAGATTTTGTTAACTCCACTGAAATAAGAAGTGGTATTTCAACAACCACAATATAATTATGTATGATCAACGGTCAAGACCTGTCAATCGGATCATTTGGGTCGGGTTCGGGTTTGGGTCATTTGGACCCCGGGTAAATCGGATTTTGGATCAATCGAGTTACCGTTCATTCCGAGTCGAGCCAAACCGGGTTTATCCCGGGTTCGGGTCGACCCACCGGGTCAAAAAAACTCGAACTTTTTGAAGACTTTTTAAAAATATTAAAATAATATCAAAATTAAATTATAATATAAATATGCCAAATTAAATTAAATAATAACATTATAATTAAATTCATAAATATTATAATAATAATAATAATATTATTATATTAATATGTTAAGCATCAAAACTCATATTTATGCAAATAAGTGTTCTAAACATACTATAATTATAAAATATATACGTTATTTAACTTATGGATGACCTTAACAAACACAAATGAATGACGAATCTGTGTGGGGTCAATTTGGTGCTTGTGTGGCATCTATATGGTGCTGACTCACCGGGTCGATTTTGACCCAACGAGTCACATGTTTTTTACCCTAAAAGTCCCGGGTCATTATGGTTCAGGTCAATTTCGAATCCCAGATCTAAAACACCAGGTTCAAACCGGTAAAATTATCGGATATACAGATCGGGTTTTTTGGATCGGGTCATATTTTGACAAGTTCAGTCAAAGCCTAAAGCCCACTTTTTAGAACATGAAAGAGGTATGAAATAACTAGTAGTAACACATGAATGTATTTTTTTTACAGTAGGCAAACATTAGAATGCCTTTGTAAACAAAGATCATTCCTGATCATCCTGTCGGATGATGTTACATAATTCCCTATTCAAAGAGAGGGTAGAGGGATTACAATCAGTGATACTCTTAGCTATATAATCCGCAACTGAATTTGATTCTCTGTAGCAATGTTGGATTTGAATCGTAGTGAAGTCTTTCAACAACCTCTTGATTTTCTCTATGATTCTAAGAATCTCCCATTGAGGTGCTTTAGCTCTTGTTATTGCCTTTATCACGTCCAAGTTATCTCCTTCAATGATGACTCTGCTCCATCCTCTATTGAGAGCTTGCTCTAGCCCTTTGACACTTTTCTTGAAAAAAATCCTTAACTTGCCCTTGCCAGTCTCTGACAATACCCCCAATCTGGCAGTCCCCTGATGGTTTGACCAACCCATCTACATTGATTTTGTAGATGGCCATTGGGGGTTTTGTCCATTTTATATTTTTCCGTCTAAGGTTTTTTGGTTTGTTTGTGTTCTTTTGATTTGCTTCCTCCCATTCAGCAATACATTTTAATGCCTTTCTAAATAATGTCTCTGTATTCTCCAATTTTTTTACCTTTAAATATGGTGAAGTTTCTAGCTTCCCATATTGTTTGCCAGATTATACATATGTGCTCAAAATGAGTATTGCTTTTTCTTATTTGATCAATGTTTGTTGTAGATGACAAGGAATTTCTCAACCCAAGGAAGGCATTCCCTGTCATATATTCATATTTTCTAAAAATTTCCTTTGTGATCGGGCATTTCAAAAGTAGGTGATCTAAGTCTCGTCCCCTTGGTCACACAAGCAGCAGTGTGCTGAGACTCTATTAAAGAATATATTTCGATGTTCTTTTGTTGCTAACCCGTCTACTGCAATCTTCCCGATGAAATTCTATGTTCTGGGTGGAAGATGAAGCTTCCATATCCAGGAGTTATTGTTTAAGTTGGAAGTTGAATTGGGACCACATATTTTGTGGATTTCGTGGAGTACACACCCTCCCTGTCAAACTTCCAAACTATTTTGTCCAGCGTGTCCCATTTTGCTATTTTAATCTGAACAATCTCACTAGCAATTTGGGGAGGGAAGAGGTGGTTAATTAAATTTGTGTCCCATTTCTTATCATGGGAGAGTAATTGTGAAATTGTCATTCCCGGATCTCTATCATTTCTATAGTTGTCCAGTTTAGTATCATTAAGCCATGGGTCAGACCAAACATTTATTCTTGATCCGTCCCCAATGATCCAGAGGAGACCCTTTTGAAATCTTTCTCTAAGATGTAAGAGGTGGCCAAATTGCCAAGAACTGTTATGGATATTTACGTCCAAAATATTACTATTTCGAAGGTATTTTTCATTGATTACCTTTACCCAAATGTTGTCTTGTTGTGTGTAAATCTTCCAAAGTAGTTTCATTTGAAGGTTTATGTTACGTTCTTCGGCTGAGCGAATACCAAGACCCCCTTGATCCTTAGGGGAGCAGATCCTATCCCAACTGATCAAGGGGTTGTATCTATCAGACTGGGTTTTGTTCCAGAAGAAGTTCTTATTAATCTGATCAATTTTTGATACAATTCCTTTTGGTAGAAGGAAGTTTTGTATGAGATAGTTCATTTGAGAGCTTAGATTGGCTTTTATTAAGGTTATTCTACCCGTTTGGGATAGAGAAGATACTTTCCATCAAGGTAATTGTTTCTTAAGTTGTTGGAGAGCTTCATCAAAAACACAGTTCTTGACTCTCCCACTGACAATAGGAATTCCCAAATATTTTTCCATCCCTCTTGCTACCGGAATGTGCATTTGTTGAGACAAATCCGTAGCTTTTGGTTGACATACATTTTTAGAGAACTGGATTGAGCTCTTTTGGTAGTTTATTGATAATCCTGACATATTTTAGAATTCATTAATCATATTTTTTTTTATTGTATCCAAGATTTTATAGGAGGCTTTTGCGAAGATAAGAGTATCATCTGCAAATGTTAGGAAAGGTATTGGATCACCAATAGGAGTAAGCTTAATTCCTACCAGTGCGTCCTCTAAACGGGATTCCATATATAATTCTCTAGCTAGGCTTTCCATTACTATGATGAATATATAGGGGGCTTGAGGGTCACCTTGTCTAAGGCCCCTATCTAGTTTGAAAGGCTTGCCAGGACAGTTATTGACAAGGACAGATATGGTGGTTGTTGTAAGACATTTCATAACCCATTGAATCCACTGGGGGTGAAAACCGAGTTTGTAAGAGCTGCTTCAATGAATTTCCCGCTTACTTTATCATAAGCTTTTTCCATATCTAGTTTAAGGGCCATCCCAGTTCTGCCTTTTTCCATAT
Organism: Persicaria maculosa; assembly: GCA_963922045.1. Taxonomy (NCBI): domain Eukaryota; kingdom Viridiplantae; phylum Streptophyta; class Magnoliopsida; order Caryophyllales; family Polygonaceae; genus Persicaria; species Persicaria maculosa. The sequence continues at coordinate 44,157,270 of OY998257.1, read as the reverse complement.
CTACTTTATCATAAGCTTTTTCCTTCTTGGATCGACCTCCCTTCCACAAAGGCACCTTGGAAAGGATTGATGATGGAAGCAAGTATTGGCTTAAGTCTATTGGTCATTATCTTTGAGATAATTTTGTAAATCGTATTACATAAACTAATAGGTCTATAATGATGAATATTTGTTGGATTTTCCACTTTAGAAATGAGAGCCAGGAAGGTTTGATTTATTTCTTTTAGGATGGTTCCAGAGTGGAAGAAAGCTTTTATTGTTTTATAGAATGAGTCTCCCACTATGTGCCAATACTTGGCATAAAATTCTGGAGGATAACCATCTGGACCCAGAGATTTATTTTCTGCCATACTAAGGACAGTTTCTTTTATATCTCTATTAGTAGGGGGTTTGATAAGGCATTTGTTTTGTTTATCTGTTATTTCCTTTTCTAGATAAGTCAATTGATGTGGGTCAATATCTGGAGTTCTTGGATTTATAAATCGTTCCGCCATTTGCTTCGATATTTGATGTCTGATTTGATTTTTCCCAGTGATTAAAATTCCTTCCTTTGAAATGAAGCTTAAGGTTGAGTTTCTACAACTTCTTATTTTAACTATAGTTTGGTAGTATATGGTGTTTTTATCAGTTAGTTGAAGATGTCAAGTTCTAGCTTATTGCTTCCAAAATTTATGACTGAAGGCTAGAATTTGAGTTCTTTTATTCTCTAGCCTATTTAGTTTATTAACATCTATGTTTGAGAGAGTACTCCACGGAAGAGCCTCTTGTAGTTCCTTGATTTGTTGATCTACTATAGATAATTAACGATCTAGATTGCCTAATATGGTGGGCTTTATGTAAAACTCTATTGTAATTGATTGGTAGATTTACGAGCTAAATGAAAATCTCTTTTATTTATAAATCAAGGATTATAAAAGTAAATCTAGCTAATCAATTTAAGCCCACATAAAAAATTTCATGTTTATGAATGGGGGTTGTTCGATACACCGCTAATTTTTACTGGATACATCGCTAATTTTCGCATCAAGCTGCGTACATCGGCAGGCGTCAGGCCAAACAGGGTGTTTGATACAGTGTTATTACGCATAAGATTGCGGAACTAGGGGGCACTGTTTACAAGTCTGCCAAACAACGTCTTATGGTACCCGGTGTTTCTCTGCAATCCGATACGGACCTAAGGCAACAGTGTTTTGCCGTATGACAAGCACTGTACTCCTTATGCTTGGTATAATAAATTAAGTTATGTTAGTTAAGGAATAATTCGTTGACAACGTGACACATTCATAGAAAATCATAAATAATCCTCGGAAAAAGTGTTTGTTTTGAATTGTAGTTGTAATAAACAAAAGATAGTGACACAAGTAACACATTGGAAAATCACAGGTAGAACAAGGGGGGTCCATCTCGAAGTCGGAAGGGACGGTATTGGTTGATTTTTGCCATAAACGGTTGATCCCATCCAAAAACGCTCTGTTGTCGGTGCCGATACCACTCAGGGTATATGGGTGGGAGCAATGAGTCGTCATGCAACCATACATGTGGAAAGAGTAAAATGAATACGTCAGTATTTGTGGCTGTGAATTCAGAAAAAAATATGTCAGGTAATTGGTAGCTCACCGGCACCCAATGGGTTCTGTTGTTGATGATGCAGATTGCCAAGTTTGCTTTCTGTGGGGGAGGGTCGCGTGCATCGAGAGGGAGTAGAAGCATCGGATAGTTCCTGCTGAGGATGACCAAGGGCATCTGGAATCTTTTGGCGAAGACGAAACCCATCATAGGACACTCCATCCAGTACTCTCGGTCAGCAATGGGGTCGGTGAAGGTACATTTATAAATGTAGTCGTCCAGTCGCGGTTCGTGGCTATAAACGTGTCGATGCTCAATCATCTCCTGTGCGAGGGCGAGGCGAACTTGTTTCCACTCATTCTCGCCCATACCAAGGAGCTCAGCAAAAGCTCGATATCCGCAATGGCCGTCAGAACCGACGTTCTTGACTCTGTCGATGAAGATTGGCATGAATGGGTCGATGTCATCATCTGCCCAGGGGAAATGGGTCTGCACTACCGGTACGGTAGATGGGGCCTCCGCGTCGGCTATGTTGGAAGCCGCCTCTTCGTCGCGCAACACATATGTGGAGTCGTTCTGGGCACGGCCGCGGCCATGCCCGTGTCCTCTTCCGCGTGGACGTGGTGCCTATGCCCGCTCCTGGCGGCGTCATTCAGCCGATTGCGTTCTCTCCCATGCCAAAGGGGTTAGTTTGACAGGGGTTACGGCACCCTCTTCCCCGAGGTCTGCCCCTCGATAGCTCAAGGGGATTGGGTGGAACTAGATTGGTGGTAGCAGGGAACTGGCCGTCCGCCAACGTAGTTGCCACTCTAGCCAACTCGTCCTGGGGCACTTCACCGCGTTGGTACCTTTGCAAGAAGTTGTTGATGGCGATCTGAGCCTCGGTCATGGGGACGGAGTCCGACGACGAGTCCTGTTGAATGCCCTTCCAATCCAACTGCTTCCAAAACGTGTGAATCTGGCTCGGCATAATAGGCGTACTATCTTGGATGCAACGATATATGTCGTGAGTACATGGTATCCCGTACGTGACTCTCCAAAACTGGTCGGTACATTATTGGGTCGGTGGAGTGTCTTTAACCTTCTGGTATAGTGCGTTGAGGAAGTCGTAGCATCGCGTTGAGATCCTATCTCGGACCCTGCAAAAAATGTCAACGTTATGCATGCCGGTGCACCACGTGTTGCGGTCCATGTTTAGTGACGCTCTGACCTCTAAAATTTGATCCTTCATCAATAAGTCGATGGCTACGAACACGCAACCGAAGTCTCCTATGGGGGACTGCAACGCGTTTTTCATTACTGAGTGTGCGGACTCGACCCTTAAAGGAAAATTCCATTTTGTCCAGCTTAGCATAAAATATAAACGTAAGCACGTAAAGGTATAGATTGATGAGGGCAGTGGATGTAAAACCTGTTTGTGGTCCTCGTCCCTAAGTGAAGGCTGGTGTCCACCCAAGCTCTGACAATTTTGTTTCGGTGATGCAGTAGCCACGCGGTGGAGAGGTACTGCATCAATCCGGGGATGTGGTTCCACTTGGCATATATCCACCGGCGGCGACTGTCGTATGACTCGGGGGATCTCGACTCGAACACAGCTCTACAGTCGTTCTTGAACTTTCGCGCTGTTTCTAAGTCGCGCGTCCGTTCGAAGGCCGCTTGCTCGCACCCCCGCAAAACGTGGACCCAACATAATATATGGTTGACAGTGGGGAAGGAAGCGACAATCACACTAATTAGACCAAGCTCCCTGTCAGTGACGATAGCCTCCGGTGTCTTGTCTCCGTACAGGAAGCGGAGATGGTTGAGGGCCCAAGTGTAAGACTCTCCGGTCTCATCGCAGAGGAAAGCGAATGCTATGCTGAAGTTCATCCCCGTGCATGTGAAGCCGATGAACTCAACCAAGGGCATTTTGTACCTTAAGATGTGGCAGCCAAAAAAAATGTTAGGTGAAACTCAGGCGACAAATATTAGATGAAATTTAGAACAAATTGCAACAACAACAGTTAAAGGGAATGACATGAATATGTACTGGTTGGTTTTGTACGTACTGACGATATCGACGACATACGGAAATAGTTTCAGCAAATGCAGGGAGTCTGGGTGGGTGAAGAAAAGACCTCCTACCACGTCGGAGATAGGCTTCCTCCTTACAACGTAGAAGTACCGTTTGGCCTTCATCTGGTGTAGTACATCTTGTGTGATGGTTCTGTCACCTCGAGCCTTGGACTTAAGCTTGGCCTTGGCATTATACAGCTGACGTCGTGATGTAACACATCCCTCTTCTGAGTGTAGCAACGAGTATATCGGCTTTGGCGGTGTCCCATGCGACGATAACATCTTCACGACCTCCAATGCCTGCGGGTGGATACGCCCATGGTAGGCGTGACCTAGTAGAATATCTAGAAGGTCGTGGTTGTGCGTTCCAGATAAAACGTACATGTGCCACTTTCCGCGTTCGAATTCCCGACCCATTAAAGAGAATGGACAGTTTGTGAGTTTCGTGTTACCCTTCTTCTTTTCCTCGCCGCGCTCCCTACGTTCTCTCACCTTCTTTCTCGGTTCATAGATGCCAAATGTTTCACACGCGAGGAGTACGCTATCGAGAAGCCGTTCGGTTGACGGCCACGATCTCTTGATCACTAGCACCATTTTCATATGGGTAGCGGCTGCTTCTTGGAATGTCCGAACCATCTCTTCGCGATTTGTCCACTCCTGGTTGGTTGTAAAAATATATGTGAAATCCGGCACTTCTACTGAGGCGTCCTATTCAATTTTTTGATTTGCGTGCATATGTGAGAGGGGGAATAACAAATTTTTTGTTGTAAATGAGATGAAAATGATAGGAAACGAAGCATACCTCATCGACGGATAACTGTTCTATTGGTACGTCATCGACGGGATCGCCAGAAGAACTCGACATGGTGACGCAAAGCAAGAGGAGATGAGGGGGGAAAGGATTTGAGAGACGAGGAGGGAAAGGGTTCGAGGACTGGGGAACCAAGTGACGCTTACTATTTGCTGTCAGCTGTAATCGACAATTATAGAATGTATCAGTGGGCCTAATTACTCCGCAACGTCTTGCGGAGAGGACCGACGTGTGATGAAGGGCCCACATGATGTGACAGGACCGTTGAAAGACGCGTGTAGTTCCGCAACCCCTAGCGTAATTGTGGGAATGCAGTACGGAGCAGGTTGCGTAATATTACGCTGGAAAGAGCGGATCCATGGAGCCTCGCCGAGCCGTTACGCACCAACGGCCATTCTCCGTATGACGGTGAGGACGGAAGTCGACCGCTGCGAAAGCGCGTGCTGTAACGCATCATCATGCGTAACGAATTCGGCCGTTGCCGCTGGAAAATTTTGAAATTTGAACGGCTAAAACGGTCTGCAAAATAGTGCGTTTGTATTATAGGAGGAATTTTCCATACGTGACACAGATACAACATGTTAATAATACCGGTGCAGATTGTCAATGGTGAATATCGATATGGCGATGGATACTGAATAACTAAAAACATTTGAGAAAATGTCCATAATTGATTAGTATTTTGTAATTGTTGTTTATTTTGTAGATATATGTTATTAAAGTGGGTTCATCATATTATGCAAAATAGTAGACATATAATGGATAAACACTTATATATGTTTTTGCGTTCCCTATATACACCGCAAATACTTCGTCGGATTGGACGTTGTAGCAACGTTGGATTAGACGTTGTAGCAACCTTCAATCCGACGTTGTATTTGGTGGTGAATTTTGCAAAGGGGACGGGATCCGACGTTGTAGCAACGTCGGTTTCAACGTTGCACTTTGGACTCCAAGCGGGCTCCATCGGGCTTAGCAACGTCCATTGGAACGTTGTTACAACGTCCAAGTTTCTCCAAGTATTTTCTTAGCAACATCTATTTGAACGTTGTAACGACGTCAGATTTGACGTTGTTACTTCATCCAAATTTCCCACATTCACCCACCCCTATAAAAGAGGATGAGGACCGCATTTGAAAATGCAACACAACAATTCCACATTTTAATTCTTGTCATGGAGCCGATTACAAATGGAATAGAAGGCTCAACCTCCCGCATTGATTATGTAATCAAAAGGGTTCGGTACTGAAAGTACCCAGAGGAGTCCAACTGTGCTTGCCGCAGTCCAGAATACAGTGGCATGCATCCATGCGCGCTCTTTCGGGTCGTGTGTGAAAATGAGAATCACATTTCCGCACCCTTGCAGTTCGGGTGTATGTATTGCAATGATTTTAATCCGGGCATTCGTGGAGCGTATGAGTGGAGGGTTGGAGACCTTCTTCTTCAACATATTCGGTCATTCTTCCCCGATATAAACAGAGAGGACCACGCTGATGTAGCTCAAACAGCAAGGATACTTGTGAGGGCCGCAAATAAGGAGGTTGGAACCTTTGCATTCAACGAGTTAAAGATTAAACTAATTCCGAAGACGAATCATGTATAGGCTGGTCGATTGTTAAAAAAAAAATTATGTTGTTATCTAGTGTATTTGTTAGTTTTAGTAATGTCTCGATGTGTAATCTAATCGTTATCTATGAAGTGAAGCGTTTGCATGTGATTGTTTGTTGTTGTGAACGGGTAGAAACCATCGAAAATAATAACACAAGGAACACGAAATACACAAATATAGTATACCCATAAAAGACGATTCGCAGAAGGGGGAAGCAGATTCGCAGCACGCAGAGCAAACTAAGAACCTGTCCATTCTCCTTACTCGGTCATGAGGGGGGACCGGGTATGTGGACGATGACCGTGCAAAATGGAACGCACAACCATCACCTCCCTCACCGATTGAAGGGTCATGCTTACGTGGGAAGGATGACACCAGGGGAGAAGAAAATGTGCAAGTGGATGAAAGACATAGGAACTCCGCCAAAGGCCATCTCGTACAGGCTACGACAAGTAGATGCGAATAGCGTCACCTCAGCGCGATCACTGGAGAACACCCTCAACAAGCTCGCCGTTGAAGAGAGAGGAAATCGAACGATGACCAAAGATACCCTCCATCGTCTACGAGAAAAAGGCTACTACTACGAATTCAGGAGAAGCCCAAACGATGACAATGTATTGAATGACCTTTTTCTCACACACCTGGATGGGATTCGTCTCTTTAACAAATACTCGTACGTCATCATTATGGATAGTACGTACAAGACCAACTCGTAAGTACTATATCCTATGTCTTCGTACATTTCTTCCATATAGAGTGTTATGCTAATGTGAGTACGTTGCTGCACAGTACTGGGGTTTTGATTAGGGTCACAACAATTTGGACCCTTTTATGTTCAGGTACATTGCAGCAGCCGTCAACGTTGTAGGAGATGGTCACTGTGGATATCGGACTTTGGCACAACTGATGTTACGACCAGGAGAGGCACGGTTTCGAGATATGAAAGGGTTATTGTGCAACCATTTCGAACAGAATCATCAACTTTACGCTGGTTGTTACATGGGAGGGTATTCGGTGCGAGAGTTTGTCACCCTGCAGAGTTACTCCGGCATAGCAGGAGGTGACCGAAGATACTGGATCGAGCTGCCGATCATGGGTCTTGTGTTTGCAACCGTCTACCAGGTGCCCCTTGTCGTCTTATCTTGGCACATGCCATTCACATGCCTCCCTATGTACACCAAACAACCAAATGATGCCCCCAACGAGGCCATACTAGGCCTGGCCTGCATCGGGAACCAAGATCATTTCGCAGCAGTGAGTATGATATGTGTTACTCTCACTTCAATTGCATTTCATCCATAAATTACCAATTTAATATTCTAATATACTTATTGCAGATATGGTTACATCGCAATGCACCTTTACCTCCTCCAACGCATGAATGGACGGCATACCATCACCCAAGCGTTAACAGATGGGATACTTGTTTCCAAGACCAATTTGATAGATTTAGAGAATTGCGGGTTCAAGAAGGTCATCCCCTATACCATGTTTAGGAGTCATGACACGATTTTCAGTTATCGTTGCCCTATTACATTGCCAGTTATCCTTGTACGTTTGTTGTTATCAAGATGTAGAAACCATAAAAAACAATCATTCAAGCAAAACGAACATCAGTTGGCGCCAAATCGAAAATTACAAACATTTTTTAACTTAAAATTTCAGCAAGGATTACAAACATTTTTTAACTTAAAATTTCAGCAAGGGTTCTTATATTAAACGAAACAACTACCGACGGACTCCTCAGGACTGTTTGGGTATATTCGAATCTGCACCTGCTGGAATGCATATGTCGTCATCTCGTCTTGGGCAGGGCGCGCTTCCATATCAACTGCATACTGGGCAAGGCTGCGACAACGCATGAGAGACACGTCGCCGTAAAAAACGGTCAGCATATTCGTTATCTGCTCGGTGAGCCCCATATAGTACGACGCAGAGTCGTCGTCACACTCTTTACACCCGAATTGCAACTTTGGTGACTTCTCGAGGATGCGGCAACCCTGCACAGAAAATAAATTGCATCGAAAAAAATGCTTATAGTTCTTGTGCTTGCAGTTGCAAGCATCATATTCAGGTGGACGACGGTGTCTCTCCACTTCAACAATGAAACGGGTCCCATCACGAAACATGTCATGTTTAACAAAGCTATTTGGGTTTGATGCCATGATGTGTGTTTATTATTTGGTAGGGGATGTGCCTCGGGGAACAAGTGTTGCGGTATTTGTGATGGCCTAACTAACAACGTCCGATTGGACGTTGTTATGGGATATCACAACGTCGAATATGACGTTATTACAACGTCAAATATGACGTTGTATTGTGGCCCTCCCAGGCCCACTTTAGAACGTCTAATTTGACGTTTTAAAGTGCCCAACCGCCCCGTCGTCCTCCAATTCACAACGTCGTGTATGGCATATGATAACGTCGGATTAGACGTTGTAACAACGTGATATTCAACGTTGTTGCAACGTTATATCTGACGTTGTATTAGCAGCGCTAACCGCGAATTTGCGGCGTATATAGGGAGACCTATATGTTTTATATGTCATTCATACAGATGCGCCATGTGGTAGTTCTGGAAAATGAGGACAAACCGCGTGGGATTGAACATTGCCGAACATCGCAATGTAAATATTTGCACTGTATAACGTATTAATACAAACCGTCGAAACGACTAAGCAAAAATGTTATCAATTTCATCATAGATCTGCAACAAATGTATAGAAATGTTAGTAAAAGATAGATGAAAAATACTATTACGGTAGTGTATTCCACGAATGACCAACATGTATTGACCAACTTACACTAATAATGGAGGAGATAAAGTCAAGATAATAAAACAACAGTAAGATAGTTCAGAGGTATTTGTAATAGGGCGCAAACAAACAAAGTTTATATCGTATACGGCGAGAGACGATGTGGTGGATACAACGCAACCATGCAAGTATAATTGACGATATTTGAACGAATAATCGGATATGTCATCAAAATGTTCACCGATCTTTACTTAAATTCGTAGGGATTGTAACAAAAGATCGGTGAAACACTTTGATAATATATTGATATTCGACAACGTATACCCATTGTGGATGAATATTTTGAGTTCTATGAAAACCGCCGATAAAGTTGGTCAATTGGATAGCCGGATAATCTATCAAAGGAATTGTAACAACAGATCGTTGAAACACTTTGATAATATATTGATATTCGACAACATATACCCATTTTGGATGAATATTTTGAGTTCTATGAAAACCGCCAATAAAGTTGGTCAATTGGATAACCGGATAATCTATCAAAGTATTCCATGATCTTTGACTAATCTTCAAAGAGATTATATAAAGATCATGGAAGCACTTTGATAGTTTATGGGCATCCATAAACGACGATTGAAGATAGAAATTAGTGAGAGAGAAAGCGGAGGGTGCAACGAAGTGAGGTGGGGAGTGGAAGTATTTATAGGGGACCGGGGGCGATAGCATGCGCTGTGTTCCGCGAGATACCGCGTGTGCGGGTAAATCCGCAATTCGAAGTGGATATATCTGCATGCTGACGCGTGTAGTTACGCGGTTGATCGCGGAATCCTCTGCAGTAAAATAGTAACTCATATATAGTGAGTTACGCGTTCTTCGGATGGTGCGTTACAGTGAAGTTACAAGTTTGATTGGGGAACCAGGACAGTCTGATATATACGCAGTACATTGCGTATATATATGCATGTAGTCGCGGATATATGCAGATTCTGCTTCGCATACCTCCGCGTAGACGCATATAAACGGAATCTGCCACTTCATCGTGGGTCCCTTATATCTATATAAATGTATCACCATTCATCCTGAGCATATGCTCTAACAGTCACTCACATGTACTGCACTGCTATATTCTCTCACCTTCTAAAGTGATACTTACGAATGTAAAGATCATGGAAGCTCTTTGAGGTAGGGACGATGAAAATACACCGTCGGTTGTGTAACGTCCAACCCGCGCCCTGTCGGGGTTGGGTCGACCGGTCGATGTGGTGGACTCTTCGGGTGCTGGAAGAAGTGAGATAGCCTGTTGGGCACTAACATGTGAGTGCGTACTGCCGGCGAATGGCTCTTCCTCCTACACAACAGGGGACATGTTGGGACATCGTGTCCCTAAATTTTGCGGAATAGCTGCGCAATTACATGCATAACAGATACGCATCCCCACGTGTACATATTACGCATGTACGTGCGTAACCTTTGTAGGGGCCTCCCCTATCGTGTGACCCCACACCCCCGAACCTTTCCTAATAAACGTGTACACAACTGTCGTATTGATATTGTATTAATTGTTCTTTCATGTAGCGTTTTATTTCCCCAAGTTTCACCATCAAGATGTTACGAAGTTGTACCAAGTTGTTTAACGATCGGTGAAGCACTGTGATTCTCATGCTAGATAAGAAAAATGGTCTCGCTTTGTGAGGAGTACGTATTCTTAACCAAACCTACGGGGGTCGTCCATTCTCCGATTGTTCATGTACCTGCAAGCACACTTCTGGGATGGAGAAGATGGAGGTACGCTACGTACGAGGTACGCTTTGTGAGGAGTACGTATTCTTACGCATAAACATGCCTACGTACGAGGTACACTACGCAGCAGGATGCGGATATATACGTGTTGCTCTGTACCGACGTGCGTAGGAAACTACGTATTTGGCTCCACACCTACTTTCGATGGGGATTGCTCCGCGACCAATTGCGCAACGACATGCGTATATATACGACCTAGAAAAAATTAAAGGTTCTGCCCCGGGACACTGCATGCTTGCGTCAAAAGGGGGGCCACGACCTCTGTACACGTTACGCATCTACTTGCGTAACAAACCGGCGTACAAAAACCTGAAGGTCCTGTCCCGGGACACTACATGGTTGCATTAAAAGGGGGGCGATGACCTCTGTATATGTTACGCATCTAAATGCGTAACAAAACGGCCTACACATACGTGTACAAGCGGCCACGACCTCTATATTCGATACGCATGTACATGCGTAACAAACCCGCCGACATATACAAGAAGGGAATGAGCCGGGACAATGCCTACTCTCAATAGTTCGAAATCTCCCAACGACAATGTCACAAGGCTACAAGTAGCGACGACTCTCAATAGTTCAAAATCATGCAAACGATAGACACAACAATATTTCAAATACTACATACTTCAAAATTAAGTGATGTAAAGGTATCCCGTACAATTTTATTTTGTATGCGGGATATCGCATAAAAATTGAAATAACATTGTCGTTTTTTATGGGGGACATGGAAGTTCAATACGGGCTGGTGTATCCAACAGAGCAGCTCCCGACTGACTCTTCTGGGGGCTTTGGGTAGATCTGAATTTGTATCTGTTGGAACGCGTACGTCGTCATCTCTTCTTGGGCGGGGCGTACCGCTAAATCAAATGCAAAAGATGCGACGTCTCGAATTCGAGAGACAGAAACGTCGTTGTACAAAACGGCCAGCATATTCTTTGTCTTCTTGTGGATAGATCGAAAGTAATTCGCAGGGTCGTCCTCACACTCCTTGCAGCCAAACATCAATGGCGTTGATGATAAAGACATCCGAACATCACGCACGGCCAGTAGGCTGCACCGGAAAGAATGGTCATATTGGTTGTGTTTGCAGTTGCATGCGCAATTTTCAGGTGGACGACGGTGTTTGTCCACCGTAACGATGAAACGGGTTCCATCGGTGAACTCGCAGGGTTTATCAACCGTGAGCGAGCTTCCAGGATACATATCTCACTACCTTGTTGGTGATGTCTATGTGTGGACCGTTGATGGCAATTTTATAGGGCGATTCCATGGTCCCCGCCACGACCTCCGCAACTAACTGTGTAGTTGTTGGATCACTGGCATTCCGCACCTCCATGCGTAACTTAGCATTTTAACACGGCGCTCTGGACTTGGATAGTGCATGCGTCGATTCGTGGATGTAATTTTTGGGTGCATGCATCGGGCGAGCTGTGGTGCATGCATCGATACGTGGCACGACAAACATTGTTCCACATGCCGATGCGCAGTGTATCCATCGTCCGTGCACCGAGTTCCATGCATTACATTTAATTCTCATACACTCCGCAACCGGATGCGGAACTACATTAGCACCTTCATTTGCCTATATAAAGACCGACATGCGGGAAGTGCAGTCCAAACCTACACCATAGCCTCCCATCACTACCAGGGCATTTAACGACGATACACATTCACATCTGCAATGACGTAATTTTCCGACAATGTCTTCTAACGACGTTGAAATTCTGCGGGAGCACTTGTTCACCCGTCACTACGAGAAGGAGGTGGTAGGAGGTGGCGCCTTCCACGCAACATGTCGTCATTGTGGCCACCGCTACAAAGTGACGAATAATCTACAGTACAGACATTTGAAGAGGCACATCACCACCAAACATTCCGACAAGGTCTAAGTCATAGGCGGTCATTATTTGTAGTTGCCTTTGTGTGTGTGAAACTTTGTTTATTTACATCTTTCCAGTTGTAAGAAAGTGGGGTTGTTAAACACCATTTATTGGTGTTTTGATTTCACCATGTCGTTATGTTGCCTGTTTTCTTAAAGCTCCACAACCTGTGTTGACGATTTTCATTTCAACTGCACGCGTCATCAGGCAATAGTAAATCTGCAAAAATTGCATACTTCTGCTATAGGCTCCGCACGGCAATGCGGAGCCTACCGCAACTTCATGCGGAACACTTATGTAGAAATCTGCTAAAGGTCCGCAACCGGTTATGGAACATTCGGGGTGCTGTCTACAAACTAAATCAAACGAACCCTCATGTTTCTATTCTCTTCAAACAATACAACAATCTGACTTTCGTCGAAATGAAATACTTGGTCGATGACGGGAGAATAAAGACGCATATCACAAATACGTGTGCATTACATTAAAATAATTCAGAACATTACGACCGAAACATAAAAACAATATACAGTCCATATAATTTCAACGACACATATCACAAATACGTGTACATTACATTGAAACAATTACGTTACATTACGACTGAAACAACATAAAAACAATCTACAGTTAATACAATTGTAACGTGTCTACTCTTTCGTGGTATCCATCGAAAGCGCGTCTGCTGCTGGTTGTATATGTGCAGCCAAACTCGGCGTCCACACCATTTGAGCTCTACATCTGCCTAACCTCGCAGCGGGAACCAGAATACGACCAGTCTGCTACAACATTCTGCGCCGCTTGGTCTATTCAATTCCAAAGTGTTCCATCGATCTCTACACACTTCGACACGTAAATTGACTTCAAACCATACATATAATGAAATGCCGTTGCCAATGACACATTTGTGTGGATGTAAGGATCGAGAGTAAATGGACACATATTTATAGGGATTATTGTCCTCACCAAGAGTTATGCATCTGCACGCTTACATGTTTCGCAAGTAAGTGCGGAGACATCCGCGAGAAACCGCGATTACATCCGCATCCCATTGCGTAACTTAGGTCGTTCTTTCATAGGTGTAATTTCACCCTACTCTAGTTGTACTTGATTTTGGTGAAATTGTGATGTTTTTCGATGCGTGCCTGCATACCCTGTCCCAGTTCAGGCCACTGGGAATTGTGTCCCCCGTACAGTTATGCAATACGGTGTGAAGCCAGTAATTAAAGGACGTAGTGTTGGGAATAGTGTTTAGTTTAGTAATGTAATAGAGGTTCAGGGTTAGTTTGGTAAATTGATTCGAAAGCTGAAGCCCGATTGAATAATTAAAATTTTAAAACTGATAGATATGTCGGATACACGAACATGACTAAGTACCAGGTATCCGACACCGAAACCGGTGTCGGAAACTGATAGATATGTTGGATACACGAACACGACTGATAGATATTTATTCAATTTCTTCAAAATGAACAATGTCCGAACAGTTGTGTACTATCTACTGTCGTCAAATCAAACTACATCGATAGACAACAAAACTCCATAAACAAGATATGCTTCATATTCAATGTCAGCCCAGATCCAATGAAAGAAAAGGTCTTGTTTCAATTGTGGAGGGGATTGGGGTAGTATTTTAGAGGAGAGGGCGAGCGAGAGGAGAAAAGAGGGCAGATATGAAGCGAGCTTCGAGCGAGAGTGACCGCGAGCGTCAGATCTGAAGCGAGGATCGAGAGGGCAGATCTAAAGAGAGAGAGGACTCGAGACGAGACGGAGGAGAGGAGACACCCGCCTCGCTTACAGGAGGCCAAACACCCGCCTCATCGTCGCCAAACACCCGTCTTGCCGCTTACATGTCGTGGCCGGAGGGACGAAGCTCGTCTGGGCCGCTTACATGTCATGACCGGAGGGACGAAGCAAGTCTAATAGCCACCAGACACCCAACGTCTTGCGTCCGGCCACCACCTTCCCTCCAACCCCTACGTAGACAATCTGCAGCCACCACTGCCGTCATTACCAAGCTGGATACTGACTTGGCTCAGCTGGTATTTCCCCAGTTAGGAAAACGCCAACTGTACCTTTCAGATACCCCACCTGTCCGCTCCCCTCCGCAACCTGTCCACTACCCCTCCGCAACTCTTCCACTCCGCCCCGCATATCTGAAATCAAAGTACTTCCATGATCTTTAAAGTGTTTATTTCATATGGGAGATATAAGTTTTGTAAAGCATCGCTGTATGGGAATTACACAATTCCACTAAATGCTTATGAGGTCGAGCATCCCCATCTGCTGCCTTTTATAGACGTCTAAGTTTCGCAACTACATGCGGATATGCATTGCGCATTTTAATGCGGATCGTTTCACATTTTTTTGAGTTTCATCTCCGCATGTTAATGCGAAATTTACCACGCATACCACCGGAACCCGCCGCGGAACTTAGCTGCGCACCACTGTTTTGTAGCTGCGTATAAATAGGGTCACTTGGTTGCTAGGCACTTACACACGCAATCATTTTCATACTATCATTCTTTCAATCACAATGCTCGCCACATTTGTAAAGTCCAGCAACCCGGTGTGAAGATTATGGAAGCACTTTGACATTATGGTGACAAAAAGAAACCGTCGGTTTGCATTCTTGGATCCCTCATCTCATAATGTCTCGGATCACTTGTGTCACCATTGACGCTTACCCCGAGATGGTGTTTCGAAACAACTGCGAATCGCTCGATTTAATCTACGTATGTAACGTAACCAAGTAACGTTTACAATGGGTGTATATTATATTGAAGTCGTTTATCTCGTAGTCGTTGCAATTCACATCATTTTGTGGTATGTTTTGTTTCAATTCTCTTGAGTTGCTCCGCAATGTATTGCGTAGCAGTACGTACGCGTGACTTTCCCACCGGCCTAAACTGGGACAGGGCATGCATCCATCGACTAGCCGACCGGGTACACGTCATCTGATCCGCAGTGTTATGCGTAACCCCGCATCATATTGCGTGCATCTATTGACGAGCCGAATGGGTACACTTCACATGTTCCGCATTGTTATGCGTAATTACCTTGTTGGCATAGAAAACACTGGCCTGAACCGGGAAAGTGGATGCGTGCAAGATACATCGATCAAGGGCCGTTTTGTAGTGGATGATGTGAAACATGCCGTTTTGTAGTGGGAGATACAAAAACATATCACAAACTTCATTTTTTATCATGCAATGTATTCGATGGACCCTTACAATCCCGTTTTGTATGCGTATAATCTAATTGAAACTATGCTTAACACGATTTCCTACAAATACACAAACCTCTATCTTCATGATTATACACAGCGAACAGTCCCGAGTTGGAACTGACCTGACAAATTTGAACTGACGTAACACGCCTCTAGTGGTGTATCCGAAATTAAAGTGTTACACCGATCTCCGACAGTTTTGGTTTTCATTGTTGTCGTATTCGACGAGAAAATTTCACCTTCGTTGAATTGGATGTACAGAGCATTTGTATGGCAAAGTGCTTCACCGATATCTCTTTGACCACATGTATTTGACATTGCGAGAATTCATTTGCAACCTTCATTCCATTGTAGATGATGTGTTCCCCCATGATACCTCATTTATAGGGGAAGTACCCGAATATTCACACGTTACGTTTCGCCATGCGCAACCATAGCTACGCATGAAGATGCGGAGTGAAGGCATCTTCCGATCACCAAGTCCATTCACTTCGCATTATGATGTGGAAGTCATACTAGATAATTTTTCATTTACTTAATTTCATGTATACCCTTACAAAGTTGTTCTAAACATATCATTTACAATGTGAAATCTTTCGACGTTTGTAACATTGCAAAATAAATCTCGCAAATTGTGACGGAAGTTATGAGTACAATCAAATTTAAAGTAATCTGTATTGACATCTCAAGTTGCGGAAGTCAACAGGTAATTGTATTTCGATATGAGTTATATTATTACAGTCACAAAATAAATACTATAAATTAATCGATACAGAAAATAAATAACATTTGTTACAAATTATTAATACATTGATGTAAATACGAACTAGTCCATACCTCAATTACCATTTAAAGTATTGCTTATAGGAAATTAAAGTAACAACTCATAATATATGTCATCAACAAACTCTTCACTATTCTTAAACTATGGATTTAACATACCATAATAGCACTCCACTTGACAAGGCGGATGGAGAACCAGCAGGTGTAAGATAGCTTGAATCGCACTTGGAACCGCAATTTCGTATGGATCCCAAGAGAGATTACTACAGCTCCCTAACCAGTTGATTCATTTCCATCACCAGTAGCTTCATATCCATCAAAATCAAAGTGATTCCGTGATCTTTTGATAGTTAATGTATGAATACATATTAGAGATGGGTGAGAAATATACTGTAGATTGAGCCATGATTTGGGGATACGGTTGGTCCGTGCCGTATTTATAGCCGTCCAGCATATTTGCGCAGCTAGGTGCGCAACGAGGTGCCTTGTTACGCAGGTATGTGCGTAACTAGTTGCCCAACTAGTTGCTTGTTAATAGGCGTCCAGTCTGCCACCTACCATTCCCAGAGGTGTTGGCGTTTAGTTACGCATCACCATGCGTAACTAAACGGCCGACAGAAATCAGCATGCCCCGACTGACAGTGCATTTGACTTGCATAGGAATTACGCATATTCATGCGTAACTAAATGTATCTACGATGGATTCCTCGTCTCCCCTGGATAATGCCACTCAATTCATGCGATAGACGCTAAAAAGTTCTCATACTAACTACTTTTGTTATTTAGTGAATTTCATGTCCATCCTTACAATGTTGTTGTACACACGTCATATCGAATGTAAATTACAAAATCGACGTATGTAGTCATTGGTGGATGCGGACCACCACAGAACGTAGCCTGCGTCTCCAATTAATCAAGTGTGCATTTAATTCAAATCGTCGTACAGTACAGTTTATTCAATCGAACTCATTCTACAACAAAAGTTAATGGATTTTGACAATATTAGTACAAATATAACAAACGTGTTTCTATCACACACTCATCAGATACACCAACGACTAGGCACGAGGTTCACCCGGTTGTTGTTGAACCGCCATTGTTGATCAAGGTAGACGCCAACATTTGCACATGGCGGCGTTAGGGGTGAAACTGTGCTTACCCAGGGATATTTCAGCCTCCCAATCCTGTCGGACGAAGTCACGTCGTAATCACAGCTCATTGGATCCTCAAAGCTGTAACGACGACTAGATGACTTCGCCCCCTGCGACGTGAGTTTTCTATTATTGCACTCAAAGTGTTTCAGCGATCCTTCAGCACCTTCCTGTTTGAAATCACCATTTGGAACGAGTATGAAACAACAAACATTTCGGACAAGTATGAAACAACCATTTCGAGAAATGGGTGCAACTTCCGGAGCACGACCGACTCTATCTATAGGGTGAAATGACGCCATCCTCCGAACGAGCTACGGTAAGCCCTAGGACCCGGATGCCTCAGCATCTATTTGCGGATTCTTCCGCACCTAGTTGTGGATGCTTCCGCACCTTCTTGCGGACTTCTCCGCACCTAGTTGCGGATGGCTCCGGCGTGGTAGTTCCCCTGGCGTGGGGGAGTAGTCCCATCGATGAATGATCCACAACATATTGCGAAAACCAACGCATAGATATGCGTACATATCCGCAATGTAAGGCGGACCCCACCGAAATGACATGCGGAGTTGTAGGTGCCGCATGTCTCCCCTGCATATTTAGGAGTGACAAACGATGTTAGTTTCGGAATTGTAGGTGACATAAAATTCAAGTTAATGTTGTTATTCAGCCATTTGTCAGTTGATTTTATTCCCCATTTACAAGTGTTGTAAGGGTCATGGAAGCACTTTGTCGCGAACACGTTCCGGCTTACAGCATGCATGCTGACAACCCCTATCAGAATGTATTTCCGTTTGTAGGTCGCTATAGGAAACAATTGGTTCTCGTTGTTATTGTTACAGAGCGTTATTGTTAAAGGCAAATATTGTAATGATTTCAGTCGTTAACGACATTGTGTTATATTCTGTCATTAGGCAATAGGTTACAATACAACGTCATACATCATGTGTGTTCCGTACGTTACATTTTCAACCCTATGTTATGTCTACTTGGTAACCTACTGAAGGACGAGATTGTTGGCGGAACTGGATGACCGTTGGTTGTTGGCGGAATTGGTGGGGGTCTTCACCGATACTTGAAACGAAATAATGTTAACCAACTATCAGTTACCGGAATACGAAGTACCCACCTCAAAGCCCGCCCAAATCAAAGTGTTACACCGATCTTTTCCCATGTTGATTTTTGGAGATGAAAATTTTGACTTTCGTACAAGTTCATATACATCCACATTGCAGAGCGAAGTGAGTTGCCCACCCCTACACCACCACATATGTTGTTCATTGGAAGTGCGTATGGTATGTCATGGCTGACGAAGTAACAGTATGTCAGTGCTGGCTTTTATATACAACTCCCCAATGGTACGCACCATTTTGCGTAGCTCACCCACCTGAACACCCGACACAAATATGACGGGCCTGACCCGAGCCAGTCCACGCTTGTGTTGGAATTTATCTCAGTAACTACGCAGCTTCATGCGTATTGTGACGGAGTTTCACTACATACGCAGCTTCATGCATAGCTTACCAACCTGATCCCCCGACACAAATCTGACGGGCCTGACCCGGGCCAGTGCACGCTTGTGTCGGACTTTATCTTAATAAATACGCTGCTTCATGCGTAGCTCACCGCCCGCCTCCTACACCGGGCCGTGCACGCTTGCAGCTTAAAGGGCCCGCTGATATATGTACGCAACATATCGCGGATTAATACGCATGTCTATGCGTATGGCTACGCACATACTCAGGGTTACCGAACTATTGCTCCCCCATTATAAATACCCGATGATTGTGTAGTGAAGCACTGAGCCATTGTCGGTATCATAGGTTCGGTACATGTTCGGGTCAATGGGTTATTTTCAAAGGTTCAACAGGGAGAGCAATCCCCCAAATATAAGTTCTGTAAGGGTTATGGAAGCACTTTGAAGACAATTGTTTATTTGGGGTTTGGTTAGGGTTTCGTGGAACTCACTCGATTGAAATGACGGGACGAGACGTTCACGGAGGGGCCCAACACTCTCTCCAGCCTGCGCCGTTTGCCTTCGCAATGATCCGCAACATCATAAGAGGAAGTGGAGGGCATGCTCGTGGATCTCCATATCCACGGCAAGAGGAAACCAACGCAGGCACTGCATCAATCCCAACATGATCGACTCTATCATGGACTGGTAGGACAGACTCATGGAATTCCACAGCCACATCGAGAGGAAAGTTGAGTGCTCTGCGTCAATCCCGTCATGGCCGACTCGCGAGTGAATGTGGTCATGCGAACCCAGGACCTAGGCTTACTAAGCAAATGAGAATGGAGGTTCGAACCCAATGTTCGAACCCCGACCAAACTTTACTAATCAAAAGAGACATCTACACATATGAAGTGTCCATTCTGTAATTTTTTCTGTAATTGTTTCTATTATCACATATAGCACTGGTCTACACATACGAAGTGTCTATTCTGTAATTTTTTCTGTAATTGTTTCTATTATCAAATGTAGCACTGGAAGTGGCCATGTCCATACTGCATACTGTATGTAGCAGTCTACAAGGATATATTTTGTAATCAACTAACTGCACACAGGAAACATATTGCGACCACACAAACATTGAAATCAACTACAACCAAGTTCACTCGTTCTTCGTAAAAGTTAGCGACCCCCACATACTAACTGCAAACAGAAAACATATTGCAACCACACAAACATTGAAATCAACTACACCAATTTCACCCCTTATGGAGATTTTCATATTACAACCCTTATGGAGATGTGGAGATTACAGGTCACTAGACACTCGCCTTATCATCTATACACCATTTTCACGCCTCACGCTACTAAGGTGGAGCATCTCGTTCCGACGCTGCCTGCCTTGTATAGACGTCTGAGTTCACTGAGGTGGAGCATCTCGTTCCGACGCTACTTGCCTTGTATAGACGTCTGAGTTCAGCATCTACATGCGGATATTAATTGCGTAGTTTAATGCGGAGAGTTTCACATTTTACTGCTCTCCGCATGTTAGTGCGGACATTACCGCGTGTAGCCGCGGAACATTACGCGGTAAACAGCGTAACTCGCATGTTCTTGTTCGCACAAACTGTTGAGATAATGGAAGCACTTTGCACAACAAAGTTATTTGCTTTACTACATTGTCTAATTACAAAACAACGTTTTTAAGCGATTCGTATAACATTGTAGTCGTTTATATTGTAGTCGTTAGAAAATCCGAAATATCATCATTCATTTTGTTGTATGTTAAGTTTCAATTGTCATTGTCACATGCAAATAGATCTTCGATAATAACCACGACTTTCTGAATACAATCAAATGGCGACATGCAGTATGTAGAAGTTACTTCGATACGCTCGATCTAATATAAGTATCAAATGTAACCACGCATTCACATCCATCGAAAGCATGACCACGGTTTGAATTCCATTCAAAACCAACCACACGTATGTACGAAAGTTCAAACCCGCCATGCAAACAGACATCCAACTACAGTTCTGCACAACCCTAATTCTGAAACAGATCAACACAAAAGTCAACACAGAACAAAAGAAATGTACGCGTACACATACGTCACTGCGTCTGCACAAACGACGGATCAGCAGTGTAGTACCGCCCTAGAATGCGCATAATCTCCGCCCTCCATGGATCCTCCTGCTCCAACAGAAGACGGGTCAACTCAGGCCCCACAGCGTCATATCGAGCCGCCACATCAGAGGCACGGGGTGGAAGGATGACAGTCATAGATGGGCCCTCCGTCGGAACCGGCTGCGCCTCCTCCGAAACGGGCGGCGGCCCCTCCGGAACAATCGGCTCCGGTTTTGGAGGCATGACAGACGAAGGTAGGATGCAGACGTGTGACCTCGGGAGAAACCACTCCAGGTACCCTTCCATCGACGCCCATGGACGCTCTGCAGCAACCATCGGTGTGGCCTCGAGGTCAACCAAGTGCGCATGGCGGTCAGCCCAGTGGTTCGCCTCCCACGGCATCACCAGCTCGTACGGGCGGTGTGGTCGCGCATCTCGTACTGCTCGCACATGAATGAAGGGGTTCATCGGGATGCCCTGCATGCGGCCGAACTATCGTACCACCCTATCAGGCATGTACGGCTCTACCCCCTCTGCCCATGTTATCGTCCCGCGGTAGGACGACACTCTGTGGACCCCCTGAAGATCCAAGTCGTCCCCGTACGGCATCCAACATACCTGCGATCATAATGTATAGATACAGGTTACACAATAACATTGTTACAACGCTGATAGTCAACGATTATATATAATTCACACTCCAACGTCCACATACCGCTCGGGGTCCGCACTGGTCAATGTCCCGGCGTAGGGCTCTAATCCGCCCTTGCTCCC
The DNA here is from genome assembly GCA_963922045.1 of Persicaria maculosa. Classification (NCBI taxonomy): domain Eukaryota; kingdom Viridiplantae; phylum Streptophyta; class Magnoliopsida; order Caryophyllales; family Polygonaceae; genus Persicaria; species Persicaria maculosa. Next base: position 44,135,273 of record OY998257.1, on the reverse strand, counting down.
GCCTCGGGGTCGCAGTCGTGACTAACCGGGCCGCGTACCTCACATCAACCCTCTTCTCCATCGTTGGTGCAAGTGTGCCATGCTGCACAGGGAAATAGTTGTATATCCAGGCCTGCATGAAAACTCATTTTAATCAAAGTCAGTCACTATCTAACATCTTACATTTCATTGTAAAGACACTTGACCCGTTATGATGATCATGTCCATTACCTGCAACAGGAGCAGGCAGCCGTCCATCCCTTTCGCCCTCCTTTGCGTTCCCTTCCCCATGGCTCTGTACTGGTACGCCAACGCCGCAGCCCCCATGCATATCCCCCCGTCGCTGCAGGGTCTATGCATGTGTAGATCAATGGCACACTTATCCTATCCTTCGACTTGTCGATCATCAATGTCGACGATAGAAGGTACGCCAACCACAACGTCGCGACCCTCTGGCGGCCGACCCCATCCTCCGGGAGGCCTGCGTCGATGTACGCAGCTGCGACTGTGGGATTCCACCCGTCGTCCTCCACTTGTTCACGCGAGGCAGCGACCACCCAAAGCTCTCCGCCACCCACTAAGCAGCCCCCAACACGTCTACGTCCATCATCACCTGTGCACCCTCTATACCCAGCCCAAACAACAATTGCACATCGTGTAGAGTAATCGTCATCTCACCCCACTCGAAGTGAAACGAGTTCGTCTCCAACTGCCACTGCTCCATGAAAATCTGACACAGCCCATGGTCAACGTGGCTCCAACTGAGATCCAACAACCCCACCAGCCCGCTCTGCACGACTAAGGGAACCCATGTCTCCCTTCCGTGCTCCAAGGCCTCCCGCAACCAACTAATCGTCTTACCCCACCTATGTACGTCCAACAGTACCGGTGGGTCGTCCGGAGCCGCCCAAATCCTCCGCGCCACATGAGCGCCAAAGCTCAACAGCAACGACTTATCTTCCGGCCCCCCACCAAACACCTCATCCGGGTCATCCTCCTCAGACGAACTGCCTCCACCCTGTTCACCACCATCGATGTCATGCTGATCCTGCGGGCCATCCGGCTCCTGGTGAGCATCCTGCTCATGGGGAGCACCCTGATCGTGGGGAGCATGGTCCTCCTCCCCGACCGCACCCTCCCTCGCAACAGACGGAGACGTCCTAGCTTCTGATGCGGATCCGCACAAAGAACCCACTTCAGGGGACCTCTCCGCACTGTCGTCCCCGCCTCGCAGAAGGTCCCCCACATCCACCCAACCTTTTCGGCGCGCTCTCAGCGAGGATGGCGGCGCCCATGGAGGAGGCTCCATCGGCAACATCATGTCTAGGTTTGGTCCCTGCGCTCCAGAACTCATACAAGCCTGCAACTCTCCCACCAACTCTTCCACTCGTGCAGAGTCGGGTTGGTCGCCATCCGCATGCGACTCCGCGTCCACCATCTCCGACTCCACCACTGCAACAGTTGTCATCACTGCAACAACTCTCTTCAGCTTCTTCTCAAACTTCCCACGCGTTGAGGCTGAAACAATTCGTCCAGTAATCCGATCTCCTTCTCCGGCACCCTCAAGCCCACGCTTACGGCTTTCGTGCAACTCCGCTACGAACTTGTCCCTCTCCTGTCATTTTAATCGTTCACATTGTTTATAATTATTTTTTATTCTTCAAAGTGTTCTACTTATAATGTATATTTCACTCTGTTTACCATAACGTTTTCCAGAATTGTAATTTCTGTATTTGTACTATCCATTTTCTCATAAAATTCTCTGCTTTCTGTTCCGCATATGTAATTGCAGCTCAACTTTATATACTTACAATGTATGTATCTCTAATTTCTAACGATTATTTTAATTCTCTATTTTTCGACCACTATATTTCTCATATTCTGCTCAAACTTAGGCATACTAACATATTTTTTTCTCACATTACGCTTTACATAACACTCAAACTTAGGCATAATTGAAGAGTAATGAAAATATAAAAAAAATAATACTTACCTCCGCCAGTAATGCCTTTCTTGGTCGCGGATGCAACACTCTCTTCCTTTCTACCGCTGCCGCCCTCGCCGCCTCCGTCCTCGCTGCCTCCTCCGCTGAAACCCTCGCCGCCTCCGGCGCGGCCATCCTCGTTGTCTCCTCCGCTGCAACCATGTCCGCCTCCGCCGCCGCCGCCCTTTCCTCCTCCGCTGCCCGGTTAATGTACGCATGTTCCTCCTCCTCCTGCTCCATCACCGCACACGCCGTCTCAATCGACACCTTCAGGACCCACGGCTGAATCCCTTCTCTGCCCTCCCCACCCCGGCCCCCATCACCGACCAAATCCCCGCCACCTATTTGTGTTAACAGCGCCGCCACCTCCACCCCGTCCTCCCCCTCCGTCGCATCCGCCGGCCTCTCGCTCTCGACCTCTAATTCCCTCGACGACGTCGTCCTCACCTGCTCCGCCGCCCTGCCCAACTCCGCCGCCTCCATCCCCACCCTCTCCCCTTCTCTCCAGTCCAACTAATCAAAGAGTTCCTCCACCGTCGGCTCGTTACCGGCTACCAGTACCACCGGCGTACCGACCGGCGCTCCACCGCCGACCTCGCCTTTTGTACCCCTCTCTCCGCCGCGCCTTTCACCCGCCATTTTCTTCTCCTCCGATCACTCTCTCTCGCACTCTTTGTCTGAATCACAAACCGTCGTCGCTCTCGGAATCGGAGTTCGAAAGTCGTACCACCGATTGCGGTTACTACGCGGTAATTCGTACACCCCGTTCTCCACACCCCGATGCGCAACTCGTTTTCAATTTCAAATACCATATTACGCAACTCGATGTGGAGTCCTTTCGTATTCCTTATGCCGCGTTTGGTTTGATTCCCAGACATTCCGCATTCTTCCGCGTACCGCGTTTCGCATTCCGTCGCGGAATGTTTGGCGGGGGGTGGTTAGGGCGTGTTTGGGCTAATGCAAGGTGCGCTTCGCATCGTCTTGCGGAACAAGTTCCGCAGCTTGATGCGAAGATTAGCGGTGTATCCAGTAAAAATTAACGGTGTATTTAGCTTTCCCGTTATGAATTACCGAGTAAGACATAAGAGTGTATATATAACGGGTTTGGATATAGGCAATACTATTATAAAAATCGTTGTCTATGTGACGTTTTTTAATTACATTTTATACGATTATCGATAATTGGATTAAATTAATGTAAAGTGAGCTAGGTTAACCTGTTATGTACCCCCAACATCAATGAATTAATCCCAAAAATAATTATAAAAGTAACTAAATGTATTTGAAATCTATTGTATTAAATTAGGATTGAATGATTTTACGTCACAAAGCTATTTATCAACTTTGTGAGATCTCATTCCATAATTTCATACAATAATGGAAAAGGGGTTTACAAATACAATACTAATTTTTACTTGAAATACCGCTAAACTTCATAACTTATTGCAGATTAATTCCACAACAAGTGGTGGCACTATTGTCACATGTGCTAAAAATTCAAGACAAAAAAAATTAATATAGAAATTCCACAACTAGTTGCGGAATTACCACCCATATTAAAAAAAACCGCAACTTCTTGAGGAGTTCCCATATTTATTTATTTTTTCATTTGAATTTTTTATGCATTTGACAAGATATTCTGCAACAAGCTGCAGAGTAAAATCCGTAACAAGTTGTGAATATTTGCGATATATCTAATAAAAATTAGCGGTATATTTAGTTTTTTTATTAGATTTAAGGTTTAAACTAATATTTGATTTAGTCAAGTAGCTGAATATGTACGAATTTTTGTTAGATTCAAACTTTATGAAAAATTATATATCTCCCAAACAATACTTTTTTTTTTGGTGATTAGGAAGGTGAAAACTATGTGCCTTTAATGTGCAATTCATAACACACCGGCCGAAAATTTGAATATAGGTCCATTATTTATATATAAAACAGATTATAGGCCCATTTGTCAGCAAGGTATAATTTGGGCCGGTCTCGATCCAATTTAAAATCCGCTGATCCCCTCGAATGTAGTGATGCAATAATTTTTTTTTTTTTTACAGTAGGCAATGTTTTGGATATTAAAAGTATCCATAATCATCTAGAAAGATAATGTTTTGGAATTCACAGCTATAATCTAAAATAAAGTTACAACTCTTTTCCGATTTCGCAATAAAATCAGCTGCTCGGTTCGCTTCTCTGTAGCAATGCTAGAATTTGATAAGTTCAAAGTCCTTGCTTAGTGCTTGTATTTCTTCTACTATTTGAGAAATTTCCCATGGTGTGTCGTTCACCTGGTTGATGGCATTGATAACGGTTATAGAGTCGCTTTCAATAATGGTCTTTTGTATTCTGAGTTCTGCTGCCAGTCTTATACCTGCAAGAACTGCAAAGCATTCTGTTTTGAGTACAGAGTCTGTTTTGCTATTATTTTTGTGTATACGAATTACACGCCCTTGATTATTTATGATAATACAACCAATTTGAGAATGGATTCCATTTTTTACAGAAGCATCTACATTTATTTTAACGATATCTTTTGGAGGATATTTCCAAATCATTTTATCACGAGGCCTGATGTGTTTGGGCAAATTGGTTGTTTTTTCTTCCTTTTTCCAGTATAGGATATTGTCAATGGTCTGGTTTAGGGTATTGCTTATATTTTTGTTTGAGCCTTTATGGAAAATGATTTTGTTTCGAAGATCCCAAATAGAGTGCCATAGATGGCATAGGTCGGTAAAGTCTATGTTCAGAGCTTTAGTGTTAACAATATTTTCTGAGATATTATTTGTAAGGTTTGGTATGACGAATGATTTGTTTGATTTAATGCTTAAGTTATGGATAAGAGATTTAGTTATTTGGCAGTTGAAGAGTAAGTGATTAGTGTCTTCTGCCTCATTTTTGCATAGAGAGCAGGTACTAGGAACTCTATTTATATATCTATTTAATCGTGCAGCAGTAGGTAAGATGTCTAATATGATTTTCCAGACGAAATTTTTGATATTTGGAGCGATATTGAGTTTCCAAATCCACTCCGCAGAGGTGTTATTAGTGTTTCTAGTATTGAATAGAGAAGATGTAGATTTGACGCTAAAGATACCATTTTTATTGTGGATCCATATTAGTCTGTCTGGGATATCAATGTTTGGAATGTAAATATTTGTGATCATTTGAGTAATGTGAGACGGGAAAATACTATTTAGTTTATCAGTATCGCATGTTTTAGAGTTTGTGAAGAGATCACAAACTTTTAAGTTAGGGTTACGATCATTTCTATAGTTTTCAAGGTATTGCGCTTTTACCCAGATGTCAGACCATACATTGATCGTTTTACCATTACCTACGAGCCAAAGTAATCCTTTAGATAATAGGTCTCTGATGTTGAGAAGTCGACCAAATTGCCAGGACGTTTTATTTTTACCTCTTTCCATTAGTGTTTCCTTAGAGAGATATTTTTCGTTGATTACCTTTGACCAAATATTATTAGGGTTAGTTATTAATCTCCAAAGTAGTTTCATCTGCATACCTATATTGATTTGTTCGGCTTTTTTAAAGCCTAGTCCACCATCCTTTTTAGGTGTACATAAACGTTCCCAACTAACTAGTGGATGATAATTATCCGATTGTAGTTTATTCCAGAAGAAGTTTTTGTTAACTTGATTAATTTTTTCCAGAATTCCTTTAGGAAGAAGAAAGGATTGCATTAGATAGTTTGTTTTCGAATTGAGGTTTGCTTGAATGAGGACAGATCTACCAGCTTGTGAAAGGGTATTTGATTTCCATTTTGATAGTTGTTTTTTGAGGCTTATGATTGCCTCATGCCCTCATCAAATAAACTATTGTTGACTCTACCACTAATTAGTGGTATCCGCAAGTATTTTTCCATAGTTTTGGTAACAGGAATGTTTAACTGTTGAGCAAGATTTTGAGCTTTTTGAAGTGGGATGTTTTTTGAAACCTGTAAGGAACTTTTGTTATAATTTATAGAAAGGCCTGATATGTTGCAGAAGTTATTTAGAAGATTTTTAATTGTATGAAGACTCAGATCGTTAGCGTTTCCAAAAATGAGTGTATCGTTAGCAAACGAAAGAAAAGGTATAGGTTCACTATTATTCGTGAGTTTGATTCCAATTAACGGTTCGTATTCTAAGGATTCTTGTTGTAGCATTCTTCCTAATAGTTCCATAACTATAACAAAAATATATGGTGCGAGAGGATCTCTTTGTCTTATGCCTCGAGATGTTTCGAATGTCTTGCCAGGCAGGTTATTAACTAAGACTGAAAAGTTAGTTTTAGTAAGACATGTCATGACCCAGTTTATCTATTTATGGTGAAATTCAAAATTTTGTTTAGTATTATAAGGATGAAATTCCAACTAATTTTGTCATAAGCTTTTTCCATGTCAAGTTTAATAGCCATCCATCCAGGTTTTCCTTTTTTGTTGTGGAAAGAATGAAAAATTTCGTGAGCTATAAGAATGTTATCTTGAATATTTCTGCCTTAAACAAAGGCTCCTTGAAAAGGATTGATAATACGGGGTAAGATAGGCTTTAAACGATTAGCTAAAAGTTTGGATATAATTTTGTAAATGGTGTTGCAAAGACTGATTGGCCGATAATGGTTAATATTAGTAGGATTTTCAATTTTAGGAATAAGTGCAATGAACGTTGTGTTTACTTCATTTAGGAGGATGCCTGAGTGGAAGAATAATTTGATATCTTTGCACAGTAGGCTTCCCACAATATTCCAATATTTTTTATAGAATTCAGGTGGGAATCCATCAGGACCTGGAGATTTATCGTCTGTCATTGAGAACAGAGTATCTTTTATTTCTTTATCAGTAAAGGGTTGGGTTAGGGCTAAGTTTTCAGTGTTAGTAATGGTGTGGTTTATTAGGTTTAGAAAATATGAGTTGTTATCGGTTGGTTCATTTTTTAAGATAAATCTTTCAGCTAACTCATTTGTAATTTCTTCTCTAATTTGTTTTTCATCTTCTATGACAATACCATTTTTATTTGTAAAGTTACGAGTAATGTTTTTTGAATTTCTGATTTTACTTATTGATTGATAATATTTGGTGTTTCGGTCTCCAAATTTAAGGAAGTTTGATTTAGCTCTTTGTTTCCAAAAATTATTATTAAAATTCATGAGCATTTCTCTCTTATTTAGTAGTCTATATCTTCTATTGTCTATATTGTTATTAGAGTTTCCAGTAACTTGTTGTTTTTGTAATAATAAGAGTTGATCTTCAATGTCTTTTAGTTGTCTGAAATTGTTGTTTGGATGTGATTTACGCCATAATTTTGTGTTATTCTTGATTAGGTTCTGCTTTTGCAGAAGTGTGAACATAAATGATCCGTGAAGCTTGTTTTCTCAAGTCCTTTTAATTAGTTTATTATAATTCTCATTATTTGTCCAGGACATTTCAAACTTAAAGGATGATCCTGCTCTAATTGTTTTTGTTCCAATTGAAATCGATATGAGAGAGTGGTCAGAACTTGTCAATGGATGATTGTGAACTGTTAAGTTAGGAAATTGATTAGAAATATCCGGATGGATCATAACTCTATCAAGGCGTTCATAGATATTGTCAATAGGAGATTGGTATTTTCTCCATGTAATAGGGCTTCCAGTATAAGGGATAGTGTGGATATCTAATTCTTCCTTAATTTGTTGAATTCGGTTAAATTTACTGTTTTGCGGGTTTGTTCCTCCAATTTTTTCATTTAAAGATTCTATTTCATTAAAGTCTCCCATTATTAAGGATGGGAAATTATATTGTCGAGTCACTGTGATTATTTCGTTCCAAAAAATGTTTTTATCTATTGGATTTGAAGGTGCATAAATAAAGTTAAGAATAAATTTATAGTTATTAAGGTTGACTAAATATATTATATAATTTTTGGATCTGGTTAGTTCTTGGGCGAATCTGTAAAATTGGATGTTTTAAAGAGGATCCATAGTCCACCTTTTGTCCCATCTGATGCAATGTGATGGGCTTGATTAAATCCTGATTTTTTATATTATTTTTCATTCGGTTGTTCAGTAGTTTTTGTTTCTGCTAGTACTAGGATATCTAAGTTATTTCTTTTCTAGATATAGGCTAGGTCTTGCCATAGGTTGGGTTTTCCTACACCTCTTATGTTCCAATATGCTATGTTTGTCATTTAATTAAATGTTTTATGCATACCTGCTTTGTGAGCGTTTCTAAGACCGACAATAACCAAGACTGACAACATTGAGTAATCCTGAAGAATCCAAATCTAATAACTTGGTAATTATATATAATATTCACTTTTTGTCCGAAAAAATATTTGATGTTATATGTTACTTGGTTACTCATCCACACATTAGTTAAAGAAATGGTATGAAAATAATGATTTCTAGCATTCTCACATAGATGTTTGAGCTTATAAATTTTATACTTAAACGAATCCAAACGGAATATTCGAATGATATAAAGAGTATGCTATAATACATGATTTTCATTGTTAAAGCTTATTGACGTGTCGCTATTGAGGTTGTATAACACAAAACTAAAACCGGGTGTTACCCCACCATACAGGCTGTTAAACCGATTGACAGAATTTGTAATACAACCTATTTGGAATCCATTAAGAACATAATTATTCTCATAATTTGGAGTAAGCATAGCATTAGAGTTAGCATTCACAATCAACCTGAAGTGCCTAAGGCAAATAGAAGAACATTAATATTAATCCAGGAAATAGACATTAGCTGTTAAGCTTTGTAAAAGATACATCTTTATCAGTTCAAAACATTGGTAGCGGTTAGGCTTTGCCATGAGATTGATTCTTTGGGTGTTAACCCTTGGATGACCTCTGAGGTAATCAGATTTAGCTGTTGAATATCCGGTACTGCTGTCCTCCGAAGAGGAGATACAGTAATCAAAAGGAACATGACAGAGGTTGTTGTTGTTGGAGTCGACAGCAGAGAGTAGCAGAAGCTGGGCTTGTAGGCCAATAAAACATAAGTAAGAGTTTAGATTGGTTATAATCGCATGAATCATAAGATCATATTTAGAATTTCGAATTATCAACAAAGGATCGTGGGCATAATGGTGACATGTGATGGTGTAAGTGTAATTTAGATTAAAATTCCTCCCAAGATGTTTAATTAAAATTGTTTTGGTTGAAAGAGAGACTGAATTTTGAGAACTCAGTAAATTATTTAAGTTTATGCAATCAGTCATATTAGGTTTGCAGGTTTGAGATCAAATCTATACCAGTTTCTATCGTTCCAGGCTATACCTAAACTAACAGTATGTTTAGGATGATAAAAATATAATTGTGGAGAGATGGGAGGGTTATAAGTGGACTTATCTGTCCAGAAGCCGTGAGATCCTCCATGTTTGTGATGGGATTCTGATTCTCTCTTCTTTTTGAAAGGCCGGCTAGTATAAGCAAGACCCTTCATCAGTTGTCTGCTTGTGCTTCTTTTCCGACCACCAGAAGAAAGAGGCTTCAACCAAGGCAGTCGGCTGACATATCCGGAAGGCCACCTGGGGAAAGCTTTCTGCAGCCGAGGGGTGAGGCGAAGATAGCACAGAAGAACGGCCGTTTTGAGCAAACACTGCCAGCGGAGGAGAGAGCAACCGCAAAAGTCGCTCAGGAGATACTCAGGCAAGGAGAAGCACCGATCCTCAATTTTCCATCTCCTCTTCCATTTTTTCCCTCTGTTCTTGACATTTTTTCTAGATTTGTAAGGAAAGAATCTCAGATCCTCTTTGCTACCCTTAGAGTTTGAGATTTGGGGGTGGTTGTGTTTAAGATGGGGCTTGGATCTAATGGGCGGATTAGGCCAAGATTGATTTTGGATGTCTTTGAGGGGAAGATTGCCGGAGTAACAGGAGACACCAGCGGTGAGGTGGTCAAGACGCCTCAGACCACCGCCGCTACTGGTGACCATCATCGTCGGATCTGGAGCTTGGTTGGTCATGGGGCCGGATTCTGTCATCAGGCCAGCGGGGCCAGACGGGGCAAGATGAAAGGCGGAAGGGGATACCGGGGGGTAGATAAGTGGGAGAGAGCCGGGCAGCCAGCCGCTCAGACAGACGGAGGAGAGCAGAGGAGGCGGCGGCGGCTTGGTGGAGAAGCTGGAAGAGGAAGGCTAGAAAGGTCGGTTTAAGGTTTTAGGGTTTGGAGAAAGAGAGCTTTTGGGGCCAGCGTAGAAATGCAATAATTGTATTAGTCAAGTAACACAACGAATCGCACAATAACGGTATATTGAAGTCAAGCACATTTGTGTTTGGAATTCATGCAAATAATGTGACGATGTTAAGTAAGACGCAAACTCGTTACCAAATTGGGTGCAAGTGTGCAACCGATCCGGGCGTGGAGGTGGGCGTGGGCATGGGCATGGGTGTGGACCTAGAGTGATGGTAACTCAATATCCACGCGAGAGCGTTGAGTTTACTGTTACTCTACCTTTAATTATGAGAAAAATTATAAACAAAAATTTAATAAATGAATAAATTTAGTTCATTAGATTATATTTTAATGAATCAAATTTAATCGACACCAATGGCCAAAAGGTCCACTTGCAACCCACCATTTTAGATCAAAAAGGGAACTACTAATGCATACTCCTCTGATCCAAAATAAGTGTTGTTTTAGATTTTAAATTTGATTCAAAATAAGTGTTGTTTTATGTTGTTTAGGCAATTGAATAGATTGAATAATGAAAATTGTTATTGAAAATTGTATTTGTTGACTACTCTTTCTTTCAAACTCTCCACTTATTGGTTGAAAAAGTTGGTAAACTTTTAATAAATGACAAGATTTAGAAAAAAATGTATAAAACCAATGATAATTAATATTTTACTTAAAAATTGTGTCAAAAGCTAAAACGACATTTATTTTGTATTGGATGGAGTATCTATATCTATATAACATATAAAGATAGTTTTTTGTCAATAAATGCTACAATAATTAGCTTCAAAACCTTTTTTTTATGTGAAATATCAAATCATCTATTTCATAAATCCTCCACAATTACAAAAAATATTTAGATTCAAAATAAGTAAAATATATCTATTTAGATTAATAATTTTAAAATTAATACTATAATTCATAATACATCATATATATTTTCAAAAACATCATAGTTTTTTATTAAAAAATATATCCCTCTAATAAGAAGTCGAATTAAGGGCATGTTTTCTTGCGATGCTTTTTTAAGGGGTGGAGATTATTTTTAAGGAGTGAAAATGGTGGATATATATTTTATGGGATGGAAAGGATGTGGATTAATTTCTCAAAGTATCTCGTATATGGTGTTTGGTTGAATGGGGTTTATTGAAGGTGGAAAGCATGTAAAATACCCATATTACCCTTGAACATAAACAATACTCCGTACTGTCCTTCTCCTCCCCAATTTGCTTACCCTCATCCCGACCAGTAACGAGAGCTTGGAACCTGGCGACCTACAGTCCACCTACTCGGATCCCGCGCCTCTGGTACAATATTGAAATTCACGACTTAAGTTTGCCCAAAAATTGGCAATCAAGATATGTATCAAACCATAAACTGCACCCAATTATGATTCAGAGAAATTGAAAGAAAAGATTGGAGAAATGCTTCCTAGGAGATGAGAAGAGAAGAAGGAGCGACGGAAACCAACCAGAAGTAGCGCCTTGCGGCGAAGTCCGGCCGGTTCGGGTCCGCCTCTGCAGTGTCGTGAAAATCCATCAGCTCCCCCCTGTGCACAACTCGTAGCCATGGCCGTTTGGTTATAATTACCAAACTTGTCACCGGAAAAGGGCTCTAGTTGATGCCGGCCAATTTTATCTTCGTCGACGCAGAGAAGGGTTTTCTGATGGGTCTGATCATCGGAAATAGTTTGAAATATAAGCTATTGAATTGGGTAATTATGATAGCAGGACAAACAAAAAACAAGGGAAAACATTAAGAGAGCGGGTGGGGGAAGAAATCAAATATAAGAGTTGTGTTGACTCATCTATGTACAAATCCTACAAAGACGACCAGGTCGATCAGAGATTGAAGACTGGAATTGGGACTGTTGGGGAAGCCAACGAATGAGGACGAGGACAACCTTAAGGGCAATTTGGGATCTCCACCCTAATCCACCCTGTCCACCTTACCCCCCCCCCCCCCCCAAGGTGGGAAAAATCACCCACCTCCACCCCCTTCCACCCCGGAATTGCCGCCAACCCCCACCCCCTCCATCTCCTGCCAAACGGCGCAGGCGCCCTCAACCCCCACCCTCTCCATCCCATCCACCTCTATAATGAAGGCGAGAAAACACGCCCTAAAAGCTCCAACCATTTTTTTTATAGGAACAATCCCCACGGGTGGCCGGTATGTAAATTCGATAGAAGAAAGAATGGAAGGTCCAAAAAAAAGTATTGTTTGGGAGAACAAAAGCCAAAGAAAAAAACCAAGGTGTATGTTCTATCTTACACGTAGGTCATCCAAACACATACAAACTGTAAAGAATAAGATTTTTAAATATTAATTTTATAATTATAAATTTCATTCCGATTTAAAATTCTATTTAATTTCTAAGATTCCGAAAAATTTTGGAAATCTCCGTCCTCGAGCAAGCGATTTTATTTTATTCTTTCGAGGCGAATTCCGGTATGAACTTATTATTCGAAATGAGAATGAATTTATTTTCACTTTATTATTCCGGGACTGGAAATATTTTCGGGTTTTGATATTTAATTTGGACTGGAATGTTTATTTTAAAATTATTTTAATCACGTCGGGGTAAGGTCGAAGAGCGGGTTTCGGGATATATTTACGGGTATTTATTTTGACTTTTAAACACTTAACCACTCTCACACTCCAAACCCCCTCACCTAGTCACCTCTACCCCGGCCTCACTTTGCTGCAACACCCACTCCCCCACCCTTCACCCGGCCTCACCCCTATCCTACTCCCTATTCATTTGCACCATACCTCCAACCTTCCTTCAAATATCAGTTACCCTGCCATCACCATCCCCTATTCCCCTTTTTGCTTTCATCCTTCACCATCACCACTCCTTACCTACCATCTTCATTTGGCATTCCACCGCCAAGCCCCCTTCCTCTGTTTCGAGTTTACCCCGAATGCAAGCACCCACCTCCCCTGTTTCCCTTCGCCTCTCCGAACAGCAGCAACAGCGGGTTCGATTCACGCCGAACCAACTCCTCCGCCTATGCTTTAGTTCGACGAGCCCCGACACCACCGGAGGCTGCTCCTGCAACCCCCAAGTCTTCGGCGAGCGTGAAAACACAGACCGCCCGACGCCCTATTTTCAACGAGCCCCTTGGTGAGCTTCGAACCCTATTCCTTCCCTTGTCCTTTGTGTGCTTCGTGTTCCTTCCACTTTACTTGGTCAGCGAGAGTGTGGGTGAGAGCGGGTCGAGAGCGCCGGCGAGTGTGAGTGAGGGAGGTGCAGCGAGAGCGGGGAGCGAGGGTACGAGACCGGTGAGAGAGGGAGTGAGCTAGCAAGTGTGAGGTGGGGCGCGAGCGAGTCAGAGAAAGAGCGAGTGAGGGAGGGTGGAGCCGTGAGCGGGGTCGAGGCTCTCGAGCAGAGGTTGAAGACGACTGTTCACGTGAAGGCACCAAGCTGAGGAAGAAGGTGATGATGTGTCCTTGTGGGGCCAGGTCCATTTAAAATGGGTTTAGTTTTAGTTTATTGGGTTCGACTCTTGTTTTATTTTGGATCGGTTTGGTTCAATTGGACCGGTTTGGAGGGGTTATTTTATTCTTTTGTTTTGTTTAGTTAGTTACTCATTTATTTACCTATTTATTTAATTAATTACTTCTGAATTTTATTAGTATTGATTTATTTTATTATTTATTTTATTATTTCTTTTATTATTTAACTAATTCCGATTTATTGATTGTTTAAAGGATTAATTTGGATTTGTTGATATTTAAATGGTTGGTTTTAAAATATATATAATTTAAATTATTTCTCAAGTATCGGCTTTGTTAAGACTTTAGTATAATAATTAAGAAAAATACAATGAGTTATGCCGGAATTATTTTAATAATATTATATTATGAGATTAGTTAATGTTTTGGAATAAAACTAACTTGTGTTGGATTCTTTTGACAATATGACATTGTAAAATTGGTTTAACGACTTAAATGATTATTTTTAGAATTTGACTAAGTATTATTTGATTTAATAGGTTTTAGAAACCCGTGAAGTGATTTGCTCAGAATTTGACTTGATGAAGTTATTTATGAACTTGCGTGAGAATTTATATGAATTGAAAACATGATTATGAGATGAATAATAGAAGTGGTTAAGGAAATTGATGTTAAAAGGTAACTTGAGATTATGAGATGATGAGTTGATGATAACGAGAATGAGATGACATATGATGGGATATGAGATGAGACGAGACTATGCGATGATATGGCTTGATGTTGATAATTGAGTTTCTTTTAGATTTAAATAGTTTTGTGTAGCGGTAAATGGGTCCCTTTGTGCTTAGACTTATAATTGTTGCTTATTAAATTGTTAGGTGATCCGTGACGTTATTAGCTTGCTTACTGCTGGTTCATTGTTTTGTTGTTCTGCTATTCCAGGTAAGTCCTCCGGGGCTTACTCAAGTTAGAACCTCATGACTGATGTGTCATATACTATGTAGGCATTATAATATCATGTCATGTAGTAGCATGCCTAGGTTTGCATTAACATATGAGCATACATATTCTGAATGTGATTGGTAGAAACGGCCGTGAGTTGTGAGTCTAGAGTCGTTGCTAGGGTCATAGGACAACCCAGCTCCATCGGGTTTGTCTTGATAGAGTTATCTGAGAGCATGATTTACTGAGTTATATATATGACTGCGGAGGTGAGCGAGTGTCCCACCCCGGTTGAGGTGTGGACTAAGGCATGAGATATACTGCGGCACCGACCGAGTCGTGTGGCCCCGGTTGAGGCAGACATCCGAACCTGGCTGAGGTACGGATATGAGAGATACCCCCCCCCCCCCCGACTGAGGCATGGGTTTTGAGAGATTGGGACATGCCACTTGGCATTATGTGTGGGCCCATTTACTGCATTTCTGTCATTATATATAAACTGTCAGCATGCTTGTGTGCTTAATATTCCAGTATTGCATTAGATCATTCTCATTTAGGCTTAGAGCGTATTATATGTCTTCAGCGAGGTCTTCAGGGTCCGCAAGAGTGGCTCGACCTTGACTCGTGGTATAGTTTCAGGTATTTGATCCTTGCTTGTTTCGTGCTTCCATGACGAGGGTTTAATTGGGGGCGTTCAGCTGACTAAGAGACTAGTGACTACCACCAGATTCGACGCTTGGATGTTTATACTCGTTATTTTGGTTTTGACCCGGCTCTGCCGAGGCAATCTGTATCGTCAATTTCCTTTTATTATGTTTTAAACTAAAATTGGTTTTGAGCGACTTAGTCAAGTAGGACAGGTTCGGGGTACCCAACATCCCTACCACGAATTTAGGGTGTGAAATCCCGTCCTTGAGCACTAAAAACTTTATTTTAAAACTCAACTCGTACTCGAATTGCAAGATCCGAACGAAGGTATCCAATCCTTCGAAACATAACCCGAATATTATATTTGGGCCGTTACAAAGGTGGTATCAGAGCGAGATTGCGCGATTTGAGTACAAATGGGTTAAAGTATGATTTTGAAAATTGCCCAATGATTTTAAGGGATTTTGATGAGTTTTAAAGGGCAAAATAATTTTAATATGGCTAAATTAATGAACAAAGCTTAATAAACTTGACTTAAAATAAGGAAAATCGGAAATGGGAAATCGAGTGGGTAGAAAGGCGATAGACCATCCCTATTGGATGTAGACTTGGGAAAGGGTAGGCAAAACTTAGCTTTGTAATTTACAGAGGGCTTGGAAGACTCCAAGGAGTTTGCACCGTGGTGGTTGGAGTAGCGGCATTAGGATATAGATGCCGAGAGGATAGTTGCCCCTCCGGTCAGTTGCCCCTCGAAGGGCAGCTTCTAGGTAGATTCTGTGACTTTATATAAATTGGGCTCGAGGGCAATCCCCCTCGAAGGTGATCAGATTAATTATTGCTGATTGATTCTGTGCTAAATGTTATCTTCCTTAAGCAAGAATTCTGTTGTTAACTTCTTTGATACATGTTGGCTATAAATTGAACTTATGTGCGAATGAGATAGCGGGGGAGCCTTTCTTTACTCTATAATCGAGATTTCAGTTCTTGTGAAACATTCTTTTCCGTTATTCAACAGTTTGTGTCATTTTCTTTCCATTTTGCCTTTTGTTCAACAAATTTTTAGTTAAGGTTGATGATTGTTGATGAGTGTCTATTCTTTTCATTATGCTTTTCTCTTCTCCTATCTCCTCCGATGTCCTTAAATGTTTTCTTATCGATCCTTTCATTTTCCTTCTTTTTCCTTCCTTTTCATTTCCTTCCTTTCATCTCCCTTACTATTCTTAGCTTCTTCTTCTTCTCTTTCTTTTATCCTCTTCCATAGATACTCTTATTGAGTCTTCTTGAGGGTAGTTTTTCCACGGGAAATTGGGTCACGACCTTTTTCCTAGTCTCGATACCTTCAATCTTGGCCCATAAGTGACTCCGTAAGTATTCTGGGTTGTCCGCTTGTGTCTCTCCCCTGTCTTTGTTAATTTATAACCAATGTGTTATCTCTTTGGACGAACGATGACATGCGGGAAGGAACAACTAGCCGGGCAACACTAAAACGGCACAGCGGAAGCGTGGTGGTCTCATAACCTACAAGTCTCAGAACTGACGTCATCAACAGCGTTGAAGGACGAGTACGCAGTGGATTCATAGATATGCCTTAGTAAGAGGGCGTTTCCCAATCGAGCTACTGATCTTCTTCGAGACAATTAGGAATGATGTGTGCAATAGGCCTAGATTGACTAAATGGACTGATGTCCCTAACGCTTGAATCATGTTTTGGTGGTTATTGATGATAATGATGTGGTTGTTACCGATGCTAATGATTTGATAGTTGTTAATATGCTAGTTATAACGCAGTGTGTATACTTGATGACTTTCTTTCCTTCCTTCTTTTTTGTTTTCTTTTCCTATTCACGAGGGTTGAGGTTCTTTTGTGGGATAGTATGGAGAGTGATAGGAGAATTAGGAGGCGTAGGTTTTGATCGATGTTGGTGTAGGATAGTTATAGGAAGGAGACATTGAATTAGGTAGGATCGAGTGAGTTTCTAGGACTGATAGGAGATGGTGGTTAGAGATTTTCAGACGAGCCTTCTAGGTAGGCCTTAGATGAGGCATAGGATGAGAATGGCAAGATTTGTGGGGATGAGGTTGTAGTATAGGTGATCAATTTTGGATAAAGGTTAGGGTGAACCGTTAGGTATGAATGAGAAAGGTATGAAGGAAATAGACATGATGATTTTGGTAGGGAAGATACGATTATAGATAGGTTGTTTGTGTTATGGGCAAAAGCGGTGTTATTAAGGGACTAATTGCGGATGAAGTTAATGTTGAGAGATTGGGATTGCTTGAGGAGTTGTAGACCTTGGGGCTTAGGTTATTCGTACTGTAAGCAAGAATGACTTTGGTAAAAAATGGATTATGGACATCGTTAAAGATTGAGTGACTAGGACTACTTGAAAATTTGTCGATCTTGGAATTGAAGTTGTTTATATGATAAGAGACGGAGTGTGAGATCTGCACTTAGATATTTCTCGAGTAATATTGAGGTTGCTTGTTAGTGTTGTAATTGGAGAAATTCTAGAGGCGTGATTGGAAGATGTTAGCATAGGGAAGAATTGAAATTGGTAAGTGTGGAATTGATTCAAATCTTGAGGTGATTAGGAAATGAATGATAAGTCTTTGAGGAAATGCTTTAAGGTAAGTAAGGGACGTCATTAGTAGTACTTATGAGAGTGATTGCTTGGGTGTATAGGTAGAAAGATTGTGAATGACAAATATGAGAACTAGTTCAGGTGAAGGATATGATGCTACTAATGGTCGTAGGAATTCAGAACCTTAAATAATTTATGATGCCTTGAGTGAATTCGAATAAGAATGGTATAGAAATTCTATTGGAAAGAGGGTTGGTGGTTAATGTCATTAAGAGATAAGATGTCATTGTTGAGGATTATAGTCTAAGGCGAGTAAGAACTATGCGGCGATAAGGAGCTAGTATATGATGGCTTGAGAGCTTGTGATTCGTTAAGGCTATAGTGAGATTTCGAATGGTGAATTAGTATTGTGATTAAGTGGAAATGCTACAACCTTATGGAAATGTAGAAATACGATTCGGTTGGGAGATAATCTAGTGAGTTACATGGATAAGACATGTGTTGACCACTTGGGTATTGGTGCGGTTAAGGAGGTTGGATGGGTCAGGTTACGGGTTTAGCACTAGTTGGCTCTCTGGCTTAGAATCTGGTGAATGCAGACGATTGAGTATTACTAGGGCCTTCCGGCATGGATGAGTGAGATGTTTGTGTTGTTCAGATACGTAAGTAGCTTAGGAGATGAACCCTTACTTGTGACATTGAGGATACAGAATGTGAAAATGTAATTATGTGAGGATGGCAATAGGAGTTGGTTCTTTAGAGGTGGATAAGGAATGAGTGTGTTTGTTGGTATGGGAAGTGAGATCAGGGTATGGAAGCCATTTGGGAGTTCTCTCGTAGGGATATTGATCAGATGGAATCTTAAGGACATAGGTAGAATGAATGAATTAAAAAAGGAAACACCTAGATTGCTCGCATGCTTGATAGAGGTTCCGATGAGAGTTTGGAGTATTGGGCTCGATTTATGATTTTGGAGAGTTGTGAGTTCCGACGCATGGGCTTTGAGTGGTTAGGTAGGAAGTCGTATTTGAGAGCTTGAGATCTCGAGTGAATTGATCCTTAGAGGACTCGTTGACCGAGGCTTTGAGGTATATATTTGATGGAATTGAAATAGGCTTGACCTTTAGACTTGTATGAAAGGAATTGAAGAGGACATCTATGGTTGCGGTTATGAAAGAAGTGAGATACAGTTATGCTTAGGGATTTGGCCATGATTTGAGTTTGGTGGACCTAGCTGAGGCTTGCTCTTGAATTGGGAACTTGATAGGGGTATGCGCATTGGTGGTGAGTTTGATCTGATTGGTCACAATATGCAATCTTCCGATTTTATGATATGTTGCTAATAAGATTTGATATATTGCCATTTTGATAAAATGAAGTTCTCGTTATGAATAATTCGGCTATACTGAAATTTTGATATGAGTCTGGACCTCGTGTTGGTGAATCTTAATAGGGTGACGTTTGGTTATATTGATGTGATGATTGTGCTATATTTGATATGACAAGACTGACTCTGAGAAATGAACCTAGGAAGTTGAATATGGGATTAGCCCTTAGAGGTGGATATTGCCACCTCTTGACTTCTTGAAGCCGGATTGATAGGCATAGAGAGAAATGATTTGAATTTTAAAGGCTTCGTTGGTTTTGGAAATGATTTTAGTCTCGAGGACGAGACTTATTTTTAGAGGTGGCTAATAGAAAGACAAAGATTTTTAAATATTAATTTTATAATTATAAATTTCATTCCGATTTAAAATTTTATTTAATTTCTAAGACACCGAAAAATTTTGGAAATCTCCGTCCTCGAGCAAGTGATTTTATTTTATTCTTTCGAGGCGAATTCCGGCATGAACTTATTATTCGAATTGAGAATGAATTTATTTCCGCTTTATTATTCCGGGACTGGAAATATTTTTGGGTTTTGATATTTAATTTGGACTGGAATGTTTATTTTAAAATTATTTTAATCACGTTGGGGTAAGGTCGAAGAGCGGGTTTCGGGATATATTTTCGGGTATTTATTTTGACTTTTAAACACTTAACCACTCTCACACTCTAAACCCCCTCACCTAGTCACCTCTACCCCGGCCTCACTTTGCTGCAACACCCACTCCCCCACCCTTCACCCGGCCTCACCCCTATCCTACTCCCTATTCATTTGCACCATGCCTCCTACCTTCCTTCAAGTATCAATTACCCTGCCATCACCATCCCCTATTCCCCTTTTTGCTTTCATCCTTCACCATCACCACTCCTTACCTACCATCTTCATTCGGTATTCCACACCCAAGCCCCCTTCCTCTGTTTCGAGTCCGCCCCGAATGCAAGCACCCACAACACCGGGTTCGATTCACGCCGAACCCAACTCCTCCGCCCATGCTTTGGTTCAACGAGCCCCGACACCACTGGAGGAAGCTCCTGCAACCCCCAAGTCTTCGGCGAGCCCGAGAACGCAGAACGCCCGACGCCCTGTTTTCAACGAGCCCCTCGGTGAGCTTCGAACACTATTCCTTCCCTTGTCCTTGTGTGCTTCGTGTTCCTTCGACTTTACTTGGTCGGAGAGAGTGTGGGTGAGAACATGTCGAGAGCACCGGCGAGTGTGAGCGAGGGATGTGCAGCGAGAGCGGGGAGCGAGAGTACAAGACCGATGAGAGAGAGAGTGAGCTAGCAAGTGTGAGGTGGGGCGTGAGCGAGTCAAAGAAAGAGCGAGTGAGGGAGGGTGGAGCCGTGAGCGGGGTCGAGGCTGTCAAGCAAAGGTTGAAGACGAATGTTCACATGACGGCACCAAGCTGAGGAAGAAGGTGATGATGTGTCCTGGTGGGGCCAGGTCCTTTTAAAATGGGTTTAGTTTTAGTTTATTGGGTTCGGCACTTGTTTTATTTTGGTTCGGTTTGGTTCAATTGGACCGGTTTGGAGGGGTTATTTTATTCTTTTGTTTTGCTTAGGTAGTTACTCATTTATTTACCTATTTATTTAATTAATTACTTCTAAATTTTATTAGTATTGATTTATTTAATTATTTATTTAATTATTTAACTAATTCCGATTTATTGATTGTTTACATGATTAATTTGGATTTGTTGATATTTAAATGGTTGGTTTTAAAATATATGTAATTTAAAATATTTCTCAAGTATCGGGATTTGTTAAGACTTTAGTATAATAATTAAAAAAATACAATGAGTTATGCCGGAATTATTTTAATAATATTGTATTATGAGATTAGTTAATGTTTTGGAATAAAACTAACTTGTGTTGGATTATTTTGACAATATGACTTTGTAAAATTGGTTTAACGACTTAAATGATTATTTTTAGAATCTGACTAAGTGTTATTTGATTTAATAGGTTTTAGAAACCCGTGAAGTGATTTGCTATGAATTTGACTTGGTGAATTTATTTATGAACTTTCATGACAATTTATATGAATTGAAAACATGATTATGAGATGAATAATGGAAGTGGTTAAGGAAATTGATGTTAAAAGGTAAGTTGAGATTATGAGATGATGAGTTGATGATAACGAGAATGAGATGATATATGATGGGATATGAGATGAGACGAGACTATGCGATGATATGGCTTGATGATGATAAATGAGTTTCTTTTAGCTTTACTTAGTTCTGTGTAGCGGTAGATGGGTCCCTTTGTGCTTAGACTTATAATTGTTGCTTATTAAATTGTTAGGTTATCCGTGACGTTATTGGCTTGCTTACTGCTGGTTCATTGTTTTGTTGTTCTGCTATTCCAGGTAAGTCCTCCGGGGCTTACTCAAGTTAGAACCTCATGCCTGATGTGTCATATAGTATGTAGGCATTATAATATCATGTCATGTAGTAGCATGCCTAGGTTTTGCATTAACATATGAGCATACGTATTTTGAATGCGATTGGTAGAAACGACCGTGAGTTGTGAGTCTAGAGTCGTTGCTAGGGTCATAGGAAAACCCAGCTCCATCGGATTTGTCTTGATAGAGTTATCTGAGAGCATGATTTACTGAGTTATATATATGATTGCGAAGGTAACTGAGTGTCCCACCCCGGCTGAGGTGTGGACTAAGGCATGAGATATACTGCGGCACCGACCGAGTCGTTTGGCCCCAGTTGAGGCAGACATCCGAACTCGGTTGAGGTACGGATATGAGAGAGATACCCGCCCCGACTGAGGCATGGGTTTTGAGAGATTGGGACATGCCACTTGGCATTCTGTGTGGGCCCATTTACTGCATTTCTGTCATTATATATAAACTGTCAGCATGCTTGTATGCTTAATATTCCAGTATTGCGTTAGATCATTCTCATCTAGGCTTAGAGCGTATTATTTGTCCTCAGCGAGGTCTTCAGGGCCCGCATGAGTGGCTCGACCTTGACTCGTGGTATAGGTTCGGGTATTTGATCCTTTCTTGTTCCGTGCTTCCATGACGAGGGTTTAATTGGGGGCGTTCAGCTGACTAAGAGACTAGTTATTACCACCAGATTCGACGCTTGAATGTTTATACTCGTTATTTTGGTTTTGACCCGGCTCTGCCGAGGCAATCTGTATCGTCAATTTCCTTTTATTATGTTTAAAACTAAAATTGGTTTTGAGCGACTTAGTCAAGTAGGACAGGTTCGGGGTACCCAACAGCCCTACCACAAATTTAGGGTGTGAAATCCCGTCCTTGAGCACTAAAAACATTGTTTTAAAACTCAACTCGTACTCGAATTGCAAGATCCGAACGAAGGTATCCAATCCTTCAAAACGTAACCCGAATATTTATATTTGGGCCGTTACACAAACTGTCAAGAAAACACACAAAAGCGGTAAGTTCCCAAGCACGTAGACCTATGGAACAAACCAAAATACAATCAAAACAAGCATGTTCTGAGGGCACACAGTCCCAAAGGACATATACCCAAAGCTTAGGAAGGAGGTATGTTCCCAAGAGCATGCAGGCTCCAAAGGGCACGCATGCCCTAGGACACATACCAAAATCAAACCAGCACAACTGTACCCGACAAGGGACGAACAACCAAACCTTAAAGGCAAGACACTGCAGCACACACAACTAGACGTTTTCCATCGTATCAATGGCATAGATATCATGAAGCAATCTAAACACATGGGTAGAAATAAACCTAGCCACAACATCCACCTGAATTCGATTATTGTCGAAGATCAAGGCATTTCTAGCATGTCAAATGAAGTAGACGAACACAGAAAGAGCGAAAGTTTTGGCTTTGTTAACACAACATTTCCCTTTGTTGAACCTCCTGAGTCACATAAGGTCTTTATGGATATTGTTAACCTCATCAGGAACTCCAAATCTGCGCCTAACTTGTCTCCAGACTTCATTGAAAAATGAGCACCCAAAGAAGAGTTATTATCACACAAACAACATGAAAGGTTAGTATCCATGAAAAAATGTGGTCATGGTGGGGAGTTTACCAAGAGTGGCGATCTAGAGAACGAACGAGTGCTTTGGAGTATTGTGCACAAACCAAACCTCGCGATGCCATCTAACTTTGGGCTCCTTCCATCGAAAAGCATCATAAGCAATGGAGACTTTGAATGTCTTACCCGATCACCAAGCCGAGAGCACCGAGCCAAGATCATTGTCCAGGTTAGCCACCAAGTCTCTAACGCATAAGATTTTCTTGATCAAAGGCGAGTCCCGATGATAAGCTTCCCATGTGTCGACATCAATCACCTAAAGATACTTGTGGTGCACCCATCTCACCTATAAGCCCTCTATCTCTCTTTCTCTCTCCCTCCATCCCTCCTATTAAGTATACGCCAAAGGTGCTTGCTTATGAAAGAGTTATTCCAATTTTGGATGTCAAAGAAACTCAAACCTCCTTCCTCCTTCGGCACATAGACCTTTCTCCATCTAACTCTAGGCCTCTTCTAAAGGAAATTGTGATAGAGGCTTGTCACCGCACGAGCCACAACCTCTGGAATAGGGAGAATAAAGAGCCAAAAACCTTCTATGCCTTAGATAACAGACGAGATCATCTCCTTTTTCCCTAAAAAGGACAAATGGTTTCTAGACCTAACATTAAGCCGTTTAACAATTTTACCAAGAAGAGGCCCATAGTGAATGACACGAAGGCCATGTGGGCTGATTGGAATACCAAGGTAGCGAAAAGGAAATTCTCCACACTAAAACCCTGTCGTCGCAATGATCTTTGAGGCTTCTTTGGAGAGGACCGAAGCAAGGAAAATGATCGACTCATCTAGGCTAATAGCCAGCCCAAACACACGTTGAAACTTCCTTAAGCAGCCCATGAGCACCTTAACCGAGTCTAAGTCACCCCGGCAAAACAAAAAATATGTCGTCGTTACGGAGGGAAATGTGATGTGTCGTTGGTCCCTGTCAAAAATACTAATAATAATCCCAACTTAGAAAACTAATAAATTAGTATAGCAGACAAGTAAGGAGTCGAAGCCACAGAGAGAATAGATTCGCGTATCTAATGTTGATTCAGAGTAACAAGAATAAATGAGATGAGTAAAGCAAATAAAGTAAAAGTAAATAATGATTGTAAAGGTATTACCAATATGATGAAAGCGCTTCACCTGCAATTTTCAACAATGATTGGGGTTCATGATCCTTGGTTTGATTTCATTTTCATTCTAATGCAATGCAATTGTCATCAATGTAGTTATTACGATTTTGGTTTAAATAGATCGATATCCTTCACAGGCTTACAAATCCCTTACGCTATATGCAACCCTAACTGGATTCTTAAACACATAGTAGCAAAAATTCCCAAAATACTTAGCATGCAGTTTGGCAGTACCAACCTTCCTATGCAATTAGATTGTCAAAGGCGTCACTTCCCTTAACCATAATCTCAAAGAAACCGATATTTAACCAATTGTCATTACCCTGCATAGCTAATTGATGCTTTCACATGATCAATTACCTATTTCTTGCTACCAATGATTAACTATTCTCACGAAATCATTAATCACTTGCATGAATGCAAATCCTGTCAAGGTGATCAATCAAGAGAGAATATATGCAAACAAGAATTATGAGCACAAGGATAATGAAATAACTAATGAATAACAATTAAAATCAAAACCTCACAATTCAACCAACCATGTCTTCGAATCACATGCGAAACTATGAGTTTAGCAACTTATAGTCTAATAAATCTAAATTGAGTTTGGTTGTTCTTCTAATGTGTCTCTCTTCTCTAAAACCTAATAGTAGTAGACCTATATATGATAGGAGTCAACCTTATTAAACTTAGAAAGTAAAATAATAATAATCTAATATAAATAAATCCGAAAATAAGCAAAATTGTTGAATCTGCGAAACCGGCAAGCGCCGCTACTCTGGCTTCCCGATTTCTCTTGTTATTTTGATTGTCTTCTCCTTAGCTCCCCTGATGATCCTCCCTTTCCTTTTTTAAGCTCAAAACCAATATCTTCTAAACATCTCAACTTCTCATCAAGCTCGGATTATAAAACTGCATAATAAACACAAAATAGCGTAGATTCCGAACTCGAATGCCCAAATGGATAATAATGCAAATTAACTATAAAACGTGCAATAAACCTATCCTAAATGCAACTAAAACTATCCATAATGCATATGTAAAATATGCATTATCATGTTGGCAAAAGCAATATGGGCAAGACTCACCTTTTTATAATGTTGGTGGTATCGGAACTTGGGCTTGCAAGTTTCGGCTTTAACAAGTCTACAAAAGAACTCCATAGAAAGCATTAAGAGAAGAGGTGAGAGAGGATCACCTTGGCAAAGACCACGCTTACCCGAAAAGAGGCCATGAAGCTTGTTATTGATCTTTATGGAATAAGAGGTGGAAGTGACACACTCTAACACCCATTGGACGAATTGCTCTGGAAGGCCAAGATTATTCAAAGCAAGAAATGTGAGTTTAGAGAGGTCTCTTCCTTCTCTCTAGAATTTGTGTACAATTAAGCCCCAAATTGATTGATGCACCTCCATAATCTATGTCTTTGTGAATACTCCACAATCTATCTCTTTCCTTGTGAATCCTTCCAAAAATCTCACTATCTTTGCTTTTTTTTTATGACATCCTCCGCGGTTTTGTGCTTAGGTTATCGATGATTTGAGAACTGTATGCATATGGCCATCCTCCTTAATCAACCCTGTGTTTGGCCAAATCATCACCCCAAACGGTTTTTTTTATCCATCTCCTCCTAATCGTTTTCCTGTGGGTTTTGTGATCGAATTTTGCAGGTTTTCGGTCTCCGTCCCACTCGTCTCAATCTTTCGATTTGGGGCTTTCCATTTGCCAGCATGGTCTTGGCTAGGCTGGGTGCGGTTCTCCTCCGATCTTTCATCGATGTCATCTCCGGGGTGGTCTAAGATGACACGCTTCTCCTCCAGTCGCCGACTCTGCATTCTCCTCGGTAATGCCAGTGAAGCCTAGGCCTTCGTCTTGGGTTTCACTTCCTGTGTTGGTTGGCCCTTGTCGACGTTCCGCATCTCATTGGTGTGCAAGCTGCATATTCTTCCTTGCACGCCAAGGCCCAGAGCCTAACTAAAAAAATTGTTTTATATATATATATATATATATATATATATATATATATATATATATATATATATATATATATATATATATATATATATCAAATGTATACAATATATATCAAATGTATACAATTGTTATTGTGTATCATGTTAACAAATCTGGGCCATTGAATTAAAAAGATCAATGGATGAGATTAACAGTAACTTTTGATTATTCGTTGGTATTGGGAGATTATTGGGCGGTATTGGGCGATTATTCGTTAGAATATAATTTACATTTTTACACTTTTTTTACAAAAGAATAATTATGTGAAAACAAATGAATAATCATGAACAAATAGACGAATAATTTCTGAGTACATGATACACGATAACAGTTGTGTACACTGGAACTAACCTCTCTCTCTATATATTATATATATATTATATATATATATATTCGTCTATTTGTTCATGATTATTCGTTTGTTTTCACATAATTATTCATTTGTAAAAAAAGTGAAAAAAAATGTAAATTTTATTCTAACGAATAATCACCCAATACCGCGCAATAATATCCCAATACCAACGAATAATCAAAAGTTACTTTTAATCTCATCCGTTGATCTTTTTAATTCAATGGCCAATATTTGTTAACATGATACACAATAAGATTTGTATACATTTGATCTATATATATATATATATATATATATATATATATATATAATATGGATCAAATGTTAACAACTCTTACAATGTTAAATGTTAACAAATCAATATTCGGCAAAATTTATCAAATATTCATCACAGTCACTCAATTATTCATCAAAGCTTTTCGACAACATTTAAGAGATTCATTTGATCCGTATTCTATATAGAGGTTGGGTCATGTGTTAACAACTCTTACGGTGTTAAATGTTAACAAATCAATATTCGACAAAATTTATCAAATATTCATCACAGTCACTTAATTATTCATCAATGCTTTTGTTAAAATTAATCAAATATTCATCACAGTCACTCATATATTCACGATTTCCCAAATATTCATCAATATTCGGCAACATTTAAGAAATATTCATCACAGTAACACAATTACGGGATTGGGGGTGGATACACGCGCAAGGGTTTGAGTTTTTTGGGTGATAATTTTTTTTAAATTGGCAATAATTATTAATTGAAATGAATCTCTTAAATGTTGTCGAAAAACTTTGATGAATAATTGAGTGACTGTGATTAATTGAAATGAATCTCAAATGTTAACAACTCTTACGGTGTTAATATATGTAAAGACCAGAATTTTTCAAATTTATTATTTTATTAAAATATGGTTTAGGCTTGATTTTAATTTCCAAGATTCGGGAAAATTTTAAACTTTCGTCCTCATGCCATTAATTCTATTTGAAACAAGTTCCGACAACATTTTAAATTGAAATTCTGAACGAATTTTATTCCGCTTTTATATTCCAATGTTTGGAAATATTATTTAAAATTTATTATTTTATTTTCGAAATTTACTATTATTTTGGATTTCGTTATTTAACTCGGATTCGAATGTTTATTTTAAATTTATTTTAATCGTGTCAGGTTAAGGTCGAAAAGTGGGTTTTGGGATTTACTTCCGGGTATTAATTTTGACTTTTATACCTAATTTAACACTCAACCCCTACACCCTCCTACTCCCTCCTTCAGCTGTCAAGCCACCCCCTACATGCTACATCCCTACCCTTTCAATCCTCCATCACCCTCCCTCCTGCATTCTTCCTTCTTTACCTGTTCAAACCCAAACACACAAATCCAACCCCTCATTCCTCCTGTTCTTCCCTTTCACTTCAAGCCCCACCCTCCAATGTTTTACCTAGGGCCAAGCCGCACTTTTCCCCCTAGCTCCTCTGTTTTTAGAAGGTTCAAGCAACGAAACCACCATCACCGCCACCACAAGCCTCTCCTCGTTCCTCTCTCTCTCCGAAGTTAGACGCCACCTTACCCCACCTTGTCCCTTCGGTCCGAGCAGCAGCCCAAGCGCCTCCGAGCTCCGACACTAGCTTCCTCCGGCGAGCCCATTCCGCCCAATTCATTCGGTGAGCTCCCTTAAACTCCCTTCAACTCTTATCGTTCGAATCCCCGTTTTATTTCGTTCCCTTCATGTCGGGTCTGAGTGCATCGGAGAGTGAGAGTCATATGAGCGAGAGCGGCGAGGTCGAGCTAGGGAGCCGTGGGTATGAGCGAGAACGAGCGGGATGGTGAGAGAGAGAGAGTGAGAGGGCGAGCGAGCGAGCAAGATGAGCGGGAAAGTGAGTTCAGAGGCGGAGACGGGCTAAGGAGGTCAGGGCGAAGAGTTCGGGTAGGAGGTGGGCTACGGCGAAGCAAGGTAGGCGGGAGGAGGAAGAAGAGGTATGTGTGTAGGGTCCCATTTCTTTTATTTTATTTTATTTCATTTTTGGGTTGAAAAATCTGAAATTGGAATTTGGGTATTGGGTTGAATCCGGATTGGGCTGGGCTGTTGGGCCTTTTTGTTTAAGATTTCTGGGCTTAGGTGATTGGGCCTTATTTTTCAGATTGTTGGGGGAATTGGATTAATGTTGTTTTGCTTGTTTACTCAATTATTACTTGTTTATTTAATTGATTTATTTAATTATTATTACACATTCTAAATCATTTAAGTATTATTTATTTATTTCTGATTTAAGTAATTGTTTAAGTAATTATTGTTTAACTATTTCTCATTGTTGTTTGTTGGCATTTAAATGATTGGATTTAAATTATATATATTCATTAAAATATTTCTAAAGTGTTAGAAATATTTCTTAAACAAACTAAGTATGTCGGGACTATTTAAATGACTTGACTTGTTGAAATGGATTTAAAAGGAGGTTTAAATGTTTACTATCGGAATGGGCTAAGTATATATTTAGAATAAATTGTTTAATTATTGAATTGATTTCTTTGAGATTTAATGACTTGAAAACCTTTGGAACTAATTTACTTGAGTTGACTTAATGAATTGATTAATGAACTTTACTTGTAAACTATATGAGTTATGAAATGAATATGAATATATGTGAATTGAAGCATGATTGGATATGGTAGAATCTTGAATTGAATTATTGAAATTGATGATGATGATGATGATGATGATGGTGGTGGTGGTGGTGGTGATGATGATGATGATGGTGATGGTGCCATGACTAATAATTGATGGATAGACTATGCGTAGTGGTAAACGGATCCCATTATGTGCAATATACTTATGCATGTTCATTAATACTTGCTAGGTGATCTGTGACCTGCTTGCTTGTTCTCTTGCTGCTTTCCTCTTGCTGATCTGTCATTCCAGGTAAGTCCTCCGGGGCTTACTCAAGTTAGAACCTCATGCCTGATGTGTCATATAGTGTGTAGGTGTTGCATCCTGCATATTCATGTAGTATCATGCTTAGGTTACACAAATTAATCGAGCATCCGTATTCTCTTTGCGTATGGTAGAACGGCCGTTAAATTGTGAGTCCTAGAGTCATTTGCTAGGGTCATAGGACGGTCCAGTCCCATCGGACTTAGTCCTCATCGAGTTAGACTATTAAATTGACGAGCATGACTATTGATACGATTGATGATGTTATGATATTGAACGCGACCGGTTCCCGCACTAACGAGCATGGGTGCGGGAGTATAAAACGCGGTCGGTTCCTGCACTAACGAGCATGGGTGCGGGAGTAGGAGAGGGACATGCCACTTGGCATTCTGTGCGGGATCCCATTTAATTGCTTTCTGCATATATATAAATTGTTAGCATGCTTGTGTGTTTAATATTTCCGCACTGCATTAGAGCATCCTTTATCTAGGTATAGGCATATTATATGTCCTCAGCGATGTCTTCAGGGCCCGCATGAGTGGCTCGACCTTGACTTCGTGGTTAGTTTCAGATACCCATACCCTTTCTTGATCGTGTGCTGTTGTGGCGGGGGATATTTTATGGCGCAGTGAGAGGGAGAGAAAGACCGACTTGAACTCCACACTTTTGCTGCTTATTTCCTCGTGTTTGTTTTTTACCCGGCCATGCCATGGCAATTTGTATTATGATATCTCCTTCTTTATGCTTTCGAACTTAAAACGTTTTGAGCGACTTAGGCAAGTAGGATAGGTTCGGGGGACATAATGGCCCTATCGCGAATTTAGGGTGCGAAATCCCTTCTTTGAGCATTAAAAACTTTATTTTACAACTCAACCCGCACTCGAATTGCAAGATCCGAACGAAGGTATTCAATCCTTCGAAACGTAATCCAAATATTTATATTTGGGCTGTTACAATATATATAGAATACGAATCTCTTATATATATATATATATATATATATATATATATATATATATATATATATATAGGGGTGGTTCTAGTGTAAACACCTCTTAAGATATAAACTAGGAACAAATCTAGACCATTAAATCCAAAGAAATCAATGGTTACAATTAATTGTGATTTTTAATTTTATTTAAAAGGGAAATTGGCTGGGCCCCGCACAGTTTATTCTCACGCGCCCTCCCCTCTTTACTACTCCATCCATTCCATCATTCCCATTTCCCATGCATGTACGGTAATTTTTTTTTCCTTTTTTTTCATTTCTTTGTTTTTTTCATATATACTCCATATTTGTTATAATTACAGTTGAAAGCACATTATTCAATTAAGTTATAAAGATTATTCGTATTTAAGTAGGCAATTATTCGGTTAAATTTGAGAGATTATTCGGTTAAATTATAAAAATTATTCGTACGTAAGATGATTATTGTTTACATATTTTTTTAGAATTTAAAATAATAATCAACAACATTGTACATTATTCGGTGAAATCGCAAAGAATATTCGTATGTAAGAGTAAGTTTGAAACAATTATAATATACGTTATAAATATTTTGCATTATTAGATGAGTGGTTTTTTAAAAAAATTATGCATTATTCGGTGAATCAAGAAACAATATTCACAGATAAAAATATAATTCTGGTGCTTTTGAAAAAGGGGAAAATAATTATAAAAATCGAGAATCGTTATTTGTTAAATTAAGATACATTATTTGTTGAATTGAGAATCACTATTCGTAGATAGAATGATTATCCATTGATCTTAAACTTTGAAACATTGATTCCTTCTTGAATTAAATTGTAGATTTACCCATCAATTTAAATTATAAAGATTATTCGTATTTAATTGAATAATTATTTGATTAGGTGTATAAAAATTATAATATACATTATAAAGATGATTCCTTCTTGTTTTTTTTTCATATATATTTGTTATAGTTACAAATGTGTTGAAAACACATTATTCAATGAAATTATCAAGATTTTTCGTATTTAAGTAGACAATTATTCGGTTAAATTTGGTAGATTATTCAGTTAAATTATAAAAATTATTCGCATGTAAGATAATTATTGTTTACATATTTATTATTTTTTGAGAATTTAAAATAATAATCAACAACATTGTACATTATTCGGTGAAATCATAGAGAAGTTATCAATTCTTCGTTATTATTTGAAAAATTATTCCTATGAAGTTGTCTTGTTTAATGTCTTGTCAATTATTTAAAAAAATACGTATTTTTGGCGATACAATTACATTCTTTAAAAATAAATTAATTATTATATCATATTATTATTCAATAAATTGAGAATCATTATTCGTATATATTATAATTATTATTATGGAATATTTTTATTTGTATAAATTATTAGTATGACGGAGTATTATTAGGATTACGGAGTAGTAATTATCATGTAAAATGGGAAAATAAATCAAAAATAATTTGGGATCCACCATGGCAGTTAGTGATCAAGGTAAGATTTTCATTTCTTGTTGTACCTCACGCGCCTACGTATTCGGCAATCTGCATGTAGGTAGAATTTAAAAGTGTGGGCCCCACGTTTTACTAAAAAAAACACTAAAAATCCTAATTAATCTAAGCCCTTGATTTCATCCGATTTAATGGTTCAGATGTGTTCCTAGTTTACACCCTATAGGGTGTTTACATCCGATCCATACTATATATATATATATATATATATATATATATATATATATATATATATATATATATATATATATATATATATATATATATATATATATATATATATATATATATATAGATCAAATGTATACAACTCTTATTGAGTATCATGTTAACAAATATTGGCCATTGAATTAAAAAGATCAACGGATAAGATTAAAAGTAACTTTTGATTATTCGTTGGTATTAGGAGATTATTGCGCGGTATTGGGCGATTATCCGTTAGAATAAAACTTACGTTTTTCCACTTTTTTTACAAAAGAATAATTATGTGAAAACAGACGAATAATCATGAACAAATAGACGAATATATATATATATATATATATATATATATATATATATATATATATATATATATATATATATATATATAGTGAAGGGTTAGGGTATAAAATTGTCATAGAGTGTAAAATGCTTAAGGTGTAAAATTTTGGATTGGGGCGC
Organism: Persicaria maculosa; assembly: GCA_963922045.1. Taxonomy (NCBI): domain Eukaryota; kingdom Viridiplantae; phylum Streptophyta; class Magnoliopsida; order Caryophyllales; family Polygonaceae; genus Persicaria; species Persicaria maculosa. The sequence continues at coordinate 44,102,510 of OY998257.1, read as the reverse complement.
ACGGGTCAGAAAAAGAGGACAAAAAACCGGACTAAACCGGGAAACATAAGGGAAAAAAAGAGCGAACCGGCTCCCTCCCAAACGCGCCTAGTCGCTCGCGAAAACCTTTGGCTTCAGCTTCTCGCCGGCGATTACAGACCGGCGAAACCAATTGCAAGAGTTGCACTCCTCGATAGGATTCAACGAAGCTCGGTCGAACATCCCGTAAAGAATCAACAACCACGACAACATCATCAGAAGAAGGAAATTTCAGAAAATGGTGCACAATATCTTCGTCCTTACTATAGAAGTCTGTCAATTAAAATCGATTTGCACTTCGAAATTGCACAAATTGAATTCAATACATTGTTATTTGACAATACGATTCTCATTTACTTGAAATTGATATGAAAATAACCTGAAATTGCACAATGTTGTTTTAGCACTGACAGATTCATAAATTGCACTGTTGAGAGATTGATGACACAGTTTATAAAATCCAAATTACATATTGTAGAACATATAACTCTATTTCAATGTAATTCATTGAAACAAATTAATGATTTTCATTTGGACAGATATTACAACTAGTAAATAACCTAGGGTTTGCGCCTGCAATAAGATTACATGTCTGTAAATTACATCTTTATGCACTTCCATATTGCACATATTAGCTTCAATACATTATTATCTAACAAGACAATGTTGCTTTAATTCAAATTGATGTGGAAAAAGTAACTGATCTACTTTAACAACAAACAAGATGATACACAATAAGTCAAACCACTCATATCATAAGATTAATCTTATAAATAATATATAGAGTGCAATAAATCACGTAATCATATTCTCAATACTTAATTACCCAATAGTATTTAATAAAATATGGCAATGTACAAACATGCGGAGTTATGGTCTAACCACTAACATGACGATTCACAAACAGTCAAAACAACTATATAACCACACAACGTGAGTATAGGTGAAGTATAATCGAGAGCGATGTACCTAAAATGGTGATGACTAAGCATTAATATATAGAGTATAATCACATAGGTATGCATAACAATTAAGATACAGATAGAAAAGGCACAGCCGAGCTATCATGAGTCATGTAGTACGAGTATTCAATTCATGTTATAATTGGGGTATACAACTAAATAATCATTTCTTTGAAAGTAGAGATCATATAAGGGATTGTAGTAGTGCATAACACAGTAGGAGGGCACATAAGTAGCATGTAACAACACACATAACCATAATACATAATAAGCCAAAATGATCATGTGAAAACCTAACAAGAGCATGAGAGGTGCGTGGAAGTAAGTAATGTGACCATGAGGCAGGAGTGACTATCTAAAAGTACACAAAACATCATGATATGCATTTACATGTCAACAAGGCGTTAATATTACAAATAACTAGATATAATCTCGTATCATGTCATGGATGCTTAAGTGTGGCTATCGTCAGAATTAAATAATAGTTTTCAAGAGTGACATACTATAAGTGAATAACACATTGTATTCATCTAAGGATCATCACATAAATTTGTATAGTTACAGTGGTGGGTTGTCATGTGACGCGTGAAGTCCTTAAAGCCTAACAATCGTAGAGTTATAGCACATGTTAAGATGAGACAATGATGATAGGTACATAGCGGTACAAGACGTTAACCACATCAGGCATAAAATAATAACATAGCGAAATTGATAGCATTTACAAGCATAAGTAACCAAAAATCAAAGGACCATACGTCACGATCATGCAAGAATGATGGCAAGTCTATCACGAACCTACGATAGATATAATAAAGGCATGATGCAGATGGGGCATACAAGGACAACATAACTAATTCAATTATACCTGACATTCTTAATCATCCAAAAGGGCAATCGGTAACAAAGGGAAGAATGAAACGATTTTCCTCAATCTATGATTAGGAGTAGTAAACAATAATCTGGATGGAGAATAAAGTCATGTAGTTCACAAGTCACGAATTCTATATGATATTAGTAATGTCAAATGAGTCACGGTTTATAAGTATATGATATGCATGTATAGGGCTGACATGACAATGCATCAGAGGTTAAACCAATCATATGACTAGATGAGGGGAGCACAAAAGAAATACTATGGAAGGTATAATAATCCTATGATAATGTATAAAACATGGATGGATCAAGTGCAATAGGATAGATATACATATCAACGTAGGTCCAAATAGAACAAGCAAATAACACCATAATACATCAAAACATGGAACAAACAAGACTACCATCATAACCAAATAGAAGTTTCTTAGGGCAACATCGACTGTTCCCTACTGACTCCATAACCCATTCTGAAAAGAAGCCCAGTTGTTTCTTAGGATGACAATATACTTCCGGGTGGACACCAACCATAAAGAAGACCATCAAGCGAATTTCCCGAGTGGAGAAAGACGTCAAAGGACTTATGGTAAGGAACGACATCCAATAGATTTCTAAGAGTCACTCATCAAGACCCCTTTTTGGTGTTTTACTTCCTCAAGACAATCAACTCACTAATTTATACATACAAGTTCACAACAATTTAGACCCATAAGGTTTGGAACATAGGTAACACATGAAAGAAACCAGAGCGGCAAGGAAAAGGAGAGTATTGAAGAGAGACAAGGAGTTGTCATGGAAATTTATCGAGGTTCTCAAAGATCGCAAAGAAAACCTCACCAAGATTCCAAGAGTTCAACTTGCTATCTTATCGAGTCTCACCATTAACAAGCTAGTTCGAGTATAGGGTTTCTTCCCCTCAAGAAGAGGAAACCCTTCAATCAAGATTCAAAGTCTACGTTTTAAAGATCATTTTGGTCTTCATTACTAAGCAACTTACATCCATTTTATTTCAACTTATACCGGTCAAGTTGTACAAGTCTCCTCCCCTAACCAAGTAACAAGCAAGAATAACATAATCTTATTGGAATAAAGGACATGTAAGGTATCAATTATATAGGTTAGACAATTATAGGATATCGAGTAGGCACATAAGCAAAACATCATGAATAAATATCATCGTTCATACGAACAAGATAGAGGTGCATGCCATAACTTCACAAAATCTCATAAAGTCACAACATATGAGCGATAACACGTCGAGGGTAGGAGCGACAATGTCATACCAATCACATAAACCCTATGTTATGAATAATCAATTCGTGTCTATTCATTGATTCACATGCATTTTAGTCGAGTTGTACACACATGATCCTCTTTTGAACAAATTTCACATAAGAGAGCAATATCATTAGAATTCATCATCTAAGATATCACTAAATAGATCATAGAACAATATCATGCCAAAACATCTCAAGTAAGCACATAAGCGATGCATTTTGTGATACCTACAAGTATTCCATAGGCGTCCCCATGAAATACTTGTACAAGTATCACAAAATCGCCCCAATGTTCTTACTAGATTCGACCAAGTACTTTACAAGCGTCCCTGTAAAATACTTGTGTCGACTTTGTGAAGACATTATCGCTAAGCAAGAGTCAATAATTTATATCAAGAATCTGAATTTCATAAGTATTTCATATCAAGTCACTATGAACTCTTATAGTCAAAATATCATGGCTCTCAAATCAACAAACATAACTTCTCAATTCTCAACGATAAGTTTTCTCATCAACTAGAGTAAGATTCTCAAGCATGAGCTCATAAGCTTCCAACTAACCAATACGAACATCCGTTATAACCATGTAGATCCTTATAATCTCATTTCATGTCCTCATCAACCAAGGCCAAAAGGCACCAATAATTTCCATTATAGTGATATATGTAGCAAAACAAATATGTATAAGCCAAACACATCAAGAATGGTGACAAATGTCCAATCAAAGCCATAAAGTATCATACATTATATGCACATGATAAGATCAAAGCATGTTATAAGAATCACGTCAGATGTCATAACGAGGGAAACTAATATAAACAAATATCATATCCAGTCATCAAGAATAAAACACATGAATCACCAAACTTCTCCCCCAAATGTACATATCCTTAAAATCAAGTTCACGAATTACTCAAACAAGATTTTACATATGCCCCCTCATGCCCATCTATAAAGTATAAAGCTAATGGTCTCTATCAATCCCAATCTATATCTATAAGGGATAGCTATCGTCTTGACTACCCAATCAAGTCCAGATTCTCACTTCTCAAGGTGGTTATCTTACTTATCCATATTAAATTCATTTTACCCTTTGAAACCATTCAAAACTCGTGAAAACCCTTGGACCATTTTATTTTCAAAACTCAGAATCACCAATTGTTTTACAACTCATTTGTACTCGGATTGCAAAACCTCGCTCTGATACCAACTTTGTAACGGCCCAGACTTTAAAAATCCGGGTTACGTTTAGAGGGAAGAATTACCCCTCTTCCAGATCTTGCAATCCAAGTACGAGCTGCTTATTTATTCTCTTCAAGTTATAATCCTGTCCTAATTCAACTAGTCAAAACTCAAAGGAGACAAAACGAGTTTAAATCAATATAAATATACATTGCCTCTAAATGTCCAACTAAACCAAAACATTTATAAAGTCAAGGTTGTACGAAATCTTTCTAATACTCTCGTCCCGTGAGAAAACCCCGCCATAGGAGCAATTCAGCAAGCAAAAAAAAAGCGGGTACCTGAAACTATCCACGAAGTCAAGCCAAGAGACGCATGCGGGCCCTAAAGACCTCGCTGAGGACATATAATACGCCTATACCTAAAATACAGGATGTTCTAATGTAGAACGGAATTTAAATCACACAAGCATGCTGACAGTTTGTATATATATGTGCAGAAAGCGATTAAATGGATCCACACAGAATGCCAAGTGGCATATCCCCAAACTCCCAATATGTGCCCACTCCGGGGTCATACATGTCCGTACCCAACTCCGAGGTACGACGCTCGGTCGGTGCCGCAGCCATCATATGTCCGTACCCAACGCCGAGGTAGGACGCTCGGTCACCGTCGCAGCCATATCATAATATAAGACTCGACTGGGGTCGAATCGATATGAAACACGAATGCCCCAATGACCCTAGCAACGACTCTAAGGACTCACAGATAACGGCCGTTCTCTTTTTCAAACGCATAAAGAATAGGGATGCTCATTCATAAGTGCAAGTCCTAAGCATGATACTACATGACATGCTTTTATGCAGATGCAACACCTACATACTATATGACACATCAGGCATGAGGTCCTGGTTACTGAGTAAGCTCCCGTAGGAAACTTACCTGGAGTCTTCACATTCAATTAGCCAGCAAACAACCCACTCGGAGGATCATCCATCAGCAAACAAGCCACTCAGAGAACCATCCAATCACACTAGCAAATAATAAGCAAGGAATAGCTCATCAATACATATTTAATTCACACACGAGCATACTTTCAAGTCAACACAAGATTCCACAATATTTCATATAAATAATCCCACATTCTCATCCTGACCATCATTCTCAGTTAACCTTGTTCTCATCAAGTATGAAACTTAGCTCAAATTCTTACCAACATCATCACTCAAAACATCTTACTTCATATCAAGTTCAGGTTTTCCCCAACCATTTTCTCAAGTAACCATCGATTATCAAATTCCCGATTACTCAACAAAACCACAGGTTTTCAAAGCCAAGGATAAACAAGTCTTATTTATCAAAACTCACGTAATAGATCATGCTCAACGAGTAACCAAGGTAAGTTGACAAGAATCTCTTTTATCAAATCATTTTCTCAAGTATCATATATTCATTCATATTTAAGGACTACGTCATGATAAGTCGACATTTCTAAAATCCTTTATGAATTCAATTATCACTAAATCAATCAATGAAAGCTCGAAGTCACAAAAGCAAGATTAAGACATAACAAGTTCTCAAGGTATCTCTTTATCTAAGACCTCAACTTTACTTATCAAGACAAGTTATTAAATCATATCTCAAGGTATTGGCTATTAAACCCATGATAATAACCTAGTAAGAACTTTCCATTATCACAATAAGATCTTATTAATATACATATATAACTTAAAGGATTATTATCCCTAGCCAAAAAGATTTAGTCAATAAATATAATTCTATAAGCAAATAACAACCAACAACTCATCTATACTTATGTTTAATAGTTAACTCAAATTATTAACCAATTTCTTAACTTAAAAAAAACATAACAACAAGCTTACAAGTATAACAAGTTCTCAAGATGTCTTTTATATCTTACATGCTTAACCAAGTCTCGACTAACTCTTAGAAGGCCTTGCTAATCAATTTCATTCAATAAACAACATCCAAATGAAATAGTCATACTTTAAAGGCTGATTCCTATAAGGAGAGTCCTACCTCATTCCTCATCTTTTATATAACCATATACGCTTGAACATATCTAACTATTCTTATTTTACTTGCCAAAAGCATTCATCATATGACATTCAAATAAAACACTCACACTTGAAGGTATGTCTCTACAAGAAGAATCCTATCTCATTTTCCATTTTATCTATAGTTAACATAACTCTCAATTATATATAGATCTTAGTCAAACGAATTACCTAGCTAAAATATATATATCAAGTCAAGCTAATTAATTCTATACCAAGGTAACAAGTATTTCAATCGCTTCTAAACCAATTAAGTTTATATGAACCTCCCAATGAATTTACGCTATATATACCTAACTTACTAACAATCAATCACAATTAATCTACCAATTACAAGTCAACTAAAATTATAGGCTTATTTGACCGAAACAAAACATTCAACCGACAAGTTTAACAAGCCAATTTGGTTTTAACTTTATAAACATCTTAATTAATTCCGATCATTAAATAAAACATCATTTAATTTATCTCTTCAATGGCAACTAGAACAAAGTAGCACATAAGCAACAATTTAAGGCATTCAACTAATCAAGTTCAACCGCAATTCAAAACCCAATCACACAATTTCAGAAATTTGCTCGATAAAGGTCCCAAGGCCCAAGAAATATACCCTTGATTCAACAGAAATGAGGGATGGAAATGGCGAAATCGGGTGACTTAAAACCAGGGGCTGTGGGGTTCGGATTTCGATCCCATCCGCAGTAGTGAGGCTCGACCGGGGGAGAGGATGTTCGATCGGGACAGGGGATCGAGGCTCGCACCACCTGGCTTCGACTTTGGTGGCAGCAGGTTCGCCCAGGGCTTGGCATCGGAGCTTCGGTTGCTGCTGGCGTCGTGAGTCAAAGGAGCAGCCCGGGTGAGCCCGCGGATCCGAACAAAGGGAGGGAGAGTCTCAGATCCGACGCTACCAGATGCGGGAGGTTGGAGGCGCCGTCGACAGGAGCAGCTCATGCTCACCCTCGGTCATGGCCATAGAGAGAGGGGAGAAGAGAGAGGCGGCTCTGCTCGCGGAAGGAGGGCGGCCTGAATCAGGGCTTTCAGCGGCTGCTAGCACCGAGGCCTTCTCAACAACGCAGCAGAAGCGAGGAGGGCAGCGGCCTTGGAGGCGGTGGTCGAAGGTGGTCGGACGAGCTCGCTGCGATGCTCGGGGTGGCGTTCGGTCTAGAGAGAGCAGAAGCGAGGGAGCGAAATAGAGCTGAGGGGTGAAGGAGTGGGAAGCCATGGGAGGAGCTTGAGATTGAAGGTAATGAGATGCCATTCTAGAGCTCTCAGATCCGAACGAAATGAAGAGAGAGAGAGAGATGAATTGAAATGAAGAGGAGAGTGGCAGGAGGTTAGGGCCGGCTGGATGGTGAGAAAAAGGGTATATATACCATCAATTAGGTTAACCTAGAGAATTTACAAAAATAACCCGCTATTTCTGATTTAAAAACAAATACCCCATAAAATTAGAGAATATAGCATGATAAATTTTATTTACATCAAAAGCACCACAATATCAATTTCTGCATAAATAAAATAAATAAATAATTTAATTTAATGAAAGTATGCTATATACATATATATATATATTTTTTATAACTTTGGTGAATTCAAAATTTTCGAAATTCTCAAAAATTTGAAATTAAACCACGATTCATAAATAATATTTTCAAAATTCCAGATCTTTACATAGGCCAAGGGTACAACTAAGACGTTATGATGATTTCATCTTGAATGTAAACCTTGATGTTCTTTTGTTAGAACATGATGAGCCTAATACCTATAAACAAGTAACAACGGGTCCAGACTCCAAGAAATAGCATGAGGCCATGAGATCCGAAATAGATTCGATGTTTGAAAATCAAGTGTGGGACTTGATAGATTTGCCAGATGGGGTAAAACCCATAGGGAGCAAATGTGTTTCAAACTCAAGACAAATAAGGTTGGAAAGATATCTGTATACAAGGCAAGATTAGTTGCCAAAAGTTTTAAACAAATTCATGCTATAGACTATGATGAGACCTTTTCACCAGTTGTCATGATAAGATCTATCAAGATAATCCTTTCTATTGCCGCTTATTATGATGATGAGATTTGGCAAATGGATGTCAAAATCGCCTCCCTGAATGGATTCTTGGAAGAGGATGTGTACATGACACAACCAGAGGGTTTTGAAGATCCAAGTGATGCTGGGAAAGTATGCAAGCTTAAAAGGTCTATATATGGACTTAACCAAGCATCCAAGATTTGGAACTTTTGATTTGATGAAAAGATCAAAGAGTTTGATTCATCATATGCGAAGAGGACCCTTGTGTATACAAGAAGTTTAGTGGGAGTAAAGTGGTCTTCCTAGTCTTGTATGTGGATAACATACTACTTATTAGGAATGACATTCCGATGCTAGAGTCCATTAAGGAATGACTAAAGAAATGTTTCTCAATGAAAGACTTTGGGGAGGCAATGTACATACTTGGAATAAAGATCTATAGAGATAGATCTAAGAGATTGCTTAGATTGAATCAAGAAACTTATATATAGATAAGATTCTTAACAAATTCAATATGCAAGATTCCAAGAAAGGGTTTTACCTATGTCATGGTGTGTACACGACTTGATGTTGCATTTGCTTTGAGCAGGTGTAACGAATACCAATCGATTCCATGAGAGGCATACTAGTGTGCAGCTAAGAACATCCTGAAGTTCGATCTTGAGAAGAACCAAGGATGATTTCTTAAGGGTGATGACAAGTTGATCGTACATCTTTTGAGGAATTATCACCTTATTTGACATTAAAATGTGTAAGGTGCATACATATGACAATATTGCAAATCCATTGACGAATCTTATGCCTAACCCAAGCATGATGGTCACACTAGGGCTAAGGGTCTCAAACACATTGGAGAATGACTTTAAGATTGCTTTCTATTACATTTTATGTTGAGAGTGTTATACACTAAGTTTATGTTCAACTAGATGATTTTATGATATATGATATTTCAACTTTATTTATATATTGTGTTGAACGATAATAAATAAAATGTCCAAATAATTCGTAGTTCGCAAATGGGCTTATCTTAAGTGTTTTGGTGAATGAAACCCCATTAAGTGAAATGCAGTTATGAATTATTGAAAGTCCATAGTCTGCTATCATCAACTTGGATATAGATGATTTTATTAATGACTATAATATAAGTTGACTGATAACGCCAGGTTTGATGGGCTATAGGGACATGGAGATGTCTAGTCAATTACATATGTATGTATGGATGATACATATAGGACAGACCCACCTTAGGACTCTACAAAAGGGATTCCAGAGTTTTAAGTTAGACCATAATTAGTAGATTCCTCAAACATGAGTATGTTATGGTCTCTCTTGATGATTTGTCTTTCTTTGACACAGCTAAACGCTTTATGTAAAAGGGAGTTATAAAGGTCGTTGTTGGGATTGCCAAAAGTTTAGTGGGAGCCATAGTCGTACAAGATTGGAGAAGTCCTCCTTCTTCATGCATACTGTGATGCATCGAAAAGGAATGGTGTCTAGGCCACTTGAAGAGCGAGAACTGAAAATGCATGGCCATGCTCGGGTGGATTATTTGTAATCATCTGTTTAATTGACAGTTCAAACTCGGAGTTCAAGAAACATATTTGATAATAGATATGAATGTCACCATATTATCAAATAAGACATTAAGAGACAAAGGTATTTTATATTGCACACTTACACTTGTTTAAGGACAAGTGGGAAATTGAAGGAATTGTGTCCTTTAATTTAAATGTGCAATGACTAAACATGGAATCGGACAATTGATAGAGATATACAATCCGGTTATTTTAGGAGTCGTAATGCTTTGCTAGAAGCCAATTACGATTAATATGGTTAAACAGTTTAATTCCATGACTATTATAAACGGGTCTTATGAGGTCACGCACTTTGAGTTTACGGACTAGATCCATGAGATTGATGATTGATTATTAATATATAATATGTGATTTATTATTAATAAGTATTATTATTTATTTTAGAATTAAATAATAAAATGATTTAATTAGGAAGAAGTAACGACTCACTTAATTAGGGGAAAACAAAAGGGCTTAACGGTTCATAGCTTGTAACTCCTAATTAATGTCCAATTGCTCATCCTAATTAAAAGGCTACCTATTCCTAGCTATTTTGCAATAGAGAGCTTGACGTTTGCGTTTGATAGTTTAAGAAAGAAAAGGCAAAGGGTTGCCATTTCTTTTCTAAAAACACACGCATCAACAGTAATAGGAGGGAAAATCAAAGGGTTGATTTGGCAACCATCATCTCCAAGGCAATTCGATTGCTCGTCTTTCGATCTTGGTCCTAGCAGTCGAAGACAAGGATGATCTAGACACCGGGCTCGTGTGGACCAAATAGAGAAGTTGCATTTGAGACTTTCGTTCTCTTCCGATTCCATACCGATTCGATCCGGTTCACGCATCAACAAGCATCTCCTATAAACAATGATTAATATATCGTTTATGCATGAAGATCCTAACGATTAGATATTTACATATGATATGAAATTCCGCTTAACGCATCTAATAAACCTTCAGTATCTACCCGATAAGCATACCGTTATAAGTGCATAAGTTACAATTTGGGCTGGATTGGTGATCCAATTATATATCTAGCACGGCTATTGAAGATTTGAAGTGGAGCACGTTTTTGTGTTAGTAAAACATGCCAATACGTGACAAGATTAGACAAGTATAAGGCAAACTATCAGCTCTTGTTGAACGATTGATTCTTTTGAATGATCAAACTCCTCTAAAAATTTGAAACCAATTGATAGTAGGTCGAATAATTAAATAACCGTATTTCATATCATATACCTAAAGGTATATGATAAGATCATAAGTTATAAAAGATCGATTTACTATCTAGAAAAAAAATCGATCATATGAATCTAATTAAAAAAAGCTAAATTAATTAAAATTTAAAAATTATTTTTAAATTAGTATTTTTATACTACACCCTAAAGGATATAGGATAGAAAAGACGATCAAATAACCTAATTCAACAACCTTTATGACAGTTCTAATACCACAATTTATTTTGGAAGGAGTGTGATATATCGACCTTTATGACACTTCTAATACCACAATTTATTTTGAAAGACGTGTGATCCAAGATCCTCTCCTAATGAAAACTTCCTTATAACTTCCTAAGAAGTCAATCTTAACCATTAAATCAAATCAATGGCTAAGATTCAATTTTTATAATTAATTTATAATTAAAGCAATTAACTTTCTCAAATTCATGCTCCTCTTTAATTTATACTAGTTTTATTACTCGCCCGTTGTGCGATTTTTTAATAAATTTTATTATATAAAACATCTTTGAATTAATATAAATTACTACTCCATATGAAGTAAATATATAGTTTTCAATTGTGTTATGTTTTTTAGAATGTAAACATGTTTGAATATAGATTAATCATATATGTTGTCTTATTAAAAAATGGTTAAAATCTATTTTTATAAATATATCATACACATGTCAAAAACTTTTAATACCCTATTTATTTTATAATTTATTTATTTATTAAGCTCTTGGTCTTCATTTAATCTTATGAAAAATCACTTCCGTCTTATAACTAATAAGTATAAAATTATATAAAAAATTTAATATTTTATATAGTGTTAACTCCTTAAAAAGCATGTCAAAAAATTAAACGACACTTATTTATAAATGGAGGTATTGAGTATTCATTATAATCTAAATTAATTCATCGAGGTTCAACATTTATTTACTAAAATATTGTCAATGTCATATATATGACATGACATTATTTAATTGTATGGTGCAATTGGAAATGTACCTATAAACTCATCGATGTCAGATTATCTATAAGGGGGAATTGTGTTATAGGCCATAATTAGGGCCTTTATTAGGAAAATGTCCACCCTTCCCTTCCAAATTGGCAAAATGTCCACCTTCCTTCCCTTGCCCCCTTTGCCCCCCCCCACGCGCGCCCCCTGTGCCCCCCTTTTGTTTCAGCACATTTGGTTTCAGCAGCCCCTATTTCAGCGTTTTTTTTCCGCGCGTTGCTCAAACCAAAGTTGCTGAAAGAGAAGTTGCTGAAACCGAAGTTGCTGACATTGTTGAAATTAGTTTTTTTTCCGCGCGTTGCTGAAACCTAAGTTGCTGAAATCGGAGTTGCTGAAACAGGGTTGCTGAAACCGGATTTGTTTTTTTTTTTTCTTTTTTTTTCACGTCACCACTTCGACGCCGGAGTTGCTGAAACCAGGGTTGCTGAAAACGGATTTGCTTTTTTTTTTTTTTCGTTTTTTCTGTTTTTTTTCACGTCACCACTTCGACGCCGGAGTTGTTGAAACCGAAGTTGCTGAAACCGGAGTTGCTTGTGTGTAAGATTTTTAAAAAAAGCTGAAATGCTAAAAAAAAATTTCAAAAAATGCTGAAATGCTGAAATATATGTTTGTGTGTAAGATATAGTACCTCGTACAATTTTATAAGAATTAACCACAAATTCTCACCAAAGCAACCTCAATCACAATAGCAAACTAACCACAAATTCTATTTTTTCGATATATAATTGTTCATTAATTATAAAAATTGTTGAAATTGTATTTTTAATATGATGCAATGATGTAGAAAAAATAAAAAAATTGCTGAAATTAAATATAAAAATTGCTTAAGCACTTACATATTACATAATTAATCAATTGTCTTAGTTAAAACTGAATAATCTGAACTAGACCCTTTCAAAATGTGAACAAATCGCAGGAATGAACCATGTACTAATGGCAAAAAATGCAGTCAACCCAATCACCCACTCTCAATTTGTCTTCTCCCCCAAACTAATTACGGAGTAATATAAACTCAAAAATCAGATGAACAAATTTAATGTCAGCCCAAGACGATTTGATGTCACTTCCTCGATCGATCGATCGATCACGTACCTTTCCAGACAATCAAAATCACATCTGAAGATCCCACTGAATCACGTAATCTGCGGATGCGACCTCGACGAAGGAGTTCTGCATGAGAGGAAGGTACAAATCACGCCCGTTCTCGGCGATCCGAAGCCTCCGACCTTGAATCGGAATCTGATTTCGACTATCAGTTGGAAAGCATCAAATTGGTGAAATTAGTGTTAATCTTCTTCATCTCGTAAGTGTTAAACAACGTCGATCTTCAACGGAGCGCCCTCGATCTGTTGCTGCCATCGTCGATCTGTTGCATAGTGCTCTTAAATCTGCAATTGCCTTTGTGAAGCTGAAGCATAGTGCTCTTAAATTTGCAATTGGAAGGAAACCAGCCGCTCTCAAGCGCCAACTCCGGTTTCACCTCATCTTCAACGTTCGAAGCCAGCGTTAGCGGTGGAGCCGAAACCAGTTGCGGTCCACCAAAGCCGGCTATAGAGATCCGAGATCGAGATCGATTCGGTGGCGCACGAGGCCGGATTCCTTCGAAGCTGTCGATGTTGATGAAATCCGATCGATCTGCAGCAGATCCAGGGGATAGCGAGAGCACATAGGAGGAATAGATCTGGCGGCGGCGTACAGATCAAAGCTCTTCTTCTTCATCCTCCTCGTCGTCGGAATCGTCGTCGTCACAGACTCACAGTACAGAGATAGGCTGCCGAGACCACTATTGGTGTTCTCCTCCCCCTAATTTCAGCAACTTCCCGATGGAGGGGGCAACCAGAGAGGAGCGCATGATTAAAAAAAAAAAGATGGACTATAACCTAATTTGGAGAGTGTCGTGGACAGTTACCTAATTTGGGCCCAAAAAATGGCCTGTGTGGCAAATTATTTCTATCTATAAATAATGCTACGTAGTGTTAAATAAGATTACTATTGAAAAATATTGGATATATTTATCGGTGATAAATTGTGATAAAAAAAATTTGTGATATGTATACGAAATTATATTGACTTATTAATAATGAGTCAAATATTGGATAGATAATTTGATTTAAAAAGATAAGTTTTCTTTTAATCTAAAAGATAAGTTTTATTAATTGATGTAGATAAAAGATAATATCATATCAATCAAGAATATAACACATATGCGATATTAATTATGTAGATAAAAAATATAACATCATTTTAATCTAGAATATGACACGTATAAAAAATCAAAACCCTTATAAATTACCCGATCTTAATCAACTAATTTTATATAATTGAGTAATATACTTTACTCGTCTGTTAGGAAAAATGCAATTCTAGATAGCTTGGCATATAATATACTCCGCATTTTTTAAAACACATTGTTATACTTTATGTCAAGATAGCTTGGCATATAATATATTCCGTATTTGTTAAAACACATTGTTATACTTTGTCATGTTTTTATAAATTTATTTGTAACCCTTATAAACTGTTTAAAAATTAATGATATTAATTGCTCTACCAAAATATATTATATGTTTTAGAATAAAAAGTTAGTTAACCAAATATATCAAATTAAGATGTAGATAAAGTTATTGTATAAATTTAATTTATTATATTGTAAAGATTATTTCTTAGATGTGAAGTATAAAAAGATGAGTTTTCTAACGAATTAAAATATAAGGTTGAATATTTATAATCAAAATTAAACCACAATATGACACGTATGCAATATTAACTCCAGTTTAATTCAAAAAATGCCACGTAGGCAAAACGCACCAGAAGCCGTTTCATGCCTCTATTTTAGTATATTACTAGTTTTATTCATCGCCCGTTGCGCGATTTGTTAATAAATTTTATTATATAAATCATCTTTGAATTAATATAAACTAGTTTTATTACTCGCCCGTTGTGCGATTTTTTAATAAATTTTATTATATAATTATAAATCATCTTTGAATTAATATAAATTACTACTCCATATAAAGTAAATATATAATCTTCAATTGTGTTATTTTTTTATATAATGTAAACACATGTTTGAGTCTAGATTAATCATGTTTGCTCTCTTATAAAAAATGGTTAATATATATATATATATATATTATCTTGGGTCTAGATATTATACTTTTTAATAAAAAATATTAAATGATAAAAAACTTACATATGAAATCCAAAAGAAAGGAACATAGCATAATTTCATGTGTAAATTTAATCCGTTTTTAATTATTTTTATTTATAAAAAAATATATATAAATATTTATAATATTTATAATTGATGTGGCCGATTAGTTATATTTTGATAGTATTTTATGAGGATTCTCCATTGATTGAATATTATTATAAATCTAGAATAAAAAGGAAAATTATTAACATGATTATATAAATACTTAATTGTTCGGGTCTGATTTTATGTATTTTATTATTAATATTAATGTATTATTAAAAAATGAAGAGTAATACGTTAGTTAATGAAGAGTATTATGTCCACTGGAAAAAAAATGAAGAGTATTTATTACGTTAGTTAATGATGGTTAATAGTATTTATTACGTTAGTTAATAGTTATTAGATAGATTTATCTACTTAAGATATATGATTATATTGAATAGATTATTTGATCTAAAAAGATAAGTTTTTTTACCAACTATATTGACTTATTAATTGATGTGACCCAAAAAAATAATACCACTTTAATCCAGAATATGAAGCAAAAATAATCCCGCTTTAATCCAGAAAATTCCGTGGACGCGAGATCGCACCAGATCCCGTTTCAGGCCTCTGTTTTAGTATTTTATATTTATATAGATTATCACTCCATATAAAGTAAAGAGAAAATTTGTGCCACGGGCACTATTTTCGGCCTAATTAGCGAATTATCCCACTTTTAGGACAAATCGTGAAAATGTCCACTCTCCTCTCTCCCGATCTGATATAACCTTCCCTCTCGCCCAGTTCTGCGCCATGGCCAACCCTTCCCTCTCAGGCCACGGGCGTCCCCCAAATCCCATCTTCTTCAACCTCCGCCTCTGCAATCTTCCGCCCTAGCCTTCAATCCGACCTCCTCGCTCTCTCTCGGTCTCGTTCCTGACCAGCTCTCCTTCCTTCTGTGAAATTAGGGTTAAAGGCTACGGATCTCCTTCCGTCGCCGCCAGCCGCATCACCTTCCTTCCGACCAGTTTCTTCGACCGCCGCCGCCACCAGTCTCTCCGCCACCGCCGGACGCATGTGTTTTCCTTCTTCCCTTCTCTTCCCATCTCACTTCCTCTCTGTCGATTTCGTTCGATTCCATTCGCCCAAGGTTACAATTGGATTTCTCAATAGTCGACCACTCTACTGTTGTTTATCAAATGGGAGGTGCGGCTGCAATTCATTTTATTGTTCATGTCCAAGGGCTTATCTTCACGTTCTCGGGGATTCCATTCAGAGCATTGGAGTGATGATAAAAAAAAGATAAGTTTGTTTCCCCTAATTGCTCAGGTTCAGTTCTAAATTTTCAAGTATGGGTTTATCAAAAAAAATTTAATAGTTCAGTTCTAAATTTCATGTAATTGATATCTAGATTGGGTATATCTAGATTCATATCTGAGCTCCAAGTCGCTCAATCTCACTGGTTTAGACTTTAGACTTGGTGTCTCCTTATCTGTTTCTGAATTCACCTCTCAGTGATTGCTCTCCATATTATAGAGATGTATGTTGCATTAATTGATGCATAACATAAACTGAGTGACAAAATGGAAGAACCAACCAATAATCCCAATGTTTGAGTGCTTATGTATGTGCAAATTCTTAAGATCTTTGAATTGCATTTTACAATAGCTGGTTAGTACCGTGATGCGTACTTGTTTTAAAATCACTCATTATTTTCGTGCGCGAGTTTGCACTGAAATCAATGAGTAGAAGCCCAAAAATTATCTTCTCGGTCTCCTCGCGCTGACTTTTTGAGTTCCAGTGTACTTTCAGGATATGTCTCTGCAGCCACCTTGGCAAGAACTTGTTGCATGAGATCTCCATGGCAATGAATGGCATTTCCGTCACATTTTCCGAGGCTAGCATTTTAAAAGCAATTTTCCGAGGTTAGCATTTTAAAAGCTATTTTCTGAGGTTAGCATTTTCCGAGGTTATCTTTTTTGGATTTAGCTACATGTTTAATTTATTTTTGAATCTTTACTTCCCAAGCTTTCATGTCTTTCTGGTTGTGCTTCTTGTTATTTGGTTGGTGCAGTACGTAGTCCTTATTTGGCCTTGCTGGTGCAATCGGAATCTAGGTAATTCCGATTGCTTTGCCCTTACATAGAACCATTTTCTGTTGTCGCTGATGGTTCTAGCAAATCCGATTGCTTTCAATCGCTGTGTGTTGCCGCTGATGGTTCAAGAAACCTTATGTATAAGAGTAGATTGAGGCAGAAGATGCTCAGTGCTAGCAGCTAATAGATGCATTCACTATTTATTCATGCATCTAGTTTGATATCAGCATTTCATCTCTCTTAATTTATTTCATGATGCTTTAAATTGTGGCTTGTACATTTACTGTACGTCCTTACTGTACATGACAGCTGTTCTGCATTCTCGTGCATTGATTCTCAAAATTCCATTTCACTTGAGGTGAAATTGGTGAGCAAACTGATGATTATGGTGCAGTGGTATCATGGGATGATGAAAATGGGTATGATGGGCCATTTGATAAAGGAAATGCACACAGTCATGTGGATGAATCTGACATTTTGGTCACCCAACCTCGGCAGGTACATGTTTTGCTAAATGTACTTGATATTGGACCTGTTTGGATGTGGTTGTAATTGACAGATGATCAGGATTGTTGTGGGTTGTGGCTATTTCATTTCTGGTTGTTTCTCACTGATTTGTGATCACTACCTTAGCACATATGAAGCTTTATTCTCTTAACAAGACTGATTTCTTATCTCTTTCTATGTTATGTAGGTGAATAAAATTGAGGTGAAGTACGACAGAACATCAAAATTTAGTTATTGCTGAAGTTTCTTATCTGTTTCTATGTTTTTGCATCTATCGTACTTTTAAAAGCCTATTAGCTCAATGGGGAGAGTGATGTCTATACACACATAGATGTGGGTTCGACTTCCGCATAGGCTAAAATACATAATTTTGTATTAGTTGAGATGGTTTTCAAAATGCATTCCACGGAGCAAATGAGGTTTAGAAGAGAGAAAAAAAAATTTTAGCAAATGAAAGTGGGATCTTTTCATGTCAGCACCATTTTCTGGAATAATATCAATATGTGCAATTCTAAAATATAGTTGTGCAACTCTAAACTAAAGTTGTGCAACTCTAAACTAAAGTTGTGCAACTCTAAACAAAAGTTGTGCAACTCTAAAACACGGTTGTGCAACTCTAAACTACAGTTGTGCAACTCTAAAACGCAGTTGTGCAACTCTAAAACGCAGTTGTGCTGCTCTAAAACACAGTTGTGCAACTCTAAAACACAGTTGTGCAATTTTAAAACACTGTTGTGCAATTTTAAAATACAGTTGTGCAATTGCAAAATTATTATTCTTGCACCATCATTTTATTATTCAAACAATTAGAAAACGAAACAAATATTTAGGTAGGTAGATCCCTCTCCAAATGCAATAAAATGTGACTAATCTGAATATAAAAATGTGACTAATCTGACAGCAACTGGAGGCTGTATAAAAATTGTCTCTGTCAGCAGCTGAATCAAGCGGGCACCAACCTGAAAAGAAAAATGTGACTAATCTGACACTGAATAACAGTCATATGAACAATAAAATAAAATGAGAATATAATTAGTGAAGGAACAGAGAAACTTATAAAAGATAAGCTGCTATACTTGCCTCAAACACTACATAGTACATATAGAAGCAATTACCAACCACAATAACACAAAGAAAAAGCAGTTGTCAGCACAAGATTCCAAATTTATATGATTAAATAAATATCCATTCAAGAAAAATGCAGAAGTTAGACAATTGCTCGGAAATGCACGATCTTCGTTGAAAAAGAACACAAATCCACCCTATTTCAGCATAGAAAAACACAGATCTCGGAAACTATACAGAAGCTGGACAATTGCTCAGAAGATGGACATTGAAAAAGAAGCTAGACAATTGCAATTTTGCACAACTCCTAATTTATTTTAGAATAGAAAAACACAGATCTCGGTTAAGGAAATTTGTAACAACACGCACTCTCCTCCTAGATCAAAACACAACCTCTCATCACCATCATTTGTCACAACATGGACATTCCCTAATTCACAAATAAGAAACCGAACTCTATCTCGATCAATAGAGAATATACATGTCGAAGCTGATTTGGTTCAAACATGAATGTGCAATTTTATAAATTTATATTTGCACAACACAATATTATAGTTGCTCAATATAAACTTATATTTACACTCCATCCTGAGAGCTTGTCAACCACTCGCTGCTAACTTTGACCCAATTCTGATGTCCTTAATATTCGACAATTTGGACATGAGGAACATTATTGAACCAAATCTGCAACATCACAATTCAATAAGACCTATAAGCAATAGAACAATAAAGTAAGAGTTTGCAATTGTCCAATTGTTAACTCTAACCATTATCAATTCTAAAATACAGTTGTGCAACTCTAAACTGAAGTTGTGCAACTCTAAAATACAGTTGTGCAACTCTAAACTAAAGTTGTGCAACTCTAAAATACGGTTGTGCAATTCTAAACTACAGTTGTGCAACTCTAAAAAAAGTGCTGGCATGGGAAAAAAAAGTGCTGACACGGAAAAAATATATACCGAACTACAAAGTTGTTACATAGGAAAATCTACACCTAACTAAAATAATCTAAATAATTACTTTATATTAATATATTAAATATGTCATTGTAATTTGTACAACATAACCTTATATTTGCACAACACAATATTATATTTGCACAACATAAACTTATATTTGCACAACAATGTTAAAATTCAAAAAGTGCTGACATGGGAAAAAAAATGTAATTTTAGTTTGAATGTGCAATTTTAGAACTTAAATGTGCAATTGTAAAATACAGTTGTGCAATTATAAAATACAATTGTGCAAAATTTCAAATTTTTATTTATTGACAATATACTACAATTTTCTTAAAGTAAAACTAATCTACTGATGGTGTATAAATAATATAAATGACGGTGCAAGAATAATAAGGTTACAATTGTGCAATTGTAAAATACAGTTGTAGAATAAGACTTTAAATTGAATAAATAGATCTAGGTGGAGTCGAACCACCAACCTCCGGAACAACAATATGTACGTCCAGATGCTCTTTCCTATTTGAGCTTATAGATCTTAACGCTAGGATATGATTATAAAATGCAAAAATAAGATTATAAAAAAGTGCTGACACATAGAATAAATAATATTTGCACAACAATTGAGACTTGTGAAATTGTGCTCAACATGATCTTATTTTTGCTCAATAATAGATTATATTTGCACAACAATTGAGACTTGTGAAATTGTGCTCAACATGATCTTATTGTTTCTCAATATTAATTTATAGTTGCTACATAGATTATTGCACAATATGGTCTTATTTTTGCTCATCAATAGACTATAATTGCACAACATGTGGGATTGGTGGAATTATGCTCAACATGTTCTTATTTTTGCTCAACAATAGATTATATTTTCACAACAATTGAGACTTGTGTGAAATTGTGCTCAACATGATCTTATTTTTTCTCAATATTATTTTATAGTTGCTAAATAGATTGTTGCACAACATGATCTTATTTTTGCTCATCAATAGACTATAATTGCACAATATGGGGGATTGGTGGAAATTTGCTCAACATGATCTTAGTTTTGCTCAACAATAGATTATAGAATTTATATTTGCACAACATAAACTTTTATTTGCACAAAACAATGTTATATTTGCACAACATATATTTATATTTGCACACCAATATAAAGTTTCAAAAAGTGCCGACACGGGGAAAAAAAGTTCAATTTTAGTTTGAATGTGCAATTTAGAACTTAAATTTGCAATTTTAGTTTGAATGTGCATGAATCTAAATAATATTTCAACCAATAAATTTTTGTAGCATAAAGGCTAAAATGAAGCACACTTGTTGAACTGAGAAACGAGTTTAAATAGAGGTAAATCATGAGTGTCAGCTCTCAACAAGTAACAAGAGGGTCCTTCAAAGTAGAAATAGTATACATAAGTTACATGTAACTATCCTTGAGTGTAGACTCAAGCAATTAAAATCAAAATTATACATGAAAATGACACCTCGTGATCATGTAGACTCAAAAGCAATTAAAAAAAATAATGCGGACTAGTTTTTATGTTGCAATAGATCAATCTTACGCCATGTAATCAAACTCAGATATGAGAGACTGGCAACAAAGTAGTAAAAATGTGCAGATAGCGAAGGCAATTTTTTGAGAGTTTCGCAAGTTCATACCACTGACTCACTGAGTGCTATAGGAGGTATTATTTTTCTACCAATTTCCAAAGCGATGAAATCGAATGGTATATAGAAACCCAAAGATGGGTAGAATGTCAAGGAGTAGGATTCCGACAGAATTATTACACCACTCCTCTGTTTGCCTGATAACGAATAAACATATAAGCGACAATGAGAAGTCGACAGGGTACCCAACCTAGGAGAGTATCGAAAGGTTTGTCTGATAATCACCACAGCGCCTAAAAACTGATGTCTTTGAGATTGATTGATGAATCAAAACAAGTCTTTTGTTGATGCAAGTAGCTTGTGCTCCTGCATACCATTATTTGCAACAGAGGATGGTTATTTTCGAGGCAGCAACCCCAGAAAGTTTCAACTCATGGAATATGACAATCATTTACAAGAAATCTGCAATTGACAAGGGAAAGGATGATTTCAGCCAGCTGGGGAGGCACGCATGAACCGAGAAAAAAAAAAGAGGGAGAAGCAACACTTACATAAGCTAGAATTGACAGTTAGGCTATTTGTCCTTCCAGTCATGAAACTGTGCATTTTTAGACGATTCGAAGGTTTCGAGAAATGCAATAGCTTTGTCCAGCTCTTTCTGCTTTCTTGATTTGTCCCACTTATGTTCTATAGCGAATAATTCAACTACACGAGGCAAGGCACGCCGTGCTGCATCTGTGTCAAGGAAGGCAAGTTGGGATCTTCTAGCAATAAAATCAACATCAGATTCACACTATTCATGGCGGGCACAGAACGCAACTTCTGCTTCTAGAAAAGGGTAACCATGAGCAAGCCGCTTCCCCAAGCTCTCATTCTGAATCCAAAAGGGAGAGAAAGGATTAAGCATTGAGATGAAGGCATAACAAACTATGTTTTAAGGGGATTTGAAAACTCTTTCTAGTGTATGTCATTGCTGACATGCTGAAACAGATCGCACATCAAAGCATAAGCAAATTCCGTTTCATTAAACTGGCGGTGAACAACCACGGAGACGCTGGCAAATCAAACATTCACAATTCTAGACCAATCGAAACGCTATAACAGTAATATCATATCACAATCATCAACAGTCCAACCCCTTCTGTCAGCACAAAACTTATTCATCTAGTCCAACTCCTTCTGTCAGCACAAAACCCAGTCAAGCAGAAACTGAAAAGGAAAACAAACTCATAGTGCCATTTAGGAGCATGAAAAGTTGAAAACAAGGAAACTTACCAGGCTAAATTGTCCAACGAAGAAAGGTCCGTCATCAAATTTCTGAAGAGCCTTTTTTAGGTAATCAAATTCGGCATCTGGGGAATAGTAGGTTACCAATTCAGTCTAACAAATTTATAGAAATTTAATTCGCATAGTATAATCGAAAAATCAGTTAGACTCAAGCTCACCAGCAACTTCGATAGCATCTCCTCCTTTAAATGAACGATAAAACTTTGTATCATAAAGCAGATCACCTCATTTTCTAAACTCATCGAGAGCTTTTTGTCTGTTCCTGTGTGTTTACCTGAAAACAGAATTGAAGGAACATGTTTTAGTTTGAAATGATGGATGACTTATTTGAAAAGAAGGAAAAAAATAATATTCCACTTATCCAGATCAAATAGAATAAGATGAACAACTCTTCAACTTCAACATAGATGAGTAGGCTTCAAGGCCAGCTTTAATTGTACGCTCTCCGAGATTTAAATTGCTCAAGAAATCATTTATACTGCACAAAAGAATAAGGGATCGTTTAGAACTGAAAACCTGCAAGCCTAATTAACAATCTTCAAAGACCATACATATGCACATACCCTCTAAAAGGGGGGATAACAAATCCTTTTTACAGGTCTGAAGATAACAAACTACATAAACTAAAATGTAGGGTGTTCATACTATATACATATGCATAGATTTACCATACATATGCATAGATATACATATAGATGCGTACTTTCTTTGAAATATAAGATTTACCACACTTCATCCAGATTGAGCCGTGTGTCAATTAGAATAGCCCCAGTGATACTCTCAATCAAGTTCCCAAGAACCTAATCCAGAAAACTAAACAATTAGACATTCCCATTTTAAAAAAGAATAACTTGGGGGAAAGGGGATCGTAACTGAAAAAGTCTAAACTCTGATATAGATAACTAAGATATCAACGAAAGTAATGAATGTAACATACCTTGGGACCTTTCTGACCCAACACTAACTTATCAGGGTTCTCCTCGTCCAAGATCACCTTCCGATACTCTTCTATTTAGGTGAGCAAGGTTTCAGAACTAGTTTGAAGGTGTGGATATAGATTTTGTCTCACAACCACTTGGGCAAAGTTTTCATTATTCACAGAAGCTGAACGCAAGTTAGTCAACTTCCTGCAAGATTCAGAATATGTCCCCAAGATCGACTTCCTGCAAAATCCTGCAAGCAAATAAGCAAGTCAGCAGAAGCAAAGATCGATTTCCTTATCAATCGATCTTCGATCGATTGATAAGGAAAACTGTCGGAACGAAACCTCGGCTCGTAAAAATTGATCGACGGTGATCCAGCAAGCAAAGAAGCAAAGTCAGCAGAAGCAAAGATCGATTTCCTTATCAATCGATCTTCGATCGATTGATAAGCATAAGCAACACATGTACACAGAAGCACGTATATTATATCACCAAAACGAATTGCAGCCAGATTTGAGCAACGATTCATGAGATCTGAACAATGAGCTTGTCGTAGGCAATCTTGAACTTCCAAAGCTCCGATTCAGTGGCTCCTTTGATCTGATCTTCAGAGCTCCTGGTTTCTCCATTAAACTGATAAAAACATCTGATGCAACAATATCAAGAGTTGAGAAAGAACGGGATCAGTGGAAAGAGCAAAATCAAGAAAAAGACCAGCAAATCAAGCACCAGCAAAACCATGAAATTGAACCAAAATCAAGCACCAGCAAAATCAAGAAAAAAATAAAAAGACCAGCAAATCAAGCACCAGCAAAATATTAGATCAATTTCCTTATCAATCGATCTTCGATCGATTCATAATTAGAAAGCATACCAGTGAGCAATTAGAAAGCACTGAAACCATTGAAGCCCTAATCGCATTCTCAGTCGAAGATTCGATCGATTGATAATTAGAAAGCATACCAGTGAGCAATTCGTTCGATTGAAGCATTCAATGGTGAGAAATTGTGCAGCCGTCTTCTTCGAACGCAGTTCCTCTTCGCCGACCACCAGTTTTGCCTTCAATGGTGAGAAATCAACTCCGACACGTCAAAAATCGAAGAAAATTTGAGCCGAAAGGCGCAAATTTTCTGTGATTCCAATGTAGTGATTACTAGATTTGAATCTATACTTCAGAATCGACACAGACATGTCAAAAATCGAAGGCGGTTATGATGTGATTGGAGAGTTGATCGATCGGCGAGCAGGTGAGGCAAGATAGGGAGCGCGTAGAAGGGAGAAGAAGTGCAGCGCGTGTGAGATTTGTGGACATTTCACCAATTTATCCCAAAGTGTGGACAAATCACCAATTAGTACAACTTTTTTGGACATTTCACAAACTCCCCCTAAAGTAAATATATAATCTTCAATTGTGTTATTTTTTAGAATGTAAACAAATGTTTGAATCTAGATTAATCATGTTTGTTCTCTTATTAAAAAAGTATTTAAAATATATTTTTATCTTGACTCCAGATTTTATACTTTTTAATAAAAAAAATATTAAATGATAAAAAGCGTACGTATTAAATCCAAAAGAAAGAAACATAGTATAAATTCCATATGTAAATTCAATCCATTTTTATTTTTATTTAATTTATAAAAAAAATAAATATAAATATTGATAATATTTTAATAATTTTTTTAATTTAAAACTTTTAATAATTGAATTGTTTCTCAATATAAAATATGATATATAAAATAAATTAGATTCTCAACAACCATATCAATTACTCCGTATAAATCAACTTTTAATTCCCAGGTAAAAAATGTTTGTAGAGATTATACTTTAAAAATCAAATGTCATATACCGTAATTGACCTATATTAGTTCACTATATGACAAAATGAATTAGAAATCCTTTAGGCTTTAATTGATTATCATCTTGAATTAAAACTCAAATTTGAGTATCTTCCACTATTGAAACGTTGGGTTTTAATTAGTAGTATTAAAATTTAAAAATAGTTGGGTTTTAATTTAAGAGGGGGATAAGGAGGAAGAGATATAAATAATATAGTTTATTAACAAAAGCATGAAAATAATAAATATGTATAACAACTAAATCAAGTTTATATTTGATAGATTATTGATCTAAAAAGATAAGTTTTTTTTCCTAACTATATTGACTTATTAATTGACATGGCCCAAAAATATAATACCACTTTAATCCAGAATATGACACGTAAGCAAAAATAATCCCGTTTTAATCCAGAAAAGTCCGTGGATGCAAGATCGCACCAGAGCCCTTTTCAGGCCTCTGCTTTAGTATTTTACTAGCACATTACCCGTGTGTAACACACGAGATTTGTAAAATATATTATATTGTTTAAAAGATATTATCATAATTTATTTATAAGGCATTATTCTTGAAATCGACTTATGTTACTATTTTATCAAAACACATCCGACAAGTTTAGGATATTTTCAAAATGCCTCTTTTAGATTTATTAAATTAATGTCAAACCTTTAAAACCTTTTCCAAATCCTTTTCCAAATTCGAGTCCAATAATATTATATTTTTAAATCTCAATAATAATAATATTACATCTTTAAATCTCATCAATAATATTATATAATAAATAATATCCAATTTATTTAATATATATTAGATCCCAACAATTTTAAAAGTCATAAATTTATATAATACATAGTCCAATTATTTAATAATTAAGTAAATAGCCGAAAATACCCCAAAATAAGTCTTTAAAACATATTATTCATTTTATGACATTTTAACATATTTTATCATATATATATATAATCCATCCATTTAATATTTATATAAGATATATAAGCAAGTTTTAAACTTTATACCTAATAGAACCGGCCCACTTTTAAAATAAACAAATCTGATTTTCTTAATGAAATAGGCCCAACGCATTAAGAAGATCCGCCCCGAACTTCCAGCCCAAACCGTTTTCATTTCCGGATCCAAGTCAAGTCAAACACAATCCCTTTATAAAAATCCGGTTCACCCCTCTTTGTTTAAAAAAACTGAACCGGACCCATTAAAAGGAAAGAACAAAACCAGGTCGGGGGACTCTTCATCACCTTTGACCCAAGCTCTGGTCGAACACAGGAAAAGGGGAGGAGGAAAGGGAAGCTTTGGCCAGCGACAGTAGCTTGCTCAGACACACAATCCAACACCAAGAAACAGAGATTGAACAATAAAGGGAAGAGGAAGAAGGATGCTCACCGAGAATCTCAGTTCGGAACGCTTGAAATAGCGCGATTTGCCTTGCCGGAGTCGGAATCTTGTCGGAGACGACCAAGGGAGATAGGAGGAGATTAAAGCTCCACCTTTATGCTATTTGGAGGTGGGCGGGAGTGAAGGAAACAAAAAGAAGGTCGTACCGTGATGTTTGAGCGAAAGTAGGGAGAGAAAGGAGGCGTCGGCGGCGGGTGGTTGCTCGGGTTTGCCTGGGCGGCCGGGGAAGGTATCTGCTGCAGCTTGATAGAGGGAGAATGAGATGAGGTGTGGCACATTGTGTCTCTTCTTACTCTTAGAAGAAGAACAGAGTGCTCGGCCTGATTGTGCTTGGCTCGGGCTCCAAGGGTGACGAGCGACGCCAACGACGGGGCTGCTCTAAAAAACAGGGGTGGTGGAGTGTGTTCGGTGGCTCGATGACCCGAAATAAGGGAGCTTGGTGGTGCTGGTGTGGTGTGGTGGCTTGGCTCAAAGAATGGAGGGATGGTGGAGTTGGTGACGGGGAATAGGAGATCGAACAGAGAGAGAATGGGGAAAGGGAGGAGTGTGATGTGTTTGCATTGAAACCAAGCAAAAGAATGGGAGATGGGGATGTCTGAAAGAAGATTGAAAGTGGGAGGGGAGGCTCACGCGGCTACTGCTACTATCGAACAAAAAGGAGAGGAAGAAGACAGCTTTGGCATCTTTGCCTAAAATGGGGGAGGAAAGGATTGAGGAAAGAACAAAGTGGTGTGGATGTTTAGCTAAAATGGGAAATGGAACAACTGTTGTTGGCTCATATATCTGCTGAATTTTGGAAGCCTAAGAGGAGAACTCCTAGTGGTCCCAAAAATCAAATACCCGGAAATTAAATCTCGAAACCCACAATTTTGACCCAATTCCGACTCAATTCAAATTTGAAAATCGAAAAAAATACGCCTCATTGGTTGCTAAAATATAAAATATTTTCACTAGGCTCGCAATAAGAGAGCGTAATCGATCCGAATAATAATAACGAAATTTGAACAACATCCTCACTCTCGGTATAAGAAAGCGGAAATAAAATCCAATTTTTTTAATAAATTCTAAATCTATGCCGGAATCCGCTTTTAAGAAATCCAAATAATATTGGTTGATTGAGGACGAGGATTTTTCAAAATTTTTCGAAGCTTATAAAGATTAAAATAATCACAATTTCATATCTTATAAAATAATAATTTAAAATTTTTCAGTCTTTACATCATCCACCTCTAAAAACAAGTTTCATCCTCGAGACGAAAATCCTTTTCAAAACCGATCAAGCATTTCTCAAAACATAGAACCAAACAAAATCATGCAAAGCCCAAGTCAATTCTATCCTATATCAGTCAACCAAGTTTTCAGAACTCAAGAGGTGGAATCATCCACCTCTAAGGGCTAATCCCATATTCTCTTCCTAGGTTCATCTTTCATAATCGGTTTCAACTATTAATGTCAAGGTATCATCGTGCGCAACAACAATTATCTCAAAAGGTCACGGACTCTCATATATCAACAGGATAAAGCCAAACTATCAAGTGTCATCACGCTAACAAGCATATCAAGGGTGTATCCTACCAATATCATGCAAGCAATTCATCACTCATCAAGAGGCTCATCGCCAATCACATCACATTATCACATATTCTGCACATAACTATCGATCATATAAGCACAATGACATAGAGATAAACATCAAAGCACACGTCTCAAAACAAGGCACCAGGGTGTACTCACCACTAGGTCAAGAGATCAAGAAAATGTCTATGCTAGGCTCCACGTAAGACGCAAGTAGCTCTCCTGAAGATATCTCCACAACTAACCCGAATACTCTTCTCATGACGCTCTATCAAGGAATGATCGGCCTCGCATGAAGGTCAGAATAGTTAAGAAGGTGGCTAGGATCGGAAACATATCGACAAAGTGGAGACAAGAAAGACATCGTGCCCTCCAGCTAAGGACGAGGATAAAGCTAAGCGACAAGCTACCTCTCCAGAACCTCAAAAAGATCAACAACCTAGGGCTTGACTCGCCTATGATGTGCTCCCACATCAAAGAGAATCTCGATCCTTGTCAATGCCTCAAAACTCGTGAACATGCCGTCAGAATCTCGAAGTGAACTGTCTATCTCTGTCGGGAACTATCCTCTCAAGAACTCTATAGAGCCTCGAAATCCATCGAATGAACTCCTTAGCTAGCCTCGAAACACGCCAAGTCTCTTGAATAGCGATTAAGCATGCCTCTCGCACAATTCTCTGCCTCAAGTCCTGGGACCGGTGAGCCCACCACGCTTTCGCTGCGCCGCTCGAGTACTACCTAGCTGACCGTTCTCTTCTCCATGTCGTCGCTCGTCGAAAGTAGCGCAAAACATACTAATCTAACGGAGATAGGGGAGAAATAAAAGCGGACAACCCGAATTCCTTACGGAACAAAACATAGACCAGAACTGACGACGACGAGACTGAAAGACAACATCCCAATCCAAGAACGACGATAGTGCCCTTATGGAATTCTATGAGGTTATAATGCGGCAAGTAAGACACATATCAATCATGAAGCATACTAGTCACGTCAGTACACACTAACATGTACCTATCTTGATGAATAACGACAACACACATTGGTAGCAAGGAACACGATCGAGTTCTACACGGACGTATATATGAGACAATCTAGCCATCTAACATTTCACAATTACGAGACAAGCTCGGCATATTAAGAATCACGTATGCATGAATTCAACAATAGATCTGTGAGGTACAAGCCAGGCAAAACATAGTAATATAACGGGTATCATGTGTAAGGTTGACTACTCATTTTCAACAACATCCCAAGAACATCATATATACCTATCATCAAAATTAATTCAAGTCCAAATCCGTATAAGTCATGGAATCATAAATCGTTTTTGAATCCCTTTTTATGAAATTATATAGCATCACATAAGAATTTAAATCACATGTATAGAACAACCAAAACCGGGTTTGATCAAACTCGAGTCAACGCCCAAAGAAAGGAGAGAACTGGCTCCGGCCAAGAGCCCTGACCTAGTTTTCGTCGCGGCGAATTGGCCGCTCGCCACGGCGAAATCTAGTTCTTCGTCCCTCGCGAGTGATGCCTCCCGCTACGTGCGACAAGCATCATTCTCTTCCTTTGTTCCTAGTCCTTGTTCGTCGCGACGACCATGGTTTCGCCGCGGAGAAACAAGCAACTGTGAGCTCACTTTTGATCTAAATTCGATCATTCCTTTCCCAACTACTCTCATCTTTTCCAGTACCCTTTCCCGACCTCAAACAACTTTTAAAATAATAATCCCAAATAATAATATAACTAACAATTTGATAACCACAAAAAATCATATATATACCTCAAGACTTAATAAAGAATAATTAATTAATTACTCATGTCGGGTACACATAAACAGGTCATATCAACATAGAATCTGATACTAAGATGCTCAAACACGTCATAGCACTATAAGAGGAACACATAGGGGGGGGGGGGGTACAATAACTATCACATCATACGACAACAAGGTCTACATGATAAGATAAGTGTGACATGTAATCACATGATGAGCTATCATCGTAAGGCATGTCCTACATGATCCTAATTGGTCACGACGTGGCACAAGTATAACCAAAGATTACTACTGAGGTGTAAGTTCAACATTAGATCATATTTCATGCGTATGTGCATTTCATCATGTCATAGTATGTAACATGCACCCAACTACTAATTAACACAATTGCTAAATAATCACGCAAGATGTAACATGCATGGTGGCACACAATTACTAATTAACACAAGACTCGCAATTATAGGTGCTCATCAAGA
Organism: Persicaria maculosa; assembly: GCA_963922045.1. NCBI lineage: Eukaryota > Viridiplantae > Streptophyta > Magnoliopsida > Caryophyllales > Polygonaceae > Persicaria > Persicaria maculosa. The sequence continues at coordinate 44,071,572 of OY998257.1, read as the reverse complement.
TAAGCATAGATTGACGATGTGTCCTTGGCAAAATTATAATGTGTGAACCTGGGCATGATTTTAACTATAATAAGGGGTGCGTAGTCGGATGAGGTACAAGCTACTAGAATACAAGACGCATCACAAGAGCATCATATGGTAAGAATAATAATTTATATGAGACACTCACATAAACACGTTATTAGTCATATTAAGCATGCTACTAGGTTGTTTGAGGCATAACATGATAACTAGGTCACCAACATAGAACATGCTCAGATAGTCATAAGATCATATAAAGGGGAACATCATGGTTATCACAACCAATGGCATGTGTACTAGACGATGATACAATTTGAGCATGGGATTATACAAATCATATTTCTAAGGGCTTAGATTTCACATGATACAATAGTGCATGACAAGTCATGGATAGGTGAGAATAAAGTGCATCGAATAACTTCACATAATGGCATGGTGAGTCATAGAGGCTTAAGCAAGGCTACTATTACAATGAGCATCAATGCATATAAGGGGAATACAAGCAAGTACAACATGTGAATCATGCGCACGTCATAATGCAGAACAAGATAATGCTCTTAAGGTGTCATATTACAAGAGAACAATACGCTATATTCATATATATAGCTATATTCATATACATAAAAGTAATCATGCGAGTATCTTACAACTATCATGGCGGGTGTGTTCATGCAAAGGTCAAGATCTCCACATGTGCAAAGATATCGTCTCAAGCAAGGGTGTAATAAGGGATGTAACATGTACGTCATGGTCATATTGAGGTCATTAGAGTATAAGATCAATGATGGCAAGACGATCATCTAAGGTGCTACTAGATTCTAAGATAAAGGGACCAACATAACGTCATGAATGCAATGTTTGCGTACATAAAAGGAGACAATTAGAGCACATATTCTCATGATAAGTTACATTTTAGAAGACATACATCCTATCTGATACTAATAGCATACACGGAATCTAAATACAATGTGGTGTGTGGACATGTAGGGTGTCGACTATTCATCCTTAAAAGCATAAAAGAATATCATGGGGCATGAAAGAACAATATCAGGAGACAAGTAGATAGGCATGATACTAGTCGGAATCACATAAGGCATAATGAGCATCGAGTTGTAACATCAATCATATTTCAATGACATAAGGGATGAATGCCAACACTATCAGGGACCTATTTTAAATAGGAGGAGATCATAAAGCGAGTAGGCCACAAATTTACACAAGCCACAAGTCATGGGTCCTATAGGATACTAATGTCTCAGTGAAAGGTGTAGATGTGCAACATATGATACATGTACATTAAACAACTGAGCACAACATATACAAGAGGTCAAGACAATCATAATGTAATCATATGGAAGCAAGGAAAAAACATAGCGGGGGACAACACGAGCCTAAGATAGTGTGATTTCACATATGTACATGGATACAAGTCAATAAATATCGGTACATGGCATGTATTTAACACAATGATATATCAAGTCATTCAACATAGTAATGCATCAAGTCACGTAAACACAAATAGGGCTACCGTTATAACCAAACAGAGATTTCCTAGGGCAATATCGACTTATCCCCACAGAATCAAAAGCTCATTTCCCGTGGAATGCATGGGTGACTCATTTCGAGAACAAAAAAGGGTTCTCAAATTACTCCCAGAAGAAGATGGCGGAGTTCGTATAGAATCCCATGACAAGGAGAGATCAATTGACCACACGAGAATCGAGGAGGATGACTCCACAAAACAACCCATCTCATCGACTCGGAACCGTTCGAAGTTTGATACTATAGAACACTGACCATCTCGTGGCATGACCTATGGTGTCAAGTACCATACTCCATCATACGCTCAAGTAGTCAATGCACGCAAACCTAATTCCTGGATAAGATTAGATTCCCAATTCCATTTCCCGTAAAAGACGTCAATACCATAACGAATGACTCGATCAGAGTACCAATTGCCAATTGGGACATGGAAGAAGATAGAAGGGGAGGAAATCTGAATGAAACAAATCCATATCTCTCCGCTATCACCAATATTTAACCGAACTTCATCGAACTAGAGACAAAACCAAAAGGAAAGACACCAACAAGTGAATCAGGGAGGAGGCTGCTCTATAAGATAGAAATTCCGACTATACCGAAAGGAAAGGCTCCCTTGCCTATACCACTCACATAGATATGCAACACTCAGTCTAAGTATGGCAACAGATTTCTACTTCTAGCATAATAGCACTCAACACTGAATCAGTCAGTTACAATTATAATGATCTCCTTCGATGGAGATTGTCGTCAAGCCCAATTGATATAAAACACACCAAGCTATCTAATGCCACCCTTCGAGAAGCGACGGACCGGAGGGGCAAATACCTCTCGATCTCTACCTAACTCGCCACTCCAACCACCGCGGTGCAATTCCTTGGAGTCTTCCAGACCCGTCTATAGAGAATAAGCTTCGCCTACCCATTCCCAACTACATCCAATAGGGATGGTCTAGCGCCTTTTCTACCCTTTCGATCCCCTTTGTTTGAATTCTCTTATTTAACAGGCCGAGTTCACTTTTAGTCCATTTGAGTTAGTCATATTTAGTTCATTTTGCCCCTTTAAAACATTTTCAAATCCTTTTGAAATTCATGGGCGGTTTTTCAAACATACACCCGACCCTTGCGTACCCGAATTGCACAACCTGGCTCTGATTACAACTTTGTAACGACCAGGATATAAATACCCGGGTTACGTTTTGAAGGTTGGTTACCTTCCTTCGGATCTTGCAATTCGAGTATGGGTCGAGGTTTCAAACCTCAAAGGATCAGTATTTAAAGTGGGGATTTCGAATTCCAAAATAATCGAAGGGCCACTGTGAACCCTTAAGCTGTCCTAAGACTATATCGCGGAAGTTCATTTTCGAAACTGGTGCAAGCGGAAGTACAACTTGCCACGGCGAGGCCGGGTCAAAACCAAATCATTAAAACATATATTCTGAAATTATATAACCAAATTAGCGGAGTTAGGCAGGTTCTTTGCAATCGCCCGGGGGATTCCCACGCCATAGAAACAAAGAGCACTCATACCTAAAAATAAGTTGTGCGAGCGGGATCAGTCCGAGACCCCCAACACACTCTGTCCCACAAGCAAGTATACACATACGCTATAATAAAGATGCTTTAATGTAGTACGGAAAATTAAATCACACTAGCATGCTCCTAGTTGAAATAATATGCAGAACAACTGTAAAGGCGCCCAAAGAATGCCAAGTGGCATATCCCCATATCTCTGTATTTCCCCTACCCACTCCGAGGTAGGGCGCTCGGCCTTAGCCAAACCGTAACAAATATATTTCCGTACCCACTCCGAGGTAGGGCGCTCGGTCTATGCCGAATTGTAACAGATATATTCCCGTACCCACTCCCAGGTAAGGCGCTCGGTCTATGCCGATCCATATCGGATATATATATATATATATATATATATATATATATATATATATATATATATATATATATATATATAAACCATACTCATCGACTCGATCGGGGACTGAAATGACATAAAACACGAATGCCCCCATGACCCTAGCAAAGACTCTAAGACTCACAGATAACGGCCGTTCTGTTTCGCAATCACATAAAGTATTCAAATGCTCATTCATGTGTGCAATCCTAGCATGATACTACATGGCATGCTTTAATGCTTATACAACACCTAATATGTCATATAATCACAAGCAGGGATTCTCTTTCGAATCTGAGTAAGCCCATAAAGGAACTTACCTGGAGAAGCGCGGAATCGAAGAAATAATCAGCAATAGCAAGCAATCCAATCATGTCACAAATCACCTAGCATATAATATAAGATGTGCATAAGTCTACGTCTAAGTCACACAAGGCGCCCTTAACTGTCGCACATAAGTTCACATAACCATAGAATATCGCATCTTACCATTTCATCCTTATCACCTCAAATCATTTCATCATCTTCCTTATTCATTCCCATCAATCCGCTCATATCGTCACATATTGCCTTATTCTCATATGATCTCAACACATGTCATCACATAATATCATATAACATCTCATCATGGTTCATAATTCAATTCAAGATTCTAACAGATCAAATCATGCTTCAATTCACATACCCAGATATCTTATTCGCATACTTCACATCATGCTTATCAGCTTCACTTGTGTAAGAATGGGCTAAAATGCAAGAAATAGGGTCTGCACAAGTTTTGAGCTAACCATACAGGAATTCGAGCGAAATCGGAGTCAAAAACGGAGAAGCCAAGTGAAGCTGAGCAGAGGTAGAAATCGACCTTCAACATAGATATCGACCTCTGGTGTCGATATCGACCCCCATATTGACGTCAAGATAGACATCGAGTGGAGCTGGACAAGTCGAGCAGAAACAGAGACCTCGATATCGACCTCTGTGGTAGATATCGACCCCTTATCTCGACAGAAGATAGACTCGAGTTCGAGATGCGGATTGGGAAATATATCTTCAAGGAAGCACGGAATTATCTTACACTTTCAAGATAGATGGCAGCTGAAGACTTAGTTATCTTTTTCCTTTAAAGTTTTATCAAAATAAAAGACCTATCCTAATTGTTCGGATAGAGTTCATAGTTTAGATAGGAGTTACAATCCTTGGATAGCGAGGATTAGTAGCCTATAAATAAAGCCCTAGGGGGCTGGCATTCAATCATCTTTTCAACAATCTTTCAATCCAAGGAAGCAAGACAATCAATAGAGTTAGAGTTAGAGAGAAGTTTTAGGGTTTGACGTTTACGAAAGTTGACGTTGAGTTGTAAAGCTTCGGAGTTTATTTTAATGCAAGTTTCTTCTTTTTAATCAACAAAGAGTTCCATGATGAGAAGCGAGTAGTCCCCCCAGCTCTTAGGGTCGGGGTGAGCCCGACGTTAGCCATGCGCGCTTGAGGTAAGTATTAGATGTTGATATCGTTGTGTCTATCTCTCCTCCTACGATTCTATGTTTAGTCCTAATCGAAAGAAAAGGGATTCATGCTAACAACTTGAGTTATAAACATCAAATTGGTAGAGACAATTAGGTTTATTTGCAAAAGTAATCCTAAGAGTTGGTGTACGGCGAAAGCTTGTCCCTCGGGTGAAATAGCGCAATTGTCCATCTTATTTATCTTATCGCATGCATTGGTTAACGTTGTGGTAAACCCTAATCCTAGGAGTTGTTTCTTTTACATAGTTTAATTCACATAAACCACTGTTATTTCTGTTCATCCCTTCGCATCCATTCTTAAATCTTCGGCCCTTCTTTGCCGACGAAGAACTAACCCACTGCAGGAAGACATCGATATCGACCCCAGACATCGATTTTGACCCTACTGTATCGACTGGCAGTCTTCTGAGCCAGTCGATTTCGTGACTGACATCGATATCGACCCTTTCCAGTCAATATCGACCACTTGTTTTTTGTTTCTGCAGGTCTTTTGTTGCAGAAAACATTGACAGCCGAGGTCGACATCGAGGCCCAAGGTCGAAATCGAGGCTTCTGCTCGACGCAGACTTGAGATTTCCAAAGCTACTAGGATCCCGCTGACACGCCTCCTCGTGGATCGATCCTGACTACCCTTCCACTACAACGGGAGGAAGTCTTGTAATTATTTGCATAGGCTAGGAGTTGGTTTACGTTTATTACATCTTTATTATTTGTAATTACTCAACATATCAAGCCTCCTCCTAACGACAAATTGGTGCCGTTGCCGGGGAGGCAATCAATCGCGCCCTAGTAGTCTATCTCACGTCTCTATCTAGATTGGCTTTGCAGGTGTATGCGACGCGCTGATCGCCCACCTGAATTTGAAGGAGTAAACGACCCTGAGCGTTATTTCCATCTAAGGGCCCAAGCTCAAAGAATCATGGCGGACAACGCGAACCAGGTTGAACTTATTGAGCAACTAAGGAAGCAGGTTGAGGACCTAACGACTAGAGAGGCGGCACTTAAGGAGCGTGCGGATAGGGAGGCGGAAGGCCAGAGGCAAATAGAAGCCCAAATCAATGCCCTCCCTAGGAATGCCAAACAATATATGCACCCCGCTCTCACAGTGCCTGAATCAGCAATTCTTATCCCTACCTCTAATTTTGAAATAAAACCTAACTTCCTAACTGAGATTAGAAGGCACCAATATGAAGGAAAACCTAACGAATGCCCTATGGCACATATTTCAACCTTCTTAGACCTTTGTGATACTATTGCGGATGGACGAAGTCTTGAATATGTCCAACTAAAAGCCTTTCGATGGTCTCTTACAGGGAAAGCATTGCAGTGGTTGGAAAGCTTAGCCCCAAGATCGCTCCGCACCTGGAATGAAGTCAAGGACGCGTTCCTCAACAAGTTTTTTCCTCCTTCTAAGACGGCGTTGATCCGACAGAAAATCACGGCTTTTAAACAAAAGCCTGGTGAGGCTCTGGCGACTATTTGGGAAAGGTTTAAGGACCTACTATGATCATGCCCGACGCATGGCCAACCACCGTATGTAATTCAGGAGATCATATACAATGCTATTCACGTTGCAACTAAGGAGAGGATCAACACCTACACCTCCTATGGCTACCTTGAACTCGCTCCACAAGAGGCTTGGGAGACCATAGAGAGGTTGGTGGAGTTTGACAACACATATGGGACTCCTGAGGCTTCCGACACATCATCATCGTCGACGCCTGCCCCATCTATGCCCTTATATGAACCCTCCAATGTAATCGATCCGGGTGTGAAGGAGCAATTCCATAGAGATCAACTTCGAAAGCTCCAAAATCAAGTGAGGTTCCTTTCAGCGAACCAAGATTGCATTGAATGTGGATCGCAGCGGCACACCACCGTCGAGTGACCCCATGCCAAACAAGTACACCTAGCGGAGACTCACCAAGAGGCGCGCTACATGAGGGGCCCCAATCACTAATATTAGGGAGACCAAAGGTTCCATCAACCATAAAGGAACCAGGTTAACCCTAGGGACCCTCCGCCTTATAGAGATCCTGGGCACCCGGAGAGGGACCAACGAAAGGATGATCTTCAACTTGTGCTGGATGAAATCAGGCGGAATCAAGCTAAGAATGATCAATCCAACAATGCCATCCATTCTCAACTCAATCACCTTACCACAAGGATTGGGGAGATGGATATTTGGAAGAAGAAGAACGTAGAGACCCAACTGGGTCAATTGGCGGCACAAATCCCTAGACCGTCCGGAACACTCCCTGGGCAACCCACTACAAATCCTAAGGGACAATCCGGGACGGGCCATGTCGTAGCCATGCAATTAAGGAGTGGCAACAAAGTACAAAAGCCACGAACGGAATTGGAGAAAGCAGCAGACCCAGTCGACATCGACAGACCAGTCGATGTCGAGGACAAGGTCGATATCGACCCCCAGGTCGACCCCCAGGTCGATATCGAGGCCACTGCAGAGCCATCAGAGCCACAACAGAGGTCGACATCGACCATTCCAGTCGATATCGACCAGAGCCCAGTCGACATCGATGTCCAGCAGGCCCCTCCGACCACCGTTTTGGCCCCTCCGACAAAGAAGACGTTGCCCTGTCCTTACAAAGCATTGGAGGATCCCACCAAAGGTAAGTTTAGGCGCTTTGTAAAAATACTTCAAGGACTTAACGTTACTATCCCTCTTATAGAAGCCCTAAGCGAGATGCCTGCCTATGTGCGATTCCTGAAAGACATCCTGAGCAAGAAGAGATCCATGGCAGAGATCGCAGAGGAGTGCTCAAAGATGGACTTCCCTGAGAAGAAGAGTGATCCAGGGAAGTTTGCAATCACCGTGGGACTTGGCCAACATCGCTATAAAGCCCTATGTGACCTAGGGGCAAGTGTAAGTCTCATGCCTCTCTCTATTTGGCAAAAGGTGAACATTGGTGCCCTTGAACCTGTGGACATGAAACTTTATATGGCTGACAACTCATTCGTCAAGCCCACATGTATAGTGGATGACGTTCTTGGAGATGCCTGAAGATCCCGTAGTGCCTATTATACTTGGTAGGCCTTTCTTAGCTACTGCTGATGCCAATATCAATGTACGTCGGGGATTACTAACCTTTACTATTGGGAACGAAGTAATAGAATTCTCTTTCAACCCGACCATGAGCGAAACGAAGCACCTGGAGCAAGTTATCCTTTCACCGGCTAAGGAGAAGCTTAGAAAATTTTTGTTGGCGAGGACGAAAACAGCAAGCAGGGTCGACATCGACTGGAACCAGTCGATATTGACTAAAAACATCAAAATCGACCCCCCTTGGTCGAAATCGAGTATGCCAGATCACTGCCAGAAGCTTAAGTATGGGGTCAACGAGGTCGATATCGACCCCCACATGTCGACATCGACCAAAGCTCTCAAAATCGACCCTCCTTGGTCGAAATCGACTGCCCCTCAGCCCGAAGATTTCTGTTTCGGGCCCAAACAGGTAAGCCCAGGTATGACTCCCAACCCTCCTCCGTCCATTCTTGATAAATCAATTAAGCAAACTATTGATAATTCAACTAAAGAGAGGGTAAAAGCTCCATGGTTTGCCTATATTGCTAAAGTTAGGTCAAGAAAGAGAAGGAAAGCGCCCAAAGAAGAACCTAACAATGAAGAAGCCTTGGTTGCCGAGCTTAGCTACTACCAAAAGGACCTAGATGATCCAGGAGAAGGCTCAAGCTCGAAGGGTCCCTACATAAAAGGGTCGTGAAGAATTAACGAAGAAGTCGGCCTAGCGACTCAAAACTCTAGAGCATGTACATAAAACCTTTAAATTTTTTCATAGATGGTTTTTAGGTCTTTTGTTTTTTTTTTTTAACTTTTAAAACTTAGATAATTCGTGCTTTATCTATATTTCTAACCAAGATTTCAGGTTTCTAAGCAAAAAGGAACGACGAATAAGAAAAGAAGCTTCTGCAAAGGCAGTCGAAATCGACCAGGCCAGTCGAAATCGACCCCCCTAGGGTCAAGCCACCTCCTGGAGTCGACATCGAGGACTCAGGAGCGAAAAGGAGAGGTCGATATCAACCCTAATACTCGATATCGACCCCAATCAGGCAGCCCTTATCTTCATTTTCTTCCTCGACTTCGACAGATGCAGTCGACATCGACCACTGACCTAGATATCGACTTCTGGCATCAACCCAACCTGAAATCGACCTGAATCCGCAGGTTGCACTGTGAGTTTCTCTCTACTCTTGTTCTTCTTTTTAATACAGTGAGGACACTGTATATTTTAAGTATGGGGTGGGGGAAAAACATGTCTTATGTTCATAACTTGGTTTTCTTCTTCGCATTGCATTCATGTTTAAATTTTTGTTCTTAGTTTTACTTTTATAAAATGTCAAAAAATCCAAAAAAATAGAAAAATGTCAAAAATACAAAAAAAATGCATGTTTACTTTTTAAGTTTATTTTTAAACCCTACTTAGATGTCCTTTGATGAAAACTCAATAGCTGACATGATCATGTAAATCCTATGACATATTTGGATGGTTTAGCCTAAGTCCTTCAAATTTTTATGTAGATTGTGAACTTGTGATGAAATTGAGCACATATGATCCTAGGCTAAAAAGCAAATCCAACAAAAATTGTCCTTGTGAGAATTTTGGCCTATAGGGAGAACATCAAAAATCCCTCCGCTTTCTTGACTGAATTTACTCTTCCTATGCATCTCTAAATGTTGTGATAGTTATTCAAAGCCAATACATATATATGTCTATGTTTACGAGAATTAAATGATGGAGGCATCTTTTAAGCCATTTTTATCCTCTCTTTACCTACCCTGCATTATCCCTGCTTGAAGCCAGAACATTAGCCTGAGCCTGAAATTGCAAACTCCACAAAATTATCCCTAGCCGAATTGAGCCTGACCCCCATTTGGGAATTGAGACTTACATTGGCTGGACTAATGCCTTGTGGAAAGAAAAGAGCATAATGTCCAGTTTTGAGCAAGGAAATTATGGGTTGGTACATATTTGCATTTTGTCATATTTTGTAAAAGGATTTTTTGGCTCACCATATAAATGCACATATTTTTAATATTTATTTATTATTTTCGAAAAAAAAATCCGAAAAAAATAGAGATGTATATATATATATATAGGGTGTGGTTCGGGTGTGCACACCCCTTACGGTGTGCACTGTGCACAAATATTATTCGGTGAAATGTGAAACATTATTTGGTGAAATTTGAAGCATTATTCGGTGAAATATGAAACATTCTACCAAATACTGTTATGTTTTTTTCCATTTAGTTCAGATGAAAACGTCTCAATTCCACTGAATAATTTATAACATTCTACCGAATAATATTTAGTTTTTTTATTCATCCATTTCAAATAAAAGAAACCTCAATTCCCTAAACAATACTTACAATATATATGAAATGTTTTAAATTTTACCAAATAATGTTTCACCTTCCCCTAAACAATACTCACATTTCACCGAATAATGCTTCAAATTTCACCGAATAATGTTTCACATTTCACCGAATAATATTTGTGCACAGTGCACACCCTAAGACATGTGCACAAATGATCCATACACTATATATATAGTGCATGAGCCAAAATCCTTATGTCCTTTATTTCATACAAGTGTTATATTTTTGAGAGGTATATTAGAGTTCAAAAGAAGGGTTGATAGGATGGTTTACATCTTTTAGTGCATCTTTAGAGCATATTATATAAAGATGAGTTGAGAAAGAGCATTATAGGAGATTGAGCTTGGAAAGTGTAACATGGAAGAGTTATGGTTTGGATATTGCAAGTGTTGAGATTTAGGAGTCTTGATTCCCGAATTATAAAAGCACCACATAGCCAAATAATTCCATACCATAATTTTATACCAAGCCCCATTACAATCCTGCCGAATAGAGTCTTCTTTGAAGTCTTCCATTGAGCGAAAGTCCTCCTGATGGTTCTTATTGCATTTTCATAATTGGTTGCGAAGTGGATTGTTATAAATTGCAATGTTTATGAGATTGTATATGGAATTGAGTTGGATCAAAATTGCATATGGATCGCCTAAATATGAGGTTGGATCGAAATTGCATAGGAGGTTGGAGCGAAAGTCCTCCTGATGGTTCTTATCACTATCCCTGTGAGGTTGGATCGAAATTGCATATGCCTATGGATCGCCTAAATATGTGCTATGACGTTAAATTCACTTGCTTTGCTTTGCTACCGCTTATGATGTTGCTTTTGACAAGGGCGAAGACTTGAAGGGTGTGTTGTAGGTATTGGTTATTGCTTGGTTATTGCTTGAGGACAAGCAACTCTAAGTATGGGGTGTTTTGATATACATATTTGTACTTCTTTTTATTGCATCTTTTGACTTCATATTTCATTCGATTTCCAAAGAAAAGGTCCAAAAGGGTGAAAACTTGTGTAAGAATGGGCTAAAATGCAAGAAATAGGGACTGCACAAGTTTTGAGCTAACCATGCAGGAATTCGAGCGAAATCGGAGTAAAAAACGGAGAAGCCAAGTGAAGCTGAGCAGAGGTAGAAATCGACCTTCAACATAGATATCGACCTCTGGTGTCGATATCGACCCCCATATCGACCTCAACATAGACATCAAGTGGAGCTGGACAAGTCGAACAGAAACAGAGACCTCGATATCGACCTCTGTGGTCGATATCGACCACTTATCTCGACAGAAGATAGACTCGAGTTCGAGATGCGGATTGGGAACTATATCTTCAAGGAAGCACGGAATTATCTTACACTTTCAAGATAGATGGCAGCTGAAGACTTAGTTATCTTTTTCCTTTAAAGTTTTATCAAAATAAAAGACCTATCCTAATTGTTCGGATAGAGTTCATAGTTTAGATATGAGTTACAATCCTTGGATAGCGAGGATTAGTAGCCTATAAATAAAGCCCTAGGGGGCTGGCATTCAATCATCTTTTCAACAATCTTTTAATCCAAAGACGCAAGGCAATCAATAGAGTTAGAGTTAGAGAGAAGTTTTAGGGTTTGACGTTTGCGAAAGTTGACGTTGAGTTGTAAAGCTTCGGAGTTTATTTTAATGCAAGTTTCTTCTTTTTAATCAACAATGAGTTCCATGATGTGAAGCGAGTAGTCCCCCAAGCTCTTAGGGTCGGGGTGAGCCCGACGTTAGCCATGCGCGCTTGAGGTAAGTATTAGATGTTGATATCATTGTGTCTATCTCTCCTCCTACGATTCTATGTTTAGTCCTAATCGAAAGAAAAGGGATTCATGCTAACAACTTGAGTTATAAACATCAAATTGGTAGAGACAATAAGGTTTATTTGCAAAAGTAATCCTAAGAGTTGGTGTACGGCAAAAGCTTGTCCCTCGGGTGAAATAGCGCAATTGTCCGTCTTATTTATCTTATCGCATGATTGGTTAACGTTGTGGTAAACCCTAATCCTAGGAGTTGTTTCTTTTACATAGTTTAATTCACATAAACCATTGTTATTTCTGTTCATCCCTTCTCATCCATTCTTAAATCTTCGGCCCTTCTTTGCCGACGAAGAACTAACCCACTACAGGAAGACATCGATATCGACCCTAGACGTCGATATCGACCACTAAGTTCGTCGACAGTTTTCTGAGTCGACGACGATCATCGCTGCGGAGGTTGCTGAAAACATTGACAGCCGAGGTCGACATCGAGGCCCAAGGTCGAAATCAAGGCTTCTGCTCGACGCAGACTTGAGATTTCCAAAGCTACTAGGATCCCGCTGACACGCCTCCTCGTGGATCTATCCTGAGTACCCTTCCACTACAACGGGAGGAAGTCTTGTAATTATTTGCATAGGCTAGGAGTTGGTTTACGTTTATTACATCTTTATTATTTGTAATTACTCGACATATCAAGCCTCCTCCTAACGACAATTATATAATAAATAATATCCCATTTATTTAATATATATTAGATCCCAACAATTTTAAAAGTCATAAATTTATATAATACATAGTCCAATTATTTAATAATTAAGTAAATAGCCAAAAATACCCCAAAATAAGTCTTTAAAACATAATATTTATTTTATGACATTTTAACATATTTTATCATATATATATATATATAATCCATCCATTTAATATTTATATAAGATATATAAGCAAGTTTTAAACTTTATATCCAATAGAACCGGTCCACTTTCAAAATAAACAAATTTGATTTTCTTAATGAAATAGGCCCAAAGCATTAAGAAGATCCGGCCCGAACTTCCAACCCAAACCATTTTCATTTCCGGATCCAAGTCAAAGCAAACCCAATCCCTTTATAAAAAACCGGTTCACCCCTCTTGTTTTAAAAAAACTAAACCGGACCCATTAAAAGGAAAAAACAAAACCAGGTCAGGGGACTGTTCATCACCTTCGACCCAAGCTCTGGTCGAACACAGGAAAAGGGGAGGAAGAAATGGAAGGTTTGGCCGATGACAGTAGCTTGCTCAGACACACAATCCAACACCAAGAAACAGAGATTGAACAATAAAGGGAAGAGGAAGAAGGATGCTCACCGAGAATCTCAGCTCGGAACGCTTGAAATCGCGCGATTCGCCTCACCGGAGTCGAAATCTTGTCGGAGACGACCTAGGGAGAGTGAGAGGAATTAAAGCTCCACCTTTATGCTATTTGGAGATGGGCGGGAGTGAAGGAAACGAAAAGAAGGTCGTACCGTCATGTTTGAGCGAAAACAGGGAGAGAAAGGAGGCGTCGGCGGCGAGTGGTTGCTCGGGTTTGCCTGGGCCACCGGGGAAGGTATCTGCTGCAGCTTGATAGAGGGAGAATGAGATGAGGTGGGGCACGGTCTGTCTCTTCTTGCTCTTCAAAGAAGAACAGAGTGCTCGGCCTGGTTGTGCTCGGCTCGGGCTCCAAGGGTGACGAGTGACGCCAACGACGGGGCTGCTCTCAAAAAACAGGGGTGGTGGAGTGTGTTCAGTGGCTCGATGACCCGAAATTAGGGAGCTTGGTAGTGCTGGTGTGGTGTGGTGGCTTGGCTGAAAGAATGGAGGGAAGGTGGAGTTGGTGACGGGGAATAGGAGATCGAATAGAGAGAGAATGGGGAAAGGGAGGAGTGTGGTGTGTTTGCATTGAAACCAAATTAGCGGAGTTAGGCAGGTTCTTTGTAATCGCCCGGGGGATTCCCACGCCATAGAAACAAAGAGCAATCATACCTATAAACATGTTGTGCGAGTGGGATCAGACCGAGATCCCCAACACACTCTGTCCCACAAGCAAGTATACACATACGCTATAATAAAGATGCTTTAATGCAGTACGGAAATTTAAATCACACTAGCATGCTCCTAGTTGAAATAATATGCAGAACAACTGTAAAGGCGCCCAAAGAATGCCAAGTGGCATATCCCCATATCTCTGTATTTCCCCTACCCACTCCGAGGTAGGGCGCTCGGCCTTAGCCGAACCGTAACAAATATATTCCCGTACCCACTCCGAGGTAGGGCGCTCGGTCTATGCCAAACCGTAACAGATATATTCCCGTACCCACTCCGAGGTAGGGCGCTCGGTCTATGCCAAACCGTATCAGATATATATATAAATCATACTCATCGACTCGATCGGGGACCGAAATGGTATAAAACACGAATGCCCCCATGACCCTAGCAAAGACTCTAAGACTCACAGATAACGGCCGTTCTGTTTCGCAATCACATAAAGTATTCAAATGCTCATTCATGTGTGCAATCCTAGCATGATACTACATGGCATGCTTTAATGCTTATACAACACCTAGTATGTCATATAATCACAAGCAGGGATTCTCTTTCGAATCTGAGTAAGCCCATAAAGGAACTTACCTAGAGAAGCGCAGAATCCAAGAAATAATCAGCAATAGCAAGCAATCCAATCATGTCACAAATCACCTAGCATATAATATAAGATGTGCATAAGTCTACGTCTAAGTCACACAAGGCGCCCTTAACTGTCGCACATAAGTTCACATAACCATAGAATATCGCATCTTAACATTTCATCCTTATCACCTAACCTCATTTCATCATCTTCCTTATTCATTCCCATCAATCCGCTCATATCGTCACATATCGCCTTATTCTCGTATCATCTCAACACATGTCATCACATAATATCATATAACATCTCATTATGCTTCATAATTCAATTCAAGATTCTAACATATCAAATCATGCTTCAATTCACATATACCGATATCTTATTCGCATACTTCACATCATGCTTATCAGAATAAGATATCACCGTAAATTATATATATCATAACATTTCATAGCAATATGAACATATCATAATTTATATACACACAAGGTAGACAAGTAAGTCAGTTTTCCAAGATTTTCCAAAGCTCTTTAATTCTCAAGTTAGATCAATTCGTCATTCAAAACACTTCTTATGTTATTCGCGACCCAAAATCCATTTATAAGGCATTATTCTTGAAATCGACTTATGTTACTATTTTATCAAAACACATCCGACAAGTTTAGGATATTTCCAAAATACCTCTTTTAGATTTATTAAATTAATGTCAAACCTTTAAAACCTTTTCCAAATCCTTTTCCAAATTCGAGTCCAATAATATTAAATTTTTAAATCTCAATAATAATAATATTACATCTTTAAATCTCATCAATAATATTATATAATAAATAATATCCCATTTATTTAATATATATTAGATCCCAACAATTTTAAAAGTCATAAATTTATATAATACATAGTCCAATTATTTAATAATTAAGTAAATAGCCGAAAATACCCCAAAATAAGTCTTTAAAACATATTATTCATTTTATGACATTTTAACATATTTTATCATATATATATATAATCCATCCATTTAATATTTATATAAGATATATAAGCAAGTTTTAAACTTTATACCCAATAGAACCGGCCCACTTTCAAAATAAACAAATCTGATTTTCTTAATGAAATAGGCCCAAAGCATTAACCAGATCCGGCCCGAACTTCCAGCCCAAACCGTTTTCATTTTCGGATCCAAGTCAAAGCAAACCCAATCCCTTTATAAAAAACCGGTTCACCCCTCTTTGTTTAAAAAAACTGAACCGGACCCATTAAAAGGAAATTTCACGGAAAGCTTTTCGCGCAGAAAGCTCATATTATAACCTATACACTATATAAACATCTTTCGGACACATTTGGCGAAAACAACACAATTTTAGATGATAAAGAAAGGTGACACCGATATGGTCACTTTTGGTCTGAAAATTTCAAGGAAAGCTTTTCGCGCACAAAGCTCACATTATAACCTATACACTATATAAACATCTTTGTGACAAATTTGAGCGAAAACAATACAGTTTTGGATGACAAAGAAATGTGACGCCGATATGGACACTTTTCGTTCGAAAATTTCACGGAAAGCTTTTCACGCAAAAAGCTCATCTTATAATATATACACCATATAAACATGTTTGGGACACATTTGAGCGAAAACAACAAAGTTTTCGTGGATAAAGAAAGGTGACGCCGACACTCTCACTTTTGGACCGAAAATTTCACGGAAAGCTTTTCGCGCAGAAAGCTCATATTATAACCTATACACCATATAAACATGTTTGGGACACATTTGGGCGAAAACAACACAGTTTTGGATGATAAAGAAAGGTGACGCTGATGTGGTCACTTTTGGTCCGAAAATTTCACGGAAAGCTTTTCGCGCACAAAGCTCACATTATGACCTATACACCATATAAACATGTTTGGGACACATTTGAGCGAAAACCACAAAGTTTTGGTGGATAAAGAAAGGTGACACCGATATGGTCACTTTTGGACCGAAAATTTTACGGAAAGCTTTTCGCACACAAAGCTCACATTATGACCTATACACCATATAAACATGTTTGAGACACATTTGAGCGAAAACAACACAGTTTTAGATGATAAAGAAAGGTGACGCCGATATGGTGATTTTTGGACCGAAGATTTAACGGATACCTTTTCGCGCACAAATCTCACATTATCCCATATACACCATATAAACATGTTTGGGACACATTTGAGCGAAAACAACACAATTTTGGTTGATAAGAAAAGGTTATGCCGATATGGTCACTTTTGGACCGAAAATTTCACGGAAAGCTTTTCGCGCAGAAAGCTCACATTATAACCTATACACCATATAAACATGTTTGGGACACATTTGAGCGAAAACAACACAGTTTTGGTGGATAAAAAAAGATGATGCCGATATGGTCACTTTTGGTCCGAAAATTTCACGAAAAGCTTTTCGCGCACAAAGCTCACATTATAACCTATACACCATATAAACATGTTTGGGACAAATTTGAGCGAAAACAACACAGTTTTTGATTATAAAGAAAGAGTACGCTGATATGGTCACTTTTCGACCGAAAATTTCACGGAAAACTATTTGCGCAAAAAGCTCCCATTATGATCTATACACCATATAAACATTTTTTGGACACATTTGAGCGAAAACAACACAGTTTTGGTGGATAAAGAAAGGTGACGCCGATACGGTCACTTTTGGACCGAAAATTTCAGGGAAAGCTTTTCGCGCAGAAAGCTCATATTATAACCTATACACCATATAAACATGTTTGGGACACATTTGGGCGAAAACAACACAGTTTTGGATGATAAAGAAAGGTGACGCCGATATGGTCACTTTTGGTCCGAAAATTTCAAGGAAAGCTTTTCGCGCACAAAGCTCCCATTATAACCTATACACCATATAAACATCTTTGGGACACATTTGAGCGAAAACCACAAAGTTTTGGTGGATAAAGAAAGGTGACGCGGATATGGTCAATTTTGGACCGAAAATTTCACGGAAAGCTTTTCACGCACAAAGCTCACATTATGACCTATGCACCATATAAACATGTTTGAGACACATTTGAGCGAAAACAACAAGGTTTTGGATGATAAAGAAAGGTGACGCCGATATGATCACTTTTGGACCGAAGATTTAACGGATAGCTTTTCGCGCACAAATCTTACATTGTCACCTATACACCATAGAAACATGTTTGGGACACATTTGAGCGAAAACAACACAATTTTGGTGGATAAAGAAAGGTGACGCCGATATGGTCACTTTTGGACCGAAAATTTCACGGAAAGCTTTACGCGCAGAAACCTCACATTATAACCTATACACCATATAAACATGTTTGGGACACATTTGAGCGAAAACAAAACAGTTTCGGTGGATAAAGAAAGATGACGCCAATATGGTCACTTTTGCTCTGAAAATTTCACGGAAAACGTTTCGCGCAGAAAGCTCACATTATAACCTATACACCATATAAACATGTTTGGGACAAATTTGAGCAAAAACAACACAGTTTTTGATTATAAAGAAAGAGTACGCTGATATGGTCACTTTTCGACCGAAAATTTCACGGAAAACTATTCGCGCAAAAAGTTCCCATTATGATCTATACACCATATAAACATGTTTGGGACACATTTGAGCGAAAACAACACAGTTTTGGTGGATAAAGAAAGGTGACGCCGATACGGTCACTTTTGGACCGAAAATTTCAGGGAAAGCTTTTCGCGCAGAAAGCTCATATTATAACCTATACACCATATAAACATGTTTGGGACACATTTGGGCGAAAACAACACAGTTTTGGATGATAAAGAAAGGTGACGCCGATATGGTCACTTTTGGTCCGAAAATTTCAAGGAAAGCTTTTCGCGCACAAAGCTACCATTATAACCTATACACCATATAAACATCTTTAGGACACATTTGAGCGAAAACCACAAAGTTTTGGTGGATAAAGAAAGGTGACGCGGATATGGTCAATTTTGGACCGAAAATTTCACGGAAAGCTTTTCACGCACAAAGCTCACATTATGACCTATGCACCATATAAACATGTTTGAGACACATTTGAGCGAAAACAACAAGGTTTTGGATGATAAAGAAAGGTGACGCCGATATGATCACTTTTGGACCGAAGATTTAACGGATAGCTTTTCGCGCACAAATCTTACATTGTCACCTATACACCATAGAAACATGTTTGGGACACATTTGAGCGAAAACAACACAATTTTGGTGGATAAAGAAAGGTAACGCCGATATGGTCACTTTTGGACCGAAAATTTCACGGAAAGCTTTACGCGCAGAAACCTCACATTATAACCTATACACCATATAAACATGTTTGGGACACATTTGAGCGAAAACAAAACAGTTTCGGTGGATAAAGAAAGATGACGCCAATATGGTCACTTTTGCTCTGAAAATTTCACGGAAAACTTTTCGCGCAGAAAGCTCACATTATAACCTATACACCATATAAACATGTTTGGGACAAATTTGAGCAAAAACAACACAGTTTTTGATTATAAAGAAAGAGTACGCTGATATGGTCACTTTTCGACCGAAAATTTCACGGAAAACTATTCGCGCAAAAAGTTCCCATTATGATCTATACACCATATAAACATGTTTGGGACACATTTGAGCGAAAACAACACAGTTTTGGTGGATAAAGAAAGGTGACGCCGATACGGTCACTTTTGGACCGAAAATTTCAGGGAAAGCTTTTCGCGCAGAAAGCTCATATTATAACCTATACACCATATAAACATGTTTGGGACACATTTGGGCGAAAACAACACAGTTTTGGATGATAAAGAAAGGTGACGCCGATATGGTCACTTTTGGTCCGAAAATTTCAAGGAAAGCTTTTCGCTCACAAAGCTACCATTATAACCTATACACCATATAAACATCTTAGGGACACATTTGAGCGAAAACCACAAAGTTTTGGTGGATAAAGAAAGGTGACGCGGATATGGTCAATTTTGGACCGAAAATTTCACGGAAAGCATTTCACGCACAAAGCTCACATTATGACCTATGCACCATATAAACATGTTTGAGACACATTTGAGCGAAAACAACAAGGTTTTGGATGATAAAGAAAGGTGACGCCGATATGATCACTTTTGGACCGAAGATTTAACGGATAGCTTTTCGCGCACAAATCTCACATTGTCACTTATACACCATATAAATATGTTTGGGACACATTTCAGCGAAAACAACACAATTTTGGTGGATAAAGAAAGGTGACGCCGATATGGTCACTTTTGGTCTGAAAATTTCACGGAAAGCTTTTTATGCAGAAAGCTCACATTATAACCTATACACTATATAAACATGTTTGGGACAAATTTGAGCGAAAACAACACAGTTTTAGATGATAAAGAAAGAGGACGCTCATATGGTCACTTTTCGCCCGAAAATTTCACGAAAAATTGTTTGCGCAAAATGTTCCCATTATGATCTATACACCATATAAACATGTTTGGGACACATTTGAGCGAAAACAACACAATTTTGGTGGATAAAGAAAGGTGACGCCGATATGGTCACTTTTGATCCGAAAATTTCATGTAAAGCTTTTGGCGCACAAAGCTCATATTATGACCTATACATCATATAAACATGTTTGGGACACATACGAGCGAAAACCACAAAGTTTTGGTGGATAAAGAAAGGTGACGCCGATATGGTCACTTTTGGACTGAAAATTTCAAGGAAAGCTTTTCGCGCCCAAAGCTCACATTATGACCTATACACCATATAAACATGTTTGAGACACATTTGAGCGAAAACAACACAGTTTTGGATGATAAAGAAAGGTGACGCCGATATGGTCACTTTTGGACCGAAGATTTCACGGATAGCTTATCGCGCACAAATCTCACATTATCACCTTTACACCATATAAACATGTTGGGGACACATTTGAGCGAAAACAACACAATTTTGGTTGATAAAGAAAGGTGACGCCGATATGGTCACTTTTGGACCGAAAATTTCACGGAAAACTTTTCGCGCAGAAAGCTCACATTATAACCTATACACCATATAAACATGTTTGGGACACATTTGAGCGAAAACAACAAAGTTTTGGTAGATAAAAAAAGATGATGTCGATATGGTCACTTTTGGTCCGAAAATTTCACGAAAAGCTTTTCGCGCACAAAGCTCACATTATAACCTATACACCATATAAATATGTTTGGGACAAATTTGAGCGAAAACAACACAGTTTTGGATGACAAAGAAATGTGACGCCGATATGGACACTTTTCGTCCGAAAATTTCGCGGAAAGCTTTTCGCGCAAAAAGCTCATCTTATAATCTATACAGTATATAAACATGTTTGGGACACATTTGAGCGAAAACAACACATTTTTCGTGGAGAAAGTAATGTGACGCATATACGGTCACTTTTGGACCGAAAATTTCACGGAAAGCTTTTCGCGCAGAAAGCTCATATTATAACATATACACCATATAAACATGTTTCGGACACATTTGGCGAAAACAACACAGTTTTGGATGATAAAGAAAGGTGATGCAGATATGGTCACTTTTGATCTGAAAATTTCAAGGAAAGCTTTTCGCGCACAAAGCTCACATTATAACCAATACACCATATAAACATCTTTGGGACACATTTGAGCGAAAACCACAAAGTTTTGGTGGATAAAGAAAGGTGACGCGGATATGGTCACTTTTGGACCGTAAATTTCACGGAAAGCTTTTCACGCACAAATCTTACATTGTCACCTATACACCATAGAAACATGTTTGGGACACATTTGAGCGAAAACAACACAATTTTGGTGGATAAAGAAAGGTGACGCCGATATGGTCACTTTTGGACCGAAAATTTCACGGAAAGCTTTTCGCGCAGAAACCTCAAATTATAACCTATACACCATATAAACATGTTTGGGACACATTTGAGCGAAAACAAAACAGTTTCGGTGGATAAAGAAAGATGACGCCAATATGGTCACTTTTGCTCTGAAAATTTCACGGAAAACGTTTCGCGCAGAAAGCTCACATTATAACCTATACACCATATAAACATGTTTGGGACAAATTTGAGCAAAAACAACACAGTTTTTTATTATAAAGAAAGAGTACGCTGATATGGTCACTTTTCGACCGAAAATTTAACGGAAAACTATTCGCGCAAAAAGTTCCCATTATGATCTATACACCATATAAACATGTTTGGGACACATTTGAGCGAAAACAACACAGTTTTGGTGGATAAAGAAAGGGCCGATACGGTCACTTTTGGACCGAAAATTTCAGGGAAAGCTTTTCGCGCAGAAAGCTCATATTATAACCTATACACCATATAAACATGTTTGGGACACATTTGGGCGAAAACAACACAGTTTTGGATGATAAAGAAAGGTGACGCCGATATGGTCACTTTTGGTCCGAAAATTTCAAGGAAAGCTTTTCGCTCACAAAGCTACCATTATAACCTATACACCATATAAACATCTTAGGGACACATTTGAGCGAAAACCACAAAGTTTTGGTGGATAAAGAAAGGTGACGCGGATATGGTCAATTTTGGACCGAAAATTTCACGGAAAGCATTTCACGCACAAAGCTCACATTATGACCTATGCACCATATAAACATGTTTGAGACACATTTGAGCGAAAACAACAAGGTTTTGGATGATAAAGAAAGGTGACGCCGATATGATCACTTTTGGACCGAAGATTTAACGGATAGCTTTTCGCGCACAAATCTCACATTGTCACTTATACACCATATAAATATGTTTGGGACACATTTCAGCGAAAACAACACAATTTTGGTGGATAAAGAAAGGTGACGCCGATATGGTCACTTTTGGTCTGAAAATTTCACGGAAAGCTTTTTATGCAGAAAGCTCACATTATAACCTATACACTATATAAACATGTTTGGGACAAATTTGAGCGAAAACAACACAGTTTTAGATGATAAAGAAAGAGGACGCTCATATGGTCACTTTTCGCCCGAAAATTTCACGAAAAATTGTTTGCGCAAAATGTTCCCATTATGATCTATACACCATATAAACATGTTTGGGACACATTTGAGCGAAAACAACACAATTTTGGTGGATAAAGAAAGGTGACGCCGATATGGTCACTTTTGATCCGAAAATTTCATGTAAAGCTTTTGGCGCACAAAGCTCATATTATGACCTATACATCATATAAACATGTTTGGGACACATACGAGCGAAAACCACAAAGTTTTGGTGGATAAAGAAAGGTGACGCCGATATGGTCACTTTTGGACTGAAAATTTCAAGGAAAGCTTTTCGCGCCCAAAGCTCACATTATGACCTATACACCATATAAACATGTTTGAGACACATTTGAGCGAAAACAACACAGTTTTGGATGATAAAGAAAGGTGACGCCGATATGGTCACTTTTGGACCGAAGATTTCACGGATAGCTTATCGCGCACAAATCTCACATTATCACCTTTACACCATATAAACATGTTGGGGACACATTTGAGCGAAAACAACACAATTTTGGTTGATAAAGAAAGGTGACGCCGATATGGTCACTTTTGGACCGAAAATTTCACGGAAAACTTTTCGCGCAGAAAGCTCACATTATAACCTATACACCATATAAACATGTTTGGGACACATTTGAGCGAAAACAACAAAGTTTTGGTGGATAAAAAAAGATGATGTCGATATGGTCACTTTTGGTCCGAAAATTTCACGAAAAGCTTTTCGCGCACAAAGCTCACATTATAACCTATACACCATATAAATATGTTTGGGACAAATTTGAGCGAAAACAACACAGTTTTGGATGACAAAGAAATGTGACGCCGATATGGACACTTTTCGTCCGAAAATTTCACGGAAAGCTTTTCGCGCAAAAAGCTCATCTTATAATCTATACAGTATATAAACATGTTTGGGACACATTTGAGCGAAAACAACACATTTTTCGTGGAGAAAGTAATGTGACGCATATACGGTCACTTTTGGACCGAAAATTTCACGGAAAGCTTTTCGCGCAGAAAGCTCATATTATAACATATACACCATATAAACATGTTTCGGACACATTTGGCGAAAACAACACAGTTTTGGATGATAAAGAAAGGTGACGCAGATATGGTCACTTTTGATCTGAAAATTTCAAGGAAAGCTTTTCGCGCACAAAGCTCACATTATAACCAATACACCATATAAACATCTTTGGGACACATTTGAGCGAAAACCACAAAGTTTTGGTGGATAAAGAAAGGTGACGCGGATATGGTCACTTTTGGACCGTAAATTTCACGGAAAGCTTTTCACGCACAAATCTTACATTGTCACCTATACACCATAGAAACATGTTTGGGACACATTTGAGCGAAAACAACACAATTTTGGTGGATAAAGAAAGGTGACGCCGATATGGTCACTTTTGGACCGAAAATTTCACGGAAAGCTTTTCGCGCAGAAACCTCAAATTATAACCTATACACCATATAAACATGTTTGGGACACATTTGAGCGAAAACAAAACAGTTTCGGTGGATAAAGAAAGATGACGCCAATATGGTCACTTTTGCTCTGAAAATTTCACGGAAAACGTTTCGCGCAGAAAGCTCACATTATAACCTATACACCATATAAACATGTTTGGGACAAATTTGAGCAAAAACAACACAGTTTTTTATTATAAAGAAAGAGTACGCTGATATGGTCACTTTTCGACCGAAAATTTAACGGAAAACTATTCGCGCAAAAAGTTCCCATTATGATCTATACACCATATAAACATGTTTGGGACACATTTGAGCGAAAACAACACAGTTTTGGTGGATAAAGAAAGGGCCGATACGGTCACTTTTGGACCGAAAATTTCAGGGAAAGCTTTTCGCGCAGAAAGCTCATATTATAACCTATATACCATATAAACATGTTTGGGACACATTTGGGCGAAAACAACACAGTTTTGGATGATAAAGAAAGGTGACGCCGATATGGTCACTTTTGGTCCGAAAATTTCAAGGAAAGCTTTTCGCGCACAAAGCTCCCATTATAACCTATACACCATATAAACATCTTTGGGACACATTTGAGCGAAAACCACAAAGTTTTGGTGGATAAAGAAAGGTGACGCGGATATGGTCAATTTTGGACCGAAAATTTCACTGAAAGCTTTTCACGCACAAAGCTCACATTATGACCTATGCACCATATAAACCTGTTTGAAACACATTTGAGCGAAAACAACAAGGTTTTGGATGATAAAGAAAGGTGACGCCGATATGATCACTTTTGGACCGAAGATTTAACGGATAGCTTTTCGCGCACAAATCTCACATTGTCACTTATATACACCATATAAATATGTTTGGGACACATTTGAGCGAAAACAACACAATTTTGGTGGATAAAGAAAGGTGACGCCGATATGGTCACTTTTGGACCGAAATTTTCACGGAAAGCTTTTCGCGCAGAAACCTCACATTATAACCAATACACCATATAAATATGTTTGGGACACATTTGAGCGAAAAGAACACAGTTTTGGTGGATAAAAAAAGATGACGCCGATATGGTCACTTTTGGTCTGAAAATTTCACGGAAAGCTTTTCACGCAGAAAGCTCACATTATAACCTATACACAATATAAACATGTTTGGGACAAATTTGAGCGAAAACAACACAGTTTTGGATGACAAAGAAAGGTGACGCCGATATGGACACTTTATGTTCGAAAATTTCACGGAAAGCTTTTCGCGCAAAAAGCTCATCTTATAATCTATACACCATATAAACATGTTTGGGATACATTTGAGCGAAAACAACACAGTTTTCGTTGATAAAGAAAGGTGATGCCGATACGGTCAATTTTGGACCGAAAATTTCACGGAAAGATTTTCGCGCAGAAAGCTCATATTATAACCTATAAACCATATAAACATGTTTGGGACACATTTGGGCGAAAACAACACAGTTATGGTTGATAAATAAGGTGACACCGATATGGTCACTTTCGGTCCGAAAATTTCACAGAAAGCTTTTCGCGCACAAAGCTCACATTATGACCTATACACCATATAAACATGTTTGGGACACATTTGAACGAAAACCACAAAGTTTTGTTAGATAAAGAAAGGTGACGCCGATATGGTCACTTTTGGACCGAAAATTTCACGGAAAGCTTTTCGCGCACAAAGCTCACATTATGACCTATACACCATATAAACATTTTTGAGACACATTTGAGCGAAAACAACACAGTTTTGGATGATAAAGAAAGGTGACGCTGATATGGTCACTTTTGGACCGAAGATTTCACGGATAGCTTTTCGCGCACAAATCTAACAGTATCACCTGTACACCTTATAAACATGTTTGGGACACATTTGAATGAAAACAACACAATTTTTGTGGATAAAGAAAAATGACGCCGATATGGTTACTTTTGTACCCAAAATTTCACGTGCCGCTTTTCGCGCATAAAGCTCACATGTTTGGGACACATTTGAGTGAAAACCACACAATTTTTGTGGATAAAGAAAAGTGACACCGATACGGTCACTTTCAGACCGAAAATTTCATGGAAAGCTTTTCGCGCAGAAAGCTCATATTATAACCTATACACCATATAAACATGTTTGGGACAAATTTGAGCGAAAACAACACAGGTTTGGATGACAAAGAAAGGTGACGCCAATATGGACACTTCTCGTCCGAAAATTTCACGGAAAGCTTTTCGCGCAAAAAGCTCATCTTATAATCTATACACCATATAAAACATGTTTGGGACACATTTGAGCGAAAAAAACACAGTTTTCGTGGATAAAGAAAGGTGACACTAATACAGTCACTTTTGGACCGAAAATTTCACGGAAAGCTTTTCGCGCAGAAAGCTCCCATTATCACCTATACACTATATGAACATGCATGGGACACATTTGAGCGAAAACCACACAGTTTTGCTGGATAAAGAAAGGTGATGCCGATATGGTCACTTTTGGACCGTAAATTTCATGGAAAGTGTTTCGCGCACAAAGCTCACATTATGACCTATGGACCATATAAACATGTTTGAGACACATTTGAGCGAAAACAACAAGGTTTTGGATGATAAATAATGGTGACGCCGATATAATCACTTTTGGACCGAAGATTTAACGGATAGCTTTTCGCGCACAAATCTCACATTGTCACTTATACACCATATAAATATGTTTGGGACACATTTGAGCGAAAACAACACAATTTTGGTGGATAAAGAAAGGTGACGCCGATATGGTCACTTTTGGTCTGAAAATTTCACGGAAAGCTTTTTGTGCAGAAAGCTGACATTATAACCTATACACTATATAAACATGTTTGGGACAAATTTGAGCGAAAACAACACAGTTTTGGATGATAAAGAAAGAGGACGCTGATATGGTCACTTTTCGCCCGAAAATTTCACGAAAAATTGTTTGCGCAAAATGTTCCCATTATGATCTATACACCATATAAACATGTTTGGGACACATTTGAGCAAAAACAACACAATTTTGGTGGATAAAGAAATGTGACGCCGATACGGTCACTTTTGGACCGAAAATTTCAGGGAAAGCTTTTCGAGCAGAAAGCTAATATTATAACCTATATACCATATAAACATGTTTGGGACACATTTGGGCGAAAACATCACAGTTTTGGATGATAAAGAAAGGTGACGGCGATATAGTCACTTTTGGTCCGAAAATTTCACGTAAAGCTTTTCGCGCACAAAGCTCATATTATGACCTATACACCATATAAACATGTTTGGGACACATATGAGCGAAAACCACAAAGTTTTGGTGGATAAAGAAAGGTGACGCCGATATGGTCACTTTTGGACTGAAAATTTCAAGGAAAGCTTTTCGCGCCCAAAGCTCACATTATGACCTATACACCATATAAACATGTTTGAGACACATTTGAGCGAAAACAAAAAAGTTTTGGATGATAAAGAAAGGTGAAGCCGATATGGTCACTTTTGGACCGAATATTTCACGGATAGCTTATCGCGCACAAATCTCACATTATCACCTATACACCATATAAACATGTTTGGGACACATTTGAGCAAAAACAACACAATTTTGGTTGATAAAGAAAGGTGACGCCGATATGGTCACTTTTGGACCGAAATTTTCACGGAAAGCTTTTCGCGCAGAAACCTCACATTATAACCTATACACCATATAAACATGTTTGGGACACATTTGAGCGAAAACAACACAGTTTTGGTGGAGATAAAAAGATAACGCCGATATGGTCACTTTTGGTCTGAAAATTTCACGGAAAGCTTTTCGCGCAGAAAGCTCACATTATAACCTATACACCATATAAACATGTTTGGGACAAATTTGAGCGAAAACAACACAGTTTTGGATGACAAAGAAAGGTGACGCTGATATGGACACTTTATGTTCGAAAATTTCACGGAAAGCTTTTCGCGCAAAAAGCTCATCTTATAATCTTTACACCATATAAACATGTTTGGGACACATTTAGCGAAAACAACACAGTTTTTGTTGATAAAGAAAGGTGATGCCGATACGGTCAATTTTGGTCCGAAAATTTCAAGGAAAGATTTTCGCGCAGAAAGCTCATATTATAACCTATAAACCATATAAACATGTTTGGAACACATTTGGGCGAAAACAACACAGTTATGGATGATAAATAAGGTGACACCGATATGGTCACTTTCGGTCCGAAAATTTGACGGAAAGCTTTTCTCGCACAAAGCTCACATTATGACCTATACACCATATAAACATGTTTGGGACACATTTGAACGAAAACCACAAAGTTTTGGTAGATAAAGAAAGGTGACGCCGATATGGTCACTGTTGGACCGAAAATTTCACGGAAAGCTTTTCGCGCACAAAGCTCACATTATGACCTATACACCATATAAACATGTTTGAGACACATTTGAGCGAAAACAACACAGTTTTGGATGATAAAGAAAGGTGACGCTGATATGGTCACTTTTGGACCGAAGATTTCACGGATAGCTTTTCGCGCACAAATCTAACATTATCACCTATACACCTTATAAACATATTTGGGACACATTTGAACGAAAACAACACAATTTTTGTGGATAAAGAAAAATGACGTTGATATGGTCACTTTTGTACCCAAAATTTCACGTCCCGCTTTTCGCGCATAAAGCTCACATTATAACCTATACACCATATAAACATGTTTAGGAAAAATTTGAGCGAAAACAACACAGTTTTGGATGACAAAGAAAGGTGACGCCGATATGGACACTTTTCGTCCGAAAATTTCACGGAAAGCTTTTCGAGCAAAAAGCTCTTCTTATAATCTATACACCATATAAACATGTTTGGGACACATTTGAGTGAAAACGACACAATTTTTGTGGATAAAGAAAAGTGATGGCGATACGATCACTTTTGGACCGAAAATTTCATGGAAAGCTTTTCGCGCAGAAAGCTAATATTATAACCTATACACCATATAAACATGTTTGGGACAAATTTGAGCGAAAACAACACAGGTTTGGATGACAAAGAAAGGTGACGCCAATATGGACACTTTTCGTCCGAAAATTTCACGGAAAGCTTTTCGCGCAAAAAGCTCATCTTATAATCTATACACCATATAAAACATGTTTGGGACACATTTGAGCGAAAACAACACAGTTTCCGTGGATAAAGAAAGGTGACACTGATACGATCACTTTTGGACCGAAAATTTCACGGAAAGCTTTTCACGTAGAAAGCTCATATTATAACCTATACACCATATAAACATGTTTGGGACACATTTGGGCGAAAATAACACAGTTTTGGATGATAAAGAAAGGTGATGCCGATATGGTCACTTTTGGTCCGAAAATTTCACGGAAAGCTTTTCGCGCAAAAAGCTCCCATTATCACCTATACACTATATAAACATGCATGGGACACATTTGAGCGAAAACCACACAGTTTTGCTGGATAAAGAAAGGTGACACCGATATGGTCACTTTTGGACCTTAAGTTTCATGGAAAGCGTTTCGCGCACAAAGCTCACATTATAAACTATATACCATATAAACATGTTTGGGACACATTTGAGCGAAAACAACACAATTTTGAATGATAAAGAAAGGTGATACCGATATGGTCACTATTGGTCCGAAAATTTCACGGAAAGCTTTTGCGCACAAAGCTCACATTATGACCTATACATCATATAAATATGTTTGGGACACATTTGAGCGAAAACAAAACAGTTTTTGATGATAAAGAAAGGTGACGCCGATATGGTCACTTTTGGACCAAAAATTTCACGGAAAGCTTTTCGCGCAGAAAGCTCATATTATAGCCTATACACCATATAAACATGTTTGGGACAAATTTGAGCGAAAACAACACAGTTGTGGATGACAAAGAAAGGTGACGCCGATATGGACACTTTTCGTCCGAAAATTTCACGAAAAGATTTTCGCGCAAAAAGCTCATCTTATAATCTACACAGCATATAAACATGTTTGGGACACATTTAAGCGAAAACAACACATTTTTCGTGGATAAAGAAAGGTGATGCCGATATGGTCACTTTTGGACCGAAAATTTCACGGAAAGCTTTTCGCGCAGAAAGCTCATATTATAACCTATACACCATATAAACATGTTTGGGACACATTTAACCGAAAACAACACATATTTTGTGGATAAAGAAAGGTGACGCCGATATGGTCACTTTTGGACCGAAAATTTCACGGAAAGCTTTTCGCGCAGAAAGCTCATATTATAACCTATACACCATATAAACATGTTTGGGACACATTTGGGCGAAAACATCACAGTTTTGGATTATAAAGAAAGGTGACGCCGATATGGT
Organism: Persicaria maculosa; assembly: GCA_963922045.1. NCBI lineage: Eukaryota > Viridiplantae > Streptophyta > Magnoliopsida > Caryophyllales > Polygonaceae > Persicaria > Persicaria maculosa. Next base: position 44,040,851 of record OY998257.1, on the reverse strand, counting down.
CACTTTTGGTCCGAAAATTTCACAGAAAGCTTTTCGCGCAGAAAGCTCTCATTATGACCTATATACCATATAAACATGTGTGGGACATATTTGAGCGAAAACAACACAATTTTGGTGGATAAAGAAAGGTGACGCCGATATGGACACTATTGGTCCGAAAATTTCACGGAAAGTTTTTTGCGTACAAAGCTCACATTATGACCTATACACCATATAAACATGTTTGGGACACATTTGAGTGAAAACAACAAAGTTTTGGATGATAAAGAAAGGTGACGCCGATATGGTCACTTTTGGTCCGAAAATTTCACGGAAAGCTTTTCGCTTAGAAAGCTCCCATTATGACCTATACACCATATACACATGTTTGGGACACATTTGAGTGAAAACAACACAGTTTTGGATGATAAAGAAAGGTGACGCCGATATGGTCACTTTTGGACCGAAAATTTCACAGAAAGCTTTTCGCGCAGAACTCTTCGCTCTACAGCTTGTTGTTGTTGCAAAGCTCGTCTCTCCAACTCGCAACGGCGTCATTGTTGTGCAGCCCATTCCAAAGCAAAGAACTCTTCCAAGGGATCGGGATCATCATCCCAATCGCCCCAGATAGCGCAAACCATTGAATCAATTCTTTAACAACATCAAGAAAAGACAAGAACTTGCGAAACCTACGGCTCTGGTACCACTTGATTTGTTGCTATTTCCGGGGGAGTCTTGCAGTGTGTGACAAACCGTTAGAAAGCTCGTCGAGTAAGCTTCGCAACAAGACTGAGATGAGGTGAATCCGAGGTCGGAGTCAACGGGAACCTGTGAAACAAGATCGGCGCGCTGTGCTGAATCCTGGTCAACGAATTCAACACTAGGCTCCATAGGCTCAACTACCTCATCGTCGGTTGAGGAAACAACATCCTCGGAAGCTGGTTTGGAAGGCAGAGGAAATGCTTGATGGTAGCAAACAAGGATGTCCGCAAACCAAGCCTCCCTCTCTCCATCTTTGAAGCCAATTTCCCTTTTTCCTCGGGACAAATCTAAGTCGTTGCTCTGATACCACTTGATGTGTTGCTATTCCCGATCCTTCACCTGTGGGCTTCGGGATCAAGAATACAACTTGTTGGTGGCCCGATCTTGCAATAACTCCTTGATTTATCTTGAGTTGGAACAAGGTTTGGAAGGTATGAAAGGTGATTAGAGCGGCGATGGTCTTCTTCCCTCCTACGACGGATTGCCTAGGGTTTATTTGCGACGGTATTATGCAGGAATTTGTGTTTGTGTTTGTGTTTATGGGTTGTGTTTGGGGATTAGGGTTTGGTATCGGATGAGTGATCAAACAATAACTTGAAAGCAAAAGCTTTTGGATTGGGGAATCGAAGAACCTTTTTAGCCAAAAAGGTTTCTTCAATATTAATTCCAATCTGATTTTTATTGAATGACAAAGAACGTTTAAATAGAATCCTAATTTCTGTAAACCCTAATATGTGGCTAGCCATCCTTTGCAAAAGGATAGACATGGCTGACCTAATTCTAATATAATAATATAAATAAAATCCTAACTAGATAAATCTTAAAAAGATGATAATTAAGAAAGCCTAAGGATAGACTCTCCTAACCATCTTATTTAACCTAACTAAGTAATACTATAAATAAGATATTCCATAAATAGCTCTAACTAACATAGGAGTTACTAAATATGGAAAGAATTAATAATAATAATAATAATTATTAAAAATATCAATGTCTTCTCCTCTTCAAGCCATGGTGGCGCCTTCTTCTTCCTCTTGAGGACGACACTCTTTGCCATCAATAGCCCTCGAATCGTTCTTGAGAGCTCTCCTGGATCAAGATCATTGTTTGACCCACAGAAGGCCATCTTGATCTGCATCATCTCCCCATGACAGCGTGTCACCTTCTTTTAGGGAGACCATGGCAATATGATCGAGGTGTGATCCACAACGGAGTCACCAATGAGCACACTTTCCAAATGGAAGGTAAGAAACTTACGCTTCATCCTATGGCACCTCATGAGATTGTGGCTGACCATGTAGCTAAATTGGAGAGAAGAAAGCAAAAGAAGAAGCTAGCCATTGGTTCAAACATGGCTAGATCTAATCAGATTCTCCTAACTAAGGTAAAAGAAGTGGAGTATGCAATTCAGGGGAGTAAAACATGTTTTCTTGTGCTTTTTAAAGATAATTTGTTTGTTTCTCAAGATTTGAATGATCTACCTCCACTTGTTTCTACATTATTGCAAGAATTTGAAGATTTGTTTCAAGAAGAAATTCCCAATGGTCTTCCACCATTAAGGGGAATAGAGCATCAAATTGACTTCATTACAAGAGCAACATTACCCAAACGGGCTGCATATCGCACTAATCCAGCTGAGACAAAGGAGCTTCAAAAACAAGTGCAAGAACTAATGGATAAAGGCTATGTGCATGAGAGCCTAAGTCTATGTGCAGTCCCCGTCATCCTTGTGCCTAAGAAAGATGGATCATGGCGTATGTGTGTTGATTGTAGATCCATCAACAACATCACCGTCAAGTATAGGCACCCCATTCCAGGCCTAGATGATATGCTTGATGAACTTCATGGATCCAACATGTTTTCTAAGATTGATTTGAAGAGTGGGTACAACCAAATCCGAATGAAGGAAGGAGACAAATGGAAAACAGCCTTCAAGACAAAATATGGTTTGTATGAGTGGTTACTAATGCCTTTTGGTTTAACTAATGCTCCTAGCACCTTTGTGCATTTGATGAACCATGTTCTTAGAGCTTTCCTAGGAAAATTTGTGGTGGTTTATTTTGATGACATTTTGATTTATAGCCGCACATTACATGAGCATGTTGAGCATCTTAGGCTGATCTTAAAATTTTTGAGGGAACAAAAATTATATGTTAACTTCAAGAAATGTAATTTTTGCTCGGATCATGTTGTTTTCCTTGGCTTTATTGTGTGCAAGGCAGGGTTGAAGGGTGATGAAGAAAAGGTTAAGGCCATCCAAGAATGGCCTACTCCCACGACCATGACTCAAGTGAGGAGTTTTCTATGGTTAGTAGGATTCTACTGCAGATTTGTAAGGGATTTCAGCACATTGGCTTCTCCCTTGACCGAGCTCACCAAGAAGAATGTTCCATTCACATGGAATAAACCACAAGAACAAGCTTTTGAAATTCTCAAGTAGAAACTAACCCATGCCCCTCTATTGGTCTTACCAGATTTCTCAAAGACTTTTGAGATAGAGTCTGATGCATGCGGAATTGGCCTTGGAGGAGTTTTGATGCAAGAAGGGCACCCCATTGCCTTCTTTAGTGAAAAATTGAGTGGCGCTGAGTTGAACTACCCTACCTATGACAAAGAGTTGTATGCTCTTGTTCGTGTGCTCAAAACATGGCAACACTACCTCTTGCTTAAGGAGTTTGTCATCTATTCTGATCATGAGGCACTCAAGTTCTTACGAGGACAAAGCAAACTAAAAAAGAGGCATGCTAGGTGGGTAGAATTCATAGAAGCTTTCCCATATATCATCTAGTACAAGAAGGGAAAAGACAATGTAGTGGCTGATGCACTCTCAAGAAGGTATTCTCTTATCTCTACCCTAGATGCTAAAATGTTGGGTTTTGCTTTCATGCGTGAATTATATGCTAATGATGCTGATTTTAGTGAAATCTATCACATTTGCATGGATAAGGGTAGTAGTGATCAATTTTACATGCATGATGGTTATCTCTTTAAGTGTGAAAAGCTTTGAATCCCTAGTAGTTCTATTCGTAGGTTGCTTGTTCATGAGGCTCATGGAGGCGGTTTAATGGGACATTTTGGTGTTACCAAAACCTTGAATACTTTGAAGGAGCACTTCTTTTGGCCTCGCATGCATAGGGATGTAGAGAAGTTTTGTGCTGCATGTACTACTTGTTTATGTGCTAAGTCGAAAATGAATCCCCATGGATTGTATACCCCCCTCCCTATTCCTCATACTCCTTGGGAAGAAATTTCCATGGATTTTGTGTTGGGACTTCCTTGTTCCAAAAGGGGGAGAGATTCTATTTTTGTTGTGGTTGATCGGTTTTCCAAAATGGCTCATTTCATTGCATGTAATACAACCGACAATGCTTCTCATGTGGCTGATTTGTTCTTTAAAGAAGTTGTTAGACTACATGGAATTCCTAAGACCATTGTCTCTGATCGTGATGCTAATTTTCTTAGTTATTTTTGGAAAACACTTTGGTCTAAACTAGGAACTAAGTTGCTTTTCTCTACATCTTGTCATCCTCAAACGGATGGACAAACTGAAGTTGTGAATAGAACTCTTGGTGCTTTTCTTCGATCTTTTTTGAAAACTAACCTTCCTAGGTGGGAAGAATGTCTTGCTTTTGTTGAATTTGCCTACAATAGGTCAGCCCACTCGGCCACCAAGAAGACACCATTTGAAGTTGTATATGGCAAGAATCCCATCATTCCTCTTGACTTGGTTTCCCATTCCATAAAAGAGCAAGAAAATGTTAAAGGTGCAAACCAAGCTGAGCACATCAAAAGTTTGCACGAGTCCACTTGTTTGCAACTTGAAAAGAGAATTGCCCAATACGTGCAACAAGCTAACAAAGGAAGAAAGGAAGTCATCTTTGAACTGGGTGATCATGTATGGATTCATCTTAGAAAGGATTGATTTCCTACATTTAGAAATTCCAAGCTGAAGCCAAGAGGAGATGGCCCATTTCAAGTGCTTGAAAGGATAAACAACAATGCCTACAAAATTGAGCTTCCCGGTGAGTATGGTGTTCATGATGTGTTTAATGTTGCTGACTTGTCTCCTTTTGTTGTAGGAGATGATGAAAAAGGCGAGAGGTCTGATTCGAGGTCGAATCCTCTTCAAGGAAAGGAGGATGATGTGATCACACCTATGATCAATAAAGAAGCAAAACTTGACGAAGCTCCAAATGACTCATCAAACGAGTTGCCTCTCGGTTCCATCACTCGAGCTCGGGCAAGGCGACTTCAAGCTGACCTTCTTCAAGGACACTTAACCATTCCCATGAACCATCAAGTTCAAGTTCCAGCTTTCACAAGTCTACCACAAATTGAAGATCACAACACGCAGCCCAAGAAGCCCGGAAATGCCTCGGATCTAGCTGATTATTATGGAGGTAAATCAGATCCAAATTCAAACTTCTCATCCATTTAAATGCACATTGGGAAGAAAAGATATCATGGAATACATCCCCTATGCAGCTGGTGCATTTGTGAAGAGAACAACTTCCAAGATTGCATTTAATGCAAGCCACCTTTTTGCAAAAGTTGTCCACAAACTTCCTCTATATTATGAAGCCCTTGTAGCCATTAGAGGGAACGCCATTTATCATCAAAAACCAGGTTTATGTCCTTAGTTTGAAGCTTGAAAACTTCATCTCCTTCGTGAGTCATATCGAAGGTCCGATCTTGTATTTTCGGTGCGTAATATCCGTTTGTACTTGATCTATGTTCAAGAACTTGTGGTGATTCATATCCACTTGTTTTTGTTCACCTATCCTTTATAAAATTCAGTTTGTTTTTCCCCCAAATCTGAGTTTTATCATTATCATAAAAACACCAAAAATATTCCACCGAAATCTATCACCATCATCCATCTTCCACCAGTTGGTTCGAGGCTTGTTCCGACTTACTTTGTACTGAGATTTAATGATCCTCAAGGGGAAACTCATCATTGGGATCCTTCAAATGGTTTATCAAAGATCGATAGCAAAGTAGGAATTGAGATCAAAGAAGAACTTAAATGGGTTCATGTGGTGTAGTCGTCATCAATTGGAGTGCAGTCGATATCGACTAGCATCTCTGGATCAGTTCCTCCAAAGTGTGCATGTGTTGATTCTAGGCAGTCGACATCGGTTGGAGGGAAGTCGACGTCGACCTCCACTGGCTCGAAGAAAATGACATAATTGTACCAATATTCTTCTACTGGAGGTGGGTCAATTGGCTCGTAAGGAGAAGGGTATGGTCCTTTAGAATGATAAGAAGCCTCAAGCTTTCAGATTAAGTCTTCCAGCCGGGCTATTTCCCTTAATCGTGCCTCCTTTTGTGCGAGCCTATTCGCCGTCTAAATTCTTCAATCCCTCTTTCCCATTCCAATTCCTCTTCAAAATAGTCATATACGCCTTGCATCTTTGTACCAAAGCTTTGAAAACACAATAAAGAACGCACAAATTAGTAGCAAAAGCTCGACACCTAGTGGGTACCGATGAGGTAGGTGGTGGTAGGGTATGTGATATTAATAATAAAAAAAGGGATGGGCTACTTATAAACCATAAACACAACTAAACTAGGCGCGATTGATATCTCCCCGACAATGGCGCCAAAATTTATTAGGAGGGGAATCTAACTATGTAAATAAAAGATATAAATATAAACCGATTCCTTCCCTAGCAAATAAATTAAAGACTCCCTCCCGATGCATTAGTAGGGAATCGGGATCGATCCTCGAGAAGGTGAGTCAGCAGTTTCCTGAATAGTCTTTGGAGTTCCTGCATTGTGTCGACCAGAAGCCTTGATATCGAGTTGATAGGTTGATATCGACAGAGGCTATCGATTCCTAGTGTGCGCGTCAATCTGTGAAACCTGCAGATGAAACAGAAGGCACTCGATATCGACTAGGTATGCCAATGTTGAATGAGTCAGTGCACTTCCGTCGACTCAGAAGACCGTTGACTTACTTTTCTTCGATGCAGTGTAATCGATATCGAGTATGGGTGTCGATCTCGAGTTGTTTCTCAGACAGTGAACAAAAAATAAAATGAAAACAGAAAGTAATAATGAAAATAAAATAAAAGACAGAATATTTTTTTGTGTTTTTTCTTTATATAACTAAAAGTTCCAAAGGTAGGGATTTACCACGACAATAACCATGCATGCATTATTACTTAAATCACATATAAGATCATGCTTTTATCATCAACCAATTAGGAATATAGAGGCATTCGCATAAAAACCTAATTGTTTCTATCCTTTTCACAAATAGGATTTAGTCAACTTTCGTAGACAAACCTAATTACTATCCAAATTCACATATATAATCCACTTTCACTTCATATAAGGTAAATAAGGAATGATCCTAAATTCTCACGAAGGATTGAGCGCGAGGTAGAAGATGAAATCACATAATCAAATAAGGAATTTAGGCATACTTATATGGCTATCGCCGAGCTCACCCCAACCCTAGAAGTAGGACGACTACTCACGCCTCATCGGGGAAAACATCATTGCATAAAAGAAAGAACTTTGCATTAAAACTTGAAAGGAAACTTTAATCGTCCAACCACCACTTCTCTTTATCTCTCTCTCCTACTCGCCTTTCTTTCTCTTCGCTTGATCGCTCAAGGCTTGAATGATTGATGGATGATTGAATTACTAAAGCCAGCTCCCTAGGGCCTTATTTATAACCTCACAACCCTTGCTAGCCAAGGATTAGAGTCCTAATCCTACTAAAATTGCTAAAAGGAAATTCTAGCTAAACTAAATTATATCCTAAAATAAAATAATAAAATAGGTAATATTCCCTAACATGCTTGGAATATACCCCTAAGGATAGATGATCTTGGTAGATGATAGAATATCTCGTGGCTAAGTAAATCTCCCAAAGAGCCAGCCCAATCCGCGTCTTTTACGCATCTGTTGCCCCAGTCGATGTCGACTGGACATGTCGATATCGAGTGCTTCATGTCGAGTGAATATGGGTGATTGTGGTCGTCATTGCCTTGGTCACGATCTGGCTCTTTTCTTCTGTCAACCTCGGGTGCATATGTCGATATCGAGTCTCTAGGTCGAGATCGAGTACTTCTGCTCGAGATCGAGCTCTTCTTCGATGTCTTGCTTTCACTCCAAAATGCTCCATTTTCTGCGAAATCAAAACAAAACTCGTGTAGGCCTCTATATCTTACAAATGAACTCAAACTACACAAATTCACTACTTTCCCAACCCAAAATTATGAAATATGCATAAAAACAAAATGAGTGTAAGAATGAAACATGGTGAAATATGCGCACATCAAAGCACTAAGGGACCCTGCGGACGTGAAGTTCCAAAGATTTGTGAAGGTACTCTAAGGCCTAAACATCACCATACCATTCACGGAGGCCCTTCATGAGATGCCATCACATGTCCGGTTCTTAAAGGACATCTTGAGCAAGAAGCGATCAATCGCTGAGATCGCGAAGGAAAGCAGCAAAATGGACTACCCAGAGAAGAGAAGTGATCCGGGGAGACTTGCCATTACAACTGGGCATGGTCAACATCGCTACAAGGCTTTGTGCCATCTAGGGGCTAGTGTGACCCTCATGCCTTTGTCCATATGGTCAAAGTTCAACATTGAAGCCTTGGAGCCTATGGATATGAAGCAGTATATGGCCAAAAACAACTTCATGAAGCCCACATGAATAATTGATGACATCCCAGTAAAGGTGGGTAAGTTTTATGTACCCATAGATTTCATTGTCCTAGATATGGTGGAGGATCCCACATGCCCCATCATCCTAGGTAGGCCATTCCTAGATACAGCCGACACCAATATCAGCATAAGGAAGGGATTATATTCATTCACAATTGGAAATGAAGTCATAGAATTCTCCTTCAACCCTACTATGAAGGAGGTGAACCAAATGGACGTCAAGGCCTTACATGCGATAGGGAGAGTAATCCCTTGTGATGAATCAACAGAAAGGTCCTTGACCCATGAAGAACTAGAGGAGAGGGCCATGGAGGCCCAAATGGAGGAGTGATAATGCATATTTCATATAGGCATTATAGGTATTTCTTATTGCATTTAGATAGGAGTTTTGCATATGTTTTAGTCTAGTTTCACATCTTGCTTGTGAAGTATTCAAGTTCGGAATCTATGCCATTTTAGTATTTATTCTGCAGTTTTAAATTTTGACCTTAGATGGGATCTTGGAAGAACTTAGGAGACATGTTTTGGAGCATATGAGGGCTGAGGAATAGGCTACAAAGTAGCAAGGAAGCACAACATTAAAGAGAAGAAGAAAGTTGTCACTGCGTAGGCGGCGCCCACCGTGCCTTAGGCGGCGCCCGCCGTGATGCCGTGTTCAGCAATCCCGATTTGGATCCGAATATTCTATTTCCTATTATATTATTATTATATTTCTAGGGTTTTCCACGACTCTTTATAAGGTTAATTTCTATTATTCCAGCTGAGTGGTAGTGGTGGTGGTGTGTGTGGCATGGAGACAATGCACGCGTTGAGAGACACTAGTACAAAAAAGGTCTTAGACAACGATTATTTATCAACATAGACAACAGTTAGTGCACTGTTTTCTATACCAGTGCGTTTTTAGGTAAACAACGGTTGGACCTATGACAACGGTTCATTAAGACAATGGTTGTAACCGTTGTCAAAGATGCTCCATAACCGCTATCCATGCGACTCCAAAATTTGGAACAATCAATATTAAATAGTTTTGACCGTTGTTTATGTGACATATAACTGTTGTTTATGTGTCATATAATCGTTGTTTATGTATCATATAACTGTTGTTTATGTACAATCTAATTGTTATCTAGGTACATCATAACCATTGTCTATGTGGCATATAACTGTTGTTTATGGCCTTTTCCATGTTGTCTAAATTTTGTTTTAACCGTTGTCTAAATACAATTGAACCGTTGTCTATGTACAATCTCATTGTTGTCTAGGTACACCATAACCGTTGTGTATGTACCATATAATTGTTGTCTAAATTCCATTTTAGCCGTTGTGTAAATACAATTAAACCGTTGTCTATATATAATGTAATTGTTATCCAAGTAAACTAAAACCGTTGTCTATGTACCTTTTACCTGTTGTGTTAATATTATTGAATTGTTGTCTATGCACCCTTTAATCGTTGTTTAGGTACACTTAATCGTTGTCTATGTACCTTTTAACCGGTGTGTAAGAAAAATTTAAATATTGACTAAATACTCTTTAACCGTTGTCTAAAAAAATTCCCTAAATTCACAATTTGCCTAGTTTTATATTGTCCTTCATTTGAAATTCGATACATGTATAGATGAATAAAATAACTCAAATGCGTATTATATATATGAGTGGAATATAATGGTTGCTTCATGTAAGTCTTTATGTTCGGTATCAAGGATTTGGATGATGGAACTTAACACATCGGATTATGCAAGCTTGGCTCGGCAACTCCTTTCAACAGACAACTCGAATATGCCAAGCATATATACATGCCCTAATTCACACATCTTATTGGATTTCTATGAGAAAATAAGACTTGTTAGAAGACGAAGTCAACTTGCAATTGAACCAAAAACAACAAATCTAATGAAAACTTTTAGGAAACAGTTGGCGTTGATCAGCTTCTGTCATGCTTTACTTTGAGTTCCTAATGGTTGGATGAAAAATACAAACTTAAATTTTTTGACATAAAAATGGGAAGCTACAAGAGATAAAAGAACAAATAAGCTAATATAGAAAACTTGAATTGAGAAAAATGTCGTCGGGAAATTTAGGACCCAACAAAACATAAGTTAAAGGCAATACTCTTGATCTTCGGAGAATAAGAACAGTAAACTACATCCGCCATTAGCACATAGAGTGGTTACAAACAAAAAATTTACAAGTTGTTAATACTTACAAATGAAAACAATTCATTAAAACATGAAGATGATTAATTTCATTCAAATAGCTCAGCTAGATCCTAAAATGCTTAACACAACGACAGATGGGGGCAATATTTAATCATAAAATTTATTCATATAAATAAACTAACCTAGACAGTTAGGAAAAGTATTCAAAACATGTTAATCAGTAAAAAAAAGCCCTGATGTGTTTCAATTCATGTTCAAAGACACATTTCAATAAAAGGAGTCATAAAATGTGAAGAAAAAACCCCACTGAGTTCTAAATTATGTTCAGAGATCAAGATTTGGATAAAAAGAAGTCCAATAATGTGAGGAAAAAAGAACTAATAAAGAACGACTACTACTCTTTGATACTCAAATAACAAAGACAAATGAGCACTTCAGAGCTTATCAACGACCTCAATGGATTTTTGTTAGTTTTACATGCCATCACTGATGTTAATTTCCCCATATATACAATAAATTTTAAGAAATCTATCAACTGTAGTCCTTGTAGAAAGTTTTCTCATGCTAACTGTAGAAGGCATTCACAATCGTTGCAGGAAGCATTTAAACAACAGATACCGCTGCAATAATTAGGAATCACTTACTTTGCTATAATTGAAGGTTAAAGCAATCAACAAGAGTCTCTTGGCATTTTGCAGGGTGAACACAAAGTCGAGCAAAAATGAAGGAGACAACAAGGAAGAGGAGTCCTAATCAAAATTTCACAAATTTGATTCTCAAAATCTCAAAATCACAAATACTCATCAAAATTTCACAAAATTGATTCTCAAAATCACAAACCCTAATTTTGTGAAATTAGTTTCCAAGATCAAAACCCTAATCAAATACGAATTCGGATTTGGAAAGAATAATTGGGAATCCACTTCAAGGCTGCAGTGGCTAGTGGAGAGGAGGACTGAGGAGCCAGCAGCAGCCACCAGGGGTCGTCGTCGCTGCCACGCCGAAGAGGAGCCAACAGCGTTGCAACGGGGTTCGGTCCGGGACCTTCTCTTCGGCTTTGCCAAAGGCCCTTGTGGCATATGGGTTGTGTCGGCTGTGCAGGAATGAGGAGTCAGCCGCAGCCTAGGGGTCGCCGTCGTTGCCACGCCGGAGAGGAGCCATCAATGTCAGAGCGGGGAGCGTGTCTTCTCTTCAGCTTCGCCAATTGCCCTATGGCCTGTGAAATTTGTTGGCTGGGTGAAGGAAAATAAAACCCTACTATAAGTTAAGCGTATAAACGTTTTTTTATATAAATAAAAAGGGGCTTGAGGGATCGAACTCACTTATTGTTATTGCACTATACAAAACTTTATATATATATAAAATCCTTTTAACTCCATATACATTATAGTTTTAATTATATAACTTTGAAGTTTCGAGGACTTTATATATATATAATCCTTTTAACTACATATACATTTGAGATGTCTTCTATATCTAGGAAAACGGTTCTTTATATATTCGTTGTCGTTGTAACTATAAAGAAAATGGTTTCAATTGGGCATAGACAACGGTTCTGTTAACTGAATTCTTTGAGATGTCTTCTATATCTACGACAACAGTTCTTTATATATTCGTTGTCTTTGTAATTACAAAGACAACAGTTTCAATTGGGAAAAGACAACGGTTCTATCAACAATATTATTGGATATGTCCTCTATATATACGACAATGGTTCTTTATATATTCATTGTATTTGTAACTACAAAGACAACGGTTTCAATTGGGCATAGACAACGGTCCTGTCAACCGTATTCTTTGAGATGTTCACTATATCTATGACAAAGGTTCTTTATATATTCGTTGTCCTTGCAATTATAAAGACAACGGTTGTAATTGATCATAGACAATGGTTCTGTCAACCGTATTCTTTGAGATGTCTTCTATATGTATGACAACGGTTCGTTATATATTCATTGTCTTTGCTATTACAAAGACAACGGTTATAACTAATAACTGTTCTACGCCCCCAAAAATTCTAATATTTGCCTATATAGACAACATATTTTAAAAAATGTTGTCTATAAGTCGTTGTCTAAGACCTTTTTTGTACTTGTGAGAGAAAAGAGGTTTTTGGCCTATGAGTTGCTAAACTCATAGTTTCGCATGTGATTCGAATACAGGGTTGAATAGATTGCGAGGATTTGATTCTATTTAGTTATTTATGATTTTATTTATCATCTTGTGTTTATTGATTATATTTGTGTTCCTTTATATGATTGATCACCATGTTTGGAATTGCATCTAGGCTATGAATTCGTTATTGTTTTCTCGATAGCAAACAAAGGTATTGAAGTAGTGATATTTCCTTGCTTTTGTAGTGGAAGGTTTTGATTGATCTATATCGTTAGATGTTGATTATGCCGATTAGGGTTGTTCCAGTTGAGTCTTAATTGCATCGAAGAGATATGCCAATTGGTCCAAAAGCTTGAGTGTTTAATGCTATTCTTTAGTAATATTGAATAAGGTGAGTGTATCCCTGCAGATCCTTCAACTTCAGTCAAGTAGACATAAGCTTATGAATAATTGATGAATCAATCCTAGGACCATGAATCTCAACCATGATCAGAGAATTACAGGTGAAATGCTTCTTCTATGTTTATTATCAATTACTTTGCAATCATTAGTTTTATTCACTTTACTTTGTTATCAATTTGTCACAAGTCATTGCTTTTGTCATAAGAGTCATTGTCAGAAATATTGCATAGTAATCCGCTTCTCTCTGTGGGTTCGACTCCGGACTTCATCGCTATACTAGTAGTTGTTTGATTTCTCAATTCATTGATTTACTAATCTAATGGTTTTGAGCTTTGAGTAGGATATTATTACTATTTGGCAAATGGAGAAAGTGCCTACGACGTTCGCCCTGCACGAAATTCTTGGCACCGTTGCCGGGGAGAAGAAAAGAGTTTCCTTTACTTTATTTCTATCATTGATTATCCTTTATATTTTTTTATGTTTATGTTTTTCTTTGAGTCTTTTGTGTCCTTGTATGGTCCAAATTCAATCTTCTAATTCATTGCCTTTGTCTTTTGATCCCGAGATTGAAAGATCTCTTTGTAGTTCGAAAAGGAGGCTCGAATTTGAAACACATAAGTAGATAGGAGACAAAGATCTTAATCCACCAAGAAGGACCCTAAGAAACCTCAAGGAACCTAATTTGAGTGCTCAACCACTTATAATTAGACTTCCTGATCTCCCTAAGGGTTCAAGATTTGAGTACAAGTCGAATAGGTCTACTATTTTACCCTACTTTCATGCATTGCCTAGGGAGGAACCAAACAAACACCTTGCTAAGTGTGTGTGATAAACTTAGACCCCAAGGCCTTACCGATGACCAATTGATGTTGAGAGTGTTCCTTTTTACTTTGAAAGATTCTGCGGGCGATTGGCTTTATTACCTAACCATATTATTTGATATGTCCTCTATATATAAGACAATGGTTCTTTATATATTCGTTGTATTTGTAACTACAAAGACAACGGTTTCAATTGGGCATAGACAACGGTCCTGTCAATCATATTCTTTGAGATGTTCACTATATCTATGACAAAGGTTCTTTATATATTCGTTGTCCTTGCAATTATAAAGACAACGATTGTAATTGATCATAGACAATGGTTCTGTCAACCTTATTCTTTGAGATGTCTTCTATATGTATGACAACGGTTCATTATATATTCATTGTCTTTGCTATCACAAAGACAACGGTTATAACTAATAACCGTTCTACGCCCCAAAAACTCTAATTTTTGCCTATATAGACAACATATTTTAAAAATCGTTGTCTATAAGTCGTTGTCTAAGACCTTTTTTGTACTAGTGAGAGAAGAGAGGTTTTTGGCTTATGAGTTGCTAAACTCATAGTTTCGCATGTGATTCGAATACAGGGTTGAATAGATTGCGAGGATTTGATTCTATTTAGTTATTTATGAGTTTATTTATCATCTTGTGTTCATTGATTATATTTGTGTTCCTTTATATGATTGATCACCATGTTAGGAATTGCATCTAGGCTATGAATTCGTTATTTTTTTCTCGATAGCAAACAAAGGTATTGAAGTAGTGATATTTCCTTGTCTTTGTAGTGGATGGTTTTGATTGATCTATATCGTTAGATGTTGATTATGCCGATTAGAGTTGTTCCGGTTGAGTCTTAATTGCATCGAATCGATATGCCAATTGCTCCAAAAGCTTGAGTGTTTAATGCTATTCTTTAGTAGTATTGAATAAGATGATTATATCGCTGCAGATCCTTCAACTTCAGTCAAGTAGTCATAAGCTTATGAATAATTTATGAATCAATCCTAGGACCATGAATCTTAACTATTGTTAGAGAAATATAGGTTAAATGCTTCTTCTATGTTTATTATCAATCACTTTGCAATCATTAGTTTTATTCACTTTACTTTGTTATCAATTTGTCACATGTCATTGCATTTTTCATAAGAGTCATTGTTAGAAATATTGCATAGTAATCCGCTTCTCTCTGTGGGTTCGACTCCGGACTTCATCGCTATACTAGTAGTTGCTTGGTTTCTCAATTCATTGATTTACTAATCTATTGGTTTTGAGCTTTGAGTTAGGATATTATTACAATTTCGGAAAGGGCAAAACTGCCTACGACGTTCGCCCTGCACGAAATTCTTGGCGCCAGTGCCCGGGAGAAGAAAAGAGTTTGCTTTACTTTATTTCTATCATTGATTCTCTTTTATTTTTATTTATGTTTATGTTTTTCTTTGAGTCTTTTGTGTACTTGTATGGTCCAAACTCGATATTCTAATTCATTGCCTTTGTCTTTTGATCTTGAGATTGAAAGATCTCTTTCTAGTTCAAAAAGGAGGCTCGAATTTGACACACATACGGAGATAGGAGACGAAGTTCTTAATCCACCAAGAAGGACCCTGAGAAACCTCAAGGAACCTAATTTGAGTGCTCAACCACATGCAATTAAACTTCCTGATCTCCCTAAGGGTTCTAGATTTGAGTACAAGTCGAATTAGTCTACTATTTTACCCTACTTTCATACATTGCCTGGGGAGGAACCAAACAAACACCTTGCTACCTCTATGAGTGTGTGTGATAGACTTAGACCCCAAGGACTTTATATATTCGTTGTATATGCAATTGCAAAGACAATGGTTTCAATTGGGCATAGACAACGGTCCTGTCAATCATATTCTTTGAGATGTTCACTATATCTATGAGAAAGGTTCTTTATATATTCGTTGTCCTTGCAATTATAAAGACAACGGTTGTAATTGATCATAGACAATGGTTCTGTCAACCGTATTCTTTGAGATGTCTTCTATATGTATGACAACGGTTCGTTATATATTCATTGTCTTTGCTATTACAAAGACAACGGTTATAACTAATAACCGTTCTACGCCCCCAAAAACTCTAATTTTTGCCTATATAGACAACATATTTTAAAAACCGTTGTCTATAAATCGTTGTCTAAGACCTTTTTTGTACTAGTGAGAGAAGAGAGGTTTTTGGGCTATGAGTTGCTAAACTCATAGTTTCGCATGTGATTCGAATACAGGGTTGAATAGATTGCGAGGATTTGATTCTATTTAGTTATTTATGATTTTATTTATCATCTTGTGTTTATTGATTATATTTCTGTTCCTTTCTATGATTGATCACCATGTTAGGATTTGCATCTAGGCTATGAATTCGTTATTGTTTTCTCGATAGCAAACAAAGGTATTGAAGTAGTGATATTTCCTTGTCTTTGTAGTGGATGGTTTTGATTGATCTATATCGTTAGATGTTGATTATGCCGATTAGGGTTTTTCCAGTTGAGTTTTAATTGCATCGAATCGATATGCCAATTGGTACAAAAGCTTGAGTGTTTAATGCTATTCTTTAGTAGTATTGAATAAGGTGATTTTATCCCTGCAGATCCTTCAACTTCAGTCAAGTAGACATAAGCTTATGAATAATTGATGAATCAATCCTAGAACCATGAATCTCAACCATTGTCAGAGAATTACAAGTGAAATGCTTCTTCTATGTTTCTTATCAATAACTTTGCAATCAATAGTTTTATTCACTTTACTTTGTTATCAATTTGTCACAAGTCATTGCTTTTATCATAAGAGTCATTGTTAGAAATATTGCATAGTAATCCGCTTCTCTCTGTGGGTTTGATTCCGGACTTCATCGCTATACTAGTAGTTGTTTGGTTTCTCAATTCATTGATTTACTAATCTATTGGTTTTGAGCTTTGAGTTAGGATATGATTACTATTTGCAAAAGGGAGAAAGTGCCTACGACGTTCTCCCTACACGAAATTCTTGGCGCCATTGCCGGGGAGAAGAAAAGAGTTTGCTTTACTTTATTTCTATCATTGATTCTCTTTTATTTTTGTTTATGTTTTTATTTTTCTTTGAGTCTTTTGTGTCCTTGTATGATTCAAACTCGATCTTCTAATTCATTGCCTTTGTCTTTTGATCCCGAGATTGGAAGATCTCTTTCTAGTTTTAAAAGGAGGCTCGAATTGGACACATATAAGGAGATAGGAGATGAAGTTCTTAATCCACCAAGAAGGACCCTGAGAAACCTAAAGGAACCTAATTTGAGTGCTCAACCACTTGCAATTACACTTTCTGATCTCCCTATGGGTTCAAGATTTGAGTACAAGTCGAATTGGTCTACAATTTTACCCTACTTTCATGCATTGCCTAGGGAGGAAGCAAACAAACACCTTGCTACCTTTGTGAGTGTGTGTGATAGACTTAGACCCCAAGGCCTTACTGATGACCAATTGATGTTGAGAGTGTTCCTTTTTACTTTGAAAGATTCTGCGAGCGATTGGCTTTATTACCTAGCTACCCCCCGAAAGCATTACTACTTGGGTTAAATTGAAGAAACCTTTCCTTCAGAAGTACTTTCCTGCTACTTGCCTCAACAAACTCAAGAAGGAGCTATCTAGTATTGAGCAATCACTACGGAGATTCTTTATGAGTATGTTGAGTGGTTCAAGAAGCTTAAGGGTAGTTGTCCACAACATGGTATACCCGAGGATGATCTAGTGCTATATCTTTACGAAGGCTTGCTTGACACCGACAGGAGTTTCATCAATGTTACTAGTGGAGGAGATATTTTGCTTTACTTTCCTCATGAGGCAATGTATATTTTCGAAGGGTTATCTAATGCATCGCAAAAATATGGGAAACACCAAGGAGTTTTAGGAGTTCATAAGTTGGATAATTCTAGAGATGGTCACGAGGATGACTTAGATAGGCTTACTGAGATTGTGAGCAAGATGGCTATGCAAATGAATAAAACTCAACAGTTTAGACCTTGTGGTGTCTTTGAAGATCAAACTCATCCGAATGATACGTGTCCTTTTATTCAAGAGGATGTCGCTGATTTGAGTGATATGGATTATGGACCTCGCCGCAACTTTCGTAAAAATGGTTACAATCAAGGCTACAATTCGAATTATCAAAGTGGATTCAATGGCAGAAGTCAACAGCAACAAGTTCCTTATCAAGAAAGAGGACAATTTTAGAACCGTTAAAGAAATAGTCAACAAGAGGATAGAGATGATACATTGAGGTTATTGTTAGATAAGATGAGTGTTCAAGAAAAATTGATGAGTCAAATGGCTAAGGAGATTGGAGAATCGAAAGCAAAAGATTCGGGGAAGTTGCCATCACAAGTGGTAGTTAATCAGAAGAAGAATGTGAGTGCCATGATCCTTAGAGGAGGAAAACAAGTGATTGTGCATGCTAGGAATGTTGAAGAGAGGCCTAAGGAAGTGATTGATGTGGGTGAGGAAGGCAACAAAAGCTTGGAGATGCACGCTGTTGATGACGGCGCCCACCGCTACCTCAGACCCGAGATCCGAATGTTGACGTTGTGCAATCCCCAAGGAAATCATCCAAGGAGTGGTCTTTTAAGGTTTCAAGACCTGCACCACCATTTCCCCATGCCTTAAGACCTGATCGTAAGTGGGAAGATGAACAAATCCTTTACGACACCTTTGCTCATTGTGAGGTAAATATTCCACTTCTTAATTTGATTAAAATTGTGTCTCGCTATGCGAAATTCTTGAAAGAGCTATGCACGATGAAACGCAAGCAAAGAATGTGAAAGAAGGGAAAGGTAACTTTAAATGAAAATGTTTATGCTTTGCTTCAAAAAAGATTGCCTGAAAAGTGCGGAGATCAAGGTATGTCTACTATCCCATGTGCAATAGGTAATGCTAGCTTCACAAAAGCTATGCTAGACCTAGGTTCTTCAATCAATGTGATGTCGTATAACCTTTACATGTTTTTGTGTCTCAATGCTTTGTCTGAAACTGGTATTACTATACAAGTCGTTGATGGTTCTAGCATTAAGCCTAGAGGAGTTGTTCAGGATGTTTTGGTGAAGGTAAATGATTTGATATTTCTAGCTGATTTCTTTATATTGGATATGGAACAAGGTACACCTGAAACGCCAATGATCTTAGGAAGGCCATTCTTCCGAACGGCTAACAATAAGATTGATTGCTTTGAAGGTTCCCTAACCTTGGAGTTTGATGGTTGAAAGATTGAATTTTCTATATTTAAGCCGGCTACTTTTTCTACTAATGTTTCTGTGGATGTTCTTGACTCTAATGATAACGATCACAGGGATGAATCAAATAATTTGTTAGATGCTTCTATTGAGAATGAATCATTGCTTATTGAGTCTTCCGACAAAGGGAAAGTTGATTTAGGGAAAGATGACATTGAAAGGAAAATTGACAATTTGTTTAAGTCACATGAGAGTGTGTCTAACTTAAATGATTCTATTGTTCTTACCTATGAGAAATCGATTCCTAACAATGTTGAGGTTTTTGCAATTTTAGGCCAACCTCCAGGAGAAACTCATTTTAAGAAGTAATCGATTGGTGCAATTGATGGATACATTGGAGAAATTCCTAAAGTTCCCCCTCTTGTCAAGAAAAGGACAAGTGTGGAGGATCTTGATGGGATAACTTGATCAAGAAATGCATCACGTCGAGCCAAAGACGTGAAACAAAGGCGCTTCTTGGGAGGCAACCCAAGGTAGATTAGGTAATATTGTTTCAATTTTGCATTTAGTTTTTCAATTCAATAAAGTAGGACAAGTCTTTTTGATGTACATTGGAGTAGTGTAGTATTAGAAACTTTTTGGTAGATGAATTTTGCTTGATTGAATAACGGAGTGGCGTTTTGCATACACGGCGCCCGCCGCCTCAACCATAGCGCCCGTGGCCAGTCACTGGTCACAAATGCGCCCGGATTTTTGGTTTCATTGGAAGGGAGTAGTTTCTATCCTATTTTATCTTTATGTTTATTTTATTTCCAGTTATTTTAGGTTAGATTTGGTTTTCCATCTTCATTAGGATTAGATTTAGTTCTATCTTTTTATTTTAGGAATAGATTTCTTTTATTTATCTTTAGGATTAGATTTTATTTTATCTCAGGTTAGTTTATCTATCTTCTATCTATTTTATCTATCTTAGGATTAGATGGTTCTTTCTATGATTAGTTTACATTTGGTTTAGGAGTAGAATATTTTATCTATTTTATTTTATTTTATTATTTTCTAATATTTTCTTTTCTTTTTGATAGATGGAAATTCCCCTTTCTAAACCACCATATAATCCCACTCCCTAATTTGGATCACTCAAAGCTTTGTCTCCAAGGAAAAACATAAACCCCAAGAGATCCTACTTGAATCCAGTCCAAAAACCTAAGAGCCTTGTATTTCAGTTGAGTTCTTACCCATTAAACACATTCATCCCTACCTTCATACATCAAATTCAAATCTTTTCCACACCATTCCCATACTTACCACCAAAGAATGCCTTTGAAACCAGGTTTTTGGCCTATGAGTTGCTAAACTCATAGTTTCGCATGTGATTCGAAGACATGGTTGAATAGATTTTGAGGATTTGATTCTATTTAGTTATTTATGAGTTTATTTATCATCTTATGTTTATTGATTATATTTGTGTTCCTTTCTATGATTGATCACCATGTTAGGAATTGCATCTAGGCTATGAATTCGTTATTGTTTTCTCGATAGCAAACAAAGGTATTGAAGTAGTGATATTTCCTTGTCTTTGTAGTGGATGATTTCGATTGAACTATATCGTTAGATGTTGATTATGCCGATTAGGGTTGTTCCAGTTGAGTCTTAATTGCATTGAATCGATATGCTAATTGGTCTAAAAACTTGAGTGTTTAATGCTATTTTTTGGTAATATTATTGAATAAGGTGATTTTATCCCTTTTGATCCTTCAACTTTAGTCAAGTAGACATAAGCTTATAAATAATTGATGAATCAATCCTAGGACCATGAATCTCAACCATTGTCAGAGAATTAGAAGTGAAATGCTTCTTCTATCTTTATTATCAATCACTTTGCAATCATTAGTTTTATTCACTTTACTTTGTTATCAATTTTTCACAAGTCATTGCTTTTGGCATAAGAGTCATTGATAGAAATACAGCATAGTAATCCGCTTCTCTATGTGGGTTCAACTCCGGACTTCATTGCTATATTAGTAGTTGTTTGGTTTATCAATTCATTGATTTACTAATATATTGGTTTTGAGCTTTGAGTTAGGATATTATTACTATTTGGAAAAGGGAAAAAGTGCCAACGATATTCACCCCGCACCAGAGGTCTACGAAAGTTTTGGTTTGATTTCCCGGAAAAACAGAGCATTTTGGAGTGAAAACAAGACACTGAAGAAGAGCTCGATCTCGAGCAAAGGTACTCGATCTCCACCATGTGACTCGAAATCGACTGATGCATTCGATCTTGACCATGTGACTCGATTGAGACTAAGGCAATGTCAACTCGACATGAGGCACTTGACATCGAGTGGTCTACTCGATATTGACTGGAGCAACAGATGCGTAAGAAACGCGGATTGGGCCGGATCTTTGGGAGATTTACTTAGCCACAAGATATTCTATCTTATACCAAGATCTTGTATCATTAAGGGTATATTCCAAACATGTTAGGGTATAATACCTATTTTATTATTTTAATTTGGGATATAATATAGTTTAGATAGAATTTCCTTTTAACAATCTAAGTAGGATTAGGACTCCAATCTTTGGCTAGCAACTGTTGTGAGGCTATACATAAGACCCTAGGGGATGGTTTTAGGAATAATTATTGGTAGGAGGAAATCATGTCTAATAAATAAAAGATAAATACCAAACCGAATCCTAGTCCAGGCAAATAAAATACAAGACTTCCTCCCGCTATAGTGGAAGGGAATCAGGATCGATCCACAATGAGGCAGGTCATCGACACGTGGATAGTCTTTAAAGTTTCTGGGCATGTCGACCAGTAGCCTCGATATCAAGGCGGGGAGTCGATATCGACAGGGGCAATCGATTCCTAGTGAGTGACGTCGATTTGTGAAAGCCTACAAGGAAGAGAAAATAATAGAAGCACTCGATATCGACTGAAGAGGTCGATGTCGAGTAGATCAGCAGTTCCTGTCTACTCAGAAGACCGTCGACGTAGGATTGGCTCGATGTAGTTGGACGATAACAACTATGTTGGTCGAAATCGAGTACTCTCACAGAAATATAGATATCCAACAGAAATAAAGAAATAAAAAAAAATAAAAGACAACAACATTTTCTGGGTTTTTGTGATAATAAACTAAAAGCTCCTAAGGTAAGGATTTACCATGTCGATAACCATGCATGCATTATGACTTAATTCACATTAAAGATTAAGCTTTTCTCATCACCAATAAGGAATTATAGAGGCTTTCGCATAAAAACCTAATTTTTTCTACCGTTTCATAATTACGGTTTAGTCAACTTTCGCAGGCAAAACCTAATTACTATCCAAATTCACATGTATAATCCACTTTTGCTTCATATAAGGTAAATAAGGAATTATTCTAAACTTGCATAAAGAATTGAGCGCAGGATAGAAGATGAAATCGCATAATCAAATAAGGAATAAAGCGTATTTACATGGATACCGTCGGGCTCACCCGCACCTAGAAGCAGGATGACTACTTGCTCTTAATGGGGGAAAACATCATTGAATAGAAATAGAAACTTTGCATTAAATTGGGAAAGAAACTAATCGTACAACCACCGCCTTCTTCTCCACTATCTCTCTCTATCTCGCCTTTCTCTCTCTCCATTGGTTGACGATTGCTTGTGTGTTGGAATTATTAAAAGCCAGCCCCCTAGGGTTTTATTTATAGCCTCCTAACCCTTGCTAGCCAAAGATTGGAGTTCTAATCGTACTAAGATTGCTTAAAGGAAAGTTTATCTAAACTAAATTATATCCTAAAAGAAAATATTAAAATAGGTAATATTCCCTAACATGCTTGGAATATACCTCTAAGATAGATGAATCTTGCTAGATCATAGATGTCTTCGTGGCGAAACAATATCCTCCAAAGATCCGGCCTAATCCGTGTTTTTCACACGTCTTTTGCTCCAGTCGATGTCGAGTGGACAGGTCGATATCGAGTGACCTATGTCAAGTCGAGTTGGTTTGGTGTGGTTGACATGGCTTTGGCTCGATCTTCATCTTTTCTCCTCAATCGATTTCGAGTCCCTAGGTCGATATCGAGTTGCGCGGTCGAGATCAAGTGCTCTTAGCTTGAGATTGAGTTCTTCTGTCGTGTCTCGTGTTTACTAAAAAAAGGCTCCGTTTTCTGCGAAATCAAACCAAAACTTGTGTAGACCTCTATATCTTGCAAATGAACTCAAACTACATAAATTCACTACTTTCGTAACCTGAAAGTATAAAATATGCATGAAAACGGAAAAGATGTAAGAATTGACCATGGTGAAATAAGTGCACATCAAATCACCCCATACTTAAGCTTGCTTGTCCTCAAGCAATACTCTTATTGTTCATTCAGGGGAAGGACTAAACTCTCAACGTTGTAGATCCATTCTTATATAACCCTGCAATCAATTAACATCCTCGCAAAGGTACTAATGCCTTCAAATCCATGCATGTGAATGAAAAGCAACATCTCGCACAAAAGGAGGGTTATGCAAAAACACAATTTGTAACATAGCATTAATAATCAAGAGGACTTTTATGCGCAATGGTGAAGAGCGGGTAAAAGGTATAGTGGTGGGCTCTATTTGGCAATGTGGTGCCTAATCCGGGGAGAAACATTCAAACTTCTTTCTTTAATGGACTTTCTCCTTTGTGATTTCCACATTCCTTTTTAGTAATAATGATCTTTGCTTTTTTCACTTATTTGCTTTTACCTCTCTAACCTTAACGTTGCCTTCTCGCGAGTCATAAAAATGGGTGTCATGAATGGCCTCGGATACTTAGCGCTTCGGACTCCTCACCTTGTGTCCCATCTCGCATAAATTTATCCTCCGCAAGAAGGGTCGATTCACCTAACTCCTAGGTGATCGGATTTTCTTTTCTATCATTAAATTTTTCATAAAAAAACTCTTGTCATCAACTACATAATAACTTCACAACATATCAACCATATGACAACTCCATAACATGACATCCATTCTATAACATCATCTCCCGGATGGGTAAAAATGTACAAAAATGGGCAATTTAAGAACTTGTGAAGCAATAATGACATTAAGCACATATGGCGTAGAATATGATGTAGAGGCAATAAGTATGGGTAATGGTTAGGGTAAATAATGAATGGACGAAAAATAAAGTCCTCCGTCTTCTTATCATGCAAATGTCAAAAGCAACTTCAAATTTTTGCATCTAATGGATCTACTTTTGCATCATCGAGCCTTGTAACTACCTTCATGACACTTCTTCAAATTTTTTCAATGGGGGTACTTTTTCCTCAAAATATGTAAACTTTTTAAACTTTATAAGGTGTACTTTTTCTCAAAATATGTATGAATTGTAAACTTTATGAGAAAATATGTATATGATGCAAGTATGTGAGAACTAACCATGTGTACAAAAACAAGAATTTATGCAATATGCACTAAGGTAAACTAACAATTATGGGTGAAATAATATAAGAATGCTTTACCCCACCCCATACTTAGATCCTATAGTGTCCTCACTGTAAAAACAAAATAAGAAGTGGAATGAAAGAGAACTTACTAGAAAACTTGGCAATGGCTCAAATCAGGTACATCTGCAAGGCAGGTCGATTTCGAGTGGAGGTGTCGATATCGACTGCTTGTGTCAATATCGAGTCTTCTGCTTCGACTCAGGGTGAGCTCAGTGTCGATCACAGTTGCTCCTTTCGATTCCCTTGGTCGATATCAATTGGGTATATCGATATCGAGTGCTTTTGCAGATTCCTTCATACTTGAAATCGTTAGTTTTTCTCACCCAACCCTAAAAGTTCAAAGTTTTAAAGTATTAAAACAAAAAAAAAAACCAGAAATTCAAAACCCTGAAATTTTAAAAAGTATATGTACAAGCGCTATACTTTATAGTTGCTAGGCCGACTTCTTCCGTGCTTCTATCCAAGGTGGCACATGTAGGGACCATATTGCTCTCATGTCCTCTTCAGGGCCTTCAAACTCTATTTTGAACACTGTCCTTTTCTTGTCTTTAAGTTTCCATCTCCCTGGATACACTTTACATATCGTCATCAAACTTCTTTTTCTCACATCCTCTCTTTTGCATCCCAGGGCGTTGCATTACTCCATAAGCACCTTATCTCCTCCCTTGTATTCTCTTATTAGCTTACCTATCATGTTAGTAAGGCATATAAACAAGGATACTCACTTCATAGGGATATTAGAATTATGCTCTAAGGGTGGAGGATCTTTACCTGGACTTACCTTTGAGTCTGTTATGCTCTGAGGGATCACTCGACATCGAGTCAGGGGGTCCATATCGAGTGGCTTTTCTCCTGAGGGTACAGTCGATGGAGGTAGGTCGAGTAGAGGGAGTCGATCTCCAGTGGCTCCAGTCAATATCGACTGGCCCTGGTAGATCTCGAGTGCAGTGTTGACCCCATACTTAGCTTCTGGAATTCAATTTCGCTCCGATGTACTTGACATCGACTGGTGGGTGTCAATATCGAGTGCATATTCAGGCTCATTCTCATCATCGGCTTGGTGCCAAATCTCCAAAAGCTCCTCCATTTGGGCCTCCATGGCTCTCTCCTCTAGCTCTTCGTCAGTCAAGGCTCTCTCCATTGGTTCATCAAAAGGGATTACTCTCCCTATCGCATGCATGGCCTTGACCTCCATTTGATTCACCTCCTTCATTGTAGGGTTAAAGGAGAACTCGATGACCTCATTGCCAATGGGGAATGATAATAGTCCCTTTTGCATGCTGATATTGGCTTCGGCCGTAGCTAGGAACGGCCTCCCTAAGATGATGGGGCATGTAGGATCCTCCGCCATATCTAGCATAATAAAGTTCGTGGGTACAAAGGACTTACCCACCTTCACTAGGACGTCATCGATGATGCCTGTGGGCCTTACAAAGTTGTTATCGACCATGTATAGCTTCATATCTACTGGCTCCAAGGCTTCAATGTTGACCTTTGACCATATGGAAAAAGGCATGAGGCTCACGCTAGCCCATAGGTCGCACAAAGCCTTGTAGCGATGTTGGCCAAGCCCAATAGGATGGCGAATCTACCATGATCACTCCTCTTCTCTGGGTAGTCCATCTTGCTCCACTCCTCTGCGATCTCAGCAATTGATCGTTTTTTGTTCAAGGCATCTTTAAGGAAACCGGACGTAGGATGACATCTCATGAAGGGCGTCCGTGAATGGAATGGTAACATTAAGGCCTTGGAGTACCTTCACAAAGCGTTGGAACTTTGCGTCCGCATGGTCACTTGAAGATTTGGAGGGACAAGGTAATGGCTTCTTCTTTGGCGGAGCAGGATTGGCCCAAGGTGGTGATGATATACGGCTAACATCGACTGGGGGTGTCGATATCAACTGATGTGGTCAATCTCGGGGGTGCTTGGACAGGGTCGATGTCAACAGGTGGGTTGACATCAAGTGGGTCAGTCGACATCGACTGGGGGGTGTCGATATCGACTGACTCTCTAATGACTTTCTCCACTGGCTCCGTTTCTCCGACGTTGATTGGTATCTCCTTGCCATTCCTTAAGCGTATGGTGGTGATGTGACCCACTGGTCGCCCTTTGGATTGGCCTGTGGTTGGTCTGGGAGCCCTCCGGGCTGTCGTGGGATAGATGCCGCCGATTGACCCAGTTGGGTCTCCACGCTTTTCCTCCATGTGTCAATTTCACCAAACCTAGAGTTAATGTCATGTAGTGATGTTTGGATGGCATTGTTGGATTGCTTTGTCTCCACTTGGTTCCACCTCATCTCATCTAGGATGAGTTGTAGATCATCCCTCCTTTCTCTCTCGGGATGGCCAAGTGCTCTGTATGGAGGGGGTTGCTGATATTGTTGATATTGGGGTTGTTGATATCCTTAATTACCTTGTTTACCTCCATAGTTGGGCCCCTTCACATACTTGACTTCATCGTGGGTCTCTGGCAATTGTACTTGCTTTGTGTAGGGACAAGTCGTCTTGTTGTCTTTCTGCGACCCATATTCTAAACAAGCTTTGTTTTTAGTAAGAAACCTAGCTTGTTTTTTAAGACGCTTTACCAAATCTTTCATGAACTACTCCTTCACCTCAGGATCCACCTCTTTGGAAGGCTCATACAGTGGCATGGATGGGGCTGGCCTAGCATCTGGTGCCACATGAGTCCCATAGGTGTTGTCGAACTCACCTAGCCTTTCAATCGTCTCCCAGGCTTGATTAGGGGTAAGCTCCAGGTAGCGATAGGTGGTATAGGTGTTAATCCGCTCTCTAGTTGGCATGTCCAGGGCATTGTAGATGATCTCTTGGATAACATATGGCAGTTGCACATGAGTAGGGTAGGACCTTAGCAAATCCTTGTAGCACTCCCAGACTTGCGCTAGCATCTCCCCTAGTCTCTGCTTGTAGGACATGATTTTCTAGCGAATCTGCGCCGTTTTTTATGGTGGAAAGAACTTGTTGAGGAAGATATCCCTAAGTTCAACCCAGGTGCGGATAGATTATGAGGGCAAGCTCTCCAACCAATGTAGCGCCTTTCCTGCAAGAGATCATCTAAAACTTTTAGATGCACATATTCAAGATTGACACCGTCAGCAATGGTGTTGCAAAGATCAATATAAGTAGTAATGTGCGTCATAGGGCATTCGGAGCCCTTTTCCCCCAAAAGCATGTCTCCTAATCTCCGCAATAAAAGTAGTTTTAATTTCAAAAGTAACATTAGGGAGAACTATAGGAGACTAATGCACCGCCACAATGGGGTGCATATACTCTTTCGCATTTTGCGGGATCTTATGTAGTTGCTCTTGGGCTTCTCGGTGAGCTTGGTCTTCTTATTCGTAGCGAGTGACCATTTTTTATTGTGCATGTTTGTTTAGGGGAGGGATGCTAGATTAAATATCAATATAAAATACCAAACCAAACTAACTCCCTTGTCCAAGCAAATAAAATACAAGAATCCCTCCCGATGTAGTGGTAGGGTAATTCAGGATCGAATCCACGAGGAGATATGTCAGCGGTTCCTAAGCTTGCAAACACGATCAAACTTCGACTCCAGAAGACCACTCGATATCGAGTAGATCAGTCGATATCGACCAAAGTTCTAGTCGATTTCCAGCAAATTCCTGCAGAAGACAAAACAGACACAGTCGAGTTGTTCACTTGATATCGAGTCAGCCACTCGATATCGACCTCTGCAGTCGATTTCGAGTCTTCAAAAGAAACAGAAAAGTAACCAAATTTTGTTGGAAAAGAATCTGAAGAAAGTAAGAATGATGATGGAAGGGAAGAAAGAATAAAAACTTAGATTTTGTATAACTCAATAAACTTAAAAGCTTCCAAGATCGGGGATTTATGCCACAATGATAAACATATAAGGCTTATGCAAAATTCATGAAAGATGATGCCTTTCCGTCAAATAACTTTCGTTACCAACAATTAGGTGATTTAGAGGCTCTCGCATAAAACGTAAGAGTTACTATCCAATTTTATGATCAATCCAAATTCACAATATGATTGGCTTTCGCTTCAATAATGCAAATAAAGAATTTCCTCAACTATCGCAAAGGATCATGCATAGGATAGAAGACGGAATCGCTTAAAAATCATACCTTTGATGCACAAACTTACATGGCTATCGTCGGGCTCACCCCGACCCTAGAAGTAAGGGAACTACTCATGCCTTCTTATCATAGACATCATCATCATTAAAAAGAAACTACTTTGAATTGAAATTGCAAAAGAAAAAAGTACAACCGAACAAAGCAATCCTCCGCTCTCGCTTCCTCTCAACTCCACTCAGCCTCTCTCTCTCTACTCTCTGCGTTCTCTTGTTCTTGCTGGAATTGAATGTGCTTGGATTGAATCTCCCTAAACTCAGCCCTAATGACCTCTAATTATAAATCTCAAACCTCACCATCCAAGGATAAGAAAATCTATCTTTATTCCTAAGATAAAACTTAAATAATGTAAATAACTAAATCACTTTAGGTAAATATTAAATTCACCATAAAGGATAACAAGTCTAATGGTAAAAGATAAAAAGATCTCGACTTAGGATAGATGTAAGCTCTTCGGATAGAATTCTATCAAAAAGAGCGTCGGATCTGTCGGCGGCAGCACTCGATATCGACCAGCACATGTCGATATCGACCTCTTCTCTTCTATCTCGAGCCAGCTCTACTCAACCTCGGATTAGCACTCAAAATATATTAATTCACTCGATTTAGGGCACTCGATATCGACCACTTCATGTCGATATCGACCAGTCTGTGTTGACAGGCTCTGTTCTTCTGTCTGCTCGATTTCTGGTGTTCTGTTTCCACTCAATGTCGAGTCTTTAGGTCAATTTCGACTCTTTAGTAGACTTTGAGTTCATTTTCCACTCTTCTTCTCTTCTCCGATTTGCTCCATTTTTGTCTCAATTTCTGCGAACTAACAAAAAAACTCATGTAGACCTCTATAATTTGACAAATAAACATAAACTACACTAATCTTATGTTTTCTCAACCAATATGTATGAAAATATTGAGAAAATGGACATAAAAGTATATGTAAAATATGGCAATTCGCGCAGCATCAGTGCTTGGGTATGTTGAGTGCGCTCAGTTTCGAACCCCTCTACTTGCTTCCTAAGCCTTTCGAGCTCTTGTTGCATTGTTTCCTCATTGGCCATGTTCCTCTTAGCTCTTTCTTGTAGACAAAGGAAGCATTTCGGATCGTCTAAAGCAGCAAACTCAGGCGTGCAATCAGCGCGTCGCATACACCTTCAAGACAACACTAGAAAAATAAGTAAGATAGACTAAATAGGGCGCGATTGATAGCCTCCCCGACAACGGCGCCAAAATTTATTGGTAGGAGGAATCAAGTCTAAAAAATAAAAGATAAATATCAAACTGAATATTAGTCCACGCAAATAAAATACAAGACTTCCTCCCGCTGTAATGGAAGGGAATCAGGATCGATCCACGAGGAGGCGGGTTAGCGATGTCTGGATAGTGTTTAAAGTTACTGCGCAAGTCGACCAGTAGCCTCGATATTGAGTTGGGGAGTCGATATCGATAGGGGCAGTCGATTCCTAGTGAGTGACGTTGATCTGTGAAAGCCTGCAAGGAAGAGAAAACAACAGAAGCACTCGATATCAACTGAAGAGGACGATGGCGAATAGATCAGCAATTCCTGTCAACTCAGAAGACCGTCGACGTAGGGTTGGCTCGATGCAGTTGATCGATATCTACTATGTTGGTCCAAATCGAGTACTCTCACAGAAAGATAGATATCGAACAGAAATAAAGAAATAAAGAAAATAAAAGACAACAATATTTTTTGGGTTTTTTTTATAATAAACTAAAAGTTCCTAAGGTAGGGATTTACCACCTCGATAACCATGCATGCATTATGACTTAATTCACATAAAATATTAAGCTTTTCTCATCACCAATTATGAATTATAGAGGCTTTCTCATAAAAACCTAATTGTTTCTACCTTTTCATAATTAGGGTTTAGTCAACTTTCGTAGACAAAACCGAATTACTATCCAAATTCACATGTATAATCCACTTTCGCTTCATATAAGGTAAATAAGGAATGATCCTAAACTCGCATAAAGGATTGAGCGTGGGGTAGAAGATGAAATCGCATAATCAAATAAGTAATAAAGCGTACTTACATGGCTACCGTCGGGCTCACCCCGCACCTAGAAGTAGGACGACTACTCGCTCTTCATGGGGGAAAAGATCATTGAATAGAAATAGAAACTTTTCCTTAAACTGGGAAAGACACTAATCGTACAACCACCGCCTTCTTCTCCACTATCTCTCTCTATCTCGCATTTCTCTCTCTTTTTTTGTTGAAGATTGCTTGTATGTTGGAATTATTAAAAGCCAGCCCCCATAGGGCTTCATTTATAGCCTCCTAACCCTTGCTAGCCAAGGATTGGAGTTCTAATCCTACTAAGATTGCTAAAAGGAAAGTTTATCTAAACTAAATTATATCCTAAAAGAAAATATTAAAATAGGTAATATTCCCTAACATGCTTGGAATATATCCCTAAGATAGATGAAGTTTGGTAGATGATAGATGTATTCATGGCTAAGCAATATCCTCCAAAGATTTGGCCTAATCCGCGTTTTTCACACGTTTGTTGCTCTAGTCGATGTTGAGTGGACAGGTCGATATCGAGTGACCTATGTCGAGTCGATTTGGTTTGGTGTGGTCGACATGGTTTTGGCTCGATCTTCATCTTTTCTCCTCAATCGATTTCGAGTCCCTAGGTTGATATCCGGTTGTGCGGTCGAGATCGAGTGCTTTTAGCTCGAGATCGAGTTCTTTTGTCTAGTCTCGTCTTTACTAAAAAAGGCTCCGTTTTCTACGAAATCAAACCAAAAATTGTGTAGACCTTTATATCTTGCAAATGAACTCAAACTACACAAATTCACTACTTTCCCAACCTAAAAGTATAAAATATGCATGAAAACAAAAAAGATGTAAGCATTGAACATGGTGGAATAAGCGCACATCAATCATCCAATCAACAAAGCCTTGAGCGACCAAGAAAAGAAGAGAAAGCGAGTAGAGAGAGAGAGATAAAGAAGAAGGCGGAGTTTGGTTGTACGATTAGAGTTTCTTTTAAAGATTAATGCAAAGTTATTTCCTTTATGCAATGATGTTTTCTCCGATGAGGTGTGAGTAGTCGTCCTACTTTTAGGGTTGGGGTGAACTCGGCAATAGCCATGTAAGTATGCTTGAATTCCTTATTTGATTATACGATTTCATCTTCTACCCCGAGCTCAATCATTCATGAGAATTTAGGATCATTCCTTATTTACCTTATATGAAGCGAAAGTGGATTATATATGTGTATTTGGATAGTAATTAGGTTTTGCTTGCGAAAGTTGACCAACCCTACTTATGAAAAGGATAGAAACAATTAGGTTTTTATGCAAAAGCCTCTATATTCCTAATTGGTTGATGACAAAAACATAATATTTTATATGATTTAAATATATATGCATGCATGGTTATTGTCGTGGTAAATCCCTACCTTAGAAGGTTTTAGTTATATTAGGAAAAAACACAAAAATATTATGTCCTTTATTTATTTTCTTTTATTATTTTATATTCTCGTTATTTTCTATTACTATGTGCGGAATCACTCGACATCGACACCTACACTCGATATCGAGTACTCTGCAAAGGAAGAAAGCAAGTCGATGGTCTTCTGAGTCGACCGAAGTGCCCTGACCTACTCGACATTGACCAACTTTGTCGATATCGAGTGCCTTCTGTTTCTTTTGCAAGTTTCATAGATCAATTGAGGACACTAGGAATCGACAGCCCCTATCGATATCGACCTATCTAGTCGATATCGAGGCTTCTGGTTGACGTAGCGCAGAAACTTACAAAGACTATTCAGGAACCGCTGACTTACTTCCTCAAGGATCGATCCTGATTCCCTACTACTGCATCAGGAGGGAGTCTTGAATTTTATTTGCGAAGAAAGGGATTTGCTTTGGTTCGGATTTATTTACATATTTTATTTAGTCAATTCATCTTCCTCCTAACAAAACCACTATTATTTCACCTCCTTGGAGTTCTAGATACAAACTAGAAAACCTTCCCCTATTCCAACAACTTGTAGCCTAACCTACTACTATCTAGTCAACTCAGATCCTAGTGAAACAATAGCCTCAATTACACCGAAGTGTAGATACATTTGAGTAAACGGATACTCTTAGTATAACAACAAATGACTTATCAAATATCGCTCTTATGTTTCCTAATCTCTCAACTGGAAATAAACGCAAATACAATGAGTGAGAGAAAAGAAAACAGATGAACAGTAGGAAGATCGATTGCAGTGTTGAGTGCTTTGCCTCGTAGATCAGCGCTTGCGATGTGTCCTTCTTCACCACTTGTATCTTCCTTTATATGGGTTGCAAAGGCTGATTTCTGGTTATTTGAATTTGAATCCTTAAATCTTTTCTTCCACAAAATCAACCCACGTCCCGCCCACCGTGAGACAGAGACCTTGCGGTGGATGCCCTTTAAGGATGACCCACTCCCGCTCATGTACGCTTGGCTAGAGCACATCATCGAGCGGCGGCGCACCGAGCGTAGTGACATCCTAGACGGCAGCATGGTAGCTTACCTCGCCCATGCCCTAGACATTTGCGTTGATAGATACACTACATTTTACCTTACTTTTCTTGATTCTAACATATTACAGCGGGGTGGAGTCATGGATCTAGGCCCAGATGGGTGGATACATCCATAGACAGGGATGTCTATCCGCTACGATTTTATGGATCTTCTTTATGTCCCCGATTGGTTCCAGTCCTAGACTGGACAACGATATCCGGCCGACATTAATCCTAAGGTGGACCCGAGCTTGAGGAGGAGGCCACCGCTCTACAACCATGAGCCTGAGATGGAGGCGATGTTCTGGAACGGGGATGAGTACTCCGCCGATGCACAGCAGCCTCCAGCCTATCATGAGGACTCTAGCAATGATTCCGACGACGATGATTATGATGATGATGGTGGTGGTGGTGATGGCCCACAGGGGTCACACTAGAGATATGTGCCAGAGGCCCCGCCCGTGCAGCCTACCTACGCTGGAGAGCAGGATGACCTTGTGATGTACATATTTGTACTTCTTTTTATTGCATCTTTTGACTTCATATTTCATTCGATCTCCAAAGAAAAGGTTCAAAAGAATATAAACTTGTGTAAGAATGGGCTAAAATGCAAGGAATAGGTTTTGCACAAGTATTGAGCTAACCATGCAGGAATTCGAGCGAAATCGGAGTCAAAACGAAGAAGCCAAGTGAAGCTGAGAAGAGGTAGAAATCTACCTTAGACCCAGATATCGACCTCTGGTGTCGATATCGACCCTTATATCGACCTCAACATAGACATCGACCAGAGCTGAACAAGTCGAGCAGGAACAGAGACCTCGATATCGACCTCTGGTGTCGATATCAACCCCTTACCTTGACAGAAGATAGACTCGATTTCGAATGCGGATTGGAACTATATCTTCAAGGAGGCACGAAATTATCTCATACTTTCAAGATAGATGACAGCTGAAGACTTAGTTATCTTTTACCTTTAAGTTATTTAAGTTTCATCAAAATAAAAGACCTATCCTAATTGTTTGGATAGAGTTCATAGTTTGGATAGGAGTTACAATCCTTGGATAGCGAGGATTAGTAGCCTATAAATAAAGCCCTAGGGGGCTGGCATTCAAATCATCCAAGAAGCAAGACAATAGAATTAGGCAATAAATAGTTAGAGTTTTTGAGCTTTAAAGTTTCAAGCGCTTACGATAGTTGGCGTTGAGATTGTAAAGATTCGAAATTTTCCATTTATGCAAGATATTTCAATTCAAGACATGTCTACAATCAACATGAGCGAGTAGTCGCCCTTTCTTCTAGGGTCGGGGTGAGCCCGACGATAGCCATGGTGGTAAGGTAAGTACGTCGCTAAAGAATGTATCTTTTATCTCCCTCTACCTTGTGCTTCAACTTTAAATGCGAATTTAAGGAACTCATGTTGTAAAACTTGGGTAGTAATTAGAGTTTCCCTTCGAAAGATTATAAACTCAATTATGACGAAGGTAGAAACAAATTAGGTTAAGTAATTGCAAAATCTCTTTTCCTATTTGTCAGTTTAGGTGAAAGCCTTTTCCTTTATGATAAAAGCATGCATCTTTAGTTGATTCTTACTTCTTCTATCATGGTTGTCGTCGCGGTAATCCTTGGCTTTGGAAGACTTTTTCCTTTATTAAGTTTACATTCAAATTTGCCCGCCGTTCGTTGAGTCATCGAAAAACCCAACACCCTTGCTTATTTCTGTTCATTGTTCCCTTCCCATTCTTAAATCTTCGGCCCTTTCTTTGCCGACAAAACAACTAACTCTCTGCAGGAAGACATCGATATCGACAACAGAGGTCGATATCGACCACACTGATAGATCGACAGTTTTCTGAGTCGATCTCGAGACTCCTGGGAAACTTCTGCAAACATCGATATCGACCCCCTTGTGTCGAAATCGACCCCTCTGTATCGATTGACAGACTTCTGAGCCAGTCGATTTCGTGGACTAACATCGATATCGACCCCTTCCAGTCGATATCGACTACTTGTTTTTTTTTATTTCTGCATGTCTTCTGTTGCAGAAAATATCGACAGCCGAGGTTGACATCGAGGCCCAAGGTCGAAATCGAGGCTTCTGGTCGACGCAGACGTGAGATTTCCAAAGCTACTAGGATCCCGCTGACACGCCTCCTCGTGGATCGATCCTGACTACCCTTCCACTACAACGGGATGAAGTCTTGTAATTATTTGCATAGGCTAGAGTCGGTTTACATTTACATATTTATATTTGTATTTAAGATACTCGACTTACCTAACACCTTGTCGCACGGATGGAGGTGCGGATGGATCAGGAGTTTAATTGGCTTCGACAGACTATAGGCGATATGCGATCTGATCAGCAACAGTTCTTTCAGGCTCACGAGAGGTGGACCGCAGCCTTCGAGCGTCATAGCTATGGCTTTGGCTACTACCCACGTGGTCCGCCACCCTTTGCTCATCCAGGACCATCCTTTTCACAACCGAGTCCTTTTTATCAGCATGACCCTCACTATTACTATCCTGGCTAAGTGATTTAGGGTGAGTGTGAGTAAGTGCTTCCGCCACCTCCGCCTCCAGATGAGTGATTTAGGGTGAGTGTGAGTAAGTGCTTCCCATCCCTTTACTTTGTGCTTAACAATGAGGACACTCTATATTTTAAGTATGAGTTAGGGTTGAAAACTAGATACTTCTCTCTTGGCTTTTGTTTAAAACTGTTTAGGACAGGACATAGCATGTATTAAAACTTTTTAGATGCTTTATGTTTCATTTTTTTTACATTGCATTCATGTTTCAGTTTTATGCATTTTAAGTTAAAGTTCCTAGTTATTTAGTTTCATCCAAAAAAAATTAGAAATTGTAAAAAAGAAGAAAAAAATACATATTTATTTATTTAGTTAATTTTAAGCCCTAACTTAGATGTCCAATGATGAATAGTTAGAGTTTTTGAGCTTTAAAGTTTTTGAGCTTTATTCAAATCATCCAAGAAGCAAGACAATAGCAATAGGCAATAAATAGTTAGAGTTTTTGAGCTTTAAAGTTTCAAGCGCTTACGATAGTTGGCGTTGAGATTGTAAAGATTCGAAATTTTCCATTTATGCAAGATATTTCAATTCAAGACATGTCTACAATCAACTTGAGCGAGTAGTCGCCCTTTCTTCTAGGGTCGGGGTGAGCCCGACGATAGCCATGGTGGTAAGGTAAGTACGTCGCTAAAGAATGTATCTTTTATCTCCCTCTACCTTGTGCTTCAACTTTAAATGCGAATTTAAGGAACTCATGTTGTAAAACTTGGGTAGTAATTAGAGTTTCCCTTCGAAAGATTATAAACTCAATTATGACGAAGGTAGAAACAAATTAGGTTAAGTAATTGCAAAATCTCTTTTCCTATTTGTCAGTTTAGGTGAAAGCCTTTTCCTTTATGATAAAAGCATGCATCTTTAGTTGATTCTTACTTCTTCTATCATGGTTGTCGTCGCGGTAATCCTTGGCTTTGGAAGACTTTTTCCTTTATTAAGTTTACATTCAAATTTGCCCGCCGTTCGTTGAGTCATCGAAAAACCCAACACCCTTGCTTATTTCTGTTCATTGTTCCCTTCCCATTCTTAAATCTTCGGCCCTTTCTTTGCCGACAAAACAACTAACTCTCTGCAGGAAGACATCGATATCGACAACAGAGGTCGATATCGACCACACTGATAGATCGACAGTTTTCTGAGTCGATCTCGAGACTCCTGGGAAACTTCTGCAAGCATCGATATCGACCCCCTTGTGTCGAAATCGACCCCTCTGTATCGATTGACAGACTTCTGAGCCAGTCGATTTCGTGGACTAACATCGATATCGACCCCTTCCAGTCGATATCGACTACTTGTTTTTTTATTTCTGCAGGTCTTCTGTTGCAGAAAATATCGACAGCCGAGGTCGACATCGAGGCCCAAGGTCGAAATCGAGGCTTCTGGTCGACGCAGACGTGAGATTTCCAAAGCTACTAGGATCCCGCTGACACGCCTCCTCGTGGATCGATCCTGACTACCCTTCCACTACAACGGGATGAAGTCTTGTAATTATTTGCATAGGCTAGAGTCGGTTTACATTTACATATTTATATTTGTATTTAAGATACTCGACTTACCTAACACCTTGTCGCACGGATGGAGGTGCGGATGGATGAGGAGTTTAATTGGCTTCGACAGACTATAGGCGATATGCGATCTGATCAGCAACAGTTCTTTCAGGCTCACGAGAGGTGGACCGCAGCCTTCGAGCGTCATAGCTATGGCTTTGGCTACTACCCACGTGGTCCGCCACCCTTTGCTCATCCAGGACCATCCTTTTCACAACCGAGTCCTTTTTATCAGCATGACCCTCACTATTACTATCCTGGCTAAGTGATTTAGGGTGAGTGTGAGTAAGTGCTTCCGCCACCTCCGCCTCCAGATGAGTGATTTAGGGTGAGTGTGAGTAAGTGCTTCCCTTCCCTTTACTTTGTGCTTAACAATGAGGACACTCTATATTTTAAGTATGAGTTAGGGTTGAAAACTAGATACTTCTCTCTTGGCTTTTGTTTAAAACTGTTTAGGACAGGACATAGCATGTATTAAAACTTTTTAGATGCTTTATGTTTCATTTTTTTTACATTGCATTCATGTTTCAGTTTTATTCATTTTAAGTTAAAGTTCCTAGTTATTTAGTTTCATCCAAAAAAAATTAGAAATTGTAAAAAAGAAGAAAAAAATACATATTTATTTATTTAGTTAATTTTAAGCCCTAACTTAGATGTCCAATGATGAATAGTTAGAGTTTTTGAGCTTTAAAGTTTTTGAGCTTTATTCAAATCATCCAAGAAGCAAGACAATAGCAATAGGCAATAAATAGTTAGAGTTTT
The DNA here is from genome assembly GCA_963922045.1 of Persicaria maculosa. Lineage (NCBI taxonomy): Eukaryota > Viridiplantae > Streptophyta > Magnoliopsida > Caryophyllales > Polygonaceae > Persicaria > Persicaria maculosa. The sequence goes on along the minus strand of OY998257.1, from coordinate 44,002,687 downwards.
TGAGCTTTAAAGTTTCAAGCGCTTACGATAGTTGGCGTTGAGATTGTAAAGATTCGAAATTTTCCATTTATGCAAGATATTTCAATTCAAGACATGTCTACAATCAACATGAGCGAGTAGTCGCCCTTTCTTCTAGGGTCGGGGTGAGCCCGACGATAGCCATGGTGGTAAGGTAAGTACGTCGCTAAAGAATGTATCTTTTATCTCCCTCTACCTTGTGCTTCATCTTTAAATGCGAATTTAAGGAACTCATGTTGTAAAACTTGGGAAGTAATTAGGGTTTCTATTCGAAAGATAATAAACTCAATTATGACAAAGGTAGACACAAATTAGGTTAAGTAATTGCAAAATGTCTTTTCCTATTTGTCGGTTTAGGTAGGTGAAAGCCTTTTCCTTTATGATAAAAGCATGCATCTTTAGTTGATTCTTACTTCTTCTATCATGGTTGTCGTCGCGGTAATCCTTGGCTTTGGAAGACTTTTTTCTTTATTAAGTTTATGATGTACATATTTGTACCTTTGTGTATTGCATCTTTTGACTTCATATTTCGTTCGATTTCCAAAGAAAAGTTTCAAAAGTATATAAACTTGTGTAAGAATGAGCTAAAGTATAAGAAATAGAGTCTGCACGAGTTTTGAGCTAACCATGCAGAAATTCGATGAAATCGGAGTCAAAACGAAGAAGGCAAGTGAAGCTGAGCAGAGGTCGATATCGACCTGAGACATCGATATCGACCCTAGATTTCGACACGACTTCTGAGTGTCGAGATAGCCACACAGACTAGACATGAAGGCCTCGATATCGACATACAAGCATCGATATCGACCATCGTCATAGACATCGAGTGGAGCTGGACAAGTCGAGCAGAAACACAAGCATCGATATCGACCTCTGGTGTCGATATCGACCCTACCTCGACAGAAGATAAATCCGATTTCGAGACTCGGATTGTGAAGTCTATCATCAAAGCCATGAGTTATCTCGTTCTTTTAGATATTAGCAGCTGTTTATTATCTTTTCCCTTAAGTTTTTATCAAAATAAAATACCTATCCTAATTGTTTGGATAGAGTTCATAGTTTATATTGGAGTTACAATCCTTGGATAGCGAGGATTAGTAGCCTATAAATAAAGCCCTAGGGGCTGATTTGTTAGATAATCCAATCCAATAACACGTCCAAGAACGCATCCAAGAAACAATCATCAATCAAGACAATAGATTTAGAGTTAGAGAGAAGTTTTAGGGTTTGACGTTTGCGAAAGTTGACGTTGAGTTGTAAAGCTTCGGAGTTTATTTTAATGCAAGTTTCTTCCCTTCAATCAACAATGAGTTCCATGATGAGAAGCGAGTAGTTCCCCAAAGCTCTTAGGGTTGGGGGGAGCCCGACGTTAGCCATGCGCGCTTGAGGTAAGTATTTGATGTCGATATCGTTGTGTCTATCTCTCCTCCTACGATTCTATGTTTAGTCCTAATCGAAAGAAAAGGGATTCATGCTAACAACTTGAGTTATAAACATAAAATTGGTAGAGACCATTAGGTTTATTTGCAAGAGTAATCCTAAGAGTTGGTGTACGGCGAAAGCTTGTCCCTCGGGTGAAATAGCACAATTGTCCGTCTTATTTATCTTATCGCATCCATTGGTTAACGTTGTGGTAAACCCTAATCCTAGGAGTTGCTTTCTACATATTTTATACACCCAAAACCCTCTGTTTTATTTCTGTTCATTGCTTCTCTCTCCATTCTCAAAACTTCGGCCTTTCTTTGCCGACGAAGAACTAACTCACTGCAGGGAGACATCGATATCGACCCCAGACGTAGATATCGACCAAATTGATAGATCGACGGTTTTCTGAGTCGATCTCGAGACTCCTGGGAAACTTCTGCAAGCATCGATATTGACCCCTTGTGTCGAAATCGACCCCTCTGTATCGACTGGCAGACTTCTGAGCCAGTCGATTTCGTGGACTAACATCGATATCGACCACTTGTTTTTGTTTCTGCAGGTCTTCTATTGCAGAAAGGATCGACAGCCGAGGTCGACATCGAGCTCAAAGGTCGAAATCGAGGCTTCTGGTCGACAAAGACGTGAGATTTCCAAAGCTACTAGGATCCCGCTGACACGCCTCCTCGTGGATCGATCCTGACTACCCTTCCACTACAACGGGAGGAAGTCTTGTAATTATTTGCTTAGGCTAGGAGTTGGTTTATGTTTATTACATCTTTATTATTTGTAATTACTCGACATATCATCCTCCTGCAACAACAGTTTACATTCAAATTTGCCCGTCGTTCGTTGAGTCATCGAAAAACCCAACACCCTTGCTTATTTCTGTTCATTGCTCCCTTCCCATTCTTAAATCTTCGGCCCTTTCTTTGCCGACAAAACAACTAACTCACTGCAGGAAGACATCGATATCGACAACAGAGGTCGATATCGACCACACTGATAGATCGACAGTTTTCTGAGTCGATCTCGAGACTCCTGGGAAACTTCTGCAAGCATCGTTATCGACCCCCTTGTGTCGAAATCGACCCCTCTGTATCGACTGGCAGAGCTCTGAGCCACTCGATTTCGTGGACTAACATCGATATCGACCCCTTCCAGTCGATATCGACTACTTGTTTTTTTATTTCTGCAGGTCTTCTGTTGCAGAAAATATCGACAGCCGAGGTCGACATCGAGGCCCAAGGTCGAAATCGAGGCTTCTGGTCGACGCAGACGTGATATTTCCAAAGCTACTAGGATCCCGCTGACACGCCTCCTCGTGGATCGATCCTGACTACCCTTCCACTACAACGGGAGGAAGTCTTGTAATTATTTGCATAGGCTAGAGTCGGTTTACATTTACATATTTATATTTGTATTTAAGATACTCGACTTACCTCCTTAACAAATTGGCGCCGTTGTCGGGGAGGCAATCAATCGCGCCCTAGTAGTCTATCTCACGTCTCTACCTAGTCTTGTTTTTGTAGGTGTATGGGACGTGCTGATCGCCCACCTGAATTTGAAGGAGTAGACGACCCTGAGCGCTATTTCCATCTAAGAGCCCAAGCTCAAAGAATCATGGAGGACAACGCGAACCAGGCTGAACTTATTGAGCAACTAAGGAAGCAGGTTGAGGACCTAACGACTAGAGAGGTGGCACTTAAGGAGCATGCGGATAGGGAGGAGGAAGGCCGGAGGCAAATAGAAGCCCAAATCAATGCCCTCCCTAGGAATGGCAAGCAATATATGCACCCCGCTCTCACAGTGCCTGAATCGGCAATTCTTATCCCTGCCTCTAATTTTGAAATAAAACCTAACTTCCTAACTGAGATTAGAAGGCATCAATATGAAGGAAAACCTAACGAATGCCCTATGGCACATATTTCAACCTTCTTAGACCTTTGTGATACTATTGCTGATGGACGAAGTCTGGAATATGTCCAACTAAAAGCCTTTCGATGGTCTCTTACAGGGAAAGCATTGCAGTGGTTGGAAAGCTTAGCCCCAAGATCGCTCCGCACCTGGAATGAAGTCAAGGACGCGTTCCTCAACAAGTTCTTTCCTCCTTCTAAGACGGCGCTGATCCGACAGAAAATCACGGCTTTCAAACAAAAGCCTGGTGAGGCTCTGGCGACTGTTTGGGAAAGGTTTAAGGACCTACTACGATCATGCCCGACGCATGGCCAACCACCGTATGTAATTCAGGAGATCATTTACAATGCTCTTGATGCTACAACCAAGGAGAGGATCAACACCTACACCTCCTATGGCTACCTTGAACTCGCTCCACAAGAGGCTTGGGAGACCATAGAGAGGTTGGTGGAGTTCGACAATACATATGGGACTCCTGAGGCTTCCGACACATCATCATCGTCGAGGCTTGCCCGATCTATGCCCTTATATGAACACTCCAATGTAATCGATCTGGATGTAAAGGAGCAATTTCATAGGGATCAACTTCGAAAGCTCCAAAAGCAAGTGAGATTCCTTTCAGCGAACCAAGATTGCATTGAATGCGGTTCGCAGCGGCACACCACCATCGAGTGCCCCCATGCTGAATAAGTACACCTAGCGGAGACTCACCAAAAGGCGCGCTACATGAGGGGCCCTAATCACCAATATTTGGGAGACCAAAGGTTCCATCAACTACAAAGGAACCAGGTTAACCCTAGGGACCCTCCGCCTTATAGAGCTCCTAGGCACCCGGAGAGAGACCAAAAGAAGGATGATCTTCAACTAGTACTGGATGAAATCAGGCGGAATCAGGCTAAGAATGATCAATCCAACAATGCCATCCATTCTCAACTCAATCACATTACCACGAGGATTGGGGAGATGGATATTTGGAAAAAGAACGTAGAGACCCAACTGGGTCAATTGGCAGCACAAATCCCTAGACCGTCCGGAACACTCCCTGGGCAACCCACTACAAATCCTAAGGGACAATCCGGGACGGGCCATGTCGCAGCCATACAATTGAGGAGTGGCACCAATGTACATAAGTCACGAACGGAATCGGAGAAAGCAGCAGATCCAGTCGACATCGACGGACAAGTCGATGTCGAGGATGAGGTCGATATATATCGACCCACAGGTCGATATCGAAGCCACTGCAGAGTCATCAGAGCCACAATAGAGGTCTAAATCGACCATCCCAGTCGATATCGACCATATCCCAGTCGATGTCGATGTCCAGCAGGCCCCTCCGACCACCGTTTTGGCCCCTCCACCAAAGAAGACGTTGCCATTCCCTTCCAAAGCATTGGAGGATCCCACCAAAGGTAAGTTTAGGCGCTTTGTAAAAATACTTCAAGGACTTAACGTTACTATCCCTCTTACAGAAGCCCTAAGCAAGATGCCTGCCTATGTGAGATTCCTGAAAGACATCCTGAGCAAGAAGAGATCCATGGCAGAAATCGCAGAGGAGTGCTCAAAGATGGACTTCCCTGAGAAGAAGAGTGATACAGGGAAGTTTGCAATCACCGTGGGACTTGGCCAACATCGCTACAAAGCCCTATGTGACCTAGGGGCCAGCGTAAGTCTCATGCCTCTCTCTATTTGGCAAAAGGTGAACATTGGCGCCCTTGAACCTATGGACATGAAACTTTATATGGCTGACAACTCATTCGTCAGGCCCACAGGTATAGTTGATGACGTTCCCGTAAAGGTAGGTAAGTTCTTTGTGCCTACTGATTTCATTGTATTGGAGATGCCTGAAGATCCTGTAGTGCCTATTATCCTTGGTAGGCCTTTCTTAGCTACTGCAGATGCCAATATCAATGTACGTCGAGGGTTACTAACCTTTACTATAGGGAACGAAGTGATAGAATTCTCTTTCAACCCAACCATGAGCGAAACAAAGCACCTGGAGCAAGTAGTCCTCTCGCCGGCTAAAGAAAAGCTTAGAAAAATTTTTTGGCGAGGATGGAAACATCAAACAGGGTCGACATCGACTGGAACAAGTCGATATCGACTAAAAACATCGAAATCGACCCCCCTTGGTCGAAATTGAGTATGCCAGATCGCTGCCAGGAGCTTAAGTATGGGGTCACAAAGGTCGATATCGACCCCCTCGTATCGATATCGACCAACTCACTCGAAATCGACCCACCACGGTCGAAATCGACCACCCCTCAGCCCGAAGATTTCTGTTTCGGGCCCAAACAGGTAAGCCCGGGTATGACTCCTAACCCTCCTCCGTCCATTATTGATAAATCAATTAAGCCGATTATTGATAATTCTACTAAAGAGAGGGTCAAAGCTCCATGGTTTGCCTACATTGCTAAAGTTAGGTCAAGAAAGAGAAAGAAAGCGCCCAAAGAAGAACTTAACATCAAAGAAGCCCTGGTGGCCGAACTTAGATGCTATCAAAAGGACCTAGATGACCCAGGAGAAGGCTCGAGCTCGAAGGGTCCCTACATAAAAGGGTCATGAAGCATTGACGGATAAGTCGACCTAGCGACTCAAAAATCTAGAGCGTGTACATAAAACCTTTAAATTTTTTCGCATAGATGGTTTTTAGGATTTAACTTTTGGATTTAGAACTTTTAAAACTGAGATAATTCATGCTTTATTTATAATCTAACCAAGATTTCAGGTTATCAAGCAAAAAGAACGACGAAGAAGAAAAGAAGCTTCTGCAGAGGCAGTCGAAATCGACCAGGCCAGTTGAAATCGACCCCCCCAGGGTCAAGCCATCTCCTGGAGTCGACATCGAGGACTTAGGAGCGAAAAAGAGAGGTCGATATCGACCCTAATACTTGATATCGACCCCAATCAGGCAGCCTTTGTCTTCACTTTCTTCCTCGACTTTGACAGATGCAGTCGACATCGACCACTGACATAGATATCGACTTCTGGCATCGACCAAATCTGAAATCGACCTGAATCCGCAGGTTGCACTGTGAGTTTCTCTCTACCCTTGTTCTTCTTTTTAATACAGTGAGGACACTGTATATTTTAAGTATGGGGTGGGGGAAAAGTATGTCTTATGGTCATAACTTGGTTTTCTTCTTCGCATTGCATTCATGTTTAAATTTTTGTTCTTATTTTTACTTTTCAAAAAATGTCAAAAAAAATTCTAAAAAAAAATAGAAAAATGTCAAAAATACAAAAAAATGCATGTTTATTTTAAAGTTTGTTTTTAAACCCTACTTAGATGTCCTATGATGAAAACTCAATAGCTGACTTGATCATGTAAATCCTATGGCATATTTGGATGGTTTAGCCTAACTCCTTAAAATTTTTATGTAGATTGTGAACTTGTGATGAAATTGAGAACATATGATCCTAGGCTAAAAAGCAAATCCAACAAAAATTGTCCTTGTGAGAATTTTGGCCTATAGGGAGAACATCAAAAATCCCTCCGCTTTCTTGAGTGAATTTACTCTTACTATGCATCTCTAAATGTTGTGATAGTTATTCAAAACCAATGTATATATATGTTTATGTTTACGATAATTAAATGATGGAGGCATCTTTTAAGCCATTTTTATCCTCTCTTTACCTACCCTGCATTATCCCTGCTTGAAGCCAGAATATTAGCCTGAGCCTGAAATTGCAAACTCCACAAAATTATCCCTAGCCGAATTGAGCCTGACCCCTATTTGGGAATTGAGACTTAGATTGGCTGGACTAATGCCTTGTGGAAAGAAAAGAGCATAATGTCCAGTTTTGAGCAAGGAAATTATGGGTTGGTGCAAATTTACATTTTGTCATATTTTGTAAAAGGATTTATGGCTCAACATATAAATGCACATATTTACTTATTATTTTCGTCGAAAAAAAATCCGAAAAATAAAGATATATATATATATATATATATATAGTATGGATCATTTGTGCACATCTCTTAGGGTGTATCTTGTGCACAGATCTAGACCGTTAATTGAGGTGGGATAGAGGGCCAAGATTAATTGAGTTTTTATAATTTATTAAATTAAAAAGGTGGATCCCACATTAAAAAAACATTACTACTCCCCCTATGCGCGCGTGTGTACTGATGAATTTTCAACATTTGAAATTATTGTTGAAGCAATAACGGATGAGGGAGAAATTATTGTTGGATCTCATCAATCATCATTGTCACCTCCGCCATGGCTTCAAGGCCTGTATCTCGTCATCGTCACCTCCGCCATGGCTTCAAGTTTTTTTTTTACTATCATATGTGCTTCGATTGCTATGCCAACAATCCGACTTCGGAGAGATCGACGAGGAGAGATCGCCAATTTGCCATGGATTCTGCTGAGTTAAAGGTACGTCGAGCTTCCCGACGGAGGCAGCGAGATCCAATCCAAGCATCAATTTGCGACGAGGGGCGCGAGGAAGTCCCACTTTGAAGGTCGAGCTCTCCGGTCGAAGGGTCGATTCGAGTCTACTTGGCGTGGTGTCCGGGCGGCGGTGAAGGCGAGGTCGAGCAGTGCGGTGGCGGCGATGTTGGCACTCGACGCCGATGAAGAAGAAGGTTAAAGCATCATCTTGGTGTGTTGTTGGGCGGAGCGACGACGATCGGTGAATCTCACGTCAAATTGGAACAAAAGAGACGTTGGGTGTTTGGGGGTGGGGTGATTTGTGTTTGTGTTGGCGTATCCGTAAAAACGGGTTAGAACTGAAATTTATTGCTTAATCAATTTGTGATTCTCGTATTATTCGGAGAAAAATGAAAAATTATTTTGTATGTGTTGAATTTAGTATAGGGTTTTTGAGATTCATAATTTGATTAATTATTCGTCAATTATTCAGACGAATGTGTCGAATTTTAGTTACCAGTGGTAATGAATTGGTCAATTATTTGATAAAATTTGATTTATTATTCGTTAGTATATGGAGTCTTCAGTTTGATAAACAACATAAAAAATCTTCATCGCACGAGTATAACTACACAACTAAATATTATTCGGTGAAATATGAAACATTTTTCAGTGAAATAGGAAGTATTATTTGTATAAATCATAAGTATTATTTCGGGATTTGTGGTTTCCTTTATCTAAAATTGATGAACAAAAAAAAATATTATTCAGTAGAATGTGGCAAAATTATTCAGTTAGATTGGTAAATTTTAATCTAAACTTGATGAAAAATATAACATTACATTATTCGATAGTATGTGAAATATTATTCGGTGGAATTGTCAAAATTTTAAAACGAACAAAATCAGGTGGATCCATAAATGAATCAACCATAATCATTTTTTTTTACAAAACCATAAATATTTTGTATATTAAAAAAAAAAGCAAGTTACTAAATATTCTGTATATTAAAAAAAGCAAGTTACCAAAAAAAATGCATCAATAGGTGGTTGTCAATTTATCCGTAAATATAAGAAGAAAAAATAAAACGAGTTCACATCCACGAAGTTCAAATTTTTTTTTTTTTTTTGATAAAAGAAGTTCAAATTGATAGATAGGTGGTAATGTGGTAGTCGGTTTAGTAATTTTGGTGGGGGGTGGGGGGCATCACGCGCTGGAGGGGGTAGGATGAGTAGTTTTCACTCGTGGGTCCCACTAATTTTTAGTAGAAAAAAGGAAAAAGCTATATTAATCTACACCATTGATTTCGCATTAATCAAGGGTCAAGATTTGTGTACAAGATACATCTTAAGAGGTGTGTACATCCGAACCACACCCTATATATATAGGGGAGGGTTCAAGTGAGAAGTAACCGGTCCGGTGAGAAGGTGAGAAGGATTGGGAATCACGTGCCTTTTTTTCCCTTCACATCTGCTCTCCTTCCGTCACCTCTGCCTCGTCAATCTCATGCATACATCCTCTTCCTCCTCCTCATTGATTGTTTCCTTCCTTCCATGGGAGTCTCCCTTGCATCTTGGACTTGAATTGGGAGGTGGAGGAGCTGGATCACCGGATCCCGGCGGCGGCGGCGATTGGCCTATGGAGTCGGCGGAGAAGATAATCCTCTGCTGGGAATCACCCCTGCCTTCGAACCACGTCAATCGAAGCCCCGACCTACCAAGTAACCTCCATTGACGCTGAGCCCAGCGGCGATCCGCCCCTTTCTCCTCCTCTCTCCTCCCCATCTGCCCTTCTTTCCTCCCCTGTTTGAATGACAAACTGAATCTGCTCATTCGCCGTCTTCAGATTGATAGAGTGGTGCTAATTTTGTTGGTTAGAAGTTAAAATCGGCGAATTCAGCAAAGCAACTAGGAGATAACCTGTGAGATTTGTCCCCCGCCCGCTGGTCCGAGGAAGACAGGTTCATCGCCACATTTCCTGCCCACCACCTGTTCGACATAATGCGTGCTTCGAGTCACAGATGAGGCAAGTTCAGTGCTCACACAGCATTGAACCACTACTACAGACTGTGAAGAACACTTGTTTATGCTTTATCTAGATTACATATGTTCAGAGCTTCATATGTGTAGGCTCCCCACGCCCAAGTCTGCTTTCTAAATTTTGATTTCCTTGGGCTTGTAGGAATGGAGTACGTAGATCCAAAGCGTAAAAATAATGGTGTTTGGAAACTTCTCTATTTTGCATTTTTGCTGTTATGATAACATTTTGACTTATGATGTTTAAGAATTCTTGTACTTTGAGGAATTTGAACCATGTAAGTTTCAGAGCTCTTTCTTTAACTTAGTTTTGCAATTTAAGGAATATATTTGTCATTACTTACGATTTGTAGAAGCTATTTGTCAATATTTTATGAAAACTAAAATTGCAACTTTGCAGAAGGATGTATTATTATATTCCCTGTAGATAAGAAATGCGGAATCTCTTCTAAAAAAATGAAAATGGTGACATCTTTAATATCTAATGGTTAATGGGGTTTATAGTTCAGTGCTTTAATACTTAGTGGTTTAGGGGTTTAATATCAAGTGGTTCAGGGGTTTTTATACCAATTGGTTCAAGGTTTTTAAACCAAGTGGTTCAGAGCTTTAAACCAAATGGTTCAGGGCTGTAATACCAAGTGGTTCAGGGTTTTTATACCAAGTGGTTCATTAAATATGTAGTAGTGATTCATGAAATAAAGAGTAGTGGTTCATCAAATAAATAATATTGGTTCATCAAATAAAAAGTATTGGTTCATGAACCGTTTTATTTTTAAAAATAACTAATTAAAAAATAAACATTAAAAGAAAGTAAAATAAGAATGAAAATTTTATAATTAATAAATAGTAGTGGTTCATGAAATAAATTCGAATGGTTCAAGAAATAAAGAGTAGTGGTTCATCAAATAAATAGTATTGGTTCATGAAATAAATAGTATTTGTTCATGCATCATTTTATTTTAAAAACAAATAAATAAATAATTAAAAAAATATCAAAAGAAAATAAAATAACAATGGAAATTTTACAATTATTATATCGGAGTGGTTCATGAAATAAAGAGTAGTGATTCATGAATTAAATTGTAGTGGTTCATGAAATAAAAAGTAGTGGTTCATCAAATAAAGAGTATTGGTTCATCAAATAAATAGTATTGGTTCATGAAATAAATAGTATTGGTTACTGGCCCATTTTATTTTAAAAACAAATAAATAATTAATTAAAAAATAAACATTAAAAGAAAATAAAAGAAGAATAAAAATCTTACAATTATTACATATATAGTAGTGGTTCATGAAATAAATTCTAGTGGTTCATGAAATAAAGAGTAGTGATTAATCAAAAAAAGAGTAGTGGTTCATCAAATAAATAGTATTGGTTCATGAAATATATAGTATTGATTCATGAATCATTTTATTTTTAAAACAAATAAATAATTAATTAAAAAATAAACATCAAAAGAAAATAAAAGAAGAATAAAAATTTTGTAATTATTAAATAGTATTGGTTCACCAAATAAAGAGAAATGGTTCACCAAATAAATAGTATTGGTTCATGAACCATTTTATTTTAAAAATAAAATAAATAAAAAACTACAAAATAAAAAATAAAAAAATAAAAGAAGAATGAGAAATTTTACAATTATTAATTAAAAAGTAGTGGTTCAAGGTTTTTATATCAAGTGGGTCAAGGCTTTAAACCAAGTGGTTCATGGCTTTAATACCAAGTGGTTCAGTGTTTTTATACCAAGTGATTCATTAAATATATACTAATGGTTCATGAAATAAAGAGTAGTGGTTCATCAAATAAAGAATATTGGTTCATGAAATAAAAAGTATTGATTCATGAACCGTTTTATTTTTAAAAATAAAAAATTAAAAAATTAAAAATAAACATTAAAAGAAAATAAAAGAAGAATGAAAATTTTATAATTATTAAATAGTAGTGGTTCATGAAATAAATTCGAATAGTTCAAGAAATAAAGAGTAGTGGTTCATCAAATAAATATTATTGGTTCATGAAATAAATATTATTTGTTAATGCATCATTTTATTTTAAAAACAAATAAATAAATAATTAAAAAACAACTATCAAAAGAAAATAAAAGAACAATGGAAATTTTACAATTATTAAATCGGAGTGGTTCGTGAAATAAAAAGTAGTGGTGCACGAATTAAATAGTAGTGGTTCATGAAATAAAAAGTAGTGGTTCATCAAATAAAGAATAGTGGTTTATCAAATAAATAGTATTGGTTCATCAAATAAATAGAATTGGTCAATGTCCCATTTTATTTTAAAAATAAATAATTAATTAATTAAAAATAAACATAAAAAGAAAATAAAAGAAAAAATGAAAATCTTACAATTATTAAATAGTAGTGGTTCATGAAATAAATTCTAGTGGCTCATGAAATAAAGAGTAGTGATTAATCAAATAAAGAGTAGTGGTTCATCAAATAAATAGTATTGGTTCATGAAATATATAGAATTGGTTCATGAATCTTTTTATTTTAAAAACAAAATAAATAAATAATTAAAAAATAAACATTAAAAGAAAATAAAAGAAGAATAAAAATTTAATTATTACTAAATAGTATTGGTTCATCAAATAAAGAGAAATGGTTCACCAAATAAATAGTATTGGTTCATGAACCAGTTTATTTTAAAAACAAAATAAATAAAAATCTATAAAATAAAAACTAAAAAAAAGAAATGGTTCATCAAATAAAGAGAAATTGTTCACCACATAAATAGTATTGGTTCATGAACCATTTTATTTTAAAAACAAAATAAATAAAAATCTATAAAATAAAAAAAATAAAAGAAGAATGAAAATTTTTACAATTATTAATTAAAAAGTAGTGGTTCAAGGAGTTTTATACCAAGTGGTTCAGGGTTTTTATACCTAGTGGTTTAGAGTTTTAAACCAAGTGGTTCAGGGCTTTAATACCAAGTGGTTCAGGGATTTAATACGAAGTGGTTCAGGCCTTTTATATCAAGTGGTTCAGGAGTTTTTATACCAAGTGGTTCACGGTTTTTATACCTAGTGCCCTAGTGGTTCAGGGCTTTAAACCAAGTGGTTCAAGGCTTTAATACCAAGTGGTTCAGGGGTTTAATATGAAGTTGTTCAAAGTTTTTATACCAAGTGATTCATTAAATATATAAGACTGGTTTATGAAATAAAGAGTAGTGGTTCATCAAATAAAGAATATTGGTTCATCAAATAAAAAGTATTGGTTCATAAATCGTTTTATTTTTAAAAATAAATAAATAATTAATTAAAAAATAAACATTAAAAGAAAATGAAAGAAAAATGAAAATTTTATAATTATTAAATAGTAGTGGTTCATGAAATAAATTCTAATGGTTGAAGAAATAAAGAGCAGTGGTTCATCAAATAAAGAGTAGTGGTTCACCAAATAAATAGTAGTGGTTCATGAAATAATTATTATTGATTCATGAACCATTTTATTTTAAAAATAAAAAATTAAAAAATAAATATTAAAAGAAAATAAAAGAAGAATGAAAATTTTACAATTATTTAATAGTAGTGGTTCATGAATTAAATTTTAGTGGTTCATGAAATAAATAGTAGTGGTTCATAAATTAAAGAGTAGTGGTTCATGAAATAAATAGTATTGGTTCATCAAACATTTTATTTTAAAAAAATATATATAAATATTTTAAAAACATTTTATGTTAAAAACAATTGTACTAATTTATAATTATTTTTAAAAATGAAGTTGATAAATAAATAAATAAATTAAAACTAAAACTAAAATTAAAAGAAAAGAAGAATGAAAATGTTTTAATACCAAGTGATTCAGAGTTTTTATACCAAGTGGTTCAGAGTTTTAATATCAAGTGCTTGAGGGTTTTAATATCAAGTGGTTTAGAGTTTTTATACCAAGTGGTTTAGGGTTTTAAACCAAATGGTTCAGGGGTTTAATACCAAGTGGTTCAGAGTTTATACTACCAAGTGGTTCAGGGGTTTAAACCAAGTGGTTCATCACATATAAATAGAAGTGGTTCACGAAGTAATAGAGGTGGTTCATGAAATATAGAGTAGTGGTTCATGAAATAAAGAGTAGTGGTTCATGAAACATTTTATTTTAAAAACAAATAAATAAATAATTAAAAAATAAATATTACAAGAAAATAAAAGAAAAATGAAAATAAATAAATTCGATGACAATGTTTTATTTACAATTAGGAAAAAAAATATAAATTATAAGCGGTTATTCAATTTTTAGGTAAATAAAACTTTTTGATAAATACAGTAAAACAAAATAAATACACGTTATAAGTAAGAAAGTTATGTTGTCAAAATGGTTAGAGTGTGGGATGGGAAGCTAGAGGTTTTAGGTTCAATTCCCAAACTTCACTTGTCACCATTTTTGCTGTGTAATTACAAACGAATTAAACGAGGGAAGGAAATAAATGAGGCGCGTGTGCACACTCGGCGCATGCGAGTGGGGGAGCTAGGCACGCACGTTGGTAAGTATTTTTTTGAATTAATTTAATATATGTGGACCAATAAGATTGCTTCTTTCCTTCTTACCAGACCACTGCTTCTCACCCGAACCCAACCCTATATATATAGTGCATGAACCAAAATCCTTAAGTCTTTTATTCATACAAGTGTTATATTTTTTAGAGGTATATTAGAACTTGAAAGAAGGGTTGATGGTATGGTTTACATCTTTTAGTGCATCTTTAGAGCAAAATATAGAAAGATGAGTGGGAAAGAGCATTATAGGAGATTGAGCTTGGAAAGTGCATCATTGAAGAGTTATGGTTTGGACATTGCAAGTGTTGAAATTTAGGAGTCTTGATTCCCGAATTATAAAAGCACCACATAGCCAAATAATTCCATACCTTTTATTTCATACCAAGCCCCATTACAACCCCGCCGAATGGAGTCTTCTTTGAAGTCTTCCATTGAGCGAAAGTCCTCCTGATGATTCTTATTGCATTTTCATAATTGGTTGCGAAGTGGATTATTATAAATTGCAATGTTTATGAGATTGTATATGAAATTGAGTTGAGAGCTGATCTTCATAGCCTAAACACATGAGAGTTGAGTGCAAACACATTATCCCTGTGAGGTTAGATCAAAATTGCATATGCCTATGGATCGCCAAAATATGTGCTATGACGTTAAATTCACTTGCTTTTCTTTGCTACCGTTTATGATGTTGCTTTTGACAAGGGCAAAGACTTGAAGGGTGTGTTGTAGGTATTGGTTATTGCTTGGTTATTGCTTGAGGACAAGCAAGTCTAAGTATGGGGTATTTTGATCTACATATTTGTACTTCTTTTTATTGCATCTTTTGACTTCATATTTCATTCGCTCTCCAAATAAAAGGTTCAAAAGAATATAAACTTGTGTAAGAATGGGCTAAAATGCAAGGAATAGGGTATGCACAAGTATTGAGCTAACCATGCAGGAATTCGAGCGAAATCGGAGTCAAAACGAAGAATCCAAGTGAAGCTAAGAAGAGGTAGAAATTGACCTTAGACCCAGATATCGACCTCTGGTGTCGATATCGACCCTCATATCGACCTCAACATAGACATCGACCAGAGCTGAACAAGTCGAGCAGGAACAGAGACCTCGATATCGACCTCTGGTGTCGATATCGACCCCTTACCTCGACAGAAGATAGACTCGATTTCAAATGCGGATTGGAACTATATCTTCAAGGAGGCACAGAATTATCTCATACTTTCAAGATAGATGACAGCTGAAGACTTATTTATCTTTTACCTTTAAGTTATTTAAGTTTCATCAAAATAAAAGACCTATCCTAATTGTTTGGATAGAGTTCATAGTTTGGATAGGAGTTACAATCCTTGGATAGCGAGGATTAGTAGCCTATAAATAAAGCCCTAGGGGGCTGGCATTCAAATCATCCAAGAAGCAAGACAATAGCAATAGGCAATAAATAGTTAGAGTTTTTGAGCTTTAAAGTTTCAAGCGCTTACGATAGTTGGCGTTGAGATTGTAAAGATTCGAAATTTTCCATTTATGCAAGATATTTCAATTCAAGACATGTCTACAATCAACATGAGCGAGTAGTCGCCCTTTCTTCTAGGGTCGGGGTGAGCCCGACGATAGCCATGGTGGTAAGGTAAGTACGTCGCTAAAGAATGTATCTTTTATCTCCCTCTACCTTGTGCTTCAACTTTAAATGCGAATTTAAGGAACTCATGTTGTAAAACGTGGGTAGTAATTAGAGTTTCCCTTCGAAAGATTATAAACTCAATTATGACGAAGGTAGAAACAAATTAGGTTAAGTAATTGCAAAATGTCTTTTCCTATTTGTCGGTTTAGGTAGGTGAAAGCCTTTTCCTTTATGATAAAAGCATGCATCTTTAGTTGATTCTTACTTCTTCTATCATGGTTGTCGTCGCGGTAATCCTTGGCTTTGGAAGACTTTTTCCTTTATTAAGTTTACATTCAAATTTGCCCGCCGTTCGTTGAGTCATCAAAAAACCCAACACCCTTGCTTATTTCTGTTCATTGTTCCCTTCCCATTCTTAAATCTTCGGCCCTTTCTTTGCCGACAAAACAACTAACTCTCTGCAGGAAGACATCGATATCGACAACAGAGGTCGATATCGACCACACTGATAGATCGACAGTTTTCTGAGTCGATCTCGAGACTCCTGGGAAACTTCTGCAAGCATCGATATCGACCCCCTTGTGTCGAAATCGACCCCTCTGTATCGATTGACAGACTTCTGAGCCAGTCGATTTCGTGGACTAACATCGATATCGACCCCTTCCAGTCGATATCGACTACTTGTTTTTTTTATTTCTGCAGGTCTTCTGTTGCAGAAAATATCGACAGCCGAGGTCGACATCGAGGCCCAAGGTCGAAATCGAGGCTTCTGGTCGACGCAGACGTGAGATTTCCAAAGCTACTAGGATCCCGCTGACACGCCTCCTCGTGGATCGATCCTGACTACCCTTCCACTACAACGGGATGAAGTCTTGTAATTATTTGCATAGGCTAGAGTCGGTTTACATTTACATATTTATATTTGTATTTAAGATACTCGACTTACCTAACACCTTGTCGCACGGATGGAGGTGCGGATGGATGAGGAGTTTAATTGGCTTCGACAGACTATAGGCGATATGCGATCTGATCAGCAACAGTTCTTTCAGGCTCACGAGAGGTGGACCGCAGCCTTCGAGCGTCATAGCTATGGCTTTGGCTACTACCCACGTGGTCCGCCACCCTTTGCTCATCCAGGACCATCCTTTTCACAACCGAGTCCTTTTTATCAGCATGACCCTCACTATTACTATCCTGGCTAAGTGATTTAGGGTGAGTGTGAGTAAGTGCTTCCGCCACCTCCGCCTCCAGATGAGTGATTTAGGGTGAGTGTGAGTAAGTGCTTCCCTTCCCTTTACTTTGTGCTTAACAATGAGGACACTCTATATTTTAAGTATGAGTTAGGGTTGAAAACTAGATACTTCTCTCTTGGCTTTTGTTTAAAACTGTTTAGGACAGGACATAGCATGTATTAAAACTTTTTAGATGCTTTATGTTTCATTTTTTTTACATTGTATTCATGTTTCAGTTTTATGCATTTTAAGTTAAAGTTCCTAGTTATTTAGTTTCATCCAAAAAAATTAGAAATTGTAAAAAAGAAGAAAAAATACATATTTATTTATTTAGTTAATTTTAAGCCCTAACTTAGATGTCCAATGATGAAACTCAATGGTTGACTTGATCATGTAAATCCTATGGCATATTTGGATGGTTTAGCCTAGGTCCTTCAAATTGTTTTTATGTGGATTGTGAACTAGTAATGAAATTGAGCACATATGATCCTAGGCTAAAAGCGAAATCCAACAAAAATCGTTCTATTGAGAATTTTGGCCTATAGGGAACATTAAAAATCCCTCTGCTTTCTTGAGTGTATTTACTCTTCCTATGCATCTCTAAATGTTATGATAGTTATTCAAAGCCAATGCATATATATGTTTATGAGAATAGGAATTAAATGATGGAAGCATCTTTTAGGCCAATTTT
The DNA here is from genome assembly GCA_963922045.1 of Persicaria maculosa. Lineage (NCBI taxonomy): Eukaryota > Viridiplantae > Streptophyta > Magnoliopsida > Caryophyllales > Polygonaceae > Persicaria > Persicaria maculosa. Next base: position 43,984,869 of record OY998257.1, on the reverse strand, counting down.
ATCATCTCTTTACCTACCCTGCATTATCTCTGCTTGAAACCAAAACATTAGCCTGAGCCTTTATGTTATAAGCTCCACAAACTTATCCCTAGCCGAATTGAGCCTGACCCCCATTTGGGAATTAAGACTTAGAGTTGGTTGGAATAATGATTTGTGGAAGGAAAGTGCTTAAGTTTGATTTTGAGTAAGAAAGATTTATGGGTTGGTTTTATATTTTCATCTTGTCATATATTATATATAAGGATTGTTGGCTCACCATATAAATGCACTAGTGTTATTATTATTTTATTTTCGTTCAAAAAAAAATTTGAAAAAAAAAGAAAAAAAAAAGAAATTTATGTTATAAATAAGTGCATGAGCCAATTATTCCTTAGTTCTTTTCTTTTAAGATTTATATTTTTAAGAGGTATATTGGGTTTAAAAGAAAGGTTGAAGTTCTTCATAAAGAAAGAAAGTTTGGTTGTGCATTATTTGGGAGATAGGGTTGTGTTGAGATTTAGGAGTCTTGGTTCCCGAATTATATTAAGCACCACATGGCCAAATAATTTCATACCCTTTATTCCTTACCAAGCCCCAATACAACCCCGCCAAACAGAGTCTTCTTTGAAGTCTTCCATTGAGCGAAAGTCCTTCTGATGGTTCTTGTTTGCATTTACATAATTGGTTGCGAAGTGGATTATTATAAATTGCAATGTTTATGAGTTTGTATATGGAATCGAGTTGAGAGTTGATCTTCATTTCCTAAACACATTAAGAGTTGAGTGTAAACACATTCTCCCTGTGAGGTTGGATTTAAAATTGCCTATGCCTATGGATCGCTCATATATGTGTGATGACGTTAAATTCACTTGCTTTGCTCTACTACTATTTGAGATGTTGCTTTTGACAAGGACGAAGACTTGAAGGGTGTGTTGTAGGTGTTGGTTATTGCTTGAGGACAAGCAAGTCTAAGTATGGGGTATTTTGATGTACATATTTTTAGCCATGTTTTTGTGCATATTTTAGCTTCGTATTCCATTCAATTTATATATTCTAGGTTGGGAACATTGAGAATTTGTGTAGTATGTGATAAGTGCAAGAAATAGAGTCTGCACAAGTTTTGATTTAAATGCGCAGAAATTGGAATGGAATCGAAGTCAAAACGAGAAGCCAAGAGCTGTCAAAGAGCAGTCGAGATCGACCATTTAGCTCGACATCCACTAGAGCCAGTGGTGTAGAAACTAACAAAAAGAGCCAAGAAAACACAACCTACTGGAAAGGCACTCCACAAAGACCTAGATCGAGTACTTTACTCGACATCGAGTGCCCTAGATCGATCGACAATCTTCTGAGTCGGTCGACTTCTGTTATTGATATTCGACATCGACTCTTTAGGTCGACGTCGATTGCTTGTTTTTGTCTTTATAGGTAGAGCTGGCAATTTGGGTCATCCGGTCGAGTTCGGGTCGATCACATTCGGGTCGGGTCACTGGTGAGTCGGGTAAACTCGGTCAAAATTTCTGTGTCGGGCTTGGTCGGGTCAGGTCGGGTCGGATTCGGTCAAAATGAAATTTAGATTGGTCGTGTTTCGGTCAGAATCGGGTTGGACCCATTCGGGTTTTCAGTCAGAATCGGGTCGGCTTCGTTCGTGCTTCGGGTCGGTACTCGGGTCGGTTTCATTTAGGTTTCAAGTGGAAGTGGGTCTACGTTTGTTTCAAACTTTTAATTGTTTGGATTGAATTTGTTAAATCATGTTCGTTCGGGACTTTCGAGTAATCAATTTTATAAAATTGAATATGTAATTCATGTTATTTATGTATTTCAAAAAGTATTTTTAGTAAAATTAAATATGATTCAATATATAATCTACTCATTGGATCGTAAAACTCATTCTATTCATAATTAATTTCATTGAAGTTTGGCAATATATTGTTATCAAAATCATACTTGATTCGCTATCTAAAAGATAATTCACGTTATTTGTGTGATTGTTATTTGTGTCTTTTAAAAAGTAGTTTTCAAAAGAAATTTCACTATGTATATGATTCAAGTTATAATATCCTCATTGTAATCATCTTTTATTAGTGAGAAATGAGAATTTTGAATTCAAGTAAATTATTCATCATTAAATAATAAACGAGTAATGAATACATCAATCTATATGAATATACTATGAGTTGATGACTTTTTGGAGTTTTGAGTAATCTAGTAAACCGACTCCATTTTGAGTTAATCTTAAATACTGATAAAGTAAACAAATTATTGCCTATATGAAAATAACTAAAGAAGATTACCTTAATCCTCCTATATAAATTCATATCCAATTATTCGATGAATTAGAATATTCGATGGATTCGAATATTCGACGCATTTAAAGTATTCCCTTCACCCCTCATCAAATTTTGGAAAATAAGGTAATATAAAATTACGAATACAACTTATAAAACTATCATATTCATAATTCATAATTTTATATATCATATTCTCATAATCTTGTTTTTTTAAACCATATTCAATTATTTATGTTTGATTATTAAGTATTTAACTAGATGATATATATTTCGTTATAGACAAATTATTATCTTTCATTTCTAAATAAATTTTTGATTTAATATTTTATTCATTTCAAGTGATTTGATCGATCATTTTATTTTTGGTAATTTTACTTATGTGAGATAATATAAAATTCTAAATGCAAGTATTAAAATTAAGTATACAACTTATAAAACCATCATATATTCATATTCTGTAATCTTGTTTTTTAAACTATATTCAATTATTTATGTTAGATTATTAAGTATTTAATTAGAAGACATCAAATTCGTTATAAATAAATCATTATCTTTTTTGTCTAAATAAAGTTATGATTTTATATTTTATTCATTGCAAATGATTTGAGCGATCTCTTTACTTTTGTTAAATAGATTATTACATAAGTAGAATTTTATTTTTGTCTCGTCGAATTTTATTTTTGTTAATTAGATTATTCTTTAAAAAAGAAATTCATAAACTAGGAGGAAATGAAAATAAGAGGGAATGAAAATTTATTGGAAGGGAATGAAATTTGAGGAGTGAAGGGAGAAAAATATAGGAGGGAAATGTAAAAGTAAAAAAATAGCAAAATAGTAAAATGGTAAAAATATAGGAGGGAAATTTATTGTCTCGTCGAATTTTTTTTGGTTTTGTAGTATAAATGTATAATAGATATATATTCAAGGATATTCGGGTCGGGTTGGGAGTCGAGTCGGGTTGAGATTCGGGTCGGGTCTGGTTTGAGTCGGATCCGCGTTGAGTCGGGTTTGTCTGTATTTAGGTCACTTCGGGTTTCGGGTCAACATCGTTCGGGCCCGGTTTCGGGTTCGGGTTATGTATAACCCTAAATTTTCGGGTTTGGTCGGGTTTCGGTTCGGGTGAGTTGGTCGGGTTTCTCGGGTCGGATCAGATCTTGTCAGCTCTATCTGTAGGTCTTCTACATCCAGATCGACAACCACCTGATCGAGATTGACTTTTTCAGTCGAGATCGAATGATTTCTGGTCGACGCTGAACGTGAATTTGGGCTATTTTCGGACCCGCTGACGAGCTTCCTCGTGGATCGAACCTAATTTCCCTTCCACTACAACGGGAGAGTTTTGAATTCATTTGAAAGGCTAGGGTTGCAATTTGTTCTTATATTATTTATATATTTTATATATCAATTATCCCTACATCAGCACCCATATTTAAAAAAATTCAATAATCCCCTATTTTAATCAAAATAAAAAAAAATTTATATCATACATATAAAAATAAGTGCTCTAAAAAAGTTAAATAAGATCAATTACTTATTAATAAATTTGTGTCTTATCATATCTTCTATTCCTTAAAAATATATTTCATAAGGCCATAGTTTTAATTTACATAAGTACCTTAATATATGCCCTATTCGTTAAGTTTTCATGAGTATATACCCGATTTTGCCTATTCTTAACATATCTTTATCATATCTTTATTAATTATATATATTTATCATATATTTTAATATTTCTTTTTTTAAATATATTTGATTTTATTTTTTAAAGTATTATGTTTCATCTTTGTAAAGTTAACATTTCTTATAGAATCTTTTTTTTATGCTATGGAATTTATATGAAAAATATTTTCTTAAGATTCAATCACAAGATACCCCATAAGATGTTATATTGTTATGTAGTAGTTTTAGAATATATAAAATAATGTCGACCAAAATCTAAATATATACAAAATAATATATAGAGAATAGATGTACAAATCCACGTGTATAGATAGGTATATATAAATTTAGATTTTTTTTTATAACATATGTTATTAAGAAAAATAATTGAAATTAATTATTGTCAACAATTATATTAATTATTTGAGGAGTAGATGTTATATATTACAAATGATTTTTTTCGAGGGGTGTAATTTGCTTTTTTCCAGTTTTACATATATTAGGAGTACATTGAAAATATTTTACGAATATGGGTGATTTTGTGTAATTTTTTCATTATTTGTGCAATTTTTTAATTTAAGAAACTTATCTAGTGTAGAGAGTGCAACTAACACCAAAGTTCATGATATTTCGTGAAGTCTTACAAGGTCGGGATATTAAACGCAACTATCCATAAATATTAGCATATCTAGCGGAATTAAATATATTGGCATAAATAAATTTATTTAAATGTTAATACAAAATTTATTTTCATTTTTAAAATAAAATAATGCACAAAAGTGGGGTATTTAACTAGTTTAATGTATGTGATTTATATAACTTGGAGCGATTTTTCAAACTCTCTTGAGTTCAAACAAACAAATGGTTGGCAAATATTAAATGGCCAAGTCATCACATGTCACTCAGTTTTTGGCCTTGTTCTCTTAATAGTGCTTGTCTTTAGCTCCATAAGTGCAATTGGAATTGAGCTGGATCTCTTGTGGGCCCGACGCACATGGGTCATGTGTTAAGGATTAAAACGTCATTTGGGCTTTGGTTAGGCCCATCAATTCCCCAGTGATACGGCGTGTCAATTATTTTGGTATAAAGCGGACGTTTGCGCATGCTTTACAAAATTAACATTAATCATATTCCAAACTTTTCGTTTCCATCGCGCCTTACTTTGTCCCTTTGTGTTTGTATGGTTACGAATTTGATTAATCTTACTTTTCTAACCCCAAAAAGCACGTCGAACTTTTCGGTGTATTGATATCCTTGAATTACAAAGTTAGGAGGATGTCAAGTTCTCGAGAGGCTTGAGTGGGTCTAATGTTTAGTCAATTCACTATATATATGAGCGATATTCTAGTCTTCCTCGGATTTATAGTCATCTATTTGGGATCCTTACTTGAAGAGGTCGCACTAGTAAAGATTGAACGTGTTTCGAGAGTTTTATTTACAAAGCGGACATGAGTTTTCTAACTCCTTTTATTTCCCTAGCTGATAGATGTCTTTCGAGAGTTTTGTAAAGACTCCTGAGAGACAATTTTTCGGTCAGGAGTTTTTTAAAAAACTTCCGAGATATGGCGTTTTCTAAAAAGTCATCCTACGTTTATTTCTATGAAGAGTTTTTAAAAAACTCCCGATAAACTATTTCAGGAGCTTTTAAAAAAAACTCTCGAGAAAGGGGGTGATTTTTTTTAAAAAATAGGGGGTTTTCTACCCCCATATTTTTTTAAATATCTGAGTAGAAGACCCCATTTGTTAATTATACTAATCAATAACCCATACAACACTACTTGTTTAAAATACAAACCATGGTCTGTCAACAAACATAAATGACAATACTAATATATCAAGTTTACGACATTAAAGGCAAATTGTGACAATCGTATAGGTAAACTTAAGCTTGATGGAAAACTATCTCCAAAACATAACTAAATTAATATGGAGTAACTTTGAATACTACATGGTAGCAATGATTACCAAGACAAGTAGAAGATTCAGCGCAAACATTATAGTTGTTTCCAATTCCCTAAATTCCAAAGAAGATGATGCATATATATTCCCTGAAGTGAAGTAACGTATAGTCATTAATAACAAAATGATTGGCAAAAAAATACGCTAATATGTAGAAAATGGGTATGACTTTATATTAATATATATGAATTTACCTGCCAAATGATGGTATGGCTAACAATGGAGTGCGGCAGAGGTGTGTTGACTACATATTCCTCGTTGTCATTTTTATAATAGACCTGTTAAAAGAAAAATGTTTACTTCAAGCAGTACCAAAAGGGAACCTGCAGTAGACAATACATCAGAACATGAGCATAAAGTACAAACTAGGTTGACTGATTCATCATGAAACAATTGTTCAAGTATAAGATACAAAATTCATAAACTATATAAAGAAAATGAACTGAAATTACAGAAGAAGCAGAGGAACCAGTATAAAATATACTAAGTTACTAACACGTACTAAGGCAAATAGTTTTCAGATTATTAGGTATATATTGCGATAAATATTAGCAGCAAAGCAAATCTTTTTTGAATCGGAGCATAAATCACTAAGCTAATGAGAAAGAAGTCGATGGCAAATATAACTATATAACATACATAAAGTAATCCAATTATATGAACTAAATAGGCATCACTGCATTCCCAAAATAAACTGAAATTCTACCAAACCTTGATTGGAAATTTTATATCACTAGTGTATCAGCCTATCCAACATAAATGCTTGCTAGATTAGGTTAAAGGAATATGCCTTCCCCTTTTCATGCAAAGTTGGAACATTAGCTCACATCAACTAGCTTTACCCATAATTAATAATACTTATTCATGAACATATTACTTTTCTCATTCATGGATTGCCAATTATTTAAACTCCTAGTGACAACATATTGTTTGATAAGTTTATTTTCTCACTGCAGCATAGGTGTGATTTTAACTATTAAGTCCCTAACATTGTCCTAAGCAAGGTTAAGGCAATATCACTTTAGCACAAAATTTTCAACACTAGAGCTACTAATGAAGTGGTCAAGAACTAACTATTGAGGGCTACTATCTAAAAAAAGTCCTTAGTTGAATCTAAAAACACAAAAAGCTCTCTATTACCTAGATATCCTCTTGAGCTAAGCAATGCCAAGATCACAATTAATTTCCTCTTTCCAAGAGCTAATATTATGGTTAAAATACTAAATAGAACAAAGTAATTGCTCTACTCTATTCACTGTTTAACTCCAAGAAATGAGCCAACGCAATCTGGAGTTTTCAATTTACCTATAGATTTGTTCAAAATCCCTCAGATAGTCGAGAAGTATCTTGGCACCGGAGTGGAGCACACGGTGAACGTCGGAGCGGACAGAATCCCTAATGTCCTGAATAGATCCATCGTGCCATTGCAGATGACTGGGATCTTGCCGAAAAACCTTGTGCCCTGTCACAGCCCCACTAGGCTACTTGAATTCGATCATGCTGATAAAAGTGAAGATCAATAGAGAAGATGCAACCGAAGGATTCGGTCTCATTACTGCACAGGAATCGTTTGCTCCTTGGGGCTTTTTGACCTCACTTCTAATCGATGAAAACCTACTTCCTCCAAATTTCTTCACCTCACTTCTAATCTATCCCCAAAATTGATAACGTTTATTTTAGACATATTTTAGGCATACATTTGGATATTAGTTTAGGGCATTTTTATGCATATTTGGCATATTTTATACTTTATTTATCTTATTTAGCATTTTCGAAGTCTACAACGGGCTTTTATCCGTTTCAGGCATTTTAAGGCTAATATTGAAAAAATGGAGCTTTAATACGGAGCTACTCAATGTGGAACAGACCCGAGAAGCTAAATTGCTAGTTGCGGAAACTGCCAAATCTGGGAGCTGTTTGGTGGAGTTAATTTACAATTGGGTGTGAGGTTGCAATTTAATTATATAATTTTGTTGGCCAAAATTGTAATTTTCTTAAACTACAACATATGTAATGCCGATTATTAGATTTGCATAAGGGGAGAGTGCAGGTTTGCCGTACAATAGGCTTCGACCTTCTTAGGTTTTAGGTTTTGTTCTTTGTTTTGACGGTATACGCTTGGTTCGAGAAAAGATATTTCGGTTTGCATTTTATTCTAAATTTGATATATTTCTGTCCATAATCTAGTTTATTGTATGTTATATTATTTTTTCCTAATTTCTCTGTTCTAGGGTTTGGGTGATCCCGACGATGAATTAGTAGCGTTGAGATTGATATTCGTTTGTCTATTAATTTGTTAGATTTAATTCTATTGCGCCAGACCTAATTGATGAAAATTGGTTAGAACTGATTTAGGGTTTGAAATCGAAAGACTAAAACCATAAGTTAGAAGTTAGATGGTGAATTTAGGCCGAAAAGCTATTTGATCCATTGGAACCATAGGATTAAACTTGAAGTTTGATTTATCGAAAGAGAATCAAATTTCTTGAGGATATATAGATTGTCATAGATATTTTAGATGATTTTGATATTGATCGAGAACGAAAGGCGACGTTAATGTGATTATCATCTAGAATTCTATGAATTTAAAGGATCTAAATTGGTTGCTTGATACCGAAAGGAGATTGTTAACCAATTTAGACACAATTGCTCTGAAACCGAAAGGACATTTGCAATTACCTTAGACAATCTACCTTCAAATAATTCAGGCAAGGTGACACGAATATCGATATTAATATACTAAAGCGTCCTTGTGGTGATCCTTTACCCTAGATTTGCCTCGTATCCATTGTTTTAATACCAATTTTGTATATCTGTTTCTTTTTAGTTGGTTGCTTCCTCCATTCCATATAAATATTCCTCTTTCATTTTTCTTGGCGTAGTTAAATCTGTTTGAATTGACAATCGATACCACATAGTCCTTGTGGATACGACACTCGATATACTACAACTGAACACGTACACTTGCGGTGTAGGTTTTAGCCTATCATGTTTTTGGCGCCGTTGCCGAGGACTATTGTTTGTATTGGTTGTTTATTTAGACTGATTTTTCTAAGTCATTCTTTTTCTTTTGATTTTTTTTCTTTTGTTTTTGATTTCAGGTTGTGCTCCGAATAAATGGATGGTATAAGCTATTGTGAGTTTGGCAGAGCTTTTGGTCATATAGCTAGTGATTGCCCCGTGTTGAGAGCTCCGTTTGGGAAAGAACAAGAGGTGTACTACACGTTACATCCTCACCTTTCTTACGAGAGGGATCTCACTGAGGGATATGCACCACCTGGGTGTCGAGATCAAGCTTTATAAATTTCACAAGAATCGTCCGAGATGAGTCACATGGAGAAGTTCTTCATTGAACTAGAGAGTCGACTTGCAAGGATCCAAGCCAATTTTGAAGATGAGATGTTGCATATCCAAGACGGGCAACGAATAAAGTTTTTGAGTTTTTTAGAAATTTTATGTGTTCAAGGTGAGGGTAGTGATAATGATGATTGCACTTTCGTCTTTCTTGATATGTAGGTTTTCAAAGACATAAAGATTTTAGAGCATTAGGAGCGGGTTCCATTATTCAAGTTTAGCGAAGACACAAAAGGACGAGATGCTAAAAAGAGGATGAGCACATTCCTCGGGAGCTTGAACTTCAACGGATCTCTACTAGTCTACCCCAAAAAGACTCTGTTTGATGGATGGATTGAGCCATGAACCATTCATTCAGGAAGGTTCAAATGCTTTCGAGGCAACCAAGCTCTTGACCCAACGTAAGCACATGCCATTATCATCTCCCTTCATTTCCTTCAGCGTTGCATCTCCACTTTGGCGTCCTTCATCTGACCACACTGCTGGCACTCGTGTCTTCCCCCTCGCCCTCGCCGTCTGCCACCTCCTGGATCCGCACCACCACTGTTCCACTAGCGACTCCCTGCTCGCTTGCTTTTGGTCACCGTCGGCGATTGCTGCTCGCTGGACCACCCACGCTCGTCTTCTCTCACTCGTGCCAACATCAGCACCACCACACCGCTCATTCATCGCTACTGCTGCTGTTGCCGCTTCAGTGCTGGAGGTTTCTCTTATTGTTGTTGCCGAATATGTCGGGAATCCACCGAGCATCAACTTTGATCTCAATCTAGTAAGTGTCGGTAAATCTCGTCCACCCTAGCTAATGAGTTCATGGAAGTTTCATATTGAAAGAAAGCATGATACACATATCTAGTGTTGGTGAATTTTAATTTTTCGAAATACCGGTCTGAATGATTGAATTCGCTATGGAAGGATTGTTGTATGATTGCTTAATTTATGTGGGAATGTTGCATTCTTGTTATGCTGAGCTTGTGCTTGAAAACTATTGTATTGTTTTTTAGTTTCATTGAAATCCATCTTCCTTCTATAGTTGTTGTAATCCTTCAAGTAATTGGGGGCTGGCATTTTTCTGGGATTCTTGTGACTAATCAAAATAAGGTTGATCCAACTGAACCCATTTAGTTACCTGCTGCTGATGCTGCCTTTCTTACAGAAAAGTTTGAGCTTGCTTGTTGAATTCGGGTTTGGCTATTGGTTTTGCTTCTGCTTAGTGTCTTTGTGGTTATTTGTGATCTATAATAGGCCCAAGTGAAGGGAATCTGCTGTTGAATTTTACTGTTGTTAGTTGTTGTTCTGTTTTTTTAGCTGCTAGGTTGCCTCTCTATATGATAGGTAGGGATGGCAACGGGGTGGGTTCGGGGTGGGGAGTACCCTCCCCATCGTCGTCCCCGTTTGCAAAAAGTCCCCCCGTCCTCGTCTCCACCGGGTCCCCGTCCCCATCGGGGAATCCCGTCCCCGCTTAATTTTCCCCTTTTGCATTCTCCGCGTGTTTTCCCGTCGGGTTCCTCATTTAAAACTCATATTATTAAAGTTATGTAAAAAAATATGATATAAATATTACATATAATATCTCATAAATGTAAATTATAAGGTAAAAGTTTAAAAATGAAAGAAAAATTATTTAAACTTATGTAAGATCTAAATAAAATGGGGATTTTATATTCCCCATCGGGGATCCCCGTGGGGTTCCCTAATGGGGGCGGGGCGGGGATCGGGGTGGGGACTACTATCCCCGTCCCCGCGCGGGCAATCACTTTGGCCCCCATCCCCGTCCCCATCCCCATTTAATTTCCCCATCCCCGTCCCCGCGGCGGGGATTACCCGTGGGGATCGGGGAGTCCCCGCCCCATTGCCATTCTTAATGGTAGGCATTGCTGGGATTCCGATGGGTTGCTTGTTTGCTTAATGTGGCATTACATGTTACTGACCTTCTTGTGATGTGTTTCTGATTGAAATTTGTTCTTTTGCTTGTTCATGCTCCCTGTTTCCATTGATTTTTCATGACTCTACTTTGCAAAAAAAAAAAAAGGATTAGTATGATCAACAATATTGATTTTTGTTTGGGTGGTGTTTGTTATTGATTCTCATACTTGGGTGATATTTTATACTTCGATGTTGGATTACACTTGGTGGTGGTGTGTTTTCTTTTCTTTTTGTCTTGGCCAGGACCTTTTGCAAATGAGACGAGGCCTATATTTTTCCTACTCCAAGAGGTTTCAGAATTGCAAATTGCATCCAAGAGTTGCTAAAAGTTTTGCTGAACACTGAGGGATGTAATTCCTAAATTCTTTTATCATGTTTTAAGGGTGTTCTTATCTAGGAATAGTCACCTTCTTGTTGAATTTTAACCTTTTGATATTCCTTTGCTACTAAGTTGAATATGTTGTTGATTGTTATACAAGTGTTCTTGTCTTTGTTTATGTTTATGGTGTTGGACAAACTCAATTGTTGAAATTTCTGGGATGTACAAATAGCTCCAACACCACTACATGCGCTTGTGCTGAATTTTGCTCAGAATGCCTGCCTGATATGTTCAGTGAGTTTCTTCTTCCCTTACTATTTTCTTTCTCTACTTTGGGGACAAAGTAGGAATTAAGCATGGGATTGGGGTAACTTACTTGTAATTCACTTGTAGCTCATGTGTAACTCTGTTTTTTTGCATATAATTTAATTTTTTTTCCTCTTCAATTTTCTTTTTCATGCACATTTCATGCATTGCATTTTCATTTGCATATAGATGTCTTGAGGTGAACTCTTGCTAATAAAAGTTTCCTTGCTCTTTTTAGAGAACTTGTAATTTCCTTGATTGATTTTGGTTGATGATATCCTCCAAGGCATGTTAAAAAGCTTGTGATGATTTAGATTATTGGGTTTGGGGTATTATTCTTTCAAAACTTACCATTGCTTGAGTCTTGTTATGATTGAGATTCTAAGACAAAAGTCGTGAGCTTCTGAGCCTAGGACTGACATCCATTAGTCCTCTTTCATTTGTGTTTGAATTGCTCATCTTAATTGCTTTATCTCCTGAACTTGCATTAGAATATGGGTTAAAGCTACTTTGTGCATATGCATGACTTCGATGTGATAGAGGCATGATATTTGTTTTTGAGCCTATTTTGCCTTCTTTTTCCTTGTCCTATACTAGTCCTTTACTTGACAGCCCATTGAGCCTTCAATTGCCTATTTTTGTAGCTCCTCAAGATATCCCGAGCCTTATCATTTAGCCTATTACCCATTCGGGAGTTAGGATCATGAGTAGTGATGGTTTGTTGAGTGTGATGGTTGTTGAAAATTGGATGTTGTGTATTGATGTGAAATGGAGGAGTTATCTTGATGATGTTGTGTTACTAATTGATGAGAGTGATGGAATGAATAAAGAAAAAAAGAGAAAAAGAATGTCAAAAAAATGAAAGAAGAAGTTTGAAATGAAAAATCTAGTTCATCACTAATGTGCAACAAAAGAATGCAAGTGTAGCACAATAAAGAGAGAAGAGACAATAGTGAGCTTCATTGTTTATGTTTTGGTGTGTCAATGGAAGATAAGAGGTGGAGTGTTTTCATATGAAAATGGTGCATGAGTTTAGATGGTTTAAGCCCTGGATTTTAGCACCACAATTCGAAAAATACCGCCTTTTACTCTATGTCTTACCATGGCCCCATTACACTTGTATCAAGACCTCTTGGTTTTAGTCATGTACAAGTATAGGTGGTGGATGTCTAGAATGCTATGCTAGCTTATGGTAGATGAGTTTTCAAGATATGAGCTTGAGCGATATTTATAACCCAAATACATGAGCGAGAGCGTTCCACAAAATATATCCTATGTGAGGTCTTGGAATTGATATTTTGACTAGTCTCTTATATGATTTGCTTATTCATGTTTTTGAACCAATGTCTAAATCTAAATGAGCAAACACATTACTTGGATATAAACTGAAATCTTTCTTGTGAATATTTACACTTGTTCTTGCTTGAGGACAAGCAAGGTTCAAGCATGGGGTGATTTGATAACGTCTATTTTAGACATATTTTACACTAGTAGAAAAAAACGTTTTTAGCCCGGGCGCTTTTCATAATATAGCCCGGATATTGTCAATATGGGGTCCGGGCATCAGAGTGGTGTGATAATAGGTATAGAGCCCGGACCCTTTTCACACGCCCGGGTTATTAGACCTTGTTGGGTTTTTTACCATGAAGACTTTAGAGCCCGGATAAAGGTAATATCTGGGTTATTTTGTAATAATATAACCCGGATATATAATATCCGGGCTATTTTATCCATCAAAATACCCATAAAAACTATATTTTATAGCGCGGATGTAGATAATATCCGGGTTATTGGGTAAAAATATTCGGGCTATTTGGTCAACATTATCCGGGTTATTTTGTCCAGCTTTGGATATAAAATCGATTATATATCCCGTATCTGAAGGTCCGGGCTATTATGTTTTCTTTTTGAATTGCATTAAATACCTGATTTATTTTCTTATTAATCCACCTATTGTCCCGTATCTGAAGGTCCGGGCTTTTTTCTTCTATTTGAATTGAAATATATCCAATTTATTTTTGATAGGAATCCACTTGTGCAAATTTGTAATTCCAAACACAAATCTCCAGAACCATATTCAATCACATTCAACCAACACACACATTTCCATAACCAAATTCCACTAACACAAACAATTCCATTAGAAGCATTATCATAACAAAATGAAGGTCACACTGATAATCCAAAATACAGTAAACTAGCTACTATGTTTTACCGATAATCCAAAAGCAAGTGCATAAGTTTTCTTCTAAAAGAGTACTTCCACAAAATGGCCAGCAACTAGCTAGCATGTCTTACCTAATCCAAAAGCAAAATGTTCTTACAAATGGGGACATAGTCAACTGATATGTGCGCGCATTATAAAATGGCCATATCAACCTTTGCACTTAGGCACTGAAGTTCCATCCCACACATCTGATCAAGACTTCACCGACTAGCTGCTGGTGCAATCTGATTGCCCGCATGCGTTGATACCTTGTAGAAAAATTAAAGCATAGCTTGTAAGACAACAAGGCTAGGGAAAGTAGTATGACAGTAAACCAGGGAAAGGGTAGGTAATATTGCTGATATTTGCACCGATTACAACTACGATTTGTGGGTAGTATGACAGCAAAAGGGACTAATTTGAATGATAAAATATTATACACTTATACAATTTAAGACTAGCTAGCATCATTTTTTTCAAAATATACTCCATTCAATTTAAGCACCACATTTTATGCATTGAACCAAAAGTTTCAATTATATTAATGATTAATGCACCAATCTATTTGTCCTCATAAGTAGGTTATGTGAAATAAAAAAATTAAAGAAAGAGGACATATTATACATACATTATAATTGAGTACGTGGTAGACCAAAGTATTCATGATCAGTTCCTGCATATTTAGAACAAATATCAGCAACCTATGAATCACACAATGATGATTGATAAAATAAGCTAGACAGTAACGATAAAAATAACGTTGTAATGAATTCATGCTTACATGATTAGATTGAACACATTATCCAACCATTCTCTTTGGATTTCTTCAATATCCTTGTTTTCGTAAGTCGATTCGTCATTGAACCACTAAAACATAAAACAATTATTTTATATGAAACTAAATGAGCTAATATAAAGTGCAAATCCATGTAAGAAATTGATAAGCTATACCTTGTGCGGAATAATAGAAGATCCTCGAGCTATTATATCCCGAATAAACTTTAAAACGTAGTATCCACAATCATTTTTGGTAGCCGGTCGGGGACAATGAACATCATAGCACATGTATAAGAATATAAAGTACACAATAACTTTCATGGTCATAATTTGAAAAAAAAATATAAACGAATATATTCTTAACCTTAACTACATGCCACAAAGGTTCTTTTCGAGGAGTTTTCTTGCCCAACTTGAAATATTTCAGTTTATAGCTCCTGGAAAAAAATATACAGAATTTAAAAAAGTACACAGTTTATAGCTCCTAAAATATATATGATTGTTTATAATAAAAAAGACTTACATTGCAACTAATTTCTCGACATCTGGTTGTGTTTTCTGATCCAATGGATCAAGCCAATAGGCAGAACCCATATGAGGACTCATCACGATCAACACCCAGTGATGCCTACAAATACATGTTGTTGACTTTGTTTAAAAGTGTCCAAACAAATGCCCAAGTCTAAATATAAGAACTGATTGCTTACTTGGACAAATATGGGGCAACAAAGAGTTGACGCTTAACTTCGCCTTCCATGACATTTGCAATATAACTAGCCCTTTGTTCGAGGCTATGACCATGTGGTGATATTTGATTTGGGCATAGCAATCTGAACTGGTCTTCAACAAGAGTGTCAAACAAATATCTACACAAACGGCAAAATATGCATTATTTAGTTAGGGTAAAATATGAAATTGAATATGAAATAAAACATACTAACCTTAAATATAGCAACACGTGACAAGGTTTTATGTCTTTCCTATTGAACCATATGTCAATATCATCCCTCCCAATGTCTACACCCGGATGATCATATTTGAAAACTTCAACTGGAATGTCTACATGCCGCACTTGTTGTGTCGGGAATTCTTCAAACATCCACTCGTATGCCTCCAGAAAAGTTGGCACTACTGAATTCACATAAATGGGGCAAATTCCAGATTCGTCAGTCAAGGTATTTCCCTTGACTTGCTTACTTGAGGATTGTGTGGCTTGTTTGGAGTGCTTTGAGAGCTTATCAATCCAGTAGTAACAAAAAACAAAGGGAAAAACATATATAAATCTAGTATAGTCATTTTTATAAAATATGAACTTTTATTTATAAATCCAATAGTAAAAAGGAAGAAGATGGACAACTTACATCACAACTCATCACAAGATGCTCTGGCCAGGCAATGAATTATCCTACAACATCTTTCACAAGGCTAGCCTCATCCGTTGGGCATGACAACTTTTTCTCACCCATTATAGGTGTCACAATTGAGACCTTCACATAACCCTTCTCCAATGGTCGAGTTTGAAGAAGACCCCCGCCTATGGAAGACCGATACACTTTGCCTATCGCCACCGGTTTGTCAAGGTCCACACAAAATAGTTCACATGATTCACAACTCTACATTTAAATCAAAAGAAGTTAAGGTTTCCATTCACATGTACATATCAACAATCAAGTCTCGAGCATAATTGAATGTATTAAAATACTTACTTCTTCGTTTGATTTACTCGGAGTTATCTTTAGGGTTGAACAAGACGCTTTACCACTTTGGGGATTGGGCTGCGAAGTAGGTGATACCTGCACTTGTTGGAGTGGGTGACCTTGACTGACTTGTTGTTGGTTCTCCAACATCAACTTTTGAATTACAAGTTCTAGTGTTTTGATCTTTTCCCCAACGTTGGTCTCCATGTCCTTCATTTTCGCTTTGAGTTTGATGTACATATTTATATCTTCTTTTATTGCATCTTTTGACTTCATATTTCATTCGATTTCCAAAGAAAAGGTTCAAAAGAATATAAACTTGTGTAAGAATGGGCTAAAATGCAAGAAATAGAGTCTGCACAAGTTTTGAGCTAACCATGCAGGAATTCGAGCGAAAACGGAGTCAAAACGGAGAAGCCAAGTGAAGCTGAGCAGAGGTAGATATCGACCCTAGACCCAGATATCGACCTCTGGTGTAGATATCGACCTTCAACATAGATATCGACCTCAACATAGACATCAAGTGAAGCTGAGAAGAGGTAGATATCGACTTTAGACCCAGATATCAACCCCTGGTGTCGATATCGACCCCCATGTCGACCTCAACATAGAAATCGACCAGAGCTGAACAAGTCGAGCAGGAACAGAGACCTCGATATCGACCCCTGGTGTCGATATCGACCCCTTATCTCGACAGAAGATAGACTCGATTTCGAATGCAGATTGGAACTGTATCTTCAAGGAGGCACGGAATTATCTTACACTTTCAAGATAGAGGACAGCTGAAGTTACATTTATCTTTTACCATTAAGTTTTATCAAAATAAAAGACCTATCCTAATTGTTTGGATAGAGTTCATAGTTTAGATAGGAGTTACAATCCTTGGATAGCAAAGATTAGTAGCCTATAAATAAAGCCCTAGGGGCTGATTTGTTAGAAAATCCTAGAACGAATCCAATCCAAGAGACAAGCAAGACAATAGACAATAGAGATAGAGTTAGAGAGAAGTTTTAGGGGTTGACGTTTGCGAAAGTTGACGTTGAGTTGTAAAGCTTCGGAGTTTATTTTAATGCAAGTTTCTTTCTTTCAAACAATGATGAGTTCCATGATGAGAAGCGAGTAGTTCCCCAAAGCTCTTAGGGTCGGGGTGAGCCCGACTTTAGCCATGCGCGCTTGAGGTAAGTATTTGATGTTGATATCGTTGTGTCTATCTCTCCTCCTACGATTCTATGTTTAGTCCTAATCAAAAGAAAAGGGATTCATGCTAACAACTTTAGTTATAAACATAAAATTGGTAGAGACAATTTGGTTTATTTGTAAGAGTAATCCTAAAAGTTGGTGTACGGCGAAAGCTTGTCCCTCGGGTGAAATAGCACAATTGTCCGTCTTATTTATCTCATCGCATGCATTGGTTAACGTTGTGGTAAACCCTAATCCTAGGAGTTGTTTTTACATATTTTATACACACAAAAACCCTTTGTTATTTCTGTTCATTGCTTCTCTCCCCATTCTTAAATCTTCGGCCTTTCTTTGCCGACGAAGAACTAACTCACTGCAGGGAGACATCGATATCGACCCCAGACGTCGATATCGACCACTAAGTTCGTCGACAGTTTTCTGAGTCGACGACGAACATCGCTGCGGAGTTACTGGACATCGATATCGACCCCTAGTGTCGATATCGACCCCTCTGTATCGACTGGCAGTCTTCTGAGCCAGTCGATTTCGTGAACTGACATCGATATCGACCCCTTCTAGTCGATATCGACCACTTGTTTTTATTTCCGCAGGTCTTCTGTTGCAGAGAACATCGACAGGCGAGGTCGACATCGAGACCCAAGGTTGAAATCGAGGCTTCTGGTCGACACAGACGTGAGATTTCCAAAGCTACTAGGATCCCGCTGACACGCCTCCTCGTGAATCGATCCTGACTACCCTTCCACTACAACGGGAGGAAGTCTTGTAATTATTTGCTTAGGCCAGGAGTTGGATTACATTTATTACATCTTTATTATTTGTAATTACTTGACATATCGAGCCTCTTGCAACAACAGAGTTCACTAATTGAAGACCCATCCACATTTTCCTTTGGTGTAGCTTTACGCTTCCAATATTGAGTAATTGTTACATCTTGACCAACCCCCCTAATACGTCCAGAGTGCTCGAGCTTCTGTAATGCCAATGATAGCACATTTCTCTGTCCACTAGTAACAAGCTCTCCAGAAGCTTCTTGTTCCATGTAACTTTGCTACAGCGTACGAGTAGACCATTACACCTTAAAAGACATGTATCAACATAACTTATAATCTGAAACCATTAATATACACACATTACTTACTATTTTCTCAATTGCATACTGTGATTTTTCAGCATACTCCCCATTTGATCCTTTCCTTGCCTCCATCCATAAGATTGCTCGTGGAACAGTGGAAGAAGGGTTCATGTTATGAGCAACAATCTGTACTTATCAGATTTTTATTACCACAGAGATTAATATACTAATAGAAATGATGTGAAAAAAAACTATACACCATTATCTAGTTAACTACTTTATTGTCTACGTACATATTCATTCTCAATGCCTGCATACCCCTTTCGGCCTCCCTTGTATGTGCAATCATTTTGGGATGAGAGTTGTCTAAACTTGTTTCTTTTTTCCAAAACAAATTCAAGAGATATGGTGACAAATATTATCTAGAGTTCTACTTGTCTATGAAACTGAATGCATCATGAGAAATAAATGTTTACCTTGAACTCTTTAGAGTGGCGTATTTGCAGAAATTCTGTCTATTGCTCTTGAGTGATGTATGTGTCATACATGTCTGGAGGTTATGTGAGAAGGTCTCCTGTTTTCTTGTCATGCATATGTAATCTCCCCAACTCCTTTTTGAATGCCCTCCACAGATCATTTGCTTTTTTAAGAACCCAACTCTTCATTTCAGATGGAATTACAAAGTCTCCCTGCAAATGAAAAATGAAACTAACAAATGAAAATCACAATGAAGATCTGTGCTATTCCACGGAAACAAGCAACAAAAAGATCACAATCAGAGATGAAAAAGAAGATCAATCTTTATTATATATGTATTGGATTAAGTATTTGGTTCTCTTGGAAAAAAGTGGATAATCAGTTGTGCATTGGTGGCATTACACTCAACATTACTTCATCTTTTCCTTTCCTTCTAGCTTAGTGTGTCAAGAAATAGCCTCTTGTTATACGACTTGAATTCTAAGGATTTTCTTTGTTTTAAGTTGTAACTCAATAGATTTTATTTTATTTTGTAATGTTTAATGTTAAAGAGGAACTCTTAATTTTGTAAATTACAGTTGGTATTACACTCCATCCCTCTCCCCTTTTAGAAATCCTCCCTCCACATCAGTAGCTTCCTAATTTGGGGAGTTCTTTGTGATTTTGAAGAAGATTATTTTCCCTTTGCCTCCTACTTAATTGATAGTTAAGTACTACTCTATTTCATGCCAATTAAAGGACTGTACTGCTGCCTATTCCATGCCACAGAAGATGCCACAATCAGTGATTTTTTTTCCACAAAAGATGCAACAATCAGAGAGTATATATGTGTTGGAGTACATATTCAGATTTTTTTTCCAGAAAAACCTCTCTCCTTGTAAGATTCCAGAAAGTAAAGACAAACCTGTAAGATTCCAGAAAGATAACTGCAAATACTGTAACTCAAAACCTGTAAGATTCCAAAATAGTAATCTCACTGCATAAGAACTTTATTATTCCAGAAAAGTAAAAAAAACCCTCTCTCCCTCAGAAAAGACAACTCCAAAACAGAGATGCCAAAGCTCTCTCTCCTAGAAGCTGTAATTTTCCAGCTTGATGCCAAACCTCCCTAAAAAAGACAACTAAAAACAGACAACTGAAAAAGCAAATAAAAACAATTGAAGCTGCCAATGTATGTGATGCCAAACCTATCTCCCAGCAGCTGCAATTTTCCAGAAAAAAAGCCAACTCAGAAATGAAAAAAACACTAATACATAAAGATGCTAAAATAAAGATCTTCCTCTTGTGGACATGTATAAAAACCTCTCTCCCACAAGCTGTAATATGCACCCTGAAGCTAAGACCCTCTCTCCCTAAAACTTGTATCCCTCAATCCTATCTCTCTCAAGCAAATGGCTTCTTCCTCTCGCCACCGCCGCTCTTCCTTTGGCCACCCAGGCAACAACAACGCATGCCAGTCATTGAGTGTTTTGGTAGTTCAATAGTAATTGGTTAGAAATTTTCCAATGTATGTGATTAAATGGGCTTGTTTTTGTTTGTCTTACATCTTCTAGCTTGCCCCCTTACCAACCAGGGCTCTTCGTAGAGGTGATCGGAGCTGAAACTAGAATGTTAGGGTCATTTTATGAGGTGGAAATCATTCGCAATGTCAATCCCACCCACTTTGAGGTGGAATTCCTAACTCTTCAAGCTCGACGAGGGGGTCGCCCTCTCAGGGAAGTAGTGGAGGTGGGCCGACTGCGTCCACTTCCGCCTCAGCCTCAGGATCACTATGATGAATATGACATCGATGACCGAGTCGATTGTAGAGCCAATGATGGGTTTTGGTTGGGTCGAGTCACAGGGGTGAGGTGGACAGGGACGGAAAGAGTTTACACTGTTAACTTCCCGCTTACTGGGGATACTCAGAAGTATAGGAGCACCCAGATGCGGCCACACTTTGACTGGATTGCTTGCAACTGGTCTACCCAATCGCATTTTCGGTTCATGCTACGCTTAAACTTTTAGGTTATTTGTGTGTTGTGTTTGATCGTATGATGTTTTCTATCGTAATTGTTTTTATGTGTTGTGTTTGTTGGAGCCTACTATGGTCTATGCATTTCCATGTTCGCTACTATTTTCTGAAGAAGAGGATTGACCTCAGAATGTAATGTTGTGACCCTATTTGTAATGTTTTCTAATATGCTGTTGTTCGCTTGTTACCATGTTGTATTATTTTCACTGTCAGAATGTAATGTTGACTCATATTGGCTTCATATAATCTGATATTCTGTACCCTATATCATGAGGAAAAGGATGCCATATAAAACCACACAACAAAGACACATCTACTTAAATAATCACACAAACGAGTAGCACACAACTCATGGTCTAAGCCTCTTGTCAAAACCATCAGATTCTGAGGTCTCTAGTTTGATTTGAAAAGAACATAACCTTGTTTATTGGCGCAAAATGTATAAACGAGTACCTACTAGTTACTGATCATCATACCGCTTTATAAAAATAATAAGAGAATCTTGTTAGAGATTTCACAACTTTGGAAGGCATCACACACTACTCAGAATCTTGTCTTTTTACCTAATAATGTTTTGAGATGTTATTTAGTGATAACACATCAATGCAAGTCTAGGAAAAGACAAACATAGAAAGCACAAAGTAATCCGAGAAAACATAACAAGATCAGAAATAAACCACTATAAAATAACGGACTAACCTGGATATCTTCCCAGATAGCATCCTTCTCCTCCTCAAAAACCAGTTTCCAATTGTCTACGGTGATAGGTACCCATTTCTTCACGGTAGTTCCAATGAAGGTTGATAATTTTGCTTTATTTTTCCCAATAGGTTGCCCTCTGCTATTCAGTTCTATGGGTAATTGTTCACCCCTGATGTGCGCGCATATTGCCATATTTTCTATGCACATATGAATTCATTTTGTTGTCTTTTGCATGCACATTAATGGGAAAACATGGGAATAGTGTAGTTTATGCTTAAATGTCAAATATATGGGTTTGCACGAGTTTCCATGTGATTTTGCAGAAAACAGGATGAAAATGGATGAATTCAGGAGAGCGGAAAAAGAACTCGAAGTCTTCTGAAGAGGTCGAAATCGACTGAAGACCTCGACATCGAGTACATCGAGACATAGGAATCGAGCAGAAAGAAACAGAGCATCTCGACACAGAAGAGGTCGATATCGACGTCTGGAGGTCGATATCGAGCATGTCAGATCGACCAAGATGATAGAAGTCGAGTAGGAGAAGGAGAAGCTCGAGATAAGATTTTGGAGGGGTCGATATCGAGTGGAAGGGTCGATATCGACCATGCCAGCAGAGGAATTCGACTCCGATTTTGATAGAATTATATCCAATGCTTGCAATATCTATCCAAAGGTCGAAATTTCCTATCATCCACATCAGGAACATCATGAGGAGGCTGGTTTCACCAAGGAGTTTTAACTTTTACTTTTTATTTATTTATTTATTTATCATAGAGAATAAAGATAAGGTTTCGAGTCCTTATCGTCATCTACAAATAGAAGCCATTAGGGCTGAGTTTAGGTATTCAATTCATCATCCACACACGCAGAGAATTCAGTTTTAAATAGAGAGAATTTGTAGAGAGAGAGAGGGAGTGGCCGAGTGGAGTTGTAAGGCGAAAGCGGAGTGGCTTGTTCGGTTGTACTTTCTTTCGGAGTTTTAAATTCAAAGTAGCTTTCTTTCAATAACAATGATGATGATGTGCATGATGAGGAGGGAGTAGTCAACCCACTTCTAGGGTCGGGGTGAGCCCGACGATAGCAATGTGAGGTAAGTGCATCAAAGGTATGACTTTTATGCGATTCCGTCTTCTACCCCATGCATGATCCTTTGCGAAAGTTAGGGAGATTCATTATTTGCGTTATTGAAGCGAAAGCCACTCATATTGCGAACTTGAATTACTCATGAATTGGATAGTAACTCTTAGGAATTATGCGAGAGCCTCTAATCGCCTAAGTGTTGATAACGAAAGTTATTTGACGGAAAAGACATTAAAGTTCATATTTTTAGCATGAAACTTGCATTGTTATCGTTGTGGCATAAAACCCCGACTTTGGAAGCCTTTTAATTCATTAAATTCTTCATAAAAGTCTTAGTTTTGCTTCTGTTCATCTTCCCTCTCCATTCTACTTTCTTCGGATCCTTTTCCGACAAATTGGTTACAAAAACAGTTTCTGTGACAAGCATCGAAATCGACCTTAAGGGTCGATATCGAGTACTAACATCGATATCGAGGTCTCTGCTCGACGTCGACTTGCTGTTTTGTCTTCTGCAGGAACTGCGCTAGGAAATCGACCAGAACCGAGGTCGATATCGACCAGTATACTCGATATCGAGTGTCTGCTGAGGTCGAAAGCATTGATCGTGAGTACAACAAAGGAAGCGCTGACATACCTCCTCGTGGATTCGATCCTGAATTACCCTACTACTACAAGGGAGGGGATTCTTGTATTATTTGTTTGGGACAGGGAGATAGTCTAGTTGTGCTTTATTTTATTCTCCTCTATTTTATACATACACCCCGCAACTCCCCCGTTAGCGAACAAATTGGCGCCGTTGCCGGGGAGGCAATCAATCGCCACCTAAGTTAACCACGATCTTTTTCTAAGCTTATTCTGCAGGTTTATGCGACGTTCTGATCGCGGACCTATCCTGGAACCAATTGACGAGCCTGAACGTTTCTACCATCTTCGCAACAAAGCAATTCGCATCATGGCTGACAACGAGACGCAGGCTGAGATCATAGAGCGGTTGAGAAAGGAAATCGAGGACCACAATGTTACAATCGCTGCTGAAAGGGCCGCTGCTGCTGCTGAGCGAGCCCGTGCTGATAGGGAGGAGGATGCGCGCAGACAAGCCCAAGAGCGGCTAAATCAGTATCCACAGACGGCGATGCAATACATGCATCCGCCCCTTCATGTTCCTGAATCTGCTATTATAATTCCTCACTCCAATTATGAACTGAAAATTAACTTCCTATCTGAGATTAAAAGAAATACTTTTGAAGGAAGACATAATGAATGCCCCCTGCAACACATCTCTACTTTTATGGATTTATGTGAAACAGTTGCTGATGGAGTAAACTTAGAGTATGTGCGACTAAAATCTTTTCGATGATCTTTGGCAGGAAAGGCATTACAATGGCTTGAAAGTTTGGCTTCACGATCGCTGAGGACATGGGCGGAAGTGAAAGATGCATTCTTGAACAAATTCTTCCCACCTTCTAAAACGGCGATGCTACGACAAAGGATCACGGCTTTCAAACAAAAGCCAGGTGAAACCCTAGCACAGGCGTGGGAGCGCTTCAAAGACTTGCTGAGATCATGCCCGACGCATGGGCAACTTCCATATGTCATCCAAGAGATCTTTTATAACGCCCTTGATGCGCCAAATAAGGAGAGGATCAATTCATATACCTCCTATCGGTACATTGAGCTTACACCAACGGAGGCATGGGAGACCATTGAGAGGCTTGTGAACTTTGACAACACCTATGGGACTGCTGCGGCCTATGATGCAAGGCCTGCCCCATCTATGCCACTATATGAGCCTCCAAGGGAGATAGATCCTGAAGTACGGCAACAATTCCATAACGATCAAACACGCCGCCTTCAAAAGCAAGTAAGGTTCCTGAGCAACAATCAACCTTGTCAGGAGTGTGGTTCAATAAGGCATAACACCAGTGCCTGTCCACATACTGAGCAAGTATCCATGGCGGAACAACATGAGGAGGTCAAATGGACGAGAGGCCCCTATGGAGGGGGCAATCAACAAAATTGGGGTAATCAAAGGTTCTATCAAAGGGATCCCCCAACCTATAGGGCACCAGGGCACCCTGAGCGGGAAACTAAGAAAGATGACCTGCAAATCATCCTTGATGAGATGCGGAGGAACCACGCTGAGTTCAAACAAGCCAATAACTCCATCCATACTCAGCTGCAGGGCATCAATTCTAGACTTGGGGAGATCGACGTTTGGAAGCGCAACATGGAGACTCAGATGAGTCAATTGGCGGAAGCAATGCCCAAAGCGTCCGGATCACTCCCTGGATCCACTGTGCCCAACCAAAAGGGCAAAACCACAGGTCATATCGCGGCAGTAAACCTAAGGAGTGGGCGTCAATTACAAACGCCCGAGCGAAAAGTGGAGGAGAAGGAGCCAGAACAGACGTCGATATCGACCACCCCTGTCGATATCGACCAAAGGGACATCGATGTCGACCCTCCTGTCGATGTCGACCCAAATTCTGCGTCACCACAGAAATCGACTCTTCCATTCGATATCGACTCCACTGCTGCCGATATCGACCTCACTACAGCCGCAGGAAGGAAGAAGGTGTTGCCCTTTCCAACTAGAAAGGTGACTAAGGACCCAGCGGAAAAGAAGTTCCAACGGTTCGTGAAGATGCTCCAAGGGCTTAATGTCTCTATACCATTCACAGAGGCACTTCATGAGATGCCATCTTATGTGAGGTTCCTTAAAGACATCTTGGGTAAGAAGCGATCGCTCTCTGAGATCGCAGAGGAATGCAACAGGTTGGAGCTACCACAAAAGCGGGCGGACCCAGGTAAGTTTTCTATCGCTATAGGGCTAGGTCAATTCAAATTTAATGCTTTAGTTGACTTGGGCGCTAGCGTTAGCATGATGCCACTAACCATTTGGCACAAGGTAAAGATAGGTCCTCTGGAGCCCGTGGATGCAAGATTATACATGGCTAACAATACCGTAGTTATTCCAACTGGGATAGTGACAGATGTGCCAGTACAAGTAGGTAAATTCTTTGTCCCCGCTGATTTTCTAGTTGTTGACATAGCGGAAGACCCTGCTTGTCCAATTATTTTAGGTAGGCCATTCCTAGCAACCGTCGATGCCAATATTAGCGTGAAGAAAGGATTGCTCTCACTCACAATTAGTGATGAAGTAATAGAGTATTCCTTCAACAAGACGGTGCAAAGTCAAGGGCCAATGGAGATAAAAGCCATCAAAGAAGCCCAAGTAGAGAAAGTTGAAGCAATCTTGAACGAAGGAGCTCAACAGGACATCGAAATCGACCCAGGTAAGTCGATATCGACCACTATTGTTCAAGATTCTGTGACAGGTCATAAGTATGGGGTCGACGGAGGAAAAGAGGAAGCATCGAAATCAGGGTCAAGGGTCGATATCGACTACACCCTATCGAAATCGACCACCATCAGCGCTGAGAAGAGAGGCGAGGAGACCTCGATATCGACCTCTGAGGGTCGAAATCGACCTGATCATATCGAGTCAAAACTCCCCAAATCGCCTGATCCTACAGGTGTACAACAGGGGTCGATATCGACCTCTGCACATCGACATCGACCTGAGCCACAGACGGAGAAGAAGGTAAGTCAAGGTACGGATTCCTCTTGTTCAATTACAATTAAGGACTTATCATTATTTGGAAGAGGTGTGCCTTGGCATGTGCGTTTATGTAGGATATCCGAAGATGGTTCAAGCCAATATGAGATAGGAGACAAGGTCTATGTTGCCAAATCTAAAGACCATTGGTTCCCTACGAGATTTAAGGATAAGAGCTTAGGACCATTCACGGTGAATCAAATCAATCCCGGGGGAATGCAGCTACGGGACAAGAAAGGAGTGATATTTGAGGCCCAAGCCACATGGGCTCTGCAGATGCCACCTTGAAAAGCGCAAAGGAAGAAGTCGGCCTAGCGACTTAAAAATCTAGAGCTTGTAACAAAGACTTAGTTTTGATTTTAAGACAACTTTTGTTTTGGTTTTAGACATTTTATTGTTTTGCATATTTTTTGTTTAGTTTTCAAATCGCAGGAGAGAGAAAAGCACACAGAAAGGCATCGAAATCGATGTCGGACATCGAAATCGACCTCAAGGTCGACATGGATAGGGTTTGTGATCAAGCCGAGTCACCCTGAAGCCCGAGCAGAAATCGAGAGACATCGATATCGATGTAAAGGGTCGATATCGACCTTCCCTGCTGTCTTCTTCAACTCCTGAAATTTGTGACGGTTTAGTAAGTTTTCTTCTTAACCCTAGTTCTAATACAGTGAGGACACTGTAAAATTTTAAGTATGGGGTGGGGGAAAGGCTTATTTGCATATTCATGCTTAGTTTAGGGTTGCATATTTATTTTAATGCATATTTATTTTAAATGACCCCCATCAAAAATTTTGGAAAAGAGAAAGTCATGGAAGTATAAAAAAGAGCTCTATGATGCAAAATTAGATTCATTAGAGATATAACATGAGATTGCCTAGTTAAGGGAAGTCCCAATGAAGTGCAAATTTTTTGAGAAAATCATAAAGGAGATGAAAATTTGAAGTTGCTTTTGACATATGCATGATAAGATGATGGAGGATTTTTTATTCCATACAAGCAAAGTTCATATCCTAGCCTTACCTACGCATATTCACAAAGCCATATATGAGACTTATCATGATCATTATTGCTCCACATATACATATTGTCCATTTTTTACCTTATACCCTATCCGGGGACGAAGTTTTTTGAATGGATGACATCTTTGGAGTTATATGGAGTTGTGCATTTATAAAGTTGTTGGCAGGAATGATACAATATGGAAAATTAAATGAGCGAGAAAAAATCCGATCACCTCAGGAGATAAAGGTAGGTCGACCCTGCTCGCTGAGATAATAGTTCGGCGAGATGGGACACAAAGGTGAGGAGTCCGAAGTACTAAGTATCCGGGGCCATTCATGACACCCATGTTTGCGACTCGCGAGAAGGCAGTGCTAAGGTTAGAGAGGTAAAAGCATTAAAGTGAAAAAAGCATTGAACGATGAGTGAAAGGTGAGACATTATGAAGGAGGAATGTGGAATATTTTAGAAAGTGTACTTCCCCGGATTTAACACCACATGGCCAAATATTAGCCCACCTTTAGCCTTTTTACCAATCCACTTCTCACAAGCCTGAAGAAAGTCCTCTTGATTATTAATGCAATGTCGCTAGAATTGTTTTTTGCATATTACCTCCTTTATAAGTATGAAATTGCTTTTATGCACAGGCATGGACTTGGTTGACATAAGTACCTTCTCGAGGATGGCAATTGATTGTAGGGACATATGAAAAATGAATCTATGATGTTGAGGGTTTACTTTCTTCCCCTGAATGACCATTAAGAGTATTGCTTGGGGACAAGCAAGCTTAAGTATGGGGTGTTTGATGTGCGCGCATATTGCCATATTTTCTATGCACATATGAATTCATTTTGTTGTCTTTTGCATGCACATTAATGGGAAAACATGGGAATAGTGTAGTTTATGCTTAAATGTCAAATATATGGGTTTGCACGAGTTTCCATGTGATTTTGCAGAAAACAGGATGAAAATGGATGAATTCAGGAGAGCGGAAAAAGAACTCGAAGTCTTCTGAAGAGGTCGAAATCGACTGAAGACCTCGACATCGAGTACATCGAGACATAGGAATCGAGCAGAAAGAAACAGAGCATCTCGACACAGAAGAGGTCGATATCGACGTCTGGAGGTCGATATCGAGCATGTCAGATCGACCAAGATGATAGAAGTCGAGTAGGAGAAGGAGAAGCTCGAGATAAGATTTTGGAGGGGTCGATATCGAGTGGAAGGGTCGATATCGACCATGCCAGCAGAGGAATTCGACTCCGATTTTGATAGAATTATATCCAATGCTTGCAATATCTATCCAAAGGTCGAAATTTCCTATCATCCACATCAGGAACATCATGAGGAGGCTGGTTTCACCAAGGAGTTTTAACTTTTACTTTTTATTTATTTATTTATTTATCATAGAGAATAAAGATAAGGTTTCGAGTCCTTATCGTCATCTACAAATAGAAGCCATTAGGGCTGAGTTTAGGTATTCAATTCATCATCCACACACGCAGAGAATTCAGTTTTAAATAGAGAGAATTTGTAGAGAGAGAGAGAGGGAGTGGCCAAGTGGAGTTGTAAGGCGAAAGCGGAGTGGCTTGTTCGGTTGTACTTTCTTTCGGAGTTTTAAATTCAAAGTAGCTTTCTTTCAATAACAATGATGATGATGTGCATGATGAGGAGGGAGTAGTCAACCCACTTCTAGGGTCGGGGTGAGCCCGACGATAGCAATGTGAGGTAAGTGCATCAAAGGTATGACTTTTATGCGATTCCGTCTTCTACCCCATGCATGATCCTTTGCGAAAGTTAGGGAGATTCATTATTTGCGTTATTGAAGCGAAAGCCACTCATATTGCGAACTTGAATTACTCATGAATTGGATAGTAACTCTTAGGAATTATGCGAGAGCCTCTAATCGCCTAAGTGTTGATAACGAAAGTTATTTGACGGAAAAGACATTAAAGTTCATATTTTTAGCATGAAACTTGCATTGTTATCGTTGTGGCATAAAACCCCGACTTTGGAAGCCTTTTAATTCATTAAATTCTTCATAAAAGTCTTAGTTTTGCTTCTGTTCATCTTCCCTCTCCATTCTACTTTCTTCGGATCCTTTTCCGACAAATTGGTTACAAAAACAGTTTCTGTGACAAGCATCGAAATCGACCTTAAGGGTCGATATCGAGTACTAACATCGATATCGAGGTCTCTGCTCGACGTCGACTTGCTGTTTTGTCTTCTGCAGGAACTGCGCTAGGAAATCGACCAGAACCGAGGTCGATATCGACCAGTATACTCGATATCGAGTGTCTGCTGAGGTCGAAAGCATTGATCGTGAGTACAACAAAGGAAGCGCTGACATACCTCCTCGTGGATTCGATCCTGAATTACCCTACTACTACAAGGGAGGGGATTCTTGTATTATTTGTTTGGGACAGGGAGATAGTCTAGTTGTGCTTTATTTTATTCTCCTCTATTTTATACATACACCCCGCAACTCCCCCGTTAGCGAACAACCCCCAGCCATGCCTTTTGCAATGTGCTTCATCAATGAAGCCCCTCTTGTCCTACGTTTCTTCTCGGGTGGATCCTTGTGGATATCCTCACGCAAATCCTCACTTGGTTTATCAGACACACTCTTACTCCATTTTTTAGGAGGCATTTCAAATTTTTTAGGAGGCATTGCAGATTTTTTAGGAGGCATCTGAACATGTAAAAAAATCAGTCCACATTTGTATCACTAAGGTCAATGGAAGTATATGAAATAGAAGATCGTTAAAACCACTAATAAAAAGCAATAGTTGTATGAGTAAGGTCAACATCGGAAACCACCCAAAAAAATGATCAGTTCCACATAACCAATAAACAGTACCAGCTACTCGACATTTATAATTCAACACTGTACCTAATAAAACTCCCATCATTATGAATTGCATCACTGACCTAGATTTGATCATATAAGTACCCTACTTTCTTATATGCAAAGGAAATAATATATCATACTAAGGAAGTAATAAGATGCAACCGCTTCTTACTACCTTAATTGTTATTTTTCTTTCGCTTCCTTTTTAAAAGAGGATGTATAGACAAAGGGTTGTTTGGTAGTATCTCATCATTAACCCAAATCCCTTCTTCATGATCAGCTCTAACATAATTATCCTCCTCATTTTCATCTTGATTGGAGCGATTAGGGAGGCCTGCTTCCAATGAGCTACTACCCTCTTCACATAAGACTTCATTTTCTTCACCAGTTCCCCCCTTCGGTTTGAACAATACAATAGACTGGTTGATGTCAACAAGATCAGTGACATGGAAGACTTGCCTAGCTTGAGATGCTAATATGGACGGTTCAGTTTTATGGCCCACCTTACTAAGATCAACAGAAATAAACCCCAAATCATCAACTCGAACTCCATTGTTACTATCAACCCATTTACAACAAAAAACAGGGATCTTCAGCTCTGGAGAGTACACTAACACCTATATGTGCTCAATGACACCATAATATGACATACTAGCATATACATGGTTTTTGTCTTTTGCACTTGCAATGTGCATTGCTTGTGCTACCACGGTCACCCCACTGTTTTGTGTTGTGCTTTTGTCATCTCTTGATTTAGTGTAGAAAGTATAACCATTGATGACAAAACCACTATAGCTCAGTACTTGAAAATTTGGACCCTTAGACAGACATTTAAACGTAGATGAGACTTCTTCTCCAGATCTCAGCACCTCGAAAACTTTGTTCTGAAACCAATCAATGAAGGAGCGATTATGGTGCATTGTAATCCACTTTTCATTCTTTGCAAATCTTGGATTACATCTTCTCAACTGCGCCATATGCTCTTCAACAAAGGGCTGCACTTCTTGCATATTCTGAAGGACATAGAGATTTGCTCTAGTCAAATCCTCACGATCAACAGTCAAGACATGCCCTCCCAGAGTTCCTTTCTAGTTCAATTCTCCTGACAGTTTAGGCTTTTGAACACCGATGGATTCAACATCTGCCAAATAAGCTGTACAAAATTCAATAGCTTCTTCAACTATGTATCTTTCAACAATGCAACCTTCAGGGCGTTTCGATTCATCACATACCCCTTTAGAATTTTCATATATCGCTCAAAAGGGTACATCCATCGTAAATATACTGGACCACAAAGCTCAACCTCTCTTACCAAGTGAACGGTTAAATGAACCATGATATCAAAGAAGGAAAAGGGGAAGTACATCTCAAACTGAGAAAGAATGACTTTAACCTCTTTTTGCATACCAGGCAATTCACCGGGATCAATGACCTTACTGCATAACTTCTTGAAAAAAAACACAACCTAATGATGGTCTGTCTTACATGATTAGGCAATATGGAGCGAATGGCCACGGGTAGCAAGTATTGCATAAGTACATGACAGTCATGAGATTTCAGCCATGTTAGCTTCAAATCTTTCATTAACATGAGGTTGCTAATGTTCGAACAGAACCCGTCTGGCACCTTGGTAGTACTAAGAAAGTTACAAACCTTTTTTTTTCCTCCTTACAAAGAGTGTGGCAGGCAGGGGGTAAGTAAGTCTGTTTCCCTCTTTGTTGTGGTGCCAATTCTTCTCTGAGTTGCATTAATTTGTAGTCATTTCTAGCATTGATTCCATCTTTGGTTTTCCCAGGCATATTCAACAAAGTCCCAACCAAGCTGTCACAAATGTTCTTTTCAATGTGCATTACATCAAGACAATGCCTGACCTCAAGATCTTTCCAATACGAAAGGTAAAAAGAATAGATCTTTTCTTAAACCCATCTAAATCATCATTCTTCGATAATTTTCCAAATTTGACATTCATGTCTTTGACAATTTCAAACACCTCTTCTCCACGCAGCGGTGACGGAGCCCTTTCCTTTTCAGAGCACCCGTTAAAAGCTTTACGAAGCCTTCAGTATATGTGGTTCGGCGGTAAGAACCTTCGGTGGCCAAGAAAGACATTCTTATGACTACCCTGCAAGTATATAGAATAAGTATGTTTTCCACAAATAGGACAAGCTTCGTAACCTTTTGTACTACAACCAACAAGATTCCCATACGCCGAAAAATCACTTATAGTGCAAAATAACATGGCTCTAAGACGAAATTTTTCGTTACGATTGGCATCATGAACGTCCATGCCATTTTCCCACATGTCCTTCAAATCTTCAACAAGAGGTGCCAAATAAACATCGATATCGTTGCATGGTTGCTTTGGCCCTGATATCAACATAGACAACATCAAGTATTTGCGCTTTATACACAACCAAGGAGGAAGATTGTAAATCGCCAACACCACAGGCCATGTGCTGTGAGTACTACTCAGAGTTCCGTGAGGGCACATCCCATCTGTAGACAACGCAAGGCAAATGTTTCTGTCTTCATCTCCATAATGAGGATACAACTGATTTATTTTCTTCCACCGTACAGAATCTGTTGGATGGCGAAGCTTGCCATCTTTTTCTCTTCCATTTGCATGCCAAAGTAAATTCTTAGCATCTTCAAGGTTTCCGAATAGGCGTCGAAACCTTGTTCTAATTGGAAAATACCATACCACCTTAGCTGAAGCTCCATTTGCCTTGTAGCGTGGTTCACCACAATCCAGATTTGGGAATTTATCCAAGAATTCACGCTCCTTTCGGTAAAGAATACAATCGTTTGGACAAGCATGTATCTTTACATAATCCATTCCCACAGAGCGTATAAGCTTTTTGGCCTCGTAGGTACTACCGGGAAGGCAATTCTCAGCTGGAAACATTTCTCTCAAAAGCTGAAGTAACTCAATGAAGCTCTTATCAGTCCATCCGTTGCCAACTTTCAAGTGAAACAACTTCAACACAGCAGACAATCTGGTAAACTTTGTGCACCCACCATATAAAGGCTTTTGAGCATCATTCACAAAATTTTAAAACATTTCTGGACGATCAATATGAATCTGTTCAATATCATGAATCATATCTTCTACTCGATCACCTTCGTCGATGTCAACCATGTTGAAGTTTGATGTCCCATAACTAGTAAAATGGGTGGATGGCTTCTCTCCATGCCATATCCACACTTTGTAATCAGGATTTATTCCATCAAAAACCAGATGATCCATTATCTCGTTGACCTTCCATGTCTTAGAGTAATCACACTTTGTGCAGGGACAAACAAATCTCGTCGGATCAGCACCATGCTCAATTGCAAATTTTATAAACTGTTTTACCCCCTCCACATATTTATTAGACATTCGACTAGCTGACATCCATCACTTATCTATCATTCTACATATGAACGAAAGAAATGAAGACTAGCTTATTCATATAATCCTAATTCCGAATCGTTATAACAACATAGAACTATGCAAACTGTTTATATTGAAGAAATCATTGGATTAATTGATTGTTCATCATAGGTTATATAACATAAGGCAAAATTACAGTATGAAGCATCAAAGTAGATAACATGGAAAATGGGAAGTTTCATGCAGAAGAATGCATAAAAACACTAGTCTTGACCATTTACATGTTATCACAAGGAAACCAATGGCATAAAGCCACAAAGAATCAAGTAATTAAACCATCCATCTATCTCCATCTCTCACACACACATACACAGGAAAATAAAATCAAAACTAACACCTTCCATTACTTACTTAAACCCTAAGTATGAGTAGGCTCTAGAAAAATCAGCTAATGTGGTATGGTATTAAGGAAGAAAAACCATAGCTGAACCTTAGGCATCAAAACAACTATAAAGTTTATTAAACTATATATTAAGGAAGAAAATGACATCAAAAAATAAGCAGATCAGAGAGTAAAATGTTCTTAAAACTACCTTTCACCCTTCCTCAAATTTATAATTAGTCTTCACTGCACAGAGAACATAAACACCTTTACCCTGGAAGGATTTCGTTAGGAAATGTTAGAATTTTATAATCTTTTGTTCTATAACTATGAAGACAAAATCAACCAGGCTATCTTTCCCGGAATTAGCAACTTAACATGAAAGAAGGGTATATCTTCACCTTGTTTTTCAAGTTCACCAGGACCAAATGGTTGTCTGTTCCACCAGAGACAAGATCATACCCTTTCTCTGACAATGTCTGCAGAGATTTTTGAATAAATCATACTATACTTTTTCCAAGTTTATGGTTATTTAAAATGGAACCAACACAATTAGGCAATGCATATTACCTGTGCAAACTTTGAGCAATTGATAAGAAATTGTTCTTGGTATGCTCTGTACTCGGGAGTCGTTGCCTGTATCACAACTATAACAGTATGAGACATGCATTCTATTATAAGCATAAGAAGTTGGTATTTCTTACATATAAAGGATAGCTTTGGGGATCTAGCACCCATAGTGACAGATCATTGAGCATTGAAAGAACAATCACTTGCGGATTAATGGTTTTTTCGTACCTAAATAGTAGATAATAAAGACAACATTCTATTTCCCAATTCCAACTGCTTACTTTAACCTATTGATGGAAGTAACAATTAGAACACTTTAGAACGAACTTGCTTTAGGCCAACTGCGCGCTAAGCCAGTAATTGTATGGTTATGAGGACCATGCACCCTGAAGTCCGGGAAACACAGCTAGCCTGGTTGATTGACGACGAGGGGAGAAACGAGGGGAGCTCGAGAACAGGTGAAGACGGCAACCCTAGCCTTGGAAGCGGAGATGGCAACTGCAGCAACTGAGAGCTCGCGAAGGTGGCGACAGAGTGAGAACCAAAGATGGTGCACGCGGTGGCGAGACGGTGAGCTGCCTGATAGCCGCTGATTGACGACAACATCTAGCTAGGTGGTAGAGAGGTGTAGGAGATGACGATTTGGGGCTCTGAATTTGGGGCTCTCTGAATTTGGGGTAGCTAGCTTGATTTGGGGCTCTGAATTCGGCGATTTGGGGCTCTCTGAATTCAATTTCAAACCCTAACCTCTCAATTAATTTCAGATTGCGCTCCTTTTTTTCATTTCCTGCGCTCCTATTTTATATCCCGGATCTATCCTACGGAAAGTATTTGTAGATTGTTGGATCTAGTATAAAATAGCCCGGATATTTGTGGCTGACTACACGCCCGGGCTATTTTCACAACATAATATCCCGGATATTTTATCTCCGTGATATTTGATAATTGTTATCAAGTAACCCTCACTGTCTAATAGCCCGGGCGTGTATCTATATCCGGGCAATATGCTCCTAACAATTTAAGAAAAAAAAGAAAATACGTTTAAACCATATTATAACCCGTATTTTTTACATCCGGGCTATTATGTAGCAGGTTAAATTCGCATTTTTCTACTAGTGTTAGGTATATGTTTTCATATTAGTTTAGGCCATTTTTATGCATGTTTGGAATATTTTATACTTTATTTATCTTATTTTGTATTTTCGGAGTCTACACCGGCCTTTTATTTGTTTCAGGTATTTTGAGGCTAATATTGAGGAAAATTTAGCTTTAATACGGAGCTACTCATTTTGGAACTGTCCCGAGGA
The DNA here is from genome assembly GCA_963922045.1 of Persicaria maculosa. Taxonomy (NCBI): domain Eukaryota; kingdom Viridiplantae; phylum Streptophyta; class Magnoliopsida; order Caryophyllales; family Polygonaceae; genus Persicaria; species Persicaria maculosa. The sequence goes on along the minus strand of OY998257.1, from coordinate 43,948,750 downwards.
GCTAAATTGCTAATTGCGGAAACGGCTAAATCTGGGAGCTGTTTGATGGAGTTAATTTACAATTGGGTGTTAGGTTGTAATTTAATTATATAATTTTGTTGGCCAAAATTGTAATTTTCTTAAATTACAACATACGTAAAGCCGATTTTTAGATTTGCATAAGGGGAGAGTGTAGGTTTTCCATACAATAGGCTTCGGCCTTTTTAGGTTTTAGGTTTTTTTCTTTGTTTTGACAGTATATGCTTGGATCGAGAAAATATATTTCGGTTTGCATTTTATTCTAAACTTGATCTATTTCTTTTCATGATCTAGTTCATTGTTTGTTATATTATGTTTTCCTAATTTCTCTGTTCTAGGGTTTGGGTGATCCCGACGATGAATTAGTAGCGTTGAGATTGATATTCGTTTGTTTGTTAATTTGTTAGATTTAATTCTATTGCGCCAGACCTAATTGATGAAAATTGGTTAGAACTGATTTAGGGTTTGAAATCGAAAGACTAAAACCATAAGTTATAATTTAGATGGTGAATTTGGGCCGAAAAGCTATTTGATCCATCATAACCATAGGATTAAACTTGAAGTTTGATTTATTGAAAGAGAATCGAATTTCTTGAGGATTTATAGATTGTCATAGATATTTTAGATGATTTTGATATTGATCGAGACCGAAAGGCGACGTTAATGTGATTATCATCTAGAATTCTACTAACTTAAATTGTCTAAATTGGTTGCTTGATACCGATAGGAGTTTGTTAACCAATTTAGACACAATTGCTTTGAAACCGAAAGGAGATTTGCAATTGCATTAGATAATCTACCTTCAACAATTTCAGGCAAGGTGACACGAATATCGATATTAATCTACTAAAGCATCCTTGTGGTGATCCTTTACCCTAGATTTGCCTCGTATCTATTGTTTCAATACCAATTTTGTATAGTTGTTAGTTTTTAGTTGGTTGCTTCCTCCATTCCATATAAACATTTCTCTCTCATTTTTCTTCGCTTAGTTAAATCTGTTTGAATTGGCAATCGATACCACATAGTCCTTGTGGATACGACACTCGATAAACTACAACTGAACTCGTACACTTGTGGTGTAGGTTTTAGCCTATCAAATATTAACTCCAATTTCCTCAATCCACCTATCTAACATCACAACTGGCGCATCAATTACTCAAAATCTATAAAACTTGGAAAACATGTAACCCTAAGTAAACAAAAATCCGAAGAAATCTCCCCAATCAGAATGCACAGTAAAAAATTAGAATAGTAGGGAGGTGATATACCTGATTCGAGGGCCTTGTTGCGTAGGAGCGTTAAAATTCATGCTTTCTCCGAGCAAAAGGAAGAATTGATTGAAACAAATAGAGCACATGGTGGAGATAGTCGTGAAGGGAAGAGAAATAAATTGAGAAGAAAAAGATTCATGGTTGCGTATGAAAGAGGAAGAGAGAAAATTCACAATTTTTTTAGATTAAAGAGTTTGAGTTTCACCGAAGTTCATCTACAACTACAATAGATAGGTCTAGCGAGAATATGAGACGACAAGCTGAATTGATCGAGGGTTAGGGTTTTATCTTTTTTTTTTACAGATGATTTTCGAGTGTTTTTACAAAAAATTCCTGAGCAAGCAAGGTCGTTCTTATGGGTTTCTATAAAAACACCCGAGAAATTATATCCTCTAATATAAAAATACAAATATAAATATTTAACCAGAGTTTATTTTAAAAACTTAAGACCGAGTATTTCTTTTTTGGAGTTTTTAAAAACTCCTGAGAATTGTGTGTCGTAAGATTGCCCTTTTTTACTACTGTCGAGTGAGTTTCGTGTTGGACCATGTTAATATATCTCGCCAAGTTTGTTTGTAGGGTTTTCGAATACTATAGAATTAATGGTTGTTAAATCGATTTCTAGAGAAACAACTAGTAGTTTGTTAGAGATAATGGTTTATTTGGGTTATATAAAGGATTTTTTTATAACTATTTCCCCCATGTTGGTTTGGAAAAGCTTTTAGGTACTTCTTATTGTTAGGAGGGTGAATTGACTAAAGAAAATATATAAATAAAATTTAAACCAATTCTCGTTTCCGGTAAATAAAATACAAGACTCCCTCCCGTTGTAGTGGTAGAGAATCAGGATCGATCCACGAGAAGCCGAGTCAGCGGTTCCTAAATAGTTTTTAAATCGCTTTGTGAATGTCAACCAGAAGCCTCGATATCGACTGTCGAAGTCGATATCGACAGGGGCTGTCGATTCCTAGTGTTTCTCTTAACATGCACACACAAACAACTAGGTCGAGGTCGACATCATAGGTCGATGTCGAGTCCACTTAATCGTGACGGTCGACTCAAAAGATTGTCGACTTTGATTCTTCAGTTCTAGGGTCAGTCGATATCGACCGAGGGTGTCGATATCAAGTGCAGTAATAGATCATAAACAGTAAATAAAAAGTAAAAGTTCGACAAATATGGTCGAAAGAAAATAGGAGGAAAAGGGAATATGATCAGAAATTAAAGCAATGTTTTTGATTGGTAAACTTAATTAAACTAAAGCTTCCAAGGTAGGGATTCACCATAACAACAACCAAGCATACATCACACTTAAATCACATAAAAGTTTATGCATTTTTCATCATATGACAACTCTCGCAATCATCAAATAGGAATATAGAGGCTCTCACATAAAAACCTATTTGTTTTTATCCTTTTCATAATTAGGATCTAGTCAAATCGTGCAAACAAAACCTAATTACTATCAAAATTCAAAAATAATCCACTCTTGCTACATAGATTGCAAATAAGGAATGATCCTAAACTCTCGTAAAGGATTACGCACCTGATAGAAGATGATTATCACATAAGAAAATCAAGGATTTAAGTGCACATACATTGTTATTGTCGGGCTCAACCCGACCCTAGAAGTTGGACGACTACTCACACATCATCATGTTAGCACAAGAAATAATAAAAATAAAACCTTGCATAAAAACTTAAACGTTTCAGTCGGCTCAGAAGACTATCGACTTGGATTATTCAGTTGTAGGCTCGGTCGATATCGACTGAGGGTGTCGATATCGAGTGTAGTAACAGATCGTAAACAGTAAACAGAAAGTAAAAGTTCAACAAAGATGGTCGAAAGAAAATAGGATGAATAAGGGAATATGATCAGAAATCAAAGCAATGTTTTTGATTGGTAAACATAATTAAACTAAAGCTTCCAAGGTATGGATTCATCACAATAACAACCATGCATGCATCATAGTTAAATCACATAAAATTGCATGTCTTTATCATCATATGATAACTCTCGCAATCATCAAATAGGAATATAGCGGCACTCGCATAAAAACCTATTTGTTTCTATCCTTTTCATAATTAGGGTTTAGTCAACTCACACAAACAGAAGCTAATTACTATCCAAATTCGCAAATAATCCACTCTCGCTTCATAGATTGCAAATAACGAATGATCCTAAACTCTCATAAAGGATTAAGCATAGGATAGAATATGATTAACACATAAGCAAATCAAGGATTTAAGTGTACATACATGGCTATTGTCGGGCTCACCCCAACCCTACAAGTAGGATGACTACTCACACATCATCATGGCAGCACAAGAAGTAATAAAAATAAAACCTTGCATAAAAACTTAAACTTTAGAATTTACAACCAAACGGCTCCTTCTCTCTCTCCACTCGGCTGTCTCTCTCTGTTTGTAGGTGCACAAATACTTGTGTTCTTGGATGAGCAAAACCCTAGTCCTAATGCCTTTATTTATAGGGAACTAAACTTTCTTGCTAAGAAATAAAATTCTATATATAGTGGAAATTATTAATCCTAACTAAATATGAAACTATCTAAATAATATTCCCTAGGGTAAATAGGAATATACCCATAGGGATAAAAGTATCTAAGGAAGATGATAAGTTAATGACGTGGCTAAGAAATCCTCCAAAGATCCGGCCCAATCCGCGTATGCAACGCATCTAGCGTCCAGTCGACGTCGAGTGGTCCTGTCGACATCGAGTGCTCTGAATCGGTCAACTTTGGTTGGTTTTGGTCGACACCTTCTCTTCATTCCTTAGTCTGTGATTTGCAACTTTTCTTCATTCGACATCAAGTGCTCTCTGTCGATGTCGATCACTTCTTGGTCGAAGTCGAGTGCATGGCTCGAAATCGAGGGCTTTCCCAGCTTGTCTTGCAATTGCTATAAAACATTCCCAATCCTGCAACATTAAACCCAAACTTATGTAGACCTCTATATCATGAAAATAAGCATAAACTTCATAAATTCTCTACTTTTCTAACCCAAAAGTATAAAATACGGATAAGAAATGGAATAAACATAAGCGTAAAACATGGTAAAATAGGCGCACATCAAACACCCTGCTGTGGGTGGGGAATTGATTAATAAAATATGTAAATAAGCTCAAACCAAAGCAACTCTCTTTTCGTAGAAAATAAATTTCTAGACTCCCTCCCGATGCAATAGTAAGAAATCAGGATCGATCCTCGAGGAGGCAAGTCAGCGATTCCTGAATAGTCTTGCAAAGTTCCTATGTGCGTCGACCAAAAGCCTCCATATCTACTAGTTTGGTCGATATCAACATGGGATGTCGATCACTAGTGCGCTTCTCTTGATCTGTAAAGCCTGCAAAACAAACAGAGAGGTCAGTGTCAACTAGATAGTCATTCTCGACTGGTCAGTTCTCTCCTGTCGACACAGAAAACCGTCAACTTGAATCCTTCTATTGTAGGGGTCTTTATATCGAGTGGATGTGTCGAACTCGAGTGTGAATGCAGATTCGTAACTGTAAAAGGCAGAAGACTGTAATAAAGAAAGAATAATTAAAGAACGAATTTTGTTGGTTTTTGTAAATATAAAATAAAAGATCCTAAGGTAGGGATTTACCACGACAATAACCATGCATGGATAAACACTTAAATCACATAAAAGATTATGTTTTGTTATCATCATATGACGAATTTCGTTAATAAACAAATAGGGATATAGAGGCTTTCGCATAAATACCTAATTGTTTCTATCATTTTCATAATTAGGGTTTGGTCAACTTTCGACAATAAAACCTAATTACTATCCAAATTCACAGATAATCCACTTTCGCTTCATATAAGGTAAATAAGGAATTATCCTAAATTCTCATAAAGGATTAAGCGTGAGATAGAAAATGAAAACACATAATCAAATAAGGGATTGAAGCATACCTACATGGCTATTGCCGGGCTCACCCCGACCCTAGAAGTGGGACGACTACTCATGCATCATTAGTGTAGACATTGTTGAATAAAAGGAATAAACTTGCATTAAAACTTCAAAAGACTTCAATCGTATAACAAAATACCGCCTTCTTCTCTATCTCATACTCTCTTCTCGCTCTTTCTCTTTCCTCTTTGTTGGTGCACAATTGCTTGTGGATTGGATGATTCCTAAAACCAGCCACTAGGGCTTTATTTATAGCCTAACTTTCCTTGCTAGCCAAGGATAGGAGTCGTAATCCTACTTAGATTGGGAAATAAAACTTCTATCTTAAAATAAATCTATCAAAATGTAATATTCCCTAGCATAAATTGGAATATACCCATATGGATAAAAGATCTTGGAAGATGATAAGTAATTAACATGGCTAAGCAATCTCCCATGGATCCAGCCCATCGTGCGTCTCTTACGCGTTTGTTGCTCCAGTCGATGTCGAGTGGACTGCTCGATGTCGAGTGCTTTGTGTTGGTCGACATGTGTTGTCTCGTGCCTTAGTTTCTGATCTTCACTTTTCCTTCAGTCGACACCCAGTAGATTGGTCGATGTCGAGGGCATGGCTCGAGGTCGAGTGTGTAACTCGAGATCGAGTGACTTGCTCTATATCGAGAGCATCTCCAGTGTCTTGTAATCGCTCTAAAACGTTCCATTTTCTGCGAAATGAAACCAAAACTTGTGTAGACCTCTATATCTTGCAAATAAACACAAACTACACAAATTCACTACTTTCCTAACCCAAAAGTATAAAATATGCGTAAGAAATGGAATAAATGTTAGCATGAAACATGTTGAAATAAGCGAACATTACACCCCATACTTAAGCTTGCTTGTCCCCAAGCAATACTTTTAATGGACACATAGGGGAAGGACTAAACTCTCAACATCAAAGATCCATTCTCATTTAACCCTAACAATAAATTACCATCCTCGCAAAGCTACTATTGCCTTTAAATTCGTGCCCGTGAATGAAAAGCAACATCTCATATACAGAAGGAGGGTTATGGAAAAACAATTTTTTGTAACATAGCAACAATAATTAAGAGGACTTTTAAAGCGCATGGTGAAGTGAGTGTAAATGGTATAATGGTGGGCTATATTTGGCAATGTGGTGCTTAATCCGGGGAGAAACTTTCAAACTTTCTTCACATCTTTGATGTACTTTGTCCTTTGTGAAATTTCCACATTCTTCTTCCTCTTATGATGCTTTCTTTGCTTTTTTCACATATATGCTTTTACCTCTCTGACCTTAATGCTGCCTTCTGGCTAGTCGCAAACATGGGTGTCATGAATGGCCCCGGATACTTAGCGCTTCGAAATCCTCACCTTGGTGTCCCATCTCGCGTGAATTTTATCCTCCACAAGCAGGGTCGATCCACCTAACTCGTAGATGACCAGATTTTCTTTCTCTCATTAATTTTTTCATTAAAAATCTCATGCCATCAACTTTATAATAATCTTACAACATACCAAACCATATAACATCTCCATAATATGACTTCCATTTCACAACATGTTCCCTGAATGGGTAAAAAGGGTATAAAAATGGGCAATTTAAGCATTTGTGGAGCAAATATAATGTAACCACAAATGGCTTAGAATATGATGTATGGCTTTTAAGCATGGGTAATGATTGGCTAGGGCAAATAATGCTCAAATGGAAAATAAAGTCCTCCATCCTTTTATCTTGCATATGTCAAAAGTAACTTCAAATTTACTCCTTTATGGTTTTCTCTAAAAATCGCACTTCATTGAGACTTCCCTTTACTAGGCAATTAGATTACAATATCTCCAACAAATCTATTTTTGCATTGTCAAGTCTTGTTAAAACTTCCATTACACTTTTTCAATTTTTTCAATGGGGTGATTTTTCAAACATTTCCTTGCACTTAAAACTTTAAGCACATAAGAAAAACATGTATCCAAAGATGATGCCTAAAATACGTAAGAAGTAACCATATAATGCAAAGCAAGACTTAACAAACTAAGTAATGATAAACTAACAAGTAAGAATCGAGAATATATATGTAAGTAAGCTTTTTCCCCACCCCATACTTAAATCCTACAATGTCCTCACTGTAAAAAGAAAATTCAAAAGTGGAGTCAAAAGAAAACTTACTAGAAATTAGCGTAACGACTCGAAACAAGTGATTATATAGGTGCAGTCGATCTCGACAGGACCAGTCGACATCGACTGGGTCGATTGACTCCGAGTGTTTTGATACAGCTCAGGGTGATCCGAGATCGGTCACAACTGTTTTTTTTTCGACATGGCTTGGTCGACATCGAGCAATATGGTCGACGTCGATAGCCTTCTCAGGTTTTTTTCCCCCTGAAATTTGTTAGTTTTTCACGAAAACTTCAAAATAAAAAGTCTCAAAACATAATCAAAAACAAAAAATTCAAAACCCTAAAAACTAAACTAAGTCTATGTACATGCTCTAGATTTTAGAGTCACTAGGCCGACTTCTTCCGTGGTTCAATACAAGTTGGGACATATAGGGACCATATGGCTCGGACCTTCTCTTCGGGGCTTTCAAGCTCAACCTTGAAAATTAAGCCCTTTTTAGATCTTTAAGAACCAACCTTCCTGGATACACTTTATGGATGGTCACTGCTCCGCCTTTTCTGGCATCCTTCCTTTTGCATCCCTTTATGTTGCATTGATCCATGTATACCTTGTCGCATGCCTTGTATTCTCTTGTCTTCTCACCTATAACGTTAGTAAAGTGCACAAACAAAGGTACTTTTCCAATAGGGATATCTTCAATTAGTTCCGAATGATAGGGGTCTTTACCTTGGTTACCGTTGGGATTTCACGTTTCTGAGGAGGTGGTCGACATCGACTGATGCCAGTCGACGTCGAGTGCAACTGGTCTTCTGGAGTGATGGTCGTTGGAGGCTGGTCGATTTGAGGGTGTCGACATCGACTAGGGTCAGTCGACATCGATTGCTTTTGGTCGACCTTGATGGAGTCGTCATCATCGTCCCCATACTTAGCTGATGGCATCAACATTGCTTCTTCTTTGGTCGATATCGACATGGGGCTGTCGACTTTGACTGCTATCTCATTTTCTTCTTGTTCATTAGCTTGGTGCCAAATTGCTAGAAGTTCCTCCATTTGGGCTTCCATAGCCCTTAATTCTTGTTATTCATTGGTCATAGTCCTCTTCGTGGGTTCTTTACAAGGGATGACTCTCCCCGTTGCAAGTAAGGACATGACTTCCATCCGATTGTCCTCCTTCATAGTGTGATTGAAGGAGAACTCAATCACTTCATTACCTATGGTAAATGATAGTAGCCCCTTTTGTACGCTGATATTGGCGTCGACCGTAGCTAGGAACGACCTACCTAAGATTATAGGACAAGTTGGATCCTCTGCCATATCAAGTACAATGAAGTATGTGGGCACATAGAACTTGCCCACCTTTACCGGGACAGCGTCGATAGTTCTTGTGGGCTTGACAAAGTTATTTTTGGCCATGTAAAACTTCATATCTACATGCTCCAAGGCTCCTATACTTACCTCTGACCATATGGACAAACGCATGAGCCTTACGCTAGCCCCAAGATCGCACAATGCCTTGTAGCGGTGTTGGCCTAGCCCAATTGTTATAGCAAACCTTCTGGGATCACTTCTCTTCTCCGGGTAGTCAATTTTCTGCACTCCTCCGCGATCTCAACTATTGGTCACTTCTTACTCAATATGTCTTTAAGGAACCGAACATATGATGGAATCTCGTGAAGAGCCTCTGTGAATGGTATGGTGATGTTGAGGCCTTGGAGCATCTTCATGAATCGTTGGAACTTCTTGTCTGTAGGGTCCCTTAAAGCTTTGGAGGGATAAGGAAGCAGCTTCTTTAATTTCAGAGCGGGAATGGCCTTTGGTGTCGAAGGGGATTGGTTGACATCGACATGGGAGGGGTTGACATCCACTGTATTGGTCAACTTCGGGGTAGGGGACTGAACTTGGTCAACATTGAGTGGGTGGTCGACGTGGGGCACTTGAGTCTAGTCGACATCGACTGGTATGATGTCGACGTCGACTGCTTCTCCAACAACTTAGTCTTGTCTTGGAATATTGGCTGACAATTGACCGAGTTGGGTCTTTACGCTCTTCCTGCATGTGTCGATTTCTCCAAATCTTGAATTGATGCCATGTAGTTGAGTGTGGATGGCATTATTGGATTGCTTGTTTTCACCTTGGTTTCTCCTCATTTTGTCTAGAATGAGTTGTAAGTCATCCATTCTTTCCCTCTCCGGGTGGCCAGGTGCTCTGTAAGCGGGGGTCCTTTTGATATTGCTAGGGTTGATGGTATCTCCAGGTGCATTGATAGCCTCCATAGTTAGGGCCCCTTGTAAACTTTGCCTCATCGTGTGTCTCTGCTGTTTGCACTTGCTCCGTGTAGGGGCAAGTGGTAGTGTTATGCTTCTATGACCTACATTCCAAACATGATTGATTGTTAGTTGAAAATTGAACTAGCTTTTGAAGACACCTTACCTTGTCTTTCATGAATTGATCCTTCACCTCAGGATCCACCTCCTTCGTTTGCTCATACAATGGCATGGATGGGGTCGGCCTCGCATCGGGGGCCACAAGAGTCCCATATGTGTTATCGAACCCTATGAGCCTTTCGATTGTCTTCTAAGCTTGGTGTGGTGTAAGCTCGAGATAGAGGTAGGTGGTGTAGGTGTTGATCCGTTCTCTTGTAGGCAAATATAGGGCATTGTAGATTATCTCCTGGATCACATAAGTCAGTAAACATGCATTTTTTTTTGTATTTTTGACATTTTCTAATTTTTTTGTGTTTTTTGTTGACATTTTTTTTGAAAAGCTAATAAACTAAGACACATAAACTTAAATCTGAATGCAATGCAAAAAATAAAAAAAAGCCAATATATGACCATAAGACATGTTTCACCCCCACCCCAAACTTAAAATATACAGTGTCCTCACTGTATTAAAAGAAAAACAAGGGTGAAGAGAAACTTACAGAGCAACCTACGAATTAGGTCGATGCCAGAAGTTGATGTCGAGTAAGGAGGTCGATGTCGACTGCATCTGTCGAAGTCGAGGAAGAAGGTGAAGTCAAGGGCCGCTAGAATTTAGTCAATATGTACTAGTTTGGTCGATATCGAGTGCATTTTTTGGCTCCTGAGTCATCGATGTCGACTCCAGGAGATGGATCGACCCAAGGGTGGCCGATTTTGACTAGTTTGGTTGATTTCGACTACCTCTGTAGAAACTTCTTTTCCTCTTCTTCGTTCCTTTTGCTTGGCAACATGAAATTCTTGTTAGTTCATAATAATATAGACACGATTATCCATGTTTCAAAATCCCACAATCCAAAATTCAAAACCTAAAATCCATCTATGCGAAAAATTTAAAGGTTTATGTACACGCTCTAGATTTTTGAGTCGCTAGGCCGACTTCTCCATCAATGCTTCATGAACCCTTAAGGTAGGGACCCTTCAAGCTTGTACCTTCTCCTGGATCATCTAGGTCCTTTTGATAGTAGCTAAGTTTGGCAACCAAACCTTCTTCTTTGTTAGGCTCTTTGTTGAATGATTTCCTTCTCTTCGTTGACCTAACTTTTGCAAGATGGGCAAACCATGAAGCTTTGACCCTCCCATTAGTTGAATCATCAGTAATGGACAGAGGAGGGTTAGGGATCATACCTGAGTTACCTGTTCGGGCCTGAAATAGAGATCTTCGGGCTGAGGATCAATCGATCTCGACAGAGGGAAGTCGGTTTTGATTGCAGAGGTTGATGTCGACTAGGGGTGGTCGATATCGACATCAGGGACCCCATACTTAAGCTCTTGGCAACTCGGTGGATCATCAGGTTCACTCGATATTGAGTACAGCTGGTCGACTTTGAGTGTTTCAGTTGATTTCGACTGGTTCCAGTCGATGTCGACTCTCTTTGCTATTTTTGTCCTAGCCAACAAAGACTTGTGAAGCTTCTCCTTTGCCGGTGAGAGGGCAAGTTGTTCCAACTGCTTTGTTTCGCTCATTGTTGGGTTGAAGTAAAAATCCACGACCTCTTTGCCGATTGTGAATGTAAGGGTGTCATTCCTCAAATTGATGTTGGCATTCGCTGTTGCTAAGAATGGCCTACCAAGGATGATAGACACAATAGGGTCCTCCGGCATGTCCAACACGATGAAGTCCGTGGGTATGAAGAACATTCCCACCTTGACAGGGACATCATCCACAACCCCAGTTGGTCTCACAAAGAAGTTGTCCGCCACGTAGAGCTTCATGTCGACGGGCTCCAATGCTCCAACGCCCACTTGTTGCCATATCGATAGGGGCATCAAACGGAAACTAGCCCCAATATTACATAGGGCTTTGAATCGATGCTTAACAACTCCTACCGTTACTGTGAACTTGCCTGGATAGCTGCGCTTCTCCGGGAACTCAATTGAATTGCATTTGCCGGTGATTTCTAAGATGGACCTCTTTTTGGACAAGATGTCCTTCAGGAACCTCATGTAGGCAGGCATCTCATTAAGCACTTACGTGAGTAGGATGGTGAGATTGGGACCTTGTAAGATCTTCACGAAGCGTCTGAGCTTGGTGTCTGCTAGATATCGACTGGTTTGGTCGATTTCAGCTTTCTCGACAGGTCGACATCGACATCATGGTGGTCGATATCGACTGGTTTGGTCGACCTCGGGGAAGTTTGAAGCTGTGGTCGATTTGCAGAAGGGTCAACATCGAAGGGATGGTCGATATCAACTGGATAACTCAATATCGAGTGCTTCTCTGGCTCCGTTGTATGCTTTGCAGTGGGCCCAACAACGATAGTGGGTTCGACATCGACATGGCCCTCGATATCGACTGGGGTGTCAACATCAACTGCGTCTTTAACGACTTCTCCTTCGCTACGTGGCTCGTGCAATGTGCGTCCACTCTTTAGGTTGATAGTGAAAATGTGCCCGACTTGCCCCCTTGGATTTTCTTGTGGTTGTCCAGGGAGTTTGTCGAGTGGCTTTGGGATTCGGGCCACTAGTTGACCCAGTTGGGTCTCAATAGTCTTCTTCCAAGTATCCATCTCCCCCATTCGGGCGTTAAGTGATGTGCGCTCAAATTACCATATTTTTCATCTACTTTTACTTCTATTTTTGTCGATATTTTCATGCATATTTGTTGGGAAAGCATAGGAATTGTGTAGTTTATGATTATTTGCCAATTGTAGAGGTCTACATGAGTTCTTGTGTTATTTCGTAGAAATTGAGGCAAAATTTGAGCGATTTGGAGAAGAGAAGAGAAGCTGGAAAATCACTCGAAGTTTATTGAGGAGTTGAAATCGACCAAATGACTTGACATCGAATGCAAATTATCACCAAAAATAAAGCCAGAAGAAGAACAAATCTACCCAATACAGACTAGTCGATATCGACCAATGCTAGTCGTTATCGAGTGCCCTAAATTGAGTGAAGTGATAGAGATCGAGTGCGAATCCGAGGTCGAGTAGAGCTGGCTCGAGATAGAAGAGAAGTGGTCGATATTGACTGAAGCTAGTCGATATCGAGGGACGCTGCAGAAAGATTTGACGGTTGTGATAAAATCTTATCCGAAGCGGTTTACTTCTACATTAAGTCGGAGATATTTTATCTTTTTATCAGACTTTACATCCATTTGGGTGAATTCATATTTACCTAAAGTGATTTTATTTATTTACTTTAGCTAGTTTTATCTTAGGAATAAGATAGATTTTCTTATCGTTGGATAGCAAGGTTTGGAATCTATAATTAGGAGCCATTAGGGCTGAGTTTTTCATCATTCATTCATCCACAAGCATCCAATCGTGGAGAAAACACTTTCCATTCAGTAGAGAGAGAGAGAAAAGGCTGAGTGAAGGAAGAGAGAGCGAGATCGGATTTCGCTTTGTTCGGTTGTAATCTTTCGATAATTTCAATTCAAGTTTAGTTATTTTCCAATGATGATGATGTCTATGGCTATGAAGCATGAGTAGTTCCCTTACTTCTAGGGTCGGGGTGAGCCCAACGATAGCCATGCAAGTTTATGCATCAAAGGTATGATTTTTATGCAATTCCGTCTTCTATCCTATATGCATGATTCTTCTACGAAAGTAGTAGGCGATCCTTATTTGCATTATTGAAGCGAAAGCCATCTTTTTGTGAATTTGGATTAATTATGAAATTGGATAGTAACACTTAGGGTTTATGTGAGAGCCTCTAATTCACCTAATTGTTAGTAACGAAAGTTATTTGACGAAAAGGCATAAACTTTTATGAAATTAGGCATAGACTTATATGGTTATCGTTGTGGCACGAAATCCCCGATCATGGAGGTTTTTTAGTTTATTGAAGTTTATATAAATCATTGATTTTCTTCTGTTCATCCTTCTTACATCATTCTCATATTCTTCGGACGCTTTTCCGACACAAATTGGTTACATTTACAATTTCTGTTGATGACTCAAAATTGACTTCTGTGGTCGATATCGTGTGGTTGAACCGATATCGAGTGCCCTACTCGACATCGACTATCTTTTTCTGTTTTCCAAGAATTTTCTGGAAATCGACTGGAACTATAGTCGAAATCGACTGATCTACTCGATATCGAGTGATCTTTTGTAGTCGAAATTGAACGTGATTGCAAGCTTAGGAACCGCTGACATACCTCCTTGTGGATTCGATCCTGAATACTCTACTACTACATCAAGAGGGATTCTTGTAATTTATTTTATTGAACAGGGAGTTGGTTCAATTCTTATTTATAGTTATTTAACTAGTTTCCCTCCTAACAAATTTTGGCGCCGTTGTCGGGGAGGCAATCATTCGCGCCCTAAGCTTTTACTCACATTGTTTCTAGTGCTAATTTTGTAGGTTTATACGATTCTCTGATCGCGAACCTATCTTAGAAAGTCTAGATGAGCCCGAACGTTTCCTCCACCTTCGAAATAGAGTAATCAGAATCATGGCGGAGAATGAGACACAGGCTCAACTCATTGAGAGATTGAGGAAGGAGATTGAGGACCACAATGCCACCATTGCCAATGAAAGGGCAACTGCAGCTGCAGAGAGAGCTCGTGCTAATAGAGAGGAGGATGCATGAAGATAAACCCAAGAGAGGCTCAATCAATATCCATAGACGGCTGATGTGCGCGCAAATTGCCATATTTTCTATGCACATATGAATCCATTTTATCGTCTTTTGCATGCATATTAAAGGGAAAACATGGGATTAGTGTAGTTTATGCTTAATTATCAAAATATATGGGTTTGCACGAGTTTCCATGTGATTTCGCAGAAAACAGGATCAAAATGGACGAATTCGGAAGAGCGGAAAAAGAACTCGAAGTCTTCTAAAGAGGTCGAAATCGACTGGGGACCTCGACATCGAGTACATCAGAGACATAGGAATCGAGCAGGAAATGAAACAGAGCATGTGGACATAGAAGAGGTCGATATCGACGTCTAGGGTCGATATCGATGCTGCTAGATCGACCAAATTGATAGAAGTCGAGTGCTAGTTTGAGTAGGAGAAGGAGAAGCTCGAGATAAAGTTTTGAAGGGGTCGATATCGATGTCTAGGGGTCGATATCGACCATGCCAACAAAAGAGTCCGACTCAGTATTTGATAGAATTCTATCCGAAGCTTGCACATCTATCCAAAAGTCGAGATTTCTTATCTTCCAAACCGGATCTATCATGAGGAGGCTGAGTTACCATGAAGTTTTACCATTTACTTTTATTTTAGTTTTATCTTAGAGAATAAAGATAAGGTTTCGAGCCTTTATCGACATCTACAAATAGAGGCCAATAGGGCTGAGTTTAGGCATCCAATAGCATTCCATTTTCAGTTATTCAACACTTAGACACGCAGAGAATTAGTAGAGAGAGAGAGGAGGCCGAGTGGAGTTATAAAGCGAGAGCGGAGTGGCTTGTTCGGTTGTACTTTCTTTCGAAATTTTAATTCAAAGTAGCTTTCTTTCAATGACAATGATGATGATGTGCATGATGAGAAGCGAGTAGTCAACCCACTTCTAGGGTCGGGGTGAGCCCGACGATAGCAATGTGAGGTAAGCGCATCAAAGGTATGCCTTTTATGCAATTTCGTCTTCTACCCCATGGATGATCCTTTGCGAAAGTTAGGGAGATTCATTATTTGCATTATTGAAGCGAAAGCCACTCATATTGTGAACTGGAATTGCTCATGAATTGGATAATAACTCTTAGGAACTATGCAAGAGCCTCTAATCACCTAAGTGTTGATAACCAAAGTTATTTGACGGAAAGACATTTAATTTCATAGCTTTAGCATGAAACTTGCATTGTTATCGTTGTGGCATGAAACCCCGACTTTGGAAGCCTTTTAATTAATTGAATTCTTCATAAAAGCCTTAAGTTTGTTTCTGTTCATCTTCCTTCTCCATCCTATTTTCTTCGGACTCTTTTACGACAAATTGGTTACGAAAACAGTTTCTGTGACAAGCATCGAAATCGACTGTAAGGGTCAATATCGAGGTCTAACATCGATATCGAGGTCTCTGCTCGACGTCATCTTGCTGCTTTTGTCTTCTGCAGGAACTGCGCTAGGAAATCGACCAGAACTGAGGTCGATATCGACCAGTATACTCGTTATCGAGTGTCTGCTGAGGTCGAAAGCTTTGACCGTGAGTACAACAAGGGAAGCGTTGACATACCTCCTTGTGGATTTGATCCTGAATTACCCTACTACTACAAGGGAGGGGATTCTTGTATTATTTGTTTGGGACAGGGAGATAGTCTAGTTGTGCTTTATTTTGTTTTAAATATTTGAATCTCCTACTCTACAACCCCTACAACGAACAAATTGGCGCCGTTGTCGGGGAGGCAATCAATCGCCACCTAAGTTAATCACGATCTTTTTCTGAGCTTATTCTGCAGGTTTATGCGACGTTCTGATCACGGACCTATTCTGGAACCAATCAACGAGCCTGAACGTTTCTACCATCATCGCAACAAAGCAATTCGCATCATGGCTGACAACGAAACGCAGGCTGAGATCATAGAGCGGTTGAGGACGGAGATCGAGGACCACAATGCTACAATCGCTGCTGAAAGGGCCGCCGCTGCTGCTGAGCGAGCCCGTGCTGATAGGGAGGAGGATGCGCACAGACAAGCCCAAGAGCGGCTAAATCAGTATCCACAAACGGCAATGCAATACATGCATCCGCCCCTTCATGTTCCTGAATCTGCCATTACAATTCCTCACTCCAACTATGAATTGAAAATTAACTTCCTATCTGAGATTAAAAGAAATACTTTTGAAGGAAGACATAATGAATGCCCCCTGCAACACATCTCTACTTTTATGGACTTATGTGAAACTGTTGCCGATGGAGTAAACTTAGAGTATGTGCGACTAAAATCTTTTCGATGGTCTTTGGCAGGGAAGGCATTACAATGGCTTGGAAGTTTGGCTCCACGCTCGTTGAGGACATGGGCGGAGGTGAAAGATGCATTCTTGAACAAATTCTTCCCACCTTCTAAAACGACGATGTTGAGACAAAGGACTTGCTGAGATCATGCCCGACGCATGGGCAACTTCCATATGTCATCCAGGAGATCTTTTATAACGCCCTTGATGCGCCGAATAAGGAGAGGATCAATTCATATACCTCCTATCGGTACATTGAGCTTACACCAACGGAGGCATGGGAGACCATTGAGAGGCTTGTGAACTTTGACAACACCTATGGGGTTGCTACGACCTATGATGCAAGGCATGCCCCATCTATGCGACTATATGAGCCTCCAAGGGAGATAGATCCTGAGGTGCGGCAACAATTCCATAACGATCAAACACGCCGCCTTCAAAAGCAAGTAAGTTTCTTGAGCAACAATCAACCTTGTCAGGAGTGTGGCTCAACAAGGCATAACAATAGTGCCTGTCCACATACTGAGCAAGTATCCATGGCGGGAACAACATGAGGAGGTCAAATGGACGAGAGGCCCCTATGGAGGGGGCAATCAACAAAATTGGGGTGATCAAAGGTTCTATCAAAGGGATCCCTCAACATATAGGGCACCAGGGCACCCTGAGCGGGAGACTAAGAAAGATGACCTGCAAATCATTCTTGATGAGATGCGGAGGAACCATGCTGAGTTCAAACAAGCCAATAACTTCGTCCATACTCAGCTGTAGGGCATCAATTCTAGACTTGGGGAGATCGATGTTTGGAAGCGCAACATGGAGACTCAAATGAGTCAATTGGCGGAAGCAATACCCAAAGCGTCAGAATCACTCCCTAGATCCACTGTGCCCAACCAAAAGGGCAAAACCACTGGTCTTATTGCAGCAGTGAACCTAAGGAGTGGGCTTCAATTACAAACGCCCGAGCAAAAAGCGGAGGAGAAGGAGACAGAACAGATGTCGATATCGACCCCCCTGTCGATATCGACCAAGGTGACATCGATGTCGACCCTCCAATCGATGTCGACCTTGATACTGCATCACCACAGAAGTCGAATCCTCCAGTTGATATCGACCCTACTGATGTCGATGTCGACCTCACTGCAGCCGCGGGAAAGAAAAAGGGGTTGCCATTCCCAACTAGAAAGGTGATTAAGGACCCAGCGGAAAAGAAGTTCCAACGGTTCGTGAAGATGCTCCAAGTACTTAATGTCTCTATACCATTCACAGAGGCACTTCACGAGATGTCATCTTATGTCAGGTTCCTTAAGGACATCTTGGGAAAGAAGCGATCGCTGTCTGAGATCACAGAGGAGTGCAACAGGTTGGAGCTACCACAAAAGCGGGCGGACCCAGGTAAGTTTTCTATCGCTATAGGTCTAGGTCAATTCAAATTTAATGCTTTAGTTGACTTGTGAGCTAGCGTTAGGATGATGCCACTAACCATTTGGCACAAGGTAAAGATAGGTCTTCTGGAGCCCGTGGATGCAAGATTATACATGGCTAATAATACGGTAGTAATTCCAACTAGGATAGGGACGGATGTGCCAGTACAAGTAGGTAAATTCTTTGTCCCTAATGATTTTCTAGTTGTTGATATAGCGGAGGCCACTGCTTGTCCAATTATTTTAGGTAGGCCATTCTTAGCAACCGTCGATGCCAACATCAACGTAAAGAAAGGATTGCTCTCATTTACAATTAGTGATGAAGTGATAGAGTATGCCTTCAACAAGACGGTGAAAAATCAAGGGCCAATGGAGATAAAAGCCATTAATGAAGGCCAAGTAGAGGAAGTTGAGGCAATCTTGAACGAAGGAGCTCAACAGAACATCGAAATTGACCCAGGTAAGTCGATATCGACCACTAATGTTCAAGATTCTGTGCCAGGTCATAAGTATGGGGTCGATGGAGGAGAAGAGGAAACATCGAAATCGGGGCTAAAGGTCGATATCGACCAAGCCCTATCAAAATCGACCACCATCAGTGCTGAGAAGGAAGGAAAGGAGACCTCGATATCGACCTCTGAGGATCGAAATCTACTTGATCACATCGAGTCAAAACTCTCCAAATCGACTGATCCTCCAGGAGTACAACAGGGGTCAATATCGACCTCTGAACATCGACATCGACCTGAGCCACAGACTGAGAAGAAGGTAAGTAAAGGTACGGATTCCTCTTGTTCCATTACGATTAAGGACTTATCATTATTTGGAAGAGGTGTGCCTTGGTATGTGCGCTTGTGTAGGGTATCCGATGATGATTCGAGCCAATATGAGATAGGAGACAAGGTCTATGTTGCCAAATCTAAGGACCATTGGTTCCCTACAAGATTCAAGGATAAGAACTTAGGACCATTCAAAGTGAATCAAATCAATCCTGGCAGAATGCAGCTGCGGGACAAGAAAGGAATGATATTTGAGGCCCAAGCCACATGGGCTCTACAGATGCCGCCTTGAGAAGCGCAAAAGAAGAAGTCGGCCTAGCGACTTAAAAGTCTAGAGCTTGTAACAAAGACTTAAGTTTTGGTTTTAGACAACTTTTATTTTGGTTTTAGACACTTTAATGTTTTGCATATTTGGTTTTGTGTTTAGTTTTTAAATTACAGGAAAGAGAAAAGCACACAGAAAGACATCAAAATCGATGTCCAAGGTCGACATCGACCTTAAGGTCGACATAGATAGGGTTTGTGATCGAGGCCAAATCACCCTGAAGCCTGAGCAGAAATCAAGAGCGACATCAATATCGATATCAAGGGTCGATATCGAACCTGCCTGTTGTCTTCTTCGACTCCTGAAATTTGTGACGGTTTAGTAAGTTTTCTTCTTAAACCTAGTTCTAATACAGTGAGGACACTATAGATTTTAAGTATGGGGTGGGGGAAAGGCTTGCTTGCATATTCATACTTAGTTTAGATTTGCATATTTATTTTAATGCATTAAAAAAAAGAAGAAATATGACCCCCATCAAAAATTTTGAAATTTAGAAAGAGTCATGGAAGTATAAAAAAGAGCTCTATGATGCAAAATTAGATTCATTAGAGATATAACATGAGATTGCCTAGTTAAGGGAAGTCCCAATGAAGTGCAAGAAGAAAAAAATAAAGGAGATGAAAAATTGAAGTTGCTTTTGACATATGCATGATAAGATGATGGAGGACTTTTTATGAAAATTCCATACAAACAAAGTTCATATCCTATCCTTACCTATGCATATTTGCAAAAGCCACAAAGCCATATATGAGCCTTATCATTATCATTATTGCTCCACATATATACATATTACCCATTTTATACCTTATACCCTATACGGGGAAAAGTTTGAGAATGGATGTCATCTTTGGAGTTATATGGAGTTGTGCATTATTTATGAAGTTGTTGGCAGGAATGATACAATTATAAAATATGGAAAATTAAATGAGCAAGAAAAAATCCGATCACCTCAGGAGATAAAGGTGGGTCGACCCTACTTGCATTGAGATAATAGTTCCGCAGGATGGGACACAAGGTGAGGAGTCCGAAGTACTAAGTATCCGGGGCCATTCATGACACCCATGTTTGCGACTCGGAGAAGGCAGTGCTAAGGTTAGAGAGGTAAAAGCATTATATTGAATAAAAGCATTGAGCGATGAGTGAAAGGTGAGACATTATGAAGAAGGAATGTGGAATGTTTTGGAAAGAAAGTATGTTTCCTCGGATTTAACACCACATGACCAAATATTAGCCCACCTTTAGCCTTTTACCAAACTACTTCTCAAAAGCTTACAAAAAGTCCTCTTGATTATTAATGCTATGTCGCTGAAAATTGTTTTTGCATATTACCTCCTTTTATGAGTATGAAATTGCTTTTATGCACAAGCATGGACTTGGTTGACATAAGTACCTTATCAAGGATGGCAATTGATTGTGGGGACAAATGAAAAATAAATCTATGATGTTGAGAGTTTACTTTCTTCCCCTGAATGACCATTAAAAGTATTGCTTGGGGAGAAGAAAGCATAAGTATGGGGTATTTGACGTGCGCGCAAATTGCCATATTTTCTATGCACATATGAATCCATTTTATCGTCTTTTGCATGCATATTAAAGGGAAAACATGGGATTAGTGTACGCTTAATTATCAAAATATATGGGTTTGCACGAGTTTTCATGTGATTTCGCAGAAAACAGGATAAAAATGGACGAATTCGGAAGAGCGGAAAAAGAACTCGAAGTCTTCTGAAGAGGTCGAAATCGACTAGGGACCTCGACATCGAGTACATCAGAGACATAGGAATCGAGCAGGAAATGAAACAGAGCATGTCGACACAGAAGAGGTCGATATCGACGTCTGGGGTCGATATCGATGCTGCCAGATCGCCAAATTGATAGAAGTCGAGTGCTAGTTCGAGTAGGAGAAGGAGAAGCTCGAGATAAATTTTTGAAGGGGTCGATATCGATGTCTAGGGGTCGATATCGACCATGCCAACAGAAGAGTCCGACTCAGTATTTGATAGAAATCTATCCGAAGCTTGCACATCTATCCAAAAGTCGAGATTTCTTATCTTCCATACCAGATCTATCATGAGGAGGCTGAGTTACGATGAAGTTTTAGCTTTTACTTTTATTTTAGTTTTATTTTAGAGAATAAAGATATGGTTTCGAGCCTTTATCGACATCTACAAATTGAGGCCAACAGGGCTGAGTTTAGGCATCCAATAACATTCAATTTTCAGTTATTCAACACTTAGACACGTAGAGAATTAGTAGAGAGAGAGAGAGAGAGGAGGCCGAGTGGAGTTGTAAAGCGAGAGCGGAGTGGCTTGTTCGGTTGTACTTTCTTTCGAAGTTTTAATTCAAAGTAGCTTTCTTTCAATAACAATGATGATGATGTGCATGATGAGGAGCGAGTAGTCAACCCACTTCTAGGGTCGGGGTGAGCCCGACGATAGCAATGTGAGGTAAGTGCATCAAAGGTATGAGTTTTATGCCATTCCGTCTTCTACCCCATGCATGATCCTTTGCGAAAGTTAGGGAGATTCATTATTTGCATTATTGAAGCGAAAGCCACTCATATTGTGAACTTGAATTGCTCATGAATTGGATAGTAACTCTTAGGAACTATGCGAGAGCCTCTAATCACCTAAGTGTTGATAACGAAAGTTATTTGACGGAAAGAAATTTAATTTCATAGCTTTAGCATGAAACTTGCATTGTTATCGTTGTGGCATGAAACCCTGACTTTGGAAGCCTTTTAATTAATTGAATTCTTCATAAAAGCCTTAATTTTGTTTTTGTTTATCTTCCTTCTCCATCCTATTTTCTTCGGACTCTTTTACGACAAATTGGTTACGAAAACAGTTTTTGTGACAAGCATCGAAATCGACTGTAAGGGTCGATATCGAGGTCTAACATCGATATCGAGGTCTCTGCTCGACGTCGACCTGCTGCTTTTGTCTTCTGCAGGAACTGCGCTAGGAAATCGACCAGAACTGAGGTGGATATCGACCAGTATACTCGATATCGAGTGTCTGCTGAGGTCGAAAGCTTTGATCGTGAGTACAACAAGGGAAGCGCTGACATACCTCCTCGTGGATTCGATCCTGAATTACCCTACTACTACAAGGGAGGGGATTCTTGTATTATTTGTTTGGGACAGGGAGATAGTCTAGTTGTGATTTGTTTTGTTTTAAATATTTGAATCTCTTACTCTACTACCCCTACAGCGAACAACGGCCATGCAATACATGCACCCTACACTCACCATGCCTGAATTTGCGATTATCATACCTCTCTCTAAATATGAAATTAAAATTAACTTCCTTTCTGAAATTAAATGCAATATTTTTGAAGGAAGAGCTAATGAATACCCCTTGCAACATATTACTACTTTTGTGGATTTATGTGAGACTGTCGTCGATGGCGCTAATTTAGAATATGTTAGACTGAAATCTTTTTGAGGGTCTCTTGCATGGAAGGCATTGCAATGGCTTGAAAGCTTGGCTCCATGCTCGTTGAGGACATGGGCAGAGGTGAATGATGCGTGGGTAAAAAAGTATTTCCTCCATAAAAAATGGTGATGCTGCGGCAAAGGATCACGACTTTTAAACAAAAGCCTCGCGAGACATTGGCGCAGGCATGGGAGCGCTTCAAGGACCTATTGTGATCATGCCCTACTCATGGGCAACTACGTTATGTCATCTAGGAGATCTTCTACAACTCCCTCGATGCGCCGAATAAGGAGAGAATCAACTCTTACACCTCCTATTGGTACATTGAACTTACACCTAATGAGGCCTGGGACACAATTGAGAGGCTTGTCAACTTCGACAGCACATATGAGACTCTGCGACCGATGACTAAAGGCATGCCCCATCTATGCCATTTTATGAGCCTACAAAGGAGATCAATCCAGACGTAAGGCAACAATTCAACAATGATTAGGCACGCCACCTGCAAAAGCAAGTTAGGTTCCTCTCCAATAACCAAGCTTGCCAGGAATGTGGGTCTACTAGGTACAACACCAACGCCTGCCCACATCTTGAGTAAGTCAGCATTGTAGAAGCACATGAGGAAGCTAAATGGATGAGAGGCCCCTATAGAGGGGGCAATCAACAGTATTAGGGGGATCAAAGATTATCCCAACCTCAACATCAACAGAGGGATCCCCCACCTTATAGGGCACTTGGACACCTCGAGCGGGAACCAAAGAAGGATGACCTGCAGATCATCCTTGATGAGATGCGAAGGAACCACGCTGAGTTTAAAGAAGCTAATAACTCAGTCTATACTCAGCTGCATGACATCAACTCTAGGCTCGAGGAGATCGACATTTGGAAGAAGAACATGGAGACCCAAATGGGTCAATTGGTTGAACAAATTCCCAAACCGTCAGGATCGCTGCGAGGATCTACTGTGCCCAATCTTAAGGGCAAAACTACTGGTCACATAGCGGCTATGAATCTAAGGAGTGGGCGTCAGCTGCGAATGCCCAAGCAAAAAGAGGAGGAAAAGCCACAAGAGAGGACTCAATATCGACTCATCCAGTCAATAACGACCGAGATGTAGGCGAAATCGAATCTCCTTTACTCGATGTCGATCCAGATGTTGAGCATAACTGGAAATTGACTCATCCAGTCAATATCGACCGAGATGCAGTCGACATCGAGTCTCCTTTACTTGATGTCGATCTAATCATAAGTCTCAATAGCACAAATCACCCAAAAACCGAGCACCAAGCAAGCCAATAAGCAAAGTGGAGCAACCATAACACAAGCTACAACAAACCTGACGGCGGTGGGGGATGCGGCGGCCGCAGCGGAAGGCGGCGGGCGTAGCTTGTTGCAGCGGGCACGGCTTTGTACGGCGGCCATAACACATTAGGGTGGATGTCTCCTTCAGCTGATCGACAATGGCGGCCCAAGGGAGCCCGATTCTAATCCCGATTCGGCGCTAGGGTGAAGGTGGACGGTGAGGGTCGATTGGGGGTTGATTTGAAGAAGGTGATGGGATGGTTGGGGAGGATGAAAGTTGGTGGAGAGGACGAAGGTTGGAGATGGAGGAGTGGTGATGGAAGGTTGAAGATGACAATGGTGAAGAGGGTTTGGGATTTTTAAGAGGACAAGGAGATGGTGATAGGAAAGTGACGGCAAGATGTAGGGTTAAAAAGAAGTGTAGGGTAAAATAGAAAGAGGTTCCCGTTATTTTTTTATAAACTCAGAAAAAGTGAGCAAAGGGTCATGAGGAGGCCGCTGCAATTGGCAAGTTGCTGTGGGTGGGATGCGGTGGCCGCGACATTAAGCTACGGCCGTTGCATGTGTGTTGTAGCAGCCTCCTCTTCTTTGATTTGAACGACTCCAGTTCCGCTTTTTCGTGAGTTGTTAGTAAAAATTTAAAAAAAAAACCAAATCAAAAGAACAAGGAAAAGTACCTAAGGATGATTAAATGAAAAAGAACGAAAAACTTACCTCGGGTTGCCTCCCGAGAAGCGCCTTTGTTTCAAGTCGTTGGCAATGGCCCTTGAGTGGCCTAATTGGTTGGTTCAGCAAGCACCAACTCCTCTTCTTCATTCTGGGGGATGTTCTCAAAGTATGGCTTAACTCTATGACCATTGCCCTTAAAGAGCTCATGAGATTTAGGGTCATAGAATTCTATTGCTCAATGAGGGAATATCCTAGAGATCGTGTAGGGTCCTTCCCATTTTGATCGAAGCTTTCCAGGGAAGAGTTTCATGCATGATTGATATAGGAGAACCTTGTCTCATATCTTTAATTCCTTCCGTAGGATATGTTTGTCATGCCAAGCCCTTGTCTTCTCCTTATAGATTAGTGCATTTTCATAGGAATCCAAGCGCAGTTCCTCTAGCTCTTGCAATTGAAGCTTCCTGAACTCACCCACTTCATTCATCCTCATATTGCAATTCTTTACAGCCCAGTATGCCTTATGCTAAAGTTCAACATGAAGACGACAAGCCTTTCCAAACACAATTCGATAAGGGTACATACCAATGGGAGTCTTATAAGCCGCTCGATAGGCCCACAGAGCATCGTTCAGCCTTAGACTCCAATCCTTTCTGTTGGGTGCCACTGTTTTCTCCACAATGGTCTTAATTTCCCGATTTGATATCTCAGCTTGACCATTGGTCTGAGGATGATAAGCAGTGGACACTCTCTTTGTGACATGATACTTCTTTAACAGGGCAGTGATAGTTCTATTATAGAAATGTGTCCCTCTGTCACTAATTAGAGCCTTAGGCACCCCAAATCTTGCGAAAATGGTGTCCTTTAGGAAATCTGCAACAACTTTGGAATCATCAGTTTTGGTGGCCTTTGCCTCCACCCACTTGGAGGCATAGTTCACCGTAAGCAAAATATAGATATTTCCAAAAGAACTAGGGAAAGGACCCATAAAATCAATACCCCAGACATAAAAAATTTCACAGAATATGATCTTATTTTGTGGCATTTCATTTCTGGCAGATATGTTCCCAAACCTTTGACATCTATCGCAAGATCTACAGAAAGCATTTGCATCCCTAAAAAAGTGAGGCCAAAAGAAACCTGCTTCTAAAACATTCCTAGCAGTCTTTTAAGGACAAAAGTCGCCTCTATATTCATGAGCATGACAAAAAGTAAGGACAGATTGTACCTCATTGTCTGGCAGACACCTCCTAATTACCTGATCAGCACAATGTTTCCAAAGGTAAGGGTCATCCCAAACATACAAGCGAGCGTCGTGTCGAATGTTGTCCTTCTGAGCTTTCGTGAACTTAGGTGGAAATTCTCCCGTGACCAAGAAATTCACCATATTGGCAAACCAAGGTCGAGGAGTATGGACACCTATTAGCAATTCAGAGGCATCGGGGCTTACTTCGTCAGAACAAGGCAAAAGGGGCGGACTGGCCACATGCGACGGCCGCGATATAGGGGCTACGGCCGTTGCTTCAGTGCCCTACGGCGGCCGCGACATATGGGCTGCGGCCACTGCATCCTGCAACTGTATGGACGAAAGATGATTCAAGAAAAAGAGCGTGTCATCAGGAAACTCACCGTGAATGGGGTTTTGACCGTCCGACTTGTCCTATCCTTGGACAAGTCTACTGAGGTGGTCCGCTACTAAGTTCTCTGCACCTTTCTTATCTTTGATTTCGATATCAAACTCGCTCAAGAGCAAGATCCATCGAATCAATCTGGGTTTTGCTTCTTTTTTAGTTAATAAATAGCGAAGAGTAGCGTGATGAGTGAAGCCAATTACCTTCGCTCCTAGGAGATAGGAGCGAAACTTCTCCAATGCAAAGAACACGACCAGAAGCTCTTTCTATGTGGTTGAGTAGTTCCTTTGCGCTCCATTCAGAGTCATGGAGGCATAGTAGATGACATGAGAGCTCCTTCCTTCCTTTTGTCCCAAAACAGCACCCATTGCATAGTCGCTAGCATCTCACATAATCTCAAAGGGTTGAGACCATATGGGTGCCTGAATTATAGGGGCGCTTGTCAGGCGACTTTTTAGCTCATCAAAGGCTGCTCTACACCTGTCATCAAAGTCAAAAACTACTTCCTTCTTGAGTAAATCACAAAGAGGTGCAGAAATCTTAGAAAAATCCTTAATAAACCTGCAATAGAACCCTGCATGGCCTACAAAGGAACGAATCTCGCGCACATTGGTGGGGTAAGGCAGAGACTGAATGACATCAATCTTAGCCTTGTCCACCTCAAGACCCCTGTTAGACACAATATGACCCAAAACAATGCCTTGCTCAACCATAAAATGACACTTTTCAAAATTAAGAACTAAATTGGTGTCTACACACCGCCTAAAAAAAAGTGACAAATGGTGCAAGCAAGTATCAAAGTCATCTCCATGCACAGTAAAGTCATCCATGAATACCTCAATGAAATGCTCTACATACTCAGAAAATATGCTTACCATACACCATTGGAAAGTCCCAGGTGCGTTACATAGCCCAAAAGGCATTCTTCCATATGCAAAAGTGCCAAAGGGGCATGTAAATGTCGTTTTCTCTTGATCCTCCGGTGCTATGGGTACCTGAAAATAGCCTAAGTAGCCATCTAAGAAGCAATAAAACGAGCGACCGGCAAGGCGCTCAAACATTTGTTCAATAAAGGGTAAAGGAAAGTAGTCTTTGCGAGTTACTGCATTTAGCTTACGATAATCAATACAGACCCTCCATCCAGTTTGGACCCTGCTAGGGACCAACTCACCATCCTGATTCTCAACGACAGTGATACCCCCCTTCTTAGGAAAAACCTGAGTGGGACTCACCCACTTGCTATCAGATATGGGAAAGATCATACCTGCCTGAAAGAGCTTCAACACCTTCTTCTTTACCACTTCCATCATCGGCTGGTTGAGTGTCACCAAACAATACTTTTAATGGTCAATCAGGGGAAGAAACTAAACCCTCAACATCATAGATTCATTGTTATATGTCCCTACAATCAATTGCCATCCTCGAAAATGTACTATTGTCAACAATATCACGCATGTGAATAAAAGCAACATCATACTCACAAAGGAGGGTTATGTGCATAAAAACAATTTTGTGCAACATAGCATTAATAATCAAGAGGACTTTTGCAAGCTTATGAGAAGTAGATTGGTAAAAGCTAAAGGTGGGCTAATTTTTGGCAATGTGGTGTTAAATCCGGGGAAATAAACTTTCTTTCCTAAATCATTCCACATTCCTTCTTCATAATATTTCTCACCTTTCACTCTTCGCTCAATGCTTTTTTCACTATAATGCTTTTACCTCTCTAACATTAGCACTGCCTTCTCGCGAATCGCAAACATGGGTGTCATGAATGGCCCCGAATACTTAGTACTTTGGACTCCTCACCTTGTGTCCCATCTCGTTGAACTAACATCTCCACGAGCAGGGTCGACCTACCTTTATCTCCTAAGGTGATCGGATTTTTTCTCACTCATTAAATTTTCCATATTTCAAAATTCTTTCATTCCTGCCAATAACTTCAATAATAATATGCACAAACTCCATATAACAACTCCAAAGATGACATCCATTCTCATTATAGTCCTGGATAGGGTATAAGGTATAAAAAAATGGGAAATATGTATTATATGTGGAGCAATAATGATGTAAGGCTCATATATAGCTTGTGTAATTGCAAATATGCATAGGTAAGGCTAGGTTATGAAATTGAGCACATGTATGGAAATTTATAATGTCCTCCATCATCTTATTATGCATATGTTAAAAGCAACTTCAAATTTTACCTCTATTTCATGGTTTACTCTAAAAAATTGCACTTCATTGCGACTTCCCTTAACTAGGAAATTTCATGTTATATCTCTAATGAATCTACTCTTGCATCGCCGAGTTCAATAAAAGCTTCCATGACTCTTTTTAAAATTTTCAAAATTTTGATGGGGGTGATTTTATTTTGAAAAATAAAATATGCTGCATAAGATAAACATATCTAAAGTTTCTATGTAAAAGTATGCATAAACATGAAAAACAAATATGCCAAAAACTATGAAAATTTTTTCAAACATGCTAAAAAATGCTAGTAACCCTTTCCCCCACCCCATACTTAAAGATTACAGTGTCCTCACTGCATACAAACTAGGGTTAAGAAAGAAACTTACTAAGAATTCACAAAAATCAGGAGTCGAAGACGTCTGCAGGGGCAGTCGATATCTGGTGGACCAATCGATATCGACCAGTTTCACTCGATTCCTAGTGATCCAAAGCTTCAGGGTGATCTCAGGTCGACCACATCTCCTCTAAATCGACCCTTTAGTCGATATCGAGCACTTTCATCGATTGCGATTTCTCTTTTCGCTCCTTCTTCCTGAAATTTGTTAGAAAATAAAACCAAAACAAAAACAAACTTAATGTTTTAAAAACAAACCAAAAGTGTCCAAAACATAAAACTAATTGTCTTGTTACAAGCTCTAGACTTTATAGTCGCTAGGCCGACTCCTTCTTCCATGCTCCTAAGGCGGCATCTACAGAGGCCATGTAGCCTGGGCCTCAAATAACACTCCATTCTTGTCTCGCAGCTGCATCCCGCCTGGATGGATGTGGTTCACAGTAAAGGGACCCATCCTCTTTGTTTTGAATCTAATTGGGAACCAATGATATTTTGATTTAGAGACATACACCTTATCTCCTACTTCATAATTGCTCGGATCATCACTGGATACCCTGCACAAGCGCACATACCAAGGCAAACCTCTTCCAAAAAGAGATAAATCCTTAATTGAAATATAAACATAGGAATTCGTACCTTGGCTTACCTTTTCTGTCTCTGAGTCCTGTCGATATTGACTAAGGTCACTCGATATCGACCTCTGTTCTGCTCCTGGTGGTTCTGTGGATGTGGAGGATTTCTGCTCGACATGGTCAACTCGATTTTGACCTGTACTAGTCGATATCGAGTTACTTTTTCCTCCTTTAGCGTCGGTTGCAGTTGACGTCGGCTTAGGGTTTTGGTCGATTTCGACCTCTGTACTGGATTTCGAGTTCTCTGCTCCTACGTCGACCCATTCTTAAAACCTGACACAGAATCTTGAATAATGTTAGTCGATATCGACTTACCTGGTTCGATTTCGAGTGGCTCTTTGGCTCCTTTGTTCAAGATTGCCACGATTTCCTCCACTTGGACTTTTATAGCCCTCTTTTCAAGCTCCGCATGTGTCATTTTTCTTACCTTGGCTTCCCCGCATGTGATGTAGACACCTTTGATTGAGTTTACCTCCATTGGCCCTTCATTCTTCCTCACCGTTTTGTTGAAGGCGTACTCTATCACTTCATCGCTAATGGTAAATGAGAGCAATCCTTTCCTTACGCTTATGTTGGCATTGACGGTTGCTAAGAATGGCCTTCCTAAAATAATGGGACAAGCAGGGTCCTCTGCCATATCAACAACTAGAAAATCAGCAGGGACAAAGAACTTACCTACTTGCACTGGCACATCATCCACCATCCCTGTTGGAATAACCACCGTATTGTTTGCCATGAAAAGTTTAGCATCCACATGATCTAGGGCACCTATCTTTATCTTGGACCATATGGTTAGTGGCATCATGCTAACACTAGCACCTAAATCAAATAATGCATTAAAGCGATATCGACCTAAGCCTATAGTGATAAAAAACCTACCCGGGTCCGCTCTCTTCACTGGTTGATTCACCTGTTGCACTCCTCTGCGATCTCAGCAAGTGATCGCTTCTTACCTAGTATATCTTTAAGGAACCTCACATACGATGGCATCTCATGAAGAGCTTCGGTGAATGGAATTGTGACATTGAGCCCTTGAAGCATCTTCACAAAGCGCTGGAACTTCTTTTCCGTTGGGTCCTTAATAACTTTCTTAGGGAATGGCAACACCTTCTTCTTCAATGTGGCTGGAGTTGAGTCGATATCGAGTAGAGGGTGGTCGATATCGACTGAAGGAGTCGATTTCTGGTGCAGCTCAGCTTCTGTGTCCACATCGAGTAAAGGAGACTCGACATCAATTTCACCTTGGTCGATATCGACTGGATTAGTCAATATCGAGGTCTCTTCTGTGGCTTTCTCCTCCGCTTTTTTCTCGGGTGTTCGCAATTGATGCCCACTCCTTAGATTCATAGCCGCTATATGTCCAGTACTTTTGCCCTTAAGGTTGGGCACAGTAGATCCAGGCAGCGATCCTGACGGTTTGGGAATTTATTCCGCCAATTGACCCATTTGGGTCTCCATATTCCGCTTCCAAAACGTCGATCTCCCTGAGTCTAGAGTTGATGCCTTGCAGCTGAGTATGGACGGAGTTATTGGCTTGTTTAAAGTTAGTGTGGTTCCTCCGCAACTCATCAAGAATGATCTGTAGGTCATCCTTCCTTGGTTCGCGCTCAGGGGGCCCTGGTGCTCTATAAGGTGGGGGGTCCCTCTGTTGATGTTGAGGTTGATAGAACCTTTGATCTCCCCAATACTACTGATTGCCCCCTCCATAGGGGCCTCTCGTCCACTTAGCTTCCTCATGTTGTTCCGCCATGCTGACTTGCTCAAGATGAGGGCACGCATTGGTGTTGTGCCTTGTTGACCCACATTCCTGACAAGTTTGGTTGGTTGAGAGGAATCTAACTTATTTTTGTAGGCGGCGTGTCTGATCGTTGTGGAATTGTTGCCGCACATCAGGATAAATCTCCTTTGGAGGCTCATAAAGTGGCATAGATGGGGCAGGCCTTGAGTCATAGGCCACAACAGTCCCATATGTGTTATCAAAGTTGACCAGTCTCTTAATTATGTCCCAGGCCTCCATTGGTGTAAGCTCAATTTATCGATAGGAGGTGTAAGAGTTGATTCTATCCTTATTCAGCGCATCAAGGGAATTGTAGAAGATCTCTTGGATGACATATGGTAATTGCCCATGCGTAGCGCATGATCTCAATAAATCCTTAAAGCGCTCCCACGCCTGTGCCAATGTTTCATCGGGCTTTTGTTTGAAAGCTGTGATCCTTTGCCGCAGCATCTCCATTTTAGATGGAGGAAAGAACTTGTTTAGGAACGCATCCTTCACCTTTGCCCATGTCCTCAGCGAGCGTGGAGCCAAGCTTTCCAGCCATTGTAAAGCCTTCCCTGCAAAAGACCATCGAAAAGATTTCAGTCTAACATATTCTAAGTTTGCACCATCAGCAATAGTCTCACATGAATACATAAAAGTAGAAATATGTTGCAAGGGACATTCATTAGTTCTTCCTTCAAAATTATTGCGTTTATTTTCAGAAAGAAAGTTAATTTTTATTTCATAGTTAGAGGGAGGAATAAGAGTTGCAGATTCAGGGACATGGAGCGGCGGGTGCATGTATTGCATCGCCGTCTGCGGATACTGATTGAGCCTCTCCTGGGCTTGTCTACATGCATCCTCCTCTCTATCAGCGTGCACTCTCTCTGCATCAGCTGTTGTTCTTTCATTAGCGCTTGTAGCATTGTGGTCCTCTATCTCCTTCCTCAACCGCTCTATGATTTGAGCATGTATCTCATTCTCCCCCATGATTCGGATAGCTCTGTTTCGAAGATGGAGAAAAAGTTCGGGCTCGTCAATACTTTCCGACATAGGTTCGCGATCAGAGCATCGTATAAACCAGCAAAATCAGCACTTAAAAGAAACGAGAGAAAAGCTTAGGGTGCGATTGATTGCCTCCCCGGAAACGGCGCTAATTTGTTCATTTAGGGGAGGGATGCTAGTAAAATAAAACATCAAACTAAACCAACTCCCTTGTCCAAGCCAATAAAATACAAGAATCCCTCCCGATGTAGTGGTAGTGTAATTCAGGATCGAATCCACGAGGAGGTATGTCAGCGTTTCCTAAGCTTGCAAACACGATCAAATTTCAACTCCAAAAGACCACTCGATATCGAGTAGACTGGTCGATATCGACTACAGTTCCAGTCGATTTCAAGCAAATTTCTACAGAAGACACAACAGACATATTCGACATCGATTTATTCACTCGATATCGGGTCAGCCACTCGATATCGACCTCTGCATTCGAATTCGAGTCTTCAACAGAAACAGTAAAATGTAACCTTTTTTGTCGGAAAAGAGTCCGAAGCAACTAAGAATGATAATGGAAGGGTGGGCAGAATTAGAACATAGATTTTTATAAACTTCTATAAACTTAAAGGCTTCCAAGATTGGGGATTCATGCCACAACGATAACCATATAAGCCTTATGCCAAATTCATGAAAGATGATGCTTTTCTGTCAAATAACTTTCGTTACCAACAATTAGGTTATTAGAGGCTCTCGCATAAAACCTAAGAGTTACTATCCAATTTCATGATTAATCCAAATTCACTATATGATTCGCTTTCACTTCAATAATGCAAATAAGGAATTTCCTCAACTCTCGCAAAGGATCCTGCATAGGATAGAAGACGAAATCGCATAAAAATCATATCTTTGATGCACAAACTTACAAAGCTATCGTCGGGCTCACCCCGACCCTAGAAGTAGGGGAACTACTCGTGCCTCATCAACATAGACATCATCATCATTGAAAAGAAACTACTTTCAATTGAAATTTGCAAAAGAAAGAGTACAACCGAACAAAGCAATCCTCCGCTCTCGCTTCCTCTTCACCCCACTCGGCTCTCTCTCTCTATTTTTAAAATTGAAAACTGAATGTTCTTCGATGATTAAAACTCAGCCCTAATGGCCTCTAATTATAGATCTCAAACCTCGCTATCCAAGGATAAAAAAATCTATCATTATTCCTAAGATAAAACTTAAATAAAATAAAATAACTAAATCACCTTAGGTAAATATCAAATCCACCATAAAGGATAATAAGTGTGATGGTAATGGATAGAAGATCTCAACTTAGGATAGATGTAAGCTCTTCGGATAGAATTCTATCAAAAACAGTGTCGGATCTGTCTGCAGCAGCACTCGATATCGACCAGCACATGTCGATATCGACCTCTTCTTTCTATCTCGAGCTAGCTCTACTTGACCTCGGATTGGCACTCGGAATCTATCAATTCACTCGATTTAGGGCACTCGATATCGACCACTTCAGGTCGATATCGACTACTCTGTGTCGACATGCTCTGTTCTTCTGTCTGCTCGATTTCTGGTGTTCGGTTCCACTCGATCTCGAGTCTTTAGGTCGATTTCCTCCTCATTAGACTTCGAGTGCTTTTAAGCTCTTCTTTTCTTGTCCAAATTGCTCCATATTTGTCTCGATTTTTGTAAAATAATATAAAAACTCGTGTATACCTCTATAATTTATAAACAAACATAAACTACACTAATCTTATGCTTTCCCAACCAATATATATGCAAATATCAACAAAATGGACATTAATGTGCATGGAAAATATGGCAGTTTGCACGCACATCAAAGACCCAATTGGGTCAACTAGCGGCACAAGTCCCAAGGCAATCTGAGGCGCTCCTAGGGCAACCATAAGTAAATCCAAATGGGCAAGCCGGACACATTACCGCTGTGAACCTAAGGAGTGGACGTCAATTGCATGAGCTATGGAGCAAAGAATGAGAAGTTACTGAAGATGTAGTCGATGTCGACCGCCCAGTCGATGTCGAGGGCCCTATCGACGTCGACCCTACACTCAATGTTGAGCCCATAGCTACATCAACAGAGCCAAAGAAGCACTTGAGATCAAGTGAACCACTCGATATCGACACCCCAGTCGATATCGAGGCCTCTACAGATCGACATCAGCTCCAGACTCCTCCGAGATCAACCAAGCCTGTTGATATCAACCCTCCACTCGATATCGACTAGTCCAGAAAGCTAAAGTCGACCACTTTAGCTCCACGGTCAACGAAGGCACTCCCTTTCCCCTCCAAGCCGTTGAAAGACCCGGCGGACAAAAAGTTTAGGCACTTCGTGAAGGTCCTACAAGGACTCAACATCACAATCCCCCTCACGGAAGCCCTAAGCGAGATGCCGGCATACATGAGGTTCCAAAGGGACATCCTTTCCAAGAAGAGGTCCATCGTTTACATTGTCGGAGAATATAACTCAATTGAATTTCCTCAGAAGAGAGGCGATCTAGGAAAGTTTGCTGTAACGGTAGAGGTAGGTAAGTATCAATTCAAAGCCCTTTGTGACCTTGGGGCTAGTGTAAGTTTGATGCCTCTATCGATATGGCAACAAGTTGGAGTAGGAGCATTGGAGCCCGTCGACATGAGGCTCTACATGGCGGACAATTCCTTTGTGAGACCCACGGGAATTGTGGATGATGTCCCTGTCAAGGTGGGCAAGTTCTTTGTGCCCACGGACTTCTTCGTGTTTGATATACCGGAGGATCCTATTATGTCTATCATCCTTGGTAGGCCATTCTTAACAACCACTGACGCCAACATCAACATGAGGAATGGCACCCTGACGTTCACAATCGGCAACGAAGTCATCGAGTTCCGCTTCAACCCGACGATAAATGAGACAAAAAGGCTAGAGCTGAAGAACATCGGCCTAAGCAGAGACTATGTCCCTTGTGAGGAGGCAATACAAAGAGTTCTCACCCCTGGAATCTATGAAGAAGATGGGCTTACACCAGCAGAGGAGACGTTACACTCTTATTTATCGGTAAAGTTTGCAACTGCAAAGAAGGTCGAGATCGATTGTAACCAGTGAAGATCAACCAATGTACTCGAAATCGACTAGCCCAGCTCGATGTCGAGTATCCTTGAAGATTAACCAAGATACCAGGAGATTAAGTATGGGGTCCCCACTGCCAATGTCGACCAGACCATCTTGACATCGACTGCAGACCTCGATATCGACTGACCCTGAGCACAAAGATCGTTATTTCAGGCCCGAAAAGGTAAGCTCATGTAAGATCTCTCACCCTCCACTATCCATTACTGATGATTCCACTAATGGAAGGGTTAAAGTTTTGTGGTTTGCTCATATTAGCAAAATAAGGTCTAGGAAAAGAAGGAAAGATCCAAAGGAAGAGCTTGATGGAAAAGAAGCAATCATCACCGAGCTTGGCTACTGCAACAAGGACCTAGATGATCCAGAAGAAGAGAAGCTTGAAGGGGCCCTACCTAAAAGGGTTTTGATGCATTGACGAAGAAGTCAGCCTAGCGAATCAAAAATCTATAGCTTGTAAATAAAAATTTTAATTTTCCGCTTAGAAAGTTTTTAGGATTTAGGATTTTGGTTTTTGGAGACTTTGATAAATTGTGGCACTATATATTTTATGATCTATCAAGAATTTCAGGTTGCTAAGCAATAAGGAATGATGAAGAAGAAAATAAGTCCTTGTAGAAGCAGCCGAGATCGATTAGGTCAGTCGATATTGAATTGCAATAGGCCGAGCCACCTCCAGTTATCGAGATCGAT
The DNA here is from genome assembly GCA_963922045.1 of Persicaria maculosa. Taxonomy (NCBI): domain Eukaryota; kingdom Viridiplantae; phylum Streptophyta; class Magnoliopsida; order Caryophyllales; family Polygonaceae; genus Persicaria; species Persicaria maculosa. The sequence continues at coordinate 43,912,724 of OY998257.1, read as the reverse complement.
CACTCGGGAGCAAAACACAACAGTCGACATCAAGGACGCCACTCGATGTTTACCACCTATGGTGAGCCTCCACTTCAACTTCTTCCAAAACACACACAGATGCAGTCGACATCGACCACTGTACTCGACATCGACTACTGGCATCGACAGAACCTAAAATCAACCTCATCCGTAGGTTACACTGTGGGTTTCTCTCTTCACCCTTATTTTTCTTTAATACAGTGGGGGCACTATATATTTTAAGTATGGGGTGGTGATGAAACGTGTCTTACTTGGCTTATCTTTATGTTTTATTTTTGCATTGCATCATGTATAAATTTAAATTTTTAGTTCTTTAGTTTATGAAAAATACAAAAATCCAAAAAAATTAGAAAATGTCAAAAAATAAAAAAAAATGCATATTTACTTTATTTAGTTCGTTTTAAGATCCTACTTCGATGTTCAATGATGAAACCCCAATGACTGACTTGATCATGTAAATCCTATGGCATATTAGTATGGTTTAGCCTAAGCCCTTGAAAATGATTTTATGTAGATAGTGAACTTGTGATGAAATTGAGCACATATGATCCTAGGCTAAAAGCAAAATCCAACAAAATTATCCTAGTGATAATTTTGGCTTATAGGGAGAACGCTAAAAATCCATCTGCTTTGTTGAGTGAATTTACTCTTCCTATGCATCTCTAAATGTTGTTATAGTTATTCAAAGCCAATGCATATATATGTTTATGTAAATGGGAATTAAATGATGGAGGGATCTTTTAAGCCACTTTTATCCTCTCTTTACCTACCCTACATTATCTCTGCTTGAAGCCAAAACATTAGCATGAGCCTTTATATTGTAAACTCCACTAAATTATCCCTAGCCAAATTGAGCCAGACCCACATTTGGGAATTAAGACTTGGAATGGTTGAAATAATGTCTTGTGGAAAGAAAGTGCATATGTTTTGTTTTGAGTAAAAGAGAATTATGGGTTGGTAGTAAATTTGCATCTTGGCACATATTTGTCAAAGGATTTTTGGCTCACCATATAAATGCACATAGTATTTATTTATTTATTTTCGTTCAAAAAAAGAGAAAAAAAATTAGCTATTTACATAGATTAAGTGCTTGAGCCAATTACTCCTTAGTTCTTTTATTTTATGCAAGATTTATATTTTGAGAGGTATATTGGGTTTGAAAGAAGGGTTGAAGTTCTTCATAGAGAAAGTAAGTTTGGATGAGCATTATTTTTGGAGATATGGTTGAGTTGTGTTGAAGTTTAGGAGTCTTGATTCCCAAATTTTAATAAGCCCCACATAGCCAAATAATTCCATACCCTTTATTCCTTAACAATCCTCATTACAACCTCGCCGAATGGAGTCTTCTTTGAAGTCTTCCATTGAGTAAAAGTCCTCCTGATTGGTTCTTGTTTGCATTTACATAATTGGTTGCGAAGTGGATTATTATAAATTGCAATATTTATGAGTTTGTATATGGAATTGAGTTGAGTTGATCTTCATAGCCTAAACACATTGAGAGTTGAGTGCAAACACATTATCCCTACGAGGTTGGATTTAAAATTGCGTATGCCTATGGATCGCTCATATATGTGTGATGACGTTAAATTCACTTGCTTTGCTTTACTACCACTTATGATGTTGCTTTTGACAAGGGCGAAGACTTGAAGGATGTGTTGTAGGTATTGGTTATTGCTTGAGAACAAGCAAGTCTAAGGATGGGGTATTTTGATGTATATATTTCTAGTCATTTTAGATACCTATTTTGACTTCATATTCCAATCGGTTCCTAAATTATAGGTTGAGAAAAATGAGAATTTGTGTAGAATTGGCTAACGTGGAAGAAATAGAGTATGCACAAGTTTTGGAGTCAAAACGAGAAGCCAAGAGGAGCTGAGAAGTGGTCGATATCGAGTCAACCACTCAAGATCGACTGGACAAATCGACCCAGAGACAAGGTGTCGACATCTAAGAGAAAACCTACTAGAGAGGCACTTGACACAACTTTATGTAGGGTGGACAACTCGACAACGACACACCCTGTCCGAGCTCGAGTAAAATCAAGACGTCGAGCATAAATGAAGCACTCGATATCGAGTGAACTGGTCGATATAGAGTAGAAGATTCCCATGGTTTGCATGCGGTTTGGAGAATCCGAGTGAAGATCTATCAAGAAGGCCACAGTTTTATCTAAAGTTTAGATAGATTATGTCCTAAGGGTACTTTCCTTTTTACCCTAGGAGTTTTATTATTTACCTTAATAAAGTTTTATCCTATTTGTTATGGGATAGAATTTAGATACACTAGTTTTCGTAGGATTAGAACTCCTTTCCTTGGCTAACAAGGATTTAAAAGCTATAAATAAAGCACTAGGGGGCTGGTTTTTATTCATTCAAGTAGTCAAGTTTAGAGATCACAATCTCACGAATAGTTTTAGGGTTTAGAGTTAGAGAATCCTTAGGGTTTGGCGTTTGCGAAAGCCGACGTTGGAGTTGTAAAGATTCAAAGTTTCCTTTAATGCAAGTTAGTTCTTTTCAATCAAAGATTTTTACTTCTATGAAGAGCGAGTAGTTCACCAAGCTCGTAGGGTTAGGGTGATCTCGACGTTAGCCATGCGTGCTTGAGGTAAGTGTTTGATGTTGATATCGTTGCATCTTGATCATCTCCTATGATTTTGTGTTTAGTCCTTATCACAAGAAAAGGGATTCATGTTAACAACTTGGGTTATAAACATAAAATTGGTAGAGATAATTAGGTTTATTTACAAGAGTATTCCTACTTGTTCGTGTACGGCGAAAGCTTGTCCCTCGGGTGAGATAGCGCAATTGTCCGTCTTGCTCTATCTTTTGCATTTGTGGTTAACGTTGTGGTGATCCCTAGTCCAAGGAGGTCATTTTTCCTTTTATCTTTTATCTTTATTTATTTAGTTTGTCGCTTTCGCCGTTCGTTGAGTCATCGAAAAACTCAACAACCTTTATTTTTTCTGTCCACATCTTCCTTCCCATCCTACTCTCTTCAGCCATCTTTGCCAAGTTTTACTGAAGTTACTACATGAGCACTCAATATCGACATCTGTAGTCGATATTAAGGATCGAACCTAATTTCCTACTACTGCAGCGCGAAGTTTTGAATTTATTTGAGTAGCTAGGGGTGAGTATATCATATTATATATTTCCATTCAATTCTCCCTACATCATGCATCGATTATACGTAGCTGAAATGTGGAACGCTGAAGAACCGCTATCCCCTTCCCCAGATTGACGATCTGTTGGACCAGCTTCAGGATGCCATTGTCTTCTCGAAATTCGATTTGAGGTCGGGTTATCACCAACTAAGAGTAAAGCCAGAAGATGTCCCGAATACCGCTTTTAGGACCCGCTATGGTCACTACGAGTTTGTGGTCCTGCCTTTTGGGCTGACCATTGCATGATGTACATATTTGTACCTCTTTTTATTGCATCTTTTGACTTCTTATTTCATTCGATTTCAAAAGAAAGGGTCAAAATAATGTAAACTTGTGTAAGAATGGGCTAAAGTGCAAGAAATAGAGTCTGCACAAGTTTTGAGCTAACCATGTAGGAATTGGAGCGAAATCGGAGTCAAAACGGAGAAACCAAGGAAAGCTGATAAGAGGTCGAAATCGACCCACATGATCGATATCAACTACAGTCATCGACACAACTTCTGAGTGTCGAGATAGACCATAGAGACCAACCAACAAGGCACTCGATATCGATCACCTGACATCGATATCGACCACAACCCAAGAATCGAGTGAAGTTGAGCTCGTCGAGCAGAAACAAAGAGGTCGAAATCGACCTTCCTAGTCGATATCGACCATACTTCGACACGGGTTGGACACGCATTTCGAGACACGGATTGGCAATTCCATCTTCAAGGAGCACATAATATCTTGTAATAATTAGATAGATTGCAGCTGAGATTTACTTCCTTTTTACGTTAGAGATTTATCAAGTTGTTTAGAGTTTTATCAATATAAAAGACATATCCTACTTGTTTGGATAGAGTTCATAGTTTAGATAGAAGTTACAATCCTTGACTAGCAAGGGTTAGTAGCCTATAAATAAAGCCCTAGGGGGCTGGCATTCAATCATCCAATTTTAGAATCCAATTACATACTAGACTTAGGAAGGATCTTTAGGGTTTGGCGTTTGCGAGAGCCGACGTTGAGTTGTAAAGTTTCGAAGTTTTTAATGCAAGTTTCTTTTCAATCAATGATGTTTCCAACGATGAGGTGCGAGAAGTCTTCTAAAGCTTCTAGGGTCAGGGTTAGCCCGACGTTAGCCATGCGTGCCTGAGATAAGTGTTAGATGTTGATATCGTTGTGTCTATATCATCTCCTATGATTCTATGTTTAGTCCTAATCGAAAGAAAAGGGATTCATGCTAACAACTTGAGTTATAAACATAAAATTGGTAGAGACAATTATGTTTATTTGCAAGAGTAATCCTAAGAGTTGGTGTACAGCGAAAGCTTGTCCCTCGGGTGAAATAGCGCAATTGTCTGTCTTATTTGCCTTAGCGCATGTATTTGTTAACGTTGTGGTAAACCCTAATCCTAGGAATTGCCTTTTAGACTCATAAAAACATTGTCGTTTATTCTATCCATCGCTCCTTATTGATCCTTAAGTCTTCGGCCTTTCTTTGCTGACAAAAAGCTAACAACATTGTAGGAGAAGACATCGATATCGACCCTAGACGTCGATATCGACCACTTGCTTCGTCGACAGTTTTCTGAGTCGACGACGGTCATCCCTGCACAAGTTACTGAGACCGATATCGACCCTACCAACCTCGATATCGACCATACTATGTCGACTGGCAGTCTTCTGAGCCGGTCGATTTCGTGAACTGACATCGATTTCGACCTTCCCTAGTCGATATCGACTGCTTGTTTTTGTCTCTGCATGTCTTCTGTTGGAGAAAGGATCAACCGCCAAGGTTGAAATCAAGCACCAAGGTCAAGATTGAGGCTTCTGGTCGACCAAAGATGTGAGCTTTCCGACGTTACTAGGATCCCGCTGTCACGCCTCCTCGTGGATCGATCTTGACTACCCTTCCACTACAATAGGAGGAAGTCTTGTAATTATTTGCATAGGCTAGGAGTCGGTTTACATTTATATTTCATATATTTTTATTTAAGAACTTTACTTCCCTCCTACCCAACAAATTGGCACCATTGCCGGGGAGACAATCAATCACGCCCTAGTAGTCTATCTCACGGTTTTATCTAGTTTTGATTTACAGGTGTATGCGATGCGCTGATCGCCCACCTGAATTCGAAGGAGTAGACGACCCTGAACGCTATCTCCATCTAAGAGCCCAAGCTCGAAGAATCATGGCAGACAAAGCGACCCAGGCTGAGCTAATTGAGCAACTAAGGAAGCAGCTCGAGGATCTAACGACTAGGGAGGAAGCACTTAGGGAGAGTGCAGACAGGGAGGAGGCAGGCCGGAGGCAAATAGAAGCCCAAATCAGCGCCTGGAATATGTCCAACTAAAAGCTTTTCATTGGTCCCTTACAGGTAAAACATTGTAGTGGTTGCAAAGCTTAGCCCCAAGATCGGTCCGCACCTGGAATGAAGTCAAGGGCGCGTTCCTCAACAAGTTCTTCCCCCCATCCAAGACGGCGTTGATCCGACAGAAAATCACGGCTTTCAAACAAAAGTCTGTGAGGCTCTAACGACTGTTTGGGAAAGGTTTAAGGACCTACAACGATAATGCCCGATGCCTGGCCAACCACCGTACGTGATTCAAGAGATAATATATAATGCTCTTGATGCTGCAACCAAGGAGATGATCAACACCTACACCTCCTATGGCTACCTTGAACTCACACCACAAGAGGCTTGGGACACCATAGAGAGGTTGGTGGAGTTAGACAACAAATATGGGACTCCTGAGGCTTCTGACACATCATCATCGTCGAGGCCTGCCCCATCTATGCCATTATATGAACCCTCTAAGGTGATCGATCCGGACGTGAAGGAGCAATTCCACAGGGATCAACTTTGAAAGCTCCAAAAACAAGTGAGGTTCCTTTCAGCGAACAAAGATTGCATTGAATGCGGATCGCAGCGGCACACCACCATCGAGTGCCCCCATGCTGAACAAGTACAACTAGCAGAGACTCACTAAGAGGCACGCTACATGAGGAATCCCAGTCGCCAGGGGTACCAAAACTGGGGAAATCAACCACCCCAATATAACCCCAGGGATCCTCCGCCTTATAGAGCTCCTGGGCACCGGGAGAGGGACCAACGGAAGGATGATCTACAACTTGTGCTTGATGAGATAAGGCGGAATCAGGCTAAGAACAATCAATACAATAATGCAATCCATTCTCAACTTAATCACCTTACCACGAGGATTGGGGAGATGGATATTTGGAAAAAGAATGTAGAGACCCAACTGGGTTAATTGGTGGCACAAATCCCTAGACCGTTCAGAACGTTCCCTGGGCAACCAACTACAAATCCTAAGGGGCAATCCGGGTCAGGCCACGTCATAGCCATGCAACTTAGGAGTGGCAACAAACTACAAAAGTCGCGAACGGAAGCGGAGGAGAAAGCTGCAGATCTAGTCGACATCGACAGACCAGTCGATGTGAAGCCAGACGTCGATATCAACAACCAGGTAGACCCACTGGTCGACGTCGAGGCCACTGCAGAGCCATCGGAGCCACAACAGAGTTCGACATTGACCATCCCGGTCGATATCGACCAGATCCCTGTCGACATCGATGTCCAGTAGGCCCTTCCAACCACCGTTTTGGCCCCTCCACCAAAGAAGATGTTTCCCTTCCCATCCAAAGCATTAGAGGACCCCACCAAAGGTAAGTTTAGGCGCTTTATAAGGATTCTTCAAGGTCTTAACATTACTATTTCTCTTACAGAAGCGCTAAGCGAGATGCCCGCCTATGTCCGATTCCTCAAAGACATCCTTAGCAAGAAGCGGTCCATGGCAGAGATCGCAGAGGAGTGCTCAAAGTTTGACTTCCCTGAGAAGAGGAGTGATCCAGGAAAGTTTGGCCAACATCGCTACAAGGCCCTATGTGACCTAGGGGCAAGCGTAAGTCTTATACCTCTTTCTATTTTGCCAAAGGTGAACATTGAAGCACTTGAACCTGTGGATATGAAGCTCTATATGGCTGACAACTCATTCGTCAGGCACACATGTATAGTTGATTACGTTTCGGTAAAGGTAGGTAAGTTCTTTGTGCCTACTGATTTCATTGTATTGGAGATGCCTGAAGATCCTATAGTACCTACCATCCTTGGTAGGCCTTTCTTAGCTATTGTTGATGCCATTATCAATGTACGTTGAGGATTACTAACCATTACTATAGGAAACAAAGTGATAGAGTTCTCCTTCAACCCTAACATGAGCGAAAAACGGTAGCTGGAGCAAGTTGTCCTCTCACCAGCTAAGGAGAAGCTTAGAAAAGTTTTGCTGGTGAGGACAGAACAGCAAGCAGGGTCGACGTCGATTGGAACCAGTCGATATCGACTGAAATGCTCGAAATCGACCATAAATCATTGATGTCGAGTAAGCTAGATTGTTGTCAGTAGCTTAAGTATGGGGTCCTTGACGTCGATAACGACACCCACATGTCGACATCGACCAAAGCACTCGAAATCGACCCCCCTTGGTCGAAATCGACTCCCCTCAGCTCGAAGATTTCTGTTTCGGGCCCGAACAAGTGAGCTTAGGTATAACTCCTAATCCTCCTCTGTCCATTATTGATAATTCAACTAATGGGAGGTTCAAAGCTCCATGGTTTGCCTATATTGCAAAAGTTAGGTCAAGAAAGAGAAGGAAAGCGCCCAAAGAAGAACCTAACGAAAAAGAAGCCTTGGTTGCCGAACTTAGCTATTATCAAAAGGATCTAGATGATCCAGGAGAAGGCTCAAGCTTGAAGGGTCCCTACATTAAAGTCTCATGAAGAATTAACGGAGAAGTCGGCCTAGCGACTCAAAACTCTAGAGCGTGTACATAAAACTTAAATTTTTCATAGATGGTTTTTAGGATTTTGACTTATGGATTTTTAAACTTTTTAAACTGAGATGATCTGTGGCTTTATCTATTATGCTAACAAAGATTTCAGGTTTCCAAGCAAAAAGCATGACGAAGAAGAAAAGAAGCTTCTGTAGAGGCCAGTCGAAATCGACCCCCCAGGGTCAAGCCACCTCCTGGAGTCGAAATCGAGGACTCATGATCAAAAAACAGAGGTCGATATCGACTATAATCATCGATATCGACCCCAATCTGGCAGCCCTCGACATCGACAAATGCAGTCGACATCGATTTCAGACCTATATATCGACTTCTGGCATCGACATTATCTGAAATCAGCCTGAATCCACAGGTTGCGCTGTGAGTTCCTCTCTACCCTTGTTTTTCTTTTAATACAGTGAGGACACTGTATATTTTAAGTATGGGGTGGGGGGAAAACATGTCTTATGGTCATAACTTGGTTTTCTTCTTTGCATTGCATTCATGTTTAAATTTTTGTTCTTAGTTTTTACTTTCATAAAAATACAAAAAATCCAAAAAAATAGAAAAATGTCAAAATTACAAAAAATATATATTTACTTTTTAAGTTTATTTTTAACCCTACTTAGAAGTCCAATGATAAGAACTCAATCCCTGACTTGATCATGTAAATCCTATGGCATATTTGGATGGTTTAGCCTAAGTCATTAAAATGGTTTTTATGTAGATTGTGAACTAGTGATGAAATTGAGCACGTATGATCCTAGGCTAAAAAGCAAATCTAACAAAAATTGTCCTAGTGATAATTTTGGCCTATAGGGAGAACATCAAAAATCCCTCTGCTTTCTTGAGTTAATTTACTCTTCCTATGCATCTCTAAATGTTGTGATAGTTATTCAAAGTCAATGCATAAATATGTCTATGTTTACGAGAATTAAATGATGGAGGCATCTTTTAAGCCATATTTTTATCCTCTCTTTACCTTCCCTGCATTATCTCTGCTTGAAGCCAGAATATTAGCATGAGCCTGATATTGCAAACTCCACAAAATTATCCCTAGCCGAATTGAGCCTAACCCCATTTAGGAATTGAGACTTAGATTGGCTGGACTAATGCTTTGTGGAAGGAAAAGTGCATATTGTCCTGTTTTGAGCAAAGGAAATTATGGGTTGGCATATATTTGCATCTTGTCATATTTCGTAAAAGGATTTTTGGCACACCATATAAATGCTCATTTTTTTTAGTATTGATTTATTATTTTCGTCCAAAAAAATCCGAAAAAAAAAAGAAAAAAAAGATATATACATATATATATATGTATGTATGTATATGTATCATGTGCATGAGCCAAATTCCTTAAATCCTTTATTTATTTCATACAAGTGTTATATTTTTTAGAGGCATATTAATGGTTTGAAAGAAAGGTTGATATTATGGTTGACATCTTTAGAGCATATTAGAGCATACTATGGAAAGATGAGCTTAAAAAGATCATTTTTGAAGATTGAGCTTGGAAAGTGCAACATTGATATGAGTTATGGTTTGGATATTGTAAGTGTTGAGATTTAGGAGTCTTGATTCCCGAATTATATAAGCACCACAGAGCCAAATAATTTCATACCTTTTATTTCATACCAAGCCCCATTACAACCCTGCCGAATGGAGTCTTCTTTGAAGTCTTCCATTGAGCGAAAGTCCTCCTGATGATTCTTATTGCATTTGCATAATTGGTTGCAAAGTGGATTATTATAAATTGCAATGTTTATAAGATTTTGTATGGAATTGAGTTGAGAGTTGATCTTCATAGCCTAAACACATGAGAATTAAGTGCAAACACATTGTCCCTGTGAGGTTGGATCAAAAATTGCATATGCCTATGGATCGCTTAAATATGTGCTATGACGTTAAATCAGTTGCTTTGCTTTGCTACCCCTAATGATGTTGCTTTTGACAAGGGCGAAGACTTGAAGGGTGTGTTGTAGGTGTTGGTTATTGCTTGGTTATTGCTTGAGGACAAGCAAGTCTAAGTATAGGGTGTTTCGATGTACATATTTGCACCTCTTTTTATTGCATCTTTTGACTTCTTATTTCATTCGATTTCCAAAGAAAAGGGTCAAAATAATGTAAACTTGTGTAAGAATGGGCTAAAGTGCAGGAAATAGAGTCTGCACAAGTTTTGATCTAACCATGTAAGAATTGGAGCGAAATCGGAGTCAAAACGGAGAAACCAAGGAAAGCTGAATAGAGGTCGAAATTGACACACATGATCGATATCGACTACAGTCATCGACACAACTTCTGATTGTCGAGATAGACCACATAGACCAACCAAGAAGGCACTCGATATTGATCACCTGACTCGAGTGAAGCTGAGCTCGTCGAGCAGAAACAGAGAGGTCGAAATCGACCTTTCTGGTCGATATCGACCATTCTATCTTCAAAGAGCACGGAATATCTTGTAATAATTAGATAGATTGCAGCTGAGATTTACTTACTTTTTACCTTAGAGATTTATAAAGTTGTTTAGAGTTTTATCAAAATAAAAGACATATCCTACTTGTTTGAATAGAGTTCATAGTTTAGATAGAAGTTACAATCCTGGACTAGCAAGGTTTAGTAGCATATAAATAAAGCCCTAAGGGGCTGGCTTTCAATCATGCAATTTTAAAATCCAATTACATACAATAGAGTTAGGAAGGAGCTTTAGGGTTTGGCGTTTGCGAGAGCCGACGTTGAGTTGTAAAGTTTTGAAGTTTTTAATGTAAGTTTCTTTTCAATCAATGATGTTTTCGATGATGAGGTGCGAGTAGTCTTTCAAAGCTTCTAGGGTCGGGGTGAGCCCGACGTTAGCCATGCCTGCCTGAGGTAAGTGTTAGATGTTGATATCGTTGTGTCTATATCATCTCCTATGATTCTATGTTTAGTCCTAATCGAAAGAAAAGGGATTAATGCTAACAACTTGAGTTATAAACATAAAATTGGTAGAGACAATTAGGTTTATTTGCAAGAGTAATCCTAAGAGTTGGTGTACAGCGAAAGCTTGTCCCTCGGGTGAAATAGCGCAATTGTCCGTCTTATTTGCCTTAGCGCATGTATTGGTTAACGTTGTGGTAAACCCTAATCGTAGGAGTTACCTTTTACATATGTTATTCTCATAAAAACACTGTCTTTTATTCTGTCCATCGCTCCTCATTCATCCTTAAGTCTTCGGCCTTTCTTTGCCGACAAAAAGCTAACAACTTTGCAGGAGAAGACATCGATATCAACCCCAGACGTCGATATCGACCACTTGCTTCGTCGACAGTTTTCTGAGTCGACGACGATCATCCATGCACAAGTTACTGAGACCGATATCGACCCTAGCAACCTCGATATCGACCATACTGTGTCGACTGACAGTCTTCTGAGCCAGTCAATTTCGTGAACTGACATTGATTTCGACCATCCCTAGTCAATATCGACTGCTTGTTTTTGTCTCTACAAGTCTTCTGTTTCAGAAAGGATCGACAAGCAAGGTTAAAATCGACCACCAAGGTCGAGATCGAGGCTTTTGGTCTACCAAAGACGTGAGCTTTCCGACGCTACTAGGATCCCGCTGATACGCCTCATCGTGGATCGATCCTGACTACCCTTCCACTACAATGGGAGGAAGTCTTGTAATTATTTGCATAGGCTAGGAGTCAATTTACATTTATATTTCATATATTTGTATTTAAGAACTCGACTTCCCTCCTACCCAACAATGCACCATCTGTTTTCATGGAGCTCATGAACCGTGTGTTCATTGACTACTTGGAGAGATTCATTTTCGTTTTCATCGATGATATCTTAGTCTACTCTAGAAGTAGAGAGGAGCACTTGAGGATTATGCTTAAGACGTTGAGGAAGCATCAGCTGTATGGGAAATACAACAAGTGTGATTTCAGGCTCTCAGAGGTGGCATTCTTAGGCCATGTGATTTCAGCTGAAGGAGTAGTTGTGGATCCGACGAAGATTGACATCGTTGCTTGGGAGGTTTCTAAGAACGTCGGAGATATCCGCTCAATTTTGGGGTTGGACAGTTACTACAGGAGATTCATCCAGGGTTTCTCGAGCATCACTAGGCCGATGACGCAAATGTTGAAGAAGGATATTCCATTTGAATGGAGTGCAGAGTGCCAGGCTAACTTTGAGCTTCTGAAGAAGAACCTGACGACCGCTCCAGTTTTAGCGTTTCTAGATGGGACCGAGGACTTCTTCATCTATATAGATTCTTCGCACCCTAGCTTGGGATGTGTTCTGCGTCAAAGAGATCGGGTCATCGCTTATGTTTCACGTCAGCTGAAGCCCGTAGAGGTATCTTACCTGTACAACACTTCATGCGAGGTGATGGAGGATCACAAGAGTTTGAAGTATATTTTCACTCAAAAGGAGCTCCACATGCGACAGAGATGGTGGAGCCCGTAGAGGTGTCTTACCTGTACAACACTTTATGCGAGGTGATGGAGGATCACAAGAGTTTGAAGTATATTTTCACTCAAAAGGAGCTCCACATGCGACAGAGATGGTGGCTAGAGCTTTTTAAGGACTATGACTGGGATATAGTTTATCACCCAGGGAAGGCCAATATGGTGGCCAATGCGCTTAGTAGGAAGACTCACCAAAAGGCATCAATTGTGAGGCTTACATGAACTTGTAGGCAGATTTGATGATATGCGGCTTCGAGGTTTGGGTTCGGCGAGAGAGTAGACAGTTGTCATTATTGGAGGTTTAGGCTGAGTTGACCAAGGAGATTCGTAGGAGTGAGGCAGATTGTACGAACATTGCAGTTCTAAGAGAGCGAATGGCCCAGGGTTGATTCAGAGAGCTTGTAGAGAGAGCAGATGGGATGCTGACCCTTCAGGGCAGAGTAGTAGTTCCGTCGACATCAGACATAAAGCGGGGGATTATCCAGGAGGCTCACTCCACTCCTCATTTTGTCCATCCAAGGACGAATAATATGTATCAGGATTTGAGGAGGTGTTATTGGTGGTAGAGGATGCAAGCGAACATCACAGATTTTGTAGCCAGATGTCAAGTTTACTAGCAGGTTCGAATTGAGCACTAGAGGCTGGAAGGACTTTTCAGGTCGCTTTCAGTTCCCTAGTGGAAGTGGACAGACATCTCTATGGATTTCATCACCGGACTGAGATGGGATGTCAGAGGGTTCGACGCTATCTGGGTTGTGGTCGATAGGTTGACCAAGTCAGCTCACTTCATTGAGATTCAGGAGACTTGGCCAGCATCGCGGTTAGCCGAAGAGTTCATTTTCCAAATCGTGAGGCTTCATGGGGTACCTGAGAGGATCGTATCCGATAGAGATGGACATTTTACCTCGAGGTTTTGGCATCAGATTCAGGAGGGCCTAGGTACGAGGTTGCATTTCAGCACAGCTTTTCGTTCTCAGACAGATGGCTAGAATGAGAGGATAATTCAAACGTTAGAGGACATGTTGCGGTCTTGCGTTCTTGAGTGGGGTGACAAATGGGTAAGGTTCCTTCCGTTGGTGGAGTTTTCATGCAATAACAGCTACCACGCATCGATTGAGATGGCTCCAAATGAGGTGCTATATGGTAGGCGATGTAAGTCGCTAGTTTGTTGGGACGACCCTGCGAATACAGTATCATCCTTGACGGAGTTAGTCAGAGAGACCGTTAAACAGGTGGGTCACATCCAAGAGGATATGAGAGTCGCCTAGGATCGCCAGAAAAAGTATGCAAACAGACGAAAGACAGAGATTGAGTTCGAGGTGGGTTCGCATGTGTGGCTTTGAGTTTCGCCTACTAGAGGAGGTAGACGGTTTGGCATAAAAGAGAAGTTGAGTCCGAGATATATTTGCCCATTCAAGATCCTGGATAGAGTTGGCGAGGTAGCCTATCGCTTAGCTTTGCCCCCATCCTTGGCCGGTGTGCATGATGTCTTTCACGTCTCCCAGCTTTGCCAGTATGTCCCTTACCCTAGCTACATCCTTGATTATTTCGACCTTCAGATCAAGCCTGACCACACCATTGTAGAGTGTCCAGTGAGGGTCCTTGACCGTCATCTCAAGCGGCTTAGGAACAGGGAGGCTCCTTTACTTCTAGTACAGTGGTCTTGGAAGAGTTCTGAGGAGGCCACGTGGGAGATTGATGTACATATTTGTACCTCTTTTTATTGTATCTTTTGACTTCATATTTCATTCGATTTCCAAAGAAAAGGGTCAAAAGAATATAAACTTGTGTAAGAATGGGCTAAAGTACAAGAAATAAAGTCTGCAAAAGTTTTGAGCTAACCATGCAGGAATTCGAGCGAAATCGGTGTCAAAACGAAGAAACCAAAGAGAGCAGAAAAAAGGTCGATATCGACCTTCAACATCGACATCGACTACAGTACATCGACACAGAACTGAGTGACGAGACAGACCATCACACAGCAGAGAAAAACACTCGATATCGACCTTACATCATCGATATCGACGTCCAAATAGACATCGAGTGTAGATAGACAAGTCGAGCAGGAACAGAGACATCGATATCGACCTTCCTGGTCGATATCGACCTTATCTCGACAGAAGATAGATTCGATTTCGAGACGCGGATTGGAAACTTTATCTTCAAGGAGGCACGGATTTATCTTATAACATATAGATAGATAGTAGCTCGGATTTATCTACTTTTTACTTTTAAGTTTTATCAAAGATAGTAGGATTTTATCAAAATAAAAGACCTATCCTAATTGTTTGAATAGAGTTCATAGTTTAGATAGAAGTTACAATCCTTGGCTAGCAAGGGTTAGTAGCCTATAAATAAAGCCCTAGGGGGCTGGCATTCAATCATCCAATTTTAGAGTTCAATTACATTCAATAGAGTTAGAGAGAAGTTTGGCATTTGCGAAAGCCGACGTTGAGTTGTAAAGCTTCGAAGTTTATAGTTTAATGCAAGTTTATTTCATTAAATCAAAGATGAGTTCCATGATGAGGTGTGAGTAGTCACCCAAAGCTCTTAGGGTCGGGGGAGCCCGACGTTAGCCATGTGTGCTTGAGGTAAGTGTTAGATGTTGATATCGTTGTGTCTATATCATCTTCTACGATTCTATGTTTAGTCCTAATCGAAAGAAAAGGGATTCATGCTAACAACTTGAGTTATAAACATAAAATTTGTAGAGACAATTAGGTTTATTTGCAAGAGTAATCCTAAAAGTTGGTGTACAACGAAAGCTTGTCCCTTGGGTGAAATAGCGCAATTGTCCGTCTTATTTACCTTATCGCATGCATTGGTTGACGTTGTGGTAAACCCTAATCCTAGGAGTTGCTTTTTATATTAGTTTATTCATCAAAACCACTGTTTCATTTCTGTTCATCACATCCTCATTCACCCTAAAGTCTTCGGCCTTTCTTTGCCGATAAAAGCTAACAACTTTGCAGGAGAAGACATCGATATCGACCACAGACGCCGATATCGACTACTGAGTTCATTGACAGTTTTCTGAGTCGACTACGATCATCTCTGCTGAGTTACTGAACGTCAATATCGACCCCCCAACGTCGATATCGACCACCTGTGTCGACTGGCAGTCTTCTGAGCCAGTCGATTCCGTCTGCTAACATCGATATCGACCTTTCTAGTCGATATCGACTACTTGTTTTTGTCTTTGCAGGTCTTCTGTTGGCGAAAGGATCGACAGCCGAGGTTGACATCGAGCACCAACGTCGAAATTGAGGCTTCTGGTCGACGAAAGATGTGAGATTCCAACGCTACTAGGATCCCGCTGACCTGCCTCCTTGTGGATCGATCCTGACTACCCTTCTACTACAACGGGAGGAAGTCTTGTAATTATTTGCATATGCTAGGAATCGGATTTGCATTTACATATCTTTATATTTGTATTTAAGAACTTGATTTCCTCCGATTAACAAATTGGCGTCGTTGACGGGGAGGCAATCAATCGCGCCCTAGTAGTCTATCTCACGTTTCTATCTAGTTTTGCTTTGCAGGTGTATGCGACGCGCTAATCGCCCACCCGAATTCGAAGGAGTAGACGACCTTGAACGCTATTTTCACCTTAGAGCCCAAGCTCAGAGAATCATGGCAGACAACGCAAACCAGGCTGAACTTATTGAGCAACTAAGAAAGCAGGTTTAGGACTTAACAACTAGAGAGGCGGCACTTAAGGAGCGTGCAGATAGGGAGGAGGAAGGCCGGAGGCAAATAGAAGCCCAAATCAATGCCCTCCCTCGGAATGCCTAGCAATATATGCACCCTGCGCTCACGGTGCCTGAATCGGCGATTCTTATCCCTGCCTCTAATTTTGAAATTAAACCTAACTTCCTTACTGAAATAAGAAGGCATCAATATAAAAAAAAACCTAATGAATGCCCTATGGCACATATATCAACCTTCTTAGACCTTTGTGATACTATTGCCGATGGACAGAGTCTTGAATATGTCCACTAAAAGCTTTTCGTTCGTCCCTTACAGGAAAAGCATTGCAGTGGTTGGAAAGCTTAGCCCCAAGATCGCTCCGCACCTGGAATGAAGTCAAGGACGCGTTCCTCTAAAAATTTCTTCCCTCCTTCTAAAACGGCGTTGATCCGACAGAAAATCACGGCTTTCAAATAAAAGCCTGGTGAGGCTCTGGCGACTGTTTGGGAAAGGTTTAAGGACCTACTACGATCATGCCCAACGCATGGCCAACCACCGTACGTGATTGAGGAGATTATTTACAATGCTATTGATGATGCAACCAAGGAGAGGATCCACATTTACACCTCATATGGCTACCTTGAACTCGCTCCACAAGAGGCTTGGGAAACCATAGAAAGGCTGGTGGAGTTCGACAACACATATGGGACTCCTGAGGCTTCCAACACATCATCATTGTCGAGGCCTGCTCCATCTATGCCCTTATATGAACCCTCCAAGGTGATCGATCTAGATGTGAAGGAGCAATTCCATAGAGATCAACTTCGAAAGCTCCAAAAGCAAGTGAGGTTCCTTTCAGCGAACCAAGATTGCATTGACTGCGGATCGCAATGGCACACCACCATCGAGTGCCCCCATGTTGAACAAGTACATCTAGCAGAGACTCACCAGGAGGCGCGCTACATGAGGGGTCCCAATCACCAATATTGGGGAGACCAAAGGTTCCATCAACCACAAAGGAACCCGGTTAACCCTAGGGACCCCCCGCCTTATAGGGCTCCTGGGCACCCGGAGAGGGACCAACGGAAGGATAATCTACAACTTGTGTTGGATGAAATCCGGCGGAATCAGGCTAAGAATGATCAATCCAACAATGTAATCCATTCTCAACTCAATCACCTTACCACAAAGATTGGGGAGATGGATATTTGGAAAAAGAATGTAGAGACCAAACTAGGTCAATTGGCGGCACAAATCCCTAAAATGTCCGGAACGCTCCCTGGGCAACCCACTACAAATCCTAAGGGGCAATCTGGGACGGGCCATGTCGCAGCCATGCAATTAAGGAGTGGCAATAAAGTACAAAAGCCACGAACGAAATCGGAGAAAGCAGCAGATCCAGTCGACATCGACAGCCCTGTCGATGTCGAGGAAGAGGTCGATATCGACCACCAGGTCGACCCACTGGTCGACGTCGAGGCCACTGCAGAGCCTCTAGAGCCACAATAGAGATCGACATCGACCATTCCAGTCAATATCGACCACATCCCAGACGATGTCGATGTCCAGCAGGCCCCTCCGACCACCGTTTTGGCCCATCCGCCAAAGAAGACGTTGCCATTCCCATCCAAAGCATTGGAGGATCCCACCAAAGGTAAGTTTAGGCGCTTTGTAAAGATTCTTCAAAGTCTTAACGTTACCATTCCTCTTACAGAAGCCCTAAGCTAGATGCCCGCCTATGTGCGATTCCTCAAAGACATCCTTAGAAAAAAGAGATCCATGGCAGAGATCGCAGAGGAATGCTCAAAGATGGACTTCCGTGAAAAGAGGAGTGATCCAGGGAAGTTTGCAATCACCGTGGGGCTTGGCCAACATCGCTACAAGGCCCTATGTGACTAGGGGCAAGCGTAAGTCTTATGCCTCTTTCTATTTGGCAAAAGGTGAACATTGGCGCACTTGAACCTGTGGACATGAAACTCTATATGGCTGACAACTCCTTCATCAGGCCCACAGGTATAGTTGATGACGTTCCAGTAAAGGTAGGTAAGTTCTTTGTGCCTACTGATTTCATTGTATTGGAGATGCCTGAAGATCCTGTAGTGCCTATTATACTTGGTAGGCCTTTCTTAGCTACTGCTGATGCCAATATTAATGTACGTCGAGGGTTACTAACCTTTACTATAGGGAACGAAGTGATTGAATTCTCTTTCAACCCGACCATGAGTGAAACAAAGCACCTGGAGCAACTAGTCCTCTCATCGGCTAAGGAGAAGCTTAGAGAATTTTTGTTGGCGAGGACCGAAACGGCAAGCAGGGTTGACATCGACTAAAAAGATCGAAATCGACTCCCCTTGGTCGAAAATGAGCATGCCAGATTATTGCCAGGAGCTTAAGTATGGGGTCACAGAGGTCGATATCGACCCGCACATGTCGGTATCGACCAACTCACTCGAAATCGACCCTCCTTGGTCGAAATCGACCACCCCTCAGCCTGAAGATTTCTGTTTCGAGCCCAAACAGGTAAGCCCACGTATGACTCCCAACCCTCCTCTATCCCTTATTGAGAAATCAATTAAGCCAATTATTGATAAATCAACTAATGAGAGGGTCAAAGCTCCATGGTTTGCCTATATTGCAAAAGTTAGGTCAAGAAAGAGAAGGAAAGCGCCCAAAGAAGAACCTAACAACAAAGAAGCCTTGGTTGCTGAACTTCGCTATTATCAAAAGGACCTAGATGATCCAGGAGAATGCTCCAACTCGAAGGGTCCCTACATAAAAGGCCCGTGAAGAATTGACGGAGAAGTCGGCCTAGTGACTCAAAACTCTAGAGCATGTACATAAAAGGCTCCAACTCTAGAGAATGCTCTTAGATGGGTTGCTTGTATCCTATATCGATCCGAGCGTAGATATTTCTCTGACCTCGTGAGTGCGGTGAGTTGTCCAGCTAGGTTGGGGTTTGGTTGGAAGTATCTCCTTGATTGCGTGCTTATGCTTGGTAGTTTTATGCAGATCCATGATGATATGATGTGATGAGCCTCGCTGATGTGATGTTTTGCTAGATATATTATGGTACGCAACTATCCTGATGTAGTTATGACTTGATATTAAATATGTGATATGAGTGTTATGTTATATATATACTATGCTAGATGATAGAAATGTTAGAAGCTGAATTATTGGAACCTCATTCTGACTTGGAATCTAGGAAGAGAATTTGGGATTATCCCTTAGAGGTGGATGGTAGGATGATTGGGAAGTTGGGAATGCTTTTGGCTAAACGGTGAACTTGAAAGTTTTAGAATGGTGCTTTATGAAAGATTAATTTGGATTTTTGAGAAAACTAAAACAACCCGAGCATTTCATTATAACGCCCCACGAAGTGGATACAAGCATTTTATAGGGGCACATGTAGATATCTTATAAGACCTAGTGGGACGCTATGATGCTTTTTGAGTTATGATATGGACGAGAAGTCGGAGTAAGGATGTGGTAGAGGCCCATATCACATTCTTGCGACGATCTATTGGGGATATTATGATCACGGAAACGATACTGTGAGATCTCATTGGGGCACTTATGAGGTACTTACGGGATCAATGGCATGATCCTTGGAGTTAACAATTTCAAACTTCATCCCCTGTTTTAAAATGATTTTAGTCTCGGGGATGAGACTTATTTTTAGAGGTGGATGATGTAAAGGCTTGGATTTTTGAATCCTAATTTTTGAAAAAAATCCAATTACAAATGAATTTAAATCGGATTTAAAACTCGTTTAGTGAATTTCGACTGATGTACATATTTGTATCCATTTTATTCGCAAGTTTTGTCTTTATATTCCATTCGATTCCTAAAACAAAGGTTGAAAATAATATAAATTTGTGTAGAATGTCTAACATGCAAGAAACAGAGTATGCACAAGTTTTGGTCTAAATATGTAGTAATTGGAGCGGAATCGGAGTCAAAACGAAGAATCCATGTGAAGCTGAGAAGAGGTCGATATTGACAGCACTGGTCGATATCGACTACAGACATCGACACAGACTCTGAGTGTCAAGATAGACCACACAGACCAACCAAGAAGACATTCGATATCGACTACTTGAAGTCGATATCGACTTCATACCAAAAATCGAGTGTAGAAGAACCCGTCGAGCAGAAACCATACTTTGACACGGGATACACGCGCTTTTTAAGACTCGGATTGGGAATCTTATCACCTAAAGCCCGAATTATCTTTTAATATTAGATAGATTACAGCCTAGAGTTATTTACTTTGTACCTTAAAGATTTATTCAGTACGTTGATTTAGATTTTTACCAAAATAAAAGATCTATCCTAGATAGAGTTTAGAGATTAGATAGAAGATACTATCCTTGGTCAGCAAATGAAATATTATTTAATCGATGAAAATATTGAAAAAGACAGAAGTCGCGGTATTTATTAGCCCTAGGGGGCTGGTTTTTATTCATTCAAGCAAGAAAGACACAATAGCATTAAGCAATAAAGTTAGAGTTTTAGGTTTTGAGCTTTAGGGTTTCGGCGCTTGCGATAGTTGGCGTTGAGATTGTAAAGATTCAAAGTTTTTCATCAATGCAAGTTTATATTTCAAGCATGTCTTCTTTCAACACGAGCGAGTAGTCGCCCTTTTTTCTAGGGTCGGGGTGAGCCCGACGATAGCCATGGTGGTACGGTTTGAATATCGCTCAAGAAGGTATCTTTTATCTCGCTCTACCTTGTGCTTCATCTTTAAATGCAAATTTAAGGAACTCATGTTGTGAAACTTGGGTAGTAATTAGGGTTTCTATTCGAAAGTTTATAAACTCAATTATGACAAAGGTAGAGGCAAATTAGGTTAATTTATTGCAAGATGTCTTTTCCTATTTGCCGATTTAGATGAAAGTCTTCTCCTCTTTGATAAAAGCATGCATGTTTTTTTGGTTTCTTACTTATACTATCATGGTTGTCGTCACGGTAATCCCTGGCTTTGGAAGATTTTTTCTTTATTAGTTTATGTCTCTATTTTCCTGTCGTTCGTTGAGTCATCGAAAAACCCAACACCCCTGATTTATTTCTGTTCATTGCTTCTTGGCCATTCTTATTTCTTCGGCCTTTCTTCGCCGACAAGAATTAACTTCTCTGCAGGAACAACATCGATATGGACCCGCATCATCGATATCGACCACTGTGTCCAGATCGTCGGTCTTTTGTGTCGATCTCGATCTCCCTACAGGAACTAGCTGAAGTCGATTTCGAGTCACCTACTCGATATCGACCACCCTGTATCGACTGGCAGTCTTCTAAGCCAGTCGATTTTTGCACTAACATCGATATCGACCATCCTAGTAGATATCGACTGCCGTTTTTGTCTCTGCAGGTCATCTATTGCAGAAAGCATCGACAGCCATGGTCAACGTCGAGGTCTGTGCTCGAGATGGAGGCTTCTGGTCGAACATTCAGGACGTGCTTCCAACTCTACTAGGATCATGCTGACTCGCTTCCTCGTGGATTGAACTTGATTCCCTACTACTATAGCGGGGAGTCTTGAATTTATTTGAAGAGGCTAAGAGTTGTATTGTTTTATATTTTATTATATATTTCGATTCAATTCTCCCCACGTCAAATTTTGGCGTCGTTGCCGGGGAAGCTATCAATCGCGCCCTAGTAGTTTATTTTCACGTTCCTTTTTAGTTTTGTTTTATAGGTGTATGCGACGTGCTGATCGCCCACTTGAATTCGAAGGAGTAGACGATCTAAAATGCTATCTCCATCTAAGGGCCCGAGCTATCAAAATCGTGGCGAACAACGAGACCCAGACTCAATAGATTAAGCGCCTAAAGAAGCAAGTAGAGGATATCACCGCAAGGGAAGCTGCACTAAGGGAGCATGACGAAAGGGAGGAGCAAGCTAGGAGATGATATGAAGCTCAAATCAATGCCCTCCCGTGGAACGCAAAGCAATACATGCATCCATTGCTCATAGTGCCTGAATCGGCGATTCTTATCCCTATTTCTAACTTTGAAATTAAGCCTAATTTCCTTACTGAGATTAGAAGACACAATATGAAGGAAATCCTAATGAATGCACTATGGCATATATATCAACCTTCTTAGATCTCTGTGATACTATTGCTGATGGACAGAGTCTCGAATATGTCCAACTAAAAGCTTTTTTATTGGTCCCTTACATGTAAAACATTGCAGTGGTTGCAAAGCTTAGCCCCAAGATCGCTCCGCACCTAGAATGAAGTCAAGGGCACGTTTCTCAACAAGTTCTTCCCTTCATCCAAGACGGTGTTGATCCGACAGAAAATCACGGCGTTCAAACAAAATCCTGGTGAGGCTTTGGCGATTGTTTGGGAAAGGTTCAAGGACCTACTACGATCATGCCCGATGCATGGCCAACCACCGTATGTGATTTAGGAGATTATTTACAGTGCTCTTGATGTTGTAACCAAGGAGAGGATCAACACCTACACCTCCTACGGCTACCTTGAACTCGCTTCACAAGAGGCTTGGGACACCATAGAGAGGTTGGTGGAGTTCGACAACATATATGGGACTCCTGAGGCTTCCGACACATCATCATCATCGAGGCCTGCCCAATCTATGCCATTATATGAACCCTCTAAGGTGATTGATCCGGACGTTAAGGAGTAATTCCAAAGAGATCAACTTCGAAAGCTCCAAAATCAAGTGAGGTTCCTTTCAGAAAACAAAGATTGCATCGAATGCGGATCACAGCGGCACACCACCACCGAGTGTCCTCATGCTGAACAAGTACAACTGGCAGAGACTTATGTGGAAGCCAACTACATGAGGGGTCCTGATCGCCAATATTAGGGAGACCAAAGGATCTAACAACCACAAAGGAACCCGGTTAACCCTAGGGACCCCCCACTCTATAGAGCTCCTGGGCACCCGGAGACGAACCAACGGAAGGATAATCTTCATCTTATCCTGGAGGAAATGAGGCAGAATCAATCGGAGAATAAGGGAGCATTACATCATCTTTCTGCAAGATTCGGGGAGATGGATGTATGGAAGAAAAACACAGAGACCCAACTGGTTCAATTGGCAGCACAAATCCCTAGACCATCCGGAACATTCCCTGGGCAACCAACTACAAATCCTAAGGGGCAATCTGGGTCGGGCCATATCGCAGTCATGCAACTAAGGAGTGGCAACAAACTACAAAAGCCACAAACAGAAGTGGATGAGAAAGTTGTAGATCCAGTCGACAACGACAGACAATTTGATGTCGAGCCAAAGGTCGATATCAACCCCTAGGTCGACATCGAGGCCACTGCAGAGCAGTCAGAGCCACAATAGAAGTCGACACCCAGCAGGCCCCTCCGACCACCGTTTTGGCTCCTCCACCAAAGAAGACGTTGACCTTCACATCCAAAGCATTGAAGGACCCCACCCAAGGTAAGTTTAGGAGCTTTGTAAAAATTCTCCAAGGTCTTAACATCACTATTCTCCTTATAGAGGCCCTAAGCGAGATGCCCGCCTATGTCCGATTCCTCAAAGACATCCTTAGCAAGAAGCGGTCCATGATAGAGATCACAGAGGAGTGCTCAAAGATGGACTTCCCTGAGAAGAGGAGCGATCAAGGGAAGTTTGCAATCATCGTGGGGCTTGGCCAACATCGCTACAAGGCCCTATGTGACCTAGGGGCAAGCGTAAGTCTTATGCCTCTTTCAATTTGGCAAATGGTGAACATTGGAGCACTTGAACGTGTGGACATGAAGCTCTATATGGCTGACAACTCATTCGTCAGGCCCACAGGTATAGTTGATGACGTTCCGGTAAAGGTAGGTAAGTTCTTTGTGCCTACTGATTTCATTGTATTGGAAATGCCTGAAGATCCTATTGTACCTATCATCCTTGGTAGGCCTTTCTTAGCTATTGTTGATGCCAATATTAATGTACGTCGAGGATTACTAACCTTTACTATAGGGAACGAAGTGATAGAGTTCTCCTTAAACCCCACAATGAAGGGCGGTCCATGGTAGAGATCACAGAGGGGTGCTCAAAGATTGACTTCCCTGAGAAGAGGAGCGATCCAGGGAAGTTTGCAATCATCGTGGGGCTTGGCCAACATCGCTACAAGGCCCTATGTGACCTAGGGGCAAGCGTAAGTCTTATGCCTCTTTCAATTTGGCAAAGGGTGAACATTGGAGCATTTGAACCTGTGGACATGAAGCTCTATATGGCTGACAACTCATTCGTCAGGCCCACAGGTATAGTTGATGACGTTCCGGTAAAGGTAGGTAAGTTCTTTGTGCCTACTGATTTCATTGTATTGGAAATGCCTGAAGATCCTATTGTACCTATCATCCTTGGTAGGCCTTTCTTAGCTATCGTTGATGCCAATATCAATGTACGTCGAGGATTACTAACCTTTACTATAGGGAACGAAGTGATAGAGTTCTCCTTAAACCCCACAATGAAGGAGGTTAATGGAATGGAGATCAAGTCGGTCTACACTAGCATCATAGATTGCAAAGAACTGACGAAAAGGGCCCTAACTCATGAGGAGGCCCTAGCCCTAGCTGTAGAGGAGCTTACCGACGAGGAAATTGAGGAGTTTCTGGCTACATGCACGAGTGAGGAGGAGATCTTTGACGATGCTTTATCCATAGAGTTCGAAGAAGAAATCGAAATCGAACAGGAGAGGTCGACATCGACCATCCCACTTGATATCGAGTGCCCTCTGTCAACATCGACCCACTCAGTAAGTCAGGTTTGTTCTCCCTCTTTTACAGGTGATATCGATCATCCTACGTTGACTACAGAGTTCGAAATCGACCAGTCTATATCGACTGCATAGGTGGAAATCGACCAGTCGACATCGACAGAAGGGGTCGAAATCGACCAGTTCCCCTCGACAACGGACAGCTCAGAAGCCGGGGTATGTGCTAAACTTTAAGTCGATATCGACTATTCCTACTCAACCTCGACTTCTTTTCTGCATGAATACTATGAAGAGTCCCAATCAAAGTTGGCATAGCTCTATACTTGGTCCACGCCGACTCCTATAGCTGATTTGGTAGCTTTAATCAAGAGAATTGAGACGGGTTACATGGGTGAGATCATGAAGATGGAGGAGGTAGAGCCAATCCTTATCCCACAATGATCTTCTCCAGTGCTGAAGCCTTTACCCGACACACTTAGGTATGAGTTTCTTGGTCCCAATTCTACTTTTCCTATGATTATCAATGCTACACTAACCACGCAGGAAGTAGATAAGCTCATGGAAGTGCTTCGCGCTAATCGAAAGGAAATTGGGTACTCTCTTGAGAACATTAAAGTTATTTCACCCGCTAAATGTATGCATCGAATCCTCCTAGAGGATAATCATAAGACATCTATAGAACACCAGCGGAAGCTCAACCCAAACATGAGAGAGGTGGTGAAGAAGGAGATCATGCGCATGCTGGACTCAGGAATCATCTATGCCATCTCCGATAGCGAATGGGTGAGCCCAGTCCATGTGGTGCCTAAGAAGGGTGGAATGAACATTGAGGAGAATGAGAAGGGAGAGCTTGTGCCTAAGTGAATCACAACTAGTTGGCGAATGTGTATTGACTATAGAAAGCTCAATAACGCCACTAGAAAGGATCACTTTCCCCTTCCATTCATTGACTAGGTATTGGAAAGACTTGCTGAACATGATTACTTTTGTTATCTGGATGGATATTCTGGCTTTTGGCAGGTCCCTATTCATCTTGATGATGAAGAGAAGACCACCTTCGCATGTCCCTATGGGACTTTTGCAAATAGGAGAATGCCATTTGGGTTCTGCAATGCCCCCGCTACCTTTCAAAGATGTATGATGGACATCTTCTCCGACATGATAGAGGACATCGTGGAGAAATGTGTGGATGATTTCTCTGTCTATGGCACTACTTTCGATGTTTGTCTTGCTAACCTTCGCATGGTACTTGCACGATGTGAGGAGACAAACTTGGTTCTCAATTGGGAAAAGTGCCACTTTATGGTAAGGGAAGGGATTGTGCTAGGCCACAAAGTCTCAAAAAGGGGAATTGAGTTGGACAGGGCAAAGATAGAGCTTATTGAGAAGTTGCCACCACCTTCATCTATTAAGGACATAAGAAGCTTCCTTGGTCACGCAGGTTTCTATAGGAGGTTTATTCAAGATTTTTCTAAGATTGCCAAACCTTTAACTAACCTACTAATGAAGGATGTTAAGTTTGTGTTTTCTAGTGATTGTCTTGAAGCTTTCAATAGGTTGAAGGAAGCTCTTATATCCACCCCCATCATTCAATCGCTAGATTGATCGCAACCCTTTGAGATCATGTGCGACACAAGCGATTATGCCGTAGGTGCTGTCCTAGGATAAAGGAGAGACAAGAAGCTTCACACCATCTAATATGCAAGCAAGACTCTTGATTCCATTCAAACTAAGTACACCACGACGGAGAAAGAGTTCTTGGTGGTGGTCTTCGCTTTTGAGAAGTTCCGCTCATACCTAGTGGGCTCTAAGGTAATTGTTCATAATGACCATGCAGCTCTTAGGTACTTGATGGTGAAGAAGGATGCTAAACCTAGGCTCCTACAATGGGTGCTTCTACTACAAGAGTTCGACATTGAGGTTAAGGATAAGAAAGGAACGGAGAACTCCGTAGCCGATCATCTCTCACGGCTACCCAAAGGGCTTCTAGATGAGTTACACGACAACATGCAAATCGATGATTCCCGTCCTTATGAGCACCTGATGAAGCATGAAGCAAAGCGGACAGAAAGTCCACTCGATATCGACCCAACCAGGTCGATATCGACTGCCCCTGAGGTGAGTTTTCTGCCAATTTTGACTAACTTTGACGAGAGGTTTACAATTGTAGAGGTCGAAATCGACCACCAGAAGTCAAAATTGAGTGCCAATCTCGAGCAGCCCATATCGACTGAACATGTCGATGCCGACTAGTCGAAATCGACCACTAGAGGTCGAAATCGACCACCTTCCAGTGACTCCGAAGGTGAAGAAAAGGTAAGCTCCGGTGAGGATTTCTTCTTTACTCCTCCCTCCAGTCCTATTCATGAGTTCATTACTGTAAGAGGGGTGAAGTTAACTTGGTATGTGGATTTTGCTAACTATATTTCAGGAGGCGAGATCCCTTCAGGCTTAACGTCGCAGCAGAAGAAGAAGTTTTTGCACGACGTCAAGCAATACTATTAGGATGAACCCTACTTGTCCAAGCAGGGAAAGGACCATATCTTTCGACGTTGTATCGCGGAGGAAGAGGTAGAGAGCGTGATTCGCCATTGTCATTCTCTCCCTATAGGAGGCCATGCTAAAGAATTTAAGACCGCAACGAAAATTCTTCAATGTGGTTTTTATTGGCCTAACCTTTTCAAATATGTGTGTTCGGTTTTGAATGGGAGGTAGATTCTTTGCTCAAATAAAATATTCAAATTAAACTCTAACTATGCTAACTCCCTGTTCCAAGCAAATAATACAAGAATCCCTCCCGATGTAGTGGTAGGGTAATTCAGGATCGAATCCACGAGGATGTATGTCAGCGCTTCCCTTTTTGTAATCACGATCAAGCTTTCGACCTCAGAAGACACTCGATATCGATGTGTCTGGTCGATATCGACCTCAGTTCTGGTTGATTTCCAGTAGAGTTCTTGTAGAAGACAAAAGGAGCAAAGTCGACGTCGAGTGGAACCTCGATATCGACGTTAGACCTCGATATCGAACTTTACAGTCGATTCTGATGTTTATCACAGAAACTTCAAAGCGTAACCTATTGTCAGAAAAGTGTCCAAAGAACGTAGAATGGTAAAGAATGATGATCAGAAATCAAAACTAAACTTTTATATAATTCAATAAACTTAAAGCTTTCAAAGTCGGGGTTTCATGCCACAACGATAACAATGCAAGTTTGATGCTAAAGTTATGAAATTTAATGCCTTTCCGTCAAATAACTTTCGTTACCAACACTTAGGTGATTAGAGGCTCTCGCATAGTTCCTAAGAGTTACTATCCAATTCATGAGTAATCCAAGTGCACAATATGAGTGGCTTTCGCTTCAATAATGCAAATAATGAATCTCCCTAACTCTCGCAAAGGAATCATGCATAGGATAGAAGACGGAATCGCATAAAAGTCATACCTTTGATGCACTTACCCTACATCGCTATCGTCGGGCTCACCCCGACCCTAGAAGTGGGTTGACTACTCACTTCTAATCATGCAACTCATCATCATCATTATTGAAAGAAAACTACTTTGTATTGAACTATGAAAGAAAGATTACAACCGAACCAAGCCAATTCCATTCTCGCTTCCAACCTCAATCGGCCTTCTCTCTCTCTACAAATTCTCTACGATAAACCACTAAAACTTGCTGTGCTTGGATGTAATTGAATTCCTAAACTCAGCCCTAACGGCCTCTAGATATAGATATCAAACTTTTCTATCCAAAGACTCAAAATTTTATCTTTATTCTCTAAGATAAAACTTAAATAAATTAAAAACTAAAATTTATATGGTAAATCAGCTCATGTGATAGCTCTGACGTTGAAGATAAGAAATCTCGACTTTAGGATAGACGTGCAACCTTCGGATAGAATTCTATCAAAATCTGAGTCGGACTTCTCTGCTGGCAACATCGATATCGATAAGACCTCGATATCGACCTCTCTTTTATCTTATCTCGAGCTCTCCTTTTTCTACTCGGATTAGCACTCGACTTCTATCATTTAGCTCGATCTGGGCACTCGATATCGACCATGGATCATCGATATTGACCTCCGTATGTCGACATGCTCTGTTCTATTCTTGCTCGATTTCTGCCTCACTGCTGCACTCGGTGTCGAGGTTCTCCAATCGATTTCTACCTGTTCAGAAGACTTCGAGTTCTTTTTTCGCTCTTCCGAATCTGTCCATTTTTATCCTGTTTTTTGTTAAATCACATAGAAACTCATGCAGACCCATATATTTGACAATAATGTATAAACTACACTAATCCCATGTTTTCCCACTAATATGCATGCAAAAGAATGATAAAATGGACTTATATGTGCATAGAAAATATGGCAATTTGTGTGCACATCAAACACCCCATACTTAAGCTTGCTTGTCCCCAAGCAATATCTTTATTGGTCATTCAGGGGAAGAAAGTAAACTCTCAACATCATAGATTCATTTTTCATATGTCCGCATAATCAATTGCCATCCTCGATAAGGTACTAATGTCAACCAAATCCATGCCTGTGCATAAAAGAAATTTCATACTCATAAAAGGAGGTTTATATGCAAAAAACAATTTCAGCGACATAGCATTAATAATCAAGAGGACTTTTGCAAGCTTGTGAGAAGTAGATTGGTAAAAGGCTAAAAGTGGGCTAATATTTGGCCATGTGGTGTTAATTCCGGGGAAATAAAACTTTCTTTCCAAAACATTCCACAATCCTTCTTCATAATGTCTCACCTTTCACTCATCGCTCATGCTTTTTCACTTTAATGCTTTTACCTCTCTGACCTTAGCACTGCCTTCTCGCGAGTCGCAAACATGGGTGTCATGAATGGCCCTGAATACTTAGTACTTCGGACTCCTCACCTTGTGTCCCATCTCGCCGAACTAACATCTCAACGAGCAGGGTCGACCTACCTTTATCTCCTGAGATGATCGGATTTTTTCTCGCTCATTAAATTTTCCATAATTCATAATATCTTTCATTCCTGCCAACAACTTCATATATAATATATGCACAACTCCATATAACAACTCCAAAGATAACATCCATTCTCAAACTTGTCCCCAGATAGAGTATAAGGTATAAAAAATGGGCAATATGTATATATGTGGAGCAATAATGATCATGATAAGGCTTGTGACTTTTGCGAATATGCATAGGTAAGGCTAGGATATGAACTTGTATATGTAAGCACTTATATGGAAATTTCATAAAAAGTCTTCCATCATCTTATCATGCACATGTCAAAAGAAACTTCAAATTTTCATCTCCTTTATTTTTTTCTTTTTTTGCACTTCATTGGGACTTCCCTTAACTAGGCAATTTCATGTTATATCTCTAATGAATCTAATTTTGCATCGTAGAGCTCTTTTTTATACTTCCATGTCTCTTTCCTTTATTTTTAATTTTTGATGGGGGTCATTGTTTCTTTTTTTTTTCTTCTTTTTTTCGAATTATATAAAACTTAAAGATAAATATGACTACCTAACTATGTAATATGCATGAACATTAAAAACAAATATGCAATAACTTATAAAATATGCGAAAACATGTAAGTAAGCCTTTCCCCCACTCCATAATTAAAGTTTACAGTGTCCTCACTATATTAGAACTAGGGTTAAGAAAAACATACTAAACCGTCACAAATTTCAGGAGTCGAAGAAGTCAGCAAGCATGGTCGATATCGACCTTAGAACATCGAAATCGATCTCTAGTATCGATATCTGGCTCATACTTCAGGGTGATCCGGCCTCGACCACAAGCTTATCTAAATCGACCATAAGGTCGATGTCGATCTTTAACATCGATTTCGATGTCTCTTCTGTGTGCTTTTCTCTTTCCTACAACTTGTTAAAAATAAAACCAAAACAAAAACATGCAAGACAATAAAGTGTAGTGTCTCAAACCAAAGTAAAAACTGTCTAAAACCAAAACTAAGTCTTTGTTACAAGCTCTAGACTTTTAAGTCGCTAGGCCAACTTCTTCCTTTTGCGCTTCTCAAGGCGGCATTTGTAGAGCCCGTGTGGCTTGGGCCTCAAATATTACTCCTTTCTTGTCACGCAGCTGCATTTCGCCAGGATGGATCTGATTCACCGTGAATAGTCCTAAATTTTTATCTTTGAATCTCGTAGGGAACCAATGGTCCTTGGATTTGGTGACGTAAACTTTGTCTCCTATATCATATTGGCTCGAATCATCATTGGATACCCTACATAAGCACACATGCCAAGGCACACCTCTTCCAAATAATGATAAACCTTTAATTGTAATAGAACAGAAGGAATCCGTACCTTGACTTACCTTCTTATCTGTCTGTGGCTCAGGTCGACATCAATCATTAGTGGTCGATATCGAGCTCTGTTGTAGTCCTGGAGAATCAGTCGATTTGGAGTGTTTCTGCTCGATATGATCAGGTCAATTTCGACCCTCGGAGATCGATATCGAGGTCTCTGTTCCTCCTTTCTCAGTGCTGATGGTGATTGATTTCGGCTTTAGGGCATGGTCGATATCGACCTTCATACCCGATTTCGATGTTCCTTCTCCTCCTCTGTCAACCCCATACTTATGACCTGACACAAAATCTTGAACATTATTAGTCGATATCGACTTACCTGGGTCGATTTCGATGTTCTGTTTGGCTCCTTCGTTCAAGATTTCCACAACCTCCTCCACTTGGGCTTCTATGGCCCTCTTTTCTTGCTCTTCTGGTGTCATACTCCTTACTTTGGCTTCTCCACATGCAATGTAGACACCATTGATGGCTTTTATCTCTATTGGCCCTTGATTTTTCACTGTCTTGTTGAAGGCATACTCTATCACCTCGTCGCTAATTGTGAATGAGAGCAATCATTTCTTCACGCTGATGTTGGCATCGACGGTCGATAGGAATGGCCTACCTAAAATAATGGAACAAGCAGGGTCCTCCGCTATATCAACAACTAAGAAATCAGCAATGACAAAGAATTTACCTACTTGTACTGGTACATCAGTCACTATCCCTGTTGGAATGACTACCGTATTGTTTGCCATGTATAACCTTGCATCCACGAGCTCCAGAGGACCTATCTTTACCTTGTGCCATATGGTTAGTGGCATCATGCTAACTCTAGCGCCCAAGTCAACTAAAGTATTAAATTTGAATCAACCTAAGCCTATAGCGATAGAGAACTTACCTGGGTCCGCCCGCTTTTGTGGTAGCTCCAACCTGTTGCACTCCTTTGCAATCTCAGAAAGCGATCACTTTTTACCCAATATGTCCTTAAAGAACCTTACATAGGATGGTATCTCATGAAGTGCTTCTATGAATGGTATAGAGACGTTAAGTCCTTGAAGCATCTTCACGAACTGCTGAAATTTCTTTTCCGCTGGGTCCTTAATCATCTTTTTAGTTGGAAATGGCAACACCTTCTTCCTTCATGCGGCTGTAGTTAGGTCGACATCAACATCAGTAGGGTCGACATCGACTGGAGGAGTCGATTTCTGTGGTGACTCAGCATCAGGGTCGACATAGACTGGAAGGTCGACATTGACGTCACCTTGGTCGATATCGACAGGGGGTCGATATCGATGTTTGTTCTGGCTCCTTTTCCTCCACTTTTTTCTCAAGCGTTTGCATTTGACGCCCACTCTTTAGATTCATTGCCGTAATGTGTCCAGTTGTTTTGCCCTTTTGATTGGGCACAATTGATCCAGGGAAAGATCCTGACGCTTTGGGTATTGCTTCCGCCAATTGACCCATTTGGGTCTCCATGTTGCGCTTCCAAACGTCGATCTCCCCAAGTCTAGAATTGATGCCCTGCAGATGAGTATGGATGGAGTTGTTGGCTTGTTTGAACTCAGCAAGGTTCCTCCGCATCTCATCAAGAATGATCTGCAGGTCATCCTTCCTTGTTTCCCGCTCAGGGTGCCCTGGTGCTCTATATTGTGGGGGATCCCTTTGTTGATAGAACCTTTGATCGCCCCAGTATGGTTGATTGCCCCCTCCATAGGAGCCTCTCGTCCACT
The DNA here is from genome assembly GCA_963922045.1 of Persicaria maculosa. Taxonomy (NCBI): domain Eukaryota; kingdom Viridiplantae; phylum Streptophyta; class Magnoliopsida; order Caryophyllales; family Polygonaceae; genus Persicaria; species Persicaria maculosa. The sequence goes on along the minus strand of OY998257.1, from coordinate 43,879,839 downwards.
TGGCTTCCTCATGTTGTTCCGCCATGGAGACTTGCTCAGTATGTGGACAAGCACTAGTGTTATGCCATAGTGAACCACATTCCTGACAAGTTTGATTGTTGCTCAGGAACCTGACTTGCTTTTGAAGGCGGCGTGTCTGATCGTTGTGGAATTGTTGCCGCACATCAGGGTTTATCTCCTTTGGAGGCTCATATAGTGGCATAGATGGTGCAGGCCTTGAATCATAGGCCGCAGCAGTCCCATAGGTGTTATCGAAGTTCACGAGCCTCTCAATAGTCTCTCATGCCTCCGTTGGTGTAAGCTCAATATACCGATAGGAGGTACATGAATTGATCCTCTCCTTATTCGGTGCATCAAGGGAATTGTAGAATATCTCCTGGATGACATATGGAAGTTGCCCATGCGTTGGGCACGATCTCAGCAAGTCCTTAAATCGCTCCCACGCATGTGCTAGTGTTTCACCTGGCTTTTGTTTGAAAGCCGTGATCCTTAATTTGTCGCAGCATCGCCATTTTAGAAGGTGGAAAGAACTTATTCAGTAATTGATACGTTTGGGCTACCCAATCATTCGCTTGTGGGCTCAAGATCATTAACCACGCCATATATTTGCCCGATCTTGCAATGCTCTTTGATATCTCCTGATTTTGGAACAAATTAAACAAGTGATTAAAATCTGATTTATTGTGACAAATTACACTTAGAAAATTTCAGCAACTACAAACACAGCAATAGCGACAGAAAGAGAGAAGAGAAGTGACGGAGGGAGGCCGCGACGCCGCGGGAGTGCAGCGGGGAGGCCGCGGGAGATGTTGCGGCTGCTGCAAGGCAAGGGGGCGGACGCCGCACTGTTCACCAAGGCTTCAGCGATGGTGGCTTCTCCTCAGCAGCGTCGGTTTCCTTCTTAGGTTTTGCGACAGTTTCTGCAGCTTTGTAGTTGGTGTTTATGGGTTGTGTTTGGGGTTAGGGTTTCGAAAGACAATTGTTGGATGATTCAAGGGATAAATACCAATCTGAAATTATGAATCATAGTGTTTGGATTGAAGATTGAAGAACCCTTTAACCAAAGGGTTTCCTCAATTCTATATTTCAATCTGACTTTTTCTAAAGACTCGAACGTATGTTAAATAGAAATCGATAAGCCATCCTCACCTTGCAAAGGATCGGCATGGCTGACTAATAATAATAATAATAATTAATTAAAACCCTAGATTTAGTTTGAAAAGTCAAACCTTAGTGGTTAAGGAAGAATCTAACTAGATAGACTTTCCTTTTTACCTTATTTATCTAATATGACATAAATAAAATAAAAATAAGTAAAAATCTGAAAAATGGTGCCAGCCCTATGAGGAGCCATGAAATGGGCCTTCATGGTGGGTCGGGCCTCGTCTTCATGAGCTTGGACTTAGGTCTTAAGCTCAACTCTTGGACTGATGGTCTGGTTTTGGGCAAAGCGACCCAAGGTGGCTTGAATCCTTGCTCCATAGCTCCTTGGCAACGAATGATAAGCGCCTTGTTAGCATTTTGCATCTTCTTGGCCTTTGCACGAGTGATAGGACCATCAAAGGCCACCTTAACGTTATTCTCAATGTCACTAGGAGTCATCACCATTTGCATTGCATCATTCTCCTCCACTTGAACACGATTTGTCCTCAAATCGTCGGCGGAGTCATTCCCATGAACCATCTCCTGCTGGGGCTGATAAAGAAGTGTCCTTTGTTCAACGGAGCCCTTAATGGAAGTAGATGGGGCCTTCGCCAAAGTGGAAGAAGGTGAAGACGATGATGCAGAAGCTGCGGCTGCGGGATCAAGTGCGGCGGCAGCCTGTGGTGCAGCGGCCGCTGCATTGGATGCAGCGAGTTCCTCCTCACGGGCAGCAGCTTGTTTCTGGGCATCCTTTTGAGTGTCCTGGTGTTATTGCTTGCGTACCTGTTCTTTCAAAACAGCTTGAGGAGACAAGGGTAGGAGAGTAACTCTCCTCCAATCAAAAGTGAAAGAATAGGTATTCGCACGACCATCATGCAACACAGAACGATCATAAAGCGAAGGAAGACCAAGTAAGATATGACTACAATCCATCCTAGCGACATCACATAAAATTTGATCATGATAGGAACCAATAGACAAAGAAACTAAGCATTGTTTAGTAACCATAATATCAGAACCACCATCAGTAATACCAGTAAGACCATAATGAGTAGCCCTAGGAGTAGTAGTCAAATGAAGATAATCCACTACCTTTTCATTGATGAGGTTGCAGCAACGTCCTCCATCGATGATGACATTCAAGGTAGATTCGCGCGCCACACACTTTGTGTGGAAGATGTTCTCCCTTTGATCAGCCATGGGAGCCTCCTGAATGTGTAGAACTCGGTGGTTGATAAGGCAAAGAGCCTCCTGAAAGCTTGTAGGATCAATCTCCACATTAGCCGAGTCCTCCTCCACTTCACCTGAAGTTATGGGGTCTACCTGAATCTCATCCTCAGAGTAGTGGTCTCCTAAATCATTGAGGAGGACCTTCTTTTTTTGAGGACAGTCATGAGACACATGGCCAGAACCCCCACAAGTGAAGCAGCGGAGCTCCTTTGTGCGCTCTTTAGGAGGTGGTGCAGCAACTCTTCTAGATTGGACCTCAAAACCCTGTGTAGGTGAGTCGGAAACTCCCGTTTGCTGCATAGGCGGGTTAGAAGAAATTCTGTGCTGACTAGAAGAAGGGAAGGGAACAAACCTGCGACCTTGGGAGGCTTGATCGATCCTGGTCCTCTGCTGTTGATGCTGCTGCTGCTCATACAGAAGTTGTGCCTTATGAGATAAAGTGTTAATATCCCTAATAGAATGAATAGCCAAAGGATTTTTAATAGAGATATTAAGCTCAGCAAGAAATTGAGTACATAAAGCACGTTTAGTAAGATAAACATTAGCTTGATGAGCGAGTCGTTCAAGCTCATCTCTGTATTCCATGGGTGAGCGAGCTCCTTGGCGGCAAGAAGCTAGATGCATCCTCATGGTTTTTGTCTATTCCTCAGGCACGTGGTGTTTCTTCAACAGGTAGCGAAGTTGGGGCCAAGTTTCAACAGGGTGCTTACCATGACGACGGCGGATCTCACGAGTGTGGAACCACCAAGTGCGAGCCATACCTGTCAAATGTAATATAACAACTTCCAACTTCTCTGTTTCCTCATAGCGCAGATGTTCCAAAACATAGTTAGTATAATCTTCCCAAACAAGATAAACTTCAGGATTATTAGTACCATCAAAAGTTTCCAATTTTATCTTAATATCACGCCTTTGGATAGCCTGTGCATTATCAAATCTAGGACGACCAAAATTAGGGTTAGTGATGTACACATTTGCACCTTCTTTTATTGCATCTTTTGACTTCATATTTCATTCGATTTCCAAAGAAAAGGGTTCAAAAGAATATAAACTTGTGTAAGAATGAGCTAAAATGCAAGAAATAGGGTCTGCACAAGTTTTGAGCTAACCATGCAGGAATTCGAGCGAAAACGGAGTCAAAACGGAGAAGCCAAGTGAAGCTGAGCAGAGGTAGATATCGACCCTAGACCCAGATATCGACCTCTGGTGTAGATATCGACCTTCAACATAGATATCGACCTCAACATAGACATCAAGTGAAGCTGAGAAGAGGTAGATATCGACCTTAGACCCAGATATCGACCCCCAGTGTCGATATCGACCCCATATCGACCTCAACATAGAAATCGACCAGAGCTGAACAAGTTGAGCAGGAACAGAGACCTCGATATCGACCTCTGGTGTCGATATCGACTCCTTATCTCGACAGAAGATAGACTCGATTTCGAATGCGGATTGGAACTATATCTTCAAGGAGGCACGGAATTATCTCATACTTCCAAGATAGATGACAGTTGAAGACTTAGTTATCTTTTACCTTTAAGTTATTTAAGTTTTATCAAAATAAAAGACATATCCTAATTGTTCGGATAGAGTTCATAGTTTAGATAGGAGTTACAATCCTTGGATAGCGAGGATTAGTAGCCTATAAATAAAGCCCTAGGGGCTGATTTGTTAGATCATCCAATAATCCAATCAACAATCCATTAATCCAAGAGACAAACAATAGAGTTAGAGTTAGAGAGAAGTTTTAGGGTTTGACGTTTGCGAAAGTTGACGTTGAGTTGTAAAGCTTCGGAGTTTATTTTAATGCAAGTTTCTTCTCTTCAATCAACAATGAATCCCATGATGAGAAGCGAGTAGTTCCCAAAAGCTCTTAGGGTCGGGGTGAGCCCGACATTAGCCATGCGCGTTTGAGGTAAGTATTTGATGTTGATATCGTTGTGTCTATCTCTCCTCCTACGATTCTATGTTTAGTCCTAATCGAAAGAAAAGGGATTCATGCTAACAACTTGAGTTATAAACATAAAATTGGTAGAGATAATTAGGTTTATTTGCAAGAGTAATCCTAAGAGTTGGTGTACGGCGAAAGCTCGTCCCTCGGGTGAAATAGCGCAATTGTCCGTCTTATTTATCTCATCGCATGCATTGGTTAACGTTGTGGTAAACCCTAATCCTAGGAGTTACTTTTAAATAAGTTTATATTCAGTCAAAACCCACTGTTTTATTTCTGTTCATTGCTTCTCTCTCCATTCTTAAATCTTCGGCCTTTCATTGCCGACGAAGAACTAACACACTGCAGGTAGACATCGATATCGACCCCAGACGTCGATATCGACCACTGAGTTCATCGACAGTTTTCTGAGTCGACGATGAACATCGCTGCGGAGTTTGCTGAGCATCGATATCGACCCCTTGTGTCGAAATCGACCCTTCTGTATCGACTGGCAGTCTTCTGAGCCAGTCGATTTCGTGGACTGACATCGATATCGACCCCCGTCAGTCGATATCGACCACTTGTTTTTGTCTCTGTAGATCTTCTGTTGCAGAGAACATCGACAGCCGAGGTCGACATCGAGGCCCAAGGTCGAAATCGAGGCTTCTGGTCGACACAGACGTGAGATTTCCAAAGCTACTAGGATCCCGCTGACACGCCTCCTCGTGGATCGATCCTGACTACCCTTCCACTACAACGGGAGGAAGTCTTGTAATTATTTGCTTAGGCCAGGAGTCGGATTACATTTATTTACATCTTTATATTTGTAATTACTTGACATATCAAGCCTCCTGCAACAACAAATTGGCGTCGTTGCCGGGGTGGCAATCAATCGCGCCCTAGTAGTCTATCTCACGTCTCTTTCTAGTTTGGTTTTGTAGGTGTATGCGACGTGCTGATCGCCCACCTGAATTCGAAGGAGTAGACAACCCTGATTGTTATTTCCATCTAAGGGCCCAAGCTCAAAGAATCATGGCGGACAACGTAAACCAGGCTGAACTTATTGAGCAACTAAGGAAGCAGGTTGATGACCTAACGACTAGAGAGGCGGCACTTAAGGAGCGTGCAGATAGGGAGGAGGAAGGTCGGAGGCAAATAGAAGCCCAAATCAATGCCCTCCCTAGGAATGCCAAGCAATATATGCACCCCGCTCTCACAGTGCCTGAATCGGCAATTCTTATCCCTGCCTCTAATTTTGAAATAAAACCTAACTTCCTTACTGAGATTAGAAGGCACCAATATGAAGGAAAACCTAATGAATGCCCTATGACACATATTTCAACCTTCTTAGACCTTTGTGATACTATTGCTGATGGACGAAGTCTTGAGTATGTCCAACTAAAAGCCTTTCGACGGTCTCTTACAGGGAAAGCATTGCAGTGGTTGGAAAGCTTAGCCCCAAGATCGCTCCGCACCTGGAATGAAGTCAAGGACGCGTTCCTCAACAAGTTCTTCCCTCCTTCTAAGACGGCGTTGATCCGACAGAAAATCACGGCTTTCAAACAAAAGCCTGGTGAGGCTCTGGCGACTGTTTGGGAAAGGTTTAAGGACCTCCTACGATCATGCCCGACGCATGGCCAACCACCGTATGTAATTCAGGAGATCATATACAATGCTCTTGACGCTGCAACTAAGGAGAGGATCAACACCTACACCTCTTATGGCTACCTTGAACTCGCTCCACAAGAGGCTTGGGAGACCATAGAGAGGTTGGTGGAGTTCGAAAACACATATGGGACTCCTGAGGCTTCCGAGGCACCATCATCGTCGAGGCCTGCCCCATCTATGCCCTTATATGAACCCTCAAATGTAATCGATCCGGATGTAAAGGAGAAATTTCATAGGGATCGACTTCGAAAGCTCCAAAAGCAAGTGAGGTTCCTTTCAGCGAACCAAGATTGCATTGAATGCGGATCGCAGCGGCACACCACCATCGAGTGCCCCCATGCTGAACAAGTACACCTAGCGGAGACTCACCAAGAGGCGTGCTACATGAGGGGTTCCAATCACCAATATTGGGGAGACCAAAGGTTCCATCAACCACAAAGGAAACCGGTTAACCCTAGGGATCCTCCGCCTTATAGAGCTCCTGGGCACCCGGAGAGAGACCAAAAGAAAGATGATCTTCAACTAGTACTGGATGAAATCAGGCGGAATCAGGCTAAGAATGATCAATCCAACAGTGCCATCCATTCTCAACTCAATCACCTTACCACAAGGATTGGGGAGATGGATATATGGAAAAAGAACGTAGAGACCCAACTGGGTCAATTGGCGGCACAAATCCCTAGACCGTCCGGAACACTCCCTGGGCAACCCACTACAAATCCTAAGGGACAATCCGAGACGGGCCATGTCACAGCCATGCAAATGAGGAGTGGCACCAAAGTACATAAGCCACGAACGGAATCGGAGAAAGCAGCAGATCCAGTCGACATCGACAGACCAGTCGATGTCAAGGATAAGGTCGATATCGACCCCCAGGTCGACCCACAGGTCGATATCGAGGCCACTGTAGAGCCATCAGAGCCACAACAGAGGTCGAAATCGACCATTCCAGTCGATATCGACCAAAGCCCAGTCGACATCGATGTCCAGCATGCCCCTCCGACCACCGTTTTGGCCCCTACTCCAAAGAAGACATTGTCATTCCCTTCCAAAGCATTGGAGGATCCAACCAAAGGTAAGTTTAGGCGCTTTGTAAAAATTCTCCAAGGACTTAATGTTATTATCCCTCTTACAGAAGCCCTAAGCGAGATGCCCGCCTATGTGCGATTCCTCAAAGACATCCTTAGCAAGAAGAGATCCATGGCAGAGATCGCAAAGGAATCCTCAAAGATGGACTTCCTTGAGAAGAAGAGTGATCCAGAGAAGTTTGCAATCACCGTGGGACTTGGCCAACATCGCTACAAAGCCCTATGTGACCTAGGGGCAAGTGTAAGTCTCATGCCTCTCTCTATTTGGCAAAAGGTGAACATTGGTGCACTTGAACTTGTGGACATGAAACTTTATATGGCTGACAACTCATTCGTCAGGCCCACAGGTATAGTTGATGACGTTCCGGTAAAGGTAGGTAAGTTCTTTGTGCCTACTGATTTCATTGTATTGGAGATGCCTGAAGATCCTGTAGTGCCTATTATACTTGGTAGGCCTTTCTTAGCTACTGCTGATGCCAATATCAATGTACGTCGAGGGTTACTAACCTTTACTATAGGGAACGAAGTGATAGAATTCTCTTTCAACCCAACCATGAGTGAAACAAAGCACCTGGAACAAGTAGTCCTCTCGCCGGCTAAGGAGAAGCTTAGAAAATTTTTGTTGGCGAGGACGGAAACAGCAAGCAGGGTCGACCTCGACTGGAACCAGTCGATATCGACTAAATACATCGAAACCGACCCCCCTTGGTCGAAATCGAGTATGCCACATCGATGCCAGGAGCTTAAGTATGGGGTCATAGAGGTCGATATCGACCCTCCCATATCGATATCGACCACCCCTCAGCCCGAAGATTTCTGTTTCGGGCCCAAACAGGTAAGCCCAGGTATGACTCCTAACCCTCCTCCGTCCATTATTGATAAAACAATTAAGCCGATTATTGATAATTCTACTAAAGAGAGGGTCAAAGCTCCATGGTTTGCCTATATTGCTAAAGTTAGGTCAAGAAAGAGAAGAAAAGCGCCCAAAGAAGAACCTAACATCAAAGAAGCCTTGGTCGCCGAACTTAGATGCTATCAAAAGGACCTAGATGATCCAAGAGAACGCTTAAGCTCAAAGGGTCCCTACATAAAAGGCTCGTGAAGAATTGACGGAGAAGTCGGCCTAGCGACTCAAAAATCTAGAGCATGTACATAAAACTTTTAAATTTTTCATAGATGTTTTTTTTAGGATTTAAGTTTTGGTTGTTTGAAACTTTTAAGACTGAGATAATTTGTGCTTTATCTATATCCCTAACAAAGATTTCAGGTTATCAAGCAAAAGGAACGACGAAGAAGAAAAGAAGCTTCTGCAGAGGCAGTCGAAATCGACCCCCCAGGGTCAAGCCACCTCCTGGAGTCGACATCGAGGACTCAGGAGCGAAAAAGAGAGGTCGATATCGACCCTAATACTCGATATCGACCCCAATCAGGCAGCCCTTGTCTTCATTTTCTTCCTCGAATTCGACAGATGTAGTCGACATCGACCTCTGACCTAGATATCGACTTCTGGCATCGACCCAACTTGAAATCGACCTGAATACGTAGGTTGCGCTGTGAGTTTCTCTCTACCCTTGTTCTTCTTTTTAATACAGTGAGGACACTGTATATTTTAAGTATGGGGTGGGGGAAAGACATGTCTTATGGTCATAACTTGGTTTCTTCTTCGCATTGCATTCATGTTTAAATTTTTATTCTTAAGTCTTACTTTTATTCTTAAGTCTTACTTTTATAAAATAAAAAAATATATAGAAAAATGTCATAAATACAAAAAAATGCATGTTTATTTAAAGTTTATTTTTTAATCCCTACTTAGATGTCCTATGATGAAAACTCAATAGCTGACTTGATCATGTAAATCCTATGGCATATTTGGATGGTTCAGCCTAAGTCTTTAAAAATTTTATGTAGGTTGTGAACTTGTGATGAAATTGAGCACATATGATCCTAGGCTAAAAAGCAAATCAAACAAAATTTGTCCTTGTGAGAATTTTGACCTATAGGGAGAACATCAAAAATCCCTCCGCTTTCTTGAGTGAATTTACTCTTCCAATTCATACACAGCATCTCTTTCTTTTAGCAATGCATCTCTAAATGTTGTGATAGTTATTCAAAACCAATGCATATATATGATTATGTTTACGAGAATTAAATGATGGAGGCATCTTTTAAGCCATTTTTATCCTCTCTTTACCTACCCTGCATTATCCCTGCTTGAAGCCAGAACATTAGCCTGAGCCTGAATTGCAAACTCCACAAAATTATCCCTAGCCGAATTGAGCCTGGCCCCCATTTGGGAATTGAGACTTAGATTGGTTGGACTAATGCCTTGTGGAAAGAAAAGAGCATAATGTCTAGTTTTGAGCAAGGAAATTATGGGATGGCGCATATTTACATTTTGTCATATTTTGTAAAAGGGTTTATGGCTCGATCTATAAATGCACATATTTACTCATTACTTTCGAAAAAAAAAATCCGAAAAAAAAAAGAAATAAAGATATCTATATATAGTGCATGAGCCAAAATCCTTAAGTCTTTTATTCATACAAATGTTATATTTTTTAGAGGTATACTAGAACTTGGAAGAAGGGTTGAAGGAATGCATCTTTAGAGCATATTATGAAAAGTTATGGTTTGGGTATTGCAAGTGTTGAGATTTAGGAGTCTTGATTCCCGAATTATAAAAGCACCACATAGCCAAATAATTCCATACCCTTTATTTCATACCAAGCCCCATTACAACCCCGCCGAATGGAGTCTTATTTGAAGTCTTCCATTGAGCGAAAGTCCTCCTGATGGTTCTTATTGCATTTTCATAATTGGTTGCGAAGTGGATTTTTATAAATTGCAATGTTTATGAGATTGTATATGGAATTGAGTTGAGAGTTGATCTTCATAGCCTAAACACATGAGAGTTGAGTGCAAACACATTATCCCTGTGAGGTTGGATCAAAATTGCATATGCCTATGGATCGGCAAAATATGTGCTATGTCGTTAAATTCACTTGCTTTGCTTTGCTACCGCTTATGATGTTGCTTTTGACAAGGGCAAAGACTTGAAGGATGTGTTGTAGGTGTTGGTTATTGCTTGGTTATTGCTTGAGGACAAGCAAGTCTAAGTATGGGGTGTTTTGATGTACACATTTGCACCTTCTTTTATTGCATCTTTTAACTTCATATTTCATTCGATTTCCAAAGAAAAGGGTTCAAAAGAATATAAACTTGTGTAAGAATGAGCTAAAATGCAAGAAATAGGGTCTGCACAAGTTTTGAGCTAACCATGCAGGAATTCGAGCGAAAACGGAGTCAAAACGGAGAAGCCAAGTGAAGCTGAGGAGAGGTAGATATCGACCCTAGACCCAGATATCGACCTCTGGTGTAGATATCGACCTTCAACATAGATATCGACCTCAATATAGACATCAAGTGAAGCTGAGAAGAGGTAGATATCGACCTTAGACCTAAATATCGACCCACAGTGTCGATATTGACCCCATATCGACCTCAACATAGAAATCGACCAGAGCTGAACAAGTCGAGCAGGAACAGGGACCTCGATATCGACCTCTGGTGTCGATATCGACCCCTTATCTCGACAGAAGATAGACTCGATTTCGAATGCAGATTGAAACTATATCTTCAAGGAGGCACGGAATTATCTCATACTTCCAAGATAGATGACAGTTGAAGACTTAGTTATCTTTTACCTTTAAGTTATTTAAGTTTTATCAAAATAAAAGACCTATCCTAATTGTTCGGATAGAGTTCATAGTTTAGATAGGAGTTACAATCCTTGGATAGCTAGGATTAGTAGCCTATAAATAAAGCCCTAGGGGCTGATTTGTTAGATCATCCAATAATCCAATCAACAATCCATTAATCTAAGAGACAAACAATAGAGTTAGAGTTAGAGAGAAGTTTTAGGGTTGGACGTTTGTGAAAGTTGACGTTGAGTTGTAAAGCTTCGGAGTTTATTTTAATGCAAGTTTCTTCTCTTCAATCAACAATGAATCCCATGATGAGAAGCGAGTACTTCCCCAAAGCTCTTAGGGTCGGGGTGAGCCCGACATTAGCCATGCGCGCTTGAGGTAAGTATTTGATGTTGATATCGTTGTGTCTATCTCTCCTCCTACGATTCTATGTTTAGTCCTAATCGAAAGAAAAGGGATTCATGCTAACAACTTGAGTTATAAACATAAAATTGGTAGAGACAATTAGGTTTATTTGCAAGAGTAATCCTAAGAGTTGGTGTACGGCGAAAGCTCGTCCCTCGGGTGAAATAGCGCAATTGTCCGTCTTATTTATCTCATCGCATGCATTGGTTAACGTTGTGGTAAACCCTAATCCTAGGAGTTACTTTTAAATCAGTTTATATTCAGTCAAAACCCATTGTTTTATTTTTGTTCATTGCTTCTCTCTCCATTCTTAAATCTTCGGCCTTTCTTTGCCGACGAAGAACTAACACAATGCAGGGAGACATCGATATCGACCCCAGACGTCGATATCGACCACTGAGTTCGTCGACAGTTTTCTGAGTCGACGACGAACATCGCTGCGGAGTTTGCTGAGCATCGATATCGACCCCTTGTGTCGAAATTGACCCTTCTGTATCGACTGGCAGTCTTCTGAGCCAGTCGATTTCGTGGGCTGACATCGATATCGACCCCCGTCAGTCGATATCGACCACTTGTTTTTGTCTCTACAGGTCTTCTGTTGCAGAGAACATCGATAGCCGATGTCGACATCGAGGCCCAAGGTCAAAATCGAGGCTTCTGGTCGACACAGACATGAGATTTCCAAAGCTACTAGGATCCCGCTGACACGCCTCCTCGTGGATCGATCCTAACTACTCTTCCACTACAACGGGAGGAAGTCTTCTAATTATTTGCTTAGGCCAGGAGTCGGATTACATTTATTTACATCTTTATATTTGTAATTACTTGACATATCAAGCCTCCTGCAACAACAGTTAGGTAAATCATCAAAGTTAGGATCTACCTCTTGGTAAGCGTCCTTCAAGTGGGGCATGTCGTTCAGATCAGCATTGCTACGACTAACGTCCCAGTTGGCTCTGACGAACAGAGGATTGGCGTGAGCCTGGTGAGGTGGTTGGTACTGCTGATGCTGCCCATGTTGCTGATGCCGAGGGGGGGTATGGTCTCGGCGTACATCATTACCGTTAAAGCCAGATAACGGATCATTGTCATTCTCTCCTGCAAAAGGGTTAGGCGTAGTAGATCGCAATTTAAAGTGTAATTGACCAGACGGGGGTCGATTACCTGATGATGGGGTATTACTTGAGGGAGGTGTATGACCTGTAGGAGGCGGATTACCACCTGAGGGAGGTGTAGATCCAGAAGCCTCACTCTGTTTTCTTTCCTCAAGTCTCCGATCAATGGCTTGGTTGATCTGGGACGAAAAGTCAGCACAATCCTGGGCCCTTTCAATGGCCAAGCGATTGGTTAATTGGGCAATTTCAGTCGCAATGATGGACTGTACTTCTGCCGCAGTAAGTGGTGCAGGAGGGGTAGGGAAAGAGTTTGGGTTGTTTCCGTTTGACATGTTCCTACAATATCAGAAGAGCAACAAGTAAACGGATCAAAGACTAGACACCAAGTAATGCAAGCCCTTTTGATCCTAAGAGTGATTCAGTTTTAGAAATCAAAGAGGCGAGAAAACAAGGCACTCAATTCAAGTAATATTCCCTGGACACAGAATTTGGCAATATTGAAGATAGCAAGTAGAGATTAAATTGCAAAAGAAATCAGCCACAAGTCAGATAGCAAGGATCGCAAGTATGAACAAGCGGCTAAGTGAAGAAAATAATAGCTACAATGTGATGCTCGAAAATATAATAATATGTAGCAATAGACACGATGCAATCACAAGGGTAAGCAAGTGCACACACTCCGTCTACTATTATCTGACGGTTGCAACACGGTTTAGAAAAAGAGGGGTGTGACCAAGGCTCCTGTGTCGGCACAACACAAAATCACACAAAGGGGGTTCTTTTGTGAAGCTTAAAACCAATCAGATCATCGAACAAGTAGCTAACTAAAAGAAAGAACAAGATGCAATGAGTTACTAACTCAAACAAAGGTAAGATGAATGCTTGTTTTTTTTTTTGAAGCTCTTGGCTTTTTCTGTTTTTCTTACTAGAACGCTGTTGTAAAGGTGCTATAATGCGATAAAAACAGCAAAAAATAAAAAAAAATCTAAGCTACGATGATCCAGAAGTAAGCAAAAATAAAGAAAATAAGGGAAATAGGCTAGAAATCTGGAAAATTAGGGTTCTTTAGTGGTGCAAGTTCATATAATGCTTTAATCCAAGAATCACATTCATAGGCATGATATGTAGCAAAAAAGAATAAAAATCAAAACTTGCAATCAAGAACTCAATATTTTCAAATTAAAGATCAAAACAAGAAAATAAACCTAAATAAAGTGCCAAATTTGAAGGGTGAGAAATAAAGATCTAAAATTTATGCAGCGGGAATGGTGAAAAAGATGGCACGAAAATAAATCACTCAAAAAGGAATCAAGAGAGTAAAGAACTTGCATAAACCTCAGAATCTGATACCACTTGATACGTTTGGGCTACCCGATCCTTCGCCTGTGGGCTCAAGATCATGAACCACGCCGTATATTTGCCCGATCTTGCAATGCTCTTTGATATCTCCCGATTTTGGAACAAATTAAACAAGTGATTAAAATCTGACTTATTGCGACAGATTACACTTAGAAAATTTCACCAACTACAAACACAGCAATAGCGACAGAAAGAGAGAAGAGAAGTGATGGAGGGAGGCCGCGACGCCGCGGGAGTGCAGCGGGGAGGCCGCGGGAGATGCTGCGGCTGCTGCAAGGCAAGGGGGCGGCCGCCGCACTGTTCACCAAGGCTTCAGCGACGGTGGCTTCTCCTATGCAGCGACGGTTTCCTCCTTAGGTTTTAGCGATAGTTTCTGCAGCTTTGTAGTTGGTGTTTATGGGTTGTGTTTGGGGTTAGGGTTCCGAAAGACAATTGTTTGGATGATTCAAATGATGAATACCAATCTAAAATTATGAATCAAAGTGTTTGGATTGAAGATTGAAGAACCCTTTAGCCAAAGGGTTTCCTCAATTCTATATTTCAATCTAGCTTTTTCTAAAGACTCGAACGTACGTTAAATAGAAATCGATAAGCCATCCTCACCTTGCAAAGGATCAGCATGGCTGACTAATAATAATAATTAATTAATTAAAACCCTAGATTTAGTTTGAAAAGTCAAACATTAGTGGTTAAGGAAGAATCTAAATAGATAGACTTTTCTTTTTACCTTATTTATCTAATATGACATAAATAAAATAAAAATAAGTAAAAATCTGAAAAATGGCACCAGCCCTATGAGAAGCTATGAAATGGACCTTAATGGGCCTTCATGGTGGGTCGGGCCTCATCTTCATGAGCTTGGACTGAGGTCTTAAGCTCAACTCTTGGACTGATGGTCTGGTTTTGGGCAAAGCGACCCAAGGTGGCTTGAATCCTTGCTCCATAGCTCCTTGGCAACGAATGATAAGCGCCTTGTTAGCATTTTGCATCTTCTTGGCCTTTGCACGAGTGATAGGACCATCAAAGGCCACCTTAACGTTGTCCTCAATATCACCAGGAGTCATCACCATTTGCATTGCATCAGGAATGCATCCTTCACCTCCGCCCATGTCCTCAGCGAGCGTGGAGCCAAAATCTCAAGCCATTGTAATGCCTTCCCTACCAAAGACCATCTAAAAGATTTTAGTCTCACATACTCTAAATTTACTCCATTAGTAATTGTTTCACATAAATCCATAAAAGTAGAGATGTGTTGCAGTGGGTATTCATTAGGTCTTCCTTCAAAAGTGTTTCTTTTAATTTCAGAAAGGAAGTTAATTTTAATCTCATAATTGGAAGGAGGAATAAGTATAGCGGATTCAGGAACGTGAAGTGGTGGGTGCATGTATTGCATTGCCATCTGTGGATACTGATTGAGCCGCTCTTGGGCTTTTCTATGTGCATCCTCCTCTCTGTCAGCACGGGCTCACTCTGCAGCAGCGGTAGCCCTTTCAGCAGCGATTGTAGCATTATGATCCTCAATCTCCTTCCTTAATCGCTCTATGGTCTCAGCCTGCGTCTCGGTGCCAGCCATGATTCGAACTGCTTTGTTGCGAAGATGGAAGAAACGTTAGGGCTCGTTGATGGTTTCCATGATAGGTCCGCGATCAAAACGTCGCATAAACCTGCAAAATAAGCTCTAAAAGATCGTGAGAAAACTTTGGTGGCGATTGATTTCCTCCCCGGCAACGGCGCTAATTTGTTCGGTTTCGAACGTGAGGTAGATTCTTTGCTCAAATAAAATATTCAAATTAAACTCTAACTATGCTAACTCCCTATTCCAAGCAAATAATACAAGAATCCCTCCCGATGTAGTGGTAGGGTAATTCAGGATCGAATCCACGAGGAGGTATGTCAACGCTTCCCTTTTTGTAATCACGATCAAGCTTTCGACCTCAGAAGACACTCGATATCGATGTGTTTGGTCGATATTGACCTCATTTCTGGTCGATTTCTAGTAGAGTTCTTGCAGAAGACAAAAGCAGCAAAGTCGACATCGAGTGGAACCTCGATATCGACATTAGACCTCGATATCGCCCTTTACAGTCGATTCCGATGTTTGTCACAAAAATTTCAAAGCGTAACCTATTTTCGGAAAAGTGTCCGAAGAACGTAGACTGGTAAAGAAGGATGATCAGAAATCAAAATTAAACTTTTATATAATTCAATAAACTTAAAGCTTCCAAAGTCGGGGTTTCATGCCACCACGATAACAATGCAAGTTTGATGCTAAAGTTATGAAATTTAATGCTTTTCCGTCAAATAACTTTTGTTACCAACACTTAAGTGATTAGAGGCACTCGCATAGTTCCTAAGAGTTACTATCCAATTCATGAGTAATCCAAGTTCACAATATGAGTGGTTTTCGCTTCAATAATGCAAATAATGAATCTCCCCAACTTTCACAAAGGAATCATGCATAGGATAGAAGACGGAATCGCATAAAAGTCATACCTTTGATGCACTTACCCTACATCGCTATCATCGGGCTCACCCCGACCCTAGAAGTGGGTTGACTACTCGCTTCTCATCATGCAACTCATCATCATCATCATTATTGAAAGAAAACTACTTTGTATTGAACTATGAAAGAAAGATTACAACCGGACCAAGCCGATTCCCCTCTCGCTTCCAACCTCAATCGGCCTTCTCTCTCTCTCTACAAATTCTCTACGATAAACCACTAAAACTCGTTGTGCTTGGATGTAATTGAATTCCTAAACTCAGCCCTAACGGCCTCTAGATATAGATATCAAACTTTTCTATCCAAAGACTGGAAACATTATCTTTATTCTCTAAGATAAAACTTAAATAAAGTAAAAACTAAAAGTTCTATGGTAAATCAGCTCATGTGATAGCTCTGACATTGAAGATAAGAAATCTCGACTTTAGGATAGACGTGCAAGCTTCGGATAGAATTCTATCAAAATCTGAGTCGGACTTCTCTGATGGCAACATCGATATCGACCATAAAACCTTGATATCGACCTCTCTTTTATCTTATCTCGAGCTCTCCTTCTTCTACTCAGATTAGTACTCGACTTCTATCATTTAGTTCGATCTTGGCACTCGATATCGACCATGGATCATCGATATCGACCTCCGTATGTCCACATGCTCTGTTCTCTTCTTGCTCGATTTCTGCCTCATTGCTGCACTGGATGTCGAGGCTCTCCAGTCGATTTCGACCTCTTCAGAAGACTTTGAGTTCTTTCTCCGCTCTTCCAAATTTGTCCATTTTTATCCTGTTTTCTGCGAAATCACATAGAAACTCGTGCAGACCCATATATTTGACAATAATGCATAAACTACACTAATCCCATGTTTTCCCACTAATATGCATGAAAAAGAATAATAAAATGGACTTATATGTGCATAGAAAATATGGCAATTTGCGTGCACATCAATGTGCAACACTATGTAACCTCTTGTGATGAGTATCAACGTGTAGGAAATATCACATGCAGGAATGAGACACCGCTCACAAGAATTCTGGAGGTAGAGCTCTTTGATGTATGGGGTATTGACTTCATGGGACCATTCCCAGCCTCAGGCCCCTACAAATACATTCCAGTAGCGGTGGACTATGTCTCAAAATGTGTTGAGGCCGTGGCAACTAGGACGAACGATGCAAAGGTAGTCTCTAAGTTTATGAAAACTAACATCTTTCCTCGCTTTGGTGTTCCTAGAGTTCTTATTTCAGATGGTGGCTCGCATTTCATTGAGAGAGGCTTTGAAGCACTTTTAGCCAAGTATGGTGTGTCCCATAGGGTGGCAACGCCCTATCATCCTCAAACCAGCGGTCAAGTAGAAGTCTCCAATCACCAAATCAAAGCCATCTTAGAGAAGACGGTCTCTCGCTCGAGGAAGGATTGGTCTTCCAAGCTAGATGATGCGCTCTGGGCCTACCGAACGGCCTATAAGACACCACTTCGCACAACTCCCTATAACTTGGTATATGGTAAGTCATGTCATTTGCCCGTCGAACTTGAGCATAATGCGATATGGGCTCTCAAGGAGCTTAACATGGATTGCGATGAAGCCGGGAAAAGAAGGTTCGTTGACTTTCTAGCCTTGAAGGAGTTGCGCCTAATGGCATATAAAAATGCCAACATCTACAAGGAGCGCACAAAAAAGTGGCACGATAGGAAATTGGTGCCAAAAACATATGAGGTAGGTGACAAAGTCCTTGTTTTTAATTCTAGACTTCGCTTATTTCCAGGGAAACTAAGGACAAGATGGAGCGGACCTTTCAAGGTTCATCAAATTTTCCCTCATGGAGCGGTGGAGTTACTTTGCGACGATGGTTCCACCTTTAAGGTAAATGGTCACCGGGTAAAGAAATATTATGATAAATAAGACCCGGAAGAAGAGATTCGCGCCACCTTGGCGTTTAACTAGCGCAAAAAGGGAAGTATGTCGAGCTAGCGACTTAAACTCAAGCGCTTCCAGGAGGCAACCCGTTCTTTTATTTTTCTAAGTTTTTTTTAGATTATTTTATATTTCTTTTAGATTATTCGTGGCTTTCCTATCTAAAGTGAACCAGGAGATCGAGTGTCCCGGAAGAGAGGTCGATATCGACATTCTGAGTCGATATCGATGGCTGGCACCAAAGCTACAGGTCGATTACACTCATTCAACCCAGAAGGAGGGGTCGATAATGACTATCGATGTCGATATCGACTGGCCGACAAGAGAACAAGTCGATCATATTCAAGCGACTTAAAAAGGGAGGTCGATATCGACCACTGAGATCGATATCGACTACAGTCGGAGGTAAGTTCTAGGTCAGATTTTCTTTTCTTTTTCTTTTTTTTATTTTCGATTTTTATTTCTTTTCAAAACTTGATTTCGACGAACCCCTACCTTTACCCAGAATTTCGACACCCTTCTTCATCTCTCCGCCGTCAACCCTTCTTCTTCTCTCTCCTTCATCTCTCGTCGCTCTCTCCTCTCTCTGCCATACCATCACCGCCCCTTTGTCACCCTCTTTGGCCCCTTCATCTCTCTGTTTCGGCCTCCACTGTCATAGATCCGGCACCCATCTCTGCCCAAAACCAGACAGCAACCATCTCTCTCTCTCTTCGCTCTCTCGCTCCCCTTTTTCTCTATTTATTCGCCCACCCTCGCACAGATCCAAGCAGATCCGGCCATCCCCTAGCCGATTCGGCTAGTTTTCAAGCCTGGTGCACCAGCAGCAGCACCGATGAACCCAACTGCTGCCCAGATCTGACCGATTTCAACCTTAAGGTCGATTTCCACCTCAGTAGCAGTTTCGACAGATTCTTGTTGCGATTTCTTGTGATTTCTTGCCTCTTTCCCCCGATTTTAGACATTCTTTTGGTATGATTTCATGCTCTTTAACTTTATTCAGAGATTTACATGATTATTTGATGATTTTTTGGTGGAAATTACATATTGAGTGTTTTAGGGTTTGAATATTATTTGCGCGGGAAAGTGAAATTGCATATTTAGGGCTCATATTAGATCTGATTTCTTTTGATATGTTGGGCAAAATCTGAATTTTATTAGGTTTGATTAGTGTTAAATATTCATGAAATTTGGTTTATTACATTTGATAAGTATATGGAATTTCTTGAATTATTTTTAGATAATCTTTATTTTTTTGATTAAAAATTGGTTATTTATCTTTATTTGATCATTAAAATTAGGATTGCAAGATTTAGCACTAAGATTAGCCAATGTTAATATAGCAAATTTTTAGGCTAGTTTCTGAACCTAAGTATGGGGTTCTTTCTATTATTTGAAAAAGATAATTATCTTTGGCATTGTTTTCTTTTGCATACAATGGTGCGAGCAAAGAATGTTCCACAGGATTCCCTTTACATTGCAGATGCCCAATAGATGGATCTAGCTACCTGATTTGTCGAGCAGGCAGAGCCCGTTGGTACCACTACCCTGATATGGTCCAGTTGGGCTTCCACATAAGCATCTAGGAGGCATTTGAGTATGTCTCCCTGGAGAGATTGATCGATGGCTTGGAGGCCCATTACCCTATTCTGACAGGGGAATTTATGGCCACATTGGAGATCCCTGACCACACCTCATCTACCCGCCGAGTCACATTCCAACTTGGCAACATGCAGTTCAGGCTTTCACTTGAGGAGATGAGCAACCTCTTTGGGTTCGCTTATACTCCAGCACACTTCAGGGTCCATGACTCCAACATCATCTGGAGCTACATCTCGGGGATCCCATACCCCATCCCACCGACTCATTCACTACCAGGGTCGCTAGCCCACTATTCCGCGTCATACTGTACATCCTAGCGAGCACTATTTGGGCTAGACCTGAGCTCCGCCGCCCTACACAGCGCGGGACAGAGACCTTGCGGTAAATGTTGTTCAAGGATGAGCCCTTGCCGTTCATGTATGCCTGGCTCGAGCACATAATAGAGCGCCGACAGATGACGAACACTGAGATCCTGGACGGCTGCATGGTGGCAGTCTTGGCCTAGGCTTTGGGCATACACGTTGAGAGGTATACTGTCTATGAGCTCACTTATCTTGATTCTACTGTATTGCGACAGGGAGAAGTGATCGCAAAAGGTCCACTTAGATGGAGGCACCCCCAAACGGGGATGCCCCTCCGGCACGACTACATGGATCTTCTGTATGTCCCCGATTGGTACCAGTCCTGGACTGGACAGCCATATCACATGGACATAAATCCTACTGCTGACCCCACACTTAGGAGGAGGCCCCCGCTTTACAACCATGATGCAGACTTGGAGGCCATGCCTTGGGAGGCAGATCCCCACTCTGATGGAGCGATGTAGCCCCTAGCCTACCAGGGGGCAATGACAATGGTGATGACGATGGTGATGCCGCCGATAATGCAACTGGTGGTGGAGATGGCCCGCAAGGGTCCCACCACAGCTATGTGCCTCCACCTCCTCCGCCCTTTCAGCCTGCCTACTCCACTAAGTGGCAGGACGATGTGACTACACGCTTCTCCAGGCTTGAGCTGACCGTTACTGAGATGCGTGATGATCAGCACCGCTTTGGTAGGATGCTTGAGGGATTAGGCTCCTACTTGGGCTATAACTTTGATCAGCAGGGTCCCAGCAGCTCCATATTTCAACAGGGCGGCCCATCCTACTACCTAGGGACGTCCACTACACAGGACTGGCCCATGCTTCTGCCGCCTCCTCCGCCTCCTAAGCAATTATCTTTAGAGTAAGTGAGAGTGAGTGTTCCCCCTTCCCCTTTACTTTGCTTTTCAACGGTGAGAACACTGTAATTTTTAAGTATGGGGTGGGATTGAAATTGAACATTATAACTTCTCTATCTGGTTGTGGTTATGGTTAAAACTTGGAAACTTGGCTTGTATTTACCTTTTATTTGCTTTATGTTTTATTTTTCTGCATTGCATCATGTTTAAAATTTATGCCCTTTAAAGTTTAGGTTGTTAGTCTTTAAGTTTCATAAAAATGTCAAAATCCAAAAAAAAATAGAAACACGTCAAAAAGAAAAAAAAATGCATGTTTATTTTTTTAAGTTTTTTTTAAACCCTACTTAGATGTCCTATGATGAAAACTCAATAGCTGACTTGATCATGTAAATCATATGGCATGTTTGGATGGTTTAACCTAAGTCCTTAAAATGTTTTTATGTACATTGTGAACTTGTGATGAAATTGAGCACATATGATCCTAGGCTAAAAAGCAAATCCAACAAAAATTGTCCTTGTGAGAATTTTGGCCTATAGGGAGAACATCGAAAATCCCTCTGCTTTCTTGAGTGAATTTACTCTTCCAATGCATCTCTAAATGTTGTGATAGTTATTCAAAGCCAATGCATACATATGTTTATGTTGATGAGAATTAAATGATGGAGGCATCTGTTAAGCCATTTTTTTATCCTCTCTTTACCTACCCTGCATTATCTCTGCTTGAAGTCAGAATATTAGCATAAGCCTTATATTGCAAACTCCACAAAATTATCCCTAGCCGAATTGAGCTTGGCCCCCATTTGGGAATTGAGACTTAGATTGGTTAGATTAATACATTGTGGCAAGAAAGTGCATATTATCTAGTTTTGAGCAAAGGAAATTATGGGATGGTACATATTTGCATCTTGTCATATTTTTTAAAAGGATTTTTGGCTCACCATATAAATGCACATTTTTTAGTATTATTTATTATTATTTTCGTGCAAAAAAAATCCGAAAAAAAAGATATATATGCATATATACATACATATATATGTTGTGCATGAGCCAAATTCCTTAGTTCTTTATTTATTTCATACAAGGTCTATATTTTGAGAGCATACTAAGGTTTGACAGAAGGGTTGATGAGCATATGGAAGATTGAGTTGGGAAAGTGCAACATTGTAGGAGATATGGTTTGGATATAGTAGTGAAAGGTTTAGGAGTCTTGATTCCCGAATTTTATGAGCACCACATAGCCAAATAATTTCATACCTTTATTTCATACCAAGCTCCATTACAACCCCGCCGAATGGAGTCTTCTTTGAAGTCTTCCATTGAGCGAAAGTCCTCCTGATGGTTTTATTGCATTTTCATAATTAGTTGCGAAGTGGATTCTTATAAATTGCAATGTTTATGAGTTTGTATATGGAATCGAGTTGAGAGTTGATCTTCATAGCCTAAACACATGAGAGTTGAGTGCAAACACATTATCCCTGTGAGGTTGGATCAAAATTGCATATGCCTATGGATCGCTCAAATATGTGTTATGACGTTAAATTCACTTGTTTTGCTTTGCTACCGCTTATAATGTTGCTTTTGACAAGGGCGAAGACTTGAAGGGTGTGTTGTAAGTGTTGGTTATTGCTTGGTTATTGCTTGAGGACAAGCAAGTCTAAGTATGGGGTATTTTGATGTACATATTTGTGTCCATTTTATTCGCAAGTTTTGACTTTATATTCCATTCGATTCCTAAAATAAAGGTTGAAAATAATATAAAATTGTGTAGAATGAGCTAACGTGCAAGAAATAGAGTCTACACAAGTTTTGGTCTAAATATGTAAGAATTGGAGCGGAATCGGAGTCAAAACGAAGAAGCCAGGTGAAGCTGAGAAGAGGTCAATATCGACAGCACTGGTCGATATCGACTACAGACATCGACACAGACTCTGAGTGTCAAGATAGACCACACAGACCAACCAAGAAGACACTCGATATCGACTACCTAAGGTCGATATCGACTTGACACCAGAAATCGAGTGGAGAAGAACCCGCCGAGCATAAACAGAGAGGTCGATAGGTCGATATCGACTACTCTGGTCGATATCGACCATACTTTGACACGGGATACACGCGCTTTTCAAGACTCGGATTGGGAATCTTATCAAAAGAAGCCCGAATTATCTTGTAATATTAGATAGATTACATCCTAGAGTTATTTACTTTTTACCTTAAAGATTTATTCAGTTGTTTTAGATTTTTACCAAAATAAAAGATCTATCCTACCTGTTTGGATAGAGTTTAGAGATTAGATAGAAGATATTATCCTTGGATAGCAAAGATTGGTAGCCTACAAATAAAGCCCTAGGGGGCTGGTTTTTATTCATTCAAGCAAGAAAGACACAATAGCATTAAGCAATAAAGTTAGAGTTTTAGGTTTTGAGCTTTAGGGTTTCGGCACTTGCGATAGTTGGTGTTGAGATTGTAAAGATTCAAAGTTTTTCATCAATGCAAGTTTATATTTCAAGCATGTCTTCTTTCAACATGAGCGAGTAGTCGCCCTTTCTTCTAGGGTTGGGGTGAGCCCGACGATAGCCATGGTGGTAAGGTTTGTATGTCGCTAAAAAAGGTATCTTTTATCTCTCTCTACCTTGTGCATCATCTTTAAATGCGAATTTAAGGAATTCATGTTGTGAAACTTAGGTACTTATTAGGGTTTCTATTTGAAAGTTTATAAACTCAATTATGACAAAGGTAGACGCAAATTAGGTTAATTTATTGCAAGATATCTTTTCCTATTTGCCGGTTTAGGTGAAAGCCTTCTCCTTTATGATAAAAGCATGCATCTTTTTCGGTTTCTTACTTATACTATCACGGTTGTCATCGCGGTAATCCCTGCTTTGGAAGATTTTTTTCTTTATTACTTTATATCTCTATTTGCCTGCCGTTCGTTGAGTCATCGAAAAACCCAACACCCATGCTTTATTTCTGTTCATTGCTCCTTTGCCATTCTTATTTCTTCGGTCTTTCTTCGCCGACAAGAACTAACTTTTCTGCAAGAACAACATCGATATCGACCCGCATCATCGATATCGACCACTGTGTCCAGATCGACGGTCTTTTGTTTCGATCTTGATCTCCCTGCAGGAACTAGCTGAAGTCGATTTCGAGTTACCTACTCGATATCGACCACCCTGTGTCGACTGGCAGTCATCTGAGCCAGTCGATTTCTGCACTAACATCGATATCGACTAGGGAAGTCGATATCGACTGCCATTTTTATCTTTGTAGCTCTTCTGTTGCAGAAAGCATCGACAGCCAAGGTCGACGTCGAGGTTTGTGCTTGAGATCGAGGCTTCTGGTCGAACATTTAGGACGTGCTTCCAACTTTACTAGGATCCCGCTGACTCGCTTCCTCGTGGATCGAACCTGATTCCCTACTACTATAGCGGGGAGTTTTGAATTTATTTGAAGAGGATAAGAGTTGTATTGTTTTATATTTTATTATAAATTTTGATTCAATTCTCCCCACGTCACCGACATGAATATAAAATTTGACGAACGATTCCATCTTTTCACCTAGAGAATTTAAAATGATTATGGGATGGCGATATCCTTTTCGGTTTTAAAAATTTAATCGATCGAGAATGCATGATTCGGGCAAACTAACATTCGGGAACTAACTGCGGAATTCGAAATTCGCGTATTTAGGATTTACATCCAGGTATTTATTTCACCCATTCCCACACTCTACCCAATCCCCACCCACTCCCATCACTCACCATACCCACCCCTCACCCCGTCATTCATTAATTATCACCATCACTCCCGCTCGGTTTTCATCACCCTCATCACTCTCCCGCTCTCTCATCCCCATCTCCACGCCACCACCACTCCTTCCCTTCCTCCTATCGCCGGCCACCACACCAACACCTCCACCAACCTCTATAAGGGCCGGCAACAGCCCAACACCACCTCCATTTTCCGAGTACCACCTAAGTCATTCTCTTCCCCTATTTTCGGAGCAATCGGTCAAGCAAAAGCACCTCTGAGGCACCTTTAGATGACCCTCTTGAAAAGACCGACGTCCGACATCAAGCTCGACATCCATGAGCACCCCAAAGCAGCCCTGGAGTCCCCTAGCACCACCACCGAGACACCGAAGTTCTATCACCCCCGTTCGAGCATGATTAGCTTTCAATAATCCGTTCTCATTCGTTTTCTATCAGAATCATCCTCAAGCTTCATCATCACGCTCACCCATGCCTGACGCAGGTCCGACAAGCCATCGCGAGCCACCGATGATGCCCACACCTCCGATCAAAGCTCCGACATCCGTGAACACGTCGGTGAGCTCCCAAGCCTTCTTTTCTTTCTCATTAGAATGCGAGCTTGATGAGAGGGTTTCTCAACCAAATAAATTTATAGTCAAGACCCCCGCTATAGTATAGGGGAGTCAGGTTTGTCCTCAGGAGAGAAGTCAGCGGTTCTAGGTTTAGTGTATTTTGGGGTTCAGGGATAGCGGGAAGAGGTGCAAGGTTGTTGTCGGCGTCGACTAAGACTTTGTCGATGTCGAGGGATGGAGAGGGAATGGTGATTTGATGTCGAGTGGCTGCGCAAAATCTTTAAAATAACGAAAATAGACTAATAAAAGAACAAACTTCCAAGGTTAGGGATCACCGCAACAATAAACATATGTGTAGATTATAAATCAAATAAAGATGCATGCTTTATATCAAATAACTTTCGTTATTAACATATAGGAATATAGAGGCTTTCGCATAAACCCTAAGTGTTACTACCTTTTCTTAATTAGGATTCGTCGGCTTTCGCAAATAAACCCTAATTACTATCCAAATTCATAATAAGATCGCTTTTGCTTCAATATCACAAATAAGGAATTTTCTCAACTTTTGCAAAGGATTAAACACATAGGTAGATGATGATAAAGACATACAAATTCATAAATTCATAAATCAAACACATATATCTATGTTGGGATCACCCCAACCCTAGAAGAAGGAAATTAGAAACAAAACATAATGAAAGAAACTAACTTTATCATAAAATAAAATCCTAAACTTACAACCATGCAATCGTCTCTTTTCTCCTCTCTCTCCTCTCTCGCCTCTCTCCCTCTCTCCTTGCGCCCGAAGACGACTTTGCTTGAATCAATAAAAATCAGCCCCCCTAGGGCTTTATTTATAGGATCCAATCTAGTTATTCTAGGAAAGGAACAACTATATCTTCTATCTAATTCTATCTATCTATATAAAGATAAAACATGGAAATAAATAATTAAAGGAATTATATCTAAAGTAGATAAATCTTCTCCATCTTGATAGAACTTGATAAATGTGGAAGGAATCTTCTCTCGAAAATATCTCCATTGGACTTTGGATAGAACTTTGAGTAGAGCTCGGATATGCTCGAAATCGGCTACTGGGCACCAGTCGATATCGACCAACATAGGTCGATATTGACCTCGTCTTCTCAGCTTCAGCTCTGACACTCGATATTGGCCTCTGGATTGGAAATCGACCAAAGTCAGGTCGATATCGACCAAGTCTGGTCGATATCGACCACCTCTTCAGTTCTCAGCATTCTCTGGTCGATTTCTGGGCTTTCTGGCCGATTTGATCCACTCGATATCGACCAAAAGTGGTCGATATCGACCACTTCTGCAGTTTCCAGCATGCTGCTCTGTTCTTGAAACGCACTTTCCCGAGTCCTCGTTCGTCGGATTGACGCATATGAGCATGCGTTGGAAAGATCTTTCCGAGGGCTACAACTCTCATGAAGACTTCAAAGCTTGATTTGGAATGATGAATGGCGAAAAGTGGGCTTTCCTCCAGCTGCACCATCCTTAGCTTCTTCATGACTTTCCTTTAAGCTCCAAAGTGCATCCGATTTCTGTGAAATATAACAAAAACTTGTGTAGACCTCCATATATTGCAAATAAGCATAAACTACACAAATGTTGTGCTATTCTAACCCAAATGTATGAAATGTTTGCAGAAATCGATATAAAAGATAGTAGAAAACATGGCAAATTCGGCTCACATCAGAGCTCGCTCGAGATCTCGAGAGCTCTCGAGCGAGAGCTGAGTGCGGGAAGTCGGGAGAGCTCGAGAGCTCTGGTGAGCTCGAGGTCCAATGAGGAGAGCCGCATGAGTGCGAGGAGAGTGAGAGCGAGGGAGCAGCGCGGGCGAGCGAGCTAGGGAGAACAAGAGCGTGAGCTAGAGAGACCGAGGCGGGGCTAGACGAGCTAGGAGCCAAGGACGGAGCTTCAGGCTCAGGCGAGCGAGCAGGGCGGGTGCAGCGTGGCTGGCAGGAGGAAGGAGCTGGCCACGGGATTTGAAAATCGGGAGCAGGCGGGATGAAAAAGAAGATGACTTGTGGCCCCCCTCTTTGTTAGTTTATATTAATTGCTTTAAGTTAAACCGGTTTGGGATTAATAATTACGGGTTCGATTCAGTTCGGTTCGGTTTAGTTGGGTTTAAATGGGTTTGGTTCGGTTCAAGTTTATCCGTTTATTTATTTAATTATTTAATGGTATTTAAAATATTATATAATATTATTTGAGCATTAAAATATAAAATATTATTTTAGTAATTATATAAAGAATTTTGGGAAAATATTTTCAAGCTTGGAAAGAGTTTTAATAAATAAATTGAAAAGGAATGTTGCGAGCATTTTCAAAGGTCAGAATTCTTAACCGCTTAACGCGGACTTTAAAACGGTTTTGGGACTAACTTGGGAACCGGACTTGTTTGATGACTAACTAGCATGATGATATGATCATTTGACTGACGGTATGATATGTGTGACTGATATCATGACTTGTGGTGATTATTATAAACAGATGAATATTAGTTACTTATGACAACGGTGATGATGATGATAATGATATATATATATATATATATATATATATATATATATGCATATATGCTAAACATGAGTATTAAATGGAAATATGTGGATTTGGCTAAATATGATTCGGAGGTTTTCTAAGTTAATGAGTTGACAAGTTAAGATGAATATAGTATGAGATAAGAGATGATTGATTGTGATGAACTGAAAGTATAACGGATGTAAACTTTTTTATTTATCTGCTTGTATGTGTGTGTGATATATATATTCGGAGTAGCTATAGAAATATACCCAGTGTATTCTCGTTATGTATTTAGGTGCTACTCTGTGATTGTGCTTCATGTGTGTCAGGTTCCTATTTTGTTGTTCTGCTAGCCAGGTAAGTTCCCTCGGGGCTTACTCATATTGATCAGACATATCCCTGCTTATATGTGCATGATGTACTAGGTGTTGCATTTCATAATAGCATGCCATGTAGTATCATGCTAGGTTGCATTAACGTTTGAGCATACTTATTCTTTATGCGTTTGTAAACAAAACGGTGATTTTCTATGAATTCATTAGAGTCTTTGCTAGGTTCATAGGACGGCCCAGTCCCATCGAGTCTCGTCCTGAGTCATTGAGTCGTATGGCAACACCTCTACTTATATTTCAAGCACGATGATTATAAACGATATGATGATGAATATGATGACTATGATGAGCATGCTTACGGGTTGGGCTAATCGGCTTGATCCAATATTTATGGAACGGAATGCATTCATTAACTGGCCAGTCTCCGCCCTATCGGGAAGGGGGGCGGTGGTAGGAGAGGGATATGCCACTTGACATTCTGTGCTAGGGTCCTAATTATCATTCTGCACATATATAAACTGGGAGCATGTCTTGTGTGTCAATATTTCTATCCTGCATTAGAAGCATGATATTAGGCTTAGTATATGTGTGTACTTATATGTGGGGTGCAGCTATGCGGGCTTCGATCTGATCATATGCCCGCTTTATATTTTTATGTATGTGTTATATGCGTGATTGACGATGCTGTTTGACTCTGTGAACGGGGTCCTTTTGTATGGCGGAGAAAGAGCTTCTTGAGGCTTTGATCTCCCCCGACTATCATGGTTTTTGGATTTAAATTACTTGCACTATGTTTTGATCCGGCCCTGCCATGGCACCCTATGTATCGTTTTAGACTTATGTTTGGATTTGAATGCTACAAGGATTTTCGCGACTTAGTCCTAGGACAGTTATAGGGGTTTAACCCGGGGTCTCCAATGGTCCTTATGGATTTGGGTGCGAAATCCCACTTTAAGTTACTAATGTTTGCTTTTCAAACATTCAACCTATACTTGGAGCGCAAGATCCAACGAGGGATTTCATCCCTCGAAACGTAACTCATGAATCATAATCCCGAGTCGTTACACATGGGTGGTCATCGACATCGATGGGAAGCTGGTGGTGGCTTTCAAAAATAGAGTAACAAGGAGAGGGTACTGGTGGTGGTGATCAAAGGAGGAAGGGAAAAGGGAAATGGAGAGGTGGAGAGATGGGGGGAGGAGTGAAATGAGGACCGTGTGTGGTTTTCGTTTTTTTTTCCTGAAAGCAAAATGGAGATCAAGTGAAAGGGAAACAGAACAGGGGGATGTTTTTGAAATCAAAATAAAATATGAGGGGAGCTGCTGTAAAATCTAAAATCAAAGAGAAGGAATAATGGTTGGCGTGGGATGTGTTTGGTGTGGGTGGTGTTGTTGCTTAAAATGGAGGAGGCAAGGGTTGTGGAGAAGGGAAAGTAAGAGGTGTTGTTGAACCAAAAAGGGAATAGAGACAAGCCGGAAGAGCAAGAGGGAAGAGCTGGGTTGCAGCTTGAGAAATGGCCTGGTGGAAGAAGACTAAGAATTTAGGAGGAAAGAAAAAAAGAAAGGAAAAGAAAATAAAGTGGTCCCACAAGTCTTAAAATTCAAATATCGAAACAAATCCCGAAACCAGCTCGCTCGACCTTATCCCAACCCAATTTAAAATAAATTCTCGAAACCAAAATAATAATAGAAATCCTAAAATATATTCAAGTTCCGGAATAAGAAAGTGGAAAAAAAGTCCATATATAAATCAAATTCATGTTTATGCCGGAATTCGTTTCGGAAGAATTAAAATAAAATTAATCTACTCGAGGACCAAAATTTTTCAAAATTTTCTGAAATCTTAGAATTTAAATCAAAATTAAATCAATTATTAAATCACAATTAAATCTTAATTTATAAAAGTATTATTTTAAAATTTTGGGTCAATAACACCCTCTCAATTCGTTTTCAGAATTTGTGGGCTATGGGATAAAAAATCTAAAATAAAATGTGAGCCTTGTATGAACAGTAAAAAACGCTCTCTTCTAAAAAAAACCCTAATGGAGTCCAGAGAAAGCGAATCGTCGCGCCGCTCCTCTCCTCCTCCTCTGCCCTTCAAGCCGCCCACCAGGGACCATGGCGACCACCCTTCCTCTCCACTGCAACCGCCAAACGCCGATCTCACTTCTACCCTCCCTTGCCCTGCCTCTGTTCCACTGAACCCCCATCTGTCGAATCGGACTTTACAAAGCTCCCCCCCCCTCCAAATACTCCATCTCTCCAGGCCTGCGAAAGGTGCTTTATGGGGAGGTGGCACCCTCTGATTCGTGCTTCTGTTGGCGAGATCCGTCATCAAGGTGGACATGTCGGCTCCTTTATTGGGTCTTAATGTGGGATGGGATCGGCGGGGTCTGGCCGGACGGCAGTGGTCGCGTCGCTCCTCTCTGTGTGTGGTGGTTTGGGTCTCCTCCTCCTTTCGGCTGCATGCTCCTCTCAAATCGGCAATTACTCCTCTCTGTAAGTACTCTCTCTCCCTTTAATTCGCACTCGATTGATCTACTTGCCTACCAGCAATTTCTGTCTATAAAACCTTACCAAGGTTATTTGGCTAATTGCCCTTTCATACTATCTTCTCTCTCATACTTTCATCAACTGAATTTCATCCTCTCTTCTTGTTGTTTATCTCTGTCAAGTATGGCTTCAAAAACATTCATTGATGCTATATCCGAAACACAGGCTCATCCTTCCTCAAATGTTGAACCGGACTCCGGTTTACATACTCACCCCGCGCCTGATGTTGAAATGACTCAGGCGCCGCCTCCTACTACCACCCCCCTGTCGGCTGCGGCCAAAGGGAAGTCAAAGGTGGCCGATGCTGATCCAGTTTCTGGGGTCAGTGATCCCTCGGGTATTGACTCCGTCGATCGTACCAATTTTTACACTCGCCTGGTTGAACTCAAAAAGAAAAATCTTTTAGCAAATCAACATATTCTTTTCTGTTCCCTCTTCGGGGGATACTCTGACTTCAATGCTCTTAAATCCAAGGTGAAGGGTGAGTGGCGTAGGAGTGGTGGGAATTATGAGCTAGTCGAAAGGGAGGATGGCTGGTTCGATGGTCGTTTTGCATCCTCAAATGACCTCAAAAAGGTCTGGGAGGAAAGACCTTACCATATTTTTGGTCAGATCTTAGTCCTCCTCAAATGGTTCCCTACTTTTGATCCGCTTACTACTTTTGTAACTCATATTGATATTTGGATCAGAATTCCCAAGCTGCCTGTTGAGTTTATGTGCAGGGAAGCACTTATTGAGATTCTTAATGAATTTCAGGGTGGTACTCTTATTCGACTGGATAAATTGTCTCACCAGAGGGTAAGGCTTGACTACACTCGTTTCTGTGCTAATGTCGATTTTAATAAACTATGTGGGGCTATCTCTGTTTTGGATGAGTTTGGAAACCCTCTGCATCTGCGTATGTATTACGAGGATTTCCCCTCTAGTTGCGGGTTTTATGGTGCTCTTGACCATGTCTATGACGATTGCCCTGATCGTATTGTTTTCATTAAACCTCGTAATGAGGTGGTCATTTGGGACTCTCCTATCCCACAGGCTGATCCTGCTGATGATGGCTGGACGAAAGTCTCTAAAAAAGCTTCCTCGGTTGAAACCTCCAACACTAAACACAGCCATAAACCTTATATGATGGGTATGAAATCGGTTTCTATCAGCTTTGTTCCTTCTGCGCGTACAAATTCGATTAAGGTCCCTCACACTCCGAATGATGCCTCTTTTCTAAATCCCAAGGTTCCTTCACCTCGGCCTGACGGAGTTCTCCCAGCTTCTGATGACGAAACTCTTGGTTGGTGTTCGGGCACCAAGTCTGCTGTTGCCAACGCTTCTTCGTTTACTGCAGCCCACCAGAGTGCTTGTGAACCACCCTTGGATGCCTCAATCCCTTCTGCTGGTGTTGGTCCTCCTGGTTTCCAGCCACTGATCCCTTCAGAGGTATCTTATGAGCATATGAATGCGGGTCCGTCCAACTCTCAGATTCGAAGGTTCAAGGCTTTGGGTATCCGTTCCTCTGGTGCTGGAGGTGATATCGGGAAGCTTTCTGGAAACAACAACTTGGATGATTCCGCATCATCCCACCCGAAGAAGCGAAAGAATTAAATGATTATACATTATTATTTTGCTGTCCGAGACGGGCTTTCAATTTCTGTTTTATGTTTAATAGTCTACTTCCCGTCTTTTGGCTTTTGGTCTGGTAATGGGGTTATCCCTTTGTTTGATATTGATTATAATGTTTGGCATAGAGCCAACTTTACCCACTTTTATTTCGGGATTATGAATCCTTTATGTTTTCTTCCCTTAGTTGCTTTTACTTCTTGGGGTCATTTTGTGTGTCACTCCCTCTGCTGCAATATATTTTATAAAATTTCTGTTACCTACTATATCATCTTTCTTATTACTTGCATTCCAGTCTTTTGTTTCTTGTATCTGCTCCTCGCTTCTGTCATGTGCAGGTACACTGCAATGAGGTTTCCTCTGTATGCAGCTGTTACTTCCCTTTGCCTACGGATCCCCTGCTATGCCGATCTTAACCTAGTATGCTCGGTGCTTGCACAAACAACTATTCGGAAAGCTTATGCCTCAGCCTCTTACATGAAGTCACTAGGAGAGCTACTCCTTTTCTCCACAGCTTGTAACTATTGTTTTTGTTGTTGTAAATTGCCTTACCATTTTATTTGCTATCATTTGTCTCACTTATCTTATGTGTATCACATCTATCCAGATTATTGTTATGTACTTTGGTTGTTACTTAATATGGATTCCACCAGATCCATATCTATTATTCTATTTGACGACATTTCAGTTGCCTTGGCATTGTATTACACAAAACACAAACCTCACAAGGGTATGTTTCTTAGGATTAATTACAATCCACTTTGCTACCAGCTGAACAGCAGTAATGGCTATTCATCAGTCCAAATATTGGATTTGGTCACGTATCTTTCTTATACAAACCAACATACACCCATATTTTACCAAACTTATAGCTACTATGGCATTCAAAGTATAATCTGCTTGATAAAAGTATCCGACAATTTAAAACATATCATCATCTTAACTAACCATTACTTTGTCCTTATTGGGAACACAATTCCAGCGATGTATGTTTTACTTATGTTCTGGTTAATTCCCATCACTAAACTAGAACACATCGATTACTGACAATGGGAATCAGTACGCCGATTTTTCCGACTACAGGCTACGTTAGGGTACCAACAGTTACAAAAACAAGGTTTAATATGAATATTTCTTCTTGGAATTCCTGCGGGATTCGCAGCAGAAACTTCTGGACTAATATTGATATATTCTGTAAGAATAATCATATCAACATTCTCGCTCTACTTGAAACAAAAACAGATAAGGTACCCAAAGAAAACGTTTGGCGTAAATGCGGATTCACAAACATTGCCTTCGATCCGGCAGCAGGGTTCTCAGGCGGCGTCTGTGTCCTTTGGAAGGACTTACCTATTGCTCAAGGTGCTTTTGAACTCATTTCGATTCAAAATCGAATCATACACTTTAACTATTTAGACTCGGTCTCCAACAACATAATTGCTATGATTATTATCTATGCTCCGCCAGATGAAAGTATAAAATTAATTTTCTGGGACGTCCTACAACGATATCTCCATACTATTACTATACCTTTCTGTATCATGGGAGATTTCAATGAAATCTGTTCCCCAGCTGACAAGAAAGGGGGCGCTTTACCGGCTAATAATAGGTTCCTGCGACTAAATGACCTTAAAAACAATTTCTCTTTACATGACATCCCATCATTTGGAGGACAGTTCACTTGGAAAAGGAAACAAAATGGTGTTGAGTGTTGCCTTGAGAAATTAGATCGCCTTCTTGTTCATACAGATATCATCACTATTTTTGACTCCCTTCGAACACAAATTCATCCTTTCACGAGATCGGATCACGCACCGATATCAACAAATTTCGGTACAAATACTAAACCTAAGAATAGACCATTCAGATTCGAAATGGCTTGGGCCAAGAGGGGTGATTACAAGAACCTGGTCTCCCAAGCATGGAGAACAAACCCGACGGGATCCCACTGTTTCAAACTCTTTCAGAAGATGAAACTGCTCAAACGGTTATCCAAAGAGTGGCACAAGAAAACTTTTCTTAATATTAATAATCAAATCCGGGATACTGACCAAAAACTTTTGACGATACAAAACTCGCTTCTCTTAAATTACAACCAACACAACCTGACGATTTTGAAACAACTTCTTAACAAGAGAGAAAGAATGCTCGATTTTCATCGCCGTTACTGGAGCCAACGGGCAAAAGTCAAGCATACCAAGCTCACTGACTCCAACTCAGGATATTTCCACAAAATTGCATCGACTAAGCGGGGAAGGAAAATTATTAAGACAATCACGTTACCAAACGGTGAAATTTCAGCCGATTTTAGTATTATACACCAAGAATTTGAGAAGGAATTTAAACAACGTTTCCGTTCTTCTGCAACAAGTTCTACAAACCTTTCTACAGATCTGGAAGTTATTCCTTCACTGGTTACTCAAACAGATAATGACATGCTGACAGCACCTGCATCTAATACATAAATCAAAGAAGCAGTGTTCTCTATGAATCCAGACAAAGCACCGGGCCCTGACGGCTTTTCAGCTGGTTTCTACCAAAAATTCTGGGTTACTGTCGGACCATCGGTGATTAAAGCAGTCAAAGCATTCTTCTCTAGTGGAACACTTCTGAAACAAACAAACCACACTTTCATCACTCTTCTACCAAAACGAGAGGATCCGTCTTCAGTTCATCATTACAGACCGATCAGCCTGTGTTCAACGGTGTATAAAATCATCGCCAAAGTAATTACTATAAGATTGACTAAGATGTTCGACAAACTAATACACCCCTTACAAGGTGCTTTTACAAAAGGAAGATCTATTCAGGACAATATATTAATTGCGCACGAGATTTTCCACTCCTTTAAACAAATAAGTGGTAGAACCGGTATGGTTGCACTAAAACTCGATATGGAAAAGGCTTACGATCGTGTTGAGTGACCTTTTCTGTTTCAAGTTATGTCTAGTTTTGGTTTCAACAATCTTTTCATATCCTGGATCAAGGAATGTGTGACTACAGTTTCGTATTCTGTGTTGGTCAATGACGAACCGACTAATATTATTAGACCAACAAGGGACCTAAGACAGGGAGACCCTCTATCACCTTTTCTTTTCATTCTCGCCTCTGAGGTTTTAACTAAAACTATACAACATCATAGTATTAACAACAAAGATTTAGGAATGACTGTCAGCAGGAATGGAATTAAAATTCCGTTCCTGGCTTTCGCTGACGATATTCTCATCTTTGGCAAGGCTTCACAAACTGCATGCTCATCAATCATGACCATTTTACATCGTTTCTGTGCCATTTCAGGCCAACAGGTCAATCTGCATAAATCTAGTTTCCAAGTTTCAAACAACACTACCCAAACAGCTGTTCATACAATTACATCCGCACTGGGAATTCCACAAGCAAATAATTTTGATAAATATCTGGGCTGTCCGATTGTCAATGGTCGGACTAACAAAGATACTTTTACTGAGGTCGTCCTCAAAAATAAACAACAACTTACAAAATGGAAAGCGTCTAGCCTTTCAGAGGAGGGTCGAAAAGTTCTCATCAAAGCAAACTTAAGCGCCAAACCGCTATTCTTAATGCAAGCTTTCTTACTGCCGACACATATCCATAATGAACTAGACAAAGTCTACAGACAGTTCTTTTGGAATAAAAGTACAAAGGCACCACCACTTATCAGCTGGGATAAAATCTGTGCTGACACAATGAAAGGAGGTCTGGGTCTTCACAAAGCTGAGACTATGAACATAGCCCTTCAGATGAAACTCTTATGGAAAATTATTTCAGAACCTCAAAATATATGGGTTCAACTTATATCGACCAAGTACCTTAAAGGAAAACAACTATTTTGTTACCAAACTAAAGGAAACACGTCGTGGCAATGGAAACGTCTTATGTCCATCAAAACCCAGTTTCAGTTGGGAATTCAATGGTGCGTTGGTGATGGTTCCTCGATTGATTTCTGGACTCAAAACTGGGTGTTCACGAATTCCCTCGAATCTAGAATCCTTAATCCTATTCCACAAAGCCTCATGGGCATAAAGGTCTCTCATTTTCTTACGTCCGATCGTAAATGGAATAAAACATTACTGCTCACAACCCTGAACAACATACTACCAGTGAATGTTATTAACCAGATTATAGGTATCATACTGCCGGATAACCAAATAAAGGATCGGCTTTATTGGGGACCGAGTAAAACAGGTTGGTTTACAACTACGTCCGCAAACAATCTGCTATCTATAAACAAAGGTTTTCATCAATTTGACTGTGGTTGGATTTGGAAATTGGATGTCCCTCCCAAAGTTCGACATTTCTTGTGGAAAATTTCTCGCGACGGTCTACCGACCTCACACCGTCTACAGACATCTCATATTTATGTACCATCTGGGTGCCCCTTCTGTGGTAATACAAATGATTCTGTAACACATCTGTTTATCGATTGCCATATGATTAACAACCTTTACAGTGTCTTACAGATACATAATCCTACCTTCAGCTTTCCAAGTAATGGCCCCACTTTGCCTACTAACCTCAATAATCTTAGGGTTGCTCTTGGCACTCGCACCTTCGCTACGGTGGCTTTTGTTTGGTGGTCGGTTTGGTTCTTCAGGAACCAACTTGCTTTCAATCATGTCCAAAAAGTTTCTGTCCAAAACATTCAAATTTTCTATGAAACTGTCACTCATTGCTGGAAACAAACAAAGATTCTGGATCAAGACGATCCGTATAAGTGCTCCGACAAATCTAACAATCATACACAAAATTCATCTGGTGGCCTCACATCACGAAAAATTCAGCGTTCCGGTGTATGGGTTAAACCACCTATTGATTGCTACAAGCTAAATTTCGACGGTTCGGTCGTCCCTGGCTCTGCTTCTTATGGATTCGTCATCCGGAACTGGCTAGGTGAACCGATTGCCATGGGCAGAAGTACATGTAGTAATATTTCTGTTGCCTATGCTGAGAACCTAGGTTTAAAGATGGGAATTCTACGTGCAAAACAACTACATTTACAAAATATCCTGATTGAAGGTGACAACCTTCTGGTCATTAAGGCTCTGCTAGGGGATTGGAAATGCCCTTGGAACATCGAGCTATTACAAACGGATATTTTGTTAGATATTTCATCCTTCTCTTATGTTGCTATTCGTCATATTTTCAGGGAATCGAACGCTGTGGCTGACTACCTTGCTCGTAGTGCGCATGCTTCCCCTGCCGACGAAAGCAACGACGGCTACGACGACGATCCAGAACTGCTTGTTCTCATCCGAAAGGATGCTCTAGGAAGGATTCCGGCTGCGCCCAATCCGACCTAATCTTTATCTTGCGTCAAAAAAAAAAGAATTTGTGGGCTATCTTGCAAGTTGGCTTAATTAGCATTTATATTTCCTTTTGATTATCATGTTTTTCGTAACCCTCCTCAAGGTGTTTAAAATTTACGTTAAATAAATCAGTTTATCAATCTTATATCTTAGAGCATATATTAAGAAATCGAATTAAAAAACTGTTTTTCTAAATAATATACGTACATTCTAGAATCTGTTTTATAAATAATTAAACTAGATATCTCTTGAGAAAATATTTTTAAATCGAAATCCTTATCATATATCCTTATCATTTGGCTACTACTTAACCAATTTCCGATTTCAATCAATTGCAATGAATTCTGAAAAAAAAAAATGCTACATTGTTAACCTAATAGAAATGGACAAGTTCATGTGTAATAATAGAAATGACAGTGACCCCGTAAAAAAAACGCTAAAAACGAAACTGTAATAAAAAAAATTCTTGTCACCACACACGTGTCACCACTGTCACCATTGTCAAAGAGTGGTGACAGTGACCCCATAAAAAAAAACTCTAAAAACGAAACTGTAATCAAAAAAATTTCATGTCACCACACACGTGTCACTACTGTTAAAGAGTGGTGACATTGACCTCGTAAAAAAAACTCTAAAAACAAAACTGTAATAAAAAAAATTTCATGTCACCACACACGTGTCATCACTGTCACCGGTGTTAAAGAGTGGTGACAGTGACCCCATAAAAAAAACTATAAAAACGAAACTGTAATCACAAAATTTACATGTAACCACACATGTGTCACCAAAAGTCAATGTCATTGACCGGTCAATGGTCAATGGTCAAATTAAAAAGGAAGAATAGCAAAAAATACCCAAAATTCATAGGACATTTGCAAATATGCCTTGTTTTTTACTTTATTGCAAAAATGCCTAATTTTATTGTAAAAATGCCTAATAAAATTGCAAATGTGCCCAAAAGAAAAAAATATGTGAAATAAATAAAAAACAAAAAAAGCCAAATTTTCCTATTTTGTAAAATAAAAACGAAAAAAGAAAAAGAAAAAAAAACGAAAAAAAGAAAAAGAAAAACACCGAAAAAATAAAAAGAAATAAAAACGAAAAAGAAAAAGAAAAAGAAAAAAAACTGTAAATGGGAAAAGATAAAAAGTAAAAAAAATCAGAAAATCTCCTTGTTCCTTCTCCCCCGAACGATCGAACAAGCGAACGAAAATACTTCGACAGGATATTTTTATCCACATGACAGGATGAAAAAACAATTTATGACAGGATGTTACTAAAATACTGACAGGAAATGTTTTAAAACATGTCAGGATACATAAATCGTGAGTCGTAAAGGGAGTCCCACGAGTCGTGGAACTTATCAGAATGTCACAAAACAGTGATAATAGACCTTCACGACTCGTTAAGGGTCTACCACGAGTCGTGGGATTTCTCAGCAGCTCACAAAACAGCCAGAACAACTTTTTTAGACATGTCAGGATGACAAAACAATTGTTGACATGATGATACTTACATGTTGACAGGATATTTGTTAGACATGTCAGGATACATACCAACACGTTTTCGCAACCAAAATTTCTTATTATTGACCCAACTTTTCACATTCGCCAAGGACATACTTATACATGGGGCACGAAATAAATTAGAGCATGGGAGAATTCAATCATCAACCAAAAGAAGTTTTTTTTGCAATTGATAAAAATGCAAGAAAGGCAATGAAATCGTATCTTTATTTTTTTTAAATTGGATGGTCAATTTGAAAGGAAATCATATCTTTATTTTTCCAATTTTATATTTATCTTATATATTCTATAATTTTTTTCGGAATTTATTTTTTAATTTCCAGAAAATCTGTTTTTTTTCCAATTTCCAGACAATCTTATTAATTCTATAATTCTATAATTTTTTTTTTCGAAAATCATTTTTTTATTTCCGAAAATCTGTGTTTTTTTTCCAATTTCTCAAAATCTGTTTTCTTTTTCCGAAATTATGTTTTTTGAAAAAAAAATCCGAATTTTAGTCCCTTTTCCGAATTTATTTTTTTAATTTCCAGAAAATCTGTTTTTTTCCATTTCCAGAAAATCTTATTAATTCTATAAAAAAATTTCCAAAAATCTTTTTTTTATTTCCGAAAATCTGATTTTTTTTCCAATTTCTCAAAAATTTTTTTGTTTTTCTGAAATTCTGTTTTTTGAAAAAAAATCCGAATTTATGTTTTTTTCCATTTTCCATATTTCTTTTTTTTAGATTTCAAAATAATATTTTTTGTATTTTCCAAAAATATATGTTTTTTTAATATCCGAAAATCATATTTCTTAATTTTTAATTTCAGAAAATACTAATTATATATATTTATTTTAATTTAAAAAATACTTAAACACACAATACTTTTATTGCAAATATGCCTAAATAGGCATCCCTTGCAATTTGGTAGAACTAGGGGTACTTTTGTAACCCTTTTTTCTGGGTAGGGTATATCCGCAAATTCGCCAATTAAAAAATGGGAAGGAGGAAAATAGGAAGAAAGGGCAAAAGTGTCAATTGTGGACACTCCCTTAATTTCACCTCTTTTTTGTCCAATGGCTTAATTTTTGCCCAAATTATGAACAATCACCAAAAAAAACCCTAATATAAATTGTATCAAATTTTTTAATAGAGGCTCCTCGAAGAGATTGACACAACACTAGAAA
Source organism: Persicaria maculosa (assembly GCA_963922045.1). NCBI lineage: Eukaryota > Viridiplantae > Streptophyta > Magnoliopsida > Caryophyllales > Polygonaceae > Persicaria > Persicaria maculosa. Next base: position 43,839,566 of record OY998257.1, on the reverse strand, counting down.
TGGATGTACAAAATCCCCAAAATCACGCAAGTATTTTCTATAAATACTGTTCCCCCTGCAAAACCAGTGAAGCCACTAGAACCACTGGTAACCATACTCCACACACCACTTTGGTACACGTGACCTCAAACCCCAAACACACACTTACAAATGGAGAAGATGATGCTTTATCAGAGGCGGAAGAAGGGTGGGATGATCACAATGCCATTCATCTTCGGTAACTATATATATAGCTTCATCAATTAATTAATTAAAATCCTCTATTAATTAATCCTTCTCTCAATTTCTGAAAATCAGCACACATAATCCAGCAATTAATCAAACCAATTCTATATATATATATATATATGTAATTGCAGGAAATGAGGTGTGTGAGAAGCTAGCAGTAGTTGGATTCCTGACCAACATGACAAGCTACTTAACAACGCAGCTCCATATGCCTCTCACTCAGGCCGCCAACACCCTCACCAACTTCAGCGGCACCTCCAGCCTCACTCCCCTCATTGGCGCCTTCCTCGCCGACTCCTACGTCGGCAAGTTCTGGACCATCACCGTCGCCTCCCTCATCTACCAAATTGTAATTATAATTCTAATTCATTCCCGGCCCCATACTTTCACTTTATCCACTAGTTGAGAATTGAGATCCCTAATCTTAGAGACTGTTATAATTAATTAATTAATTAAGGTCCAATTCGTGTTAATTTAATGATTTTTAGTCTTTTTATATCACTAATTAAATTGACAATTATTCATTTTTAGGGAATGATACTGTTGACGGTATCAGCAGTAGTGCCGCAGCTGAGGCCGCCGCCGTGCGGGGCAAGCGACCAAGCGACCTGCCAAGTGGCGAACACGTGGCAGCTGGCGATCCTGTACGGAGCGCTGCTGCTGACGGCGTTAGGGTCGGGGGGGATACGGCCGTGCGTGGTGGCGTTCGGGGCGGAGCAGTTCGACGAGGCAGACCCGGCCCAGAAGAGCCGGACATGGAAGTACTTCAACTGGTACTACTTCGTCATGGGGGCGTCCATCCTCGTCGCCGTCACCGTTATCGTTTACATACAAGATAACGTTGGGTGGGGGTGGGGGCTCGGGGTCCCGACGTTTCTCATGGGGCTGTCGGTGGTGGCGTTCGTCATCGGGTACCCGATGTACAGGAACCTCGACCCGGCCGGGAGCCCGTTCACGAGGCTGCTGCAGGTGTGCGTGGCGGCGTATAGGAAGAGGGTGGTCGACATGGTGGCTGATCCCCGGAGCCTGTACGGCAACGACGAGATTGATGCCTCCATTTCCACTGCCGGGAAGCTCATTCACACCAAGCAATTGAGGTTTGTTAATTTATTGCTTTTTTTCCCTTCTAATTTTCCTTGTTTTTTTGTTAATTACTTTAAGTAATTAATTTAAGGTGACGGAGATTTGGTGAGGTAAGGAAAATAATTTCTTTTATGGTGAATATTTCAATAATTTGATTATAAAATAAATAAATCGTTGGGATTTAAATTAATTAAATTTTTTTAAGGGTGGAAATTTTTTTTATTGTGGTTTTCATTTTAATTTTATAAGTAGATTAGTGCTCACACAGTTGTGCGGACGCTTTTTATATAATAATTTTATATATATGTAAAACATTTATATAAGTTAAAATACAATAAAATTCTTATCACTTTATCTAAATTCCTTTTAAATTTTAAATAAATTTTATATTAATACCCGTTCAACTAATGATTTTCCTTTACTATAGTTCCATTAATTCAATAATATATTATAAACTCCTAAATTTATTATCTTTCACCACTAAACTAAAATAAACTAATTATTTTTATTCATAAATGTGTATAAGTGTGTGTATATATATATATATATATCAATCACAAAATGGTGTAGTGGTTGTAGGGCTACATCCCAAATCAAGAAAGTTCGAAGTTCGAATCATCTTGGAAACATGGAGTCGCTTGTGAGTGGGAAGGTCAACCCCTTAAATGGGCTACACATTACTTGATTCAGATGTACAACGACTAACTCAATCGAACTGGAATTTGATGAAAAAATTCAATGAGAATAATTGACTAAAGTACATATATAATCAAATTATAACAAAATAATTTATTAAATGGATCTAGTCATTATTTATATATTATCCCATGAATCAAAACTATAAAAGATTATATGTTTTTATTGAAAAATAAAATTTAAAAAGAAAACCAATCAGTTAAAATTTAGAAAAAGAATAGAATTAATTAATTACAATTTGATTTATAATAAATAATAATTTATTTAAATATAAATAATATCTAATTAGTTAACAATTAAATTGATGATCGGTTAAGATTCAGCCCCATGATGTAAATGACTTTTCCTTTAATATTATTAATTGATGATCAATTCAATTTGATGGGATCTTAACTTGACAATGATATATCTGAGCTGGAACGACTTCGAACTCCATAGTTAAACTCCGTTGTGTTGATAAGATTACCCTATAACAATTTATCAACCCTGAAAAATAAATTGAAAATTAGGTAAATTAATTTCAATCTAAATCACTTATCTAGAATTGAGTGGTTAAGATTTAATCAATTTTGTATAAAGTTATTTTCCCAATTTCATAGGATATAAAGTGATGTATCTTGAATGCTTGCATTGATAAGGAGATGAAACAAAATTTGGGGATTTTTTTATCTATTTAAAATTGATAATTTTATTAGAAAATACTTCATTCTTTCATAAATAAGTGTTGTTTGACTTTCGATACGTTTTTAAAGAACAAAAAACGATATAAAATATTAAATTTTTTATTATCTTCTTAAATAATTTTAAATTATAAGCAGAAAATTGTAAAAAAAAAAATTAATTAAAAGGTTGATATTTTATACAGTTTTTATCAAGAAAGTTAAATTACACTTATTTCTGAACGGATTAACACGACCTTGATAGGAACTTTTAACATTTTAATTCTTTAATTTTTTTTCATAAGTTAGATTTCTTTTATTTGGGATAACTTATCTATCAATATAAACAAAAAAGGTAAATTTGTAAATGAATTCCGAATTTCATTAAAATTTTAAAGAAAAAAAAAAGGGAAGAGATAGAGATTGCATGGACGAAGTAAGATATGCAATATTAATGGTGTGAAATAAATGAAGAGCATGCATAAATGCATGTGTCGCTGACAAACGCCCACACATCACATGTTTCATTATGCAATTTCGATATTACTCTAACATTGTTCCTGACAATCCCCAATTTATTGCCTCTTCTCCGCCAATAATGCCTACCCTCAATGTTATAATTCCTCCGCGGGTGTTGTTTTTAAATGCTCCCTTGATTGAAAAATGTTACTCATTTTACTTTGTAACGTTTTTTAATAAACTAAAATTTTATAAAATATTAAATTTTATTAACCTTTTTATATTTCATATTTATTAATTACTAATAAACATTTCATATAAATTTATAAAAATATAATAATATATATTTTTATATTTTTTATTTTCTTAAAAACGTGTTGAAAAATCAAACATCATTTAATTAACATATAGATTATTATTTTATTTTAGATTACTTTTTAAATCAATTGATAATAAATGGATTGGTAGTTTTTATAAATAAAGCAACTAAAAAAGTGAAATAATAAATGAAAATCTACTATATACTACTACTACGCTGGCTTTATTCAAATATTTAGTCAAATATTAAAATGACGTCGTTTAAGATTTTCTGTTAAAAACACCCACCGTTATTTTTAGATTGGTTTTTCTATTGTGTAATTGACATATTAGGCCTCGTTTGGTTACTCAGTTAAAAACCCAGAAAGTTTAAAAACTCAGGAAGTAGAATATATTCATATGTTTGATTGACAGAAAGACACATGAAATTAACTTTCCAGGAATTTCAATTCCTCCAAATCGTAGGAAGTTCACTTACCTAGGGGTGACTAGGTAAGTTCAACTTTCACCCTTTTTAATATAATTTTCTTTATTTTCCTATTTATATTTGTAAAAAACATAATTCAACCAAACGACTTTTTTCAATTCATGGGAAGTACATTTCACGGGAATTCAATTCATGAGAAGTAAGTTCCCGGGAATTGTACTTCCCGCATTCAACCAAACGAGCCCTTAGATATATAAAAAAATGTATCTTATTTTTAATTTATTGATTATAAAGACTAATGCATAAAAAATAGAAAAACATTTTTTAAAAGTTTTTTTTATTTTAATGTTACTTAACTTGTGCTTTGAAAAAACCTTTTTAATTAAATTACTTGGGTTGGAAAGTAGTACTATTAATTTCAGTCAGATTTACTCTGGTCCGACAGAACAAGAAATTAAAATTTGTATAGGTTAGGTAGGTTAAATTTTCTAAAAAAAACCCTTAATTTAATAATATATAAATAATTTTTTATTAATTTTTTACCTATTATTTTATTTTTTTAAAATAGAATGGGTTAAGTAGACCTCAATCCACCCTACATTCCTACGTGTGACCTAATGATAGGGTATAATAGGGGCCGACATCAATTGCATAGTTTTTCTTTCCTAGTAATGCGAAACTTCATACATGTTTGGAGCTCAAGAGACTGAATAAGTCGACAAATAGACAAATCAATTTTGTATAAAAAAATCAATTGCAAAGTTTAATTTCAGCTAGGTTTATTAATTTGTATTAATGTTTAGAAAAATGGAAAAAAAAACTATGAATTAATATGATGAATCGAAACACTATAATAATATAATGAAAGATTTCCTTCTATAATGACGGAAACAAATGGACAAGTTGTGGTGAAGAGATAGTACTGAGAACTTGAGAAGAAGACAAGTAAAACAGGAGGAGCTTTTAAGCTTAATTTGTGGGGCAATTGGGGATTGCCATTTAGACACAACACAACCTTATCCTTTTCCGGCCCCTTTCCTTTTGTCTCTCCACTGCACGCGGCCCATTTACACTATTAATTAATATTAATATATTGTTTTTTTTAACGTGGGGATTTTGAGATTGTCGAGGTTCAAGTCCTATCTTGTAATTACACTAATTACACTAAGTGGGTAAGGAGAGAGATTTGAACCCTTAGAGCAACCCCAACAGATTCTTCATATTAAGGTTGATTTTGGTCCAACAGCTTCCCCTTTACATTCTCCATAATAGAGAATGGGAAGAAGAAATGGGGATCATTCCCTAAATTTGGAGAAAACTCTATATATTTTGGGGTAAACTCCATAATGGAGAATCTGTTGGAATTCAACCCACAAAAGTACAGAATATGTGATTTATAATATTTTGGAGAATTTTTTAGAGAAGTTGTTGGACATGCTCTTTAGCATGTCCAACAGGTTCTCCATTTTGGAGAATTTTGGGCTTTGGAGAATATTAAGCCCATTTTCAATCCAACAGATTCTCCAATCCATTCTTCAAAATGGAGATGGAGAAGGAAAAATAGGGTGTCTTCCCTATTCTTATAGTAATTGCCAAAAATTTGCTGACTCCACCGCCCTCTTTTCCTCGGTTACTCCACCAGTACATCTCCCCCGCCGCCCTCGCTCATCTCCACCACCTCCGTCTACAGTGAAGTCGATGAATCGGAATCGGAAGAGCATTCTCGGACCAGGCTCCTTGCGCATAACGTTTCACGCCTTCACCGACGTCCAAGTCCTTCTCTACATAACCTTCAGACCCTTCAATCGCGACATTCAATTCCTCATAACAAATACAAAGTTGTTTTGAATGATTGGAATCTGGCTAATGAATCAATTGAGAGAAAAAAAAAAGCAATTTTCTGGAGGAGTTTAACTCTCCGTGCTTTATACTCCCCTGCGAGGAAATTCTTGGAGCTAGCAGAAGTGAGAGATCAAGTCTCGTGTACAGTGTTGTCTTTGTCGAGTCACCACCGTATACGGGAGCGATATATTGAGGGGGTTTTTCTCGCCCAAGATCAATTGGGAGTCACTGCAAGCCTGTAACATGTATATCGATCGAATGGTTCAAGAACCCGATGAATTGGCTCTCTTTGTCTGGATCCTCTGTGTTGCCATTTCCGGGGCAATTTGTTCATGGTCATGAATCTGGCTAATTCACAGGGAGTCTGGAATTAGTTTCTTTTTTCCTTGTAAATCAAACTACATATGATTTGTTCAATACCTTTCACAAAGAGTAAGATTATGGTTGTTTTGTGGTTCCAGTGTGTGATTCCAGTGGTGTGACCACCTACATATATAGTTTTGTGGGTTTTAATTAGTAATCAAAACTATAAAGATGTTGGCAATTAATATAATTTTATGTACACATATGATTTATTCAGTACCTAGAAGAAGAATAGGATCTTCCTTGGTGATTTCTTTTGCAGCAAAGATATGAATAGCCAAGGAAACAGGGACTATGCGTTGGTCCATCTCTTCTTCCTGTTTATATAAATTTTCAATTAGAAATTAGTTTATAATTTTCTAAAATGGAGAAACTGTTGGAATTAATACACAAAATATTTGGAGAAGATGAATTTTGATTACCCATTTTCTAAAAAATTTGGGGAAACTGTTGGGAATGCTCCAATCTCTTATAAGAGAGATCTCTCTCTTACCACTACATCAAGAGATTATTGGTACGTAATATATTACTTATTTTTAAAGCATAATAAATTCATCATTTAAATGATGAATTCATCATTTAAATGAAGAATTTTTAAAAGCATAATAATTTATTTATTTTATTCATTCATACCCTAACTGGCTAACTACTTATAAAATACATATATGACCAATATCTAACATACTTATAAAGTTTTTTAGTCTTTTAATCAAAACCAATTTTATATTATATATGCTTGGAAAAACTAAGAGAATTTGTTTATTAGTCATTCAAAACAGTGCTGTCAACACTCAAAATCTGAGTCAAATTAAGGCAAGGACAGGAAGAGGTGAATGGACAATTATGTAAACTAAATGACACACTAAAAAAAACCCTTATGAAACCATAGATATTATATTACAACTTAAACTTTTTGACATGTTTAAGCAATCATCTTTTGCAAATGACATTGTATATCTGTATGTAACAAGTTTGTACTCTAGGCCTATCTAAAGAGATGTAGACATCATTCAAAGTAGTACTATCAACATTCAAAACTTGAGAAAAATAAAGAGCAAACAACAAGAGAGAAAAGGACAAACACTCTAGGTAATCAACAAGCATTTACTGGAAAGTAATCAATCAATACTTGGGTTAAAAAGAGCTTAAAACATTTTCAAACCTTTTCCAGTAAGCCAATCTAGTAACCAAATTTCTCTTTAGATCTGAAATCAAAGAAATGAACTTGTTTCCTCTAATTCCCAATTCTCTCTACCAAATAAACACCCATCCTTATGCTAATTCATGCCCTAGCTTGGAAAAGGAACAAATCATAATTCTCCACAGAGTCCAATTTTCCAGGCTAATTATTCAATTAATCAACTAAAGAAACCGACATCAAATCAATCCAAACTCAAAAAATCGTACAATCAAAGCCCCCATTGATTAAGAAAACATTGACGCAAGCAACGATTCAATCAATCAGAAGTTGATGCTACAAGCAAGAAAGTTCATATTACCATTTGTTTTTTTTATTATTGTCATCTTCCATTTTCCCGATATGAGCTGCAAGATTCCTCTGAATAGGCAGACTCGATAGACCCTTTGTCTTGCTGAACTGATTGTGAGTGAGATTGTAAGGAACTCATGGCCCTACATAAATAATAAGTTAGTATAGGTGGCCATATAATAAAAAAGTTAAAATATATTGAAACAAGAGAGAGTATTCTTAATCTGTTTGTAACAGAAATGAGCAGTGTTCAAAAAGCTAAAATGTGTCTAATTGACTTCTAAATCTGTGGCAACAGTTGTTATAATGATAGCTAAGATCATCTTCTCTTATCCGATTGAATTGGTAAGTTGATTAAATTGTCATTCATAGAAATTGGTGTGATAAAATAGATAAACAATTGACTTAAAATTGTACTATTTGTCTATAGTAAAACCCTTTCTAAAATATGGATTTAGGACTAGTAAAATTTAATTTGGAAAGGGGAAAAATAAAAACTTGGGTGATTTGAGATGGCCCTTTGCTTCTTTGCTTCTTCTACGGCTCCATATCCATATAGTTTCCCTTGACATTCCGATGATTATTCTTATGCACATAATTTGTGATTATTTTCAAAGGATTTTCCCTTTTTATTTATGCACATACAGGTTTTCATAGAGAAGTTCAAGGGATGTGCCCTTGGGATAGGCCTTGGCCTTGGCCCTCCTCACCATCATCCCCAGTTTCTAAATCATCATCATCATTTCCATCCTCCCCATAATCTTCCTCATTATACTCATCCTCCTCATCATCCTCATCCTCCTCAATATCATTTCTAACCCTATCAACCTCATCAATGCTAATAACTTCTGATTCAATGTCATTTCTAACAATAGAAATCACATTACCAGTCTCTTCAACTACCTCTTGAATGATTGGGAGTTCATCTTCCCAAGTCCTTAAATTAACTTCTTCTTCGTCTTCATTGATGTCACCATTGTTTGGAATATCAAAATAGTTGCGCTGACTTGTCTTGATGACTACCCTCCAATTTGGTTCTCTATGAGTGTTGATATAGAACACTTGACAAGCTTGCGTTGCTAAAGAAAATGGTTCATATATTTGTAAGCTTCTACTCACATTAAGAAGTACATTTCCAAATTTATCCTCCTTGATCCCTCTCCTATCATTGTATACATCAACCCAATTGCATCTAAACAACGCAACTCTATGAATCCTTTTATCAGATAAAGGACCATAATCTAGAACCACCACATCTTTTAATACTCCAGAAAAATCTCTAAAATCACTACCCACTTCTCCTTTCACAACTACTCCACTATGTTGTGTTTTTCTTCCTTATTGACGTCTTCTAGTATGAAATCTATGGCCATTAATTATATAACCATGATAAGTGGCAACACTTTTAATTGGACCTGCTACCAAACGTATGAGTTATTCATTCAAACCTTGACCTCCTTGCCTCCAAAGTTCATTCATCTAATATATGTATTAAAAAAATAAACAATGGAAAAAGGGATATATATATATATATATATATAAGATTATGATTAGGACATGCAAATAAAATCTCACTACTTCAATATAAAATACTCACTCTTTGTTCAAACCATGAGATGAAATCGATTGTTTGTCCTTCAATATTTTCATATTCTCTGCAAATAACATAATTAAAGTTTGTTTTTGCAATTAATAACTTGACTGTAATAGGAAGTCTTTGATCCGATAAATAAGCTTCTTAAAAAAATTACCTTGAAAAAGGATCCACTTCTGGACAGTTCTTCAAGACATAAGACTGAGCTTGCCTCCATTCTTCAAAACTTAAATGGTTGTATGATGCCTTTCCTAAAGGCTTACCAAGTTTTGAGAATATAGAGAGGCCAAAAGAGCATGACTCAATTGGATAATTGTTTTGTTGTACACGATTAAATTGAGTCTCTGTCTTGGTCAAGTATCTCAAACAAAATATAAGACATTCATCTGCAATATAAGCCTCTACTATTGATCCTTCAGGTCGAGCTTTGTTGCATACATATGATTTAAAGGTATGCATTTCCCTACCAAATGAAATACATGCTTACTTAATTAGCTCATGTGGATTTGAAAGTAAACTCAAATAGTGACTTCTATTGCAATCAAGCATTAATTACCTCTCAAAGCGATACATCCATCGATAATGAACTGGACCCGCTAGTTTAGCCTCAGTTGCTAAGTGTACCACGAGATGAACCATCACATTGAAAAATTCATGAATGAAGATCCTCTGTAACTTGGAGAGGGTGATGGCTATGTTCTTTTCCATTTGCTCCAACAAATCAACACTTAATGTTCTTGAGCAAAGTTGCTTAAAGTACGTACTCATCTCTAAAGGTCGGCACAAGCAAATCTTGCATGAATACAAGACAATCATGACTTTTCATTTTTGATACCCTGCCATCCTCTAAAGTTACACATCTTACAATATTGGATGAATATCCATCAAGGAGTGTCAACATGGAAAACAACTTTGCAATTTGACGCCTTTCTCCTAAAGTCAAATTATAAGGTGTCTTTGGGATTTGATACTTATCACCAACTTTCTTAGCTTGTAATTTTTCATGCATTTTCAAGATTTCAAGGTCAAATCGTGAATTTAATGAATCCTTGATTTTTCAAAGAATATCAAGTATAGTGCCCACAATGTTGTCACAAACATTTTTCTCAACATGCATCACATCTAAGTTGTGTCGAATCTTCAAATGTTTCCAATACGGCAGTTGGAAAAAAATACTAAACTTCTTCCGTTGATGGATCATATACCGGTCACTTCTCTTTCTTTTCTCTCCTTCCCATTTTTCAAAGGTGACATTGCTTAACATACTCAATTCTTCCACAATCTCATCTCCTTCTAAGAATCTAGGAGGTGTCCTCTTTTCAACACTACCAAATTGTTTTCTTTCCTTCTTCCATTTGTGGGATAATGGTAGGAATCTATGGCTGCCCATATAAAAATACTTGTGACTGTTCTTTAGATATGCAAATGTTGTATCCTTATGACAATTAGAACATGCAAGAGCACCTTTTGGTACTCCAACCTGATAGATTAGCATATGCTGAAAAATCACTAATTGTCTACATTAACAATGCATGCATATTAAATGTCTGCTTACTGAATGCATCATAAATTTTAACCCCAACTTTCCAAATCTCTTTCAACTCATCAATTAGTGGCTCAAGAAATACATCTTTGTCATTTCCTGGAGATTTAGGGCATGGAATCAACAAAGACAACAACATATTTGAACTTTTCATGCACATCCATGGATGCAAGTTATAAGGAACGAGAAATACAGGCCATATACTATAATTCCTACTGAATTGAGCTCCATGAATAAAACCATCAGTAGCTAGTCCCAACCTGACATTACGTGAATCAGAATAAAAGTGAGGGAAACATTCATCAATAAACTTCCAAGCCTTTGAATCTGCTGGATGTCTCAACAACCCTCTTTAGTGCGACTCTGCTTGTGTCATTGCATATGTTCAGCCAACTTTGATGACATATAAATTCTTTGAAGCCTGGGAATCGTAGAAAAATGGCACAATACTAATCGAGGAACTCTCACTCTCTTTTCCAACCCCTCAACTCCACTACCACTATCATCTTGTACATTAGTGGTTTCTTCCCATCTAGAACATCCACAAGTAGGACATAAATTGCAATTTGCATACTCCTTTCGATATAAAACACAATGGTTTATACATGCATCAATCTTCACATAATTGAAACCTAAATCTTTTGTTAATTTCTTTGCCTCGTGTGAACTTTTAGGAAAAGTTTCATCAAAACCAAATGCCCTGTGTATTTCATGCAATAGCATCGAGAAGGACTTATCACTCCACTTATGGCTTACTTTTATATAGAGTAAAGTTACCATCAGCTCCAACTTCGAAAATGTCTTACATCCAGGGTACAAATCTTCCTCTGCACTTCTCATCAATCTTTTAAAATTTTCAGGCATCTCCAAATTTTCAAGCACATCATCTATTTCCAAATCGACACCCATATTTGAATTGTTACTCTCTAAGACACCAGGAAACCTAACATTAAGCGCCTCATGTATCAAAGGTGCCATATCATCATCGACATCTAAATCATCTCCACTAGATCCTGATTCATTTTCTGTACTTTGAATAGCATCTTCTCCATGGAACTCCCAAGGATCATAATCATTCATAATTCCCTATTCCATCAAATGTGTCCACATTGTATCTTGATCAAGAAAAAAGCAAGCAAACAGCTCATACAAGGACACCTTAGCATGACATTTTCCTCTTTATCCTTAAACGCAAATTCAAAAAATGACTCAACCCCTTCTATATATTTAGGTTGAGCCTTATCTGATGCGCCCCTATTGATCATCCACGTTCGATCATCAACCATCCTTAAAATCAATCAAGAAAGATATGAAAGAAGGGACATAAAAAAAATTAGGAATCGTTGACTAAAAGGAAAGCTACCATTCACACTATTATGAGTCAAGTTGCACAAATATCTAAAAGGAAAGCTCAATTGAAAGTAATAAAAAAAAACACTGGCTAATCCAGTGGCAAGATGAGATCACATAATTGCAATCATTTACTCCACAGATATAACTCATACAAGTAGACTCAAAATTGCAACAGAAAATGTTTTCAATTAGATTTCAAGTTACAGATACAACTCATACAAGTAGATTCAAAATTGCAACAGCAAATGTTTTCAACCAGATTTCAGGTTAAAGAAAATAAACAAGGAACAAATATTTTTCAATCAGATTTCAGAAAATAAACAAGGAAGAAAATGTTTTCAATCAGATTTTAGATTTGAGAATGAAAATTAATTTAACTGGAATGCGAACCAGCACTCTCTAAAAGTTCTCAAAATGAAAAAGTTTTCAGGATGGTCTTCTCTACTGCTACAAAAAAGCTTGCAAGGACAAGCACTCTCTAAAACCTCCTCGATGAGACTCCTAAAGTACAAATAAAATTAGATAAAAGAACAAATAAAATTGAAGGCAAAATTGAGAAAAAAAAATAGTCCAAAAGAGCCCCCAAACAAAAATTGAGATTAGCTTTCTACTGAGCATTGATGGGTCCCATCAATTGGAGTTAGTAATTTGCTTTCAATTATATAAATTAAAATACTGTATTGAGACTTGATTAATTGAATTGGATACAACATATTGAGGGATTCCTTCTACAATTTCCCGTTTAGAGATTATTTAGCACAAGTCCTATGTTTTGCAAGATACTATTTGGAGAAATTATTAGAGCACATCGAATTAAGGTAAGCATAATAATATTTGGAGAAATAAAAAACATGATATTTTTGTAACATCTTTACCTTGCAATGCACCGGCAGAAAAAAGAGTACAAATACTGTGGGCTTTTCTATGGTGACAAACACCCGTTATTCAATCATATTTCAGGTTTGGTTAGCTGATTTCAGGTTAACTGATTGAAAACATGATATGTTTTCAGGTTATTCAATCTCATAATTAGGTTTGGTTAGCTGATTGAAAACATGATATGTTTTCAGGTTATTCAATCTCATAATTATGTTTGGTTAGCTGATTGAAAACATGATATGTTTTCAAACAGATTTCAGGTTTCGGGAAATAAACAAGGAAGAAATATTTTCAATCAGATATCAGAAAATAAACAAGGAAGAAAATGTTTTCAATTAGATTTCAGATTTGAGAATGAAAAATAATTTACCTGGAATGCGACGAGCACTCTCTAAAAGTTCTCAAAATGAAAAAGTTTTCAGGATGGTCTCCTCTACTGCTACAAAGAAGCTTGCAAGGACGAGCACTCTCTAAAACCTCCTCGATGAGACTCCTAAAGTACAAATAAAATTAGATAAAAAAAACAAATAAAATTGAAGGCAAAATTGAGAAAACAAAATTGTCCAATAGACCACCCAAACAAAAATTGAGATTAGCTTTCTAATGAGCATCGATGGGTCCCATCAATTGGAGTTAGTAATTTGCTTTCAATTATATAAATTAAAATACTGTATTGGGACTTGATTAATTGAATTGGATACAACATATTAAGGGATTCCTTCTACAATTTCCCGTTTAGAGATTATTTAGCACAAGTTATGTGTTTTGCAAGATACTATTTGGAGAAATTATTAGAGCACATCGAATTAAGGTAAGCATAATAATATTTGGAGAAATAAAAAACATGATATTTCTTTAACATCTTTACCTTGCAATGCACCAGCAGAAAAAAGAGTACAAGTATTGTGGGCTTTTCTATGGTGACAAACACCCGTTATTCAATCATATTTCAGGTTTGGTTAGCTGATTTCAGGTTAGCTGATTGAAAACATGATATGTTTTCAGGTTATTCAATCTCATAATTATATTTGGTTAGCTGATTGAAAACATGATATATTTTCAAACTGATTTCAGGTTTCGGGAAATAAACAAGAAATAAATATTTTCAATCAGATTTCAAAAAATAAACAAGTAAGAAAATGTTTTCAATTAGATTTCAAATTTGAGAATGAAAAATAATATACCTTGAATGTGAACGAGCACTCTCTAAAAGTTTTCAGAATGAAAAAGTTTTCACGATGGTCTCCTCTACTGCCAAATCAAATCTTGCAAGGACGAGCGCTTTCTAAAATCTCCTCGATGAGACTCCTAAAGCACAAATAAAATTAGATAAAAGAACAAATAAAATTGAAGGCAAAATTGAGAATATATACAATCTACAGTACATTTGTGAGATAGGATTTCTTACTCTGAGTTTGAGTTTGAGTTTGAGTTATCTTAGGTGCTTCTCATGCCTTTATTGTGAGATAGTATGCTTATGCTATGTGGATATGCTAATATAATTTTTTGTTTTTCTAGGTATTAAACATTATAATTAAGGTATCAAATTGTAAAAAAGTTAGAATATATTGTAGAAAAGGGGCATTGTTCTGATCTTAATGTCCTACCATAGTGAATCACTAATCTTAGCTTCAAATTAAACAGATGTAAAAATTCAAATTGAACCAGACAAATACCTGAAATTGAACCAGACAAATATCAAATTGAACTAGAAAACTTGTTCAAATAATAGTCCAAAGTGGAAGATGTACCTCAAACTAGAAACAGTGTTCCTCTGCCTCAAAAATCCTCATTCACTAAGAGACAGAGAGAGAGAGAGCGATCAATTTAAATCTCAGTAATGACTGTAAGGATAAGCAATCAATTCAGGTATAACGAGAGCGCGACAAAACAAACCATCAGTTTCGTGGAGTGCGAGAAAGCCAGCGAACGAGAGAGATAGAGCGGCAAGCGAGAGAGCGAGAGCGGGCGAGCTAGAAAGCGAGACATAGAGAGCGGCGAGAGAACGATAGAAACCAGAGAGAGGCGAGCCAGAGAGCGGGCGAGAGAGACAAGCCATAGAGTCAGAGTTAGGGTTAGGGAGAGAGCCGAGACACAAAGAAAGAGAGAGATTGGGTGAGGGTTTGGGATTGAGTAGGTTTTTTTTCGGAATTTTTGAAATTAAAAAAGAAAATGGAAAAGGAAAGGGGGAGTGGGTTGTTTGGTCGCCCAAAATAGTCTTTTGTGCCACAAAATATTTATTTTGTCGCCCAAAATACCTCTTTTTGCGCCACGAAACTAATGATTTGTCACCCAAACTATGATAAGGCGACGGTATATATATTTTGTCATTAAAAAGTATTTTGGGCGACAAAAGTTATTTTTTGTCACAGATTGGTTTTTTTTTGGGGGACAAAAACAATTTTATCACCCTATATTTTTTTTTGGTTGTCCAAAGGAGTTTTTCTTGTAGTGTTTGTCAAATACATTCAAATTTCCAATCCCAACAAGATCGATCAATCCAAGTTGTATATATTTTGATGCATGCCCTTAACTCTTCTTGGACCGTTATCATCTATCGAGGGTCTACAATATTGGTCACACATTAGAAAAGGGATCGAATAGAGTAGTGGATAGATTTGACTCTTTTGGATCACATAACCACTATTTTTTACCTTGTCACATACTTTAAAGTACTAGGTATGGAACCGTGCTCGGCACGGTGAATATTTTGTTACATGTGACTCTGTATATATAAGATATGAAATTGATAAATAACAATCTATAATAATTACAATTTAAAAGAGACCAAAACAGCACTTGTCGGCAGAGATTCTCCTATAAGAGCAGATTGCAGAGGAAAATCCTTCATCGAACAATTTACTTGTCAATAACTCTGAGTAAGTTAAGACTGCCAACACAACACTTGCCTAGTCGATTTTAAGTGAATCTCCTTCCAGCAAGTGAGGATATGCTGGAATGATATCACCAAGCTTGATGCATACGATGTCTCCGGGAACAAGAACACACACGTCTTCCTTTTTCCATTGCCCATCTCTTAGAACCTGCACGACATAAGTACATGATATACCAGCTGATATCCATATTATATTACTCATATGAAGAACAT
Organism: Persicaria maculosa; assembly: GCA_963922045.1. NCBI lineage: Eukaryota > Viridiplantae > Streptophyta > Magnoliopsida > Caryophyllales > Polygonaceae > Persicaria > Persicaria maculosa. Next base: position 43,823,524 of record OY998257.1, on the reverse strand, counting down.
TTATAAATTATAACGAATGCAACGCAATAGAAGTTTTCTTACGAATATTCTCATTTCTCAAACAAAACTAATTTAACTATACATGATTTGCATAAATCATGGAAGAACTCTTAAATTAAATGTCAAAAATTGGTAAACATACCCTTGTCTTTGGAGCGAGTTTTTCCATAAGGGCTTCATCGACGTTCTCTGCATTTCTTTTCCTCAATAAAACTGATGGTTGAATTGCCTTCACCCTAGAAAGTATTGACCAAAGAGATATAATTGTTAGATGGCTCAAATTTAAAATAACCAGAACAATTTGAACCATCTCTGTAACATGGGTATTTGCTTATATAGATTAAAAAAAAATACCTATAATACCTCTAGTGGCTGGAAGTATATTTGAGCCATGTGCATTTAATGTGATTAGAAACATATATCTATTGCACCTAAAAAAGAGTATGGAAAACCAAAATAGTAACTGAAACTATAAATCCAACATTACATGCATATTCAACATTCACTTTGATAGATTTAATATAGAAGAAATTCAACAATAGGCTACTTAGTAAATTTGTTTCTAATCACATGAAACGTGAATATGTCGTACTTGTGACTCGTTCAAGAGATTTTTGCTAATTTCCATATCCCACCCTAGTATTGCAACCTACAAAACAGCATATTTGAGTCTGTTTGCAGTTTCACTTAATTGCTGAATATTTTCAGAGGCTTAAACATGCTATAAGAAACTATATCACCTAAGCTTGGAATCATCTTGTCTTCACGTTGAGGTTACACTATTGTTAACTCAATTTATTTGTTACCTCCTGCAAAATAAAACAATAAGAAAACAGGATCCCAAAACTCTGATATTAAAATGCATTCGATAGGTACTTTCAATCAAAATTGAGTGACTGAGAACAATTAATGGTGGTCATGCACCTGAAGAGAAATTGGGAGAGATGAAACCGGGAAACCAACCACCAATTGTTGTAGTCAGCCACATGAAATGGGAAATCTATAACATAAAAACGCAAGTTTACAACAAAATTGAATTGGAAATCTCACTAACCGATAAGGTGCTAATTTCATATTGTAATCCCTCAATATCAAACTTTAATTGGCCAACAATACCCCCATAGAAATGGAAGGAATTAGTATATCAAAATCTTCCTATATATTGAGAAACTGCTACTGAATAAAGCATACCCGAAATCCTAAACCCCCCAACGAACAGGAACACCCAAATACAAGCAGTGGAACATAAAGATAATTAGACACATAAAATGTTATACAAGACTTGAAAATCACAAAGAAGGTCGGACAGCAGCAGTAATCGAAGCTTAGTTGCCAACCTTCTCCATGGCTTTAGCAATCAACTCACCAATTTCTCCATCTCCATTGGCTGATATGGTTTCTCAATAAATTGATATACAGGGTTTGTCAATGAAACTTCTGAAAATCAATATCATGGCAGAGAACAAACCTGAGCAATCCCTTCTGATTTGCTGATCGTCCATGCTCTACTCTTTAAGCTTGTCAGGAAAAGGTCAATTGCCATACTAATACCTCTCTTGAGGTCCATTCCTTTCATTCAGGCAGTAACTGATTGCAAACATCTTAAAATCAGCTTACCCAACTACAGGATGTGCTGGCATGACGCACAAAGCAGGTGACGTGAGTATTATTCCTTCTAGCATTTGGCCAATGTGTGGATAAGAAGCTGTCTGTAACAGCACTGAATTAATACAGCATCGAGGATAGGCCAATATGACAACCCATTTGAAATCCTTGTTCAAAGTGACTAAATTGAATTACCTTCAAAACCACTTAGTGTCGAAAAAGGAAGCATGGCGTCCTAGGATTCTCAAGTTTGATTTTCTCACAAAGGGCCCCTATGCATATAAAATAGAGAAAAGGTAACAATAAGATTATAAGAGGCCAAAATTCATAAAAAATACCATAGTATCTCATCACTTATCCAAATTTCAAGATTAAATATACTTCAAAGACAACTGTCTTAAATCCCAAGACTACAAATAAACTTAAGACATTAGGAACCACTTAGATACACAAGAAATTCCATAGTATCTCACCAAATGAATCCCTAGACTTACATCCACACTCTATTCAAATAAGTAGTTCGAATAGAGTTCACAATGAGTGCACAAATCATAAACCTCTTTAATAATGTTATGCAACAAAAGCAAATCCATAACTACAAGAACTGAAATATTTGCTTTTGACAAATGACATTTGTGCCTATAACTTATTCACCTTGTGCACAAATAGGTGGTAAGCTAGACAATATGCATCTTAAACCCCTTGTGAACCACATCTTTGGGGGGTGGGTAGAAATTTATTTATTTAACACTTGCTGCATGATCTAAACCATAAGAAAGCAAAGGGAGATCAGTGAAAGGGAGAGTGCAGATGGATGAACGTCAGCCATCGGCGAGATCAATAAACAACACAAATGTTTATCAGTTTAGAACAAATTGGAAAAAAAGAAACAATCAATTGATAATAGAGCATAAATCCTAAATCCATCATGACCAAAACAACAAAATACAGAATAAAAACCAAATCCAAACAAGAAACAACTAAAACTAAAGCAAATCACAAAGCATGATTTAGGGTTGAAATCAAACTCCCCGGATGAAAATTTCCCTAAAGAAAGTGAAAGATGGAGCAAAGGCTCAATATGCTTGCAGACCAGGAGAAAGACAGCCCACGAATCCTCCATTAACACACCTCAATTGCACATTCGGTTGATTAATCAATGAAGGAAGTAAATGTGTGTTGATGTGTGTTCTATATAGACGATAAAGACACAAGGGAGGGAAGACACCACAGGAATAGGTGGTGGAAAGGAGGCAACCGGGAGCAACTACAACCATAGATACCGACTATACTAAACGACTGAGATCACGTCTCACCCAACTACCCACCCTTTTATAGTAATAAGGATTGAATATTAACTAATTGTGCTCACTACTACGTTCAAGTGACAACACATTAACTTAACAATTGTACCTCAAAAGGAATTTAAATATGTACCTTACTATCAACAATTGCTTTTGCCATAACTTTGTCCAAACTATCCATGTCCTGGCGACATAATCAGAAAAAAAATTTTATAGAAGGAATTATCACGACAATATAAGCTAGAACAAATGCATAGGAAAATAGAAAAAACTCAATTGAATGTAAATGATTATCTTGGAATCAACTAACCCCAATCACACCTTCTGCTACTATTGGCTTTTTGCTCTCTAATTGTTGGTTGTTTTAAAGCATCCATTATTTATTCATAATCAGGTAGAGGAATCAATGGAAGTGAATGATTAAAACTTGAGATGATAGCAACTTCATTTAAATATTTCACTCAATTGGTGAGCATATGCTAAAGTCATAGATTGTAATGAAATCCATGTAGCATCTCAATCACAAATTGAGAGATATGTGACCTAAATACAGAAGAAGATAACCAGTAAAAAAATTCAGACATGGAGAAAAAAAACCAGTTCATAAGACACTAAGAAAACAAGTTGAAGATAAGGATGAAACATTCACAGAGAAAAAGGTAGCAAGGCAATATTATATTGAGGGATATGTGGCCTTGCTCAGTATTTGACAAACCAAATTCAAATAAAGGAAAGACCAAAAAGGAAGTGGATACTGAATCAATAATTTCCAAAAGTAGCTCCTAGTTGTAAAATTAATTGACGGTAAAAATAAACATCCAGAATTTCCATTCACTTTCAACAATTCAATCACAAAGACTAAATTGAGATTTACCATCAGCCTTACCCAATTCACCCAATTTGAACCACAAAGGTCATAACCCTTAATTTCAAGACCTCAATCAAGGTATGTTTATTCTACTCAACTCAAGCATTATTCGAAAATAAAACCTAAAACAAATCACAGCAATAAACTCTAGAAACCCTAATTCAGGAATAAACAACTCTTAAACACCCGGGGGGGAAAAGAGAGAGAAGTTGGATTGTCCGTACCATATCGACACTAAGGTTGGCGATGGCGGCCAGTGGCGGCGAAATCTAGACCCGATGACTCGACTGCGATGCGGAGTTGGCGATGGCGGCCGGTGGAGGCGAAATCCAGACCCGGCGACTTGAATGCGATACGGAGAGCGGTGGAGATCAAGAAGGCGGAAAGACGACATTAGAAATCGGGAGGTGGAGAGACAACGATGATGATTGATTAGGAAGCAGGAGGTGGGAAGGCAGCGAAATTGAGGAAGCAGGAGGTGGAGAAAGGAAGAACGAAGAACCGTTGATCTTAAGATTTTAACAATGGTTTGTGGAGGGTCAGATAGTGCCCACGATGGTAGGGAGAACAGAAGCAAGATAAGCAGTGGCGGCGACAGCTCCGACGAGAGGCAATATCCATGACCTGCAAAATGAGAGAGAGAGGTGGATAGGAGAAAGACACGGTCACACGAGGGAGTTCCAATTAGACGAAATGGCCGAAAGGGGCTCCTAAACAAAAAAATAAATATTTTTAAATTGAAACTTTGATGGGCAATTAAGACCTTTCATATGAAGAGAGTCTATAACCGTCGATCAAATCGGTTCACTCGCCATATCTACGGTTACAATTGAAGTAAATAGTATTTTTTTTTTGGACTGGCTAAAATGGGCCGTAGATACCTCCTCTATCCAACGGCAAATATAACTTCTTACAACCACTTTTATAGTAGTAGTCAAGGTTTTAAATATCGCATATCGGGGTCATATCAGTTAGGAGTAAATATGATATATCGGGGATATATCGGGATATATCGGATTTATCGATTTCGCTAATTTTAAACAAAAAAATTATATTTATATTTTAAAATGTAAAAATACACATGAAAAGTTAAATTTAAATTGCAAAATTAACAAATAAACTTGACAAAATAAAAACAACTTCATTCACAAAGGCTAAAGTTACCTTATCAAAGTTGGCAATTCTGCTAGACCAAAAAAAAAATTGGCAAATCACCGATATTGACTCGATATATTGGGTCATAAAGGCTAAAGTTGCCTTATCAAAGTTGGCAATTCTAAATATCTCCGATATATCATCTATATTGACCCGATATGTCGCCGATATTGACCCGATATATCGGCGTTGACCTTATATATAACATTGACCGATATTTTTCACCTGATATCCCGATATCGTAACGGATTCTAAATATCCCCGATATATCGGCCGATATATCCGATATTTAGAACACTGGTAGTAGTGATAGGTTCTCATTTGAATGATACCTTATGATGATCATATATAAATTATTTTAATGGTTTTAGAAAAAAAGGATTTTAGATAGGGTTTTGTTAATCCTAACGACCTCTACAATGCTCAATCTAGATATAATTAAGTTGTCATCGACTAATCAAACCAAACATGAGATAAAAATAAAAATAAATATAAAAATAAAAATAAAATATTAAATTATTAGAATTTTTATGATTAATTAATTGCAAATTTGTAATAATAAACACATTTTTTGTGTCCATGTATACTATTGAAACAAGAAATTTGGCCCAAAGGCCTGTCTTTGGGCCATTTACAATTTGTTCTAGGGTTATGCCTTTCCTAGTAAATTTCCAAAATATTTTCATAATTCCCTTTCTACCCTTGCCCTTTTTAATTTCCCATTTCCCTACTCGTTCTTAGATCCGAGCCTCGGCTTCCTCCTTCGCTCTTCCCTTCCTCGATCCTCGTCTGCTTCAGGCTTCCTCGATCCTCGTCTCCTTCGCTCTTTCTCCCGCCTCCTTCTTCTTCGAACTCTCGATCATCAATTTCAAATTCGTCAATTTCAAATTCGGAACGATTTCTTTCAGCTGATACAAGAGACAGGACATCAGACAACATATCAGCTATAGGATCAATGAAAGGCTCGGACGTGTTCGACATGGGAGCCGGACACATCAACCCTAAGAAAGTGATGGACCCGGGGCTAGTATACGACATGAAGCCCTCGGACTACACCGCCTTCCTCTACAATCTCGGCTACACCGCCGATCAAATCATGAGTATGATAATCCCTTAGAGGAACCATCCCTGTGCGGGAGCTAGGGTTTCGAATGCCGACCTGAACTATTCGTCGATCGTTGTGCCGAGCCTCGCGCGCGCGGTGGTGGTGGTGAGGAGGACGCTGACGAACGTCGCGTGCGCAAAGACGGTGGCAGTGTACTTCGCGCGCGTAGTGTGCCCTGACGGTGTCGGCGTCGCCGTGTGGCCGCGCGTGCTGATATTCACGCCGGGGGTTAGGGATGTGACGTATTTTGTGGTGGTGACGTCGTTGAAGAAGTCGGGGAAGAGGTACGACGGAGGGGAGATTGTTTGGACCAACGGAGTTTACTCTGTTAGGACTCCGTTAGTTGTTGCTGTTAACACATATTAACACTGAGATTATTATTTATTTACGGGAAAGTTAATGGCCCGTTTGGCATAAGCCTCCGATCCAAAAAATCCGACACGAAACCGCAACAAAACGATACGAAAAAACACGAAATGATATAGATACGACACGATTATGATAAACGAAACTGTAATCCAAAAAATTTCATGTCACCACTGTCAAAGAGTGGTGATAGTGACCCCGTAAAAAAAAACTCTAAAAACGAAACCGTAATAAAAAAAATTTCATGTCATCACACACGTGTCACCACTGTTAAAGAGTGGTGACAGTGACCCCGTAAAAAAAAACTCTAAAAACGAAACTATAATAAAAAAATTTCATGTCACCACACACGTGTCACCACTGTTAAAGAGTGGTCACAGTGACCCCGTAAAAAAAACTCTAAAAACAAAAATGTAATAAAAAAAATTTCATGTCCCCATGCACGTGTCACCACTGTTAAAGAGTGGTAACAGTGACCCCGTAAAAAAAAACTGTAAAAACGAAACTGTAAAAAAAAAATTTTCATGTCACCATAAACGTGTCACCACTGTCAAAGAGTGGTGACAGTGACCCCGTAAAAAAAACTATAAAAACGAAACTATAATCACAAAATTTACATGTCACCACACATGTGTTACCAAAAGTCAATGCCTTTGACCAATCAATGGTGAATGGTCAAATTAAAAAATGAGAAAGAGGAAAATGAGAAGGAAGGGCAAAATTGAAATTTTTAGACACCCTCCTAATTTATACCCCTTATCCTAGGGCTTAATTTTTACCCAAAATATGAACACTTACTAAATTTTCCCTTACTGAAAAAGGTTTCTGGACAAGGCTGCGATAGTAGCGGAAGAAGACAACCCAAAGGCGCCGAACCACTGGCGACTGAACACCGTCCACCGGGTGGAGGAGCTGAAGTCGGTCCTCCGCATGGGCCCCATCTGGGCATCCGGGATCATCCTCATCACCGCCTACGCCCAGCAAAGCACCTTCTCCCTCAGCCAGGCTAAGACAATGAACCGCCACCTGACCCACAGCTTCCAAATCCCCGCCGGCTCCATGTCCGTCTTCACCATCACCTCAATGCTCGCCACTATCGCCCTCTACGACCGCCTCCTCATTCCCCTCGCCCGCAACCTCACCGGCCTCGACCGCGGCATCACCTTCCTCCACCGCATGGCCATCGGCTTCTCCATCTCCGTCCTCGCCACCCTCGTCGCCGGCTTCGTCGAGCTCAAGCGCAAGCACCAATACTTGTCCTCAGCCGGCGCCGCCCCGCTCTCCGTCTTCTGGCTCGTCCCGCAGTACTCCCTCCACGGCATCGCCGAGGCCTTCATGTCCATCGGCCACCTCGAGTTCTTCTACGACCAGGCTCCAGAGAGCATGCGGAGCTCCGCCACCGCGCTCTTCTGGACGTCCATCTCCATGGGGAACTACCTCAGCTCGCTGCTTGTGACGCTGGTGCACCGGTACACCGCCGGGCCCGACGGCTCGAATTGGTTGCCGGATGTGGATTTGAATAAGGGGAAGCTCGAGAGGTTCTATTGGTTGTTGACGATCTTGCAGGTGGTCAACTTGGTTTACTATTTGGTGTGTGCGAGGTTTTATACCTTTAAGCCGGTGGAGGTTATTCCGACGGAGGATGTTGGGTGTGTGGGATCGGAGAAGGGCGCCGGCGATGGATTCGAGCTCGGGAATCGGGTTTGAATTACTTTTATTCGATGCGAAGTTGGTCACCACTGGTTTAGCTTTTTGAAAAGGGTTGATCGATGTACTCTATATATATGTAGATAGGGGGTGTACGCTCATGTGAATTAGGTAGGGTTAATTAGTGTTTATCGATGTGATCAAGGGGAAGATGTAGAGGGCTATGTCTTCTATGCAAAATGGGACTGATTATAATGTATGATAGGATCGAATGTATCTTTAAAGTTATCAATAAAAATATGTGTACACAACGATTTTTTTTTTTTAAATATTCATAGAAAAATAAAAATTTACATAAAAATTCACGACTTGAAAATATTTACAAAAATATTCAAAATTTGCAAAGATGTCGAAAAAACGCGGTCTCAAACCGCGTTATATTAACAAGATGTAAAATTTGAAGTTGAAAAAAAAATGAAAAAAACCCAGTTTGAAACCGCGTTTTATAATTAATTTTGGGTAAAACGCGGTTTGAGTGTTTTTCGATTTTTATTTTAAAGTAAAAAGTACATATATACATATATATTAAAAAAAGGGGGAATGAATGAAACGCGGCATGATGCCGCGTTTCATGCCTATGGTGATGACGTGCAGTTAGAGTGAAGCAACAAAGAAGCAGGTAATTATATTTAGGTAAAACTAATTAAAATAACCCAACCTTTAAGGGGTGTTAAAAATATATCTCAACCTTTCAAATGTAAGATAAATATCCCGACCTTTATTGGTGGTGTTAAAATAATATCGTAACAATTTTATCTCAAAAAAATTGATGACATGGTGCATGCATGGCAAAAATTTTTTTTTATATAAAAGGCAAAACTAATAAAAAAATCAGCATTAATATAATTTTGTTAAACCGTGAGTTTTTTGGACTTTTTTTAAATCAAACCCGGTTTTCTTAAACCCGGTTTCCTTAAGAAAATATATGATTATTAGGTAAAGCAATAAAATTTAGTTGAATTTCATCCCTTTTCTTTTTAATTGTAATATTCTAGATATTGAATTCAATTTCTTAGTTAAAGCAAACACATATTCATTCAAGCAAACACCAATTAATTGTAATATTCTAGATATTGGTGCGATGGAGACTAAATAAAAAAGGGTTTAAGAAAACCAGGTTTGATTTAAAAAAAATAATCCAAGAAACCCATGGTTTAACAAAATTATATTAATGCTGATTTTTTTTATTAGTTTTGCCTTTTATAAATTATTATTTTTTGCCATGTATGTACCAGGTCATCATTTTTTTGAGATAAAATTGTTGTGATATTATTTTAACACCACCTATAAAGGTCGGGATATTTATCTTACATTTGAAAAGTGGAGATATATTTTTAACACCCCTTTAAAGGTTGGGTTATTTTAATTAGTTTTGCCTTATATTTATATATTATGTATGATCATCAAAACGATGACTGATGATGTGAGTTTACTAGAATTACAACCCCTGAAACGCGGCATCATTCATTCCCTTTTTTTTTTTAATATATATGTATATATGTACTTTTTACTTTAAAATAAAAATCTAAAAACACGCGGTTTGAAACCGCGTTTTACCCAAAATTAATTATAAAACGCGGTTTCAAACCGCGTTTCTTTCATTTATTTTTTTTCAACTTCAGATTTTACATCTTGTTAATAAAACGCGGTCTGAGACCGCGTTTTTCCGACATCTCTGCAAATTTTGAATATTTTTGTAAATATTTTCAAGTTCTGAATTTTTATGTAAATTTTTATTTTTCTGTGAATATTTTTTAAAAAAAATTCGTACACAAGTACATCCCTTTCCTAGGTCTTTCTTTCACTTGCTAAAGTTTCATTAACTAGCTAGGTATATGGTTGATATTCAAAGTATACTTGTTTGTTTAGTTGGTATGAAGAGGTAATTTCTATGTAGCTCCATAAGTGGCGGCGCCCTTGCAATTGGCGGTATGTAAGATTGTTATTCGAGCTTAACAATTTGAGTATTTATTGGTTATTCATGTTCAACTCTTTTAGAAATGAATTAGACTCGGGTCAAACCTCAATTTAGAATAACCTTTAAAATGTGTTGATAACTATCTTGTTTAGTAAAGTGAAATATCCCGAACCGATATTGAGTTACTCGTCTCTAAAGGTGCTCTACTTACTCATAACTTTAGTCAGTTGGGTAAAATTATATTTCTCATTTTCACCAAATTCGAGTTATTCTAGATAGATTCGAGTCGACCCTCCATTTGATATTGGCGATGCCCTGAATTTAGGGCTAACTATTTAACACAGTGATTCGACTAAAAGGAGATTACACGATCTTATTAGGATAAATTAATAGGGGTTTTCGCTATACAAATTAAACCTCGGGTTAAATAGAGGCTCAGACATGGCCTTTCTGTTACTATATGTCGACGACATCATTCTCACCGCCTCTTCTGATGCTCTTCGGACGTCTATTATTTCATAGTTGAGTGCTGAGTTCGCCATCTCCGATCTGGGTCCATTGTCTTACTTCTTGGGAGTTGTTGTTCAGCGTCATGCGTCTGGGCTGTTTCTCTCTCAGAGTAAGTATGCTGCTGAGATAGTTGCTCGAGCCAAGATGAGTAACTGTAAGCCAGTCGCCACCCCTGTCGATACATCCAACAAGCTCAGTGCTCATTCTGGTCCGTTGTTTGATGATCCGACGTTGTACAGGAGCCTCGCTGGTGCACTGCAGTATCTTACCTTCACCAGGCCTGATATCAGTTACGCCGTTCAACAGATCTGCTTGTTCATGCATGCGCCCAGGGAACCCAACTTTCAGGCCTTGAAGCGGATCATTCGGTACATCAGCGGCACCCTCGAGCTAGGCACCATAATCACTCATTCCTCTAAGCTTGACCTCGTCGCTTACACTAATGCAGATTGGGGTGGTTGTCCTGACACACGTCGCTCCACGTCTGGATACTGTGTATTCCTCAACGACACCCTAGTATCGTGGTCAGCGAAGCGCCAGGCTGTCGTGTCTCGTGTAAAGACTTGGAATTTTAAGATATTATTTTATAAATTAAGAAATAACTTTGATTTAATTGGGATTTGAATTCTAAGAATTCGGAAAATTTTGAATAATTCCGTCCTTGAGCAAACGAATCGTTTGAATTCTTTCGGCCAAATTCCGACATTAATTTGTTATTTAATTCAAAGATGAATTCATTTCGCTCTATTATTTTAAGGCTTAGAAATATTTTCGGGTTTCATTATCTAATTCGGATTCGAAAGTCTATTTTAAATTGATTTTTAATTGAGTCGGGTTAAGGTCGAAACGCGGGTTTCGGGATTTATTTTCGGGTATTTATTTTAACTTTTATCCAATTCAACACTCAACCTCCCACCTAACCACTCCCTCACCTCACTTGGCCTTACCCTGCCCATGAGACACCCCTCCCTCACCTCACCATTCATTTCACCTTCACCCTCCCCGCACACCAGCTCCCCTGGTCACCTTCACCATCACCAAACCTCCCTCGCTCCTTCATCATTGTCACCATCATCTGTTGCCACCACGTCCCTCCTTCTCCTTCCAAGCCACAACAGATGCCCTTCATCTCCGTCGACGTCCACTAGTGCCCCGAGGCAACTCAAAAGGCTCCCGACGCCACCACCAAGCCATCGAGGCTCCGTCGCCCCCGTTCGAACTCAAACAACCTTTCGGTAAGCTGTTCTCCTTCGTTTCCAATCCAAACCACCATTGAGCCCTACCATCATACTCACTCACGTCCGATACAGGTCCGAGAAGCCATCGAAAGCCTCCGACGACACCCAGAACTCCAGTCGAGAGCTCCGACTTCGCGAGCGCTCGGTGAGCGTTCGAACCTCCTTCCTCTTCCTTGGTTCATTTCAATTCCTTTCATTGTCCTCGGGTAGTCGGAGAGTGAGTGTGGGATGATTGCGGAATGATTGGGCGAGGTCGAGAGCTCCAGCGAGCCCGAGGTCCGGCGAGGTCGGGCACGAAGATATTGAGCGCAAGAGACGGGCGTGAGAGCGAGGGGAGTGAGTGGGGGAGTGCGAGAGGAGGCGAGCAAGAGGGGTAGGACGAGCACGAGCTGAGGAGGCGGGCTCAAGCCCTGTCGATCAGCACCAACGGCCTGAGTGAGTGGCGCCGGCGGGCGAGGCGCGAGGAGGATGGCGCCAAGCGGGAATTCATTTTGAATTCGGGAAGATGAAGAAGGTGGATGTGGCTTGTGGGCCCCCCCTCTTAACGAACATATATATATATATATATTATATTATTTATTTTAATAGTACACCGGTGTGAGATTAATTTAACGGGTTCGGTTCGGTTTTGTTGGGTTTTAATGGGTTTGGTTCGGGATCCGGTTGGGAAAAGTATTTTAAGGGTTTAATTATCTTATATATATATATTATAATTGCTATTTATAAATTATTTATTATTAATAATAATTATTTTATTCTATTTTATTTATTAGTTAGTTAGTTAATTAATTATCATAAGTTATTTAAAATATGATTTATTGAGTGTTTATTTAATTGATATATATTTATTGTTTTGAGGTTGATAGTGTTATTAAAATAGTTTCCTAACTTATTAACTTGTTATTAATTATTATTTATTAAATTATTTAAGTATATATTCAGATTTATCTAGATGTTTTATTTAATCTTAATTGTAAGGAATTTACTTATGTGAATAATCTTTTTGATAACTATCTATATATTAATTAAAAGGAAAGCCCCTACGCCACGTGTCATCCCCTCAAGCAAAGTTATTTTTGTAAGGTATTATTTACACAATATCATTTAATTATGGTAATTATTAAACTATCTAATATTATTTACATAACATCATTTCTTAATATATTTTTAACCAATGGGATTAATTTAAAACTTTTTTTTAATAAAGGTAATATTAAATATATAGTATTATTTCATTATATATTAATTACATGATATTATTTCATACAACTTTTTTAAAACAATGGGATTAATTCAATTTATTTTTTAAAAAAATACATAGTTTCAAATATATGAAGTCTTTTTTTAAGCAACAAATTATATTGATATTTTAAGGATATGCACAAGAATTTAGAAATGTCATTTCCCCCTTTAAATACTCCATCAAATAATTTTTACTCTCGCATCACATTTATTATGCACAAATGTAATTGGTTAAAGAAAAAAGTACAAATTATATTGGTATTAGTGCAAAAGTAAAAAAGAGTGTAATTATTACTTTTAAAACATCAAATATTATTGATCAAATTAAATTTAATCTCCTAAAGCATCAAATATTACCGATCGGATGGAGTATTTTTTTATATAATAACCTTAATTTTTGGATTTTCACCTAATCTACATAAATTTTCAAATAATAAATTTTTAAAAAAATTAACCAATGGGATTTATCTATTATAACTATTAAATGAGAAATGTTTTTGCTTATATGTTATAATCACTTTAGTTTTACTATTTCCTCCCAATCAACTAAATCTAGAAAAAAAACTAACTAATGAAATTTGTACACATTTCTCTAATAAAGCAGGCTATATCTAACTACTAAATCATAAGCATTTTTTATTAGCTATTATAAACACATTTATTTTAGGATTTTCATTCAATCAACCTATTCTATTTAAATCTTAAACTCATATAATTTTTATACATTTTTATAATTATTTTTATTATTTTTACTTACTTTTCAAATCTTTTTTTTTGTTTTATATTAACGTTTGGTAATAGATTATTTAATTTTATACTTACAGAATTTTATTTTGATTTTTTTAAAAATACGCGCCATGGCACGGGGATTGTACTAGTTGACATTTAAAAAGTTAGTTTTGAATTATTTAGATTGTTTGGAAAATATTTCTAAGTGTCGGAAATTTATTAGGATAATGTTTTGGACTAAAATATATCGGGATTATTTTAAAAGAATTGTTCGTTTATTGAGTTGTTTATGAGAGATGATGTTGAGACAAGATGCGAGATGATGATGGTATGAATAAGATGTGATGATGAGAATATGCCCAAGTTGTGGAAACGAGATGAGAAATTGAACTGAGACATTAATGTTGATGATGATGGGATGATTAACTTATATATGTTTTGTGTGAATCTTATGTGTGTTAATTGATATGCTTTGTGTAAGTTAGGCTTAGACTTATTATGTTACTTATCTTTTAGGTGATCTCTAATCTGTCTGGATTTGCTTGATTGCTGTATTGCTTGGATTCCGCGCTTCTCCAGGTAAGTTCCTTGAACTTACTCATGATGGACGCTTTATGCACTGGGTGTTATATAGTAGGCTAGTGTTCATGCACCATACGACTTAGAATCAAGCTTAAGATCTAAAACGGAAACCTTATGACTTGCTATCTGTCTTTGCTAGAAAACGGCCGTTATAGGTGTTTATTGGTTGAGTCCTTTTTCTTTATTCTTGTCATCCTAGTTGGCGCTTATATAGAAAGTTGCTTGCACTCGATGATGCGGTAGGCTTTTGGTATAGAAAGTTGCTTGCACTCGATGATGCGGTAGGCTTTCTAGTAAGTGCATTAGGACTCTTAGAGCCTTAGGCCTTATATAAGTGTCATTGCTTGCCTTCCTTTCATAGTTAGTAGGCTCATTGCGTGGGGTTGGCCTGCACTGTAGGGTGAGGTAGCTCCTTTGATGGTGAGTTGCTATAGGATTTCTTAGGAGCCTAGAGGGACATGCTATTTGGCATTTCTTGTAATTGGCGCGCTTCTTTATTTATTTCTGAATTTACTTATCCGCATGCTTATCTGTTTAATTTCCATTTTGCATTACGCATTTCATCTTAGTAATAGGATGCTTATTATATGCCTCTCAGAGTGTTTACACACGCGCAGGAGTGACCCGATGATTGACCCAGATCCCCTTTTTTTTTTTTTTAGATTCAGGTAACTGTTAGCCGCTATCTTTGCTCATATGGATGCTTGGCGGGTTCAGACTTTTGGCGTTAGATCGAGAGCTTGAGAGACCACTAAACATCCTCTCTTTAAAATCTTTTGCATCGTTTTGACCCGGCTCAGTCGTGGCACTCTTTTGGATTGTATTTTGATTTAAACCTTGCTTCTTTTATTGCGAAAACTTGCGACTCGTACTCGGGTTGTAAGATCTAGTTGGAAGGTAACCTTGCCTTCTTAAACGTAACTCGGATAATTAGATTTTCTTTCCTAGCCCCAAGGGAGGGCAAATAGGGGAAAGAAGATCCTTATTTTCCGGGTCGTTACATCTCGCTCCAGCGCCGAGGCAGAGTACAGAGGTGTTGCCAACGTTGTCTCCGAGTGCTCTTGGCTCCGCAATCTCCTTCTTGAGCTCCGTTGCCCTCTTCAGAAGGCCACCCTGGTCTACACTGACAACGTCTTCGCCGTCTATCTGGCTAGCAACCCAGTCCAGCATCAGCGCACGAAGCACATTGAGCTCGATCTCCACTTCGTCCGGGACAAGGTTGCCATGGGACATGTCCGCGTTCTACATGTCCCGTCCTCCTATCAGTACGCTGATATATTCACCAAGGGTTTACCTCACCAGTTGTTTCTTGATTTTCGGTCCAGTCTCACTGTACGGGACCCTCCACTTTCAACTGCGGGGGTTTGATAGATTACATAGGTCTTATATTGTATAGTGGACCCAAAGGCCCAATACCTTTCTAACCTATATATATCATTGTCTAATAAATGAAACCCTTAAAGAGGACTTTATATCGATTTCATGATTCTACGAAATATAATACTAATATATACAAATGATAGCAAGTGGGAAATACAAATAATATATGTACACATTTATATGTCGGCAAGTATATATATGTATATAGATATACACAATTGCAAAGGGAATAAGTTGGCAGGAGCTCTCGTTTGAATTGCCACGGGGCTTTGTTACAAGCTTGGGCAGCAAAAACCAAAGGGCAGCAAGCCTAGTCATACCTGACCACAGCCACGAGGTCAAATTAGACGCCACGAGGTCAAATTAGACGGCCAAACTTTGACTACAAATACAAAGCACACAACACAATATATGGGGTCGGTTCTTGATGTATTGGAATGGGTTTCGACCATTTCGACTAACCCTTCGGTCTTTTCTGGAGCGGGATTTATACCGAATCGTCTGAACCGAATCATGGAGAGCCGATAATCGATCGAGGGTGGACCGTACGAAGCTCGGATATCTTCATTGGCGCCGTCTGTGGGAACCATTCACCCTAAGAGGTGATTCGTTAAGTTAAAATATCCGCCTATTTCACCTTAATTGGGTTCGATTGGAAAAGTTTAATTCAATTTGAAAGATCTGATTTCTTGAAAAAGAATAGCTACTGTCATGGATATGTGAATAAATATATATACATATAAGATGTATAAAGGGTAGCTAATTAGCTATATACCGAACTATCCTCCTGCAAAAAACGCTAACTAGAAGATACTTGCTGTATCCATCTATGTACATATATATTCACAATTCACCTTTATTCATCATGTGTTATGTGTACAAGCGGTGGATCCTAAGAAAATAAAATATATGTATATACAAAGTATAGCGACACTTCAGAAGGTGAATATTGAAAATTGCAAGTTCGTATGCAATAATACATTTGTGGGCTGGAAAGGATTGAAATGGCTAAAGCTTAGCGTCGACTAGGAGTACAAGTAGTCACATAAGTTGGTCGCGAAGAAAATGCGGAAAAATTTGTACAGGTTAACAAGTTTGAGAGAGTTGTGTATTGGCCCGGCAAAATCAGATTCCGCGAAATAAAGTCCACAGGAGCCCTCGTCACTTGATCACGATGAGTTCACAAGAGCTGATATGGGGTTGTCCTGGTAAATTCGATCATTCGCAAAGGTTGTGACTTGCGATGCGAACAAACGGAGCAGTTACAAAGGAATAATCATGAATCACAATTGATGATTAACTGCTCGCGATACTCCAAAACGGTCACTTTTCTATCCGCAAACATAGCCGTAAACTCATCTCCACAGCCAGAGCTGAAACCGATCGCGAGTAAGTCAAAGAGGCAAACGACCGATTGCTCGTATAAACTTGAAAGATGAGGTTGCTCATGGTTGGACATGACCCAAAATCGCGAAGGGAATATCAACGGTGACTCGACTTTGGCAAGTAGAGAATAGGAGGTTCGCTATATATAAACACGTTGCAAGGACTTGGCAGCGAACAATGACCGAAAATCACGATCGGGGGCTCGCGGAGAACAATGCCCCTATAAGCGCTAACAAGCAGACACCATCCTTATCGGAGACTCGTCGTCCCCGAGCACTAAAATAAGCAGCGACAGCAATCATATTCACATCACGAATAACCATCCTTCTTTGCGGAATTAACAATCGCAATGAGAAGCTTGTCTCCTGTTCAATAAAAGGGAATACAAGAGTACGATCACTTTCGCTTATGGAAGAAATTCAAGGTTCAAATCAAGATTTCTGGCACCTTCGCGAAAGATTGATTCCACGTGCACTCCGTCGTAACGTGGGACTTAGTTGTGAAACAAACTATCAAAATCGCGAAACCTTTGAAGCCCTTGCTGCGGCTTCGCCTCACGATCTTGACTTGCTGCTGCCTGAAGCGCCTTCGAGCTCGCAAACTCACTGTTGCTTGAACAGCGACGTTGCTGCCGGCCTTCGTCTCATCGAGATCGCGGACCTTCATAAGCAGAGTAGCTAAAGATCCCAAGCGATCCGGTGACAGCACCAGTACGTTCATATGGGACTCCTCGCTCGAGACAGAATCTGCTCGCAAGGAACGCACGTGATGGGGAAATGCGAGCATCTGCTCGCTTATCAAGTACCACTGGCGAGGAGGCCGTATCAGCTGATCTGGGAAGTCCCTAGCAGATTCGGATCGCGATAGACACATCTCAGGTTCATCTAAGATTTCTTCTTCGCGATCGAGAGAACCTATTTTTAGCCATCAATCTATCACGAAGGCTCTTTGCCCAGCTCGTCGGGGGCTTGCGAAAAAGTTTTAAGAATTGCGCAATCAAGTTCGCGAGGTAGCAGACGAGCTTCGAGATCGCGTGGCTTAAGCTGGGTAACTGGGTAAGGCATGGTTTATATACGAATTTATATCACTGATTATCCCTAATTAGCAATCAAAGATTAGAAGAAGATGCAAAACAATCCGCAAAAGGGATTTGCATATCAAAACCCCTATTTATTTTAGGGGTTTTTAATCTCGTAAACACGCATCAAGAGGTATTCTGCTAAATTCCAACCTGATAGAGTACATATGTTTTATATTGTATAGTGGGTCTAAAGGCCCAATACCTTTGTAACCTATATATATCATTGTCTAATGAATGAAACCCTCAAGGAGGATTTTACATCAATTCTATCATTCTACATGGTATCACAGCCTTTTCTTCCTCACGGAACCCTAATTTGATCCTCCCGCTGCCCCCCTTCTCTTACCGGCCTCCTCTCGTCTCTTTCCCCTTCTCCGCCGGTCATCCCACCGACACCCGTCGTCGGCCTCGCTCTTGCCTTCCCTCGACCTGCACCCACAGTAGCCGGTCATCACAGCACCGTCCTCCCTTACGCGTCTCAGATCCGGAATCCCCGGTCACCACAAGCATAGATCCGACCACTCTTAGCCCGGATCCGAGCCTCACCCACACCTCCGTCCACTCGTCGCCGCCGATCCTTCTTCGTCTCTGTCCGTGCTTCCAACGAAGAAGAAAGCAGCATCTTTTGCAATCTCTTTTAAAGTAATTACATAATCATCCTTGTTTTATACTATTCTCGCTTTTGGCCCTGAGTTAATTATTTATTAATTCAGTCGGCCAATATTTCTACAAAAAAAAAACCTTACCATGGCCTTCTATGATCACCAACCCATTGGAGCCCATCAACAGGGCTACCCGAGCCAACAGGGACTCCTTGGGCCCTCTCCGCACCAACATCACGCCTTCTCCTCTATGCAGCCGACATCTTCAGACTCTTCTTGGTACATGAACACTGGTGCCACCTCCCACATGACGAACTGCTCAGGTAACCTCTCATCTATTTCCTTTAAGGATCCTGCACACTCTATTATCGTCGGAAATGGTGGTCGTCTTGCTACTTCAGGGATTGGCCACGCAAAATTACAGACCCCAACCCACCCACTACACCTCAACAATGTCCTCATTGCCCCAAAGATTGTAAAAAACCTTATCTCTGTCCGTCGGTTCACTACTGACAACAACGTTTCCCTTGTATTTGATCCCTATGGTTTCTCTGTGAACGATCTTACTACGGGGGTTACTCGCATGAGATGTAACAGCACTGGGGAGCTCTACCCTGTCACACCACCTCCTGCATCCATTCAGTCGTGCCCGGTCGCCCTCTCAACATCGTCGTCCAGCCTGTGGCATGCACGCCTGGGCCATCCCAGTGCTGCCGTTCTAGATGTCCTCCGTTCCCAGAGTCTTGTCACCTGTACTAAAGACCCACGCTCTGGTTTATGCTCTTCTTGCCAACTAGGCAAACATGCCAGACTGCCGTTCCAACGGTCTTTGACCTCTACCCTTGCTCCCTTTGATATCATTCATAGTGACATTTGGACCTCTCCTGTGCCTAGCAAGGAGGGTCACAAGTACTACCTCTTGTTTCTTGATGATTACACTCATTTCTTATGGGTCTTCCCGTTGCATTTCAAGTCCCAAGTGTTTCCTGTCTTTGCCAAATTCCATGCCTACATCAAAACACAGTTTCACACATCCATCAAATATTTCCAATGTGACAATGGCCGTGAATTTGACAACAAAGACTTTCACTCTTTCTTTGCCACAAATGGGATCTCCTATCGGTTGTCTTGCCCCTATACCTCCCAGCAGAATGGCAAGGCCGAACGAATCATCGGAACCATAACCAACATGATGCGCTCTCTCCTCTTCCACGCATCTATTCCCCTTCCCTATTGGCCTCACGCCTTATCCACCACCTGTTATCTCCTAAACATTCTCCCATCTACCTCCCTTCAACATCGCTCGCCAGGTTAGGCCATCTATTGCACTTTGCCTAGGTATGATCACCTTCGTACCTTCGGGTGCTTGTGCTTCCCAAACCAGTCCTCCACCGCCCCACACAAGCTTCACCTGCGCTCCACTCCTTGTGTCTTCCTAGGCTATCCGTCTGATCATCGCGGTTACCTCTGCCTCAATATCAAGACCCATAAGCTCATTGTGTCTCGTCATGTCACCTTTGATGAGTCTCGCTTCCCCTTTGCTTCTCCTCCCCTCCCCTCTAATACACCTCCTGTGTCTCAGTCTGAGTCAGAGTCATCGTTCCCTCACTTCCTTCTTCCCCAGAGCTCTCCTGGTGCTCCTGCCTTTCCCCCTCTACCACCTCCACCACCCCCTATCACTAGACCACACACCCGCAGTGTCTGGTGTCTTCCGACCCCGTCAGATCGTCTCCATGAACACCACCCATCGCCCCGCCTCTTATTCCCATACATACACGCCGCCATCCCCTCCTCAAGATGTGATGCCGCGGCCGCAACATCTTGCGGCGGCTGCAACCAACCAATTATCCCAAACCCACGCCCCACCTTCGCCCCCCGCCGCTGCCGCGGCCGCCGCCCCTATGCCGTGGCCGTAGCATTGTGCTGCGCCCGCCGCACAGCCCACCGTCTCCCAATCCCCCCCTGCGTCCAACCCGACCTCCCTTTCCCCCATCACCACCGCCCACAAAACATCCCTCCTCGATTCGAATTGGCAGGCGGCTATGCTCGACGAATACAGGGCCCTTACAAGGAATGGTACTTGGGTTCTGGTCCCTCGCCCTCCTGAGGCGAATGTCATCCGATGTATGTGGCTCTTCCGTCACAAGTTCCGCTCTGATGGGACGTTGGAGCGCTACAAAGCCCGTCTTGTGGTCAACGGTCGATCTCAGCAGGCAGGTACTGATTGTGATGAGACGTTCAGCCCCGTGGCCAAGCCTGCCACTATCCGAGTGGTGTTGAGCTTAGCGTTGTCGCGCAACTGGGCCATCCATCAGTTAGATGTCAAGAACGCTTTTCTGCATGGCCATCTACACGAGACAGTCTACATGTTTCAGCCGCCGGGGTTTGCTGATGCTGATCGTCCCAAACACGTCTGTCTCCTGAAGCGCTTTCTGTATGGTCTGAAACAAGCTCCGCGGGCTTGGTTCCAGCGCTTTGCTTCTCATCTGCTACGCTTGGGCTTCATTGGCAGCCGCTCGGATACGTCTTTGTTTATCTATCACAGAGGCTCAGACATGGCCTTCCTGTTACTGTATGTTGACGACATCATTCTCACCGCCTCTTCTGATGCTCTTCGGACGTCTATTATTTCGCAGTTGAGTGTTGAGTTCGCCATGTCCGATCTGGGTCCGTTGTCTTACTTCTTGGGAGTTGCTGTTCAACGTCATGCGTTTGGGTTGTTTCTCTCTCAGAGTAAGTATGCTGCTGAGATTGTTGCTCGGGCCAAGATGAGTAACTGTAAGCCAGTCGCCACCCCTGTCGATACATCCAACAAGCTCAGTGCTCATTCTGGTCCGTTGTTTGATGATCCGACGTTGTACAGGAGCCTCACTGGTGCACTACAGTATCTTACCTTCACCAGGCCTGATATCAGTTATGCCGTTCAGCAGATCTGCTTATTCATGCATGCGCCCAGGGAACCCCACTTTCAGGCCTTGAAGCGGATCATTCGGTACATCAGCGACACCCTCGAGCTACGCACCACAATCACTCCTTCCTCTAAGCTTGACCTCGTCGCTTACACTGATGCGGATTGGGGTGGTTGTCCTGACACACGTCGCTCCATGTCTGGATACTGTGTTTTCCTCAACGACACCCTAGTGTCGTGGTCAGCGAAGCGCCAGTCTGTCGTCTCTCGCTCCAGCGCCGAGGCATAGTACAGAGGTGTTGCCAACGTGGTCTTCGAGTGCTCTTGGCTCCGCAATCTCCTTCTTGAGCTCCGTTGCCCTCTTTAGAAGGCCACCCTGGTCTACACTGACAACGTCTCCGCCGTCTATCTGGCTAGAAACCCAGTCCAACATCAGCGCACGAAGCACATTGAGCTCGATCTCCACTTCGTCCGGGACAAGGTTGCCATTGGACAGATCCGCATTCTACATATAGAGTGTTGACCCCGGCTACTCAATTTAGCGTTTGAAATATCAAGTGTCGAATCCGACTTCTTGAATACGCGAATTTAAAGTTGAAGCGTCGATTCCGACAGCTCATGTTTTAGTCGTTATATGTCGGCAAGTATATATATGTATATAGATATACACAATCGCAAAGGGAATAAGTTGGCAGGAGCTCTCGTTTGAATTGTCACGGGGCTTTGTTACAAGCTTAGGCAGTAAAAACCAAAGGGCAGCAAGCCTAGTCATACCTGACCACAGCCACGAGGTCAAATTAGACAGCCAAACTTTTCCTATAAATACAAAGCACACAACACAATATATGGGGTCGGTTCTTGATGTATTGGAATGGGTTTCGACCCTTTTGACTAACCCTTCGGTCTTTTCTGGAGCAGGATTTATACCGAATTGTCTGAACCGAACCATGGAGAGTCGATAATCGATCGAGGTCGGACCGTACGAAGCTCGAATATCTTCAGATATAACATGAAAATTTTGTTTATACTCAACTTGTTTAATAAAGTAAATGAGCCCAAGCCGAATTCGAGTTATCTTACTGATATAATGGTGTCATTGTGGTGTGACTGGTTCCCAATCTCCTAAACATTTTTATTTAAAAAAAATAAGAAAGAGCAATCCTTTCCACTTTATAACAAAGCCTTGAAGACTTCGATTACGCCAATCAAGCAGCCCACACGACCAATTTATTTGATTGGTAATAGAATCTTTCCAATTTGAGGAGAACTTCTCAAAACTCAAAGAGGGGAATTGAACTTTACAGATGTTGGGGTAAGCGATAGGGGAGATACTCCTAATATTTGTGAGAAGCAAGAGGAGACATAGGAGAGTATGCAGATTTATTTGATATTGATTGGTGTTTGTGTGTGGGACAACGGTCGACGTCGGTAAGCTCGTTAGGGTTATGGGAGGAAAACGCCTAAAGTGCAATTAACGCTATATTTTTTTACGCAAAAGCTCCCAAAAGCTGCACCAAAACAAAAAAAAAGAAAAAACTACCCACTGCAAACAACACGCTTCACGCGCTTTCTCCCTTCCTCCCATAGAGCCATCTTCCTCCCCTAACCCTAACGAGCTTACCGACGCCGATCGTGGGTTGAACTGGGGAAGATGTTAAAGTGTAAAATGTGCTTAAGGTGTAAAATTTTGTCTTTTTATGTCGGATATGCGAGCTGATTAAAAAAACAGTGGGTCGAACTGGCCCAATAGGACAAGTAGAAACATTCGTCTTCTTCCGCTTCCAAAGCCAAAAACGCTGCCTTCCTTCCTCTTTCTCTAATGGCGATTTTCATCTGTCTGGCTGGCTTTGGTGGTGCCACTCAGCCTGCTCATCGATCTTCCCTCGTCCGTCCCGGTACTTCTCTCTCTATTTCAGCCATCGTTTTCGATCTCAGCATTGTCAGCCGATTCGACCCTCATCACATACTCTCCTTGATAGTGGCGGGCGCAGGAATTGTTGGAGGGGGGGGGGGGAGGCAAAATTTTAGGTCGGGAATTTTTTTTTGGCAAAATTGCACAAATATACCAAAATTTCTACCGTTTGGCAAGAGTAGCAGTATGACTGTAAAAATTGCATGTGGGGGGGGGGCAAATGCTATTTTTGCAATTAAAATGGCAACATCTTCAATTGGTTGCAGGTCCCCAAAAAAAATTAAACATTGCACCCGGGCAGAGGAGAGCATAGGACAACACATGTGTCACCATGAGAGAGGGTAGGAAGAAACAAACAACTGACTCATCCGGTTTGAGAGGTAGAAGAGAGAGGGGGTGATGTCATGGAGCATTTAACGCACTCCCTCTTGCCCTCTTGGCGCCAAAAAAAAAGGAGGGAGAAATGATTGGCTTTTTAAAGCAAGGGAAGTCTAGGGATCCCACCACCATTCCATCTCAGCTCAAGGTTAGGGGGAAAATTAAAAGCCTCTCCATTGAAGCTGATCGGGAAGCAAAGGTGGACCCAATTACTAGTTATATGTCGGCCATTGAAGAATACGGAACACCAACTGAGTATTACGTACCAGAGGAAAAGTGACACGTGCTAACATCATACAATATATATTCACAAAAATGGGTAAGTAAGCTTGTGGGTTTCTTTTTATGGCCATCACTACTTCCACTCCTCTTCATATCCCCATTGAAAGTGCTAAAACCATATTATGCTTTTACGAGTGCAGGGGAGAAAGAGCTCGTATGTCTTACTATTGTTGCCGATGGGCGGTGGCAAAGTGGAAGAGGTGGTTGGGTGTTCGAAGGCCCAAGTTCGAACAGTGCAATATTGATAGACGAGAACTTGTAATTTAGGGATGTCAGGAAGATGATTATCGACAAGTTTGGGGTAGATGCCTCCCGTTTCGAGTTGGAGTTGACGTACCTTCCCCACACAATAAAGGAGAGATGCAAACCTTTTCCAATGTACGACGACTCCGACTGGGATGTGTTCAAGTTTCTAAAATCGACCACGGGAGAAAGAGCTTGGCCCTCTCCATTGTATATGTCATTCAAAGAAATTGGCACCCAGGTAGTCATCCAGTCTGCGGTGATAGACTTGTCTCCAAAAACCAACTCATCCAGAGGTGCAGTCCCTTCTGAGTTTCTAGGCACCAACGACCCGATGAATATGGACAATACAAAGTCTGTCATATAGAAATCCATGTCTGGCATAGAAACCAGAGAAGCTGGCACAGAGTTTCTAACATCTGTCACGAACATTTCAGCTCCTAAAACCTGCACAACCACGATAACAGATCAACCAAAGGTGACAAGCAAGGTGCTAAAACATGTTCCAGTATTTACAAAATATGTGTCAGTAGCGATAAGGAGGAAACTATCTTTGGGGATGGTCATCAAGCGCATGAACCTTCCTTTCACTCAGGGAGCTCTTCGAAAGAGGACCATCACATTTGGGGCTTCTCATCCCCATGCATTTGGGGGCTTCTTTTGTATTTACGTATATAGGCACTTATTTTTATGCGAACTACCTCAACTTTGCTTTCAATTTCTGTCTGTTTATGATAATTTAGTATGTGCCAGTTTCGACATTATTTGTGCAAATAACGTTTATTTACTTGCCATTAAAGGTGTATACCTTGCCAACTCATAGGAATCGGACAGATAAAACCAAGTTTTAAGATAACAATAAACCCAGGAAGTAATTAAAGGTATATATCAAAAGTGACCAAAGGTACGAGTCCTACAACCATTAAAAGAGACCAAATGTACGAGTCCTACAACGACAAAAGAAACAAAATGTACGAGTCCTACAACATTAAAAAGAGAGCAACTTTTGGTGGCAGTCACGAGGAGGCATGAGCCTCTTCCAATCTGCAGCAGTAAGGGCGTCGTCCATATGGCAAAGGGGTCCCATATTCGAGAAATGGTTGGCCCTCCCAATCTTGGAGAAATGGTTGACCCTTCCAATCTTGCTCGATTGCGTCAGTACGACGTTCCCTCCTTTAGTTCTAACCATGACTCACTTATTTTGATACTTGAGATATAGGTTGCTAAAACAATTGCCAGCAATTACAAAATTCGTTCCAGTAAAGAAAAAATTTGTGCCATTAAAGAAAAAATGCATGACAGAAAAAATTTATGACGATAAAAAATTCGTGCCAATAACTATTTCCCCATTCCGAAATCCACCAATTAATCGAGATTTTCATTTCGATTCACTCATGTTCAGACCTTCAATTTCAACTTCGTCTTCCCATCCCCGATGACTTCCATGTCCATTTGCACATCACAACTTCCTCAATTCCCCCAAACCTTCCAAATCCCACAAAGTTAGGGTTTTAAAAAAATTTCAACTCGATTTCTCCCCAACCTGGCTGACTATCTACAATGGGACAATCTATAACATTTCCGAGTTCAATAAAGGGAGGGTGAGTACTTACTTGCTTGCTGCGTGGGTGGGGAATTGTTCTTCTTCAATCGCCTCCAATATTTCGCAGGGGGTGGTGTTTCTTCTTCTTCGAAACTCCTCCAAAGCTTCTTCCCTTCCTCATCGTCTTCTCCCTTTTGGAATCGCCTCATGAACTTCTCTCTTTATAACTGTCTGAATCGGGCAACAATGGTGCTTCGATGACTTCTCTCACTCTCTCTCTTGTCGATTGGTTTCTCTTTCTACTAAAACTATTGGTCACCCCTCCTCTCCTTTGAACTTCCATTACGATTACCTTCTATAGAAATTAGGGGAACTTGTTAGTTTTGCCAATTTTCGGGCCCAATTGCTACTTCCGCAAATTTTGTTAGGGGGGAGTCACTTTTGCAAATGGGTCAAGTTATTGTTATATTTGCTATCATTTTCTGATTTTTTTCCTCGGTATATATAATAAAGAAATTTTAAAAAAATATATTGAAAGAAAACCATAAATTGTGGTATAAATGTGATATTTTATTACAAAAATTCATACAATATTTTACAATATATATATATATGTGTGTGTGTGTGAGTAACATGATTAAGATTTATTTTAAATATTTAAGAAAAATTATAAATTTTTAAAGAATTTGTCATTGGTAAATGGGGAAAAAATGATAGGTTAAGTATGGGGTCGACGTTGGAGCAGACAACTCGAAATCAAGTGCAACACTCGAAATCGACAAAAATTCAAAGTCGACATCGACTGAACCAGAAGCTGAAGGAGAGAAAAGTCACTTGATATCGAGTAACCCTAGTCGAAATCGAGTAGAACATGTCGAGCAAAATTCCTCCACATCGACAGAACCACCAGGAGCAGAAGATAAGTCGATATCGAGTGACACTAGTCGATATCGACTGGACTCACAGACAGAAAAGGAAAGCTCCGAAAAGGTAAGCAAAGTTATGGATTCTTATTTCTCAATTTCAATAAAGGATTTATCTCTATTTGGGAGAGGTTTGCCTTGGTACGTGCGCTTATGAAGAGTATCCAGTGATGATTCGAGCAACTACGAACTAAGAGATAAGGTGTTTGTCTCCAAATAAAGGGATCATTGGTTTCCAAGCATGTTCAAAACAAAGAGGATGGGTCCCTTTACGGTGAACAAGATCCATCCAGGCGGGATGCAGATGTGAGACAAGAATGGAGTGCTATTTGAGGCCCAGGCTACATGGGCTATACAGATGCAGCCTTAGGAGCATGAAAGAAGAAGTCGGTCTAGCGACTATAAAGTCTAGAGCTTGTAACAAGACCAATATTTTTTAGGGTTTGGACATGTTGTTTTGAGACTTTATGTTTGGTTTGCTTTTTGTTTTTATTTTTTCTAACAAATTTCGTGAGAAGAAGCGCAAAGATGACTCGAAATCGAGTAAGGTACTCGATATCGACTGAGCTAGTCGATTTAGAGAGCTTGTGATTGACAGAGGATCACCCTGAAGCTTAGAATCACCAGGAATCGAGTGAAACTGGTCGATATCGACTGGTCCATTCGATATCGACTGCCCCTACAGACGTCTTCAACTTCACTACACATATTTTAATCAATTTTTAAGTATGGGGTGGGGGAAAGGCTTACTCGCATATTTTAATCAATTTTTTGAGCATACTTTAAAATTTTTCATAGTTTTTGCATACTTCTCCAATTTCATTACACATAGTTATTTTAGATATGTTTATGCATTGTCCATTTATCTTTATGCAGCATATTTATTTAAAAAAAAATAAAAAAAATCGCCCCCATCAAAAATTTTGAAAAAATTGAAAAAGTGTCATGGAAGCTTTTTATTGAACTCGACGATGTAAAAGTAGATTCATTAGAGATATAACATGAAATTGCCTAGAAAAGGGAAGTCACAATGAAGTGCAATTTTTTAGAGAAAACCATGAAAGAGAGGTAAAATCTGAAATTGCTTTTGACATGTGCTCAATTTTATATGATAGCCTTACCTATGCATATTTGCATTACACAAGCCATATATGAGCCTTACATCATTATTATTGCTCCACATACATTACATATTGCTCATTTTTTAGACCTTATACCCTATCCAGGGACTATTGACGGGGTGAAAATCGTTGATTCCCAATCAAGTAATTCCCACTCTCACAAATTAGTATAATTGGCAAGAAAGGGGTCGAATCCTCGGGAGACTTAAGATTTCACAATGCAATTTAATCACCAACAAGTAAAAAAAGTGGGAAAAGATGTAATTTTTAATTAATAATAAGGAAAATAAAGTAAAGACGGAATTTTGTAATAAAATCAAGAGTAGAGAACGGTTCCGCCTACGAATTCTTTGACATTGGTTGGCTTATTGATAATCGAATCCTTTTCAAGTTATTAACTTTCCTACAAATTCCTCTCGTCTTGGTTTATATAGATTAAAAGTCCTACGAGTCCAATTAATCCCCTACACCCCTATGTAATCCTAACACGGTTAAGATTAAACAAAGAGATAGCAAAACGTCCCAAGAACTTGAGCACATAAATAACACCAATTAAACACGGTAAATCGATGTTTAATATATATGTCGACTTCCTACATAATCATGCTTCAAACACGGAATCCACAATCTTATGCATGCTACTATGGAAATAACACAAATATGAAAGTATTTAATCCTAGCACGAAATCAATATTTTCTAGATGGCCAAGCAAGATAACATCAATAACATAACAATAAGCACAAGGAAGTTAAGGAATTATAATAGAGGAAAGATAACTTGAATTAAAAACTCACAATTCACCAACCAAGTCTCAAAAACGTAGGCGAAACACTAGGAAAATTAGCCGCTCATGGCTTGCCTATGCTCTCTTCTCTTCTATGGTGATTTCTCTACTTGAATGTATTTTAAAATTAACCCTAAACATCCTATTTATAAGCCTAAAGTTCTGAATAAACAAGATAAAAGATAGATAAACTAGATAGAAACTTCCTAAAACAAACTATATAAAAGATAGAGCTTTCCTAAAATAGTCCGGCGGTGGATTTCGTTGGCAGCGAGTTGAGTTTCGCTGGCAGCGAGCCTTCGTGGATATCTTGATCAACCTACTATTGGATTTTTGCCAGGAGCTCACCATCAACCCGCTAGCAGCGACTCCTCATGCCTTAGTCGCTTGTCATCTTGGTGGAACCCGCTGGCAGCGAGGCACTTTCCGCGGCTGCGACTCCTCCTACTTGCTGGTGCGAAATTGGTCTCCCGTTGGAGCGAGACGGCCCACTCGCTGGAGCGAATGGCCTGGCGGATGGAGCGGCTTCAGCGTCTTGGCGACTCCCGCTGGCAGCGAGGCCTCTCCTATGGCAGCGACTGACTCGCTGCAGCGAGTCCATCCGCTGGCAGCGGCTCGTGCCTTGGTTGGTTGGGCGCTTCCTTGGTGCCTTGGGTTCCCCTCGCTGGCGCCACCTCTCTCACTCGCTGGGCTCCTTCTCAGCTGACTCGATTCGCTGGCAGCGGAAGTTAACTCGCTGTCAGCGAGTCTTGCCCAGAATCTTAGTTTCTCTTCGTTCTTTCCTCATTCTTTCTTTATCCCTTTCTTTCTCTTCTTAGCTTGATTTCTTGACTTCACTTGGCCATGTTTTGCCGCTTTCTCTTGCTTTCCACCATGTCGGATCTACGATTCTGCACAATTTAACCGAAATAGCGTAGATTCCGAACTTTTCCACAAAAAGCGTTTAATCTAACTTAACACTAAACATGCATATTCTACAATGTAAATGCATCTAAACTACTCTATAATGCCTATTAAAAATATGCATTATCAAACTCCCCCACACTTAACCTTTTGCTTGCCTTCAAGCAATGCAAAAACAAGAGAAAAACCAACATCCCACGTATATAATCTTCAAGCACTAACCTTGTCAAAAGCAACATCAAAGTGGAGGAGCCATGAACATGAAATCTAACATCCTAGAAAGTATATGAGCTATTCAAAATAAAGCACATCTCATCCAACCTCACCGGGATTATGTGTTTGCTCTCACTCTCATGTGTTTAGGCTTTACCATGTATCTCTCAACTCAATCCAAAATGCAAGAAAGATACATAGAAATTGACACATATATCACATAATCTCCACCGAGAATGCCATTACTCATAAGCAACATCAAGAGGTCTTTTATCAAGGATGTAGTGGGGCTTGGTAAAGAAATAAGGGCAAGGAAAATTTATGGTCATGTGGTGCTTAAAATCCGGGAATTAAGATCCTAAATAACTAAAACATCAACCACCATTCTCTCCAAAACATCATCTTCAACTCAAGCTTACACAACAACTTCCCAAAAGACATTCATCTCTCAACCAAAGATTATTTCCCAACTCTCACATTCATAATGAAAATAAAAACTCAACTTCATGTTCTTTCTTTCTTTCTTTTTTCTTTTCTCTTTCTTTTTGTTTTCTTTCTTCTTTTTTTTTTCTCTTTTCCAATTTTTTATATTTTTTTTCAAGAGTCAAAACAATAATGCAGAATGTGAGGAATGAACCAAAATCACATAATCATCCAAACTTGTAACTTTCTCAACAATATTCTCTTTTTCACTCAAACAAATCAACCATTCACCAATTCCAATCCTTATCCCCGGATAGGGTAAGGCTCATTATTGGCTAGGATAAATTTTGTGGAGCTTTAAAGAAAAGGCTAAGGCTCAAAATTTGGCTACAAGCAAAGGATACAATGTAAGGTGGATATGGATAATAATATGGCTATGAAAATCATGCCTCTATCACTTGAAACTCATAAGCAATAAACATATAAAATGCGGCCTCAATTATAGATAACAATGTCAATCTCAAGAGGTAAGTGCACAAGGAGAGTATAATGTCACACAAGAAAGCAAAAGGGAATAAATATGATGAAAAATCCCTATAAGGCCAAAGTTTCTCACTAGGACACGTTTTGTTGGATTTCAATAATGCTTATAAGAATCATACTTGATCAATTAAACTAACAAGTCATGCTCCAATGAAAATCACAAGTATGGGCCAAGATTAGTCAATTCAAACATATCATGGGATTTATAAATTAAGCTCGTGAACTCAAAAAGAATAGAGGACAATCAAGGCAAGCTGGGCATTTGCAAGAATGCAATGCATGATTTTTGATTGATTTTTTTTTTGATTTTTTTTGATTTTTTTTTCATTATGCAAATGCTTAAAAATAAATGCTAGAAAGTAAATATGAAATGCATGCGAAAATCTTAAATATGACCTAACTAATGCAATATGTACACTAAACCCCTACCCCAGACTTAAATATTTCAGTGTCCTTAATGAAATAAAGATAACAAAAATTGAAAGAATTTAAACAGGTGAGGGAGAAGAAGACTTACTAACTGAATGTGGTGGTGGAAATTGGTGTTGCCAACCAAATGGTGGCCAAGCGTTGAATTGGGCCATGACCTCCTCATGATTCTTCCGTTGTTGCTCCATGAGAATGGTATGGTTTTCCTCAATGCGTTGATCCATGGCATCTTGACGATCGGTGATATGACGGAACGCACTCTCAAAATAGCCATGGGATGGATATCCATCATAAGACTCATGAAACCCGCCATGTGAGGAACTAGCTCCCCCGCCATAGGAGTCCCTCGGGTGGAGTGTCTCCAATTGCATCGGCTCATACTCCATCTCCACACCTTCGTCATAAGGTTCCTCATAAACTTCCTCGTTGGCTGCGGGAGGTGGTGCCAATGGTGGAGCGTCAAAGGGAATATATAAATCCGAGGGGGAGGGACCCGTGGGTAATGGGCGAGGGAGGAGCAAGATATGTGACCTATCGTTCCCGGCGTACCAAGTGAAACTCCGGGCATCATCATTCACCCTCACTACGTTAGCCTTCTTAAGGGACCCCAAGTCAAGTCGAAAGTTGTCCGCGAGAGGAATATAGGTATTCAAATCAATATCAAGCTCGAGCGCAATCAATGTAATCAAACCTTCACACCCAATATTTACCTCTTCCTTCCTTGAATGGGTCTTGGTAGCCTCGTCACAAGCTCTGAAGAAGAGATCCACCCAATCAGGAGTCTCCTGCGCTTCTGGCAACAAACAAGTCATTGTTATTGCAAGAGGATTGATATGTCAAGTAATTACAAATATAAAGACTTCCTCCCGTTGTAGTGGAAGGGTAGTCAGGATCGATCCACGAGGAGGCGTGTCAGCGGGATCCTAGTAGCGTTGGAAATTTCACGTCTGCGTCGACCAGAAGCCTCGATTTCGACCTTGGGCCTCGATGTCGACCTCGGCTGTCGATGTTCTCTGCAACAGAAGACCTGCAGAGACAAAAACAAGTGGTCGATATCGACTGGAAGGGGTCGATATCGATGTCAGTCCACGAGATCGACTGGCTCAGAAGACTGCCAGTCGATACAGAAGGGTCGATATCGATGCTAGGGGTCGATATCGAGGTCTCAGCAAACTCCGCAGCGATGTTCGTCATCGACTCAGAAAACTGTCGACGAACTCAGTGGTCGATATCGACGTCTGGGGTCGATATCGATGTCTTCCTGCAGTGGGTTAGTTCTTCGTCGACAAAGAAAGGCCGAAGATTTAAGAATGGAGAGAGAAGCAATGAACAGAAATAAAATAGAGGTTTTGACTGAATATAAACTTATTTAAAAGGCAACTCCTAGGATTAGGGTTTACCACAATGTTAACCAATGCATGCGATGAGATAAATAAGACGGAAAATTGCGCTATTTCACCCGAGGGACAAGCTTTCGCCGTACACCAACTCTTAGGATTATTCTTGCAAATAAACCTAATTGTCTCTACCAATTTTATGTTTATAACTCAAGTTGTTAGCATGAATCCCTTTTCTTTCGATGAGGACTAAACATAGAATCGTAGGAGGAGAGATAGACACAACGATATCAACATCAAATACTTACCTCAAGCGTGCATGGCTAACGTCGGGCTCACCCCGACCCTAAGAGCTTTCGGGAACTACTCGCTTCTCATCATGGAACTCATCATCAATTGAAGAAAATAAACTTGCATTAAAATAAACTTCGAAGCTTTACAACTCAACGTCAACTTTCGCAAACGTCAAATCCTAAAACTTCTCTCTAACTCTAACTCTATTGTCTATTGTCTTGGTTCTTGTCTTGGATTAATGGATGCTGGATGATCTAACAAATCAGCCCCTAAGGCTTTATTTATAGGCTACTAATCCTCGCTATCCAAGGATTGTAACTCCTATCTAAACTATGAACTCTATCCGAACAATTAGGATAGGTCTTTTATTTTGATAAAAACTTTAAAGGAAAAGATAATAAACAACTGCTAATATATAAAAGAACGAGATAACTCATGGCTTTGATGATAGACTTCACAATCCGAGCCTCAAAATCGGGTTTATCTTCTGTCGAGGTAGGGTCGATATCGACACAAGAGGTCAATATCGATGCTTGTGTTTCTGCTCGACTTGTCCAGCTCCAGTCGATGTCTATGACGATGGTCGATATCGATGCATGTGTGTCGATATCGAGGCTTCTGGTCTGGTCTGTGTGGCTTATCTCGACACTCAGAAGTCGTGTCGAAATCCAGGGTCGATATCGATGTCTCCAGTCGATATCGACCTCTTCTCAGCTTCACTTGGCTTGTTCGTTTTGACTCCGATTTCATCGAATTCCTGCATAGTTAGCTCAAAACTCGTGCAGACTCTATTTCTTATACTTTAGTTCATTCTTACACAAGATCATATACTTTTGAAACTTTTATTTGGAAATCGAATGAAATATAAAGTCAAAAGATGCAATAAACAAAGGTACAAATATGTACATCAGTCATCCACGCCCAACTCCCTTTGGAGACCTTGTTTATCTCGGCATGCCCAAAAAAAGTGTTGTTCAATACCTTGTGGCAAAGCCTAAGGGCTGGGTGGACGATGCTAGAGTTATAGTTATTGTCGGAGGTCATGACCTTTTGGGTGACATCAAACCATATCTGCGGAGGAATGGAGTTGCGTGGCAAATCAGACCAATGGGTAGTGGCTTCGCCCGTGATCCCAAATATATCTCTCAAAGTTGCGAAAGTCATAGCTCTATTCTCCCCACCCAATCGAAAAACAAAGTTGTCATCACCTGATATTGCAAACGTTGCTAAAAACTCCTTAACCAAATCCGGATAGGTGCGAACACACTTGTCTACCAACCCATCAATTTCTCCTATGTGCATAAAAGCCCGCACACTCTCCTCAAGTCTCAACAATCTCAATGTGTGAATATTAAAGAATTTCGTCGAAATGTACCGCCTAGGTGCAAGCTCTTCCCACTTAGTTCTTTGAGCTCTATTCAATCCTCTAGGTCTAACCATGGGAGGAGAAGCCATGACAATATAATAAAAAGGGGAAAGACCGATGACTCACAAAAGAACCAAGGTTCTGCAGGAATCTCACGGGCAGTGGGTGAGGCTCGCTGGCAGCGAATTGAGTCAGGCCGAGGAAGCTGCGCATTATGGAGGAGCTGGCAAGGCTCGCTGGTGGCGGATGGAGCTCATTAGCAGCGGACGGAGTCACTCCTAGGATGCTGCGTACTGGCAAGACTCGCTGGCAGCGACTAGAGCTCGCTGGTAGCGACTAGGATCACCTAGTTGGCCTTCTTGGCTTGGTGGTTCGCTGTCAGCGAAAGTTGTCGCTGGCAGCAAAATTCTCCTGGCGGCAACTGTGGTGGTGTCGACTGTTCCGCGGGGGCGAGTCGGATCCTTCGAAACTCCACCGTCGTTGCATGGACGTCGGAATTCCAAAATTTCTTCACGAAAGTTTCAAAACACGACCCGATCTACGCGATGGTGGAAGAAAAGAAAGGGATTGGTGTGATCTTGTGGTAAGGGTGTGGTTGAGTGGTGGTCGGAATATGATGAATGTTGTTTGGTTGCGTAGATCTGTTCGTCGGGAGTCGGGATCCGATGCCGGAATTTGGTTTTGGGGTGTCGAAGGTGGTGGTGTGGCTCTGGAGGTTTGAAAGCTTGGAGGTGCTTTAATGGAGTTTTTGGAAAGAGGAAGAAGATGGTAAAAGGGGAAAGATGAAGAATGGGTAATGGGTAAAGGAATGTGGGTAAAAAGGACCCGCTGGGACGTCGGGACCCGCTGGGGCCATGGGTGGGGCCATGGGTTACTTTCTGGGACGTCGGGACCCGCTGCCAGCGGGTCGGGCTCGCTGGCAGCGAGTCGATTAGCTGTGCCCGGCTCCTTCTTACTCCTGAGACGTAGGGACCCGCTGCGAGCAGGTTGTGCTCGCTGGCAGCGAGTCTTGCTACTGTGCTCGGCTCTGAGACGTAGGGACCCGCTACCAGTGGGTCGGGCTCGCTGGCAGCGAGTCTTGCTGCTGTGCCCGGCTCCTCCTGGAATCCCGGCCTGCCTCTTCCGCTGGCAGCGAGTTGAGTTCGCTGTCAGCGAATCAAGCTCAGTGCTTCCTTTTTCCGACTTTTTCTCTTACCCATGCGAGGTTAGCTCCACAACTATTTTGAAAACATCTATCTAGTATGATAAAGAAATTTCTAACAAAATAAAGCTAATTTAACTAAAATAAAAGAAATAATTGCAAGACAAAAAACTTACTTCGTGTTGCCTCCCGAGAAGTGCCCTTGTTTTACGTCGTAGGCTCGACGGTATAACCCCTCAATGGGTATCTTCGGTAGGCTCTTGGAGGTTCATCTCTTCTATAATTTTGTCGGAGAAGCCATCATAGTAGCACTTGAGGCGGTGGCCATTTTCCTTGAACAGTTGCGCATTCTCCTCATCCTTGATTTCTACCGCCCCATGTGGATATATGTGCATAATCGTATAGGGGCCTCTCCATCTTGAGCGTAGCTTTCCTTGAAAAAGGTTAAGGCGAGATTGATAGAGAAGTACCTTATCGCCCACCTTGAAGTCCTTTCTCAAGATGTGCTTGTCATGCCACGCTTTGGTCTTTTCTTTGTAAGTGATGGCATTGTCATAAGCATCCCAACGAATCTCCTCTAGTTCTTGAATTTGGAGCTTGCGAAACTCGCCAACCTAATCTAGTCTCATGTTGCATTCTTTCACCGCCCAATAAGCTTTGTGTTAGAGCTCTACCAGAAGATGACATGACTTTCCATAAACCAAGCGGTAAGGGGACATACCAATTGAGGTTTTGTAGGCCGTGCGATATGCCCAAAGAGCATCATCTAATCGTTGGCTCCAATCTTTCCGGTTTGGGGCAACCGTCTTTTCCAAGATTCCCTTGATCTCTCTATTTGACACTTCGGCGTGCCCGTTGGTTTGAGGGTGATAGGCGGTGGATACCCTATGTGTGACATGATATTTCCTCAAGAGAGCGGCCACCGTCTTATTGCAAAAGTGGGTGCCTCGATCACTAATCAATGCACGTGGAACACCAAACCTAGTAAATAAGTCCTTAAGGAATCCTGAAACCACTTTAGAATCGTCAGTTTTGGTTGCCTTCGCCTCCACCCATTTGGAGACGTAGTCGACCGCAAGCAAAATATAAAGATTCCCAAAAGAACTAGGAAAAGGTCCCATGAAATCGATCCCCCAAACATAAAAAATTTCACAAAACATCATCCTAGTTTGAGGCATCTCATTCCTAGTTGCGATATTCCCTATGCGTTGGCACCGATCATAAGACTTACAAAAAGCATATGCATCACGAAAAAGTGTAGGCCAATAGAATCCTGAATCAAGTACCTTCGTAGCCGTTTTGTTTGGTCCAAAGTGTCCCCCACATGCATAAGAATGACAAAAGCTAAGGACAACCATTACCTCGTTATCTGGAAAGCAACGTCTAATGATTTGATCCGCACAATGCTTCCAAAGAAACAGATCATCCCACACATAGAATCGAGCGTTGTGGCGAATTTTGTCCTTCCAGTACTTTGGAAAGTTCGGTGGAAAGTCCTTCATGACAAGAAAATTGACTATGTCCGCGAACCATGGCCGAGGAACGTTGGCTGCCATCAAAGAAAAAGAGGTAAAAGAATCCGGACATACCTTATGGGCAAGGTTCACTGGCAGCGAGTCAGGTTCGCTGCCAGCGAATGGGGTCAGAATGTGGGCTGATGACGGCGATTGGAGAGACTCGCTGATAACTAGACTCGCTCTCAGCGGGCAGGGTTCGCTGGCAGCGAGTTTGGTTCGCCGAGAGCCAGCAGGATTCGCTGACAGCGAGTCTTCAGCAAAACTTGAAACGAAGTGCAAGGTTTCATCCGGGAATTCTCCAAGTGCTTGCATCTTCTCTCCCACACTATCCGGGTGCACGATCCAGCTAATGTGATCGACCACATAGTTTTCCGCGCCCTTCTTGTCTTTGATTTTGATGTCGAACTCGCTCAAGAGCAAGATCCACCGAATAAGCCTTGGTTTTGCGTCCTTTTTCTTCATGAGGTACCTAAGAGCTGCATGATCGGAGTAGATGATTACCTTTGCGCCTAGCAAGTACGCGCGGAACTTGTCTAAGGTGAACACCACGGCCAATAGCTCCTTTTCCGTGGTTGTGTAGTTTCTTTGGGCTCCGTTTAGCATCATCGAAGCATAATAGATGGCGTGCGAGGCTTTGTCAACCCTTTGCCCAAGCACTGCTCCAACGGCGTAATCACTCGCATCACACATCAACTCGAATGGGAGGGTCCACACCGGGGCTTGCATGATTGGTGCGGTGACAAGGCGACTTCTCAACTCATGGAAAGCCTCCTTACACTTCTCATCAAACTCGAATGTGGTGTCCTTCTTGAGCAGTTCGTAAAGAGGTGCAACGATCTTGGAAAAATCCTTGATGAACCGGCGATAAAATCCTACGTGACCAAGAAAAGAGCGAACTTCGTGCACATTAGTGGGGCAAGGCAAAGATTGAATGATGTCGATCTTTGCCTTGTCAACCTCAATTCCCTTTTGGGAGACGATGTGACCTAAAACAATCCCTTGCTCGAGTATGAAGTGGCATTTTTCGGAATTTAAAACTAAATTTGTTTCAACACATCTCTTTAAAACTAGTGCAAAATGGTCTAAGCAAGAGTTGAAATCATCGCCATGAACGGTGAAATCATCCATAAAAACTTCGATGAACTTTTCAATGTATTCGGAGAAAATACTTACCATACACCTTTGGAATGTACCCGAAGGATTGCATAGTCCAAAAGGCATTCACCGATAAGAAAAGGTGCCAAAAGGACAAGTGAATGTTGTCCACTCTTGGTCCTCCGGTGCAATGGCAATTTAAAAGTAGCCCGAGTAGCCATCCAAGAAACAATAGTAGGCTCTTCCGGCGAGGCGCTCCACCATTTGGTCAATAAATGGGAGAGGGAAGTGGTCCTTGCGAGTTTCCGCGTTCAATTTCTGATAATCGATGCAAACTCTCCATCCAGTTTGGACTCGCATGGGCATTAGCTCTCCTTCTTTGTTATGGACGACCGTGATGCCTCCTTTCTTTGGGACCACTTGCATTGGACTAACCCACTTACTATCGGAGATAGGATAGATCATACCGGCTTGGAGTAGCTTTAGAACTTCCTTCTTGGCCACCTCCATCATTGGTGGATTAAGTCTCCGTCGGGGTTGTCGTTATGGTTTGGCTCCTTCCTCCAAGAGTACGCGGTGCATGCACATAGTTGGGTTTATTCCTTTGATGTCCGCGATTGTCCATCCAAGGGCCGCCTTGTGTTCCTTAAGTACTGCTACCAACCTCTCCTCTTGCTCAATATTTAGCTTATTTGATATGATGACCAGCAAGGTATCTCCAACACCCAAGAAGGCATACTTGAGGTAATCCGGCAATACTTTAAGCTCTATCACGGGTGCCTGCACAATAGAAGGCAAAAGCTTCTCGCTGAAGGTTAGTGTTAAGGCATCATTCCTTTGATGAGTATGTTGGGCCTCTAATGCCCCCAAAACTTCATGCAAGTAAGGTGAAATAGAATAATGAAGTGAAAGCTCATGTAGAGGGGTTTCTAAGGCTACTTGCAATTCATCGTTTCCATTAAGATCAAAAATATCTTCTACACAAGGTTCAATAGTATCAATCGCAAATAGAGAGTGTTCCTCAAGAGGATACTTCGTTGCATCAAATATGCAATACTCCACCTTCTCTCCATCGAACTCCATAGTAAGTGAACCTGCATAGACATCAATCTTTGTTCGGGCGGTCCTTAAGAAGGGCCTACCCAAGAGAATAGGCGCCTCAACCACTCCATGCTCCATGTCAAAAACAAAGAAATCTACGGGAAAGATTAGCTTGTCCACCATAACTAAAACATCTTCTACAAACCCCCTAAGATAGATTTGAGAACGATTTGCCAATTGGATCACACCTCTAGTTTCTTGCAAAGCACCAAGACCAAGAGATTTATAAAGGGAGTATGATATCACATTAATGGATGCTCCTAAGTCTAATAAAGCATGATTGAACTTAACATCTCCTATCGTGCAAGGGATAGTAAACATACCTGGGTCACTACACTTTTTGGGCATACGCCTTTCTAACATAGCGGATACATGTTCACTTACTTGTACCTTTTGCTTCCCCTTCAACTTTTGATTCCTCTTAACAGTGCATAATTCCTTAAAAAATTTTGCATAACGAGGAATAGCTTTGACTAGGTTGAGTGGGGGGATGTTCACCTCACACTTGGCGAATGTCTCGAAGAGTTCGGTGTCACTTTTCGGCCTCCTTGGATTCCCCAAAGCCTCCGGAAAGGGTGCCACCGGCTTATAATCATCAAAAAGAGGTTTGGAATCAGCAACGGCTTGTCCGAACTTAGCGATGTTGGTTTTCTGGGCAGAATCCACTGGCAGTGAATCTGGTTTCGCTGGTGGTGGGTTGGGCTCGCTGTCAGCGAGTAGGGGTTCGCTATCAGCGATTCGGATCAGCTCTAGTTCAGCAGTCGCATTCGCTACAAGCGAGTCTGATTTCGTTGTCAGCGAAATTAACCCAGAATTTGTCGCCTTCTTGTCTCCTTCTTGGTCTTCTTCCACGATATCTTCTAAGGCTTCATTTTCACCCCTAGGTGTGGAAAACAGTTCCTTGCCGCTCCTTAGGGTGATGGCGCTAACATTCTCCCTTGGGTTGACCACCACTTGTGACGGTAGCTTGCCCGAGTCTCTTGCTTGTAATTCTCCAATTGCTTGAGCCATTTGGACCATCATCCTTTCTTGTGCATTCATCTTCTCCGTTTGAGCCTTGAGGGTATCTAGGATGAGCTTGTATGGATCCTCACCTTTTTGATTAGCTTGAGGAGGCCCCCTTTGGCGATTATTATAGGGTGCTCTATATTGGGGTCCTCCTTGTTGATAGGGAGGTTGTTGTTGTTGTTGTTGGTTGAACCGGCCACCATACCCTTGTTGGAAGTTAGAATTGTAAAAATTATTGCCGTAGTTACGGCGAGGGCCGTACTCTCCCATAGCATTGACCTCCATGGTTTCTTCTTGCATCTCGGGGCATAAATCCATGGGATGGGATAGATCTCCACACAACCCACATGCTTTGATTTGTTGTTGACCTCTTTTCATATTTAGCTTCTTTAGGGCCTCTCGAATCTCCTTGAGCTCGTTTTGCATGCTTGATGTGGGGGAGTCCAAGTGTAAGACTCCTCTAACTCCACTAGACCTTCGATATTGTTGAGAAGCATTAGCGAGTTCTTCAAATATCTCCATAGCTTCCTCCGGTGTTTTGTTAAGGATGTTCCCTCCACTAGCCGAGTTAACCGTCCCACGATCATGATCAAGTAGCCCCTCATAAAGGTATAGGACCAAATCGTCCTCCGAAAATCCATGGTAGGGGCAACTAGCTTTTAGCTTTTTAAACCTCTCCACATATTCAT
Organism: Persicaria maculosa; assembly: GCA_963922045.1. NCBI lineage: Eukaryota > Viridiplantae > Streptophyta > Magnoliopsida > Caryophyllales > Polygonaceae > Persicaria > Persicaria maculosa. The sequence continues at coordinate 43,782,592 of OY998257.1, read as the reverse complement.
AGAGAGTCTCTGTGGCCGATTGTTTGATACTTGATCCTTCTTCAAGATATTGTGTCTAGTGGCGGGGAAGTATTTGCGCAAGAAGGCCTTTTTCATCTTCATCCATGTAGTGATGCTCTCCGTGGGTAGATAATAGAGCCAATCATTGGCCGCATCCTTCAAGGTGAATGGGAAGGCCCTTATCATCATTTGATCCTCTGTGATGCCTTGAGGTTTCAAACGATCGCATATTCCATGAAACTCCGCAAGGTGCTTGTTTGGGTCCTCTCCACTCATGCCATGGAACATCGGCAAAAGGTGGACCCATGGTAACTTGAATTCAAACTTGGTGCCCTCCGGAAGCGCTGGGAGCCTAATAGCCAATGGTTGAGTTTCGAAATTTGGCTCCTTTAGGTCCTTCAAAGTGCGCTTTGGTGGGGGAAAAATTGCATTGTTGCCGTCCATCTCTTCTTCGATTTCCGGGTTGGATGAGTGCTCTTTTCACAACCTAGAAGTTGTCCTCTCGATTTCTGGATCAAAAGGTAAGAGATTGGAATTAGTAGAATGGGTGTGGACCATGCGAGTGGTCCACAGAAAAGTTGATGATTAAACTACACAACGAAATCAAATTAAATCTTGTCCCCGGCAACGGCGCCAAAAACTTGACGGGATGAAAATCGTTGATTCCCAAATCAAGTAATTCCCACTCTATCAAATTAGTATAATTGGCAAGAAAGGGGTCAAATCCTCGGGAGACTTAAGATTTCACAATGCAATTTAATCACCAACACGTAACAAAAGCGGGAAAAGATGCAATTTTTAAGTAATAATAAGCAAAATAAAGTAAAGACGGAATTTTGTAATAAAATTAAGAGTAGAGAACGGTTCCGCCTACGAATTCTTTGACATTGGTTGGCTTATCGATCATCATATCCTTTTCAAGTTATTAACTTTCCTACAAATTCCTCTCGTCTTGGTTTATATAGATTAAAATTCCTACTAGTTCAATTAATCCCTTACACCCCTATGTAATCCTAACATGGTTAAGATTTAACAAAGAGATAGCAAAACGTCCAAAGAACTTGAGCACATAAATAACACCAATTAAACATGATAAATCGATGTTTAAGATATATGTCAACTTCCTACATAATCACGCTTCAAACACGGAATCCACAATCTTAACCCTCGGAAAGAGCTTTCCAACGAATGCTCATATGCTCTCTTCTCTTCAATGGTGATTGCTCTACTTGAATGTATGTTAAAATTAACCCTAAACATCCTATTTATAAGCCTAAAGTTCTGAATAAACAAGATAAAAGATAGATAAACTAGATAGAAACATCCTAAAACAAACTAGATAAAAGATAGAGCTTTCCTAAAATAGTCTAGCGGTGGATTTTGCTGGCAGCGACTTGAGTTTCTCTGGCAGCGAGCCTTCGTGGATATCTTGATCAACCTACTGTTGGATTTTTGCCAGGAGCTCGCCATCAACCCGCTAGCAGCGACTCCTCATGCCTTAGTCGCTTGGCATCTTGGTGGAACCCGCTGGCAGCGAGGCACTTTCCGCGACCGCAACTCCTCCTACTCGCTGGCGCGAAATTGGTCTCCCGCTGGCGCCACCTCTCTCACTCGCTGGGCTCCTTCTCAGCTGACTCGACTCGCTTGCAGCGGAACTTGACTCGTTGTCAGCGAGTCTTGCCCAGAATCTTTGTTTCCCTTCGTTATTTCCTCATTCTTTCTTTACTCCTTTATTTCTCTTCTTAGCTTGATTTCTTGATTTCACTTGGCCATGTTTTGCCGCTTTCTCTTGCTTTCCACCATGTCGGATCTATGATTCTGCACAATTCAACCAAAATAGCGTAGATTATAAACTTTTCCACAAAAAGCGTTTAATCTAACTTAACACTAAACATGCATATTCCACAATGTAAATGCATCTAAACTACCCTATAATGCCTATTAAAAATATGCATTATCAACTATGTTGAGAATGGATGTCATCTTTGGAGTTGTTATATGGAGTTTGTGTGCATTATTGAAGTTGTTGGCAGGAATGAAAGAAATTTTGAATCATGGAAAATTTAATGAGTGAGAAAAAAATCCGATCACCTCAAGAGATAAAGGTAGATTGACGAGAGGGTTTCTCGACCAAATAAATTTATAGTCAAGACCCCCGCTATAGTATAGGGGAGTCAGGTTCGTCCTCAGGAGAGAAGTCAGCGGTTCTAGGTTTAGTTTGTTTCGGGGTTTGGGAGTAGTGGGAAAAGGTGGCTGTCGGTTTTTGTCGATATCGACTGAGACTGGTCGATGTCGAGGGATGGAGAGGGGATGGTGGTTGGTGTCGAGTAGAATCTCTGCGGGATTTAAATAATAAAATAAAATAGTAAAAGTGCAAACTTCCAAGGTAAGGGATCACCACAACAATAAACATATGTATAAAGCACGAACAACATAAAAGAGCATGCTTTACATCAAAGAATCAACTTTCGCTAATTCCAACAATTTAGGTAAATCAACTCTCGAAAATAAACCTAATTGTTTCTACCTTTTCTTAATTAGGATTAATAAACTCGCGAATAAAAACCCTAATTACTATCCAAGTTTGCAACATGAATTCTTTGAACTTTCATCCAAGGGTTAAGCATAGAGGTAGATGATGATAGAAACATACACAATTATGAATTCATCGATTAAGAACACATGTCTATCGTTGGGCTCACCTCAACCCTAGAAGAGGGGAATTAGAAACAAAACATAAAAATAAACAACTAACTTTAAATTAAAACTAAAACTTACAAAACCTTCAATCTTCACTCTAGGCTCTCCTCCTAACTACTTGCGTCCGAAGACGACTTGGACTTGAATGAATAAAAATCAGCCCCCTAGGGCTTTATTTATAGGCTCCAATCTAGCTATTCTAGGAAAGGAACAACTATATCTTTTATCTAATTCTATCTATCTATATAAAGATAAAACATGGAAATAAATAATTAAAGGAACTATATCTAAAATAGATAAATCTTCTCCATCTTAATAGAACTTGATAAATGTGGAAGGAATTTTCTCTCGAAAATATCTCCATTGGACTTTGGATAGAACTTTGAGTAGAGCTCGGATATGCTCGAAATCGGCTACTGGGCACCAGTCGATATCGACCAACATAGGTCGATATTGACCTCGTCTTCTCAGCTTCAGCTCTAACACTCGATATTGTCCTCTGTAGTGAAAATCGACCAAAGTCAGGTCGATATCGACCAAGTCTGGTCGATATCGATCACCTCTTCAGTTCTCAGCATTCTCTGGTCGATTTCTGGGCTTTCTGGCCGATTTGATCCACTCGATATCGACCAAAAGTGGTCGATATCGACCTCTTCTGCAGTTTCCGGCATGCTTTTCTGTTCTTGAAACGCACTTTCCTGAGTCCTCGTTCGTCGGATTGACGCATATGAGCATTCGTTGGAAAGCTCTTTCCGAGGGCTACAACTCTCATGAAGACTTCAAAGCTTGATTTGGAATGATGAATGGCGAAAAGTGGGCTTTCTTACAGCTGCACCATCCTTAGCTTCTTCATGACTTTCCTTTAAGCTCCAAAGTGCGTCCGATTTCTGTGAAATATAACAAAAACTTGTGTAGACCTCCATATATTGCAAATAAGCATAAACTAAACAAATTTTGTGCTATTCTAACCCAAATGTATGAAATGTTTGCAGAAATCGATATAAAAGATAATAGAAAACATGGCAAATTAGGCTCACATCAAACACCCCATACTTAAGCTTGCTTGTCCTCAAGCAATACTTTTAATGGTCATACAGGGGAAGAAATCAAAACTCTCAACATCTTAGATTCATTGCCATATAACCCAACAATCAATTACCATCCTCGAAAAGGTACTAATGTCACAAATCCATACATGTGCAATAATAAAAGCAACATCTACTCACAAAAGGAGGGTTATGCAAAAACATTCATGTGACAAAGCATTAATAATCAAGAGGACTTTAATTAAACTCAAATAAGGAGTAGATTGGTAAAAGGCTAAAGGTGGGCAATTTTTGGCAATGTGGTGCTAATGATCCGGGGAAATGGAGTAATTTACGAACTTTCATACCACATTCCTTCTTCCTTTGATTTCTCACCTTTCTCTCATCGCTCATTGCTTTTTTAAATATTATGCTTTTACCTCTCTAACCTCAGCACTGCCTTCTCACGAGTCGCAAACATGGGTGTCATGAATGGCCCCGGATACTTAGTGCTTCGGACTCCTCATCTTTGTGTCCCATCTCGCCAAACTATTATCTCAGCGAGCAGGGTCGATCTTTGATCGGATTTTCTTTCACTCATTAAATTTTCCATATATTTCAAACATTCCTGCCAAACTTCAATAATGATAATAACAACACAACAACCATATAACAATCTCCATAATGTAACATCATTCTCAACATAATCCCCGGATTGAAATAAGGTAAAGAATGGACAATATTTATATCATGAGGAGCAAATATGAAATAAGGCTCAATATGGCTTTATGAGATGCATAAGCATAGGTATGGCTGGGGAATATAAACAATATGAGCATATATGAAAATATAAAGTCTTCCATCCTCTTATCATGCAACATGTCAAAAGCAACATCAAATTTTGCCTCCCTTCATGGTTTTCATAGAAAATATGCACTTTATTGTGACTTCCCTTTACTAGGCAATTTCATGCTATATCTCTAATGAATCCAATTTTGCATCGTCGAGTTCCATAAAAGCTTCCATGACACTTATTCTTTATTTTCAAATTTTTTTCGATGGGGGTGATTTTTTCTAGACTTTAGTCTTTTTAGACTTTGGATAATAAACTTGATAATGAACATGATGAATATAGATAGACTCGATGCATATAGATAGAAATATCCAAAGTAACCATGTATGAGCAATTGGAGAAGTATGCATAACTATATAAAAAAAATTTAAAATATGCTTAAAAATGATTAAAAATATGCAAGTAAGCTTTCCCCCCACCCCATACTTAAAGATTACAGTGTCCTCACTGTATAAGAACTAGGGTTAATGAAGAAACTTACTAGACAGTAGTGCAGATGCTCGAAATAGGGGTTGTAACACACTGCCAAGAGTCGACGTCGAGTAGGCTTCTGGTTCTCCGAATTACCTAAAGTCATCAAAGGGAAAGAAAACCTTGCACGAAGTAAAGAAAATAAAAGAAAAACAAATTTATTAAAGAAGAAAAATAACAGCGGGTTGCCTCCCGTAAGCGCTAAATTTTAAGTCTCTAGCTCGACCTACTTCCCTTTTAGCCTTAGCCTGGCTCATCTTTGTCCGGAGGTATTGGTGGATCTGGTGGTTTCTCCGGTGGTGGGAAGCGTGGGATGTCATCCGGGGGCATCGTATGAAAAAGCTTGAATCTCCCCGAGTGAACGCTCCATGGCTCCACCCATTCATCTTCCTTGGCTCCAGCTAGCATGCATAAAGGAAGATATAAAGAAGATCGACATACCTCATTATCATATCTCTTCCGCTTCATTGGTTGATTTGGTTGTGCGTCTCCACCTAAGCAAAACGGTGGAGTGGGAAGAGATATTTCCTCCTCATCATGTGGAGCTTCGTGCCACTTTGCTAAGACCCCATACTTGAATATGAACATCGGTTGCTCAAAATCGTCGGGGACAGCCTTCACCTTGTAAGGTAAAAGCGACCTTGAAGCACCTTGGGCAACGACATCCGGCTTCTTTGTTTCTAGATCTTCCTTTTCTCGGGATCCTTCAAATGGTTCATCAAAGATAGGAAACAAAGATATAATCGAAATCGGGGAAAGACATACCTGAAATTCTCTAGGACAGTCGATTTCGACTGAAGTACAATCGATATCGAGTGTTTGGTCGATATCGAGAGAGGTGCACTCGACATAGACTGATGTCTCTGGATTAGTTCCTCCAAAATGCATATACGTCGAGTCCAGGTGGTTGATATCGACTGAAGGGTAGTCGACGTCGACTGGCTCATAGAAGGGGACATTGTCGAGCCAACCTTCTTCTACTGGAGGTGGATGATAGGAAGCCTCAAGCCTTCGGATCAAGTCTTCCAGCCGGGCTATTTCCCTTAATCGTGCCTCCTCTTGTGCGAGCCTATTTCTCCGTCTCAAATCTTCGAACCATCTTTCCCGTTCGAGATCGTATACTTCTTGCATCTTTGTACCTAACCTTTGAAATCAAAATAAAGAACACAAATTAGTAGCAAAAGCTCGGCACCTACTGGGTACCGATGAGGTAGGTGGTGGTAGGGTATGTGATAGGGTAAGAAACAAGGGATGGGCTACTCCTAAACTTTAAACAAATCTAAACTAGGCGCGATTGATATCTCCCCGGCAACGGCGCCAATTTGACGAGAGGGTTTCTCGACCAAATAAATTTTTAGTCAAGACCCCCGCTATAGTATAGGGGAGTCAGGTTCGTCCTCAGGAGAGAAGTCAGCGGTTCTAGGTTTAGTTTGTTTCGGGGTTTGGGAGTAGTGGGAAAAGGTGGCGGTCGGTTTTTGTCGATATCGACTGAGACTGGTCGATGTCGAGGGATGGAGAGGGGATGGTGGTTGGTGTCGAGTAGAATCTCTGCGGGATTTAAATAATAAAATAAAATAGTAAAAGTGCAAACTTCCAAGGTAAGGGATCACCACAACAATAAACATATGTATAAATCACGAACAACATAAAAGAGCATGCTTTACATCAAAGAATCAACTTTCGCTAATTCCAACAATTTAGGTAAATCAACTCTCGAAAATAAACCTAATTGTTTCTACCTTTTCTTAATTAGGATTAATAAACTCGCGAATAAAAACCCTAATTACTATCCAAGTTTGCAACATGAATTCTTTGAACTTTCATCCAAGGGTTAAGCATAGAGGTAGATGATGATAGAAACATACACAATTATGAATTCATCGATTAAGAACACATGTCTATCGTTGGCTCACCCCAACCCTAGAAGAGGGGAATTAGAAACAAAACATAAAAATAAACAACTAACTTTAAATTAAAACTAAAACTTACAAAACCTTAAATCTTCACTCTAGGCTCTCCTCCTAACTACTTGCGTCCGAAGACGACTTGACTTGAATGAATAAAAATCAGCCCCCTAGGGCTTTATTTATAGGCTCCAATCTAGCTATTCTAGGAAAGGAACAACTATATCTTCTATCTAATTCTATCTATCTATGTAAAGATAAAACATGAAAATAAATAATTAAAGGAACTATATCTAAAATAGATAAATCTTATCCATCTTAATAGAACTTGATAAATGTGGAAGGAATCTTCTCTCGAAAATATCTCAATTGGACTTTGGATAGAACTTTGAGTAGAGCTCGGATATGCTCGAAATCGGCTACTGGGCACCAGTCGATATCGACCAACATAGGTCGATATTGACCTCGTCTTCTCAGCTTCAGCTCTGACACTCGATATTGGCCTCTGTAGTGAAAATCGACCAAAGTCAGGTCGATATCGACCAGGTCTGGTCGATATCGACCACCTCTTCAGTTCTCAGCATTCTCTGGTCGATTTCTGGGCTTTCTGGCCGATTTGATCCACTCGATATCGACCAAAAGTGGTCGATATCGACCTCTTCTGCAGTTTCCAGCATGTTTCTCTGTTCTTGAAACGCACTTTCCCGAGTCCTCGTTCGTCGGATTGATGCATATGAGCATGCGTTGGAAAGCTCTTTCCGAGGGCTACAACTCTCATGAAGACTTAAAAGCTTGATTTGGAAGGATGAATGGCGAAAAGTGGGCTTTCTTCCAGCTGCACCATCCTTAGCTTCTTCATGACTTTCCTTTAAGCTCCAAAGTGCGTCCGATTTCTGTGAAATATAACAAAAACTTGTGTAGACCTCCATATATTGAAAATAAGCATAAACTACACAGATTTTGTGATATTCTAACCCAAATGTATGAAATGTTTGCAGAAATCGATATAAAAGATAGTAGAAAACATGGCAAATTAGGCTCACATCATAGATCGACCCTGCTCGTTGAGATGTTAGTTCGGCGAGATGGGACACAAGGTGAGGAGTCCGAAGTACTAAGTATCCGGGGCCATTCATGACACCTATGTTTGCGACTCGCGACAAGGCAGTACTAAGGTTAGAGAGGTAAAAGTATTATAGTGAAAAATTTGGAAAGAAAGTTTGTTATGAAGAAGGAATGTGGAATGAAAATTTGGAAAGAAAGTTTATTTCCCTGGATTTAACACCACATGGCCAAAAATTAGCCCACCTTTAGCCTATTGCCAATCTAATCTTTCATAACCTTGCAAAAAGTCCTCTTGATTATTAATGCTATGTCGCATGAAATTGTTTTATGTATATAACCCTCATTTTCTGAGTATGATGTTGCTTTTATTCACAGGCATGGAATCATTGACATTAATACCTTTTCGAGGATGGAAATTGAGTGTAGGGACATATAACAATGAATCTATGATGTTGAGGGTTTAATTTCTTCCCCTGAATGACTGCTAAAAGTATTGCTTGGGGACAAGCAAGCTTAAGTATGGGTTGTTTGATGTGCGCGCAAATTACCATATTTTACATATACTTTTATGTCCATTTTTGTCTATATTTTCATGCATATTGGTTGGGAAAGCATAATATTTGTGTAGTTTATTTTTATTTGCCAATTATAGAGGTCTACACGAGTTTTTATGTTATTTTGCAAAAATCAAGGCAAAATTGGGGCAATTTGGAGAAGAGAAGAAATGCTGAAAAACTACTCGAAGTCTAATGAGGAGTAAAAATCAACCAAGTGACTCGACATCGAGTAAAATTTGACACCAGAAATTGAGCCAGAAGGAGAACAAGGCAACTCGACACAGACTTGTCGATATCGACTGAAAATGGTCGATATCGAGTGCCAAAAATCGAGTGAAAAGATAGAGTTCGAGTGCAAATCCGAGTTCGAGTTGAGCTGGCTCAAGATAGAAGAGAAGTGGTCGATATCGACTGGACCTGGTCGATATCGAGTGCAACTGTAGATAGAACCGACGCTGTTTTGATAGAATTCTATCCGAAATAGTTTACTTCTATCCTAAGTCGAGATCTTTTATCTTTGATATCGGAATTTTTATCCTTTAGTATGAATTCATATTTACCTAAAGTGATTTTATTTATTTACATTATTTAGTTTTATCATAGGAATAAAGATAGATTTTCTTATCCTTGTATAGCGAGGTTTGAAGTCTATAATTAGAAGCCATTAGGGCTGAGATATGGAATCATTGAATCAAGCAAGAAAACACTTTCAATTCAGTAGTTATAGAGTTAGAGAGAGAGGCCGAGTGGAGTACAGGAGAGCGGGAGCGGATTTTGCTTTGTTCGGTTGTACTCTTTTGTTTGCAATTTCAATTCAAGTAGTTTTTCTCCAACGATGATGATGTCAATGACGATGAAGCGCGAGTAGTTCCCTTACTTCTAGGGTCGGGGTGAGCCCGATGATAGCCATGTATGTTTGTGCATCAAATGTATGATTTTTATGCGATTCCGTCTTCTATCCTATATGCATGATTCTTCTACGAAAGTAGTAGGCGATCCTTATTTGCATCATTGAAGCAAAAGTCAATCATATTGTGAATTTGGATTAATTATGAAATTGGATAGTAACTCTTAGGGTTTATGTGAGAGCCTCTAAATCACCTAATTGTTAGTAACGAAAGTTATTTGACGAAAATGCATAATCTTTCATGAATTTGGCATAAGTCTTATATGGTTATCGGTGTGGCATAAATCCTCGATCTTGGAGGATTTTAAGTTTATTGAGTTGATAAATATCTGAGTTTTTATTTTTTCCATCCTCCCCTCCTCATTCTTAATTTCTTTGGACACTTTTCCGACACAAAAGGTTACGTTTTACTGTTTTTGCGAAAACTCGAAATCGACTGCAGAAGTCGATATCGAGTGACTGACCCGATATCGAGTGCTCTACCCGACGTCGACTGTTTCTTTTGTCTTTTGCAGGAATTTGCTGGAAATTGACTTGAACTATAGTCGATATCGACTGATATACTCGATATCGAGTGATCTTCTGGAGTAGAAATCGAACGTGATTGCGAGCTTAGGAACCGCTGACATACCTCCTTGTGGATTCGATCCTGAATACCCTACTACTACATCGGGAGGGATTCTTATAATTTATTTTCTTTGATAGGGAGTTGGTTTTGTTTAAAGTTTATATTGATATTTATTTCGAACTAGTTTCCCTTCCTAACAATATCGTAGGTTCTTTTCAGATAAGTTACTTTATGGACTTACTCGGAATAATCAAATATACCCTCCTACATCTAGTCGTAAGACATACTAGGTATGTCATAAGCATTGAAGCATGGCATGTAGTATCATGAAAAGAGAACGACCGTGATTTATGTTTCCTAGAGTCGTTGCTAGGTTGATAGGACGACCTAGTCCCATCGGGCTTGTCTTTCATCGAGTCTAATTAGAGTTGAGCTTGCGAGCTTGACTCACCATATGAGCATGATTACATGACTGTTGATGCGCACATATACCATCTGCGGATGGCGATTGCTATGCTATAGCCCGTACTGGCCAGGCTCCACCCTAACGGGAAGGGGGGTGAAGGTAGGAGAGGGATATGCCACTTGGCATTCTTTGGATCATTTATCGTATTACTGCATTTATATAAATTGTCAGCATGCTTGAGTGTTTAAATATTCCGCACAGCATTAGAAGCATCTTTATTAGGTATAGCGTATGTGTATGCATGCTGGTGGGAACAGAGTGCAAATAAAGCGTCAGTTTGATCCCATGCCACGCACATATTTTTTTAGGTTTGTTTGCAGATTATGAACGCTCCATGCATCCATGGACGGGATTTGCTCGGGCAATCGAATTGAACTCACCTTATCACCTGGCTTAAAGTATTTCACATATCCGAGATTTTGTGTTTTGGTTTTGACCCGGCCTCTTCGTGGCAAGTTGTACTCTACTTTCTGGTTTTGCGTTTCCACTTAAAATGAATTTAGCGATGTAGACTCATAGGACATGTTAAGGGTACCCAACGGCCCTACGATCGATTTGGGTTTCGAAACCCCCACTTTAAATGCTATCATTTGAGGTTTTGAAACCTCGACCTGTAACTGAATTGCAAGATCCAAACGAAGGTATTTAACCTTCGAAATATAACCTGAATATGTAAATTTGGGTCGTTACACTCATAACACGTAAAACATTAGAGGAGGAATGATCTCTCACCCAACTTTGTTTTCTTCGTTAAAAATATCGGGAGATGATTTCTGGGCACGTTTTCAACTGAATCACCAGGCTAAGTGAGATGGGAAGATGCGTGGGAGGTTAAAGGATGAACTTTGAAGGTTTTGGAGGGGAAAGGAAGAGAAAACGAGTTGCTCACCTTTTAAACCTGAAAATTGTGGGAGTGGAGTCATCGGGCTGCTGGGCGGCTTTGCTACTCATCATTGCTTCCAATGAGGTTCAAGGATGTTGTTGTTGGCCCTTGGAGGAGGGAGAACAATGGAGAAAGAGGTTGGGATGTGGTGGCGGTGATCGGTGATGATGGAGGAGGTGGTGATGGTGGTGACGGGGAGTAGGAGATGGTGAGGGTGGTGATGGCTGCTGGGATGGTGGTGAGGAGTCGAGGGTGATGATCAGAATAGGGAGTTGGTGAGCATAGGTAGTGTGTGGGAATTTGTTAGATAAATACCCGAAAATAATTCCTGAAAACGTGAATTTTGAACCCCAAAATTAGTTTCCAAGTGTTAGTTTGCCCGATCCAACTCCCTCGATCGATTAGATTTTTAAAACAAAAAAGGATATCTCCATCCGAAGTTCTTTTAAATTCTCGAGGTTAAGGGACGGAATCGTTGGTCAAATTTTTAAATTCAGGTTGGAATCCGCTCCACGAGTTTTAAATTCGATTTAAATTCATTTTTAATTTGCTTTTTTTCCAGAAATTAGGATTTCAAAATCTGAGACTTTACATCATCCACCTCTAAAAATAACTCTCGTCCTGAGACTAAAATCACTTTAAAGCAAGGGGATGAAGTTTGAAATTGGTGAGTCCAAGAATCATGTCGTTGATCCCGTAAGTACCTCATAAGTGCCTCCATGAGATCTCATTGTATTGTGGTCGTGATCATAATATCCCCAATAGATTATAGCAATAATGTGATATGGGCCCCTACCACATCCGTACTCTGACTTATAAGTCATATCATAACTCAAAAAGCATCATAGCGTCTCCACTAGGTCTTGGCAAGCAATCTACAGGTGCCCCCATAAAATGCTTGTATCCACTACATGGGGCGTTATAATGAAAAGCTCGAGTTGTGTTAGTTTTTCTCAAAATCCAAGTTTGTCCTTTTTAAAGCACCGTTCCAAAACTTCAAGTTCGACGTTAGTCAAAAGCATTCCCAACCTCCAAATAATCCTACCATCTAACTGTAAGGGCTAGTCCCATATTCTATTCCTAGGTTCCAAGTCAGAATCAGGTTCCAATAATTATGCTTTTAACATTTCGTTCATCAAAAATCATAACACTCATATCAAATATTTAATAGCATGCCAAAACCACTTTAAGGATAGTCGCATACTAATGTACATATTTATAGTACTTTTAATTGCATATTTTGACTTCATATTCCATTCGATTTCTAAATTATAGATTGAGAATAATCCAAATTTGTGTAGAATAGGCTAACGTGCAAAAAATAGAGTCTGCACAAGTTTTGGTTTAAATGTATAGGAATTGGAGCAGGAATCGGAGTCAAAACGAGAAAGCCAAGAGAAGTAGAGAAGAGGTTGAGATCGATTAGACCACTTGAGATCGATTGGACACACTGACGTAGACACAAGGAGTTGAGCCGAAACAACATATTTACTGAAGAACTCGACATCGACATACCACTAGAGATCGAGTGAAGTGAAGACAAATCGAGTAGAAATGGAGCACTCCATATCGAGTGACCATGTTGAGATCGAGTGGAAGAAAGCCACGGAATGGACGCCGTTTGAGCAATCAGAGTTGAAGATCTTGATAGATAGCCACGATTTGTCTTTCCTTTTTAGATTAAATTATGTCCTAAGGGTTGTTTCCTTTTTACCTTAGGATATTTGTTATTTACCTTAATACAGTTTTATCCTAATTGTTTTGGGATAGAATTTAACAATAGTAGTTTTAGTAGGATTAGGACTACTTTCCTTGGCTAGCAAGGATTAGTAGGCTATAAATAAACCACTTGGGGGCTGATTTTTATTCATTCCACAAAAAAAAATACAATTGAAGTTCAGAGATTCATATCTGACCATAGATAGAGAAGTAGAGAGTAGGAGAAGCTTTAGGGTTTGAAGTTTGAGAAAGCCGATGTTGAGTTGTAAGGTTTCGAAGTTCAAGGTAATGCAAGTTATTTCCTTTCCATTCAAGATGTTTATTGCGATGAAGTGCGAGTAGTTCCCCAAACTCTTAGGGTCGGGGTGAGCCCAGCGTTAGCCATGCATGCTTGAGGTAAGTACTTGATGTTGATATCATTGTGTCTTGATCATCTCATACGGTTTTGTGTTTAGTCATTATCGCAAGAAAAGGGATTCATGTTAACAACTTCGGTTATAAACATAAAATTGGTAGAGACAATTATGTTTAGTTGCAAGAGTATTCCTAATCGTTGGTGTAAGACGAAAGCTTCTCCCTCGGGTGACATAGCTCAATTGTTTGTCTTGTTTATCCTATGTATGTTTGGTTAACGTTGTGGTAAACCCTAGCCTTATGAGTTACCTTTTTATAAATTCTTATTCATCATTAAAACTCTATTATTTCTGTTCAACCTTCTATTCCATCCTATCGTCTTCGACCGATATTTGCCGACAAACCTAACCTTTTGCAGGTCCACTCCATATCGACACAGTAGGTCGATATCGACACATACATATCGGCTCGACAGTCTTTGAATCGACGCCACTTCAGCACCTACATCTGGTCGATATCGACCTCAGTTCTGGTCGATTTCCAGTGAGTTTCCTGCAGAAGACAAAAGCAAAGCAGTCGACGTCGAGATGAACCTCGATATCGATGTTAGTGCTCGATATCGACCTTGTTAGTCGATTTTGATGTCTTTAACAGAAACTGTATACGTAACCTATGTGTCGAAAAAGAAGTCCGAAGAGCGTAGAATGATGAAGGAAAGATGGACAGAAATAAAAAAATCAAACTTTTTATAAGAATTCAATAAACTAAACGCTTCTAAGGTCAGGGATTCATGCCACAACGATATTCATGAAAGTATGATGCTATAGTTATGAAATTTAATGTATTTCCGTCAAATAACTTTTGTTACCAACTTTTAGGTGATTAGAGGCTCTCGCATAATTCTTAAGAGTTACTATCCAATTCATGAGTAATCCAAGTTCACAATATGACTGGCTTTCGCTTCAATAATGCAAAGAATGAATCTCCTCAACTTTCGCAAAGGATCATGGATAGGATAGAAGACGGAATTGCATAAAAATCATACCTTTGATGCACTTACCCTACATTGCTATCGTCGGGCTCACCCTGACCCTAGAAGTGGGTTGACTACTCGTGCTTCATCATTGAACTCATCATCATCATGTAAAGGAAACTACTTTATATTAACTTCGAAAGAAAGATTACACCGAACAAAGCCACTCCGCTCTCGCTTACACCACTCACTCGGCCTCTCTCTCTCCGTCTCTACAAATTCTCTGTGTTAAAACTTAAAACTTGTTGTGCTTCGATGTGTGTGGATGAATAAACTCAATCCTAATGGCCTCTAGATATAGATCTCAAACCTCGCTATCCAAGGATTCGAAAACCTATCTTTATTCTCTAAGATAAAACTTAATAAAGGTAAAAACTAAAAATTCCATGGTAAAAGTCATAAAGGATGAAGTCTGGTGCATAATGATAGAAGATCTCGACTTTAGGATAGACTTGCAAAGCATCGGATAGAATTCTATCAAAAACTGAATCGAATCTTTTTGCAGCAAACATCGATATCGACCTTGATCCTCGATATCGACCTTCTTTTTATTTTATCTCAAGTAGTCCTTCTTTCTCTCAGATTGGCACTGTACTTCTATCAATAAGCTCTATTCAGGCCACTCGATATCGACCTCTTCTATGTCGACATGCTCTGTTTCTCTTCTGCTCGATTCTTGATTGCTCTGTTTCACTCGATATCGAGGTTAATCAGCGATTTCGACCTCTTTAGTACACTTCGAGTTGTTTTTCCGTTCTTCTTCTCTTGTCCAGATTCCATCCATTTTCGCCTTGATTTATGCGAAATCACATAAAAACTCGTGCAGACCTATATATTTGACAATTATGCATAAACTACACTAATCTTATGATTTCCCCACTAATATGCATGCAAAATTGATAAAATGGACATAAATGTGCATAGAAAATATGGAAATTTGTGCGCACATCAGTATGCGACACGCTGATCGCACACCTGAAATCACAGAAATAGAAAACCCAGAGCGCTATCTCCATCTATGATCTAGAGTTCAAAGAGGCCATGGCTGACACAGAAGCCCAAGCTCAAGAGATTGAGCGCCTAAGAAAGCAAATCGAGGACTTCACCGCTAGAGAAGCGACACAAAAAGAGCACGGTGAAAGGGAGGAGGAAGCAAGGAAGCGATATGAAGCCCAAATCAATGCCCTCCCTCGGAATGCAAAGCAGTATTTGCACCCAGTGCTCTCCGTGCTTGAATCGGCCTTTCTAATCCCTCACTCAAACTTTGAAATTAAACTAAGCTTCTTTATTGAAATGAGGAGACATCAATTTGAGGGAAAACCTAATGATTGCCCTCTAGAGCACATAACGACCTTCCTTGATTTTTGGGATACTATTGTTGATGGCCAAAGCCTTGACTATTGAGTATGTAAAACTAAAGGCGTTTCGTTGGTCTCTTGCAGGGAAAGCACTAGCATTGTTGGAGAGCCTAGAACCAAGATCGCTCCGCACATGGGAAGAAGTAAAGGATGCCTTTCTCAACGTGTTTTTCCCACCATCCAAGACGGCGGTCATTCGTCAGAAGATCATGGCTTTCAAGCAAAAGCCTCATGAAACTCTGGCGCAAGTGTGGGAGTGATTTAAGGAGCTGTTGAGGTCCTGCCCTACACATGGGCAACCACCCTACATCATCCAGAATATCATCTACAACGCCCTAGACGTAGGCACTAAGGAGAGGATTAACACCTACACTTCCTGTGGGTATCTTTAACCCCTACCGCAACAAGTTTGGGATACCATAGAAAGGTTGATGGAATTCGATAACATATATGGGACTCCTGCGGCCTCCAACTCAAGGCCTCCCCCATCGATGCCAGTCTATGACCCAGGAGATTGATCTTGATGTCAAAGATCAATTTATGTAAGATCAATTCATGAGGCTTCAAAAGCAAGTCAATTTCCTCTTTGCCAACCAACCCTGTGCCGAATGCGGCTCCGAGAGGCACATCACCACCGCTTGCCCCCATACGGACCAAGTAGATCTAGCGGAGACTCACCAGGAGGTGAGGTACACGAGGAATCCCAATTGTCAAGAATACCAAAATTGGGGAAATCAACCAACCCAATACAATCCTAAGGATCCTCCACCTTACCGATCTCTAGGCCACCCGGAGAGAGAGCCAAGGAGAGATGATGTGCAACTCATCCTTGAGGAGATTAGGTGGAACCATCCGGAGAATAAAGGAGCGCTCAAGCATTTTACCACAAGGATTGGGGAGATGGACATTTGGAGGAAGACCATTGAGACCCAATTGGGTCAGTTAGTGGCACAAATTCCAAAGCCACCTAGAAAGCTCCCAGCACAACCACGACAAAATCCAAAGGGGCAAGCCGGACATATTTTTGCTGTCAATCTAAAGAGTGGACGTCAATTGCATGAGCCACGAAGCAAAGGAGAAGTCAGTGAAGATGCAGTCGATGTCGACACCCGAATCGATGTCGAGGGCCTTGTTGACGTCGAATACCAACTCGATGTCGAGCCCACTGCAAAGACCGCAAAAGCACCAGAGAAGCACTCGATATTGAGTGACCCAGTTGATGTCGACCTGTCCAGAAAGCCAAGTCATCCCCTTTAGCTCCAAAGCTCATGAAAGCAATCCCCTTCCCCTCCAAGGCATTAAAAGACTCGGCGGACACCAAGTTTAGGCGCTTCGTGAAGATCCTACAAGGACTCAACGTCACCATCCCACTCACAGAAGCCCTTAATGAGATGTCGACATACATGAGGTTCTTGAAGGACATCCTATCTAAGAAGAGGTCCATCATTGAGATCGTCGGAGAATGCAACTAAATTGAGTTCCCTAAGAAGCGAGGCGATCTAGGAAAGTTTGCTATGACGATAGGGGTGGGTAAGTGTTAAGAGGGTTTCTCGACCAAATAAATTTATAGTCAAGACCCCCGCTATAGTATAGGGGAGTCAGGTTCGTCCTCAGGAGAGAAGTCAGCGGTTCTAGGTTTAGTTTGTTTCGGGGTTCGGGAGTAGCGGGAAAATATGGCGGTCGGTTGCTGTCGATATCGACTGAGACTCGTCGATGTCGAGGGATGGAGAGGGTATGGTGGTTGGTGTCGAGTAGAATCTCTATAGAATTTAAATAATAAAATAAAATAGTAAAGTGCAAACTTCCAAGGTAAGGGATCACCAAAACAATAAATAGATGTATAAATCACGAATAACATAAAAGAGCATGCTTTACATCAAAGAATCAACTTTCGCTAATTCCAACAATTTAGGTAAATCAACTCTCGAAAATAAACCTAATTGTTTCTACCTTTTCTTAATTAGGATTAATAAACTCGCGAATAAAAACCCTAATTACTATCCAAGTTTGCAACATGAATTCCTTGAACTTTCATCCAAGGGTTAAGCATAGAGGTAGATGATGATAGAAACACACACAATTATGAATTCATCGATTAAGAACACATGCCTATCGTTGGGCTCACCCCAACCCTAGAAGAGGGGAATTAGAAACAAAACATGAAAATAAACAACTAACTTTAAATTAAAACTAAAACTTACAAAACCTTAAATCTTCACTCTAGGCTCTCCTCCTAACTACTTGTGTCTGAAGACGACTTGACTTTGAATGAATAAAAATCAGCCCCCTAGGGCTTTATTTATAGGCTCCAATCTAGCTATTCTAGGAAAGGCACAACTATATCTTTTATCTAATTCTATCTATCTATATAAAGATAAAACATGGAAATAAATAATTAAAGGAACTATATCTAAAGTAGATAAATCTTCTCCATCTTAATAGAACTTGATAAATGTGGAAGGAATCTTCTCTCGAAAATATCTCCATTGGAATTTGGATAGAACTTTGAGTAGAGCTCGGAGATGCTCGAAATCGGCTACTGGGCACCAGTCGATATCGACCAACATAGGTCGATATTGACCTCGTCTTCTCAGCTTCAGCTCTGACACTCGATATGGTGGTCGATATCGACCACCTCTTCAGTTCTCAGCATTCTCTGGTCGATTTCTTGGCTTTCTGGCCGATTTGATCCACTCGATATCGACCAAAAGTGGTCGATATCAACCTCTTCTGCAGTTTCCAGCATGCTGCTCTGTTCTTGAAACGCACTTTCCCGAGTCCTAGTTCGTCGGATTGATGCATATGAGCATGCGTTGGAAAGCTCATTCCGAGGGCTACAAATCTCATGAAGACTTCAAAGCTTGATTTGGAATGATGAATGGCGAAAATTGGGCTTTCCTCCAGCTACGCCATCCTTAGCTTCTTCATGACTTTCCTTTAAGCTCCAAAGTGCGTCCGATTTCTGTGAAATATAACAAAAACTTGTGTAGACCTCCATATATTGCAAATAACCATAAACTACACAAATTCTGTGCTATTCTAACCCAAATGTATGAAATGTTTGCAGAAATCGATATAAAAGATAGTAGAAAACATGGCAAATTAGGCTCATATCAAACACCCCATACTTAAGCTTGCTTGTCCTCAAGCAATACTTTTAATGGTCATACAGGGGAAGAAATCAAAACTCTCAACATCTTAGATTTATTGCCATATAACCCAGCAATCAATTACCATCCTTGAAAAGGTACTAATGTCACAAATCCATACATGTGCAATAATAAAAGCAACATCTACTCACAAAAGGAGGGTTATGCAAAAACATTCATGTGACAAAGCATTAATAATCAAGGGGACTTTAATTAAGCTCAAATAAGGAGTAGATTGGTAAAAGGCTAAAGGTGGGCAGTTTTTGGCAATGTGGTGCTAATGATCCGGGGAAATGGAGTAATTTCCAAACTTTCATACCACATTCCTTCTTCCTTTGATTTCTCACCTTTCTCTCATCGCTCATCGCTTTTTTAAATATTATGCTTTTACCTCTCTAACCTCAGCACTGCCTTCTCACGAGTCGCAAACATGGGTGTCATGAATGGCCCCGGATACTTAGTGCTTCGGACTCCTCACCTTTGTGTCCCATCTCGCCAAACTATTATCTCAGCGAGCAGGGTCGATATTTGATCGGATTTTCTTTCACTCATTAAATTTTCCATATATATCAAACATTCCTGCCAAACTTCAATAATGATAATAACAATACAACAACCATATAACAATCTCCATAATGTAACATCATTCTCAACATAATCCCCGGATAGAAATAAGGTAAAGAATGGACAATATTTAGATCATGTGGAGCAAATATGAAATAAGGCTCAATATGGCTTTGTGAGATGCATAAGCATAGGTATGGCTGGGGAATATAAACAATATGAGCATATATGAAAATATAAAGTCCTCCATCCTCTTATCATGCAACATGTCAAAAGCAACATCAAATTTTGCCTCCTTTCATGGTTTTCATAGAAAATATGCACTTCATTGTGACTTCCCTTTACTAGGCAATTTCATGCTATATCTCTAATGAATCCAATTTTGCATCATCGAGTTCAATATAACTTCCATGACACTAATAAAAAATTTTCAATGGGGGTTATTTTTTCAAACTTTAGAAAACATGCATATAAGAACATAGATATCAATGATGAATTCCAAAATAGCCATATCTAAGCAATTGAAGAAATAAACTCTAAATATGCACACATAATGTCAAATATATCACCTATCCATAAAATAAGCCCTTCCCCCACCCCACACTTAAACATTACAGTGTCCTCACTGTATAAGAACGAGGGTGAAGAAAAGAAACTCACTAAATAGTCATCGCATCGCAAAAAAAGGTGCAAATGTTGACTACAGGTTGGGTCGATATCGAGTGACTCAATCGATATGGACTGGGGTTCACTCGATATCGAGTGGTGCTCAGCTTCAGGGTGGTCGCGCGCAACCGCAAGCTGTTCACTCGATCTGGCTCGGTCGATATCGAGTCATATGACTCGATATCGAGTCCCTTCGCAGCTTCTTTGCTCTTTTCGTTTCGCCCGCAAATTCCGTCGACTAAAATTATCGATCCAATTACACCTCCAGTTCTAGAGATTACCTATATTCATCAAAAAGAAATCTTGCGCGAAGTAAAGTAAGAAAAAATAAAAATAAATTCAACTAAATAATAAAATAAAACAAAAACCATCGGGTTGCCTCCCGTAAGCGTTGTGGTTTAAGTCGTTAGCTCGACCTACTTCCCTTTGGGCGTTAGCTTGGCTTATCCTTATCCGGAGGTATTGGTGGATCTGGTGGTTCCTCCGGCGGTGGGAAGCGTGGGGGGTCATCCAGGGGCATCATATTGAGCACTTTAAACCTCCCAGAGTGAACGCCCCACTCCTTCACCCATTCGTCTTCTTGAGAGCCAGTAGGCCTGCACAAGGGAAGACTAAAAGCAGATAAACATATCTCATCTTCATACCTCTCCCGATTTATATATTGGTTTTGTTGCTCATCTCCACCACAGTGGACTGGTGGAGTCGGAAAAGATATGTCCACCTCAGTTGGTGGAGCTTGATGCCACTTTGCTAGGACCCCATACTTAAACACAAACATCGGTTGCTCAAAATCGTCTGGGATGGCCTTCACCTTATAGGGCAAAAGTGATCTTGAAGCGTCTTGTGCAACTATGTCTGGCTTCTCCTTTCCAGCGCTTGGGTCCCTTGGTCTCTGCAGAGCACTCGATATTGACTGAGAACCAGTCGATATCAAGTGGTGGTCGGTCGATATCGAGTGGTGTTGACTCGATATCGACTGGCTCCTTTGCAGAGGAGGTGTTGTCTTTCTCGTCGCGAAGAATAGCCTCAACCTCATCGATTCTTGCTTTTATCCGGGCTATTTCCTTTTGTCGTACCTCCTCTATGGCGATCCTGTTTCTCCTTCTCAAATCCTCGACCCATCTTTCCCATTCAGGATTTCCTTCGACCCAATCTTCCATCCTTATGCCTTAACTTTGAAAACAAAATTAACAGAGCAAAGAAAGAAACACAAAAAAAAAGATATGGACTACTCCGAAACACAAAAAGACACTAAACTAGGTCCGATTGATATCTCCCCGGCAACGGCACCAATTTGTTAAGAGGGTTTCTCGACCAAATAAATTTATAGTCAAGACCCCGGCTATAGTATAGGGGAGTCAGGTTCGTCCTCAGGAGAGAAGTCAGCGGTTCTAGGTTTAGTTTGTTTCGGGGTTCGGGAGTAGCGGGAAAATGTGGCGGTCGGTTGCTGTCGATATCGACTGAGACTCGTCGATGTCGAGGGATGGAGAGGGTATGGTGGTTGGTGTCGAGTAGAATCTCTATAGAATTTAAATAATAAAATAAAATAGTAAAGTGCAAACTTCCAAGGTAAGGGATCACCAAAACAATAAACAGATGTATAAATCACGAATAACATAAAAGAGCATGCTTTACATCAAAGAATCAACTTTCGCTAATTCCAACAGTTTAGGTAAATCAACTCTCGAAAATAAACCTAATTGTTTCTACCTTTTCTTAATTAGGATTAATAAACTCGCGAATAAAAACCCTAATTACTATCCAAGTTTGCAACATGAATTCCTTGAACTTTCATCCAAGGGTTAAGCATAGAGGTAGATGATGATAGAAACACACACAATTATGAATTCATCGATTAAGAACACATGCCTATCGTTGGGCTCACCCCAACCCTAGAAGAGGGGAATTAGAAACAAAACATGAAAATAAACAACTAACTTTAAATTAAAACTAAAACTTACAAAACCTTAAATCTTCACTCTAGGCTCTCCTCCTAACTACTTGTGTCTGAAGACGACTTGACTTTGAATGAATAAAAATCAGCCCCCTAGGGCTTTATTTATAGGCTCCAATCTAGCTATTCTAGGAAAGGCACAACTATATCTTCTATCTAATTTTATCTATCTATATAAAGATAAAACATGGAAATAAATAATTAAAGGAACTATATCTAAAGTAGATAAATCTTCTCCATCTTAATAGAACTTGATAAATGTGGAAGGAATCTTCTCTCGAAAATATCTCCATTGGAATTTGGATAGAACTTTGAGTAGAGCTCGGATATGCTCGAAATCGGCTACTGGGCACCAGTCGATATCGACCAACATAGGTCGATATTGACCTCGTCTTCTCAGCTTCAGCTCTGACACTCGATATGGTGGTCGATATCGACCACCTCTTCAGTTCTCAGCATTCTCTGGTCGATTTCTTGGCTTTCTGGCCGATTTGATCCACTCGATATCGACCAAAAGTGGTCGATATCAACCTCTTCTGCAGTTTCCAGCATGCTGCTCTGTTCTTGAAACGCACTTTCCCGAGTCCTCGTTCGTCGGATTGATGCATATGAGCATGCGTTGGAAAGCTCATTCCGAGGGATACAAATCTCATGAAGACTTCAAAGCTTGATTTGGAATGATGAATGGCGAAAATTGGGCTTTCCTCCAGCTACGCCATCCTTAGCTTCTTCATGACTTTCCTTTAAGCTCCAAAGTGCGTCCGATTTCTGTGAAATATAACAAAAACTTGTGTAGACCTCCATATATTGCAAATAAGCATAAACTACACAAATTCTGTGCTATTCTAACCCAAATGTATGAAATGTTTGCAGAAATCGATATAAAAGATAGTAGAAAACATGGCAAATTAGGCTCATATCAAACACCCCATACTTAAGCTTGCTTGTCCTCAAGCAATACTTTTAATGGTCATACAGGGGAAGAAATCAAAACTCTCAACATCTTAGATTTATTGCCATATAACCCAGCAATCAATTACCATCCTTGAAAAGGTACTAATGTCACAAATCCATACATGTGCAATAATAAAAGCAACATCTACTCACAAAAGGAGGGTTATGCAAAAACATTCATGTGACAAAGCATTAATAATCAAGGGGACTTTAATTAAGCTCAAATAAGGAGTAGATTGGTAAAAGGCTAAAGGTGGGCAGTTTTTGGCAATGTGGTGCTAATGATCTGGGGAAATGGAGTAATTTCCAAACTTTCATACCACATTCCTTCTTCCTTTGATTTCTCACCTTTCTCTCATCGCTCATCGCTTTTTTAAATATTATGCTTTTACCTCTCTAACCTCAGCACTGCCTTCTCACGAGTCGCAAACATGGGTGTCATGAATGGCCCCGGATACTTAGTGCTTCGGACTCCTCACCTTTGTGTCCCATCTCGCCAAACTATTATCTCAGCGAGCAGGGTCGATATTTGATCGGATTTTCTTTCACTCATTAAATTTTCCATATATATCAAACATTCCTGCCAAACTTCAATAATGATAATAACAATACAACAACCATATAACAATCTCCATAATGTAACATCATTCTCAACATAATCCCCGGATAGAAATAAGGTAAAGAATGGACAATATTTAGATCATGTGGAGCAAATATGAAATAAGGCTCAATATGGCTTTGTGAGATGCATAAGCATAGGTATGGCTGGGGAATATAAACAATATGAGCATATATGAAAATATAAAGTCCTCCATCCTCTTATCATGCAACATGTCAAAAGCAACATCAAATTTTGCATCCTTTCATGGTTTTCATAGAAAATATGCACTTCATTGTGACTTCCCTTTACTAGGCAATTTCATGCTATATCTCTAATGAATCCAATTTTGCATCATCGAGTTCAATATAACTTCCATGACACTAATAAAAAATTTTCAATGGGGGTTATTTTTTCAAACTTTAGAAAACATGCATATAAGAACATAGATATCAATGATGAATTCCAAAATAGCCATATCTAAGCAATTGAAGAAATAAACTCTAAATATGCACACATAATGTCAAATATATCACCTATCCATAAAATAAGCCCTTCCCCCACCCCACACTTAAACATTACAGTGTCCTCACTGTATAAGAACGAGGGTGAAGAAAAGAAACTCACTAAATAGTCATCGCATCGCAAAAAAAGGTGCAAATGTTGACTACAGGTTGGGTCGATATCGAGTGACTCAATCGATATGGACTGGGGTTCACTCGATATCGAGTGGTGCTCAGCTTCAGGGTGGTCGCGCGCAACCGCAAGCTGTTCACTCGATCTGGCTCGGTCGATATCGAGTCATATGACTCGATATCGAGTCCCTTCGCAGCTTCTTTGCTCTTTTCGTTTCGCCCGCAAATTCCGTCGACTAAAATTATCGATCCAATTACACCTCCAGTTCTAGAGATTACCTACATTCATCAAAAAGAAATCTTGCGCGAAGTAAAGTAAGAAAAAATAAAAATAAATTCAACTAAATAATAAAATAAAACAAAAACCATCGGGTTGCCTCCCGTAAGCGTTGTGGTTTAAGTCGTTAGCTCGACCTACTTCCCTTTGGGCGTTAGCTTGGCTTATCCTTATCCGGAGGTATTGGTGGATCTGGTGGTTCCTCCGGCGGTGGGAAGCGTGGGGGGTCATCCAGGGGCATCATATTGAGCACTTTAAACCTCCCAGAGTGAACGCCCCACTCCTTCACCCATTCGTCTTCTTGAGAGCCAGTAGGCCTGCACAAGGGAAGACTAAAAGCAGATAAACATATCTCATCTTCATACCTCTCCCGATTTATATATTGGTTTTGTTGCTCATCTCCACCACAGTGGACTGGTGGAGTCGGAAAAGATATGTCCACCTCAGTTGGTGGAGCTTGATGCCACTTTGCTAGGACCCCATACTTAAACACAAACATCGGTTGCTCAAAATCGTCTGGGATGGCCTTCACCTTATAGGGCAAAAGTGATCTTGAAGCGTCTTGTGCAACTATGTCTGGCTTCTCCTTTCCAGCGCTTGGGTCCCTTGGTCTCTGCAGAGCACTCGATATTGACTGAGAACCAGTCGATATCAAGTGGTGGTCGGTCGATATCGAGTGGTGTTGACTCGATATCGACTGGCTCCTTTGCAGAGGAGGTGTTGTCTTTCTCGTCGCGAAGAATAGCCTCAACCTCATCGATTCTGGCTTTTATCCGGGCTATTTCCTTTTGTCGTGCCTCCTCTATGGCGATCCTGTTTCTCCTTCTCAAATCCTCGACCCATCTTTCCCATTCAGGATTTCCTTCGACCCAATCTTCCATCCTTATGCCTTAACTTTGAAAACAAAATTAACAGAGCAAAGAAAGAAACACAAAAAAAAAGATATGGACTACTCCGAAACACAAAAAGACACTAAACTAGGTCCGATTGATATCTCCCCGGCAACGGCACCAATTTGTTAAGAGGGTTTCTCGACCAAATAAATTTATAGTCAAGACCCCGGCTATAGTATAGGGGAGTCAGGTTCGTCCTCAGGAGAGAAGTCAGCGGTTCTAGGTTTATTTTGTTTCGGGGTTCGGGAGTAGCGGGAAAATGTGGCGGTCGGTTGCTGTCGATATCGACTGAGACTCGTCGATGTCGAGGGATGGAGAGGGTATGGTGGTTGGTGTCGAGTAGAATCTCTATAGAATTTAAATAATAAAATAAAATAGTAAAGTGCAAACTTCCAAGGTAAGGGATCACCAAAACAATAAACAGATGTATAAATCACGAATAACATAAAAGAGCATGCTTTACATCAAAGAATCAACTTTCGCTAATTCCAACAGTTTAGGTAAATCAACTCTCGAAAATAAACCTAATTGTTTCTACCTTTTCTTAATTAGGATTAATAAACTCGCGAATAAAAACCCTAATTACTATCCAAGTTTGCAACATGAATTCCTTGAACTTTCATCCAAGGGTTAAGCATAGAGGTAGATGATGATAGAAACACACACAATTATGAATTCATCGATTAAGAACACATGCCTATCGTTGGGCTCACCCCAACCCTAGAAGAGGGGAATTAGAAACAAAACATGAAAATAAACAACTAACTTTAAATTAAAACTAAAACTTACAAAACCTTAAATCTTCACTCTAGGCTCTCCTCCTAACTACTTGTGTCTGAAGACGACTTGACTTTGAATGAATAAAAATCAGCCCCCTAGGGCTTTATTTATAGGCTCCAATCTAGCTATTCTAGGAAAGGCACAACTATATCTTCTATCTAATTTTATCTATCTATATAAAGATAAAACATGGAAATAAATAATTAAAGGAACTATATCTAAAGTAGATAAATCTTCTCCATCTTAATAGAACTTGATAAATGTGGAAGGAATCTTCTCTCGAAAATATCTCCATTGGAATTTGGATAGAACTTTGAGTAGAGCTCGGATATGCTCGAAATCGGCTACTGGGCACCAGTCGATATCGACCAACATAGGTCGATATTGACCTCGTCTTCTCAGCTTCAGCTCTGACACTCGATATGGTGGTCGATATCGACCACCTCTTCAGTTCTCAGCATTCTCTGGTCGATTTCTTGGCTTTCTGGCCGATTTGATCCACTCGATATCGACCAAAAGTGGTCGATATCAACCTCTTCTGCAGTTTCCAGCATGCTGCTCTGTTCTTGAAACGCACTTTCCCGAGTCCTCGTTCGTCGGATTGATGCATATGAGCATGCGTTGGAAAGCTCTTTCCGAGGGATACAAATCTCATGAAGACATCAAAGCTTGATTTGGAATGATGAATGGCGAAAATTGGGCTTTCCTCCAGCTACGTCATCCTTAGCTTCTTCATGACTTTCCTTTAAGCTCCAAAGTGCGTCCGATTTCTGTGAAATATAACAAAAACTTGTGTAGACCTCCATATATTGCAAATAAGCATAAACTATACAAATTCTGTGCTATTCTAACCCAAATGTATGAAATGTTTGCATAAATCGATATAAAAGATAGGAGAAAACATGGCAAATTAGGCTCATATCAGTAAGCATCAATTCCAAGCCCTTTGTGACCTTGGGGCTAGCATAAGTTTGATTCCCCTTTCGATATGGCAACAAGTTGGAGTAGAAGCACTGGATCCCGTCGACATGAAGCTATACATAGCGGACAACTTCTTCGTGAGACCCATAAAGGTTGTGGATGATGTCCCTATCAAGGTGGGAAAATTCTTTATAACCACAGACTTCATCGTATTGGCCATGCCGAAGGATCCCATTGTGCATGTCATCCTTGGTAAGCCATTCTTGGAAACCGCTGATGCCAACATCAATGTGAGGAATGGCACCCTTACATTCACAATCGGCAATGAGGTCATCGAGTTCTGCTTCAACTCGACGATGAGTGAAACTAAAAGGATAGAGGTGAAAAACATCGGCCTAAGCAAGGACTACATCCCTTTGTGGAGAGGCAACACAAATCGTCACCACCTCCAGATTCTATGAAGAAATGGGGCTCACACCTGCGAGAGAAAAGCTTCACAAATACTGTTGGCGAGGATAGAAGTAGCAAAAAGAATCGAGATCGACTGCCCCCAGCCGAGATCGACCAAACCCCTCAATGTCGACCACAGTAACTCGATGTCCATTGACTTTGAAGATCAACTAAGTTGCCAGGAGCCTAAGTATGGGGTCCCCACTGCCAATGTCGACCACAACCACTTGATGTCGACATACTCACTCGAGATCGATACCACCCTATCGAGATCGACTGACCCTCAGCCTGAAGATCACTATTTCAGGCTCGAAAAGGTAAGCTCAGGTATGATCTCTAACCCTCCGTTGTTCATTAATGATAATTCCACTAATGGGAGAGTCAAAGCTCCATGGGGTATCGATATCGATGTTTGCATTTATATTTTATTTGCATGGATAAAGGATTGGTTCGCATTTATATTTATATTTATTTAACATAATTCTTCTTCTTAACAAATTAGCGTCATTACCGGGGAGGCAATCATTTGCGTCCTAGTAGTCTATCTCACGCCTTTTCCTAGTTTTGCTTTACAGGTTTATACGACGCGCTGATCGCACGCCTGAATTCGAAGGAGTAGATGACCTGAACGTTATATCCATCTAAGGTCCAGAGTACAAAGAATCAAGGCAAACAAAGAGACACGGGCTCAGCAGATTGAGCGGTTACGGAAGCAAGTCGAGGATTTCACCACTAGAGAGGCGGCACAAAGAGAGCGTTTTGACAGGGAGGAGAAAGCGAGATGGCAACATAAAGCCCAAATCAATGCCCTATCTTAGAATGCCAGGCAATACATGTAACCTGTGCTCTCAGTGCCTGAATCGGCGATTCTTATCCCTCCCTCCAATTTAAAATTAAACCTAGCTTCTTAACTGAAATTAAGAGACATCAATTTGAGGGATTTATTGCCTTCTAGAGCACATAACTCATTTCCTCAATTTCCGTGATACTATTGTTGATGGACAAAGCCTTGAATATGTCAAAATAAAGGCTTTTCGTTGGTCTTTTGCAGGGAAAGCACTAGCATGGTTGGAGAGCCTAGCCCCAAGATCGCTCCGCATGTGGGATGAAGTCAAGGATGCTTTTCTCAACAAGTCTTTCCCACCATCCAAGACGGTGGTTATACGTCAGAAGATCATGGCTTTCAACAAAAGCCACATGAAACCATGGCGCTAGTGTGGGAGCTATTCAAGGACCCGTTGAGGTCCTACCCTACGCATGGGCAACCACCCTGCGTCATCCAAGAGATTATCTACAACGTCCTGGCCGTAGCAACCAAGGAGATGAACAACACCTACACCTCCTATGGGTATCTTGAGCTCCTACCACAACATGCTTGGGATACTTTAGAGAGGTTAGTAGAATTTGAGAACACCTATGGGACTCCTGCGGCCTCCCTCTCAAGGCATGCCCCATCTATGCCACTCAATGAGGCCTCCAAGGAGATTGATCTTGACATCAAACAAAAATTCATACAACATCAACTCAAGAGGCTCCAAAAGCAAGTAAAATTCCTCTCCGCCAATTAACCCTGTGCCGAATGTGGCTACGAGAGGCACATCACCACCGCTTGCCCCCACACAGAGCAAGTTGATCTAGCGGAGACTCATCAGGAGGTGAGGTATATGTTGAATCCTAATTGCCAGGATTACCAAAACTGGAGAAATCAACAACCCCAATACAACTCTAGGGATCCTCTGCCTTAACGAGCTCAAGGCCACCCAGAAAGAGAGCCAAGAAATGATAATGTCAAACTCATCTAGTCCAACTCATCCACGATGAGATGAAGCGGAACCATGCGGAGAACAAAGGAGTGCTCAACCATCTTACCGCTCGCATGAGGGAGATGGACGTTTAGAAGAAGAGCATTGAGACCCAACTAGGTCAACTAGTGGCTCAAATCCCAAAGCCACCCGACAAGTTCCCAGGACAACCACAAGAAAATCCTAAGAGACAAGTTGGGCATATAGCCGCCGTCAATATAAGGAGTGGACGTCAACTACATGAGCCACATAGCAAAGGAGAAATCATTGAAGACAAAGTCGATGTCGACACCAAAGTCGATGTCAAGGGCCCTGTCGACGTCAACCACACTATCGATGTCGAGCTCACTATGAAGCACACAAAAGAGCCAGAGAAGCGCTCGACATCAAGTGCCCCACTCAATATCGACCCTCTTGTCGATGTAGAGTCCTCTGGAGAGACCACAGCTTCAAACACTCCCGAGGTCGACCACCCATGTTGGTATCGACCCCCCTGATGTCGATGTCGACTAGTCCAGAAAGCATAAGTCAACCCCTTTGGCTCTAAAGCCATCCAAAGCAATCCCTTTTTGTTCCAAGGTACTGCAAGACTCGACGGACACAAAATTTAGATGCTTTGTGAAGATCCTACAAGGACTCAACCTCATCATCCCACTCACGGAAGCGTTAAATACGATGCTGGCATTTATCAGGTTCTTGAAGGACATCTTATACAAAAAGAGGTCCATCTTAGAGATCATCGACGAATGCAATTCCATAGAGTTCGTTGAGAAGCGCGGCGATCCAGACAAGTTTGCGGTAACGGGAGGGGTAGGTAAGCATCAATTCAATACCCTTTGTGATCTTGAGGCTAGTGTTAGTTTGATTCCCCTATCGATATGGCAATAAGTGGTCATAGGAGCATTGGAGCCCATCGACATGAAGCTCTACATGGCTGACAACTCCTTCGTGAGACCAACAGGGGTTGTGGATGATGTCCCTCTCAATGTGGGAAAGTTCTTCATACCCACGGACATCATTGTGTTGGACATTCCAGAAGATCCTATTGTGCCTATCATCCTTCGTACGCCATTCTTAGCAACAGCGGATTCCAACATTAATGTGAGGAATGGCACTCTTACATTTACAATCGGCAATGAGGTCGTCGAATTTCGCTTCAACCCTAAGATGAGCGAGACAAAGCATCTAGAAGAGGTTGCCCTCTCACCAACAAAGAAGAAGCTTCATAAATTTTTGTTGGCGAGGACGGAAGCTAAAAAAGAGTAGAGATCGACTTCATCTAGTCAAAATCAACCAACATACTCGATGTCGACCCCCCTGACTCGATGTCGAGTGACTTTGATGATCCACCGAGTTGCCAGGAGCATAAGTATGGGGTCCCTGATGTCGATGTCGACCATGCTACACTGACATCGACCTTTGCAATCAAGATCGACACCAACCTGTCGAGATCGACTGACCCTCAACACGACGATCGCTATTTTGGGCACAAAAATGTAAGCTCAGATATGATCCCTAACCGTTCTCTGTCCATTAATGATAATTCAACTAATTGGAGGGTCAAAGCCCCATGGTTTGCCCATATTTCGAAAGTTAGATCCATAAAGAAAAGGAAGGCGCCCAATAAAGAGCCTAACAAAGAAGAAGCCTTGGTTGTCGAACTTAACTACTATCAAAAGGACCAAGATGATCGTGGAGAAGGCACAAGCCTGAAGGGCCCTTATCTTAAAAGGTCATGAAGCATTGATGAAGAAGTCGGCCTAGCGACTCAAAAATCTAGAGTGTGTACATAAAACTTTTAAACTTTCTCTTAGATGGTTTTTATGATTTTATATTTTAGATTTTGGATTTTCAAACGTTGATAATCGTGACTTTATTTATTATAAACTAACAAGAATTCAAGGTTATAAAGCAAAAGGAATGACAAAGAAGAAAATAAGCTACTGAAGATGCACTCGAGATAGACAAGGCCGGTCGAAATCTACTGCCTAGGGTCGAGCCATCTTCTGTGATCGATCTTGATCACTCAGGAGCCTTACACTGCACTCGATATCGAGTAGGCCCCTCGATATCGAAACCAACTTGGTGACCCTCGACTTCAGCTTCTTCCTCGATATAGATAGATGCAGTCGACATCGACCACCTGACTCGACATCGACTTCTGGCATCGACCTAACCTGAAATCAACCTCAATCCGTATGTTGCTCTATGAGTTTCTCTCTTCACCCTTGTTTTTCTTTTAATATAGTGAGGACACTATATATTTTAAGTATGGGGTGGGGATGAAACATGTCATATGGTAAAAACTTGGCTTTCTTCTATTTTCTACATTGCACTCTTCTTTAAGTATTATGCATTAGTTATTTACTTTCATAAAAATACAAAAATACAAAAAATTAAAAAAGTTAGATGTCCAATGATGAGAACTCAACAGTTGACTTGATCATGTAAATCCTATGGCATATTTGGATGGTTTAGCCTACGTCCTTAAAATTATTTTTATGTACATTGTGAGCTTGTGATGAAACTGAGCACATATGATCCTAGGCTAAAAAGCAAATCCAACAAAATTGTCCTAGTGAGAATTTTGGCCTATAAGGAGAACATTAAAAATCCCTCTGCTTTCTTGAGTGTATTTACTCTTCCTATGCATTTCTAGATGTTGTGATAGTTATTCAAAGCCAATAGATACATATGTTTATGTTTATGAGAATGAAATGATGGAGGCATCTTTTAAGCCATTTTTATCCTCTCTTTACCTACCTTGCATTATCTCTGCTTGAAGCCAGAATATTAGCCTGAGCCTTATATTGCAAACTCCACAAAATTATCTCTAGTTGAATTGAGTCTGACCCCCACTTGGGAATTGAGACTTAAAATATGTTAGAATAATGCATTGTGGAAAGAAAGTGCATATTGTTTAGTTTTGAGCAAAGAAAATTTATGGGTTGGTATATATTTGCATCTTGTCACATGTTGTAAAAGAATTTTTGGCTCGCCATATAAATTCACATTTTATTTATTTATTTAATTTTCGTCTAAAAAAGCGAAAAAAAAGGGCCATATTATTATATTTAGTGCATGAGTCAATTATTCCTTAGTTCTTTTATTTCCTAGAAGATTTACATTTTCGAGAGTACATTAGGGTTTAGAAGAAGGTTGAAGTTCTTCATGGAAAGTAAGTTTGGAAAGTGCATCATTTGGGAAATATGGTTTGGATGAGTTATGTTAATGTTTAGGAGTCTTGATTCCCAAATTTTATAACCACCACAATGCCAAATAATTTCATACCCTTTATTTCTTACCAACCCCCATTACAACCCCGCCGAATGAAGTATTCTTTGAAGTCTTCCATTGAGCGAAAGTCCTGCTGATGGTTCTTGTTTCATTTACATAATTGGTTGCGAAGTGGATTATTATAAATTGCAATGTTTGTGAGTTTGTATATGGAATCGAGTTGAGGGTTGATCTTCATATCCTAAACACATTGAGAGTTGAGTGCAAACACATTATCCCAGTGAGGTTGGATGAAAATTGCATATTCCTATGGATCGCTCATATATATCTAATAACATTAAATTCACTTGCTTTGCTTTGCTACCACTTATGATGATGCTTTTGACAAGGGCGAAGACTTGAAGGGTGTGTTGTTGGTTGTTGTTAATAAGAGGATATTGAGTCTAAACAGATATATAAAATATATGCAAACCGAATCCTAGCCTATGCAAATAATTACAAGACTTCCTCCCGTTGTAGTAGAAGGGTAGTCAAGATCAATCCACGAGGAAGCGTGTCAACGGGATCCTAGATAATCTTGAAATCACGTCCTGAATGTCGACCAGAAGCCTTGATCTCGACCAAAGTACTCGACGTCGACCTAGGCTATCGATTTCTACTGCAACAGAAAACCTGCAGAGACAAAAATGGCAGTCGATATCGATAAGAGTGGTCGATATCGATGTCAGTGGCTGAAGTCGACCTAGCTCAAAAAACTGCTAGTCGACACAGGGCAGTCGATATCGAGTATATTACTCGAAATCAAACTCAGCAGTTGGTGTAGGATGATCGGGATCGACACAGAAAATCGTCGATGTAGGGCAACTTGGTCAATATCGACCTGTTTGGTCGATTTCGACTGAGCCTGCAGAAACGTTAGTTTGTCGGCAAAGAAGGCCGAAGACGAAGAAGATGAAGAAGGAAGTATGAACAAAATAAAGATAGGATTTTTATGTAATTCAAATATATAAAAGGCAACTCCTAGGGGTAGGGTTTACCACAACATTAAACAATGCGCGTAATAAGGCAAATAAGACGGACAATTGCGCTAGTTCACCCAAGGGACAAGCTTTCGATGTACACCAACGATTAGGAATAATCTTGCAAATAAACCTAATTGTCTCTACCAATTTTATGTCTATCACTCAAGTTGTTAGCATGAATCCCTTTTCTTGCGATTAGGACTAAACATATAATCGTAGGAGATGATATAGACACAACGATGTCAACATAAAATACTTACCTCAGGCACGCCTAGCTAACGTCAGGCTCACCCCGACCCTAGAAGCTTTGGGAGACTACTCGCTGTTCATTTCATAAGACACCATTGATGAAAAACGGAAAACAGGCATTAATAACTTCAAAGCTTTACAAATCAACGTCAACTCTCGCAAATGCCAAACCCTAAAGCTTCTCTCTAACTCTATCTCTATTGTTATTGATTGTTTCTTGTGGAATTGAATGAATACAAATCAGCCCCTTAGGGCTTTATTTATAGGCTACTAATGCTCGCTATCCAAGGAATGTAGATTATATCTTCTATCTAAACTCTATCCAAACAAGTAGGATAGATCTTTTTTTTTTACTTAAATATCTAAAATAACTAAATAAACCTTTAGTGTAAAACGGAAATACCCCCAAGGTATATTCTATCTAAATAGGAGGATAATCCGTGGCTTAGATGATAAGATTCCAAATCCGCGTCTTGAAAAGAGCGTACAACCCGTGTCGAAGTCCAGTCGATATCGACCAATGAAGTCGATATCGACCACTCTGTTTCTACTCGATGGGTTCTACTTCACTCGATTTGTGGGGCATAGTCGATGTCAACACCCTCACTCGATATCGATTTCTCTTCAGTGTTGGTCTTTGTGGTCTATCTCGACACCCAGAGTCCATGTCGAGGTCTTCAGTCGATATCGACCAGTTCTGTCGATATCGAGCACGTTTGAGCTTCACTTAGGTTCTTCATTTTGACTCCGATTCTGCTCCAATTCCAACATAATTAGACCAAAACTTGTGCAAACTCTATTTTTTGCACGTTAGCTCATTCTACATAAATTTATATTGTTTTCAACCATTATTTTAGGAATCGAATGAAATATGAAGTCAAAACTTGCAAATGAAAAGGGTACAAATATGCACATCAAAATATCCCATACTTAGACTTGCTTCTCCTCAAGCAATAACCAACACCTACAACACATCCTTCAAGTCTTCGCTTTTGTCAAAAGCAACATCATAAGTGGTAGCAAAGCAAAATAAGTTAATTTAACGTAGCAATACCCCATATTTGTCTCATGCACTAAGTATAATATATATTTTTTCTCTTTTTTTGCACAAAAATAAAATAAATAAATAATAAAAATGTGCATAATTTTCCTTTGCTCAAAACTAACAATATGCATTTTCTTTCCATAATGCACTATTCTAACCAATGTAAGTCTCAATTCCCAAATGGGGGTCAGGCTCAATTCGGCTAGGGATAATTTTGTGGAGTTTGCAATATAAGGCGCGGGCTAATGTTCTGTCTTTAAGCAGAGATAATGCATGTTAGGTAAAGAGAGGATAAAAATGGCTTAAAAGATGCCTCCATCATTTAATTCTCGTAAACATAAAGATATGTATGCATTGGCTTTGAATAACTATCACAACATTTAGAGATGCATAGGAAGAATAAATACACTCAAGAAAGCATAGGGATTTTTCATGTTCTCCCTATAGGCCAAAATTCTCACTATGACAATTTTTGTTGGATTTGTTTTTTAGCCAAGGATCATATGTACTCAATTTCATTACAAGTTCACAATCTACATAAAAACCATTTTAAGGACTCGGGCTAAACCATCCAAATATGCCATAGGATTTACATGATCAAGTTAGCTATTTGGTTCTCATCATAGGACATCTAAGTAGGGTTTCAAAACAAACTTAAAAAGGTAAACATGCATTTTTTTGTATTTTGACATTTTTTAATTTATTTGTATTTTTGACTTTTTATAAAAGTAAAGCCAAAGAAAAAAATTTAAACATCAATGTAATGCAAAAAAGAAAGCCAAATTATGACCATAAGACATGTTTCATCCCCACCCCATACTTAAAATATATAGTGTCCTCACTTGATTAAAAGAAAAACAAGGGTGAAGAGAAACTCACATAGCAACCTACGGATTGAGGTCGATTTCAGGTTTAGTCGATGCCAATAGTCGGTGTCTAGTACAGTGGTCGATGTCGACTGCATCTATGTATGTCGAGGAAGAAGGTGAAGTCGAGGGTCACCAGAATCTGGTCGATATCGACTACGTTGGTCAATATCGACTGCTGTGTTTCGCTCCTAAGTCATTGATGTTGACTCCAGAAGGTGGCTCGACCCTAGGGTGGTCGATTTCGACTGGCCTGGTCGATTTCGACTGCATCTTAAGCTACAATTCCTTTTGCTTACCAACCTCAAATGTTTGTTAGAATAATAGATAAAACCACGATTATCAAAGTTTCAAAATTCCTAAATCCAAAACCCTAAAAACCATCTATTCGAAAAATTTAAAGATTTATGTACACGCTATATATTTTTGAGTCGTTAGGCCAACTTCTCCGTCAATGCTTCATGAACCCTTAAGGTAGGGACCCTTCAAGTGTTTGCCTTCTCCTGGATCATCTAGGCCCTTTTGATAATAGCTAAGTTCGGCAACCAAGGCTTCCTCTTCGTTAGGCTCTTCTTCATTGGGTGTTTTCCTTCTCTTTATTGACCTAACTTTAGAAATATGGGCAAACCATGGAGCTTTGACCCTCCCATTAGTTGAATCATCAGTAATGGACAGAGGAGGGTTAGGGATCATACCTGAGCTTACCTTTTTGTGCCCGAAACAGCGATATTCGGGCTGAGGGTCAGTCGATCTCGACTAAGGGATGTCGATCTCGAGTGATGGAGTCGATGTCGACTAGGGGTGGTCAATGTCGATGTCAGGGACCCCATACTTAAGCTCCTGGCAACTTGGTGGATTGTCTAGGTCACTCGACATCAATTAATCTGTGTCGATATCGAGTTGATTGGTCGATTTCGACTGGCTCTAGTCGATCTCGACTCTCTTTGTAGTTTCCGTCCTTGTCAAAAAAAATTTGTGAAGCTTCTCCTTTGCAGGTGAGAGGGTAACTTTTTATAGCTTCTTTGTTTCGCTCATCGTAGGGTTGAAGTGAAACTCCATGACCTCGTTGCCGATTGTGAATGTAAGGGTACCGTTCCGCACATTGATGTTGGCATCCGTTGTTTCTAAGAATGGCCTACCAAGGATGATAGACACTATAGGGTTTTCTCGCATGTCCAACACGATGAAGTATGTGGGTGTAAAGAACTTTCCCACCTTGACAGGGACATCATTCACAACCCCAATTGGTCTCACGAAGGAGTTGTCCGCCATGTAGAGCTTCATGTCAATGGGCTCCAATGCTCCTATGCCCACTTGTTGCCATATCGATAGGGGCATAAAACTTACATTAGCCCCAAGATCACATAGGGATTTGAATTGATGCTTACCAACCGCTACAATCATCACAAATTTGCCTTGATCGTCGTGCTTCTCTGGGAACTCTATTGAATTACATTCGCCGGTGATCTCAAAGATAGACCTCTTCTTGGACAAGATGTCCTTCAGGAACCTCATGTAGGCAGGCATCTCATTTTGCGCTTCCGTGAGTGGGATGGTGAGATTGAGACCTTGTAAGATCTTCACGAAGCGTCTAAACTTAGTGTCTGCTGGATCTTACAGTGCCTTGGAATGATATGGGAGTGCTTTGGATGCCTTTGGAGGCAAAGTGGCGATTTTTACTTTCTAGACAGGTCGACATCGACATTAGGGTGATCGATATCTATTGGGTTGGTCGACCATTGGGGAGTATGAAGCTGTGGATGAGTTGTAGAGAGGTCAATATCGACCGGGGCATTGGATCATCTAGGTCCTTTTGACAGTAGCTAAATTTGGCAACCATGGCTTCTTCTTTATTAGGCTCTTTGTTGAATGATTTCCTTCTCTTCCTTGACCTAACTTTTGCAAGATGGGCAAATCATGGAGCTTTGGCCCTCCCATTAGTTGAATCATGAGTAATGGACGAATGAGGGTTAGGGAGCATACCTGAGCTTACCTGTTCGGGCCCGAAACAACGATCTTCGGAATGAGCGTCAGTCGATTTCGATTGGTGGTGGTCGATTTCGAGTGCAGCAGTCGATGTCAACTGGTGAGGGTAGATGTCGATGTCAGGGACCCCATACTTCAGCTCCTGGCAACTCGGTGGATCACTCGATATCGAGTCGATATGGTTGATTCCGAGTATTTTAGTTGATATCGACTGGTTCTAGTCGATGTCGAATCTCTTTGCTGTTTCCGTCCTTGCCAATAAAAACTTGCGAAGCTTCTCCTTTGCCGGTGAGAGGAAAACTTGTTCTAGCTACTTTATTTCACTTATTGTAGGGTTGAAGCAAAACTCCACGACCTCGTTGCCGATTGTGAATGTAAGGGTGTCATTCCTCACATTGATGTTTAGTGAAGGGTTTTTTTTTCAAACAAATAAATTTATAAGACCGAAACCCCGTTATAGTATAGTAGGGTCAAGTTCGTTCGCAGGGAGAAAGTCAGTGACTCAATTTTAATTACCAAAGAGCAAGAATAGTGAGCAGAGATGACAAATATAGAGATTTTTGGGGGTTTGTGGGCTGCTGGAATTTATAGGGAAAATCAATAATAACAAAAGTCTAGGGCATAAGGATCCCCACAACGATAATCATGCAAGCATTGCAATGAATCATATAAAAATCATGTTTTTATCTATTAAATAGGTCAACTTGCATCAACCCTAGCAGAGTAATCAATTTATTTTCACAAATTAATAAACTTTACTAACAATCTTAATTAGGTTATCAAACTTGCGTTCAAAACCCTAATTACTATCCAATCCACAATTCAATCTTTCAATTCAATTGCAAAAAAGGAGTTCCCCAATTTTCATTGAGTACTTAAGCAGATAAAATAGATAAGAACCAATCAATTCATCAATTCATAGCAAAATTGCAAGCATAACTATCGTTGGGATCAACCCAACCCTAGAAAAGGCGACTACTCACGCATAAACATGGTAGACATTGCAAAATTCATGAAATAAATAAAAATCAGAAATTCAAATTGCATAAAAACCTGAGAATAATGTCAACAAAGCATCCCAAAAGCCTCACAAAACGTTCTCCAACTTTCGCCAAAGAAATCGCTTCAAAAAGCTCTCAAATCCGCTCACAAACACTCCCTAAACATGTGCTGAGAATTCTAAACATGTGCTGAAAAAGTGGTAGCAGGAAGAGAGCCTCCTCCAAACCCTAAAAATCCTATTTATACTTAATTACCCATAAACTAAATTAGGAAATAAGAAATATAGAACTTTTACTTAAAGTCTATCTAAGGAAAGAGGTAAAAATAATTAAATTTGGATAAAAATCGTCCGCCAGGGAGCCTGTACCGACCCAGGTCACCTCGGTACCGAGCCCCCTTAGGGTCGGTATGACTACTGTTGCTCAGATTGGCTTGGTCTGTCAGATTATACCTCAGTACCGACCCCGGTAGGGTCGGTACGGAGTTGGTACATCTCAGTAAAACGCCCATATCTCCTTTGTTTGAACTCTGATTGCTTCCGTTCTTTTTCGTATGCGCTCCATATTCTTTTTCGCATCTTTTCTTTCTTGAAAGTTTCTCCAAAAACAGCTTCAAAAATCCTGGAAATCACACAAGATACTGAAGACATCTATTTCTCATGGAACATGAAAACCTATGAAAAAGACACTAAACCCAATGCATAACCAATGAAAAAGACATATATTAACACTAAAGTATATGGAAAAATATGACCAAAAACATGCACATCAAAATACCCCATACTTAGACTTGCTTGTCCTCAAGCAATAACCGAAAATGAGTCTTTCATCCCACAAACATACTTTTTACGCACTTGCCTTTCAATTTAGTGCAACATGAATAATGTAGACAAACGTCCTAGCATGTACATGAGTGATCAAGTAGCCTGCATGCTTATCCATCCAACCTCACAAGGGAAAGTGTTTCCCTCTCTCTCATGTGTTTAGGCTTTATGAACAACTCTCAACTCAAATTCAAATGCAAAAGCTCGTAAATATTGAAACTTATATCACCAAATTCGCAACCAATTAATGCTAATGCAAAAAAAATAGTTATCAGGAGGTCTTTCCCTCAATGGAGAACTTCAAAGAAGTCTCCATTCGGCGGGGTTGTAATGGGGTTTGGTATGAAATAAAGGGCATGGAATTATTTGGCTATGTGGTGCTCAATAAAGTTCGGGAATCAAGACTCCTAAATCTTCAACACAACTCAACCAAACCATAACTCTCAATCATATGAATCAACCAAACTCATCAACATATCTCGTGAAGAACTCAACCCTTTTTCCAACTCTAGATACCTCTCAATAATACAACTCATGCATAAAAGAAAATAAATAAGAAATATTTGGCCTATGCACTTTATTCATACACTAATAACTTCACCTTTTTTTTCTTTTTTTTTTCTGTTTTTCTCTGTTTTTTATCTGATTTTTTTAGAACGAAAATAATAAAATAAAATAAAATTAAAATAGTGCATTTATAATGTGAGCAAAAAATTCTTTTACATAATATGTAGTAAGATAAAAAAAAAATAAAAACCAACCCATGCTTCCATAAACTAAAAATTCTTCTCACTTGAACCCAAACATAAGCTCATTCATTCCACTAAATCATTAATCCAACCAACTCTTAGTCTTAATTCCCAAATGGGGGTCAGGCTCAATTCGGCTAGGAAATAATTTTGTGGAGCTTATATAATATATAAAGGTCTCAAGCTAATTATTGGCTTCAAGCAGAGATAATGTAGGGTAGGTAAAGAGAGGATAAAATTGGCTCAAAAGATGCCTCCATCATTTAATTCTCATTCACATCAAAGATATAAATATATTGGCTTTGAAAAATAGATAACCATCACAATACTCAGAGATAATATACATATGAAGAGTAAACTCACTCAAGAACGCAAAGGGATTTTTATGTTATCCCTATAAGGCCAAAATTCTCACTAGGTAAAAGTTTTGTTGGACTTCAGTCATGGCTAAGAACTTAGATCATACATGGTCAATTATGTCTACCTAACCGTATTTGTTATGGGACTTATATCATCACGTCAGCCATTATTTATCATCATAGGACATCTAACATAGGGTATAAAGCTAAAACTAACATATAAAATAAACATGCATTTTTCTTTTCTTCTTTTTTTACTTTTTTTTTACTTAAAGCAATACTAAGATAATTAAAATATGACTAAGGACGTAAAACATAAAATGCATAAGACTTTAACATGAATGCATAACATAATCCAAAAAAAATGAAGTGCATAACAACACATAGAAGAACAATTCTCAAAAATAATGACACACAAGTTTTCTGAATCCCCCACCCCATACTTAAAAATAGACAGTGTCTCCACTGTCAAAAGAAAATCAAACTAAAAGGAAAAAGACTTAGAAACTCACAAAAACAAGATGCATAAGCTGTTGAAGAAATCAAGAAAATCTATTTAAAGGGCGGAGGCGGTGGTGGGTATGGGTTATGTGGGAAGAGAGAGGATACCCAAGATGTAAAAGAGGACGCGCGTGCTTCCTGTAGGTCCATCCTCTCATTCAAGCGTGGAAACTCATCCCTCAGAACAGTCTACCATTCCTGCAAGCTCTCCTGGCCTAATCTCAGATTTTGCAGCTCGCGCATGATATAATCAAAAGAAGATTGCTGTGTAGAAGTCCTACTCGGACCAGCCTTATCAGAAAAGTAGTGGCTACTAGGCCTAGCGTCATGATCCATGAATTCAGTATGCTCCGGCTGGTGAACCAGTAAACCTAATGTGTCCTCTGGATGGGGATACCTGGGCGGTCACTGGCGTCTCAGAGGATCTCCCAAAATGACCTCTGAGGTTGAACAATACTCCTCAGCCCAAGTGTTGTGCCAATTCGGTACATACAACAAGTCCAAGTTCCGCCTGAGAATCTCAACATTATAACCATGGAAAGTAGAAAAGTACCTATCCCTTTTCCTCGTGATCACCTTAGCACTCGTCAAATAAGCAATGTCTATAAGCTGAGTAGCCACAGACTTGTATCTGGTTAGATCAACTTGTAGGCGCTTGGACAAAAGCACAATCATACCACCAAACCAAATCTCATCGGCGTTCTTCGTGTAATCTCTAACATGTGCAAGGAACTCATAACCCAAATTTAGGGGCGTCTCCATCTCGAATAACAACCCCCTTAAACAAGCAATTTCCATCCTTGTAGGCCTAGAAAGTTCCTTCTTTTCCCATATAGTACTACCAAAAATCCTAAGGATAATGCAAAAAAGAGGGTTCGCGATATCCTTACCTGGAAGGGCTCTTTCAAGCCATCTGGGCGTGCCGGTGATCAGTTTCCATGTATCCAAAGCCCTGCAGCTGACGACGTTGTATGGCTCTATAGGGTTGGGGAATCCCAACAGAGCGTTGAACTGCTGCAAGGTGAATGTGCGCATCTCATTCCCTAGCTGGAATGTAATATGGCCCTCAAAATCCGGCCCATTGACGTCAGTCTACAAAGTAGCCACGAAGTCAGCAACGAGGGCTGGGTAGAAGCACGGGACAGGATCCAGTAGACACGTGGCGCCTAAATAGGAAAAGGCCTCCACTATGTCATCCTGTATTCCCCGGCTCACTCCATCTATAGGGTCATACCACCGAGCCCGAAGCTTGTGGTTTTTGAGGATGTCCTTGTACTCCTTCTTCTGACGGGCGTCGTATATGATCACGTCATCCAATATAATCATAGAAGATGACTCTCTAACCCTCTTGCTCTTAGAACGGAACATATTCCTAAAACAAAGAAAAGAAACTTAAGCTAAATATCTTTCTATAATCATAAAACCAAGTCAATTATGATCAAGCCATACATACCTACATAACCGAGTAGACACAAAAGAAATAAGATGCACTAAATAAATCCTATAAGCATATAAAGCATGTAAAACATAAAACCACATAACAATAAGTGCATTCTTGAAAATATCAAATGAACTCAAATGCACACAAACTCACCACCATATAGAATACATATAATGCACTACTTATATATAAAACATATGCTCAACCTAGACTATATGAAAAGGGAAACAATATATATAATGTAATATCATGTAGAAGCACTAAGGCATCCCCTAATGATACAACAATATACTCAAGAAAAGTAATAGAAGTAATGCACAACTCAGTATACACAAGTCAACCGTCACAACCCCATACTTAAGTTCAAAACAAGTCAAATAAATATACAATGGATATATAACTCGCTCGCAATTGTAAAATCATGTAAAGAGATCATTTTTATGCTAAAATTGAAGATATTAATGCACCTAAAGCATAAAAATCAAATCAAAATCAAAACTTGAAACGAATCGCAAGAAAAACATAATATCCAATTGGCTCACAATCCATAATCAATTTGACAATGCTATGAACACGAAAGATGCTCCAAATCAACCCAACAACACAACCACATCATCAATTTCAACCAATTCGACCCTCGGTAAAAAGCCCCAATTTTCAATC
This sequence comes from Persicaria maculosa, assembly GCA_963922045.1. Lineage (NCBI taxonomy): Eukaryota > Viridiplantae > Streptophyta > Magnoliopsida > Caryophyllales > Polygonaceae > Persicaria > Persicaria maculosa. Next base: position 43,739,143 of record OY998257.1, on the reverse strand, counting down.
CTAATTCAAATCCTAGGTTTTCAATCTCAACCCAAATCATCAAATCAATAAAAATAATTGAAATAAACAAGTGTAGGGTAAGAAATCATACCAATATTGAGTAGAAAGAGGAAGAAAATCGGAGGTTTTAAAGAGTAACGAACCGAATGAACCAAAACAGTGAAACGGGACAAGTGGGTTCGGTGGGGGCTGCTGGGGGCTCGAACCGGGGTGACGTTGGGCTCAGGGGATGCGCCAGGTGGTGGGGGGTCGAGCGGTGGTGGTGGCTTAACCAGAGGTGGCTCGGGGAGGATGTGGGAGGCGCGGAGAGAAGAAGGTGCTGGGCGCCGGGGTCTCGAAACCGAGGGTGGCTGAATGGTGTAACAGGGCTGGGTGTGGGTGCTGCTGGGCTCGAACCTGGTCAAGGCTGGGCTCGAGGGGTGTGCCAGGGAGTGGGGGTTCGAGCGGCTGCAATGGCTGGGCCGGAGGTGGCCTGTGGTCGGCGTGGGTGGCGCGGAGAGAGGGAGGAGCTGGGCTAGGGGTCTCGAAACCGAGGGCTATGAATGGTGTAACAGGGTGCTGGACAGAAAGAGAGAAAGAAATAGGGGAAGAAAAGAAAAAGGAAAGAAAAAGGAAGAAAAGAAAAAGGTAAAATAAAAGATAAAATATTTTTTTTTCGATGTTCTGATTTTTTTTTGGAAAGGTGGGGCGTCGATACCGAGGCAAGGGGCCTCGGTACGGGGTCGGTAATTTATAAGATCGAAACCACGCTATAGCATAGTAGGGTCAAGTTCTTCCGCAGGGAGAAAGTTAGTGACTCAATTTTAGTTACCAAAGAGCAAGAATAGCGAGCAGAGATGACAAATATAGAGATAATCAAGTTATAGGGAGTTGTGCGCAATGGTGTCTTGTACGCCATTCTATATGCCCAAAGTGCATCATCTAGCTTAGATGACCAATCCTTTCGTGAGTGCGACACCGTCTTCTCTAAGATGCTCTTTATTTGCTTATTTGAAACCTCCACTTGGCCGTTAGTTTGAGGGTGATAAGGTGTTGCCACCCTATGAGTCACCCCATACTTAGCCAAAAGAGCCTCGAAGCCCCTCTCTATGAAGTGAGATCCTCCACCGCTGATAAGAACCCTTAGGACTCCAAACCTGGGGAATATGTTAGTCTTCATACATTTAGCTACAACTTTAAAATCATAATACGTGTAGCTATTCCCTCAACCAATTTAGAAACATAATCGACCGCTACCAAGATATATTTATAATAAGGTCATGATGAAGGGAAGGGCCCCATAAAATCAATACCCCAAACATCGAAAAGTTCAACCTCTAGGATTCCGGTGAGAGGGTTCTCATGTCTCCAAGTGATATTCCCTGCTCTTTGGCACTCATCGTAACCTTCAATGTAAGCATGCACATCCTTGAACAAGGTGGGCCAATAGAAGCCACTTTGAAGAATCTTCGCCGTGGTCTTGAAGCTTTTTGCGTGGCCACCCTTCGGAAGGGTGTGGCAATGCTTGATGATGCTCTCAATCTCTTTATCCGGTATTCAACGTCTAAAGATGTGGTCACTTCCTTGCTTGAACAAGTAAGGTTCATCCTAATAGTAGTGTTTGACGTCGTGAAGGAACTTCTTCTTGGCTTGCGAGGTCAAATCCTTACGGATTTCTCCCCCTACAATATAATTAGCAAAATCCGTAAACCAAGGGGTCCTCGACCCTCTAACGGCATAAATATGGAAAGATATAGGAGAAGAAGAAGGGGTATAAAAAGAATCCTCACTGGAACTCACCGAATCGGAGCGAATGAGCTTAAGGAGGCTTTCGTCCGGCCTGGAGTCATTGATTGGCACTTCATTTTCGGACTCCTTCAGGTGGTTTAAGGGCAACCTAGAAAGATGGTCAGCCACCGAGTTTTCCGCTCTTTTCTTGTCCCTAATCTCACAACCAAATTCCTGCAACAAAAGTATCCACCGAAGGAGCCTAGGCTTGGCATCCTTCTTAGTCATCAAATACCTTACCACTGCGTGATCCGTATAAACAATGACCTTAGAGCCTACTAAATAAGTATGAAACTTTTCAAAGGCAAATACAACGGCAAGGAATTCCTTCTCCGTCGTGGTGTACTTACTTTGCGCTTCATCGTGCGTCTGACTTGCATAGTAGATTGCATGAAGCTTCTTGTCTTTCCTTTGCCCAAGCACGGCACCCACGGAATAGTCACTAGCATCACACATGATCTCAAAGGGAAGGTTCCAATCGGGCGATTTCATAATTGGAGCGGAAATAAGGGCTTCTCTTAGCTTGTTGAATGCATCAAGACATTCTGCAGAAAACTCAAAGGCTACATATTTCATAAGCAAATTAGTTAGAGGTTTAGCAATCTTTGAGAAGTCTTGAATGAATCTCCGATAAAAGCCTGCATGTCCTAAAAAGCTCCTAATATCTTTCACATTTGAGGGAGGAGGTAGTTTCTCAATCAATTCAATTTTAGCACGATCTACCTCAATTCCCCTATTTGAAACCAAATGCCCTAAAACAGTTTCTTCTTGAACCATAAAATGACATTTTTCCCAATTAAGCACCAAATTAGTTTCTTCACCTCTTTCTAGCACCCTACTCAAGTTGGCAAGACATGAATCAAAAGAAGAACCATAAACAGAAAAATCATCCATAAACACTTCTACTATATCCTCAATCATCTCAGAAAAAATAGCCATCATACACCTTTGAAAAGTTGTAGGGGCATTACAGAGCCCAAATGGCATCCTCCTATAAGGAAAAGTTCCATAAGGACAAGTAACAGTTGTCTTCTCCTGATCATCCGGATGAATGGGAATCTGCCAAAACCCACTATAGCCATCCAAATAGCAAAAATAATTGTGTTGTGTTAGACGCTCAAGAACTTGATCAATAAAAGGAAGAGGAAAATGATCTTTCCTAGTAGCACTATTCAAATTCCAATAATCAATGCACATGCGTCATTTAGTAGTGGTCCTTGTAGGTACTAACTCACCTTTCTCATTCTCAATCATAGTCATTCCACCTTTCTTAGGGACAACATGAACAGGGCTCACCCACTTACTATCAGAAATAGCATAAATAATTCCAGCATTTAACATTTTCAAAATTTCAGATTTGACTACTTCTTGCATATTTGGGTTAAGCCTACGCTGACGTTCTATGGTTGACTTATGATCATCCTCCAAGAATATTCTATGCATGCACAAAGAAGGTGAAATTCCAATGATATCATCAAATGAATAACCAATAGCCTTCCTATAGGTTCTAAGCACATTAAGTAACTTCTCTACTTCTTCCTCATTCAATTTCGCATTAATGATCACAGAAAAAGTAGAATTGGGAACCAATAAAGCATACCGCAAACCTTCTGGAAGTGGCTTAAGATTTGGGGAAGGCTCGATTGGGACAAGTGTGAGCTCTTCTTCCTCCGTCTTTAATATTGCTTCTAGAACCTCTAAAGAACAAACTTCCTCTTGGTCCGCCAGAAGACCTGAGACTGGGCCTGCAAACACAAGACAATCAAAATAGCTTACCTCTACCATGTCCGAGGTTTCCTTCATTGTTGGATTGAAGCGAAACTGAACGATGTCATCCCCAATCTCAAATGTTAGGAGTCCCTTCCTAACATCAATTATTGCTCTAGCGGTTGCTACGAATGGTCGTCCAAGAATGATGGGCACCACTGGATCCTCTGGCATGTCCATAACAATAAAATCAGTAGGGATGAAAAACTTACCTACACGGATGGGAACATCATCAATCACCCCAGTTGGTGATACTACTGCGCCATTAGCCATGGACACTCTCATGTTGATGGGCTCTAGGGCTCCTAAGCTCGTCTTTGACCATATAGAAAGGGGAAGAAGGCTTACACTTGCACCTAAATCACACAAGAGAAACGTACCTGGATCTCCAAGTTTCTCAGGGAACTTCACTTAACAGACCTCGTCAGAAAGCTCAGACATGGATCTCTTCTTGGCTAAGATGTCTTTCAAAAACTTAGTGTAAGCAGGCATCTCACTCAAAGCATCAATGAAAGGAATAGTTATATTTAAACTTTGAAGCATCTTTACAAACCTTTGAAACATACCTTCTGCTGTGTCCTTTACCTTTTTCGGAGGATGTGGAAGCACTTTCATTGGATTCGGGGATGAAATAGGCCCAAAAGAAGAATCCGTCACTGCTGAAGGGGGGTCGGTACGGCCCTCGGTACAGACTGTGCTGGAAAGAGGAGGGTCACCTACTGCAGGGGGGGTCGGTACCGACCCTGGGGGGGCTCATTACAGCCTCGGTACGGCTACTGGAATCAAGAGAAAAAGAAGAAAATATCGTCGTACCTGCAGGTGGGGTCGGTACCGACCCTGGGGGGGGTCGGTACAGCCTCGGTACGGCCACTATTTTCGCCGTTTTCCTCCTCGTTTGACATTCTTTTGCGTCCAGTCACTTTCTTTCCACTTCTTAGGTGAGCTGCAGCTATTTGCCCTTTAGGGTTCTCATCGGGACGACCCAGGAATTTCTCTTGAGGTCGAGGGATTTGAGCCGCGAGGTGCCCTAGTTGAGACTCCACTCCCTTCTTCCATGTTTCCAAGTCTCCTAGTTATGCTTGAACACCTTTAATTTGAGAATTCACATCGGAACGAAGCCTATTGAATCCTTCCTTAAGCTCTTGTACCCATGATGGTGGTTCTTGATAGCCAGGGGGCCTATATGGGTGAATCCTTTGATCATGGGGAGGTTGGCTCCCTTGGCCTTGTCCATAGTTACCCCAACTAGGGTAATGTTTGTTCCTCCCTGCATAGTTATTATTTTGGTTCCCTGCATAGTTGTTATTGTAATTGGGAGGCCTATAAGGGCCCCTCATATAACTTACCTCTTCGTAGTGCTCCACCCTTTGTACCTGGCTAATATTATCGCAATCTATAGTATTATGAGATTGAGAACCACATTCTAAACAAGGTTGATTTCTAGAAAGAAAACTTACTTGTTTCTTGAGGCGTCGAGTCTCATCATCATGGAATTGCTTACGCACATCTGGGCCGATTTCATTAGGAGGCTCATAAAGTTTCTTACCTGACGGTCTAGCCTCTTGGGTGCCATACATAGCATCATACTCCGTTAGCTTGTCTAAAAGAGCCCATGCATCAGTCGGAGTCATCTCAGGGAACCCACAATCGGTGTGTAGGTTCAATCGAGTCTTGGTCTCTGTATTGATGGCTTGGAAGAAGATTTCTTGGAGTACATACTCGGGTTCCCATGGGTAGGGCATTGTCTCTGCAACTCCTTGAACCTTTCCCAAGTCTCTAGAAATGTCTCTCCTGCCAATTGGTGAAAGGAGGTGATCTTTTTCCTAAGCTCTGTTGTCTTTGCCGGTGGAAAGAATTTTGTCATGAACAAGTCATACAAAGCCTTCCATGTAGTGATAGACCTAGGCGGTAGACTCTCCAACCAATTCAGGGTTTTTCCTGCAAGAGACCATTTAAAAGCCTTTAATTGAACATACTCAAACGATATATTATCAGCAGTAATAGTATCGCATAAATCAATGAAATTCTTGATATGAAGCATAGGGCATTCATTAGCTTTGCCCTCAAATTGAGATCTTTTAATTAAAGAGATGAAGTGAGATTTGATCTCAAAGTTGCGCTCAATCTCAGGGAGGACAATTGCAAACTCAGACACCCTCAGTTCTGGGTGCATATATTGTTTTGCATTCCTTGGGATAGCATCTAACTGCTGTTGCAGACGAGCAGTCGCTTCCCTTTCTCTTTCTACAGCGAGCCGAAATTGCTCCATCTGTCGATGGAGTTCGGCCATCTCCGTAGCAACGTTAACATTGTTGCCATTATTGCCTATGTTGTCTCCCATTGTCCTGGCTTCTCGTAGTCTGCGATTGAAAGAGCGTTCTGGTTCGGGGTCGATAGCAAAATCGAAATCAAGCCGATGGCATAAACTGAAACCAAAAACAAAAACAAAGACACCACAATTAAAAGCAAAGGGGGATGGGCTATTCCCAAACCCTAATAGTAACTAAAAATTTGACACAATTGAAATCTCCCCGGCAACGGCGCCAATTTGGTGAAGGGTTTTTTTCAAACAAATAAATCTATAAGATCGAAACCCCGCTATAGTATAGTAGGGTCAAGTTCGTCCGCAGGGAGAAAGTCAGTGACTCAATTTTAGTTACCAAAGAGCAAGAATAGCGAGCAGAGATGACAAATATAGAGATTTTTGGGGGTTTGTGGGTTGTTGGAATTTTTAGGGAAAATCAATAATAATAAAAGTCTACGGCATAAGGATCCCCACAACGATAATCATCCAAGCATTGCAATGAATCATATAAAAATCATGTTTTTATCTATTAAATAGGTCAACTTGCATCAACCCTAGCAAAGTAATCAATTTATTTTCACAATTTAATAAACTTTACTAACAATCTTAATTAGGTTATCAAACTTGCGTTCAAAACCCTAATTACTATCCAATTCACAATTCAATCTTTCAATTCAATTGCAAAAAATTATTTCCCCAATTTTCATTGAGTACTTAAGCATATAAAATAGATAAGAACCAATCAATTCATCAATTCATAGCAAAATTGCAAGCATAACTATCTTTGGATCACCCCAACCCTAGAAAAGGCGACTACTCACGCATAAACATGGTAGACATTGCAAAATTCATGAAATAAATAAAAATTAGAAATTCAAATTGCCTAAAAACCTGAGAATAATGTCAACAAAGTGTCCCAAAAGCCTCACAAATCGTTCTCCAACTTTCGCCGAAGAAATCGCTTAAAAAATCTCTCAAATCCGCTCACAAACACTCCCTAAACATGTGCTGAGAATTCTAAACGTGTGCTGAAAAAGTGGTAGCAAGAAGAGAGCCTCCTCCAAACCCTAAAAATCCTATTTATACTTAATTACTCATAAACTAAATTAGGAAATAGGAAATATAACACTTTTACTCAAAGTCTATCTAAGGAAAGATGTAAAAATAATTAAATTTGGATAAAAATCGTCCGCCAGGGAGCCTGTACCGACCCGGGTCACCTCTGTACCGAGCCCCCTTAGGATCGGTATGACTACTGTTGCTCAGATTGGCTTGGTCTGTCAGATTATACCTCGGTACCGACCCAGGTGAGGTTGGTACGGGGTCGGTACAGATCAGTAAAACGCCCATATCTCCTTTGTTTGAACTCCGATTGCTTCCGTTCTTTTTCCTATGCACTCCTTATTCTTTTTTTTGCATCTTTTCTTTCTTTAAAGTTTCTTAAAAAACAGCTTCGAAAATCCTGGAAATCACATAAAAAGCTAGTGAAGACATCTATTTCTCATGAGACATGAAAACCTATGAAAAAGACACTAAACCCAATGCATAACCAATGAAAAAGACTTATGTTAACACTAAATTATATGGAAAAATATGACCAAAAACATGCACATCAATGTTGGCATCCGATGTTGCTAAGAATGGCCTACCAAGGATGATAGGCACAATGGGAACTTCAGGCATGTCCAACACTATGAAGTCCGTGGGTATGAAGAACTTTCCCACCTTGACAGGGATATCATCCACAACCCCAGTTGGCCTCACAAAGGAGTTGTCCGCCATGTAGAGCTTCATGTCGACAGGCTCCAATGCTCCTACCCCTAAGATCACAAAGAGCTTTGAATTGATGCTTACCAACCCCTACCATTACTGCGAACTTGCTTGGATCGCCGCGCTTCTCAGGGTACTCAACAGAATTTTATTTGTCGGTGATCTCTAAGATGGACCTCTTTTTGGATAGGATGTCCTTCAGGAACCTCATGTAGGCAGGTATCTCATTTAGCGCTTCTGTGAGTGGATGGTGAGGTTGAGACCTTGTAAGATCTTTACGAAGCAACTGAATTTGGTGTCTGCCGGATCTTTCATCTCCTTGGAAGGATAAGGTAGTGCTTTGGATGGCTTAGGAGGCGAAGTGGTCAATTTCTGCTTTCGGGACAAGTCGACATCGACATCAGGATGGTTGATATCGACTGGTTTGGTCGACCTCAGGGGAGTCTGAAGTGGTGGTCGATTTCCAAAGGGGTCGACATCGAAGGGGTGGTCGATATCGACTGGGTCACTCGATATCGAGTTCCTCTCTGGCTCAGTTCTGTGCTTCGCAGTGGGCTTGACATTGGTTGTGGGCTCGACGTCGAAAGGGCCCTCGATATTGAATAGGGTGTCGACATCGACTACGTCTTCATTGACTTCTCCTTTGCTCATTTGCTCATGCAATGTATGTCCACTCCTTAGGATGATAGCGGCAATGTGCCCGGCTTGCCCCCTTGGATTTTCTTATGGTTGTCCAGGGAGTTTGCCAGGTGGCTTTGAGATTTCGGCCACCAATTGACCCAGTTGGGTCTCAATCGTCTTCTTCAAAGTATCCATCTCCCCCATTCGGGCGTTGAGGCCCTGAAGTTGGTGTTGGATAGCGTTGCTAGATTATTGACTTGCATCTTGGTTCCTCTTTAACTCATCTAGGATGAGTTGAACATCGTCACGTCGTGGTTCTCTCTCTCTGGATGGCCTAAAGCTCTATAAGGCGGAGGATCCCTGTAGTTGTATTTTGGTGGTTATTTTCCCCAGTTTTGGTACCCCTAGAAATTGGGATTCCTCATGAGCGCGCCTGCTGGTGAGTCTCCGCATGTTGTACTTGCTTTGTGTGGGGGCAATCGGTGGTGATATGCCTCACGGAGCCACATTCAGCGTAGGGTTGGTTGGCGGAGAGGAATTTGACTTGCTTTTGAAGCCTCCTGAGTTGATATTGCTTGAATTGATCTTTGACATCGAGATTAATCTCCTTAGAGGGCTCATCGAGTGGCATAGATGGGGCATGCCTTGAGTCGGAGGCCACAAGAGTCCCATAGGTGTTGTCAAATTCGACCTACCTCTCTATAGTATCCCAAGTTTGTTGTGGTAGGAGCTCGAGATACCCATAGGAGGTATAGGTCTTAATTCTCTCCTTTGTTGCTACATCCAGGGCGTTGTAGATGATCTCCTTGATGTCGTAGGGGGGTTGCCCTTCCGTAGGGCAAGACCTCAACAACTCCTTAAACTGCTCCCACACTTGCGCCAGGGTTTCATTTAAGAATCTAGGTTTAATCTCAAAATTAGGAGGGATAAGAATGGCCGATTCAGCACTGAGAGCACAAGGTACATGTATTGTTTGGCATTCTAAGGGAGGGCGTTGTTTTGGGTTCTTTTTGCCTCCAAGCTTCCTCCTTCCTATTTGCACGCTCTTTTAGTGCTGCCTCCCTAGTTGTGAAGTCGTCGACTTGCTTCCTTAGATGCTGAATTTGTTGAGCCTGGGTCTCTTGTTCTGTCATGGCTATTTGGATTCTAGCGCGAAGGTGAAGATGGCTTTTACAGTCGACTATACCTTCGAATTCAGGTGGGTGATCAGCGCGTCACATACACTTGTACCACAAAACTAGAAAAGAACGTGAGATAGACTACTGGGGTGAGATTGATTGCTTCCCCGACAATGGCACCAATTTGTTAATAAGAGGAAATCGAGTCTAAACAAATATATAAAATAAATGCAAACAGAATCCTAGCCTATGAAAATAATTACAAGACATCGTCTCGTTGTAGTAGAAGGGTAGTCAGGATCGATCCACGAGAAAGCGTGTCAACGAGATCCTAGATAGTCTTGAAATCACGTCCTGAATGTCGACTAGAAGCCTCGATCTCGACAAAAGTACTCGACGTCGACCTAGGCTGTCGATTTCTACTACAACAGAAAACCTGCAGAGAAAAAAATGGCAGTCGATATAGACTAGAGTGGTTGATATTGATGTCAGTTGCAGAAGTCGACCTGGTTGAGAAAACTGCCAGTCGACACAGGGCAGTCGATATCGAGTAGATGACTCGAAATCGACCTCAGCAGTTAGTGCAGGATGATCGGGATCGACCCAGAAAACCGTCGATTTGGGGCAACTTGGTCGATATCGACCTGTTTGGTCGATTTTGGCTAGTCCTACAGAAACGTTAGTTTGTTGGCAAAGAAGGCCGAAGACGAATATGATGAAGAAGGAAGTACGAACAGAATAAAGACATGATTTTTATGTAATTCAAATATATAAAAGGCAACTCCTAAGAATAGGGTTTACCACAAGGTTAACCAATCCATGCAATAAGGCAAATAAGACGGATAATTGCGCTAGTTCACCCTTAGGATAAGCTTTCGATGTACACCAACGATTAGGAATACTCTTGCAAATAAACCTAATTGTCTCTACCAGTTTTATGTTTATAACTCAAGTTGTTAGCATGAATCCCTTTTCTTGCGATTAGGACTAAACATAGAATCGTAGGAGATGATATAGACACAACGATATCAACATCAAATAGTTACCTTAGGCACGCATGGCTGACGTTGGGCTCACCCCGACCCTAGAAGCATTGGGAAACTACTCGCTCTTCATTTCATAAGAAACCATTTATGGAAAAGGGAAAACTTGCATTAATAACTTCAAAGCTTTACAACTCAACATCGGCTCGAGTGGAGGTGTCGACATCGACACATCACCAGAGCTCGAGTGAAGTGAAGACAAATCGAGTTGAGATGAAGCACACGATATCGAGTGACTGGGTCGATATCGAGTGGAAGCTGACATAGTTTATACGCGGATTGAGGAAGCGGATTTGAGATTTATTCAAACTAAGCCATGATTTATTTTCTTTATTAGATAGATTATGTCCTAAGGAACTTGTCTTTTTACCCTAGGATATTTTTATATTTACCTTAATAATGTTTCATCCTATCTATGACGGGATAGAATTTTAGATAGAAGTTTTAGTAGGATTAGAACTACATTTCTTGGATAGCAAGGATTAGTACGCTATAAATAAAGCCCTAGGGGCTGGTCTTTCATTCATTCCATCATACGACAACAATAGCAATAGAAGTGGAGAGTGGAAGAAGCTTTAGGGTTTGGCGTTTACTAAAGCCGGCATTGCATTGTATAGTTTTGAAGAGCTATTTAATGCAAGTTCTTTCTTTATATCAGTGGTGTTTATTTCGATGAAGTGCGAGTAGTCCCCAAAGCTTCTAGGGTCGGGGTGAGCCGGACGTTAGCCATGTGTGTTTGAGGTAAGTACTTGATGTTGATATCGTTGTGTCTATTTCATCTCCTACGATTCTATGTTTAGTTCTTATCGCAAGAAAAGTGATTCATGTTAACAACTTGAGTTACAAACATAAAATTAGTAGAGATAATTAGGTTTATTTGCAAGAGTATTCCTCATCATTGTTGTACGACGAAAGCTCGTCCCTCGGGTGAGATAATGCAATTGTAGGTCTTATTTACCATAGAGCATTCATTGGTTAACGATGTGGTATACCCTAGCCTTAGGTGTTGCTCTTTTCTTATATATTTTATTCATAAAAAATGTGCCCTTTTCTGTTCATACTCCTTCTACCATCCTATTTGTCTTCGGCCTTCTTTGTTGACATCGTTACTAACCATTATAGGAACTCGAGATTGACCCAATAGGTTGATATCGATCCCTCTGGTCTATGTCAACGGTCCTCTGTGTCGACGCACTTTATTTCTGCTGCTGAGCTCGATGTCGAGTCCCACAACTCGAGATCGAGTGTTGATAGAGCATGATTAGATATGCATATTAGGATTCATTTAGCATAGTTTGGTTGTAAATAGTGCATATTTTAGTTATAATTACATGTTTACCAGTTGTATTGGAAGAGTCGGAATCTATGCAATTTTATGTTTAATTTCAGGCAGATGTGGATCCGACGAGGAATGAGGAGCTCTTGGATGAAGAAGGATTCAAGTTGAGGAAGAAAAGTGAAGAGTACGGGAGTGGAGTCGAATTTCGAGAGCCCAAGTGATAAACAAGTCAGTAGAAGTTGACGTCAGACAAGCTGAACTTGTTTTGCACTTTCTGGAGGCCTCGGTGGTCGGAATTCCTATTATAAGCATGCGTTGGAAAGCTCTTTCCGAGATCTACAACTTTCATGTTAACATCGAGACCAAATTCGAAGAGGAAAAATAGCTGTGAACAGAATGGCCGCCCCGCGGCCTAGCTAGCCGCCCCGCGGCCTGAAGACTTGCCGAAGGATTTCGCTGATCGCCTGGCCGCCCCGTCGCCTGAGGTAGCCGCCCCGCGGTCTCAGCAGAACCGCCGATTCATTAATTAGGGTTTCTTTAGAATTGTTTTGGCCGACTTTCTTAGGTTTATTTAAGGACTATTAGGGTTATTTTCTTAGGCATCTAACTAATAACCTTATGCACTTTTGAGAATTATTGAGAGAACGCCTAAGCATGAGCAACTAAACTCTCGAAGGTTTCGCCTACAGTTTGGATCTTGATTGTTGAATTGTGAGTTTCTTAATCAAGTTCTTATTCCTATTTGAATGTTTTGACTTCTTTGCGCTTAATTCCTTGAATGTGTTTTATTCTCTCTGGCCTGATCAACTAGTTAGAGTAGATTCATTCAATTGCTAGGGTTTTGTAGATTCCTCGTAGCGAACCTTAACCCAAGTGGCAATCATATCCCTTTAGGACTCGTAGGACTAATTGGATGTGTAGGAAGTTGAATATATGTTAAATATCGACTCGTAGCTTGATATTGCATATACCTTGGTTAATTCATAGTCTTAATGCTATCTCTAGGTTAAATCTTAACCGTGTTAGGGTTATTTAGAGATAAGGATTGCTAGCACTCGTAGGACTAGTAATTTACCTAAGATCTGGACAAGGACATTGATAGGAAAAGAAGAGAACTAGAGGCTGAAACAATGATCAAATTCATCAATTAAAGTGACAAATTGTAGGTGAACCTATTTCTCTCTATTGCATTCTACAACATCCTTTACCTTGTTTGCTTCTTTCCGCTTTGACAAAAGGCGGATCTTTTTCTCACAAAAACTCTCTTTTTGGTTACTTGCGATTAGATTAGCACTTGAACTTACTAGATTTCTCTGTGGATCGACCTCTTTCTTACCAACTATACTAGTTGTAGGTTTGAGTAATTCTTTGGCAGGAACAACGACAGGTTTTCCTCTTGTCAAGTGCCCTGTGTCGACTGATAGTATTCTGAGCCAGGTCAACATTGCTATTAACATCGATATCGACACCCCTAGTCGATATCGACTGCTTTTTTTTATCTCTACAAGTTTTCTGTTGCAGTAGAAATCGACAACCCAGGTCGACGTCGAGTAGCCTCAATCTTTTGGTTGATCAAGACATGAGCTTTCCAACACTATCTAGGATCCCGCTGACATGCTTCCTCATGGATCGATCCTGACTACCTTCTACTACAGTGGGAGGAAGTCTTGAATTCTATTTGCACGGATAAAGGATTGGTTTGCATTTATATTTATATTTGTTTAACTCAATTCTTCCTCTTAACAATTGGTATATATTTGCATCTTGTCACATTTTGTAAAAGGATTTTTATCTCACATGATAAATGCACATATTTGTTTATTAATTTATTTTAGTCAAAGAAGAGCTATTACATTATATTAAGTGCATGAGCCAATTATACCTTAGTTCTTTTATTTTTACAAGATTTATATTTTCTAGAGGTTTATTAGGTTTGAAAGAAAGGTTGACGTTCTTCATGAAAAAGCAAGTTTGGAAAGTGCATTAGTTTAGGAGATATGGTTTGGTTGAGTTGTGTTGAAGTTTAGGGTTCTTGATTCCCGAATTTTTTAAAGCACCACATATTCAAATAATTCTATACCCTTTATTTCATACCAAGCCCCATTATAACCCCTCTGAATGGAGTCTTCTTTGAAGTCTTCGATTGAGCGAAAGTCCTCCTAATGGTTCTTGTTGCATTTACATAATTGGGTACGAAGTGGATTATTATAAATTGCAATGTTTATGAGTTTGTATATGGAATTGAGTTGAGAGTTTATCCTCATAGCCTAAACACAATGAGAGTTGAGTGTACACACATTATCCATACGAGGTTGGATTTTAAAATTGCCTATGCCTATGGATCGCTCATATATGTGTGATGACATTAAATTCACTTGCTTTGTTTTCCTACCACTTATGATGTTAGTTTTGACAAGGGTGAAGACTTGAAGGGTATGTTGTAGGGTTATTGCTTGAGGACAATCAAGTCGAAGTATGGGGTGTTTTGATGTACACATTTATAGTCTTTTTAATTGCATATTTTGACTTCATATTCCATTCGATTCCTAAATTATAGAATGAGAATAATTCAAATTTGGGTATAATTGGCTAACATGCAAAAAATAGAGTCTGCACAAGTTTTGCTTTAAATGTATAGGAATTGTAGCAGAATCGGAGTAAAAAAGAGAAAGCCAAGAGAAGCAGACAAGAGGTCGAGATCGAATAAACCACTCGAGATCGACTAGACATACCGACATAGATACCAAGAGTCGAGCGAAGACAATACATCTACTGAAGAAGCACTCGACACAACTTCATGTCGAGTGAGGAACTCAACATCGACATACCACCAGAGATCGAGTGAAGTGAAGACAGATCGAGCATAAGTGGAGCACTCGATATCGGGTGACCATGTCGATATCGAGTGGAAGAATGCCACGGATTGGACGCGGTTTGAGCAATCTGAGTTGAAGATCTTATTAGGTAGCCACGGTTTATCTTTCCTTTTTAGATTAAATTATGTCCTAAGGTTGTTTCCTTTTTACCTTAGGATATTTGTTATTTACCTTAACAAAGTTTTATCCTAATTGTTTTGGGAAAGAATTTAACAATGGTTTAGTAGGATTAGGACTACTTTGATTGGCTAGGAAGGATTAGTAGGCTATAAATAAAATCCTAAGGGGCTGGTTTTTATTCATTCCACAACACAACAACAATTGAAGTTCAAAGATTAATATCTCACCATAGTTAGAGAAGTAGTGAGTAGGAGAAGCTTTAAGGTTTGGCATTTGATAAAGCCGACGTTGAGTGTTAAAGTTTTGAAGTTCAAGTTAATGCAAGTTATTTCCTTGCCATTCAAGATGTTTATTGCGATGAAGTGCGAGTAGTTCCCCAAGCTCTTAGGGTCGGGGTGAGCCCGACGTTAGCCATGCATGCTTGAGGTAAGTTCAAGTTAATGCAAGTTATTTCTTTTCTATTCAGGATGTTTGTTTTGATGAAGTGCGAGTAGTTCCCCAAGCTCTTAGGGTCGGGGTGAGCCCGACGTTAGCCATGCATGCTTGAGGTAAGTAAATGATGTTGATATCAATGTGTCTTGATCATCTCCTATGGTTTTGTGTTTAGTCCTTATCGTAAGAAAAGGGATTCATGTTAACAACTTGGGTTATAAACATAAAATTGGTAGAGACAATTAGGTTTATTTGCAAGAGTATTCCTAATCGTTGGTGTACAGTGAAAGCTTGTCCCTCGGGTGAGATAGCGCAATTGTCCGTCTTGCTTATCTTATGCATGTTTGGTTAACGTTGTGGTAAACCCTAGCCTTCGGAGTTGCCTTTTTATAAATTCTTATTTATCATTAAAACATTATTATTTTTGTTCAACCTTCTATTCCATCCTATCATCTTTAGCTGATCTTTGGCGACAAACCTAACCTTCTGTAGGTTAACTCGATATCGACACATACACATTGGCTCGACAGTCTATGATTCGACGCCTCGAGTGAACCACTCGAGATCGAAGCTTCTTTTCAATACAGACTTGACATTCAGGACTATCTAGGATCCCACTAGCACGCTTCCTCGTGGATCGATCCTGATTCCCTACCACTACAGTGGGGTGTCTTGAATTTATTTGATTAGCTAGGGTTGAGAATATTTAATTATATATTTCAATACAAGTCCTCCCTACGTCATATACCATATAATAACTACCAAATCATCACATCAGCGAGGGTCATCACATCATCTCACCAAGGATCTGCACACAACTACCAAGCATAAGCACGCAATCAAGGAGACACACCTAACCAAACCCCCATCTAGCTAGACAAACTCACCATACTCGCGAGGTCAACGAAATTTCTAAACTCAGCTCAACAGAGGACGTAAGTTCCCCATAGCTAGCCTGGATACTCTCCCCAGTCTCCCACATGGCCTCCTCAAGACTTGTCCTAGACCACTGAACAAGAAGCAAAGGAACCTCCCTGTTCCTAAGCCTCTTGACGTGATGGTTAAGGACCCTCACCTAATGCTCTACAAAGGTGTGGTCAGACTTGATCTGAAGGTCTGAATAGGCAAGGACATGGCTAGGGTCAGGGACATACTAACAAAGTTGAGAGACGTGAAAGACATCATGCACACCGGCCAAGGATGGGGGCAAAGTTAAGTGATAGGCTACCTCACCAACTCTATCCAGAATCTCGAATGGGCCAATATATATTGGACTCAACTTCCCTTTGATGCCGATCCATCGAACTCCCCTGGTAGGTGAAACTCGAAGCCACACAAGAGAACCTACCTCAAACTCAATCTCTGTCTTCCGTTTGTCTGCATACTTCTTTTCGCGATCCTAGGTGACTCTCATATGCTCTCAAATCCGTCCCACCTGATCAACGGTCTCTCTCACTAACTCTAGCAAGGACGATACTCTATCCGTGGGCTCATCCCAACAAACCGAGGACTTTCATCGCCTCCCATACATCGCCTTATATGGAGCCATCTCAATCGATGTGTGGTAGCTGTTGCTGTATAAAAACTCCACCAGAGGAAAGAATCTGACCTATCTGTCACCCGACTCAAGGACACAAGACTGCAACATGTCCTCCAAGGTCTAAATTGTCCTCTCGCTTTGGCCATCTATATGAGGATCAAAAGTTGTATTGAAATGTAGTCTAGTACCCAGGCCCTCCTAAACCTGATGTCAAAACCTCAAGGTGAAACATTCATCTCTTTCGGATACCATCCTCTCAAGTACCAGATGAAGCCTCACAATCTGTTAAGTGTTAGTAGGGGGATCGCTTAAATAAAATATCAATAAAATATCAAACTAAACCGACTCCTTTGTCCAAGCAAATAAAATAAAAGAATCCCTCCCGATGTAGTGGTAGGGTAATTCAGGATCGAATCCATAAGGAGGTATGTCAGCACTTCCTAAGCTTGCAATCACGATCAAATTTCGACTCCAGAAGACCACTGGATATCGAGTAGTACAGTCAATATCGACCTTAGTTCAGGTCGATTTCCAGAAAAGTTCATGCAGAAGATAAAAGCAGACACAATCGACGTCCATATTTTCACTCGATATCGATGTCAGCACTCGATATCGACCATAGAAGTCGATGTCCAGTCTTCAACAGAAATAGAAAAGTAACCAATTTGCGTCGGAAAAGATGTCCAAAGAATGTAGAATGATGATGGAAGGGTGGACAGAATAAAAACACAAATTTTTATGAACTTCAATAAACTAAAAGCTTCCAAGATCTGGGATTCATGCCACAATGATAACCATGCAAGTGTTATGCCAAATTTATGAAATTTAATGTCTTTCCGTCAAATAACATTCATTACTAACAATTAGGTGATTAAAGGCTATCGCATAAAACATAAGTGTTACTATCCAATTTCATGACTAATCCCAATTCACCATATGATTGGCTTTCACTTCAATAATGCAAAATAAGGAATTTTCTCAACTCTCGCAAAGGATCATGCATAGGATAGAAGACAGAATCGCATAAAAATCACACCTTTGATGCACAAACTTACATTGCTATCATCGGGCACAACCCGACCCTAGAAGTAAGGGAACTACTCGCGCCTCATCATCATTGACATCATCATCATGGAAAAGAAACTACTTTGAATTAAAACTTGCAAAAGAATTATTACCACCGAACAAAGCCAAATCACCGCTCTCCCTTCCTCTCAACCCCACTCGGCTCTCTCTCTCTAACTATTCTCTGCGATATTGTTTGCTTGAATGACTGAAAACTTGATGATTAAACTCAGCCCTAATGGCCTCTAATTATAGACTTCTAACCTCGCTATCCAAGCATAAGAAAATCTATCTTTATTCCTAAGATAAAACTTAAATAAAGTAAATAACTAAAACTCCTTAGGTAAATATCAAATTCACCATAAAGGATAACATGTCTGATGGTATTGGATAGAAGATCTGGACTTTAGGATAGACGTGAATGCTTCAGATAGATTTCTATCAAAAACAGCGTCGGATCTGTCTGCAGTAGCAATCGATATCGACCAGCAAACATCGATATCGATCTCTTCTTTTCTCTATCTCGAGCAGTTCTACTCGACCTCTGATTGGAACTCGAACTCTATCTTTTAACTCGATCTGGGCACTCTGTTTCACTCCAGGTCGAGTCTATAGGTCGATTTCGACTCTTTAATAGATTTTGAGTTCTTTTTCAGCTCTTCTTCTCTTGTCCTGATTCATCCATTTTTTTCTTGTCTTCTGCGAAATAACATCTATATTTTGCAATTAAACATAAACTACACTAATCATATGCTTTCCCAACCAATACGCATGCAAATATCTACAAAATGGACATAAATGTGTATGGAAAATATGGAAATTTGCACGCACATCAAACACCCCATACTTAAGCTTGCTTATCCCCAAGCAACACATTTAATGGTCATTCAGGGGAAGAAACTAAACCCTCAACATCATAGATTCCTACTTATATTTTCTTACAATCAATTGCCATCCTCGAAAAAGTACTAATGTCTACAATATCCATGCCTGTGAATAGAAGCAATGTCATACTCACAAAAGGAGGGTTATATGCATAAAACAATTTCAGGCGCCATAGCATTAATAATCATGAGGACTTTTGCAAGCATATGAGAAGTAGATTGGTAAAAGGCTAAAGGTGGGCTAATTTTTGGCCATGTGGTGTTAAATCCGGGGAAATAAATTTTCTTTCCAAACTTATTACACATTCCTTCTTCATCATATTTCTCACCTTTCACTCTTCCCTCAATGCTTTTTTCACTATAATGCTTTTACCTCTCTAACCTTAGCATTTCCTTCTCGCGATTCGCAAACAGGGGTGTCATGAATGGCCCCGGATACTTAGTACTTCAAACTCCTCACCTTGTGACCCATCTCGCTGAACTAACATCTGAATGAGCAGGGTCGACCTACCTTCATCTCTTGAGGTGATCGAATTTTTTCTCACTCATTAAGTTTTCCATATTTCAAAAATTCTCTTTCATTCATGCCAACAACTTCAAGAATAATATGCACAAACTCCATATAACAACTCCAAAGATGACATCCATTTTCAAACATTGTCCCCGTATAGGGTATAAGGTATAAAAAAATGGGCAATATGTAATATATGTGGAGCAATAATAATGATGTAAGGGTCATATATGGCTTGTGTATTTGCAATTATGATAGGTAAGGCTAGGGTATGTAATTGAGCACATGTATGGAAATTATAAAGTCCTCCATCCTCTTATCATGCATATGTCAAAAGCAACTTCAAATTTTACCTCTCTTTCATGGTTTTATCTAAAAAATTGCACTTCATTGTGACTTCCCTTTAACTAGGAAATTTCATGTTATATCTCTAATGAATCTACTTTTTCACCGTCGAGTTTAATAAAAGCTTCCATCGTCGGGTTTAATCTACTTTTTTTTTCGTAAATAAACTATGATGCTTAAAATAAGCAAACAATGCTTAAGGATAAAAATGTCTAAAGTATGCATAAACATTAAGAAGAAATATGCATAAACTATGAAAAATTCTAAAACATGCTAAAAATATGCAAGTAAGCCTTTCCCCCACCCCATACTTAAAGATTACAGTGTCATCACTGTATAAGAACTAGGGTTAAGAAAGAAAATTACTAAAAATTCACGAAAATCAGGAGTCGAAGACGTCTGCAGTGAAGGTCGATATCGGGTGGACCACAACTCCTCTAAATGGACCCTTTAGAAAATAAAAAATGTCTCAAAACCAAACCAAAAGTGTCAAAAACATAAAAACTAATTGTCTTGTTTACAAGTTATAGACTTTATAGTCGCTAGGCCGACTTCTTCTTTCGCGCTTCTAAGGTGGCATCTGCAGAGCCCACGTAGCCTGGGCCTCAAATAACACTCCATTCTTGTCTCTCAGCTGCATCCCGCCTAGATGGATAAGGTTTATAGTAAAGGGACCCATCCTCTTTGTTTGGAATCTACTTGGGAACCAATGATCTTTCGATTTGGAGACATACACCTTATCTCCTACTTCGTAGTTGCTCGGATCATCATTGGATACCCTGCACAAGCGCACATACCAAGGCAAACCTCTTCCAAATAGAGATAAATCTTTAATTGAAATAGAAAAAGAGGAATCCGTACCTTGGGTTACCTTCTCTGTCTCTGAGTCTAGTCGATATCGATCAATGACAATCGATATCGACCTCTGTTCTACTCCAGGAGGTTATGTCAATGTGGAGGAATTCTGCTCGATATGCTGTACTCGATTTTGACCTGTTGGACTTGATATCGAGTTGCTTTTTCCTCTTTCAGCTTCTGGTTCAGTTGACGTCGGCTTAGATTTTTGGTCGATGTCGACCTCTGTACTCGATTTCTAGTTCTCTTCTCCTACGTCGACCCCATACTTAAAACCTGGCATAGAATCTTGAACTATGTTAGTCGATATCGACTTACCTAGGTCGATTTTGAGTGGATTTTTGGCTCCTTTGTTCAAGATTGCAACGATTTCCTCCACTTGGGCTTCTATGGCCCTCTTTTCAGGCTCCTCAAGTGTCATATTTTTTTACCTTTGCTTCCCCACATGTGATGTAGACACCTTTGATTGACTCTACCTCCATAGGCCCTTCATTCTTTCTCACCGTTTTGTTGAAGGAATACTCTATCACTTCATCACTAATGGTGAATGAGAGCAATTCTTTCCTCATGCTTAAGTTGGAATTGATGGTTGCTAAGAATGTCCTACCTAAAATAATGGGACAAGCAGGGTCCTCTGCCATATAAACAACTAGAAAATCAGCAGGGACAAAGAACTTACCTACTTGCACTGGCACATCATCCACCATCCCTGTTGGAATCACCACTGTATTGTTTGCCATGAAAAGCTTTGCATCCACAGGCTCTAAGGGACCTATCTTTATCTTGTGCCATATGGTTAGTGGCATCATGCTAACACTAGCACCTAAATCACATAAAGCATTAAAGCGATATTGACCTAAGCCTATAGCGATAGAAAACTTACCTAGGTCCGCTCTCTTTTCGGGTAGCTCCAACATGTTGCACTCCTCTGCGATCTCAGCAAGTGATCGCTTCTTACCTAATATATATTTAAGGAACCTCACACATGATGGCATCTCATGAAGTGCTTCAGTGAATGGAATTGAGACATTGAGTCCTTGAAGCATCTTCACAAAGTGCTGGAACTTCTTTTCCGCCGGGTCCTTAACAACTTTCCTAGGGAATGGCAGCACCTTCATCTTCCCTGCGGTTGGAATTGAGTCGACATCGATTAGAGGATTGTCGATATTGACTGGAGGAGTCGATTTCTGGTGTAGCTCAGCTTCTGTGTCGACATCGAGTACAGGGGAATCGACGTCAACTTCACCATGGTCGATATCGACTAGGTTAGTCGATATCGATTTCTCTTCTGTGGCTTTCTCCTCCACTTTTTGCTCGGGCGTTCGCATTTAACGCCCACTCCTTAGATTTACTGTCGTTATATGTCCAGTAGTTTTTCCCTTTTGATTGGGCACAGTTGATCCAGGAAGCGATCCTGACGGTTTGGGAATTCGCTCCGCCAATTGACCCATTTGGGTCTCCATGTTCCGCTTCCAAACGTTTATCTCCCCGAGCCTAGAATTGATGCCTTACAGTTGAGTATGAACGGAGTTGTTGGCTTCTTTAAACTCAGTGTGGTTCCTCCGCATCTCGTCAAGGATGATCTGCAGGTCATCCTTCCTTGGTTCCCGCTCAGGGTGCCCTAGTGCTCTATAAGGTGAGGGATCCCTTTTTTGATGTTGAGGTTGATAGAACCGTTGATCTCCCTAATACTGTTGATTGCCCCCTCCACAGGGGCCTCTCGTCCACTTAGCTTCCTTATTTTGCTCTGCCATGTTGACTTGCTCAAGATGTGGACATGCATTGGTGTTGTGCCTTGTTTAGCCACATTATTGACAAATTTGGTTTGTTGAGAGGAACCTAACTTGTTTTTGTAGGCGGCGTGTCTGATCGTTGTGGAATTTTTGCCGAACATCAGGATCAATCTTCTTTGGAGGCTCATAAAGTGGCATAAATGGGGCAGACCTTGAGTCATAGGCCGCTGCAATCCCATAAGTATTATGAAAGTTGACTAGCCTCTCAATTGTGTCCCAGGCCTCCGTTGCAGTAAGCTCAATATACCGATAGGAGGTGTAAGAGTTGATTCTCTCCTTATTCGGCGCATCAAGGGAGTTGTAGAAGATCTCTTGGATGACATATGGTAATTGCCCTACATAGGGCATGATCTCAGTAAATCCTTAAAGCACTCCCACGCCTATGCCAATGTCTCACCAAGCTTTTGTTTGAAAGTTGTGATCCTTTGTCGCAACATCGCCGTTTTAGATGATGGATAGAACTTGATTAGGAACGCATCCTTCACCTCTGCCCATGTCCTCAGCAAGCGTGGAGCCAAGCTTTCTAGCCATTGCAATGCCTTCCGTACAAGAGACCATCGAAAGAATTTCAGTCTAATAAATTCTATGTTTGCACCATCAGCAATAGTCTCACATAAATCCATAAAAGTAGAAATATGTTGCAAGGGGCATTCATTAGGTCTTCCTTCAAAAGTATTCCTTTTAATTTCAGGCAGGAAGTTAATCTTAATCTCATAATTAGATGGAGGAATTAAAATACCAGATTGAAGAATGTGGAGCGGCGGATGCAGGTATTGCATCGCCGTCTGTGGATATTGATTGACCTGCTCCTGGGCTTGTCTGCGCATCCTCCTCTCTATCAGCGTGGGCTCGCTTCGCAGCAGCGGCGGCCCTTTCATTAGCGATTGTAGTGTTATGGTCCTCTATCTCCTTCCTCAGTCGCTCTATGATTTGAGCCTCAGTCTCGTTCTCCCCCATGATTTTGATAGCTCTGTTTCGAAGGTCGAAGAAATGTTCGGGCGCGTCAAGACTTTCTAAGATAGGTTGGTGATCAGAGCATCGCATAAACATGCTAAATAAGCACTAAAAAGAACGTGAGAAAAGCTTAGGGCGCGATTGATTGCCTTCCCGGCAACGACACCAATTTGTTCGTATGGGGAGGGATCGCTTAAATAAAATATCAATAAAATATCAAACTAAACCGACTCCCTTGTCCAAGCAAATAAAATACAAGAATCCCTCCCGATGTAGTGGTAGGGTAATTCAGGATCGAATCCACGAGAGGGTATGTCGGTGCTTCCTAAGCTTGCAATCACGATCAAATTTCGACTTCATAAGCCCACTCGATATCGAGTAGTGCAGTCGATATCGACCTCAGTTCGGGTCGATTTCCAGCAAAGTTCCTGCAGAAGACAAAAGCAGACACAGTCGACGTCGAGATTTTCACTCGATATTGATGTCAGCACTCGATATCGACCACAGAAGTCGATGTCGAGTCTTCAACAAAAACAGAAAAGTAACCAATTTGCATCGAAAAAGATGTCCGAAGAATGTTGAATGATGGTGGAAAGGTGGACAGAATAATAACACAGATTTTCATGAACTTCAATAAAGTAAAAGCTTCCAAGATCGGGGATTCATGCCACAATGATAAACATGCAAGTATTATGCCAAATTTATGAAATTTAATTTCTTTCTGTCAAATAACATTCGTTACTAACAATTAGGTGATTAGAGGCTCTCGTATAAAACCCAAGTGTTACTATCTAATTTCATGACTAATCCAAATTCACCAAATGATTGGCTTTCGCTTCAATAATAAAACAGAAGGAATTTCCTCAACTCTCGCAAAGGATCATGCATAGGATAGAAGAGGGAATCGCATAAAAATCATACCTTTGATGCACAAACTTACATTGCTATCGTCGGGCTCACCCCGACCCTAGAAGTAGGGGATCTACTCACACCTCATCATCATCATGGAAAAGAAACTACTTTGAATTAAAACTTGCAAAAGAAAGAGTAAACCGAACAAAGCAAAATCTCCGCTCTCGCTTCCTCTCAACCCCACTCGGCTCTTTCTCTCTCTCTCTCTCTAACTATTCTCTACGATATTGTTTGCTTGAATGACTGAAAACTTGATGATTAAACTCAGCCCTAATGGCCTCTAATTATAGACTTCTAACCTCGCTATCCAAGGATAAGAAAATCTATCTTTATTCATATGATAAAACTTAAATAAAGTAAATAACTAAAACTCCTTAGGTAAATATCAAATTCACCATAAACGATAACATGTCTTATGGTATTGGATAGAAGATCTCGACTTTAGGATAGACGTGAATGCTTCAGATAGAATTCTATCAAAAATAGCGTCGGATCTGTCTGCAGCAACAGTCGATATTGACTAGAATCATCGATATCGATCTCTTCTTTTCTCTATCTCGAGCAGTTCTACTCGACCTTTGATTGGCACTCAAACTCTATCTTTTCACTCGATCTGGGCACTTTGTTTCACTCGATGTCCAATCTATAGGTCGATTTCTACTCTTCAGTGGACTTCGAGTTCTTTTTCGGCTCTTCTTCTCTTGTCCAGATTGATCCATTTTTATCTTGATTTCTGCGAAATAACATAGAAACTTGTGTACACTCTATCTTTTGCAATTAAACATAAACTACACTAATCTTATGCTTTCCCAACCAATATGCATGCAAATATCGACAAAATGGACATAAATGTGTATGGAAAATATGGCAATTTGCGCGCACATCAATAAATAAACTCCTCATCTAACCGTGATGCTGACCAAGTCTCTTGAATCACAATGAAGTATACCGACTTGGTCAACCTATCACCTATAACCAAGATAGGGTCGAACCCTCTGACATCATGTCTTAGTCCGATGACGAAATCCATAAAGATGTTCGTCCACTTCCACTCGATAATTGGAAGCGACCTGACATGTCCCCCTAGCCTCTAGTGCTCAATTCAAAACTGCTGGCAAACCTAACATCTGGCTACAAAATCTATGATGTTTGCTCGCATCCTCTACCACAAATAACACGTCCTCAAATCTTGATACATCTTTTTCATCCCTGGATGGATAAAATAAGGAGTGGAGTGAGCCTCCTGCATAATCCTCCAACTCAGGTCTGTTGTCGACGGAACTACTACTCTACCCTAAAAGGTAAACATCCCATCTGCTCTCTCTGCAAGCTCTCTGAATAGTCACTGGGCAATCCGCTCTTTAAGAATTGCAATCTCTGGATAATCTGCTTGACTCCAATAAATCTCCTCAGTCAACTTATCTTGAACCTCCAAAAATGATAACTTCCCACTCTCTCACTGAAGCCAAACCTCCAAGCCGCATCTCATCAAATCCGCCTGCAAGTCCTTTTGAGCTGTAAGCCTCGCAACTAATGCCTCTAGTGAGTTTTCCTACTAAGCGCATCTGCCACCACATTGGCCTTCCCTGGGTGATAAACTATATCCAAGTCATGGTCCTTCAGAAGCTTTAGCCACCGTCCTTGTCGCATGTTGAGCTTCTTCTAAGAGAAAATATACTTCAAGCTCTTATGATCCGTCATCACCTTGCATGAAGTGCCGTATAGGTAATGCCTTCAAATCTCCAAAGCGTGAACTACATCTGCCAACTCCAAGTCATGGATGGGATAAGATACCTCTGCGGGCTTCAACTAGTGTGAACCATACGTGATGACCCGATCTCTCTGATGCAGAACACATCCCAAGCTGGAGCATGAAGCGTGTGTGTAGATGACGAAGTCCTCGTTCCCATGTAGCAATGCTAAAACTGGAGTGGTTGTCAGCTTCTCCTTTAGAATCTTAAAACTAGCCTGGCACTCTATACCCCACTCAAATGGAACATCCTTCTTCAATAGTTATGCCATCGGCCTAGAGATGCTCGAGAAACCCTGGACGAATCTCTTGTAGTAACTGGCCCATCCGAGAAATTAGTTGATATCTTTGGCGTTCTTGGGCATCTCTCAAGCAATTATAGCGCCAATCTTCGCCGGATCCATGGTGACTCCCTCAGATGAAATCACATGGCCTAAGAAAGCCATATTTGTGAGCCAGAAATCACAATTATTGTATTTCCCGTACAACGGATGCTTCCTCAGCGCGTCAAGCACAATCCTCAAATGCTCCTCGTGCTTCTCTCCACTCTTAAAGTAGACTAAGATGTCATCGATGAAGACGTCGACAAATCTGTCCAAGTAGTCAATGAACACACGGTTCATGAGCTCCATGAAAGCAACTGGTGTATTGGTCAGCCCAAACGGCATGACCATGAACTCGTCGTGACCATAACGGGTCCTGAGAGCGGTCTTTTATACATCCTATGGCTTCACATAATCTGACCTCAAATCAATCTTTGAGAATACAACGACACCCTGAAGCCGGTCCAACAGATCCTCAATCTTTAGAAGGGGATAGCGGTTCTTCACCGTCGCACGGTTCAACTCACTATAATCAATGCACAGACTCAACGACCCGTCCATCTTCTTGACGAACAACACTGATGCTTCCCAGGGTGATGCCCTCGGTCTGATGTAGCCCTTCTTGGTTAGCTCATGTAGCTGAGCCTTCGCTCTTCCATCTCAATCGGTGTCATGCGCTAGGGCACCCGCGAAATGGACCTGGTGCCCGGCTCTAACTCGATTGCAAAGTTGACCACTCTCGGTGGGGAAGTCCTAGTAACTCCTCGGGAAACACATTTGTGAAGTCTCTAATGTTGGGAACATTTAACAAGCCGGGGTGTACGTGATCCACCTCTAAGACGTAACATCAGTAACCAATGTAGCCCTGATCAAGAAGTCTAACAGCTTTGACTACGCTGATGAGTGCCCCATTCCTCTTGGGGTCTCTCCCTGAAACATGATACTCAGTCCCTTCATCTGCCAAGATAGACATCGTCCTCATCCTTAGGTTAATAATCTCTCCAAAGCGGTCCATGAAATCCATGCCCAGAATGAGATCCTCTAGAGTCAGTGGAATGACCATAAGGTCGGTTGGCCACTCATGCTCACTTATACGGATAGGGCACCCTAAGATCTCTCGACTTGACCTAATCTTAGCCCCATCCGACAGACCAACTATAACGGGTAATGCAATCGAGCAACTCAGGCTCAGCCTGGTAACACACACCTTTGCTATGAAGCAGTGAGTAACACCAGTGTCAAACAATATAGCCAAGCACTCATCATGGAAAAGTATAGTACCTGCAGAAGTAGGAGCTGAGCGGTCGTCGGCTCTCATATGAAATACTCGGGGCGATGGGGGTAATGTTAGTCCTTGGCCTCTAAAACTCTCACCGCTATCCAACCCAGACTCAGATGATCCTACAGACGATGATCGTCAACCAAGACTTGGCCATGACAACCCTCTGCCTCCACGACCAAAACCTCTACCTCACTGACCTCTACCTCGGCCTCTAACAGAAGCATCTCCTCGCGCTTGACTATGGGGATAAGTCAGAAGTGGCGACTGAGGAGATGCGAGAAGTCTCTGTGGTTGAGCAGTTGGTGGTGCTCTCATTCTCTAGGGACAACGACCAGCTCCGTGTCCCATGGTGACACAAGAGAAGCAGACGGTCAAACAATTTGGGAAGGAAGCAATATAGTGACCTCTCTCAAAGCATCCATGGAAAGTGATACCCCTCACTCGCACATCTCTCCACAAGCAGCCTAAACTGGTGGCGGGGGTACTCTCGTTGCAACTCATGATATCCTCCTCTATTGCCTCCTCTCCTAGACCATTCATCTCTGCGAGTGTCAGCTGGTCACACCCTCTTTCCCTCAAGGTGAGGAGTGGAATATAAAGTGTCAGACAAGATCATTTGTTTTTTTTATTTTTAACGTAAATATATTGAATGAAATGCAAATATTTACAAAATATGCTTATAAGCAAGTTTCGTAACCCATAGGCAGTACATTAGGTGACCAAAGTGAGGCCTTGTAGTGAGTAAAGCTCACGTCCTAAGGAATACTATAAGGGCGGGGAGGACAAAGTCCTCATGTGGATCCTATCTCTTACCCTTCGGCTAGGCCATCAAGGAGGATATAATACACAACACTTAGCACCCTTTTACATTCATAAATCTGCCTTTCTTACATAAATCGGTTTTCTCTAAACAAAAAGCATTATTAAGACCATTTCCTAGCTTTATACAAGTTACTAGCAACAAGATCAAAAGTTTGCTATTCTGTGTAATAGAACGAGGCTTTCTGCAATCATCCCTCTGTTGCTGTTGGATGATATACACCATTGTTCTGCATAGCATGGGGACAAAATTGCTCCTATATTGCTTTTCTGATTCGTGATGGTGCATCTCATTGAAATCGTCCCTTATAAACCCATCTTGTAGGAGAGAGGTTTAGTGAAAATGCAGGGAGTGGGAGTGACATAGTACCCTTTACACATGTAATTTGATGATATGTATGATCTCCTCCGGCCTTTTCATGCTTCCCTCAAACACCTTCTCGTTTCTGACCATCCAAATGTAGTACACATTGGCAGCCAGACTTGTTCTCTTTGCTTTGGAGATCCAGCTTCTAACCCTTGCCCCTATTTTTATCCACTTTAATGCTTCATGCAAGGTTTTCATCTGCTTCTAGATTCCTAACTAGCTTCTCACCTGAGACCAAATTTGAAGAGAGAAATTACAAGCAAAAAAGATGTGCTCATGTGTTTCTAAGGCTATATTACAAAGGCTACAATTCAAATTAACTTCCCTTGTTTTGATCTTGTCTTAGTAGCAAGCCTTCCTTTTGTAGCTAACCACAAAATGAACGATTGTTTAGGGATGATGCTTGTGTCCGAGAAGGCTAATTGCCATGGTGGTTTTGGGGCCTTCCTCTTAAAGTAGTCATATGCCTCACTGATTTTGTACTTCCCTCCTGTGCACCAAGATTATAGGGTCTGTATAGCTTGCTCTTCTGTACCTGCAGCTTCTAGTATCTCATATTTAATGGCTGAAACTTTTTTAAACATAGGGGAGTCATTGCCCCTATGAGCGTCCCACTCCTATAGACTTATATGTTGTAGATATTGGTGGTTTATCCACCTAATCCATATATTGTCTTTCTTTCTCAGAATATCCTATAAGAGCCTAGAAAGAAAGGCCTTGTTCCATATCTTTAGATCCTTTAACCCCAATCCACCTTCCGCACTATGGATGAACACATCTATCCACTTGACCCTCTGAGATTTCCAAAGAAACTTTGCATAGAGAGAGTTAATTCTATCAATCAAAGTAGAGGGAGATAACCAAAGGCCTCAATTCCCTACAAGACAACTCTGAATAACTCTATTTTCCCAACATAGGATAATGTCTTTGAATTCCAATAGCTGATGTTAGCTAGCAATATGTCCAGGAAGGGGGATAATTGCGAAATTGTTAGCCTGCCTGATGAGATTGGAATACCCAGGTATTTGAAGGGGAAATCTCCTTGAGCAAAACATGTTCTACTGATAAGGCAGTGGCTATCCTCAGGTTTAGCCCCTGATAGGAAGAAAAACATATTTGTTTGCATTTACCTCCAGGCCTGATACTGCAATGAAGTCGTCCAAAGCTTCTTAGAGTATTTTCATTGAATCTCTGTCACCCCCTGAGAGTAATAAAATTTCATATGCATATGCTAAGTGGGTGATTTGAAATAATCCATATTTAGGGTGAAACTTAAAGGAGGGAAGCCTTGAGAAACATTTTAGAATTCTTCAAAGATAATCCATTGTTAAAACAAAAATAAGAGGAAAGACGGTATCTCTCTGCCTTAACTCCCTTTGTCCTTTAAAGAAACCATGCATATTGCCATTAATATTTATTTAGAAAGAGGTTGTTGTAATGCATTCTAGTATACAACAGAGAAAAATATTAGGAAAATTCATAGCAGTAAGCATCTGTTCAGTAAAACCCCATGAGATGGTGTCATATGCTTTTCTAAGGTCAAGATTTAAAATACATCTAGGACTGAACATTTTCCTAGTGTATTTCCTAATCAATTCTTATAGAAGCATTATGTTCTCACTCATCAATCTCCCTTCTATAAAACCAATTTGTGCATGAGAGACAACTGTAACAATTTCAAGCTTTAATCTGTTAACAAGGATCTTTGTAATAACTTTATAGACAACATTACAGCAGGATATAGGTATGAGATCCCCAACCCTGTTAGCATTAGATGTTTTGGCAATGAGGGCCATGCTAGTATGATTGATCTGCTTAGGGAGCTTGCTAGAATTGAAGAATTCTCTGACAGCCTTAGTAAACTACTCTCCTGTTATGTCGCAACTGTCCTTGAAAATTTTTGAAGTGAAACCATCCGGACCAGGGGACTTTTCGTCCCCAATTTCCCATAGAGCCTGCTTTATATCATCTAGAGAGACTAGCCTTATGAGATTATCATGTCAATCAGAGTTCAGTATAGCCCCACCATCTCTCACAAGTCTTAGGTTGATGTTCTCCGTGGGACTAATAGTCCCTAGA
Organism: Persicaria maculosa; assembly: GCA_963922045.1. Taxonomy (NCBI): domain Eukaryota; kingdom Viridiplantae; phylum Streptophyta; class Magnoliopsida; order Caryophyllales; family Polygonaceae; genus Persicaria; species Persicaria maculosa. The sequence goes on along the minus strand of OY998257.1, from coordinate 43,708,566 downwards.
AGCCCCTTATAAAATTGTTCATACTACAGAGCCACATCCTATAGAGTCATAGTTTCCATTCCATCCTTATTAATTAAGGAACTGATATGATTTCTTCTCATATTTTCATCATAAGCCCATGGAAGTAAGAGTTGCACTTGTCCCCTTGAAATGTATGTCTTGCTTTAGCCAGTTCAGAATTGAACTTGAATTCCGCTTCCCTTAACCTCCTAGCTTTTTTCTTCGATAATTCCATACCCTAGAGAAGGTCATCTAATGATGGATCCTCTCTAAAAGCTAAGAAGTCTTTCTCAAACTCCTCCTCTGCTCTTTTTGCTCTACTGTTTATATCAGAGTAGTGTCTTCTATTCAACTCTTTTACGAGTTATTTCAAATTTTTCAGTTTCTTACATAGCATAAACTGCTTAGCTCCCCTACCTTCATACTTCTAGTTAGTGAAGATGATGTCTCTGAAATGCTCATCCTAACCCCAAATGTTGAAATATTTAAAAGTGCTAGCCTTCTTTGGCTGTTGTTCAAGTACTTCAATCACCACTTGGGAGTGATTAGGAAAAGCCCTTGGGACCAGGTATGAGGCTTTACAATAAAATTGAGAATAATCCCATTTGTCATTTACCATAACCCTATCAGTTTTTGTTGATTTGCTACCCTTGAACCATGTGTGATCTTGCCTTGTCATCACTGCATCATTAAGATTGAGCTCTGAATAGCAGTCCCACAAGTTAGACACCTCATATGCCGTGACAATAGAGCCATTTTCCCTTTCACAGCAGCGCATGATAGCATTGAAGTCTCCCTGGATCAACCAAGGTCCTTGTCTAGCATTATTTTCCTAGATAAGGTCATTCAATGAACCTCTCCCCCTTACTATTCTGTGCAATCTATATACCTGAGCAAACTCAAAAGATCTCCCTGACACTCTACATCTGATCTGACGAGTGATCATCTGATTTGTTGACCTTTTGTGCAAAAAATCTACTATAGAGGGATCCCAAATAACAATTATCCTACCTGCACATCTATACTCAAAATTGTGGAGGTAGCTCCACTGCGTGAAACCTTTTGTCATGATCCCTAGTAGCTTCCTTTGATCTAGTTTTGTCTCCATTATTCCTAAGAGAGAAATACGTTTCCCTCTAAGGAAATTTTTCACATCTTTTTGCTTGGGGGAGTTGTTAAACCCCCAAACATTCCAGGAGCCAAGTATCATTTACCCTTTCTCTTAAGGGTGCTTGGCCCTTTCTCCTGCAGTTGTCCTCAATGTTTCCTTTCCATTTCTTTTTCTGTGCTAAAAGAAACTACGGAGCCACCTTTGTTCAGTCTCTCACTTCTCATAACCTCCATTTGGTTAGGCTCACTGTTTGAGACTTGCATAATTGCCTTACCTTTTCCTTCTATCTTGTCATTTTCCTACCCAATCTGATCTCTTTTTTCATGTAACTTCTGAGATCTAGGGAGTACCTGCTCTATAGACACTATGTCCAAACTAGTGTCATTATTGCATCTTCAGTTTTCTAGGTGCATCTCTGATTCTACTCCTGAGCTATTCCCTTCCAAATATGCCAAAATTCTGAAGCTGTTTTTATATTCAAAGGAGACGTGTTTCTTGTTTTTAGCTTTAGCTTCCTTTTGTAATTGGATTCTTCTCATTTCCTCATAATGCTTCATAGATGGCTCTCTGTAAAGGTTCTGAATGCCATGCAAGTCCACACCTTTGGGAGGAGGAGGGTGAGAAGCCTTTTTCTTCTGATAGGTAAGGTTGATTCTATTTATTAAGGAAAAAAGAGAGGATTTGACATTTAATCTAGTGGCTCGAGAAATTGTGGGAGGTGGCCTGTGAGGAGGGTGGTTTTGTAGAGCAGTGGGAGGTGGAGGAGAGGGGGGACGTCTATTGGTTTGTTATTGTGGGTGGATTAGAGGGGAGTGGTCAGGAAGAGTATCCTTGTGTGAGTTTAGGTTAGGATTCTCAAAGGGGGTTGTTGGAAGAAGAGGATTGTGTTTGGGAGTTAGAGTGGGGAGCTTTATCCCCACCTTTTGTCTGTTGTTGGATGAGGTTTTAAAGCGGTGTTGAGATGGAAGCTTGATTGAGAGGGGGGAGGAGGAGGATGAGAGGTACCAGTAGTAGGGGCGAGAGGTGTCTGGATGAGCTACCTTCTCAAAAGCAGGCCTCTTACCTTTCTCCGTGGTTATGGCTCTAGTGGTGGGACATTTGCTTGTTTCATGGCCATATGTTGTACATTTGTTGCACTTGGGAGGCAAGTTTTTGTACTATAGAAAACAAGTGTGGTTAGGGGCATCATCAAACTCAATGTGGATCATTCTCTTGAGCTCTTTTGAATAGTCCATGTCTACTAAAACTCTACCATAAAGTTGCTTAGTTCTACTTTCCGTGTATGCATCTGTCATTATTGGATCACCAAGTTTTGTTGCAATCCTTTGAAGCATGGTTGGAGTCCAAAATTCGGTTGCCAGTTTGTGGATTCTCACCTAAATAGGTAGACTAGAGAAGAGGGCTTTGTCAAAATTAAACCTCTTTAGTACACTTTTGAGGAGGAGAGTGTATCATGGGCTAGTAATAGAGCCTTTAAGAAAGACCTGATCTCTATCTTCTTCATTGAAAAACCTGAATATGAACTATCTTGCTTGTGCATTGAATAAGTGTTTAGGCCAATTTTCCTATTGTTTGGAATCCAGGAAAATGCCCTACAACATAGCCAACTAAGGGTAGCCCCAAGCCTCTTCTAGAGTTAAACAATTTTCCTTTTTTGCCTTCACTGTATCTCCATCTCCTGATTTCTAATATTCCAACTTGTAACATCTTAACTTAAAATGATTTACTATAGGGTTAATTCTTTGTTAGGAGGGAAACTGGAGGATAAATAATATAGAATATAAACTCAACCAACTCCCTATCCAAGCAAATAAATACAAGAATCCCTCCCGCTGTAGTGGTAGGGAATTAGGATTGATCCATGAGGAAGCGTGTCAGCGGGATCCTAGATAGCCTTGAAATCACAGGTCTGTATTGACCAGAAGCCTCGATCTCAAGTGGGGTACTCGACGTCGACCTTTGTTGTCGATTTCCACTACAATAGAAGACATGCAGAGAAAAAAACAAGCAGTCGATATCGACCTAGGGTGTCAATATCGATATGTCAGTAGCAACGTCGACCGACTCAGAAGACTGTCGGTCGACTCAGGGGTGCTCGATGTCTAGATAGTTTCTCGATATCGAGCTCAAATGAAGGCAAAACAGAGGCGTCGACACAGAAGACCATCGATGTAGACTAAGTGAGTCGATATCGACCTAGGTGGTCGATCTCCAGTGGTTCCTGCAGTGGTTAGGGTTTGTCGGAAAAGATGGCCAAAGACAATAGGATGGATAAAGGAATATGGACAGAAATGGTACATTTTTTAGATGAATAAAATATGAATTAAAGGCACATTCTAAGGCTAGGGTTTACCACAACGTTAACCAAGACATGCATAAGGGAAAAAAGACGGAAAATTACGCTAAATCACCCGAGGGACAAGCTTTCGCCGTACACCAATGATTAGGAATACTCTTGCAAATAAACCTAATTGTCTCTACCAATTTTATGTTTATAACTGATGTTGTTAATGTGAATCCTTTTTCTTGCGATCAGGATAAAACATAGAATCGTAGAAGATGATCAAGACACAACGATATCAACATCAAATACTTACCTCAGGCATGAATGGCTAACGTTGGGCTCACCTCGACCCTAGAAGCTTGGGGGAACTACTCGCACTTCATCACAACAAACATCATGATTAGAAAAGAAAGAACTTGCATTAAATAACTCTTCGAAACTTTACAACATAACGTCAACTTTTGCAAACGCCAAACCCTAAAGCTTCTCCTACTCTCTAACTCTATGGATTGTTGTGTTCTGGAATGAATAAAATCCATCCCCCTATGGCTTTATTTATAGCCTACTAATCCTTGCTAGCCAAGGAAAGTAGTCATAATCCTACTAAAACTACTACTCTAAAATCTATCCATAACAAGTAGGATGAATTATTTTTATGGTAAATATAACATATCCTAATAAATATCCTAGGGTAAAAACGAAACAACCCTAGGACATAATCTATCTTATAAGGGAAGAAAAACCGTGGCTCCAGGATAAATATTCATATCCGCTTCCTGAAAACTGAGTCTAATCCGTGTCAGCTTCGACTCGATATCAACATGGTCACTCGATGTCGAGTGCTCTGTCCCAGCTCCATCTGTCTTCACTTCACTCGAACTCTGGTGACCAGTCAATGTCGAGGTCTCCACTCGATCTCACGTCATGTTGAGTGCTCTCTGTAGGTTTGTGTTGTCTAGATGTCGACTCTAGGTGTCTACATCGAGTCATGTAGTCGATCTCAAGTGTAGTACTCGATATCGACCTCTTTTCTTCTTCACTTGGCTTTCTCGTTTGGACTCCGATTCCGCTCCAATTCCTATACATTTAGAACAAACTTGTGAAGACTCTATTTCTTTCACGTTCGCTCATTGTACACAAGTTTGCATTATTCTTAACCTTTACTTTAGGAATCGAATGGAATATGAAGTCAAAACAAGCAAATACAAGGACACTAAATATGTAAATCAAAACACCTACAACACACCCTTCAAGTCTTCGCTCTTGTCAAAAGAAACATCATAAGTGGTAGCAAAGCAAAGCAAGTGAATTTAACATCACTCAACTCTCAATGTGTTTAAGCTATGAAGATCGACTCTCAACTCAATTCCATATACAAACCCATAAACATTGCAATTTATAATAATCCACTTCACAACCAATTATGTAAATGCAACAAGAACCATCAGGAGGACTTTTGCTCAATGGAAGACTTCAGAGATGACAACATTCGGTGGGGTGGTAATGGGGCTTGGTAAAAAAAAATAAAGGGTATGGAATTATTTGGCTATGTGGTGCTTTATAAAATTCGGGAATCAATACTCCTAAATTCCAACACAACTTATCCAAATCATATCTCCTAAAATAATGCACTTTCCAAACTTGCTTTTCATGATCATAGTAACCTTCTTTCAAACATAATAAACCTCTTAAAAATATAAATCTTGCAACAAACAAAAGAACTAAGGAATAATTTGCTCATGCACTAAAATATAATATAATAGCTCATTTTTCATATATTTTTTTTGAACGAAAATTAATCAATAAATACATATATGTGCATTTATATGGTTAGCCAAAAATCCTTTTACAGTATGTGACAAGATGCAAATATTTACCAACCCATACGTTTTCTTTGCTTAAAACTAAACAATATATAGGCTCAATTCTAACCAATATAAGTCTCAATTCCCCAATGGGGGTCAGGCTCAATTCGGCTAGGGATTATTTTATGGAGTTAACAATATATAGGCTCAGACTAATGTTTTGGCTTCAAGCAGAGATAATGTAGGGTAGTTAAAGAGAGCATAAAATGGCTTAAAAGATGCCTCCATCATTTAATTCTCATAAACATAAACATATATATGCATTGGCTTTGAATAACTATCACAACATTTAGAAATGCGTAGGAAGAGTATATACACTCAAGAAAGCAGAAGGATTTTTAATGTTCTCCCTATAGGCCAAAATTCTCACTAGGACAATTTTGTTGGATTTTGCTTTTTAGCCTATGATCATATGCGCTCAATTTCTTTGCAAATCCACAATCTATATAAAAACAATTTGAAGGACTTAGGCTAAACCATCCAAATATGCTATAGGATTTACATGATCAAGTCCACTATTGAGTTCTCATCATTGGACATCTAAGTAGGGTCTAAAACAAACTAATAAGGTAAATGTGCATTTTTTTTACATTTTCTATTTTTTGGATCTTTGCATTTCTAGGAAACTAATAACATAAACATGAATGAAATACGAAAACAAATAAGCCAAGTAAGACATGTTTCATCCCCACCCCATCCATAAGTTACTCACAGAGTAACTTATGGATGGAGGTCGATTTCATGTTTATGTCGATACCAGTTGTCGATGTCGAGTCAGGGTGTCGATGTTAATTGCATCAGTGTGTGTCGAAGAAGAAGTCCAAGTCGAGGGTCACCAAGGTGGTGTCGATAATGAGGGACCTACTCGATATTGATTGATTTCTTTGGCTCCTGAGTGATCGATGTCGATCATAGGAGATGGCTCGACCCTAGGCAGTCGAGGTCGACTGGCCTGGTCGATCTCGAGTGCCTCTGTAGGGACTTCTTGTCTTCTTCATCGTTCCTTTTGCTATGTAACTTGAAATTCTTTTTTTAAACATAAAAAAATATAGCCACAGTTATTAATGTTTCAAAACCGAGATCCCAAAATTTAAATCCTAAAAACCATCAAAGCGAAAAATTCACAGTTTTATGTAAATACTCTAGATTTTTGAGTCGCTAGGTCGACTTCTCCGTCAATGCATCAAGACCCTTTAAGGCAGGGGCCCTTCAAGCTTGATCCTTCTCGTGGATCATCTAGGTCCTTTTAATAGTATCTAAGCTCAGCAACTAGGACTTCTTCTTCGTTAGGCTCTTTCTTAGGATCCTTCCTTCTCTTTCTTAACCTAACTTTGGATATATGAGTGAACCATGGACGTTTGACCCTCCCATTAGTTGAATTCTTAGTAATGGAAAGAGGAGGGTTAGGAATCATACCTGAGCTTACCTTTTCGAGCCCAAAACCGCGATCTTTAGGCTGAGGGTCAGTCAATCTGAAGTCGACATCGAGTGGTTGTGGTCGATGTTAGCAGTGGGGACCCCATACTGAAGCTTCGACATCTCGGTTGATCATCAGTGGTACTCGACATCGAGTCAGGGGGTCGACATCGAGTATCTTGGTCGATCTCGACTAGGTTTAGTCGATCTCGACTCTCTTTGCAGCTTCTATCTTTGTCAACAAGAATTTTCGAAGCTTCTCCCTTGCAGGTGTTAGCCCAACTTCTTCTAGTCTCTTTGTGTCGCTCATCGTTGGGTTGAAGTGGAACTCGATGACTTCGTTGCTGATTGTGAATGTAAGGGTGTCATTCCTCACAATGATGTTGGCATCTGCGGTTGCTAAGAATGGCCTACCAAGGCTGATAGGCACAATGAGATCTTCCGGCATATCCAACACGATGAAGTCCGTGGGTATGAAGAACTTTCCTACTTTGACAGGGACATCCTCCACCACCCCAGTTGGTCTCATGAAGAAGTTGTCCGCCATGTATAGCTTCATGTCGACGGGCTCCAATGCTCCTACGCCCATTTCTTGCCATATCAATAAGGGCATCTAACTCACACTAGCCCCAAGGTCACAAAGGGCTTTGAATTGATGCTTACCTACCCCTACCGTTATAGCAAACTTGCCTGGATCGCCACGCTTTTTAGGGAACTCTATAGAATTGCATTCACCGATGATGTCTAAGATGAACCTCTTCCTGGAGACAATTTTCTTCAGGACCTCATATATGTCGGTATCTCATTTAGCGCTTCTGTGAGTGGGATGGTGACGATGGATCCTTGTAGGATCTTCATGAAGCGCCTAAACTTGGTGTCTGTTGGTTCTTGTAACACCATGGAGGCAAATGGGAATGCACTGGTCGGCTTCGGAGCCAAAGTGGTCGACTTTTGCTTTCTGGAAATGGTCGACATTGATGTACATATTTGTACCTTTGTTTATTGCATCTTTTGACTTCGTATTTCGTTCGATTTCCAAAGAAAAGTTTCAAAATATATAAACTTGTGTAAGAATGAGCTAAAGAATAAGAAATAGAGTATGCACGAGTTTTGAGCTAACCATGCAGGAATTCGATGAAATCGGAGTCAAAACGAAGAAGCCAAGTGAAGTTGAGAAGAGGTTGATATCGACCTGTGACATCGATATCGAACCTAGATTTTGACACGACTTCTGAGTGTCGAGATAGGCCACACAGACCAGACAAGAAAGCCTCGATATAGACATACAAGCATCGATATCGACCATCGTCATACACATCGACTGGAGCTGGACAAGTCGAGCAGAAACACAAGCATCGATATCGACCTCTGGTGTTGATATTGACCCTACCTTGACAGAAGACAAATCCGATTTCGAGACTCGGATTTTGAAGTCTATCATTAAATCCATGAGTTATCTCGTTCTTTTAGATATTAGCAGCTGTTTATCATCTTTTCCTTTAAGTTTTTATCAAAATAAAAGACCTAACCTAATTGTTCGGATAGAGTTCATAGTTTAGATAAAAGTTACAATCCTTGGATAGCGAGGATTAGTAGCTTATAAATAAAGCCCTAGGGGGCTGGCATTCATTCATTCAATTTACAAGCAATCAAGACAATCAATAGAGTTAGAGTTAGAGAGAAGTTTTAGGGTTTGACGTTTGCGAAAGTTGACGTTGAGTTGTAAAGCTTCGGAGTTTATTTTAATGCAAGTTTCTTCCTTTCAAACAACAATGAGTTCCATGATGAGAAGCGAGTAGTTCCCCAAAGCTCTTAGGGTCGGGGTGAGCCCGACGTTAGCCATGCGCGCTTGAGGTAAGTATTTGATGTCGATATCGTTGTGTATATCTCTCCTCCTACGATTCTATGTTTAGTCCTAATCGAAAGAAAAGGGATTCATGCTAACAACTTGAGTTATAAACATAAAATTGGTAGAGACAATTAGCTTTATTTGCAAGAGTAATCCTAACAGTTGGTGTACGGCGAAAGCTTGTCCCTTGGGTGAAATAGCACAATCGTCCATCTTATTTATCTTATCGCATGCATTGGTTAACGTTGTGGTAAACCCTAATCCTAGGAGTTGCCTTTTACATATTTTATACACCCAAAACCCACTGTTTTATTTCTGTTCATTGCTTCTCTCTCCATTCTTAAATCTTCGGCCTTTCTTTGCCGACGAAGAACTAACTCACTGCAGGGAGACATCGATATCAACCCCAGACGTCGATATCGACCACTGAGTTCGTCGACAGTTTTTTGAGTCGACGACGAACATCGCTGCAGAGTTTGCTGAGCATCGATATCAACCCCTAGCATCGATATCGACCCTTCTGTATCGATTGGCAGTCTTCTAGGCCAGTCGATTTCGTGGACTAACATCGATATCGATCCCCACCAGTCGATATCGACTACAGTTTTTGTTTCTGCAGGTTTTCTGTTGCAGAGAACATCGACAGCCAAGGTCGACATCGAGCTCCAAGGACGAAATCGAGGCTTCTGGTCGACACAGACGTGAGATTTCCAAAGCTACTAGGATCCCGCTGACACCCCTCCTCGTGGATCGATCCTAACTACCCTTCCACTACAACGGGAGGAAGTCTTGTAATTATTTGCTTAGGCTAGGAGTCGGTTTACATTTATTTACATCTTATTATTTGTACTCGCCTTACCCCCCCCCCCCCCACAAAAAAATTGGTGCCGTTGCTGGGGAGGCAATCAATCGCGCCCTAGTAGTCTATCTCACGTCTCTACCTAGTTTGGTTTTGTAGGTGTATGCGACGCGCTGATTGCCCACCTGAATTTGAAGGAGTAGACGACCCTGAGCGTTATTTTCATATAAGGGCCCAAGCTCAAAGAATCATGGCGGACAACGCGAACCAAGCTGAACTTATTGAGCAACTAAGGAAGCAGGTTGAGGACCTAACGACTAGAGAGGCAGCACTTAAGGAGTGTGCGGATAGGGAGGAGGAAGGCCGGAGGCAAATAGAACCCAAATCAATGCCCTCCCTAGGAATGCCAAGCAATATATGCACCCCGCTCTCACAGTGCCTGAATCGGTAATTCTTATCCCGGCCTCTAATTTTGAAATAAAACCTAACTTCCTAACTGAGATTAGAAGGCATCAATATGAAGGAAAACCTAACGAATGCCCTATGGCACATATTTCAACCTTCTTAGACCTTTGTGATACTATTGCTGATGGACGAAGTCTTGAATATGTGCAACTAAAAGCCTTTCGATGGTCTCTTACAGGGAAAGCATTGCAGTGGTTGGAAAGCTTAGCCCCAAGATCGCTCCGCACCTGGAATGAAGTCAAGGACGCGTTCCTCAACAAGTTCTTTCCTCCTTCTAAGACGACGTTGATCCGACAGAAAATCACGACTTTCAAACAAAAGCCTCGTGAGGGTCTGGCGACTGTTTGGGAAAGATTTAAGGACCTACTACGATAATGCCCGACGCATGGCCAACCACCGTATGTAATTCAGCAGATCATATATAATGCTCTTAACGCTGCAACTAAGGAGAGGATCAACACCTACACCTCCTATGGCTACCTTGAACTCGCTCCACAAGAGGCTTTGGAGACCATAGAGAGGTTGGTGGAATTTGACAATACATATGGGACTCCTGAGGCTTCCAACGCACCATCATCGTCGAGGCCTGCCCCATCTATGCCCTTATATGAGCCCTCCAATGTAATCGATCCGGATGTGAAGGAGCAATTCCATAGGCATCAACTTCGAAAGCTCCAAAAGCAAGTAAGGTTCCTTTCAGTGAACCAAGATTGCATTGAATGCGGATCGCAGCGGCACACCACCATCGAGTGCCCACACACCGAACAAGTACACCTAGCGGAGACTCACCAAGAGGCGCTACATGAGGGGTCCCAATCACCAATATTAGGGAGACCAAAGGTTCCATCAACCACAAAGGAATCAGGTTAACCCTAGGGACCCTCCGCCTTAAAGAGCTCCTGGGCACCCGGAGAGAGACCAAAAGAAGTATGATCTCCAACTTGTGCTAGATGAAATGAGGCGGAATCAGGCTAAGAATGATCAATCCAACAATGCCATCCATTCTCAACTTAATCACCTTACCACAAGGATTGGGGAGATGGACATTTGAAAAAGGAACGTAGAGACCCAACTAGGTCCATTGGCGGCACAAATCCCTAGACCGTCCGGAACACTCCCTGGGCAACCCACTACAAATCCTAAGGGACAATTCGGGACGGGCCATGTCGCAGCGATACAATTGAGGAGTGGCACCAAAGTACATAAGCCACGAACGAATCGGAGGAGAAAGCAAAAGACCCAGTCGATGTCGACCCAGAGGTCGATATCGACCACCATGTCGACCCCCTGGTCGATGTCGAGGACACTGCAGAGCCTGAGAAGTCACAACAGAGGTCGAAATCGACCATTCCAGTCGATATCGACCAGAGCCCAGTTGACATCGATGTCCAGCAGGCCCCTCCGACCACCGTTTTTGCCCCTCCACCAAAGAAGATGTTGTCATTCCCTTCCAAAGCATTGGAGGATCCCACCAAAGGTAAGTTTAGGCGCTTCATAAAGATACTTCAAGGACTCAACATTACTATCCCTCTTGCAGAAGCCCTAAGCGAGATGCCCGCCTATGTACGATTTCTAAAAGACATCCTTAGCAAGAAGCGGTCCATGGCAGAGATCACAGAGGAGTGCTCAAAGATGGATTTCCCTGAGAAGAGGAGTGATCCAGGGAAGTTTGTAATCACCGTGGGACTTTTCCAACATCGCTACAAATCCCTTTGTGACCTAGGGGCAAGTGTAAGTCTCATGCCTCCCTCTATTTGGCAAAAGGTGAACATTGGCGCCCTTGAACCTGTGGACATGAAACTCTATATGGCTGACAACTCATTCATCAGACCCACATGTATAGTTGATGACGTTCCGGTAAAGGTAGGTAAGTTCTTTGTGCCTACTGATTTCATTGTATTGGAGATGACTGAAGATCCTGTAGTGCCTATTATACTTGGTAGGCCTTTCTTAGCTACTGCAGATGCCAATATCAATGTACGTCGAGGGTTACTAACTTTTACTATAGGGAACGAAGTAATAGAATTCTCTTTCAACCCAATCATGAGCGAAACAAAGCACCTGGAGCAAGTAGTCCTCTCGCCAACTAAGGAGAAGCTTAGGAAATTTTTGTTGGCGAGGACGGAAACAGCAAGCAGGGTCGACATCGACTGGAACCAGTCGATATCGACTAAAAACATCGAAATTGACCCCCCTTGGTCGAAATCGAGTATGTCAGATCATTGTCAGGAGCTTAAGTATGGGGTCACAGAGGTCGATATCGACCCCCACATATCGATATCGACCACAGCACTCGAAATCGACCCTCCTTGGTCAAAATCGACCACCCCTCAGCCCGAAGATTTCTGCTTCGGGCCCAAACAGGTAAGCCCAGGTATGACTCCTAACCCTCCTCCATCCATTATTGATAAATCAATTAAGCCTATTATTGATAATTCTACTAAAGAGAGGGTAAAAGCTCCATGGTTTGCCTATATTGCTAAAGTTAGGTTAAGAAAGAGAAGGAAAGCACCCAAAGAAGAACCTAACATCAAAGAAGCCTTGGTCGCCGAACATAGATGCTATCAAAAGGACCTAGATGATCCAGGAGAAGGTTCAAGCTCGAAGGGTCCCTACATAAAAGGCTCTTGAAGAATTGACGGAGAAGTCGGCCTAGTGACTCAAAAATCTAGAGCGTGTACATAAAACCTTTAATTTTTTTTGCATAGATGGTTTTTAGGATTTAATTTTTGGTTTGTCAAACTTTTAAAACTGAGATAATTCGTGCTTTATCTATATTTCTAACAAAGATTTCAGGTTGTAAAGCAAAAGGGACGATGAAGAAGAAAAGAAGCTTCTGCAGAGGCAGTCGAAATCAACCAGGCCAGTCGAAATCGACCCCCCAGGGTCAAGCCAACTCATGGAGTCGACATCGAGGACTCGGGAGTGAAAAAGAGAGGTCGATATCGACCCTAATACTCGATATCGACCCCAACCTGGCAGCCCTCGTCTTCATTTTTCTTCCTCGACTTCGACAGATGCAGTCGATATCGACCACTGACCTAGATATCGACTTCTGGCATCGACTTCACCTGGAAATCGACCTGAATCCGTAGGTTGCACTGTGAGTTTCTCTCTACCCTTGTTTTTCTTTTTAATACAGTGAGGACACTGTATATTTTAAGTATGGGGTGGGGGAAAGACATGTCTTATGGTCATAACTTGGTTTTCTTCTCGGCATTGCGTTCATGTTTAAATTTTTGTTCTTAGTTTTACTTTTATAAAATGTAAAAAAAATCCAAAAAAATAGAAAAATGTCAAAAATACAAAAAAATGCATGTTTATTTTTAAACTTTATTTTCTAACCCTACTTAGATGTCCTATGATGAAAACTCAATAGCTGACTTGATCATGTAAATCCTATGGCATATTTGGATGGTTTAGCCTAAGTCCTTAAATTTTTATGTAGATTGTGAACTTGTGATGAAATTGAGCACATATGATCCTAGGCTAAAAAGCAAATCCAACAAAAATTATCCTTGTGAGAATTTTGACCTATAGGGAGAACATCAAAAATCCCTCCGCTTGCTTGAGTGTATTTACTCTTCCTATGCATCTCTAAATGTTGTGATAGTTATTCAAAACCAATGCATATATATGTTTATGTTTACGAGAATTAAATGATGGAGGCATCTTTTAAGCCATTTTTATCCTCTCTTTACCTACCCTGCATTATCCCTGCTTTAAGCCAGAAAATTAGCCTGAGCCTGAAATTGCAAACTCCACAAAATTATCCCTAGGCAAATTGAGCTTGACCCCCATTTGGGAATTGAGACTTAGATTTGCTGGACTAATGCCTTGTGGAAAGAAAAGAGCATATTGTCCAGTTTTGAGTAAGAAAATTATGGGTTGGTGCATATTTACATTTTGTCATATTTTGTAAAAGGATTTATGGCTCACCATATAAATGCACATAGCTTTAGTATTTATTTGTTATTTTCGAAAAAAAAATCCGAAAAAATAAAGAGATGTATATATATAGTGCATGAGCCAAAATCCTTAAGTCTTTTATTCATACAAGTGTTATATTTTTTAGAGGTATATTAGAGACAAAAAGAAGGGTTGACAGTATGGTTTACATCTTTAAATGCATCTTTAGAGCATATTATGGAAAGATGATTTGGGAAAGAGCATTATAGGAGATGGAGCTTACATTGAAGAGTTCTGGTTTGGGTATTACAAGTGTTGAGATTTAGGAGTCTTGATTCCCGAATTATAAAAGCACCACATAGCCAAATAATTCCATACCCTTTATTTCATACCAAGCCCCATTACAACCCCGCCGAATGGATTCTTCTTTGAAGTCTTCCATTGAGCGAAAGTCCTCCTGATGATTCTCATTGCATTTTCATAATTGGTTGCGAAGTGGATTATTATAAATTGCAATGTTTATGAGATTGTATATGGAATTGAGTTGAGAGTTGATCTTCATAGCCTAAACACATGAGAGTTGAGTGCAAACACATTATCCCTGTGAGGTTGGATCAATATTGCATATGCCTATGGATCGCCAAAATATGTGCTATGACGTTAAATTCACTTGCTTTGCTTTGCTACCACTTATGATGTTGCTTTTGACAAGGGTGAAGACTTGAAGGGTGTGTTGTAGGTATTGGTTATTGCTTGGTTATTGCTTGGTTATTGCTTGAGGACAAGCAAGTCTAAGTATGGGGTGTTTTGATGTACATATTTGTACCTTTGTTTATTGCATCTTTTGACTTCGTATTTCGTTCGATTTCCAAAGAAAAGTTTCAAAAGTATATAAACTTGTGTAAGAATGAGCTAAAGTATAAGAAATAGAGTCTGCACGAGTTTTGAGCTAACCATGCAGGAATTCGATGAAATCGAAGTCAAAACGAAGAAGCCAAGTGAAGTTGAGAAGAGGTCGATATCGACCTATGACATCGATATCGACCCTAGATTTCTACACGACTTCTGAGTGTCGAGATAGGCCACACAAACCAGACAAGAAAGCCTCGATATAGACATACAAGCATCGATATCGACCATCGTCATAGACATCGACTGGAGCTGGACAAGTCGAACAGAAACACAAGCATCGATATCGACCTCTGGTGTCGATATCGACCCTACCTCGACAGAAGATAAATCTGATTTCGAGACTCGGATTTTGAAGTCTATCATCAAAGCCATGAGTTATCTCGTTCTTTTAGATATTAGCAACTGTTTATCATCTTTTCCTTTAAGTTTTTATCAAAATAAAAGACCTATCCTAATTGTTCGGATAGAGTTCATAGTTTAGATAAAAGTTACAATCCTTGGATAGCGACGATTAGTAGCCTATAAATAAAGCCCTAGGGGGCTGGCATTCATTCATTCAATTTACAAGCAATCAAGACAATCAATAGAGTTAGAGTTAGAGAGAAGTTTTAGGGTTTGACGTTTGCGAAAGTTGACGTTGAGTTGTAAAGCTTCGGAGTTTATTTTAATGCAAGTTTCTTCCTTTCAAACAACAATGAGTTCCATGATGAGAAGCGAGTAGTTCCCCAAAGCTCTTAGGGTCGGGGTGAGCCCGACGTTAGCCATGCGCGTTTGAGGTAAGTATTTGATGTCTATATCGTTGTGTCTATCTCTCCTCCTACGATTCTATGTTTAGTCCTAATCGAAAAAAAAGGGATTCATGCTAACAACTTGAGTTATAAACATAAAATTGGTAAAAACAATTAGGTTTATTTGCAAGAGTAATCCTAAGAGTTGGTGTACGGCAAAAGCTTGTCCCTCGGGTGAAATAGCACAATTGTCCGTCTTATTTATCTTATCACATGCATTGGTTAACGTTGTGGTAAACCCTAATCCTAGGAGTTGCCTTTTACATATTTTATACACCCAAAACCCACTCTTTTATTTCTGTTCATCGCTTCTCTCTCCATTCTTAAATCTTCGGCCTTTCTTTGCCGATGAAGAACTAACTCACTGCAGGGAGACATCGATATCGACCCCAGACGTCGAAATCGACCACTGAGTTCGTCGACAGTTTTTTGAGTCGACGACGAACATCACTGCAGAGTTTGCTGAGCATCGATATCGACCCCTAGCATCGATATCGACCCTTCTGTATCGACTGACATCGACAGAGGGGTCGATTTGCATATGACTCGATATTGTCAGGGGTGTCGATATCGAGTGGGGCACTCGATGTCGAGTCGCTCGACATCGACTGGGGTCAACGTTGACAGGGCCCTCGACATCGACTGGGGTTTCAACATCGACTGCATCTTCAACGACTTCTCCTTTTCTCCGTGGCTCGTGCAATTGACATGCACACCTTAGATTGACAGCGATAATGTGTCCGGCTTACCCCTTTGGATTTTCTTCTGGTTGTCATGGGAGCTTGTTGGATGGCTTTGGAATTTGAGCCGCTTATTTACCCAGTTGGGTCTCCATGTTCTTCCTCCAAACGTCCATCTCCCCCAATTCTTGTGGTTAGATGGTTTACCGCTCCTTTGTTTTCCGCATGGTTCCGCCTCAACTTCTCGAGGATGAGGTAGACACATCTCTTCTTGGCTCTTTTTCCTGTTGGCCTGGAGCTTGGTAAGGCGGAGGATCCTTAAGGTTATACTGGGGTGGTTGATTTCCCTAATTTTGGTATCCTTGGCGATTGGGATTCCTCATGTACCTCACTTCCTGATGAGTCTTCGCTAGATCAACTTGCTCCGTGTCGGGGCAAGCGGTGGTGATGTGCCTCTCGGAGCCGTAATCGGCGCAGAGTTGGTTGGCGGAGAGGAACTTGACTTGTCTCTGGAGCCTCCTGAGTTGATCTCTCATAAATTGTTGTTTAACATTAGAATCAATCTCCTTGGAGGGTTCGTAGAGTGGCTTCGATGGGGCGGGCCTTGAGTCGGAGGCCATAAGATTCCCATCTGTGTTGTCAAATTCTACCAACCTCTGTATAGTATCCCAAGCTTTTTGTGGTTGGAGCTCAAGATACCCATAGGAGGTGTAGGTGTTTATTTTCTCATTAGTTGCTACGTCCAAGGCGTTGTAGATGATCTCCTGGATGACGTAGTGTGGTTGCCCGTGCGTAGGGCAGGACCTAAGAAGCTCCATCAATCACTCCAACATTTGCGCTAGGGTTTCATGAGGCTTTTGTTTGAAAGCCATTATATTTTGACGAATCACCGCCGTATTGGATGGTCGAAAGAATTTGTTCAGAAAGGCATCCTTGACTTCATCCCATGTGTGGAGTGATCTCGGGGGTAGGCTCTACAACAATGATAGTGCTTTCCCTGCAAGAGACCAACAAAAAGCCTTTTGTTTTACATATTCAAGGCTTTGTCCATCGGCAATAGTATCACACAAATCAAAGAATGTCGTAATATGATCTAGAGGGTATATTACGACATTCCTTGATTAGAGTGAGGGATAAGAATGGTCGATTCAAGCACTGAGAGCTCAGGGTCCATGTATTGCTTTGCATTCTGAGGGAGGGCATTGATTTGGGCTTCATATCGCATCCTTGCTTCCTCCTCCCTATCACCACGCTCTCTTTGTGCCACCTCTCTAGCGGTGAAGTCCTCAACTTTCTTCCTTAAATGCTCAATCTGCTGAGCCTAGGTCTCTTGGTCTGCCATGATTCCTTGTACTCAAGACCTTAGATAAAGATAATGTTCAGGGTCTTGTGCTATCAGCGCGTCGCATACACGTATAAAGCAAAACCAAAAGGAAGACGTGAGAAAGACTACTAGGGTGCGATTGATCGCTTCCCCAGCAACGGTGCCAAAATTTGTTGGGGGAAAACCGGAGGATAAATAAGTTAGGAGGGAAACCAGAGCAATTCATCCCTCCATTGGGATCTTCTTCACATGATCACATATCAATCGACAGGAGAAGGATCAGAAGGTAAAGAAATACTTGGAGGTGCCTTAGCCGTGTCTGATTTCGCCTTGTCAGCTTCGAGTGGTGAAGGACCAGTAGCTTTGGGCAAGGTCCCTAGCACCGTCATTTTGGAGCTAAACTTCCCCTGGCTCGACGTAGATATTGGACTTGGAGTGAGAGAGATTGCTCGCCGTCTATGAGCTGGTGATTTCTCTTTTCTCAATTTTTCATTCATGGTGTTTTCATGAACCCTAATAGAAAATAGGGAAATTTTACCAAGGCCACCTACCCTCAAAGTCTTAAGGATTTAGGAGGCTTTTAAGGGGAGGAATCAGCAACACCATAGAACAGAGGGGTAGAAAACACTTTCCGAGGGTTACAGGAAACCCTCGATTTTGGGCGTTTCAACAGATCACCATTAAATGCAAAACTTGTAAGGATTCAAGATTATTGAGAGTAGGGAAAGAAGAAGGAGTCAATTTGGAATGAGAGAGCCTGATATAAACATCCTTTTGAGGACGGGGGTTGTAGTTATTGTTCACCGTCGAGGAAGTAGGGGAGGACTGAACCCAACCTTAGATACCTTTCACATGCGAAAGATTTTAAGTGGGAGGACGGAAGGCCCAAGGGAAGTTTAGAACCGGACACGGGAGGAATTTTCTTACACTGGAGTTAGACAGAAATTACTCGAACCGGATTTCGCAGTAGGACTAACCTATTTCCAAGGGTCAAAAAAGTTTGAAAGTTATGACCGTTATAACTCCAACGGTAACTTTTCAAAGTGTTGTTACTCACGTTATAACCTTGTTCGCTGGAAGTGGGTTTTTTGGTTCCGGTGCCAAAGGCCTTCACCAGAGGAGGGTGTAAACGAAGTGAACTGAAGGTGTTATGAAGTTGCTGGGTAAAACGCTCAATCTAAGCCAAACAATGAATCATCTTGCGCATTAAATCAGGTGGGAAGAGTTAATGTTGTTGTTGTGGTTGGTGAGGGGGTAGGCGACGGAGGGGAGCTGAGTTAATGACTTGTCAGAGTGGTGGGTGCATGAGGGGGAGAGATGTAGGAACACTAAATAACGGGTGCAACAGGAGCCAATGGTGGAGCCAATGTTCTCTCCGGGGATAAGTAGCCACCGGGTAGAGGGGTCGCTTGGTTGTCGGAGCTTGTGAAGCCAAGGGGGGAAGGCAAGAAGTTTCGTTTGTTTGAGAGTTTCTCTCTCTAACCACTCGCCTTTTTGGAAATGCATAGAGATCCTCTACTGATCATATTTGTGGATGACCTCCGGGAATTGATCAAAGCTATCAGCTCCCAACCCGGATGCGTGCAGAAGAACAGCAGGTCGCAACCTCATCGATAACATGTGAATCCGACCCTCATCTGAAGGGCACAAGTGACCGTAGTATACCAACTTCTTCTTGAACTCACGGATGATAGCAGATACAAAGGCTGATCGGTCGTAGATGCCACGCATGAAGGATACCTCATGAGCTGTCTACATCCTAAGAGGGCAGTACTCTCTTAGCATCAAGGTTCTAAACTCAGAGTATGTCCACTAAGCTTGGTCTGGCTTGTACACGGACGTCCAGTTGAAAGCATCCCTCCGCAGAAGGCCTGCGACAAGTCTCTGTCTCTCAAAAGCGGGTACAACGATATGGTCAAATAGTCCATCCATCTCATGGAACCACCTCTCAACATCATCTCCAACCTCTTCACCAAATATCGGCGGGTGGCACCTCAGGGCGCGCATCGGCTACGGGCTCGGCTGGCCGAACTAGAACCTCGAGACTGAGTGCAGTAGATTGAGATCCTCCTTGTAGTTCACTCAAAATTTCGTGTAGTGTTACCTCTAGCTGAGCAATAGCCTTTGCTGGCAGAACTGGAGCTTTATCATCAACCAGCGGTGGTGATGCTCGTCTTCGACATGATCGTCAATTGCACACTCCTTGGTGCGATCAGTAACAACTCAATGAGAGGGACATCCCCTGCCGCGACGTGCGCAACCCCCACACCTGACTGAACCGCGTCTAGTATCGACCGTAGTTATTGTATGAACAATTATTTTAAACACTAGCTCATCACAGAGACACCCAAGCACTCAACCAATTAATAAAATCCCTATCGAGGGGGATCGCTCTTGGGTGCATTTGAATATATAAATACAAGTATAGAGACGATCTATGACGTCCTTCGAGAGACGACTGACCGGAGGGGGCAAATACATCACGGCCTCCTAACCCATGCTACTCCAACCTCCATGGTTCCTTGGAGTCTTCAAGGCCTATCTGTAACAAAAGCTAGTATTTTGCCTATCGTTCCCTGAGTTTTACATCCATAAGGGATGTCTATCACTTTGGTCTCAGCCCACGAGTTTGATCCTATTGATTAGTCTATGGTTAGGTTCAATTAAATTCAATTTTCCCTTTTGAAAAATTTTCAAAACCATCTTCAACATATCATACTCGGATTGTAAAACCTCGCTCTAACACCACCTTTGTAACTGCTCGAGCTTATGATACCTGGGTTACGTTTTGAAAGAAGAAACCCCTAATTGGATCTTGCATTCTGCATATAGGTAGAAGGTTTAAAACTGAAGATTAGTAGTTGAAAGTGGGATTTCGCACCCAAATCCGTAAGGTCCGTTGGAGACCCTGGAGTAAAAGCCTTGTACATGTTCTAAGACTAAGTCGCGAAAACCCCTTTTAGCATGCAAATCCAAACACAAGTCTAAAAATGGTACATAGGGTGCCATGGCAGAGCCAGGTCAAAACATAGTTCAGGTAGTGTAAAATCTAAAAACCATGAAGGCGCTCTCTCTCATCCGTGCAAAAGAACCCCGCTCACAGAGTCAAACAACATCGTTAATCACACATATAACACATACCTAAAAATATAAAGCGGGCATAGAATCAGATCGAGGCCTGCATAGGCTGATCCCCACATATAAGCACACACATACGCTATACCTAATATCATGCTTCTAATGCAGGACATGAATATTAACACACAAGCATGCTCGTAGTTATATATATGTGTGTGTGTGTGTTTGTGTGTATGTATGTGTGTGTGTGTCTATATATATATATATATATATATATATATATATATATATATGCAGAATATTAAAGAGGGCCCTAGCAAATAATACCAAGTGGTATATCCCTCTCCTACAACTAGGGATGGCAATTTCACCCGCACCCGACGGATATCCGTCACACACAACCCAAAAAAGTGGGTGAAAATCCAAAATAAAACGGATATTAAATGGGTGATGGGTGAATGGATGATGGGTCGGGTCGGGTCGGATTCGGGTGAAGACATTCCCCACCCGTCACCGGACCCATCACTCGACCCGTCACCCGACTTATATTATATAATTATATTATATACGTGAAATTACCAATATACCCCCTAAACCCTAATTTAAGATACATATCAAACGATTTCTAGCTTGATGTGTTGAAAGTTCTAGCTTAAACCATCACCCAATATCTTTTTATTTCTAAAACTTCTAGCTTGACGTATTAAAAGTTGTGGATGTTTACACTTATTTGACCGAATTTGACTATATTTGGTACTTGTTTATTCGTCGATGTGTTGGACTTATGTTTTTCAATAATTTTTTTGATGAATTTGATGTCTTGTATTTCACCCGAATTATCACCCGATCCACCCGATCACCCAGTGGGTGATCGGTGGACGGGGCGGGTGAAATATTTGGTGGATGATGGGTCTGTTAGGGTGCAGTATTTTTTGTGGTGGGTCGGGTGACGGACGTAGATCATCCACCCATCACCCGACCCATTGCCATCCCTACCTACAACCGCCCCCTCCCAATAGGGCGGAGACTTGCCAACTCATGATTAGCCCAGGGCCTGCATAGGCTTATCATAGTCATCATATTCATTTCCATATTCATAATCATATTATTCATAATCATCATACTTAAAATATAAGTAGAGGTGTTACCATACGAATCAAATTACTCAGGATGAGACCCGATAGGACTGGACCGTCCTATGACCCTAGTAAAGACTCTAGTTACATCACAGATAATGGTTGTTCTGTTTACAAATGCATAAAGAATAAGTATGCTCAAACGTTAATGCAACCTAGCATGATACTACATGGCATGCTATTATGAAATGCAAAACCTAGTATATCGTGCACATATAAGCAAAAAAGGTCTAATCAATCAGAGTAAGCTCCGAGGGAACTTACCTGGCTAGCAGAATAGCAAAATAGGAACCCCACACGCAACAAGCACAAACAGAGAGTACTAGCTAGATACATAACAGAATACAATGAGTCTACATCTATAGCTACTCTAAACACATATATCACCCACACATACAAGCAGATAAATAAACAAGTTCGCATCCGTCATTCTTTCAGCTCATCATGATCAATCATCTCTTATCTCATACCATATTCAACCTAACTTGTCAACTCATTAGCTTAAGACAATTTCCACATCATACTTAGTCGAGTTTGCATACTATCATTTCATACTCATGTTTAGCATAGGAATACATATATCATAATAGCATGCTAGCCAGTCACTGAGTAAGTCAGATTCCGAAGAATTTGCGTCAAATAGTCGACAATTCTGACCTTTGAAATATGCATCATTTAATTTTCTAAATTCGAGCTTAAGTCCTCAAGTCAGTCATTTTATATCCTAAAACGTCAAATCCAATTTTCTTTCGGCAAAACTCCAAGTTATTAGTCAAGGCCCTCGGCAAAAGAGGCGTTCATCACGGCGAAACTGGGTTTCGACCCCGCCGAACATGATAGCGAGCATCCCACTAGACTTGGGGTGTCACGTCCGTGACACAGACGACTCGCCATGACCAGAGGCCTCGCTCCTGCGAGAGGATTCACGACATTGAAATGGGAGCCTCGCCCCCGCGAAAGCCTCGCCTCCACGAGAGGGCTTTCGCTACCGCGAAATGGGAAGCCCTCGAAGGGTTCCACTGGGATCCTACTCACCGCGAGAGGCCTCGCTCATGCGAGAGCCTTCCAAGGAGGCGCAAGGATGTTTATGTTGGCCCTTGGAAGAGGGGAACGAATGAGAAAGAGGTGGGGCTACGGTGGTGGTGATCGGTGATGGTGGTGACGGGGAGCAGGAGATGGTGAGGGTGGTGATGGCTACTGGGATGGTGGTGATGAGGAGAGGGTGATGATCAGAATGGGGATGGTGGTGATTGAATGAAATGGTAAGGAGTGAGAGGGATGGGTTTAAAAGGGTATGGTGAGGTGAGGGAGTGGGTGAGGATAGGTAGTGTGTGGGAGTGGGTTAGATAAATACCCAGAAATAATTCCCGAATACGCGAATTTCGAACCCGAAATTAGTTTTCAAGTGTTAGTTTTCCCCAATCATGCTCTCTCGACCGATTAGATTTTTAAAACCGAAAAGGATATCGCCATCTGAAGTTCTTTTAAATTATCGAGGTGAAGGGACGGAATCGCTCGTCAAATTTTTAAATTCAGGTCGGAATCAGCTCCACGAGTTTTAAATCCGATTTAAATTCACATTTCGTTTCATTTTTCCGAAAATTAATATTTTAAAGTCCAAGCCTTTGCAAACACTCTTTGGTTTCTCAAATTCTTTCTACTTAAAAAAAAACCCCAATAAGATTAGTTTACATATTTTTGTTAAATTATCTTTTTTGTTATTTTAGCAAATATATTTGGCATATCCTACTTACATGAATTGTTGATAATTAATTGAATTTTTTATTAATTTTCTAATTTAAAAATCCTAATTTATTTAAATTAATTTTGTGACCTAATATCCTACTTTAAAGGAGAAGCTGCCACATGACTTAGGCGACTTCTCATTTAGTATTAGATATTATTCTAATTTTTTTCATACCTTGAAATGATAAAATATGTGCAAGATTAGACTTCAAAAGCATCTACCTGCACTTTGTGTTAGGAAAATGAAAGAGAGCGAGAGTGAGACAGGCGAGAATGCAAACCGTAACCCAATGACGGAGCCAGAAACTTATCGAAGCAGGGGAGTAATTTTGTATCAATTGTTCAATCCCTCTTCTATAGGTTTTTTCTTTAGTTTAACATATTAAAACTATGATGTTTTAGTTTAAATGATGATGTTTTAGTTCAAAACAACTTTTTTTGAAAAAAAATGACATTTTTGCACAAAATAACAACGTATATTTGGGTTCAAAATGGTGTCATTAATTTCTTATCTAAAAAGATATCTTTTGAAACCTAATGATTCAATGTGTCTCTTAACATAATATAGTATTTAACAAGATATAAAAAAAATTAACTTGCATAATTTCTTATCTAATATTGGTTAAATTTAGTAATATAAGCTCTTGTTTTAAAACTTTGGGTTCAATTATTTCGTTAAAATATCAAGCTAAGTAAAATATAAAAGCATTGTGATTAAAAAATGTTTCAAATAATTAATATGTGCTTAATTTTCGAACATTCATAACTTTTTTTATTGCCAGAGGCTTATAATATATCAAAACGAAGCTATCGACGAGCAGAATAAGTATATGTAATTCATCCGATGAATGGAGAGGCGTATGCTCACCCTTCCCCCCACTCCACTTATGCCCTAACAATAAAGACCTTGAATTCTTAAATAATATTTTATTAATTATGGATTTAATATCAATTTAATTCTAATATGTCGGATATTTTGAAAACCCTCGTCCTAGATTTAATATTCTTACTTTAAATTTTGTAGAGCGGATTCCGGCATGAATTTGAATTTGATTTAAAAATGGGTTTTATTTTTCTTGCTTAAATTGAGGCTTGCAAATATTTCTTTCGAATTTCGTTATTATTTTGAATTTGAAAATTTATTTTGAATCGAGTCAGAATGACGTCGAGTGAGCGGGTTTCGGGTTTTATTTCCGGGTGTTTTGAAATTTGAGTTGGGACCACTTTGAATCTCTTCAATTTGTATTATTCCTCCAACTCTCACACCCAATCTCAGAAAATCACCCCCTCCCTTGCCTTGTTTATTTTCCAAATTAAAGCCAGACAACCCCATCCTCTTAGTTCTCCTTTCCATACCTTCTTCCCCCTTTTTTCAACTGATTCAAACACCGCTCTATCCATTTGATTTCAAAAGAGACGCATCTCCTCTCTTTATGTTGAACCCAAATCCCACAACTCTGTTGAAAACACAAAACCCAGATTTTTATTCCCCTTGGTTCCCTACTACTCAGCCCACCTTCACCTCCTGTTTTTTTTACAAAGCCACCACCCGAGCACACTGAGCATCACCTTTGTGAACCTTCAATGCCACTAGCAACTCCATCATCAGAGACCCCCCATCGAGCACCTTGGCCTCTGTTTTAAAGAGCCCACTTTTGAGCCCTTTACATCCACCTCCTTTTTGAAACATCCACTTCATTCATCTCCTTCTCCTCCCTCAAGCAGCAGCACCTGGACTCCACCCTTCCTTTGAAGCCGGAGCCAGTCGAGCATCCAGAGCCACCTCCGATGACAACCTCCTCCTTCCCCTGATTCCTCCGAACACGAGCGGTAAACCTCTCTTCCTTTTTTCTTGAGCTCGAAAACCCCATAAAGGTCCTTCTTTATAATCTCTTTCTTCGACCTAGGCCAAGATCCCCATGATTCCGACTCCGATAAAGCACAATCGCACCACTGGCCGAGATTCCGGCGAGCTTCAACGAACATTGGTGAGCTTCCCATCATTTTCTTCGAGTTGGGTTCTGTCCCTTTTTCTTGTTACTGGGGTGTTGGGAAAGTGAGGGAGTGAGAGAGAGAGAGCTCGAAGTGAGGACTGGGCTGCCGGTGAGGACTTCCTCTTCCTCCTTCCTTTTCGTCGAACAAGATTGTTGGGAAAAGGTGATGGGTTCGATTCTTCTTTTTATCCAGGCTCTGGTTCGGCTTGGTTTTCATTAAAATAAAAAGGGTTATGTTCACCTTTAGAAAGAAGGTTTGGGTTAGGGGTTGTCTTAAATCCGATTTTGAGAAAGATTGGTTTGGGCCTATTTTATTTGGGCCTAATTTCAGTTAAGGGCAATGGGATTGAGATTCCCTTTTAGAATACCACTCCTGGACCGATGGATCGAGCTACCCTTCTAGGAATGTTGAGAGAGGTTCTTGGAGAGTCACAATTGGCAACACTCTAGACACAAACTTCGATCGAGCAGCATGTAGCACCCGAGCTGACTCTAGCTGCTTATACTGTCATTGCGCTACCAGAGAAGCGCATCGACTTGGTGAATACCATTAGGGTAGTGCCACCTACCGCATTTCTCGGGAGACATCGGAGATGACGTACAGATGTGCTCCTCTAAGGCTTACTCAAGAATTCGGACCTCATGCCTGATGTGTTATTGATGTACATATTTCTAGACATTTAAATGCATGTTTTGACTTCATATTACATTCGATTCTAAAATTATAGGTTAATAATAATAAGAATTTGTGTAGAATGGGCTAATGTGCAAGAAATAGAGTCTGCACAAGTTTTGGTTTAAATGTCTAGGAATTGGAGCAAAATAGAAGTGAAAATGAGAAGCCAAGAAGTACTCAAGAGCAGTCAAGATCGAGTCACCCACTCGAGATCGACTAGATTCATCGACGTAAACACCAAGTGTCAAGCAAAGATTACAAAACCAATAGGAAAGCACCCGATATGACTTTAGATTGAGTGAGGAACTCGACATCGACACACCACCAGAGCTCGAGTAGAGTCAAGACACATCGAGCAGAAATGAGACACTCGATATCGAGTGGATATGTCGATATTGACTAGAAGATTCCGATGGTTTGGACGCCGTTTGACAATCCGAATCGAAGATCTTGATAGAAGACACGATTTTATCTTTTATTTCTGGATAGATTATGTCCCTTTTTAGATAGATTATATCCTACGGGTACTTTCCTTTTTACCCTAGGATTTTTATTATTAAATTTAATAATGTTTCATCCTATCTATTGTAGGATAGAATTTAGAATAGTAGTTTTAGTATGATTAGAACTTCTTGCCTTCACTAGCAAGGATTGAGAGCCTATAAATAAAGCCCTAGGGGGCTAGTTTTATTCATTCCAAAACACAACAATAATCAATAACAATAGAAGTAGTTTAGGAGAAGCTTTGGGTTTGGAGTTTGCGAAAGCTGACGTTGGAGTTGTAATGTTTCGGACTTCAATTTAATGCATGTTACTTCATTTCAAGCAAAGATGTTTACTTCGATGAAAATCGAGTAGTTCTTCAAGCTCTTAGGTTCGGGGTGAGCCCGACGTTAGCCATGCGTGCTTGAGGTAAGAATTTGATGTTGATGTCGTTGTGTCTTGATCATCTCCTACGATTTTGTGTTTAATCCTTATCGCAAGAAAAGAGATTCATGTTAACAACTTGGGTTATAATCATAAAATTGGTAGAGATAATTAGGTTTATTTGCAAGAGTATTTCTAATCGTTGGTGTATGGAGAAAGCTTGTTCCTCGGGTGAGATAGCGCAATTGTCCGTCTTACTTATCCTATGCATGTTTGGTTAACGTTGTGGTAAACCATAGCCTTAGGAGTTTCTTTTATTATATATCTTTATTCATCTGAATACCTTGTTATTTTTTATCATACTTCTACATTCATCCTATTCTCTTCGGCCATCTTTGCCGACTCGTTACTATGTTACTGCAGGAGCACTCGATATCGACATCTGTAGTCGATATCGACACCGTTTGCCTTGGTCAACAGTTTTCTGAGTCGAAGCCACACAACTGCTCCTATTTGAGCTCGATATCGAGTGACCTACTTGAGATCGAGTGCCCTAAGATCGACCGACAGTCTTTTGAGTCGGTCGATGCAGTTACTAACATTCGATATCGACATTTGCGCTCAATATCGACTTTTGTTTTTCTGTCTAAAGGTCTTCTACGCACCAGGAATCGAATATCACCATCGACGTCAAGTGAACAACTCGAGATCGAGTGCCTTCTGGTCAACACAGAACGTACTTTCAGACTATCTAGGATCCCGCTGACTCGCTTCCTCGAGGATCGAACCTGATTCTCTACTACTACAGTGGGGAGTCTTGAATTTATTTGAAAAGGCTAAGGATTGGAATCATTACAAATTTTAATATATATTTCAATTCCATTTTCCCTCCCATCAAATTTTTGCACCGTTGCTAGAGAAGCTATCAATCGCACCCTAGTAGTCTATCTCACGTCCTTTTTAAGTTTAGATTTATAGGTGTATGTGATGCACGGATCTCATACCTGAATTTGAAGGACTAGAAGACCCTGAACGTTATCTCCATCTAAGGTCTAGAGTTCTAACAATCATGGCCGACAAAGAGACCCAGGCTCAGCAGATTGAGCATTTAAAGAAGCAAATCGAGGACATCACCGCTAGAGAGGCGACACAAAGGGAGCGAGGTGATATGAAGGAGGAAGCAAGGAGGCAATATGAAGCCCAAATCAATGCCCTTCATAAGAACGCAAAGCAATACTTGCACCCAGCGCTCAACGTGCCTGAATCGGTGATTTTTATCCCTCACTCAAACTTTGAAATTCAATCTAGCTTCTTAACTGAAATTAGGAGACATCAATTTGAGGGAAAACCTAATGATTGCCCTCTATAGCACATAACAACTTTCCTCAACCTTTGCGATAAAATTGCTGATGGACAAAGCCCAGAGTGTGTAAAACTAAAGGCTTTTCGTTGGTCTCTTGTAGGGAAAGCACTTAAATGTTTGGAAAGTCTAGCACCAAGATCACTCCGCACGTGGGATGAAGTCAAGGCTGCATTTCTAAACAATTTTCCCCCATCAAAGATGGTTGTGATTCGTTAAACAATCATGGCTTTCAAGAAAAAGCCTCATGAGACCCTGGCGCTATTGTGGGAACGATTCAAGGAGCTTTTGAGGTCTTGCCCTACGCATGGGCAACCATCCTACGTCATCCAGAAGAACATCTACAACACCCTGGACGTAGCTACAAAGGAGAGAATTAACACCTACACCTCCTATGAATATCTTGAACTCCCACCGCAACTTGCTCGGGATACTATAAAGAGGTTGGTGGAATTTGACAACACTTATGGGACTCCTGTGGCCTCCGACTCAAGGCTCGCCCCATCGATGCCACTCTTTGAGCACCCCAAGGCATTTGATCCCAATGTCAAAGATCAATTCATGAAAGATCAACTCGGGAGGTTGCTAAAGCAAGTCAAGTTCCTCTCTGTCAACCAACCCTGCTTCAAATGCGGGTCCGAGAGGCACAGCACCCCCGCTTGCACCCACATGGAGCAAGTAGATCTTGTTGAGACTCATCAGGAGGTGAAGTTTATGAGGAATCCCAATCGCTAGGGATACCAAAATTTGGGAAATCAACCACCCCAATACCACCCTAGGGATCCTCCACCTTACCGAGCTCTAGGCCATCGTGAAAGAGAAAGGAGAGACGATGTCCAGCTCATCCTTGATGAGTTAAGGAGGAACAAGGCACAAAACCAACAATCAAGCAACGCCATCCAGAACCAATTGCAAGGGCTTAACACCTGACGTAGAGAGATGGATATTCGGAGAAAAGCATAAAGACCCAACTAAGTCAACTAGCGAAACAAGTTCCTAGGCCATCCGAGATGCTCATAGGACAACCACAAGCAAATCCAAAGGGGCAAGCCGGACATATTGTCTTTGTAAATCTACGGAGTGGATGCCAATTGCATGCACCACGAAGCAAGGAAGAAGAAGTCACTGAAGACGCAACCGATGTCGACCACCCAGTGAATGTCGAGGGACCTATCGACGTCGACCACCACCTCGATGTCGAGCCCACTGCTGCCCCAATAGAGCCAGAGAAGCACTTGAGATCGAGTGCCCCATTCGATATCAATACCCGAGTCGATGTCGACACCTAAGCAAATCAACATCAGCTTTAGACTCCTCCGAGGTCGATGAAACATGTCGATATCAATCCCCTTGTCGATGTTGACCAGTCTAGAAAGTCCAAGTCGACTGCTTTGGCTCCAAAGCTAATAAAGGCACTCCCTTTCCCCTCCAAGGCATTGAAAGACCCGGCGGACACCAAGTTTAGGCGCTTTGTGATGATCCTACATGGACTCAACCTCACCATCCCACTCACGGAAGCCCTTAACGAGATGCCAACATACATAAGGTTCCAGAAGGACATCCAATCCCAGAAGAGGTCCATCATTGAGATCTCTATAGAATGCAACTCAATTGAATTCCCTGAAAAGCGAGGCAATCTAGGAATGTTTTTAGTCACAGTAGGGGTAGGTAAACATCAATTCAAAGCCCTTTGTTACCTTGGGGCTAGCATAACTTTGATGCACTTATCAATATGGTAACAAGTTGGAGTAGGAGCATTAGAGCCTGTCGACATGAAGCTCTACATGGTGGACGATTTCTCTGTGAGACCCATAGGGATTGTGGATGATGTCCCTGTCAAGGTGGGTTAGTTTTTTGTACCCACAGACTTCACTGTGTTGGACATGCCGGAGGACCCTATTGTGCCTAACATCCTTGGTTGGCCATTCTTAGCAACTGTTGACGCAAACATCAACGTGAGTAATGGCACCTTTACATTCACAATCGGCAATGAAGTCGTCGATTTCCGCTTCAACCCGACGATGAATGAGACAAAAAGGCCATAGGTGAAGAACATCGACCTAAGTAGGGACTATGTCCCTTGTGACGAGCCAATACAAATATTTCTACCCCTGGGATCTATGAAGAAGATGGGCTCACCCTTGCAAAGGAGAGGCTTCGCAAATATTTGTTGGCTAAAATAGAAGATGCAAAGAAGGTCGAGATTGACCAAGGAGCTCGAGATCGATGTCGAGTGCCACTAAAGATCAACCAAGTTGCCAGGAGGCTAAGTATAGGGTCCCTATTGCCAATATCGACCAGACCATATCGACATCCACTGCAGACCTCGATATTGACTGCACAATGTCGACATCGACTGATGATCTCTAACCCTCCTCTGTCCATTAGTGATGATTCCACAAATAAATGGGTCAAAGCTCCATACTTTTCTCATATTAGCGAAGTTAGTTCAAGGAAAATAACGAATGATCCAAATAAAGAGCTTAATGGAAAAGAAGCCTTAGTTACTGAGCTTGGCTATTACAACAAGGACCTAGATGATCTAGGATAATTAAGGGACAAGGTTGAAGGGGCCCTACCTTTAAGGGTCTTGACGCATAGACGGAGAAGTCGGCCTAGCGACTAAAAAATCTAGAGCTTGTAAATAAATATTTAAATTTTCTTAGAAGTTTTTAGGGTTTTGAATTTTAGGTTTTGGAAACCTTGATAAATCGTGGCTTTATCTTTTATGCTCTAACAAGAATTTCAGGTGAAAAGCAACAAAGAAGAACGAAGCCCCTGCAGAAGCACTCGATATCGACTGGGCTAGTCGACATCGACTGCCAAGGGTCGAGCCACCTCCTGTGATCGAGATCGATCACTCCAGAGCAAACGAAAGGACTCAATAAAGAGGAGGCCACTCGGTAGCGACCACACATAGCAACCCTTAACTTTGACTTCTTCTTCAACACACAGATGTAGTCGAGATCGACTACAGTACCCAACATCGACTACTGGCATCGAAAGAACCTGATATCAACCCCCTCCATAGGTTACTCTATGATTTTCTCTCTTCACCCTTGTTTTTCTTTTAATACAGTAGGGATACTGTATATTTTAAGTTTGAGGTGGGGATGAAACATGTCTTTCTTGGCTTTTGGTTAAAACTTGGCTTATTTTTAAATTTTATTTTTGCATTGCATTCATGCTTAAAGTTTATGCATAGTTACTTTAATTTCATAAAAATTCAAAAATCCAAAAAATTCGAAAAAAACAAAAATAAGAAAATGCATATTTACTTTATTTAGTTAGTTTTAAACCATACTTAGATGTCCAATGATGAAACCCAATGGCTGACTGGATCATGTAAATCCTATGGCATATTTGGATGGTTTAGCCTAATTCATTGAAATTGTTTTTATGTAGATTGTGAACTTGTGATGAAATTGAGCACATATGATCCTAGGGTAAAAAGCAAAATCCAACAAAATTGTCCTAGCGAGAATTGTGGCCTATAGGGAGAACATTAAAAATCCCTCTGCTTTCTTGAGTGAATTTACTCTTCTTATGCATCTCTAAATGTTGTGATAGTTATTCAAAACCAATGCATATAAATGTTTATGTGAATGGGAATTAAATGATGAAGACATCTTTTAAGCCACTTTTATCCTCTCTTTACCTACCTTGCATTATCTCTGCTTGAAGCCAAACATTAGCATGAGCCTTTGTGTTATAAAATCCACAAAATTATCTCTAGCCGAATCGAGTGTGACCCCCATTTGGGAATTGAGACTTAGAATGGTTAGAATAATGTTTTATGAAAAGAAAGTACATATGTTTAGTTTAATTTGAGTAAAGAGGAATTATGGGTTGGTAGTATATTTGCATCTTGTCACATACTTGTAAAAGGATTTTTGGCTCATATTATAAATGCACCATATTATTTATTCATTTATTTTATTTTTGTCAAAAAAAAAGTTATTTACATTATGATTAATTGCATGAGCCAATTATTCCATAGTTATTTTATTTTATGCAAGATTTATATTTTTGAGAGGTATATTGGGATTGAAAGAAAGGTTGAAGTTCTTCATAGAGAAAGTAAGTTGCTTGAGCATTATTTTCGGAGATGTGGTTTGGTTGAGTTGTGTTGATGTTTAGGAGTCTTGATTCCCGAATTTTGTTAAGCACCACATAGCCAAATAATTTCATACCCTATATTCCTTACAAAGCCCAATTACAACCCCGCCAAATGTAGTCTTCTTTGGAGTCTTCCATTGAGCGAGAGTTCTCCGGGTAGTTCTTGTTTGCATTTACATAATTGGTAGCGAAGTGGATTATTATAAAATGCATTGTTTATGAGTTTGTATATGGATATGAGATGAGAGTTGATCTTCATATCCTAAACACATTGAGAGTTGGGTGCAAACACATTATCCTTGTGAGGTTGGATTTAAAATTGTATATGCTGATGAATTGCTCATCTATGTGTGATGACGTTAAATTCATTTGCTTTGCTCTGCTACCAATTATGATGTTGCTTTTAACAAGGGCAAAGACTTGAAGGATGTGCTTTAGGTATTGGTTATTGCTCGAGGACAAGCAAGTCTAAGTATGGGATGTTTTGATATACATATTTCTAGTTGTTTTCAATGCATGTTTTGACTTCATATTCCATTCGATTCCTAAATTATAGGTCAAGAATAATATAAATTTGTGTAGAATGGGCAAACGTGCAAGAAATAGAGTCTGCACAAGTTTGGGATTAAATGTATAGAAATTGGAACGGAATCGGAGTCAAAACGAGAAGCCAAGAAGTACTGAAGAGCAATCGAGATTGAGTCACCCACTCGAGATCGACTAGATCGATCGACGTAGAAACCAAGTGTGGAGCCTAGACAACAAAACCTAATGGAAAGCACTCGACATGACTTTAGATTGAGGGAGGAACTCAACATCAACACACCACCAGAGCTCGAGTGGAGTTAAGACACATCGAGCAGAAATGAGACACTCGTTATCGAGTGGATATGTTGATATCGAGTAGAAGATTCCCATGGTTTGAACGCGGTTTGACAATCCGAATGGACGATCTTGATCGAAGACAAGATTTTATCTTTCCTTTTTAGATAGATTATGTCCCTTTTTAGATAGATTACATCCTAAGGGTAGTTTCCTTTTTACCCTAGGATTTTTATTATTTACTTTAATAATGTTTCATCCTATCTATGATAGGATAGAATTTAGAATAGTAGTTTTAGTAGGATTAGAACTCCTTTCCTTGGCCAACAAGAATTGTGAGCCTATAAATAAAGCCCTAGGGGGCTTGTTATTATTCATTCCAGAACACAACAACAATCAATAACAATAGAAGTAGCTTAGGAGAAGCTTTAGGATTTGGCGTTTGCGAAAGACGACGTTGGAGTTGTAAAGTTTCAGAGTTCATTTTAATGCAAGTTACTTCTTTTTAAGCAAAATGGTTTACTTCGATGAAGAGCGAGTAGTTCCCCAAGCTCTTAGGGTCGGAGTGAGCCCAATGTTAGCCATGCATGCTCTAGGTAAGTATTTGAGGTTGATATCGTTGTGTCGTGATAATCTCCTAGGATTTTGTGTTTAGTCCTTATCGCAAGAAAAGGGATTCATGCTAACAACTTGGGTTATAAATAATGTACATATTTCCAGTCTGTTTAATTGCATGTTTTAAATTCATATTTCATTCGATTCCTAATGTAAAGGTTCAACATAACGTGCAAAAAATAGAGTCTGCACAAGTTTTGGACTAAATATGTAGGAATTGGAGCGGAATTGAAGTCAAAACAAGCAAGCCAAGTGGAGCAGAAAAGAGGTCGATATCGACCATATATGTCGAGATTGACATGCCAGCTTGACGTGGACACCGAGCGTCGAGATAGACCACTGAAGACTACTCGACATGAACTCAGATCGAGTGGAAGCATCGACATCGAGTGGACTCTTGAACTCGAGTGAAGTGAACACCGTCGAGCCGAAACAGAGACATCAATATCGGGTCACCTGGTTGATAACGAGTGGAAATTTATACAGTTTGCACACGGATTAAGGACGCAGACTTGAGACTTATCCAATTGGCTGCCATTTTGTCTTCTTTTTTAGATACATTACATTCTAGGGAACTTTCCTTTTTATCTTAGGATATTTTATATGTACCTTAATAATGTTTCATCCTATCTATGATGGGATAGAATTTTAGATAGAAGTTTTAGTAGGATTATAACTAATGTCCTTCGCTAGCAAGAATTAGTAGGTTATAAATAAAGCCCTAGGGGGCTGGTTTTATTCATTCAAGAAAGAAAGACACAAAGCATTAAGCATTCAAAGCAATAGTTTTAGGTTTTCAGCTTTAGGGTTTCAGCGCTTTCGATAGTTGGCATTGGGATTGTAAAGATTCAAGTTTTCCATTCAATGCAAAGTTATTTCCTTTCAAGTTCAAGTATATCTTCATTCAACATGAGCAAGTAGTCACCCTTTCTTCTAGGGTCGGGGTGAGCCGAACGATAGCCATGGTGGTGAGGTTTGTGTGTCGCTAAAGAAGGTATCTTTTATCTCGCTCTACCTTGTGGTTCATCTTTAAATGCGAATTTAAGGAACTCATGTTGTAAAATGTGGGTAGTAATTAGGGTTTCTATTCAAAAGATTATAAACTCAATTATGATAAAGGTAGACACAAATTAGGTTAATCTATTTCAACATAACTTTTCCTATTTGCCGGGTTTAGGTGAAAGCCTTCTCCTTTATGATAAAAGAATGCATCTTTATTGATTCCTTGCTTCTACTTTCATGGTTGTCGTTGTGGTAATCCTTGGCTTTGTAAAATATTTTCTTTATTAGTTTACATCATTATTGCCTACCGTTCATTGAGTTACCGAAAAACCCAATAACCTACTGTTACTTGTTGTTCATTGCTCCTTCTCCATCCTACTTTCTTCGGCTTTTCATTGCCGACAAAAACTAACTTTACTAAAGGAACCACTCGATATCGACATATGTGGTCGATATCGACACCTTTTCTCTATGTCGACGGTCTTTTGTGTCGACGCACCCTCTTCCTGCTACTGAGCTCGATATCAATCATCTACTCGAGATCGAGTGCCCTATGTTGACTAGCAGTATTCTGAGCCAAGTCGAAGTGTGCTATTGACATCGATATCGATACCCTTGGTTTATATCAACTGCTTGTTTTTGTCTCTGCAAGTTTGCTGTTGCAGTAGAAATCGACAGCCCAGGTCGACATCGAGTGCCCTACTCGAGATCGAGGCTTCTGGTCGACATTTACAACGTGACTTTCAGGCTCTACTTGGATCCCACTGACTCCCTTGCTCGAGGATCGAACCTGATTCCCTACTACAACAACGGGGAGTCTTGAATATCTTTGAAAAGGCTAAGGGTTGCATTGTTCATATTTTATTATATTATTCATTTAAACATCAAATTTTTGCGCCGTTGCCGGGGAAGCTAACAATCGCGCCCTATTAGTCTATTCTCATGTTCTTTTGAGTTTTGCTTTATAGGTGTATGTGACGCGCTGATCGCACACCCGAATTCAAAGGTTTAGACGATCCCGAGAGTTATATCCACCTTCGAGTTTGAATTCGAAGAGCCATGGTGGACCAAGAGACCCATGCTCAACAGATTGAGCGCCTAAAGAAGCAAGTAGAGGATTTCACCGCTAGAGAAGCGGCACAACGAAAGCGTGGTGATAGGGAGGAGAAAGCTAGGAGACAATATGAAGATCAAATCAACGCACTCCCATGGAACGCAAAGTAATACATGCATCCATCACACACAATGCCTGAATTGGCGATTCTTATCTCTACTTTTAATTTTGAAATTAAGCCTAGTTTCCTTACTAAGATTAGGAGGCACCAATATGAAGGGATACCTAACGAGTGCCTTATGGCACATAATACTACCTTCTTAGATCTCTTCGATACTATTGTTGATGGATAGAGCCTCGAATATGTCAAGCTAAAGGCTTTTCATTGGTCCCTTGCAAGAAAAACATTACAGTGGTTGGAAAGCTTAACCCCAAGACGGCGTTGCTCTGGCAGAAGATCACGACTTTCAAGCAAAAGCCTGGTGAAGCTTTGGCGACTGTTTGGGAAAGGTTCAAGGACCTACTACGATCATGCCCGATGATGTGCGCTCAAATAACCATATTTTCCATCTACTTTTATGTCCATTTTGTCGATATTTTCATGCATATTGGTTGGGAAAGCATAAGATTAGTGTAGTTTATGTTTATTTGCCAATAATAGAGGTCTACACGAGTTTTTATGTTATTTCACATAAATCGAGACGAAATTGAAGCAATTTGGAGAAGAGTAGAAAAGCTGAAAAAGAACTCGAAGTCTACTGAGGAGTCGAAATCGACCATAAGACTCGACATCGAGTGGAATCTGACACCAGAAATCGAGCCAAGAGAAGAACAATGCATATCGACACAGACTAGTCGATATCGACTTCAAGTGGTCGATATCGAGTGCCCTGAATGGAGTGAATTGATAGAGTTCAAGTGGAAATCTGAGGGAGTAGAGCTGGCTCGAGATAGAAGAGATGAGGTCGATATCGACATGAGCTGGTCGATATCGAGTGCTGTTGCAGACAGACCCGACGCTGTTTTTTATAGAATTCTATCCGAAGAGTTTACATCTATCCTAAGTCGAGATCTTTTATCCTTTATCATCATACCTTATATCCTTTAAGGTGAATTGATATTTACCTAAAGTGATTTAGTTATTTAATTTATTTATTTTTATCTTAGGAATAAAGATAGATTTTCTTATCCTTGGATAGAGAGGTTTAAGATCTATAATTAGTGGCCATTAGGGTTGAGTCAATTAAAAACATTCAATTTTAGTCATTCAAACACATAATATCACAGAGATTTAGTTAGAGAGAGAGAGAGGTCGAGTGGAGTAGGAGGAAGCGAGAGCGGAAGTTTGCTTTGTTAGGTTGTACTCTTTCATTGCAATTTCAATTCAAAGTTATTTTCCATGATGATGATGATGATGTCAATGATGATGAAACGCGAGTAGTTCCCCTACTTTTAAGGTCGGGGTGAGCCCAACGATAGCCATGTAAGTTTATGCATCAAAGGTATGATTTTCATGCGATTCCGTCTTCTATCCTATATGCATGATTGTTCTACGAAAGTAGTAGGTCGATCTTATTTTGTATTATTGAAGCAAAAGCCAATCATATTGTGAATTTACATTAATTATGAAATTGGATAGTAACTCTTAGGATTTATGCGAGTGCCTCTAATTCACCTAATTGTTGGTAACGAAAGTTATTTGACGAAAGGGCATCGTCTTTCATGAATTTGGCATTAGTCTTGTATGGTTATCGTTGTGGCATGAATCCCTGATCTTAGAGGTTCTTTAATTTATTGAATCTTATACAAAGCTGATTTTTTATTCTGTCCACCCTTCCATCATCATTATTACTTTCTTCGAACACTTTTCCGACAAAATTTGGTTATGTTTAAAATTTCTGTTGAAGACTCGAAATCGACTGCAGAGGTCGATATCGAGTAGTTGACCCAATATCGAGTGACCTACTCGACGTCGACTGTCTCTTTTGTCTTCTGCAGGAATTTGCTGGAAATCGACTAGAACTGTAGTCGATATCGACTGATCTACTCAATATCGAGTGGTCTTCTAGAGTCGAAATCGAGCGTGTTTGCAAGCTTAGGAACCGGTAACATACCTCCTCGTGGATTCGATCCTGAATTCCCTACTACTACATCGGGAGGGATTTTATAATTTTATTTGCTTGGACAGGGAGTTGGTTTGGTTTGATATTTTATTTGATATTTGTTTTCGATTTAGCGATCCCCCCTCCACGTTTATTCTAGTGCTGATTTTACAGGTTTATGCGACGCTCTGATCACGAACCTATCATGGAAAGTATAGACGAGCCCGAACATTTCCTCCATCTTAGAAACAGAGCAATCAGAATCATGGCGGAGAACGAGACACAAGCTCAAATCATAGAGCGGTTGAGGAAGGAGATTGAGGACCATAATGCTATAATCGCCAATGAAAGGGCAGTTGTAGTTGTAGAAAGAGCCCGCGCTGATAGAGAGGAGGTTGCGCGCAAACAAGCCAAGGAGAGGCTCAATCAATATCTGCAGACGGCGATGCAATACATGCACCTGCCACTCCACGTTCCTAAATATGCGATTCTAATTCCTCCCTCAAACTATGAAATCAAAATTAACTTCCTTTCTGAAATTAAATGCAATTCTCTTGAAGGAAGATCTAATGAATGCCTCTTGCAACATATTTCTACTTTTATGGATTTATGTGAGACTATCGCCGATGGTGCGAATTTAGAATATGTTAGACTGAAATCCTTTCTATGGTCTCTTGTAGGGAAGGCATTGCAATGGCTTAAAACCTTGGCTTCACGCTCGCTGAGGACATGGGCAGAGGTGAAGGATGCATTCCTAAACAAGTTCTTTCCTCCATCTAAAATGGCGATGTTGCGGCAAAGGATCACTGCTTTTAAACAAAAGCCTGGAGAGACATTGGGGCAGGCATGGAAGCGCTTTAAGGACCTATTACGATCATGCCCTACACATGGGCAATTACCTTATGTCATCCAAGAGATCTTCTTTGACTCCCTTAATGTGCCGAATAATGAGAGAATCAACTCTTACACCTCCTATCTGTACATTGAGCTTACACCAACGCAGGCCTGGGACACAATTGAGAGGCTAGTCAACTTTTATAATACATATGGGACTACTGCAGCCTATAACTCAAGGTCTGCCCCATCTATGCCACTCTATGAGCCTTCAAAGGAGATTGATCCTGATGTGCGGCAACAATTCCACAATGATCAGACACACCGCCTGCAAAAGCAAATTAGATTCCTCTCAAACAACCAAGCTTGCCAGGAATGTGGTTCTACAAGGCATAACACCAACCCATGCCCTCATCTTGAGGAAGTCAACCTTGCGGAGACACATGAGGAAGGTTAGTGGATGAGAGGCCCCTGTGGAGGGGGCAATCAACAGTATTGGGGGAACCAAAGGTTCTAGCAACCTCATCATCAAGAGAGGGATCCCCCACCTTATAGAGCACCAGGACACCCCCAAGCGGGAACCAAGGAAGGATGACCTGCAGATCATCCTAGATGAGATGCGGAGGAACCACGCTGAGTTTAAACAGGCCAATAACTCAGTCCATACTCAGCTGCAGGGCATCAAATCTAGGCTCGGGGAGATCGATGTTTGGAAGTGAAACAAGGAGACCCTAATGGGTCAATTAGCTGAACCAATTCCCAAACCGTTAGGATCGCTGCCAAGATCTACTATGCCCAACCTTAAGGGCAATACTACTAGACAAAAAGCGGCTATGAATCTAAGGAGTGGGCGTCAACTACGAACGCCCAAGAAAAAAGCGGAGGAGAAAGCTCCAAAAGAGGAGTCGATATCGGCTATTCCAGTCGATCTTGACCAAGGTATAGTCGACATCGAGTCTCCTTTACTCGATGTCAATACAGAAGCTGAGCGTCACCAAAAATCGACAATTCCAGTCGATATCGACTAGACTCTAGTTAATATTGACTCAACTCCAGCCGCAATAAAGAAGAAGGTGTTGCCATTCCCTAAGAAAGCTATAAAAAAATCCAACGGAAAAGAAGTTTCAGCGCTTTGTGAAGATGCTTCAAGGGCTCAATGTTACCATTCCATTAACTGAAGCTCTTCATGAGATGCTATCTTATGTAAGGTTCCTTAAAGATATACTAGGTAAGAAGCAATCAATTGCTGAGATCGTAGAGGAATGCAAGAAGTTGGAGCTACCAGAAAAGAGGGCGGACCCAGGTAGGTTTTCTATCACTATAGGCTTAAGTCAACACCGATTTAATGCATTATATGATTTAAGGGCTAGTGTTGGCATTATGCCAATAACCATATGGTCGAAGGTAAAGATTGGTGCCCTAGAGCCCGTGGATGCGAAACTTTTCATGGCAAACAATACGGTGGTTATTCCAACAGGCATGGTGGACGATGTGCTAGTGCAAGTAGGTAAGTTCTTTGTCCCTGCTGATTTTCTAGTTGTTGATATGGCAAAGGACCCTGCTTGTCCCATTATTTTAAGAAGGTCATTCTTAGCAACCGTCGATGCCAACATAAGCGTAAGGAAAGGGCCTATAGTGAAGAAGAATGAAGGGCCTATGGAGGTAAAGTCAATCAACAGTGTCTACATGACATGGGGGAAGCAAAGGTAAGAAATATGACCCCTGAGGACCTTGAAAAGAGAGCTATAGAAGCCCAAGTGGAGGAAATCATGACAATCTTGAACGAAGGAACTAAAAAGCCACTCGACATCGACCCAGGTAAGTCGATATTGACTAACATTGTTCAAGATTCTGTACCAGGTTTTAAGTATGGGGTCGATGTCAGAGAAGACAACTCAAAATCGGGTGCAGTGGTCGAAATCGACCAAAACCCTAAGCCGACATCAACTGCACCAGAACCTGAAGGAGAGAAAAGTCACTCAACATCGAGTAACACAGGTCAAAATTGAGTAGACCATGTCGAGCAGAATCCCTCCACATCGACAGAATCACCAGGAGTAGAACAGAGGCCGATATCGAGTGATACTGGTCGATATCGACTGGACTCAGAGACAGAAAAAAGTCCGAAAAGGTAAGCCAAGGTACGGATTCCTCTTTCTCAATTTCAATAAAAGATTTATCTCTATTTGGGAGAGGTTTGTCTTGGTATGTGCGCCTGTGTAGGGTATCCAATGGTGATCCAAGCAACTAAAAAATAGGAGATAAGGTGTATGTCTCAAAATCAAAAGATCATTGGTTTTCGAGTAGATTCAAAACAAAGAGGATGGGTCCCTTTATTGTGAACAAGATCCATCTAGGTGGGATGCACCTGCGAGCGAAGAATGGAGTGCTATTTGAGGCCCATGCTACATGAGCTCTGCAGATGCCGCCTTAGGAGCATGAAAGGAGAAGTCGGCCTAGCGACTATAAAGTCTAGAGCTTGTAACAAGTCAATTAGTTTTTAAGTTTTGAACATTTTTTGTTTGTTTTAAGACTTTATTGTTTGTTTTGTTTTGGCTTTATTTTCTAACGAGTTTCAAGTAAATAAGAAGCACAAAAGAGAACTCGATATCTAGTAAAGTGCTCGATAACGACTGCGCATGTCGATTTAGAGAGCTTGTGGTCGACCTGAGATCACCCTGAAGCTCAGAATCACTAGGAATCGAGTGAAACTGGTCGAGATCGACTGGTCCCCCTGATATCGACTGCCCTTGCAAACGTCTTCGACTCCTGATTTTCGCTAATTTTTAGTAATTTTCCTTCTTAATCCTAGTTTTTATACAGTGAGGACACTGTAATCATTAAGTATGGGGTGGGGTAAAAGCTTATTTGCATATTTTACACATTTTTGGGTATATTTTAAAATTTTTCATAGTTATGTATACTTCTCCAATTGCATCATACATGGTTACTTTGGATTTATCTATCTATATTTATCAAAGTTCATCATGAGTATGATCCAAAGTCTAAAAAAACCAAAGTTTGAAAAAAAAAATGACCCCCATTAAAAATTGAATAAGTGTCACGGAAGCTTTTATTGAACTCCACGATGCAAAAGTAGATTCATTAGAGATATTGCATGAAATTGCCTAGTAAAGGGAAGTCACAATGAAGTGCGATTTTTTAGAGAAAACCATAAAAGAGAGGTAAAATCTGAATTTGCTTTTGACATATGCATGATAAGATGATGGAGGACTTTATAATTTCCATACATGTGCTAAATTTCATATCCTAGCCTTACCTATGGATATTTGCAAATACACTAGCCATATATGAGCCTTACATTATTATTGCTCCACATACATTACATATTGCCCATTTTTTATACCTTATACCCTATCCGAGGACTATTTTTAGAATGGATGTCATATTTGGAGTTGTTATATGGAGTTTGTGCATTATTATGAAAGTTGTTGGCAGGAATGAATGAAATTTGAAATATGGAAAATTTAATGAGTGAGAAAAAATCCGATCACCTCACGAGATAAAGGTAGGTCGACCCTGCTCGTTGAGATGTTAGTTCAGCGAGATGGGACACAAGGTGAGGAGTCTGAAGTACTAAGTATACCGGGCCATTCATGACACCCATGTTTGCGACTCGCGAGAAGGCAGTGCTAAGGTTAGAGA
The DNA here is from genome assembly GCA_963922045.1 of Persicaria maculosa. NCBI lineage: Eukaryota > Viridiplantae > Streptophyta > Magnoliopsida > Caryophyllales > Polygonaceae > Persicaria > Persicaria maculosa. The sequence continues at coordinate 43,666,093 of OY998257.1, read as the reverse complement.
GGTAAAAGTATTATAGTGAAAAAAAAGCATTGAGCGAAGAGCGAAAGGTGAGAAATATTATGAAGAAGGAATGTGGAATGAAAGTTTATTTCCCCGGATTTAACACCACATGGCCAAAAATTAGCCCACCTTTATCCTTTTACCAATCTACTTCTCCATAAGCTTGCAAAAATCCTCTTGATTATTAATGTTATGTTGCGTGAAATTGTTTATGCATATAACCCTCCTTTTGTGAGTACGATGTTGCTTTTATTCACAGGTATGGAATTTTTTACACTAGTACCTTTTCGAAAATGGCAATTGATTGTAGGGACATATACCAATGAATCTATGATGTTGAGGGTTTAGTTTCTTCCCCTGAATGACAACTGAAAGTATTGCTTGGGGACAAGCAAGCTTAAGTATGGGGTGTTTGATGTGCGCGCAAATTGCCGTATTTTCCATCTACTTTTATGTCCATTTTGTCGATATTTTCATGCATATTTGTTGGGAAAGCATAAGATTAATGTATTTTATGTTTATTTGCCAATTATAGAGGTCTAAACGAGTTTTTATGTTATTCCGCAAAAATGCAGACAAAATTGGAGCAATTTGGAGAAGAATAGAAAAGCTGAAAAATAACTCGAAGTCTACTGAGGAGTTGAAATCGACCATAAGACTCAACATCGAGTGGAATCTGACACCAGAAATCGAGCTAGGAGAAGAACAATGCATGTCGACACAGACTGGTTGATATCGACATAAAGTAGTCGATATCGAGTGCCCCTAATGGAGTGAATTGATAGAGTTCGAGTGCAAATCCGAGGTCGAGTAAAGCTGGCTTGAGATAGAAGAGATGAGGTCGATATTGACATGAGCTTGTCGATATCGAGTGCTGCTGCAGACAAACCCGACGCTGTTTTGATAGAATTCTATCCGAAGAGTTTACATCTATCCTAAGTCGAGATCTTTTATACTTTATCATCACACTTTATATCCTTTAAGGTGAATTGATATTTACCAAAAGTGATTTAGTTATTTACTTTATTTAGTTTTATCTTAGGAATAAAGATAGATTTTCTGATCCTTGGATAGAGGTTCTTTAGTTTTATATCTTAGGAATAAAGATACATTTAGTTTTATCGACCTAAAGTGGCATGAATCCCCGATCTTAGAGGTTCTTTAGTTCATTAAATCTTATACAAATCGGATTTTTTATTCTGTCCACCCTTCCATCATCATTCTTACATTCATCGTACACTTTTCCGACAAAATTTGGTTACGTTTACAGTTTTTGTTGCAGACTCGAAATCGACTGCAAAGGTCGATATTGAGTGGCTGACCCGATATCGAGTGACCTACTCGATGTCGACTGTCTCTTTTGTCTTCTGTGGGAATTTGTCGGAAATCGGCTAGAACTGTAGTCGATATCGACTGATCTACTCGATATCGAGTGGTCTTCTAGGGTTGAAATCGAGCGTGTTTGCAAGCTTAGGAACTGCTGACATAACTCCTCCTGGATTCGATCCTGAATTCCCTACTACTACATCAGGAGGGATTCTTGTAATTTTATTGCTTGGACAGGGAGTTGGTTTGGTTTGATATTTTATTTGATATTTTTTTCGAACTAGCGACCCCCCCCCCTTCACGAACACCCAACGCTGATGTACATATTTATAGCCTTTTTATTTGCAAGTTTTGATTTCATATTCCATTCGATTCCTAAAGTAAAGGTTGAAAATAATGCAAATTTGTGTAGAATGAGCTAACGTGTAAGAAATAGAGTTTGCACATGTTTTGGTCTAAATATGTAGGAAATGGAGCGGAATCAGTGTCAAAACAAAGAAGCCAAGTGAAGTTGAAAGGAGGTCGAAATCGAAATGACTGGTCGATATCGACTAAAGACCTCGACGTGGACCCTGAGCGTCTAGACAGACCACACAGACCAACATTGAAGACCACTCGAGATCGAGTGATTGTGTCGACATCGACATTTCCCTAGAGATCGAGTGAAGTGGAATCTATCAAGCTAAAATGAAGACCTCGATATTAACTGACTTGGTCGATATCGACTGGAATTTCACGCGGATTGGATACGCTTTTTGAGATGCGGATTGCAAGTTCTATCACTATGCCACATGTTTATTTCTTCTATTTAGATAGATTATATCTTGGGGTTATTGCCTTTTTACCCTAAGATTTTTATTAGTTAATTTAGATATTTACTTTACTAAAGATTTATCCTACTTGTTTGGGATAGCATTTTAGATAAAAGTTTTAGTAGGATTAGAACTACTTTCCTTGGCTAGCAAGGATTAGTAGGCTACAAATAAAGCCCTAGGGGGCTGGTTTTTATCCATTCAAGAACACACAAACAATTCTACTTTCAATTTAGAGGTTTCTCTTAGGGTCGGGGTGAGCCCGGCGTTAGCCATGCATGTCTGGGATATGAGTACTTGATGTTGATATTGTTATGTCTTGATCATCTACTACCTTTGGTCTAAACAAAAAAAATGTAGAGGCAACTAGGTTTAACAGCGTGAGCCAATATTCTTAGGGGCCCAGAAAACCAACCAGGCTTAGTCGGAGCGGAAGTCGAGCAGGGACGAAAGTCGGCCTTAGTGATCCGACGGCGCCGAGTGGAAGGGCTGTTTAAGCTTAAGATTCGGATTCGGCAGATGAAAGCGGTAGCGAAGTGACTTCCGGATCCGCATTAACTGATTTAGGAGTTTTCCCGACTCTATCATGGTCTTTCAGGATTTCTGTCAAGAATTCATTCAATAGCTGCTCCTAGCCTATTTTTGTTTGTTTCTTTCTTTAAGAGAATACTGTTAGCTACGTTACTTCGTCGTTCCAGCGTGAGCCAATATTCTTAGGGGCTGGTATACAACGAAAGCTAGTCCCTCGGGTGAGAAAGCATAATTTTCCGTCTTGCTCTATCTTTTGCAGGGGTGGTTAACTTTGTGGTGATCCCTGGTCCTAGGAGGGCGTTTTTCTTACATCTTTTATTTATTTTTAGTTATTGCTTTTGTCGTTCGTTGAGTCATTGAAAAACTCAACAACCCTTATTTTTTCTGTCCACATCTTCTATTCCATCCTTTTATTCTTCAGTCGTTCTTTTCCGATGGTTACCTTCTGTTCAAGAGGTCGAGATCAACTTGACAGGTCGATATCGACTATATTGGTCGACGTCTTTGCTGTATTGAGTGCCTTCTGTTTGTGTTTACAAGTACAACAACACTCGAGATCAACTGCATTACTCGAGATCGACTCCCCTAGTCGATATCGATAGCTCCTGGTCGACTTCTACAGAAAGTTTGCGCGAATTACTAAGGAACCGCTCACACGCTTCCTCGTGGATCGATCCTGATTCCCTACTACTACAGTGGGGAGTCTTGCATTTATTTGAACAGGATAAGGGTTTCATTGTTTACATATTATTATATTATTGAATTCAATTCTCCTTCTATCAAACTGGCGCCGTTGCCGGGGAAGCAATCAATCGCGCCCTAGTAGTCTATCTCACGTTTTTTATTGCAAGCCTAAGCAATCAATCGCGCCCTAGTAGGCTATCATTACCTAAGGTCCTGAGTTCAAAGAATCATGGCAGACCAAGAGACCCAAGCTCAGCAAATTGAGCAATTAAGGAAGCAAGTCGAGGACTTCACAACTAGAGAGGCGGCAAAACGAGAGCGTGTGCTGACAGGGAGGAGGAAGCAAGAAGGCAAATTAAAGCCCAAATCAATGCCCTCCCTCAAAATGCCAAACAATACATGCACCCTGTGCTCTCAGTGCCCGAATCGGCGATTCTTATCCCTCATTCTAATTTTGAAATTAAACCTAGCTTCTTAACTGAAATTAGGCGACGTCAATTTGAGAGAAAACCGAATGATTGTCCTCCAGAGCATATTTATTTATTCCTCGATTTATGTGATACAATTGATGATGGATAAAGCCTTAAATATGTTAAACTAAAGGCTTTTCGTTCGTCTCTCATAGGGAAAGCACTAGCATGGCGGGAGAGCCTAGCCCTGAGATTGCTCCGCACGTGGGATGAAGTCAAGGATGCTTTTCTTAACAAGTTCTTCCCACCATCCAAGACGGCGGTCATACGTCAGAAGATCATGGCCTTCAAACAAAAGCCTCATGAAACCCTGGCGCAAGTGTGGGAGCGATTCAAGGAGCTGCTGAGGTCCTGCCCTACGCATGGGAAATCACCTTACGTCATCTAGGAAATCATCTACAACGCCGTGGACGTAGGTACTAAGGAAAGGATCAACACATACGCCTCCTATGGGTATCTTCAGCTCCTACCAAAACAAGCTTGGGATATTATAGAGAGGTGAGTAGAATTTGACAACACCTCTGGGACTCATGTGGCCTCTGACTCAAGGCCTGCACCATCTATGCCACTCTACGAGCCATCCAAGGAGATTGATCCCGACGTCGAAACTCAATTCATGCAACATCAACTCAGGAGGTTCCAAAAGCAAAACAAATTCCTCTTCGCTAACCAACCCTGTACCGAATGCGGCTCTGAAAGGCACATCAACACCGCTTGCCCCCACACGGAGCAAGTAGATATAACGGAGACTCACCAGGAGGCACGACATGAGGAATCCCAATCGTTAAGGGTACCAAAATTGGGGAAATCAACCACCCCAATACAACCCCACGGATCCTCTGCCTTACCGAGCTCCGGGCCGCCCGGTGAGAGAGCCATGACGAGATGATGTCCAACTTATCCTTGATGTTTTAAGGAGGAACACAGATGCGAGTCAACATTCTAGCAATGCTCTCCAGAACAAACTTCAAGGGCTCAACGCTCGCATGAGAGAGATGGATACTTGGAAGAAGACCATCGAGACCCAACTGGGTCAATTGGCAGCCCAAATACCAAAGCCGCCCGACAAGCTCCCTGAACAACCACAAGAAAATCCTAAGGGGCAAGCCGGGCACACAGTGTTAAGGAGGTAAGTCGAGTCCTCAAATTACAAATAATAAGATGTAAATATGTAAATCGACTCCTGGCCTAAGCAAATAATTACAAGACTTCCTCCCGTTGTAGTGGAAGGGTAGTCAGGATTGATCCACGAGGAGGCGTGTCAGCGGGATCCTAGTAGCTTTGGAAATCTCACGTCTGCGTTGACCAAAAGCCTCGATTTCGACCTTGGGCCTCGATGTCGACCTCGGCTGTCGATGTTCTCTGCAACAGAAGACCTGCAGAGACAAAAACAAGTGGTCGATCTCGACTGGAAGGGGTCGATATCGATGTCAGTTCTCGAAATCGACTGGCTCAGAAGACTACCAGTCGATACAAGGGTGGTCGATTTCGACACAAGGGGGTCGATATCGATGTTTAGCAAACTCCACAGCGATATTCGTCGTCGACTCAAAAAACTGTCGACGAACTCAGTGGTCGATATCGACGTCTGGGGTCGATATCGATGTCCCCCTGCAGTCTGTTAGTTCTTTGTCGGCGAAGAAAGGCCGAAGATTTAAGAATGGGAAGAGAAGCAATGAACAGAAATAACATGGGGGTTTTGGTGTGTATAAAATATGTAAAAACAACTCCTAGGATTAGGATTTACCACAACGTTAACCAATGCATGCGATAAGATAAATAAGATGGACAATTGCGCTATTTAACCCGAGGGGCAAGCTTTCGCCGTACACCAACTCTTAGGATTACTCTTGCAAATAAACCTAATTGTCTCTACCAATTTTATGTTTATAACTCAAGTTGTTAGCATGAATTCCTTTTCTTTCGATTAGGACTAAACATAGAATCATAGGAGGAGAGATAGACACAACGATATCAACATCAAATAATTACCTCAAGCGCGCATGGCTAACGTCGGGCTCACCCCGACCCTAAGAGCTTTGAAGGAAATAAACTTGCATTAAAGTACACTTCGAAGCTTTACAACTCAACGTCAACTTTCGCAAACGTCAAACCCTAAAACTTCTCTCTAACTCTAACTCTATTGATTGTCTTACTTGCTTGTGAATTGAATGAATGAATGCCAGCCCCCTAGGGCTTTATTTATAGGCTACTAATCCTCGTTATCCAAGGATTGTAACTCCTATCTAAACTATGAACTCTATCCGAACAATTAAGATAGGTCTTTTATTTTGATAAAACTTAAATAACTTAAAGGTAAAAGATAAATAAAACTTCAGCTGCCATCTATCTTGAAAGTATGAGATAATTCCGTGCCTCCTTGAAGATATCGTTCCAATCTGCATTCGAAATCGAGTCTATCTTCTGTTGAGATAAGGGGTCGATATCGACACCAAGGGTCGATATTGAGGTCTCTGTTCCTGCTCGACTTGTTCAGCTCTGGTCGATTTCTATGTTGAGGTCGATATGGGGTCGATATCAACATTGGGGGTCGATATCTGGGTCTAAGGTTGATATCTACCTCTTCTCAGCTTCACTTGATGTCTATGTTGAGGTCGATATCTATACCAAAGGTCGATATGGGGTCGATATCGACACTGGGGGTCGATATTTGGGTCTAAGGTCGATATCTACCTCTTCTCAGCTTCACTTGATGTCTATGTTGAGGTCGATATCTATACCAGAGGTCGATATGGGGTCGATCTCGACACTAGGGGTCGATATCTGGGTCTAAGGTCGATATCTACCTCTGCTCAGCTTCACTTGGTTTCTTCGTTTTGACTCCGATTTCGCTCGAATTCCTGCATGGGTAGCTCAAAACTTGTGCAGACCCTATTTCTTGCATTTTAGCCCATTCTTACACAAGTTTATATTCTTTTCAACCTTTTCTTTGGAAATCGAATGAAATAAGAAGTCAAAAGATTCAATAAACAAAGGTACAAATATGTACATCACACAGCCACCATCAACCTAAGGAGTGGGCGTCAATTGCACGAGCCATAGAGCGAAGGAGAAAGCACTGAAGATGCAATCGATGTCGACACCCCAATCGATGTCGAGGGCCCTGTCGACGTTGATCACCCAGTCGATACTGAGCCCACTTCGAAGCACACCACGGAGCCAGAGAAGCACTTGATATCCAGTGCCCCGGTCGATATCGACTCCCAACTCGATGTCGACCCCTCTATAACTCGTCCACAGCTTCAGACTCCCCCGAGGTCGACCAACCCAATCGATATCGACCACCCTAATGTCGATGGCGACCTGTCCATAAAGGAAAAATTGACCACTTCACCTCCAAAGGCATCCAAAGCACTCCCATATCCTTCCAAGGTGCTGCAAGATCCAAGAGACACCAAGTTCAGATGCTTCGTGAAGATCTTACAAGATCTCAATCTCACCATCCCACTCACGGAAGCGCTAAATGAGATGCCTACCTACATGAGGTTCCTGAAGGACATCTTTTCCAAGAAGAGTTCTATCTTAGAGATCACCAGTGAATGCAATTCAATAGAGTTCTCAGAGAAGCGCGGCGATCCAGGAAATTTTATGGTGACGGTAGGGGTTGGTAAGCATCAATTCAAATCCCTATGTGATCTTGGGGCTAGTGTAAGTTTGATGCCCTATTGATATTGTAACAAGTGGGTGTAGGAGCATTGGAGCCCGTCGACATGAAGCTCTACATGGTGGACAAGTCCTTCGTGAGACCAACTAGGGTTGTGAAAGATGTCCCTGTCAAGGTGGGAAAGTTCTTCATACGCTTGGACTTTATCGTGTTGGACATGCAAGAAGATCCTATAGTGCCTATCATCCGAGGTTGGCCATTCTTAGCAACAGTGGATGCCAACATCAATGTGAGGAACGACACCCTTACATTCACAATCAGCAATGAGGTCATGAAGTTTTGCTTCAACCCTACGATGAGCGAAACAAAGCAGCTAGAACAAGTTACCCTCTCACCTGCAAAGGAGAAGCTTCACAAATTTTTATTGACGAGGACGGAAACTATAAAGAGAGTCGAGATCGACTAGAGCAAGTGGAAATCGACTAATCAACTCGATATCAACCCAGATGAATTGATGTCGAGTGACCCAGATGACGTGGGGAGAATTGAATCGAAATATATAATAAAATATAAAGCAATACACCTCTTAGCCTCTTCAAATAAATTCAAGAATCCCTGCTATAGTATTAGGGAATCAGGTTCGATCCTCGAGGAAGTGAGTCAGCGGGATCCTAGTAGCATTGAAGACACATCCTGAATGTCCGACAAGAAGCCTCGATCTCGAGCAAAGTCCTCGATGTCGACCTTGGCTGTCGATGCTTTCTGCAACAGAAGACCTGCAGAGATAACAACGGCAGTCGATATCGACTACTAAGGTCGATATCGATGTTAGTCAACGAAATCAACTGGCTCAGAAGTCTGCCAGTCAATACAGGGTGGTTGATTTCGACGTTAGGGGTCGATTTTGACTTCAGCAGCAGGAACTCAGGAGACTCGAGATCGATTCAGAAGACCGTCGATCTGGCACAGTGGTCGATATCGATGTTGACGTCGATATCGATGTTGTCCTGTAGAGGTTAGTTCTTTTATCGGAAAAAAAGGCCGAAGATTTAAGAATGGCAAAGGAGTAATGAACAGAAATAAACAAGGGTGTTGGGTTTTTCGATAACTCAACGAACGTTAGGCAAATATAGATGTAAACTTAAGAAAGAAAAGATCTTCCAAAGCCAAGGATCACCGCGACGGCAACCATGATAGAACAAGTAAGAAACCACTGAAGATGCATGCTTTTATCATAAAGGAAAAGGCTTTCACCTAAACCGGCAAATAGGAAAAGAGATCTTGCAATTACTTAACCTAATTTGCGTCTACCTTTGTCATAATTGAGTTTATAATCTTTCGAATAGAAACCCTAATTACTACCCAAGTTTCACAACATGAGTTCCTTAAATTCGCATTTAAATATGAACCACAAGGTAGAGCGAGATAAAAGATACCTTCTTTAGCGACATACAAACCTTACCATCATGGCTATCGTCGGGCTCACCCAAACCCTAGAAGGAAGGGCGACTACTCGCTCATGTTGAATGTAGACATGCTTGAAATTTCATAAACTTGCATTAATGGAAAATTTTGAATCTCTATAATCTCAACGCCAACTATCGCAACCGCCGAAACCTTAAAGCTCAAAACTAAAACTCTAAGTTTATTGCCTAATGATATTGTCTTTGTTGATTGGATGATTGTAAAACCAGCCCCTAGGGCTTTATTTATAGGCCACCAATCCTTGCTATCCAAGGATGGCATGTTCTATCTAATCTCTAAAGTCTATCACTACGAGTAGGATAGATTCTTTATTTTGATAAAACTCTAAAATAAGTAAATAACTCTGTTGTAGTCTATCTAGTAGTATAAGATAATTCATGGCTTTGAAGATAGAAATCCCAATCTGAGTCTTGAAAATCGTGTCTATCCAGTGTCGAAGTAAGGTCGATATCGACTAGAGTGGTCGATATCGACGTCTCTGTTTCTGCTCGACTTGTCCTTTTCCACCCGATTTCTGTGTTATGGTCGATATCGATGTTAAGTGATCGATATCGAGTGCCTTCTTGGTTGGTTTGTGTGGTCTATCTCGACACTAAGAAGTTGTGTCGATGACTGTAGTCGATATCGATGTTGATGGTCGATATCGACCTCTGCTCAGCTTCACTTGGCTTCTTCGTTTTGACTCCAATTTCAATTCAATTCCTGCATATTCAAACCAAAACTTGTGCAGACTCTATTGCTTGCACGTTAGCTCATTCTACACAAATTCATCTTATTTTGAACCTTTATTTGAGGAATCGAATGCAATATGAATTCAACACTTGCGAATAAAATATGTACAAATATGTACATCAAAATACCCCATACATAGACTTGCTTGTCCTCAAGCAATAACCAAGCAATAACCAATACCTACAACACACCCTTCAAGTCTTCGCCCTTGTCAAAAGCAACATCATAAGTGGTAGCAAAGCAAAGCAAGTGAATTTAACGTCATAGCACATATTTAGGTGATCCATAGGCATAACGAGTTATGGTTTGTGAAGTTTTATCCTTGAGATTGGAGTTGTATACATTGTAGAGTTATGTTATGAGCTTGTGAGTGGTATTGAAATTTGGTTGCTTCTTTAGTTCCCCGGTTATGAGTACCACATGGCCTAAATTGTTCCATACCTTATGCTTTCTACCTTGGCCCCATTACAACCCAATTTAAAGACCTCATGATTTTTGTTGTGTGTAGCGTCACCATCAGTGGAGAGCTAGAACACTGGTGCAAGACTATTAATGTAGCTAAGCTTTTAAAGATTGAGTTTTGAGTGTAAATATTTAACCCTAAACACTTGAGTGAGAGTGAAACACATATTCCTTGTGAGGTCTAGAATGGATATGGTTGTTTGATTTCATTGATTATTGCAATTATGTGCTATGATGTTGTTAATCTATTGTGTTTTCTAGTTTTTCCTACACTTAAAGAATATTGGGGTTGATACATGAATTGCTATTTTGTGAGGCTGTAGAGCTGATTTTTCTATTGTTTGAGGACAAGCAAAGGTTCAAGTGTGGGGGAATTTGATAGAGCATTATTAGTATTGCATAATAGATTACATTTAGCATAGTTTGGGTGTAAATATTGCATATTTTAGTTGCATTTACATGATTACTTGTTGAGTTGGAAGATGCGGAATCTATACAATGTTATGGTTTATTTCAGGAATAGCAGATTCAAGGTAGAGTGAACTTGAGGAGAGTAAAAGAAGAATATTACATTAGCAGCTAGAGGCAATCACGAGCAGAGAAGCAAAAGAAATCGCTGGCTGCCCCGTGGCCGAGCTAGCCCCCCCGCAGCCCGTAGACTTGTCGAAGGATTTCGCTGATCGCCCGGGCGCCCCGTCGCCTGAGGTCGCCGCCCCACGGCCCGTGCAGAAACGCCGAATCAGCTCTGAACTTTAATTAGGGTTATTATTATTATTTTTGGCCGATTCTTGGAAGGCCTTTAAAAGACATTTCTAGGGTATTCTACTATTCACCTTATGCACTTTTAAAGAATTATTAAGAGAACGTTGAGCATGAGCAACTAAACTCCCGAAGGTTTCGCCTACAGTGTGGATCTTTGATTGTTTAATTGTGAGTTTCTTAATCTATTTCTTATTCCTATTTGAATGTTTTGGCTTCCTTTTCCCTTAATTCTTTAAATGTGTTTTATTCTCTCTTGCCTGATCAACTAGTTAGAGTAGATTCATTCAATTGCTAGGGTTTTGCAGATTCCTCGTAGCGAACCTTAACCCAAGTGGCAATCATATCCCTTTAGGACTCGTAGGACTAATTGGATGTATTAGAAGTTGAATATATGTTAAATATCAACTCATAGCTTGATATTGCGTATACCTTGGTTAATTCATAGTCTTAATGGTATCTCTAGATGAAATCTTAACTGTGTTAGGGTTATTTAGAGATAAGGTTTACTAGGACTCGTAGGATATTGGTTGGAAAAGATCTGGACAGGGACATTGGTTGGAAAAGACAAGAACTAGAGGCTGAAACAAGGATCAAATTCATCAATTGAAGTGACAAATTGTAGGTGAAACTAATTCTCTCTATGGCATTCTACAACCCACATTAGTTTGTTCGCTTGCTTCCGCTTTGACAAAATGCGGACCTTTTTCTCACACAAACTTTCTTCTCTATATTTGCGATTGAAGTGACACTAGAATTTATTAGATTTCCCTATGGATCGACCTCATTCTTACCAACTATATTAGTTGTAGGTTTGAGTATTTTTTGGAAGGAACAACGACAGGTTTTCCTCTTGTCAATTAGTAGCCTATAAATAAAGCCCTAGGGGGCTGGTTTTTATTCATTCCATTCCACAAGATACAATTGATGAAACCATGCGAAAATGATTAGACGAAGATTCGGACGCGGATATAGCGAAACGACACCAAGGGAGACCCAGAAAATAGGGAGGACGCGAACACAAAACAATGACACATGTCCATCATGCCCACCACCCACGATGACCACATGTGTCAACCCAAGAGTGACAAATGTCATGATGGGGGCCTCCGGCCAATCCCTATAAAAGGGGAAATGAATAGAAGAGAAAAAGGGGGAGGGTTATTTGGATAAACGAAAGAATGAATGAAAAGAAGGAGATTTAGAGAATCATAAAAGTCGACCGCAGAATCTTTATATAATCCGCGGTGAACTAAGAAGTCTAAATAAAGGAAAGGGCATCTCATCCTGTACAAAGTGACGAAGCAAACACTTCAGGTGAATCTCCGTGGACAGGTATGAACCCTTAAATCATTAAAATAAATGGATGATCTCCCATAAGAGATGTGGGGTTACGGTAGAATTTATATACGCGACCAAAGCACGGCCCAGGTTGAATAGCGAAGAAATCGATTCGCGTGTCAAGTAAGCCCGTGTAACATAAAAACAATCACTCGCGTCTAAACCCCCGGGGACCCACCGAAAGTGGGCCCCTTATACAACTTCTTGGGATGTCTTCATCACTGGCATCGTCTGTGGGAACTCACTCACCTTGAGGGGTTCAACTTTAAATTTTTTATTTATCAGCGAATGAATTACATATGTTTTGGGTCATGGACACCTCATATATGCGGTCCCGACGGGCAGCTATCAGATCTGCTGGGAACACACGGGTCTCTAGGAATACCCTCCCACAAAGAGGGGGGGTATGAGAAAGTTCATCTAAAGATCTGAAATAACAAATTTCCTGCCAAGTCTTTTTACTAACAAAGTTGCCAGTGACTCTTGACAGACAGGAGCGATGTACAACAACGAAGACTCTGATGAAATGAGCCAAAGCACAATACCAGAGCAAGAGGCCACCAGCATGTACAACCCATCCGTCCTTCAGTCGGAGGAACAACAAGGCATGTGGGCGTCATCATATGTACCCCCTTATTACCCGGTGTACACGCCAGAGTACATACCACCTGTATACATGCCACATGGAGTACAGCAAGAGCCACATTATTACTATCAGCACGTGCCTAAGCCTCAACCTTTCTATCAACCGGCCCCCGTGCCGCAATGCTATTATCAGCCAGTACCGGATCCTCAACACCAGTACCAACCGATGAATAAGCCGCGGCACTACCATGGTTATGAAAACCCGTAACAAGGCCAACACAGAACCTACTTTCACAGTCAGCAATATGACGCGTATTGACAGCCGAACGCGGTAGATGCAATCAATCTGAATCGGTATGGGAACCCAGCACCCGGAGCGTCAGGTCACGGATTCGATCCTTTGCATCAAGGTGCGCAAGGGGTTGACATGCGGCCCAACAAACATCGACGAGGAGAGCATTCGACTGACGTATCCACTTCCACCAAGTCTGGCTCGACACAAATGAAGATCGACGTCCCTGATACTTTGCCCTCTGTTTTCACTCAGGACATTTGCCGAGCACCGGTACCCAAGCGATGGAGGGATGTGAATCTTATGAAATACGATGGGACCACGGACCCAGAAGATCATCTATGTCACTTCATGACCACGATGGGAATCAATGAGTACAATGATGCCATGCCATGTAGGACTTTCCTGTCAACCCTCACGAAGATTGCCTTAACTTGGTTCACTAACATACCAAAGAATTCAGTTAGCAGCTTCTCTGAGTTAAATTAGATCTTCCAGTCCCACTTTGGGTGTGCGCGGTCGAGAAAAAAGACCATGTTAGATTTGAACTCCATCAAGCAAGGGGGAGATGAAACTCTGGGGCATTTCTTTGCCCGATTCACCAGTGTAGTTGTTCAAATCCCGAACTTCAATCATGAATCCGCGACTATCATCCTCATGAGAAATCTAGCGGAAGGGGATTTCAAGACTTACCTGTTTAGAAAGAAGCCCAGGGATTATGATCAATTGAGAGATCTAGTGTCGCGACAAATAGATGCAGAGGAAGCAGCTGCGTCAAGCTCAAGAGCAAATGGTGGGCATCAAGGCTTTTTCAGCAAGCTGGCTGGGAAATTCAGAAAGGATAAGGGGGCAGCGAAACCACCCAAACAACCATCGGCAGGACACCACCGAAAAAATGACGAGGTCCACCTCAATTCAGACAAGAGGGAGGAACATCGTCATCATAGAGATGATCGGAGAGAGGGAAATGACCAAAACAAAACACATCAGCCGCGGAGGGATGATTATCATGACCGAGATTACCATCCTCGCGAGCACCACCAGAACAGAAGGGACGATCGACACCCAGTCGAGCATCACACGCAAGTTGAGGAGTATCCAGATCATCAGAACAGGAATCACAACCAGTACAGAGAACGCGAGGAAGCCCCTCAGCTGAATCGAGTGAGGGGCCGGCGGCAAAGATGGCGACGAGGACGCCATAATGGCCCCCCACCCCCTCAGGGGTCAGTAAATCAGGCTCCCCGAGAGCAAAAAGGAAGGCTAAGGTCCGCGGTCGAATGAATCCCAGAACCCGAAGGATACATCGACACTCTAGCAGGAGGACCCTCTCTTTCAGGAACCAGCAACCAGGTGAGGAAGAATTACGAACGGAAAGGGAAGCAACCACCTCCGCAACGAGCAGGCGAATTGCCCACACACCTCACGCGGAATTAATATTCTCAGCAGGTGACGCGGAAGATGTGAGGATGCCTCATTCTGACCCACTGGTTATACATGCTCAGATAGCAACCAAGACTGTCAAGAGGGTCTTCATTGACACAGGGTCATCTGTTGATATACTTGCATGGGAGGCCTTTTTGCAACTTGGAGTCTCAGCAACAGCACTCAAGCCGTATTCAGGAATGCTGGTTGGTTTTTCTGGAGATGAAATACCAGTCGCAGGAACCATCAAGCTGACGGTGGTGCTTCGATCAGCGCCAAAACGAAGGATGGAGAACATAGTCTTCACCGTCGTCCGAGTCCCAACGGTATACAATGCCTTTCTAGGGAGGGTATCTCTCTACAAATTCCAGATGGTGGTCTCTATCTACCACTTTTTGGCCAAGTTCCCTGTAACGGGAGGAGAAGTTGGCGAGGTCCGCGGACAGCAATCAGAAAGTAGAAGCTGTTATCTAACCTCCCTGAGGAAGAAAAAAAGAAGTGATGCAGATTGAAGAATATGCCGCAAGCACGACCGAAAGGAAAAGAGAGAACCCACGTGAAGAGCTTGTGGAAGAGACCGATCCAGAAAGTACCCGCACTGAAGCAGAACTGGAGGTAAGGCCCGCGGCCAGGGAAGTTCCAAACACTGACGAGAAACAGGCTCACCTTCCATTCCCCAATCCTGAGGAAAAGGTGTATTTGGGGCAAGCGTTAGGGCCCAAAGAGAAGGAACGTGTCATTGATATTATAGCAAGATCAAGAGATGTCTTTGCATGGTCACCAAGGGATCTGCTGGGAGTTCCCCCATCAATCGCCTTGCACACACTCAGGATAAAACATGACGCTAGACCGATCGCTCAGAAAAAGAGAAAAATGGCGCCCGAAAAGGCCCTCGCCGCGAAAGAAGAAATAGAAAAATTATTAGATGCAGGCTTCATTAAGGAGGTAGAAGACTCTGAATGGTTGTATAACGCGGTTCTTGTCAGAAAGTCTAATGGAAAGTAGCGTATGTGTGTTGATTTTTCTGATCTCAACAAATCTTGCCCCAAGGATAGCTACCCGCTCCCATCAATTGATGAGCTGGTTGATGAGACCGCTGGGAATGCCGTCCTTAGTTTTCTGGACGCGTATTCAGGGTACAACCAAATCCGCATGGACCCACTTGATAAAAAGGCCACTACCTTCATTACAAATCAGGGGATTTTCTGCTATCAGGTCATACCATTCGGGTTGAGAAATGCAGGAGCCACATTCCAAAGAACTGTTGACAAGATTTTTCGTGCCCAAATTGGAAGGAACGTATCTATCTATGTGGATGATATCGTGGTGAAAAGCTTGAGGGCAGAAGATCACGCGGTTGATCTGCAAGAGACCTTTGACTCTTTGGGGCGCGGAGGATTGAATCTGAATGCGGAAAAATGTGTTTTCGGCGTTGACTCCGGAAAGTTCTTAGGATTCTTGGTTAGCCGGAGAGGAATAGATGTAAATCCTGAGAAGATTGCAGCAATTCAAAGCATGCAACCACCCAGAACGATCAAGGAAGTCCAGGCTCTCAACGGCGCTGTCAACTATCTCAGCCGATTCTGCTCTTGTCTTGCGGATAGATCTTTACCGTTCTTTTCTCTATTAAAAAAGAGAGGACCCATCCAGTGGACGCCAGACCTGCAGCAAGCTTTTGAAGGGATGAAAGATTACCTGATGAAGTTGCCAACTCTACACCGACCGGAAAGACTTGAAGTTCTGCACCTCTACTTGGCCGTCAGAAGCACAACCATCAGTGCAGTGCTCACCCGCGAAGAAAAATATTCGGTTTACTACGTTAGCAGGGTACTGCAGGATGCTGAAACGAGATATGAGCCGATCGAGAAAATGATTATGTGCCTAGTATTCGCGGTAAGAAGACTACGGCCTTACTTCCAAGACCACCCAGTTAAAGTCCTGACTAACCTACCTTTAAGGCAAATCCTGCACTCCCCTTGCCTTTTAGGACGGATGACGAAGTGGGCAGTAGAATTGTCGGAGTTTGAGATCGAATACAAACCGCGGAAGGCAGCACTAGCACAAACCCTGGCTGATTTTATCTGTGAGACGAGTTTTGAAAAACGAGCATCATCCGAAGACGGGAGTTGGGTCTTGAAGGTTGATGGAGCCGTCAATCAAGCTGGTTGTGGAGCTGGGATTGCCTTGATATCCCCCGAAGGGCAGATAGCGAATTATGCCTATAAACTCACCTTCCAAGCAACAAACAACGAAGCTGAGTATGAGGCTCTCATAGCAGGGCTAGAAATAGCCCTGTCACGAGGAGCAAGAGGAGTAACCGCCTACACAGACTCTGAAGTCTTGGCGAAGCAAATAGAAGGGGAATACGAAGCCAAAACAGGTTTGATGCCAGATTACTTGAGGAAAGTTCAAGCTTTGCGAAGAGCCTTTTTAAACTTCACAGTAACGGTTGTCCCAAGGGAAGAAAATCAATAGGCAGACGCACTGGCACGGGTAGGCGCAGCAATGCCATCCGAGGTTGGCACGGAATTCATGTTCGAAAAAAGAGAAAGTCGTGGACTTGTAAAAGAAGTTTTCTTCATTGAGACAGACGGAGAAAACGACTGGAGGACACCTATAGTAGAGTATTTGGAGAGGGGAATTCTCCCCACAGAAAAGCCCGAGGCCAAGCAAATCAAGATAAGAGCGGCGAGATTCACTGTCCGCGATGGAAAACTTTACAAGAGAGGTTTCACGCAGCCTGATTTGACATGTGTTACCACTGAAGAAGGGATGGTAATTGTACAGGAACTTCACTCTGGAATATGTGCACATCACCAAGGCTGGAGAGCGCTGACAGTCAAGATCATGAGGACAGGATACTACTGGCCAACGATGAAGCAGGACGTTCAAGGATTCATCAAGAAGTGTGACGCGTGTCAAAAACATGGGAATGCTATCCATCAGCCCGCGGAAATGATGAATGGAATTTATGGTGCATGCCCATTTTCACTATGGGGGATGAACATCTTGGGGCCATTTCCGACCGCGCCTGGCCAATTGAAATACGTAATCGTGATTGTGGATTACTTCACTAAGTGGGTAGAAGCAGAAACGATGGGACTCATCACTGCTGAGAAAGTGAAGAAATTCCTGTGGAAGAACTTGGTGTGCCGCTTCGGGGTCCCGGAGTCGATCATCACAGATCACGGTCCCCAGTTAGACTGCGAAACCATCCGCAATTTCTGTGAAGACCTCCATATCAACCTCAAATTCTCATCCGTAGCACATCCTCAGACAAACGGACAAGCAGAGGTCACCAATCGGCAAATATTGGAAGGGATAGGGAAGAAATTGGGAGCCACGGCCAAGGAACGATGGGCGGAACTCCTTCCTCTAGTACTGTGGTCTCACAGGACGACTGCGAAGACACCGACAGGAGAGACACCTTTCTCTTTGGTTTACGGTGTAGATGCGGTCATTCCGATTGAGCGAATGATTCCGTTGGCCCGCGTTGACGGATTCGAACCGCAGTCCAACGAAGAAGCGCTCGAAGTAGAGATGCATTTGAGGGAAGAACGCAGGATGATGGCAGCTTTGAAGGAAGAAGAGTACAAAAGACGGGCTGCTAGGTACCACAATCAACGAGTTCGGCCGCGACAATTCCAGAAATGAGACCTAGTCTTGCGACGAGTACAGACCGGATGAAAGCTGGATGCCAATTGGGAGGGTCCGTACGTAGTAGCTGACATCATCCAAACTAGTGCATACAAGTTGAAGAACGAAAACGGAGAAACATTGAACAAGACTTGGAATGCTAACTGTCTAAAGAAGTACTTTGTGTAATTTTGAAACACTGTTTTTAATTAAATAATCGCCCCCGCAGGAAGCTGAATGAGCGGTTAGCGGGCGTTTTCTGTAAGTAACGAATGACGAGGGATGTCAAATTCCCCTAAAAAGACGCTGGAGCTTACTCCACGTCACTCCCTTGATTGAGACTTTTGATCTCTCAAGGTTGAGCCAACGAACGCCGGAGTCTACCCACGCTGGAGCTTACTCCACGTCACTCCCTTGATTGAGACTCTTGTTCTCTCAAGGTCGAGCCAACGAACGCCGGAGTCTACTGACGCTGGAGCTCACTCCGCGTCACTCTCTTAATTGAGACTCTTGATCTCTCAAGGTCGAGCCAACGAACGCCGGAGTCTACTGACTCTAGAGCTCACTCCGCGTCACTCCCTTGATTGAGACTCTTGTTCTCTCAAGGTCGAGCCAACGAACGCCGGAGTCTACTGACGCTGGAGCTTACTCCGCGCCACTCCCTTGATTGAGACTCTTGATCTCTCAAGGTTGAGCCAATGAACGCCAGAGTCTACTGACGCTGGAGCTTACTCCGCGTCACTCCCTTGATTGAGACTCTTGATCTCTCAAGGTCGAGCCAATGAATGCCAGAGTCTATTGACGTTGGAGCTCACTCCGCGCCACTCCCTTGATTGAGACTATCGATCTCTCAAGGTCGAGCCAACGAACGCCGGAGTCTACTGACGCTAGAGCTTACTCCGCATCACTCCCTTGATTGAGACTCTTGATCTCTTAAGGTCGAGCTAACGAACGCCGGAATCTACCGACGCTGGAGCTGATTCCGCGTCACTCCCTTGATTAAGACTCTTGTTCTCTCAAGGTGGAGCCAACGAACGCCGGAGTCTACCGACGCTAGAGCTCACTCCGCGTCACTCCCTTGACTAAGACTCTTGATCTCTCAAGGTCGAGCCAACGAACGCCAGAGTCTACTGACTCTGGAGCTCACTCCGCGTCACTCCCTTGATTAAGACTCTTGTTCTCTCAAGGTCGAGCCAACGAACGCCGGAGTCTACTGACGCTGGAGCTCACTTCGTGCCACTCCCTTGACTGAGACTCTTGATCTGTCAAGGTCGAGCCAACGAACGCCGGAGTCTACTGACGCTGGAGCTCACTCTGCGCCACTCCCTTGATTGAGACTCTTGATCTCTCAAGGTCGAGCCAACGAACGCCAGAGTCTACTGACGCTGGAGCTTACTCTGCGTCACTCCCTTGATTGAGACTCTTGATCTCTTAAGGTCGAGCCAACGAACGCCGGAGTCTACTGACGCTGGAGCTTACTCCGCGTCACTCCCTTGATTAAGACTCTTGTTCTCTCAAGGTCGAGCCAACGAACACCGGAGTCTACTGACTCTGGAGCTCACTCCGCGTCACTCCCTTGATTGAGACTCTTGATCTCTCAAGGTCGAGCCAACGAATGCCGGAGTCTACTGACGTTGGAGCTTACTCCACGTCACTCCCTTGACTGAGACTCTTGATCTCTCAAGGATAACACACTCTCAGAATATATCCTATAAGCTCACTGTGTAACTCTCAAATGCTTTGAAACAAAAGATAAGACTCTTAACACCTAGCAGAGAGTACACGTAGAAGAAAGATTGACTTGAGGGCTGAGTGTGCGTTGTAGTTCAATGATCGTCAGTGTTCAACTCCTCTTCTTCTCTCTTCTTCATCTCCTTTTATACTCGATCAAATCGGCGCCATTTGAAACAAGAATCTTCACCCAACGGCTACTTGAGATCATGGCTTAGGAAGGATCTTCGCAATCTTCTAAATCGGGAAACTGTGAAGCCACCATCCACCTGATTTGATCTTCATATCTTTCAGCTTTAAGGAAGAAGATTTCTTTGAAATCTTTGCTGTATGTTTAGTATAACATATGTATAATAATATTCGGAAACCATACATAGATAATATATATAAGATAATAACTAAAATACAAGTTTTGAATTTCATCAATACAGCTTTGGCTTCAAGACCTTTGACACAAGCTTTGTGTCAAAGCCTTTGAAACCTTTTCCGATTTTCATCAAGGGAGTGGAGTTATCAATCTCCCCCTTGATGAAAGACAAAACCTGTGCATCCCTGTAACTTAGTCAAGCAAATATATCATATAAAAAATCGGACTAAGTACCTGCAGGGGTTAGACAAATGTTGGACCATATAAGTTCAAAACCAATGATAAAAGCATCCAACAAAATAAGGCAAAATAAGGTCTTCCAAGACCCTATAGTTCAAAGCGGTTTAAAGTCTAGCCAAGTTTAAAGTCTAACCAATCTCCCCCTTTTTGTCTTTCAACAAAGGGAGGAGTATGACAACAGTCACCAAAAGTTTTGAAAACAGGGCCAGCAATGTTAGAGAGTTAGATCAAGG
Source organism: Persicaria maculosa (assembly GCA_963922045.1). Lineage (NCBI taxonomy): Eukaryota > Viridiplantae > Streptophyta > Magnoliopsida > Caryophyllales > Polygonaceae > Persicaria > Persicaria maculosa. The sequence goes on along the minus strand of OY998257.1, from coordinate 43,645,357 downwards.
GTTAGGATAGGGGTTCAGGGTTCATCGTCTTGAGCACCATCCTTGATCAGCATCTTCAACTCATTTAACAGCTTGGCCATCTCTCTCATCTCAAGCATCAACTCGTGGCGCAACTCCTTGACGTCCAGGCGAACTTCCTCCAAACCTAACTCCAGGTTCTCCATACACTGATCGATGGCAGAGCTAGTGGGAAGAGCTTTTGAGGAAGGAGAGGCAAGGCTCCAAGTCCCTTGAGGGGTCTGAGTTATGCCGATCTTATCAAAGCTCTTGGAGATATAACTCAGGAAGTGTGCACTAGGTTATTGATTCACGAGTGTAAAAGGATTGTACTAGATAGCTGAGAGAGGTAGGGCTCTTCTAGATTGGTCTAGGACTCCAAGGGAACGAGAGTTGACTAGATTGCTATTGTATAGGAAAGAGGCTTCTCGGTGAGCTATTAGGATCCTAAGCTTTGTGAATCAATAAAGCCTGTTGAATCCTAGGGTTGTGGAAGAACCCTAGGCGGGGACTAAGCCTTAAAGGAGCCGAACCTCGTTAACAATTCATCGTGTTCTTTACTTATTGCTTTACCATTATTTCCGCACTTGTTTCGAATTGTATAACCTTTTTGTGCTTCAGGTATCCAATTCGAAAGAATTGAGTTTACTCCCAAAGGGTTTGGAAAGCGTTTCAAAAGTCTTGAGATTGTCAGCGAAAATGTGGCATACTCTATTCAACCCCCCCTTCTAGAGTATCTTTATTCTACTTTGTTATACTTTATCGAACCTTCAAGCTGCATAACTGGTAACCATCCCACCATACAAGACATCATCCAAGTAGTACACGAAACCTCCCACTTTTAAGAGTTATGCTTCATCTGGTAAACCATATGGGAAATCAGAAATAATCTGATACTCCCTCTGTTCGGTAAAACATGTCGTTTACTATTCACGCATGCTTTTTAGAATGATAAAAACTATATAAAATATTTATTTTTTATAAATTGTTTTAACAAGTTTTTACTTATTAATAATAACTACGAAATTTTAAAAAAAAAATATTCAAAAACTAGATATTTTCTATAGTTTTTATCCCCTAAAAAAGCGTGCGTAAATAGTAAAGTGACATGTTTTGCCGAACGGAGGGAGTATTCAATAAGAAAAAAATTAGAACCTATGGCTTCCATTACTCAGAAAATTATCAGTAACTTTCCAGAATGGACTCACGCAATAACAACTGACAAAAATAAGATGGAACATGCAAAGAAAAGAAGGAAAAATTCAAAATGGTGTAAACCACCTAGGGATATCTACAAAATTAATGTGAATGGCTTAGTAAAACCCACTGGCTTTTGCCAAGTAGGGGGCAATATTAGGGACTGGAATGGTAGGGTAATGGATATGTTTCAACAGGAGACATGTATCACTACGGCTATCCAAACAGAAGCCTATGCTTTTTGTGTAGGTTTACAATTAGCCGCAAACAAAGGTCTGCGGAATGATATCATGGAAGGGGATTGCCTGGAAGTAGTCTAAGCCATTAATGATAGGACCAAGATTAAGTTGGAAATTTCGCGCTATATAGAGATGATCGATAGACTGAAGACAAGGTTCGACGACATCGAATTTAGACATTGTTTTAGAGAGGCAAATAGAGCGGCTGGCTATGTAGCTAGGAATACTTGTATTTGTAATATTTCGACTCTCCCTATTAATATGGATCTGTGTAACATCATCCGTCAGGATGATCAGGGTAGTGCCTGACTTTTGTAGTCTTGGCCTCCCATTGTTTGCTGACTGTAAAAAACAATTATAACCGAAACCCGAATATTGGGATACATTCTAATAAAATTTTAAAAGTGAATATTAAAATAATAAAAAATGAGACAATCAAAATCTGAAATAATTGAAATCTAAAACAATCAAAATCTGAAAAATCGAAACCCAAATTTGACCGAATGACTAAATCATTAGATATTATCCAAAACCCGATTACTCACACCCGGACCAACCCGCATATTGACACTGCTAGCAAAAAGTCAAAACTATAATTGAACCAATAGAGTACGAGACTATTAACCTTTTGTTTGGCACCAGATATTTTAGGGGAAAGGATAGGGTAGAAAATTGAGAAAGGGAAGAGAAATGAAGAGAAAAGAAAGAATTTTACTTTCTCATCAAATTTCACCTGGATTGTGAAATCCCATCAGATAGAGCAGTTATTCAAGTTTAAAATCTATTCCCTTCTTTTTTTGAACAGAAAAGAAAGAATTTTACTTTCCCATCAAATTTCACCTGGGTTGTGAAATCTCATCCGATAGAGCAGTTATTCAAGTTTAAAATCATTTTCCTTTTGTCTTCCCTTCTTTATTTTTTTTTGTCAAAAGGAGAAACAGAGCTCTCTGCGCATCTAGTCGCGCTTTTATTAAAAGAAAAAAATGGGCTAAGTAGTCTGCAATCGGGGGATAGCCCGACCCCTTACATCATGTTGCAAAAGACCTAAAACACCCTTAGGCATGTCAAACAGAACAACAAGACCAATGTCATAATTAAAAATAATGCTAGCAAGGTGATCCGCGACGCAGTTAGCTTCACGGAACACGTGACAAAACTGGATTTCTCAGTCTCTACTAAGTAAGTCTTGACATCTAATGACAAGGCTGGCAAGTGGGTGACAGCGCAGAACTTGTTTCCTCAAGAGGGTCATTGCAGTACTTGAATCTATTTCTAAAATCACACGTCTGTAGCCACCACTCCAAAAAATCTATTTCCCAAAAATCTCATCAAATCCCATCATCCAAATAAAAAAAATCGAAAATTCCTATTGGTGGTTGCTCACTATTCGTGTGACGAAGCTTCCACCTACTTCCATGGCGTCTTCACTTTTACGCGGGTGAGCTTCGGACTCAGCAACCGAAGACTGTAAATGGTTGAGGGGCTCAACTACTCCATTTTCATTCGACGTTTTCTCACACCTTCCCAGGTTCGCCATGGACAGCGACAGCCCTTTTGCACTGTTGAATTTAAATCACCTCGTTTTTGTGTGTGTATTTCTCAAGTCAATCATGGCTTCCTCCATTCCCTTTCATTGACTTTCACTCTTTCACAATATCCTTTCCCCTTTTCATACACTTTTTATCTTATACTCAAAGATTATTCAATCCTAGGTGGCTTTGTTTTATGGGGCAATTGCCCATTTGTCCTGTTACCCACATGACATATAATCAAGCTCCCCCTTTCATTCAACCCCCTCTCTCTATCTCTCTTTAGGGTTTTTGCTTCTGTGCGTGGTGACGGTGGTGGTTGAGCACGATCTATCGAGGTTCGCACTTTATCTCCCCTGAGTTACTCTCATCTCTGTGTATTACTGCGAAATTGGTGTTTCTGAGCTTGTTTTACATCGCTTGTTTAGCGGGCTTGTCTCTGTGGGGGGCTTTGTTTCGTCGTTTTTTTTTTTTTTTTTTTTGGGGGGGGGGGGAGGTGGGATTGATGTTTTTTGCTGTTTTCCGATTTGGATCCTTAGATACCCTAAATTTCTTGACTTCACTGTAAATGGGAGTTTGTTGCCTCTGCAAGCTGAACTTGATGAGCTCTTTGTTGAACTTAGCTTTCAATTTGACTACTTTGAATGCCAAATTTTGGATTCTATTGATCTTTGCAATTTGAGAGGACACCTCTATGACTGCTGAGTTAACCCCTTTGTTCTTTCTGCTAGTTTCTTGTTTCAAATTGGCTAAACAATTGCTTTTGTTTGTCTTCGAGCCTAACCTGGTATTATCGAGATGCTTAATTGAAGCACCTGTGCTTGTGATGGATGACATTTTAATTCATTGATCATAGGTTTTCGCACGTTGAATACATATAACTCTAACATGTGATTCTATCAGATGTTGAAATTTTTTGCTAACCGAGCTAAAATATATTCGTTTTCAATGGTTGCACTTTTGCAGGTCCTGGTTTTGGTCATTTCCACCAAGTTCGTTTAGGCTCTAGTAAATTGTGGTGGATTTGGTTTTAAGAGCTATGACTTGTTTCCCTCACTTGTTTGGTAGGAGAGCGGCTGGCCGGGCTGGGTCTGAAACCGATGAAGGTAACAATGGAACTTCATCAGACCGTAGAGAATATGAATGTTTTTGAATCTTTATTTGAAGAGAAACACTGTTGACATTATATTTGTATTGCTACAGAGGTTTCAGGCATTGAAAACATTGTTAAAATCTACAAATACAAGGAATTAAAGGCTGCCACAAACGACTTCAGTCCAGAAAACAAAATTGGGCGGGGCGGTTTTGGCTCTGTGTATCAGGTAACAGGCATTTCATTCAGATGAGTATTTGAGATGGACCAGTCTTTTGATTGTTGTCACTTAAGCGATAGCGAATGGTAAAAATCAATCTTACCCTGATACTTTATTTCGACGATTCAGGGTAAACTCAAAAAAGGGAAGATTGCTGCTATAAAAGTCCTATCTGCCGAATCTAAACAAGGAATTGACGAGTTCCTCACAGAGATAAAGGCCATTGCATGCATACAACACGAAAACCTCGTTAAGCTATATGGCTGTTGTTACGAAGGGAACCGCAGAATATTGGTCTACAATTATCTAGAGAACAATAGTCTTGAACGTACTTTCCTCGGTATGTGTTTACTCTTATGTCTAGTTCGGTAAACCTTCTTTAAGTTTTCTTTAACTTTTATATGGACTAATTCTTCAAGATCACGACTCTTTAAGGTAACGGCCATCATGATCATGGTATCAAGTTTACATGGAAAACGAGGGCAAACATTTGCATTGGGATAGCGCGTGGCCTTGCCTTTCTCCACGAAGAAGTACGTCCACCTATAGTTCATAGAGACATCAAGGCAAGCAATATATTGCTTGACAGTGACCTTACTCCGAAGATTTCAGATTTTGGTCTCGCAAAGCTCTTCCCAGACAATGTCACTCATATCAGCACGCGTGTTGCAGGGACCATGTAAGTTTTTCTTCGTCCACCGCCTTTTGAACATATACATGTTCATCTTTGTGTTGTTGGTAACTTCCGGTTTCGCAATTCTTTATAAAGTCTTTTTATTTCGTTTGCGCAATTCCAGTGGATATTTGGCACCAGAATATGCAATAAGAGGACGTCTGACTCGAAAAGCAGACGTGTATAGCTTTGGTGTTCTCCTTGCGGAAATAGTAACTGGGAGACACAACACGAATTCAAGATTACCAGTTGGAGACCGGTTCCTTCTAGAGAGGGTTAGCGCTTACAAACCTTTCGACTGCTAGCCGTTGACGCCATCAGACTGTCTTATACTCATATGAGCAAAATTCTGATCCTCCATTTCCTTGTCCTTTTTCCAGGCATGGGAATACTACGACCGCAACGAGCTTGTGTTGCTAATAGACGATGCTTTGGAAGGGCTCTTTGACGCTGAGCAGGCGTGCAGGTTCTTAAAGATAGCTCTTCTCTGCACCCAAGATGACCCAAAGCTCAGACCGTCAATGTCGACTGTGGTGAAGTTGCTTTCTGGTGAAACAGAAATTGGTAAACGGGAGATACAGAAGCCAGGCCTAATCTCTGATCTCACCGAGCTTAAGGTTCGAAATCCCTCACAGGATGAGAAACCTGCTCAAAAACACCGCACGAAACGTGCAACCGACACCAACGCATCATCTAGCCCGGAGACCATGGAAGATTCAAACTTGGGTTCATCACTGCCTTCAACTTGTCCTGGTATGATGTTTTCATCCAACTATAAAACCAGGTAATGGGCCCTTTGGGTCTTATTCTTTGGTAATGTATCTTCTTGTTTCTTGATATTAAAAGTAAATAAAAAATTCACGTGTGAAGAAAAAAGAAAGGAAGCAAGTGCTGTACAAGCATTTATTTTATTTTATTTTATTTTTTGGTTCTGGTAGATGATATTTTATTATTTTTTTTAAGTGAGAATTAGGACACCCTTTGTAAATTGAGTAGTGTGGCAATGAAAAAGAGTTTGAATCATTTCGAGGAAGGCGGGGTTTGGGGCTGGTGCCGCTCGCTTGTTGAATAGACTTGTCAATCGGATCAAATAGGTTAAGCCACCTCGACTTCATGGTGAATATGAATTGGAAAGACCAATTTTTACTAGAGTTTAAGAATCAACGTTTTAACACTATAAGAATCAACATTGATCCGGATCAAATTAATTCAAATCCAATCCACCGTAACTAAAATGAATGCAGATCAAGAGTTATTTTGGATTTTGAATAAAAATAAAGGGGGAATTTGTGAAATGTCCAAAAAACTGGTTCTAATTAGTGAAATGTTCACGTTTTGGGACAAATTAGTGAAATGTCCACAAATATCACACAGGCTGCACATTCTCCCTCCTACGCGCTCCCTCTCTTGCCTCACTTGCTCGCCGATCGATCAACTCTCCGATCACATCAAAACCGCCTTCGATTTTTGACATGTCTGTGTCGATTCTGAAGTATACATTCAAATCGACAATGGTGGTCGGAGTTGGAATCACAGAAAATTTGCGCCGAAAGGCGCAAATTTTCTTCGATTTTTGACGTGTCGGAGTTGATTTCTCACCATTGAAGGCGAAACTGGTGGTCGGCGAAGAGGAACTACGTTCGAAGGAGACGGCTGCTCAATTTCTCACCATTGAATGCTTCAATCGAACGAATTGCTCACTGGTATGCTTTCTAATTATCAATCGATCGAATCTTCTGTAAACTTATCTCTCTCTCTCGTCGCCAATTCACTACTATTAGAGTTTCAGTTGTTTAGGTCTGGATTTGGTTTCGCATTCGGTTAATTGTGCTTTTCTTTTCTCTCATGATAGCTGATCAGATGCTCTGATTTCATTTCCTTTATGCTTCAATTTGAGTTGGATTATTATGCATCTGGTGCACGGGAATCGCCCTATGATTATCATTTGTCAATTGCTGCAATTAAGTGCTAAGTCTGGCGATTTGTGTCCAGCTGAGAATTTCCTTCTTCAACTCTTCTGTATAATAGGGATGTAATAGGTCTTCTGCGGATACTTTTCCTGAGAACGCGATTAGGGCTTCAATGGTTTCAGTGCTTTCTAATTGCTCACTGGTATGCTTTCTAATTATCAATCGATCGAAGATCGATTGATAAGGAAATTGATCTAATATTTTGCTGGTGCTTGATTTGCTGGTCTTTTTCCTTTTTCTTGATTTTGCTGGTGCTTGATTTTGGTTCAATTTCATGATTTTGCTGGTGCTTGATTTGCTGGTCTTTTTCTTGATTTTTCTCTTTCCACTGATCCCGTTCTTTGCTTGTATCAATTTCATGATTTGCTGGTCTTTTTCTTGATTTTGCTGGTGCTTGTAAAAATCTTATATTTCAAATAAAGTACGCATCTATTGTAAAAATATTATATTTCAAAGAAAAAAGGATTTGTTGAGTACCAAACAGCAAAAGATCACTTGGTAGCTTTAATGTAGCTTGTCATCACTCATTTTAGTTGTTCTATGCATATGTATATAGTATGAACACCGTACATTTTAGTTTATGTAGTTTGTTATCTTCAGACCTGTAAAAAGGATTTGTTCTGCTGGCAGTATGCTTCAAATTATACTAAAGAAGTGTGATTTCTGCTAAAATAACTTAGGAGCTGTGCAAATCTGCAATTGTCCAGCTTCTTTTTCAATGTCCAGCTTCTTAGCAATTGTCCAGCTTCTAAGATCTGTGTTTTTCTGTGCTGAAATAAGGCGGATTTGTGTTATTTTGAAATGATGATCGTGCATTTCTGAGCAATTGTCCAGCTTTTGCATTTTCCTCCTTGTATTACTTGCTTTTTGTTTCTTATTATTCCGCTTGGTCTTTCTTGATCAGATTGCATATCCGAGAAGGGAAGACGCTAATCCTACTAGTTTTAGTTCTGATGAAACACAAGCTCAATTCACTCACCTGTGCAAGGTTTCAATAACCCCCCACAACCTTAATTGTTGTTTATTGTCTATAAATAATTTCAATTGTTTGTTCACACTGTATATATTGGATTGAGATTGAGCTTTGTGGATTGGAAAATGAGACTGAGATGGGGAAATACTTGCCTTCTAGGTGTTCAATGTGTGATTGGTGCTATAATTTTTGTTCTAGCTGTGCAACCTATAACCTATGTGCCTTATATTGGATCAGTTGGGTGTTTGTGTCCCGAGGGTAGATCAGTAAGAGAACATCTTGATCTAATGAATGCCCTATTTCCAAATTTCAGCTCTATAGTATAGTCTTTCCTGATGCTTGCCTAGTGTGCTGACATGGTTTTTTTTCCCTAGGTTTGCTGATGCTTGACAGCACTTAGTTCAGATAAGAAGAAGACATGTAATATAGGTTCCAAAAATAGGAGATTATCCTTGCACAGCGAAGATGCTTTAGAGTTGAGCATTACATGGGACGATGCACAGGGCCTTTTTCTGATTGTTTTTCAGGGCAATCAACCCTGCTGAATTCCTCAGTGCTGGTTGTTGCCGCTGGAGGCTTAGGCTCACCAGCTCTCTTTTACCTTGCAGCTTGTGGTGTTGGTAAGATTTCAATTCCTTTACTAAAGTTTTTTTTTCTTTGTTACAGATGCTACTAGACATCGTTTTCATGTTCAACACAGTCTCTTATATTGCTCAAAAGAAGCAGTCGATTAAAATAAATCGGGATGGAATAGAGGTACTTTTTCCTAAAACCAACATGTCTCGTTCATTCATTTTCTTACTATTTCTTCAAGAAAGCATTCCACCGGGTGCAGGTCTTTCGAGAGTATTATCCTAAAATGGAGGAGGCGATCACCCTAGAATGTGTATGCGAAACAGATACATATGTGTTAGTTGAAAAGGCACACAAAATCGATGTTAAGCTCTCTGAAGAGCTTTTGGAAGAGGCTGAACCTCAAAAAAAACATGTCATGCTTTACCAAAGCATTGAAGCTTTCCTTGGAGGTACGTTTTGAGCATTTATTTGATCCACCAATTCCCTGGGTGGGAAATACAAGAAAGTGATAACAAATTTTCCCTGCCTGCAGACAGTGAACTCGATTTGAAGAAGGATCCTGATAGTGATCCTGATCATATGAAACCAAATGATACTTCACCGGGACCAGACGAGGCCATAGAGATGTCAGAGGAGCCACCAAGCAAGAAACCGCACCCTGTGGAGAGCCTAATTGGCAGTTCAGGCTTATCAAAACCCAGAGTGGCTTTCATCCCTGTGAAGAAACCAGTAGCAAAAGTTGCTCCAACAGCAATAAGCACAGCCTCACTTCTAATGAATGAAGTAGCAAGCGAGAGCAGCAGAAAAGACTAGACTTTTTGATATGTAGGATGATTGGTTGTGGATGGTTTGAGATTCATATGATTTTCCAATGATGACTGATGCTTCTGATCTAGGCAAATTGTATCTTATGAAAGTGCATTTTACTCTTCTGATAAGACCTACTATTTATGAAATTTTAGTTTCAGTAAGTATGGCCAAGTTATGGATTGAATTGGATTCTGATTTGTGAAATTGACATGGTGTTCAGAGAGAGAACTGAGGAAAGTGGCAACATGATGCGCCTGAGATTGTCTCGGTGGAGCATTTTCCCGCTGAGAGTTCTCCTGATGGAACTAATAGCGAGAGTGCTGCAGACTGCAGTTTCATCGCCTGTCACGGAGGAGCAGAATCATGTATGTGCTTTTTTCTAAACTATTACAATAATCCTTTTTAAAACATGATACACTTTCAGTTTTAAATTTTGATTATGTGCTTTTTTCTAAACTAAGCATTACTTGTTTTGTTTTTGTGTTCAGATTTGCCCCGTTTGTGGATATATGGTGGGAATGAATTTGATTGATCACGTAGCAATGGAGCATGACTATATTCATAGAATATCCTTTTCTCAAGTAAATTTGTCTTCATATTGGCATGACTGTGTGATACCAATGCTCAGCTGGTGATAGCATAATAGATCAATCATATAAATTTTTGGTGTTTTTAACTTCCTTGCAATCATGCATGCCATTGTCAAGACATATATATTTCACAAAGATATAATTATTGCTTTCTCTATTTTCTCACTGTAGTAGACTTCTTCCTTTCATTTTAGGGTCTGTTTGATCAGAATATGGTTGTGTTTGATTTTACATTTGTGCGAGTTCTCTATTCCTAATCAGATTTGGATTTAATTTTTTTTATTTTTGTTGGCTCATACTCCAGGTAGCCATATCTGTGGGTATATTCACAGTTGGAATTAGTCACGAACATGTCTCTCTCAAGCACCATTGCTGGCGTCGATAACGTGGAACCCATCTGTCCGAGTAGCTGCTGATGCTTGCCTAGTGTGCTGACACCTTAATGTTTATGATCAAACTCTTTGCATCAAGATGAAGTTTTAGGGATGCTAGATCAGCCCAATGTAGCTGTCTAATTTTAAAAATATATGTACACTAATGTTAGACGGTAGCAATCGAAAAAAAGAAAAAAGATGGAAAAGAAAGAAGCTGCAATTGAGAGAATTTCCTATTAACGGATTGGATGGTTATGTAGTCTTTGAATTGTTACCCTTCAATGCTTCATCTTATGAAGAACACCTTCTCAAAGGGCAATTTCATGATCAAACTCTTTGCAACTTCACTCCCCTCCTTTCTTTGTTGTTTGACCGCATGATTTCTATGTGATTAGATTTCTTTTTCTTTTCACTTTAGAGAATGCAATGGCTGAGCTAGGGAGATTGTTGATGTATGAAGCTTCTTGGGAGAATGCAATGGCTTGTGCAGCATATTCATGAGGCTATCTGCGCTAACTGATAAGACGCTTAAAATGAAAAGGAACTGTTGGCTAGGTAAACGTCTTGTAGTAAGAGGAGCGAGTTTCAGGATCCCTATGGCTTTGGAGCCGAATTCAAGGAAAGATATGTTGGCTTGTATAAGCATCTGTAGTAAGAGGAGCGAGTTTCAGGAACCATAAGCTCGCATTCTGGATAAACACATATAACTCGTGCATGGTGAATGTAAGCACAAGGCTTGGACACTTGCTAGGAGATTCTCAATAGTACCTGTTTGAGTAACATATTGTTATCTTTCGGGCCTTTCTGGAGCACGGTATACCTGAGAACCCCGAGACAGTTGTGGCATTGATGCGCGAGGCAATACATCTTTCTCCTTGTCTTCTGTCATGCCAAAGTGTTCTATTCTTACATGTCTACCTGTTGACTTCTGTAGTTTATGGCTAACATGTATCAAATTGTTTATGATTTCTTGCAGTTGACAAATTCTTGTTAGAAAATAGAACTATTGAGATTGTTTGTTTTTAAATGCTGACAAAGTCATTGCATATTTAAAAAAAAAATCATTTTCGTGAATATCCAGGTCCACTTCGTCGCATTTGATTAACACTCGGAATCTCTTTTCATCCAGGCAACTATAGAATATTGAGAAAAAATAAGATCGTGTTGAGCACAATTTCACAAGTCTCAATTGTTGTGCAAATATAATCTATTGTTGAGCAAAAATAAGATCATGTTGTGCAAATATAACCGTAAGTTGTGCAAATATGACCCAATCTAGTTTTTTTTTTATTTTTGTTTATTTTTTTTAACATTTTGTCGTGCAAATATAAGAGTATGTTGTGCAAAAAATAACATATAGTTGAGCAAAAAATAAGACTATGTTGTGCAAAAATAAGACTAGTTTTTGTTTATTTTTTTTTTTTTTTTAACATTTTGTCGTGCAAATATAAGAGTACGTTGTGCAAAAAATAACCTATAGTTGAGAAAAAAATAAGACTATGTTGTGCAAAAAATAAGACTATGCCACCACATACACTTCAAAATCAAAAAATAACCTATAGTTGAGCAAAAATAAGATGATGTTGAGAAAATTTTCACCAATCCCCCATGTTGTGCAATTATTGTCTATTGATGAGCAAAAATAAGACTATGTTGTGCAATAATCTATTGAGCAACTATAAAATAATATTGAGAAAAAATAAGATCATGTTGAGCACAATTTCAAAAGTCTCGAATGTTGTGCAAAAATAAAGTATTGATGAGCAAAAATAAGAGCACGTTGTGCAATAATTTATTGAGAAAGTATGAAATTATATTGAGAGAAAATAAGATCATGTTGAGAACAATTTCACAAAGTCTCGATTGTTGTGCAAAAATAAGATGATGTTGAGCAAATTTTCACCAATCCCCCATGTTGTGCAATTTTACTCTATTGATGAGCAAAAATAAGAGCATGTTGTGCAATAATTTATTGAGAAAGTATGAAATTATATTGAGAGAAAATAATATCATGTTGAGAACAAATTCACAAGTCTCGATTGTTGTGCAAAAATAACCTATAGTTGAGCAAAAATAGGACGATGTTGAGCAAAATTTCACCAATCCCCCCATGTTGTGCAATTATTGTCAATTGATGAGCAAAAATAAGATCATGTTGTGCAATAATCTATTAAAAAAGTATAAAATTATATTTACAAAAAATAAGATCATGTTGAGACACAATTTCACAAGTCTCGAATGTTGTGCAAAAATAAAGTATTGATGAGTAAAAATAAGAGCATGTTGTGCAATAATTTATTAAGAAAGTATGAAATTATATTGAGAGAAAATAAGATCATGTTGAAAACAAATTCACAAGTCTCGATTGTTGTGCAAAAATAACCTATAGTTGAGCAAAAATAAGATGATGTTGAGCAAAATTTCACCAATGCCCCATGTTGTGCAATCATAGTCTATTGATGAGCAAAAATAAGACCATGTTGTGAAACAATCTATTAAGCAAGTATAAAATAATATTGAGAAAAAATAAGATCATGGTGAGCACAATTTCACAAGTCTCAATTGTTGTGCAAATATAATCTATTGTTGAGCAAAAATAAGATCATGTTGAGCAAATTTCCACCAATCCCCACGTTGTGCAATTATAGTCTATTGATGAGCAAAAATAAGACCATGTTGTGCAATAATCGATTGAGCAAGTATAAAATAATATTGAGAAAAAATAAGATCATGTTGAGCACAATTTCACAAGTCTCAATTGTTGTGCAAATATAATCTATTGTTGAGCAAAAATAAGATCATGTTGAGCAAATTTCAACCAATCCCCCATGTTGTGCAATCATAGTCTATTGATGAGCAAAAATAAAATCATGTTGAGCACAATTTCACAAGTCTCAATTGTTGTGCAAATATAATCTATTGTTGAGCAAAAATAAGATCATGTTGAGCAAATTTCCACCAATCCCCCATGTTGTGCAATTATAGTCTATTGATGAGCAAAAATAAGACCATGTTGTGCAATAATCTATTGAGCAAGTATAAAATAATATTGAGAAAAAATAAGATCATGAGCAAAATTTTCACAAGTCTCAATTGTTGTGCAAATATAACTTTAAGTTGAGCAAAGCTTCAGCATCCCCCCCCCCCTCATGTTGTGCAAATATAATCTATAGTTGAGCAAAATTAAGACTATATTGAGAAAATATAACATTAAGTTGAGCAAAGCTTCAGCACCCCTCCCAATGTTGTGCAAATATAATCTACAGTTGAGCATGTATAAGATTATATTGAGCAAATATAAGTTTAAGTTGAGCAGAGCTTCAGCACCCCCCCCCCCATGTTGTGCAAATATAATGTATTGTTGAGCAATCAGTGGAAGAGTATGAGGATAGTGATGCAATTGAGTTGCTGGCTTCCGAGTTAGTTGAATCGATCTTTCATCTTCAATTCGATTTATTTCCCAATTCTAATATGAGATTGGATTTGAATGCAATCTCTCTGGCTCGCTCTATCGGTGGTAGCTAGTGTGGGGTTTAAAGAAGGAGATCGGGGAAGAATGGATTTTAATTTTGATTTTTGCTGATTTTTTAGGTGTGTATTGGGGGTTGTTTCCTTTTGAAATTTTGCTAACAGAAATTTGTTAACAGGAAATTCATTCATTTTAGAGTCTTTTAAAATAACAGGAAATTCATTCATTTTAGAGTCTTTTAAAATAACATGTAGAATCAAATTTTTTATAGTGACTATTAAACATTAATGTTTTTTATAGTTGCAAATGGGACGCCGACGTTGCTGACACTGATGACATCGACATTGCTAACGTCGACGCCGATGTTACTAACGCCGACGCCGCTGGCGCTAACATTGTTGATGCCGACACCACTGACGACAAACTATTGTTACAGAAAAAAAACATTATCGCCCTAAAAAACTTTATAATGAATGGCAACGTCCAACCATAGAATCCCAAAACCTACTATCAACAAGGAATTTGCCGACGATAAACTTATTGCCGATGAGAATTTGCCGACACAATAGAACATAGAAAGAAAAGGGCAAATGTGAAGAGGATAATCCAACAACTATGAAACATATCTACATCTTTCAGAAAAAGTTGGAGAAACGGAGAGGGATCTTCACAATTACCAACCCCATCAGTGCCCTTCGAACTCCATCCACTATATTCTCTCTTACTTTACCTCTTGCCAAGGGGAGATCGGGCTGGTCAACCAGGCGAAACCTGTACACTTACCATTCCCAGTCTGCAGTGGAGTGCCTTCTGATCTCAGCCTGTAGAGAATGAGAAATGACAAGGCAAATCTCAGCCTGTTTAGAAAGACTTGAAGATAGTAAGGCTTCATATAAATAACAAGCAAGCTGAAATAATTTCTTGGTTTGATTGCTTACCGTGAAGATGCATATCCCTAATCAGATGCGGATATGAATACTGAAATCTACCAATGTCAGCTTAAAAATAATATAAAAAGGGGCTTTTAATCCTTCATAGAGCTGCAATTGGTTCCTTCAAAATGCCACTCGAATCCCTCAGCTAACACAACATTAATCTAAGATCTCTCTTTAGAAGCTATGTGGTGACGGGAGCTAGAAAAATCATAGCGTATTAATGTTGAAATCAAATACCCTAAAGTCCATCAAATTCTTTTTAGTTTCTCACCTCTAATCCTTTGCAAGAAGATGGAATCTCCTCTCTCGGTTGGCCAAGCGAGCTGCAAGATTGGGGAGGAGGGTGTTGAACTGAACAGGATAAGTAAAATATTTTTACTTAAAACAGGTATGCCATAAAGTCAAAGATGACAATCAGCACGACTTGATTAGTTTGAACCATACTTCAGAATTTGATGCTTTGACAGAAGCTACTAGAACATTTGATGCTAGGAATTAGGAAATAATCAAACAGAATGAAATACCTCTTCAAATTTAAGGCAGTTGATGGTGATCTCCACTGCAGTCATCAACGATTGGTGTGCAAAAGTACCCCGAAGAGATAGGTCTACTGCCTGCTGTAGCGCTGCTGCAGGCTCACTTAGGCTCATCTCAAGCTGCAAAACATGTTTTGTAACAATGTCAAAGCTATTTCAAAGGCTGGAAATTAGTATGGTTTCTAATCAGACTTGTTTCCCTATCAGCACTTCAATCAAGATCACTCCCAGCTTGTAAATGTCATCCTTATCTACACTGGCATCATTTGAACCGCCTTCTCCAGAATATAAAGAAGGGAGATAGCCCTGAAATAACGAATATAAGGGAAAAGCATAAGTAGGATTCATAAGTAGGAGTCAACTTTCAACACTTGAATCAAGTCAATATCGCAAAGTCTCAGTATGTTCTTTTGATCAGAAAATTAACGAAATTCCTAGTTAAAAGTGAATTAGATTAAAAAGCTCCTAATTGTTACAGCAAGCACATGGGAACTGAATTCCTATTCAACCCAATTCCGGATTTCATACAAAGCTCCTAATTGGAACCAAACCATCTGCCGAGGTGGCATAAGCAAATGTATGGTAATAATATGCTGAAAAGCTTGAGCAATGAATCTCATACAGCTGCACTAATTGTTGAGATATGTTGCATGTTACTCCTTATTGTTATAAGCTAGTGGAATGTGTGCACCTTCACCTCAATACTTATGTTGTCTATGTTGGTGCAAGCTCTTAGGGTAATCAAGATTGCAGTTGCAGCTAAGCCAAATGAAAAACGGCAAGATCAAAGACATTTTAGACATTTTAGACATTTACATCCTTTGCACAATTCTCTCCTTTCAATTGCATTGTAATTGATCGCCATATTACACATAATTTAGCAGGAAACTAAATTACCTCTCCCAACTTCTAGAGAGTTACAATAGTGTTGCTGCTGGTACCTTGCTTAGGCTTACCAAACACCTGAGAGCACATGGTTGAATTCTTCAATACGATCAGAATCCCTAAAACAGAGAAATAAAAACAACAAATTGTCAAGTGTCAGACCATGGAGATCACCTGAGCCATAATTGATTGCTAAATTGCGCCGGAATTGATTGGGATTCGAAATCATGGTGCAAGAACAGAAAATGAATTACCTAATGTTGTTGAATGTGCCCTAATTCAGCGAACAATTTGACCTCTTCTTCAAATTCAGCTTGATTACCCCGTCGATGCTTGCTATTCCTGGTGGATATTACTTGTCCCCTGCTCACTGATCTCCAATCTACCCGCCGAGATTTACAGATCGTCGGATTTGCTTTCAGGTTGGCGATGGAGGCGGCGGTACTTAGGACGATCAGATCTCCTTCTTCCGCTATCAGAAATCGCCTCGAATCAGAACACCAAGGGAACCGCTCGAAATCGCCGCCCACTCGAATCGGCGAAGCCGTCTGTGATCTCGAATAGATCTCGCACCATGGATCTCAAGGAGATCTCGGATTGAGGAGACCTCGGATCGAGAAGATCTTGGATCTCAGAGCAGAGATCCCGCAGGAACTCCGGCGACCAGAGAAGGAGCGGCGGCGGCGGCGACAAGGAGCGATCTGGTGGCCGAAGGTGGCATCGGATCTCGGTGAATCTCGGCGGCGAGCGAGGAGGCAAGCTCTGTTTCTCTGTTTGTCCAAAATCAGAATTTGGGGCTGCTAATTAGGATCAAAGTATATATAGTGGACATTTTGCTAATTTGTCAAAAAAGGTGGACAATTCACCAATTTGTCCAAATAAAGTGCCTGTTTTGCAAATTTTTTCAAAAATAAATGTGGAGACCAAATTCAATATTTTTTTTTTGGATCAGATTCATCTATATGGTGGTGAGTGTGACCCTTTTGTGAGCTCATTCCATGTCTTGTTTGCGACCGTTTTTGATTTAGTGGATTTTTTTAACAGCGAAAATTAGGATGTCTATCTGACCAGTAGTCCATCCTAGATCATCTTTCTGAATGATTACAGAAAAATTGCTAGTAGTCTGATCCACTGGAGTCCGTTTCATAATATTTTGTTGTTTAAATGACAAATAAAAAGGAACAGAGGGATGCGTTTTGACCGGTCTTTGAGTGCAGTTGAGATTAATATTTTTTTCTTATAAATATAAAATTAGATTCTAAGTTACTAATAATCTCTTACCTGTGTATCCGTATATTTGAAAAACTTAAAAAGTCTAAAAATTTTAATATTTTATAATATAATGGGTTAAAAAGGCTGACAATAGAATCCGAAAATGATACAGAACTCTCACCCCTGGATATTAATCTTCTCTTTAACCTTTTTCTGAATTGAAGTTGTATCTGGACTACATAATATGCAAGTCAAACTATGTCAAATAAGCCAAACTCTAGAGGTAATTGAAAATAATCCCAAATCTCAATATTGTTATTGATGAGTTGTAAATAATAACACAAATATCACTTTCGTCCTTCGAGTTTTTTGTCCTTTAAAACTCTCAAGTTGCATGTCATTGGTGTTTAAACAAGACTACAACGTATGGATTGCAAAACGTCATAATTGAAGGAGATAGGTTGGGTGTGATCAAGGCAATAGAGGATACTTATAAGGTGACATGGGAGATACTCAGGGTAATTGAGAAGATCAAGAATATGAAGAGGAATTTTGCGAAGAATCAAGTCCGACACTGCTTCAGAGAAGCAAATTCAGCAGCTGATTATATAGCTAAGAATGATTTTGATTGTAATCCGTTTACCATCCCTTTGAATAGGGAGCTTTGTAACATCATCCGACAGGATGATCAAGAATGATCTTTGCTTGCAAAGACATTCTAATGGTTGCCTACTGTAAAAAAAAGACTACAATGTATGGATAGGATCAATTTTTTTAATGGAAAATTATTCGGTATATCAAAGTTGTCAGGATATCAAGGGTTCGAACAACTAAAAGATGGACACACCATCACAAGGAAACAACAAAGACACAAGTTTTTGAAAATATTCCTTGAGCCATTATTTGCAACTCATCGCATAATTGATAAATGATAATTGATGTTATTCCCACTATATATAAAGACTATTGATAAGATAACAAAATGATTAGTGACAAGATGATATTCAATAATTTATTTAGATATCCTTTTTTCCTTTAGAAAATAATTATGAAATGGTCCTGTAAAATAAGGTTGAAACGCGCATAGTTACTCGCCTTCGCAAACGCCTTGTATTTCTTGGTTTTGGATTTCAATTTCAAGATCTAACTATTCAATACTGTCAATGACATTAATTCTTACTGCCATAAAGAGAGTTTGATCGTTATATTATATAGACTCCATGAATCCAATTCTCATATGCCAATCAACCTTTCAAACTATATTTTATATTTTCCTACCCAATTAGTGACATAACAGTGTCGGTGACGACTTAGATACCAACGCTGGTTAAAGTAGATTGATGCTGAGGAGGAAGATGTTGAAGTGACCAAGGCGGAGGAAGATGTTGAAGTAACCAAGGTGGTGAACAAGGGCGTTAACGATCTAGTACAAACCACGGACGACAAGGCATTGAAGGAAGGAGAATTTAGGGTTTTGGTTAGGTGAGCAGAAGCCCATAAACTAGGGAAAAAAAAGGAGGTAAGGGGAGACTCATTAGCGGCTCCCGTGGACATTGGGGGTAAATTCGACAACCATCGTGACGGAAGATGGAATAGATCAAATTGAGAGCGTAATTGGGACGAGGAGATCCAGACCTGAGAAACGAAGAACAAATGGGAGGATGAATATAGGGAATTATCAAATTGGGGCATAAACAATGGTCAATGGGGTGAAAATGAAATGGTCGATACTCGATAGGGTGAAACTGTAAAGGGCTTATTGCAATTCAATATAAATTATCTTCTCAAAAGTCATATAGTCTTATTCTTTTCGCTTTATTAAACAATTATACTACTTTCCACAACTGACCCCAAAGTTGGGGTTATTTACTACAATTTGACCTAATATGCGGAATAAACTTCTGACAAAATAAAACTAAAAAGAGACCTTGGATATCTTCAGAACTTCAGAAGTCTTCAACATTAAGCTATGAAGTACTATAAAAATGAGGAAAGTTTTGACCTAATTTGGAGATACTTTGATTGCAAACATTAAATTCTGACATAATGCAAACCCAAGCTAAAAAACTTACTGTTTATTGCCCTCTTTTCCCCTTTCTGTTCTCCAACTAAGAGGCCTATGCTACTAACCATTACCATTTCTCATTGCTATTATTACATCTCTTGTCATTGCCCACCCAATCAATCAAAAGTACCAGTTTGCACATCAAACACAAAAAAGTTTTCTTCTACCCAGTAAAAAAAAAAAAGCTCCACAACTGCTGAATTCTATACACAGTTTTCTGATCTTCAGCCATAAATGTGAACTGCAATAATCAGAAGCTCACCATTTTTTCTTGCAGTCCAAACTCCAAAGCTATCAGTTGTGCTCAACAAGATGGACAAGGCTTGGAGGAGTTTTTGCTTCTTCTTCATCTCTCTTGTTCTCCTTCTATCAGGCAAGTTTACATTTCAAATCCTTTTTCTTGCATTCTGATGTTGTCACACATTTTACTGATGAAGTTACGTTCTTTTTCGCTCTCCATGATTCTGGGTATTCTTTAACAGGGTGTGGTGAGATGAAGATGATGGTGGAAGGGAGAGCCTGTGAAGAAGACTATCCATGGGTGAAGGTGAACTGCAGGGGAGCCGAGGTCGATCAACCTTGCGTGGATGAATGCCAGCGCAGACACGGGGCCAGCAGCCGAGCCATGTGCAAGTATGATCGCATCGGTTGGAATGTTCCTTGGTGTGCTTGCTTCTACAATTGCGAACTCTGAACTTGTCATGCTAAATCGTGAACATGAAATCAGAAGTGGGTGATGTGCATCTTTTTTCTAGACATATCTAAGGATTTATGTAAATTGTTTTATGACAGCATTATTATGTTTTTCAGATTCACTTCCATTTCTCAGTCTGTTGAATCCTCTCAACTTTGATCATATCACATAAATAATCTCTGAGATAATAAGCTTTAGCTTAAATAATTCTTGATGAACTAAAATGACAAATTTTCATGGAAGACGCATCATTTTGAAGGAAAGGGTTACAAGTTGGTGGCATGAGAAGTGTCAAAAGTAGTCTTACGCAAAGAGATTGTTCCAATGTCACATAGTGTATCTATTATCAGGCTTATTTGTCACAGCTTAGTTAATTGGCAGAGAAAGTTACTTGCAAACCTAGAGGCAAGTCAATCCACTTTTAATGTGATGCAGAATAAGAGGAAAAGAGATGATAATACGAGAAAACTACTAATGAGAAGAGGGAGACGTCAATCATGACACATAAGATGGAAGCAGAAAGTGCTTCTCCAGTCAATAAATATAAGCTTATGATCATATAGCAATGTAACAAATTTACATCCTGAATACTTGAAACTGTATAGAGGGGTGTGAAACTACTTTCTTTCTTCTACCTAAAGAGTATACAAATCAGCAGCAGATATGACAAGTTGCATTTAAGTGGCTAAAGAAGGAAGCTTAAGAATTGGAAATTTTACTAAGCAGCTAAACAAGAAGAGGAATGCATTTCTTTAAAAGAAAAAATTCTATACCTACCTCAATGGTTAATATAATTCAGTTCCCTTTGCAGGCATTGAGCGTCGTTTACGCCCTAATCAAGCACGGACGCCAGACACAAATCTTGGGATACCAGCAAAATCTGATACAAACTTTATATCATGAAAGCTGCTTCCAGTTTCATTCTCCATGTAGTTCAATATTACCTTGCACTGTTCTTCACCATCAGTCTGTTCAAAGCGAGGTTAAAAAGAAATTAACAACAGTCGACAAGTACCATGATTCATACTCAAGAAACAAAGAAAGCAACTACGCATCACTATTCTAACACAAAGCAAATAATAAATCAATAACCACTTGAACTTTTGAAAATAAAATCCAAAGCAACCGCAACTAGTCACTTGCTTGGCAGATAATACATTTGGTTATCATCGAGTTTCATTTTGCTGTTTTCGCAAACTGCAGAGCAGCAGGAGATATCTTTTTCCCAGAGACCTTGAAAAGGTAAATATATAGATGTGTGTAATGGACTTACAAAAGGAGGGTAGCACAACCCAAAGTTAGATTGGCCACCCAAAGGATCGAAGTTATATAAACCACTCAAAAAAACAGCCATACCCCTAGTCTCTCGGTAAATAAACTTAACTCTGAATTTTAACCAGATAGGCACTTGAATAAAAAGTATAGATAATAAACTTAATTCTGAATTTTAACCAGATAGGCACCTCAAAAGCGAAAAAACCACCAGGCTTCAACATTGTGGCAGCTCCTTGACAAATGTGAAGAAGACTCTCCATGCCTTCAAAACCTCCATCTAATGCAAGTTTGGGTTCATGTTTACCAACTTCAGCTTGTAATCCAATGATTCTACCAGTTGGTATATATGGTGGATTACTCACTAAACCAGCAAGCCCTCCTTGAACATCCACAAGTGGGTCAAACCATGAGCCTTGCCTAACCTCAATAATGTCCTGACAACAAACAAGATAAAAATGTCGTAAAATAAAAAGTTTGCACTGCATTATTTTGCTTTCATGTGAATTGATCATTTGCAGTCATTCTAGATGTTGATCTTCATTTAAAAAATCAAGGAAACATTCTACTTAGTGTGACTTATTGCTTGTTTGTGTCATCAAGTGACAATAGCAAACTCCATTCGATCACACTAAAGTATTAATGCTTGCAATTGTTTCATGAGGGCATCTAACTAGCCATTGCCACTTAAACAGATACAAAGTTCAAAATTCTCATAATTCCGATTCCCAAATCATGCCTAGGTTTGTCACCGAGCTTATAAACTCTTATTTTACATTCTCAAGACAACAAACCCTCGGAATGAAATAATCATCTATAGGTTTTTCGAATACTTGGCATATGCATCATATCAACCTATAGCTACGTCGAACGCTAAGATAGCACAGAAATCTTTACCCAAAAATTCCATTATAACACACAAAACAACCAATAGTCGATTCAAATCACTGTCAATCACCTGTAATCCATATCTCTCCACATTGAACTCTGCAACAGAAACAGCAACCGGGCTTAAGTCGGTGGCAATCACCCTAGCACCTACCCCCAAAATCCTCCCAATCCCAATAGCAAGAGCACCACTACCAGTCCCCAAATCCGCCCACAACCCTCTCCTCAATAATGCATTCTCCCTCAAAACATCAGACACCAAATCCAAAATTCTCTCAGTTTCAGGCCTTGGAATCAAAACCCCTTCTTCAACGCTCAACACCAAATCCCTCCAATGCTCGCACCCTACAATGTACTGAAACGGCCTCCTATTCTCCACTCTCTGCTTCCACAGCTTGTACATCTCCTCCAAACTAGCCCTCATCCTCACCGCCTCTTTTGCACCAAAAATTCCATCTTTTTGGGTGATACCCAGATGGGAAACGATTGAAGGGTCTTCAATGGAGTCTTCAAGGAACCACCGGAGCTCCCGGAGCAAGTGGGTGGAATCGGGACCATTGTCTAATTCGACGAATGCGGGACCGATTGCGGAAGCTAGGGTTTCAGCCCAGTTGGTGAAGGTTTTGAGATCTGAGAGGGTTGAAGAGTGGGTTGGTGGTTTCAGAAAGAGGGGGATCTGGGGTTTATGAGGAGTGGGGTTGTGGTGGGAGGAGATGGGTCGGTGGAAATGGCTGAATTTGGTTGAGGGTTTGTGCGATTTTCGTAAGAATGGAAGAATCGAAGTAGTAGAAGCAGCTGATTGAAGAAAGGCGATTGCTTTCATCCTCGGGTAGAAATGGCTGCACTCTTCAGCCGAATCTGTTTGCTGAAAACTGTATTTGCTTTTGATTTTACTGCTTCAAGTTAGCAACTGGTATAGTACAAGTATTTACACAGAGATGAGAGAGCAGTTATGGAAGTAATTGTAGGTCTATTGTAGCTGCCTCAGTTTCACTTGTTCTAACATCCCCCTCGGTCAAAACTCTCGGAGACAGAGGTGAGAGCGACTGCGAGTGAATTGAGAGGTTCCCAGAGGTTTAGTGAGTAGATCCGTCAGCTGATCCTTGGACGAAATGAAGGATACATTAAGAGTTTTAGCCCGTAGACGCTCTCGAACAAAAGTCCAAGTCGAAATTTTGATGCGATGATGGAGAACAGGATTGCAAGCAAAGTAGGTGGCACCAATGTTATCGCACCATAGGACCGGCGGGTGTGGCAAGTATATCCTCATTTCTACCAGGAGAGATTGAAGCTATAGTGCTTCGTAGGTAGCCAAAACAGTGGGTTGCTTCTTCGATACCCAAGAGACCAAAATTTTGCCATGAAAGTCGCAATATGCTGAAACAGAATGCCGACCACTCGTGTCTCCGCCCCAATCAACATCGGAGTAGGCAAAGAGATTATGTTGAGGGTGAGCAAAGATGAAGAACTGAAGATGAATTGTTGTCTGCTGATAACGGAGAATCCTTTTAATAGTCTACCAGTGGACCTCTCGCAGACCGTGCATATATTGGCAAGCTTTGTTAACAATAAATGAAATGTGAGGATGCGTGAATGCTAGATACTAGAAAGAGTCGGTGATGATGCGATAGAAGAAGGAGCCTGAACCAAGGGAGATTCAATCGTGGCATCAAAATTAGGAGCCATGGGAGTAGCAACCGGCTTAGATTGCGACATTCCTGATCGGGCAACAATTAACATCTTGAATGGGCATTGTTTGAGCCAAGGAAAAACCATCCATAGTGCGACTGATTTCAATGCCAAGGAAATAGTGGGCACCAAGTCCTTCATTGGAAACATAGACGCTAGATAGACAGGAGACGAACTTTGTTGCTAGAGCATTATCAAAGGACAAAACCATTAAATCATCAACATAGACAGATACAAAAACACATTGATATCCTAGGCACATGAACTGGATCTAGAACCCTGATATACCCCCTAAAATCAAGACCTTCATTTGGAAAATCACAAAAAATGTGATCCCTACCTCGGTATTGCTTACCTCTAGGGGAATCGGTATCCCTTCCAATTGCCCTATGTGCGACTCCTGTTATGAAGATATCCCTCATCTTCTTTGGTCCTGCCCAAAAACCCTAGCCACAATTAAAATGATCAACCCAAAAACTGCATCTTTACTAGGGTCATCACAAATCTATGGGCAAAATGTAAATGAGACCCTACAGAACATAAAAAATAAAATTGGAACATCTGGATTCTCGTCTCTCTCCACCATCCGGTGGAGTATTTGGTATTTTCGAAACAAATCACACTTTGAAAATTTAAACCCGAACATTAAAAGTATTACGACCTTCATTAATAACCAACTATACTACTAAAAGGTCACTAAGACTGATATAGACAATCCAAAAAATATAGTCAAGAAACCTAAAAAAAAAAGAATGTAGGCACAAAATAAACTAGACCAATCCCCCGGAGGGTTACTTTAAATTAAATTTTGGTGGAGCCCTCTCAACCTTGGGTAAGGGCTCCTACGGATTCATCATTAGAGACCACACCAGCCAACCGATCACCATGGGAGCGGGCCCTTCGCCCATTGCCTCCGTTGTTGGTGCGGAGGGTTTCGCATTATGGAAAGGAATTAATGCTGCTTAAGATCTACAGCTGACTAAACTCATCATTGAAGGCGACAACCTCACCATTATCAACAGCCTTAAGGGTTGTTGGTCCCCCCCGGAGATTCCGAAATGATCGTCTCTGACGCTCTAATCTCCTTGAGCTGCTTTAGCTCTTTTCAGATTCGTCATGTTTACTGAGAAGTGAATCGAGTTGTTGATCGTCTCTCGCATGATTCGCATCTCGACCTCGCTTTCTCTGGTTTTCCTTTTCCTAATGACTCTAAGCTTTCCGATATCATCCTTCGGGATGCACTTGGCAAGTGACCCAGGTTGCTTCTCCAAATTATTTTTGGTTAAAAAAAAACATTGATATCCTAGGCCGTAGCAAAACGTACAGTGACGAATCCACTTGAGAGGGAATGAATCCCAGAGAAACAAAAGCATCACTTAATTTATGGAACCAAGCGCGGGGAGCTTGTTTCAAACTGTGTAAGGATTTGTGTAACTTATATATATATATATATATATATATATATATATATAGGTTAGTTCCGGTGTACACACCTCTTAACATGTGATGTAGGAGGAAATCAAGTCTAATAAATATAAAATAAATATCAAACTGAATCCTAGTCCACACAAATAAAATACAAGACTTCCTCCCGCTGTAGTGGAAGGGAATCAGGATCGATCCATGAGGAGGCGGGTCAGCGATGCTGGATAGTCCTTAAGGTTCTTGCGCAAGTCGACTAGTAGCCTCAATATCGAGTTGGAGAGTTAATATCGACAGGGGCAGTTGATTCCTTGTGTGTGACGTCGATCTGTGAAAACCTGCATAGAAAGAACAGACAACAGAAGCCCTCGATATCGACTACATGGGTCGACCTCGAGTGGGTCAGTAGGTTCATGTCGACTCAGAAGACTGTCGACAAGGGGATCTCTCGATACAGTGTGGTCGATATCGACTAAGTGGGTCAAAATCGAGTTCAATCACAGACAGTAAACAGTAAAACGAACGAATAAAGAAAATAAAATAAAAGCAGAATATTTTTGGGTTTTTGTTTTTAATAAACTAAAAGCTCCTAAGGTAGGGATTTACCACGACGATAAACATGCATGCATTATTACTTTAATCACATAAAAGATTAAGCTTTTCTCATCACCAATTAGAAATATAGAGGCTTTCACATAAAAACCTAATTGTTTCTACCTTTTCATAATTAGGGTTTAGTCAACTTTCGCAGGCAAAACCTAATTACTATCCAAATTCACATGTATAATCCACTTTCGCTTCATATAAGGTAAATAAGGAATGGTCCTAAATTCGCTTAATGGATTGAGCGCGGGGTAGAAGATAAAATCGCATAATCAAATAGAGAATGAAGCGTACTTACATGGCTATCGTCGGGCTCACCCCAACCCTAGAAGTAGGACGACTACTAGCTCACTGTTCATTGGGGAAAACATCTTTGCATAAAAATAAAAACTTTGCATTAAAAACTTGGAAAGAAACTAATCGTACAACCACCACCTTCTTCTCCTCTATCTCCCTCTCTCTCTCGCCCTTCTCTCTCTTCTCTTTTGTTGCTTGATTGTTTGTAATTCGGAATGATGAATGCCAGCCCCTTAGGGCTTTATTTATAGCTTCCTAACCCTTGCTAGCCAAGGATTGGAGTCCTAATCCTAGTAAGATTGGTAAAAGAAAAGTTTATCTAAACTAAATTATATCCTAAAATAAAATATTAAAATAGGTAATATTCCCTAACATGCTTGGAATATACTCCTAAGATAGATGAATCTTGATAGATGAGAGATGTCTTTGTGGCTAAGCAATATCCTCCAAAGATTCGACCCAATCCGCGTTTCTCACACGTCTGTTACACCAGTCGATGTCGAGTGGACGGGTCGATATCAAGTGACCTATGTCGAGTGGAGTTGGTTTGTGGTGGTAGACATGGCTTTGGCTCGATCTTCATCTTTTCTCCTCAGTCGATCTCAGGTTATTTGGTTGATATCGAGTGCTTGTGTTGAGATCGAGTACTTTTTGCTCGAGATCGAGCTCTTCTTTCTTGTGTTGTCTTCACTCCAAAATGCTCCGTTTTCTGCGAAATTAAATCAAAATTTGTGTAGACCTCTATATCTTACAAATGAACTCAAACTACATAAATTCACTACTTTCCAACCCGAAAGTATAAAATATGCATAAAAACGGAATAGATGTAAGCATGAAACATGGTGAAATATGCGCACATCAAACATCCTATACTTAAGTTTGCTTGTCCTCAAGCAATACTCTTATTGGTCATTCAGGGGAAGGACTAAAACTCTCAATATTTTAGATTCATTCTTAAATAACCCTACAATCAATTACCATCCTCGCAAAGGTACTAATGCCATCAAATTCATGCTTGTGAATGAAAAGCAATATCTCGCACAAAAGGAGGGTTGTGCAAAAACAATTTGTAACATAGCATTAATAATCAAGAGGACTTTTGTGCACAATGGTGAAGTGAAGGTAAAAGGTATAGTGGTGGGTTATATTTGGCAATGTGGTGCTAATCCAGGGAGAAACTTTCAAACTTCTTTCTTCGATGCACTTTCTCCTTTATGATTTCCACATTCCTTTCCTCATAATGATCTTTTCTTTTTTCACTTATATGCTTTTACCTCTCTAACCTTAACGCTGCCTTCTCGCGAGTCGCAAACATGGGTGTCATGAATGACCTCGGATACTTAGCGCTTCGGACTCCTCACCTTGTGTCCAATCTCGCGTGAATTTTATCCTCCGCAAGCAGGGTCGATTCACAACATATCAACCATATATCAACTCCATAATATAACATCCATTTCATAACATAATCTCCCGGATGGGTAAAAAGGTATAAAATTGGGCAATTTAAGAACTTGTGGAGCAATAATGACATTAAGCACATATGGCTTATATTATGATGTAAAGGCAATACGCATGGGTAATGGTAGGGTGAATAATGTATGAATGGAAAATAGAGTCCTCCGTCCTCTTATCATGCATATGTCAAAAGCAACTTCAAATTTTACTCCTTTCATGGTTTTCTAGAAATTGTACTTCATTGAGACTTCCCTTTACTAGGCAATTTAATTGCTATATCTCTAACGGATCTACTTTTGTATCGTCGAGCTTTGTAACTACTTCCATGACACTTTTCAATTATTTTTCAATGGAGGTACTTTTCTTCTAAAAAATCTCTAAACTTTATGCTCATGTGAGAAATATGTATGTGATGCTAATATGGAAGAATTAACCATGTATGTCAAAACAGGGCTTATGCATTAAACTAACAATTGAGCGACTGAAATAAGGTAAGTATGCTTTTACCCCACCCCATACTTAGATCCTACAGTGTCCTCATTGTAAAAACAAAATAAGAAGTGAAACCAAAGAGAACTTACTAGAAAACGTCGCAACGGCTCAAATCAAGTACGTCTACAAGGGAAGTCGATTTTGAATGATGGTGTCGATATCGACTGGGTATGTCGATATCGATCTTCTGCTTCGACTCAAGGTGATATCTGTCGATCACAGTCGCTCCTTTCAATTCCCTTGGCCGATATCGACCTGTTATGTCGATATTGAGTGCTTTTGCAGATTCCTTCGTACCTGAAATCGTTAGTCTTCTCCAAAAACTCAAAAAGTTTAAAGTTTTAAAAGTTTCAAAACAAAACCAGAAATTCAAAACCCTAAAATTTTAAAATGTCTATGTACAAGCTCTAAACTTTATAGTCGCTAGGCCGACTTCTTTCGCGCTTCTATCCAAGGTGGCACATGTAGGGACCATATTGCTCTCATGTCCTCTTCAGGGCCTTCAAGCTCTACTTTGAACACCGTCCCTTTCTTGTCCTTGAGTTCCAACCTCCCTGGATAGACTTTGTAGATAGTCATCGATGCTTTCTTCCTTCCATCCTTTCTTTTGCATCCCAGGGCGTTGCATTGCTCTATAAGCACCTTGTCGCATGCCTTGTATTCGCTTATCGGCTTACCTATCATGTTAGTAAGACATACAAACAAGGATACTCGCTTAATAGGGATATTAGAATTATGCTCTAAAGGTGAAGGATCTTTACCTAGACTTACCTTCGAGTCTGTTATGCTTTGTGGGACTACTTGGCATCGAGTCAAGGGGTCGACATCGAGTGGCTTTTCTCTTGAGGGTGCAGTTGATGGAGGGGTGTCGATCAGGGGGAGTCGATCTCGAGTGGGTGATAATGCATATCTTAGATAGGCATTATAGGCATTTTTAGGATAGTTAGGTTGCAAAGTGCATGATTTGGAGTTTAATTGCATCTAATGATTATTTTGGAAGAGTTCGGATTCTGCGCACAATTGTGGTTATTTTGTAGAGTTGGATTCGAATGCCACGGAAGGATGCAATGGTCTTGGATTGGACATAACGAGCAAGTGGAAGAGTATAGGAAAGTTGTCGACAGATGCAGCGGGATCTGAAGTGGCCGCGGGATCCACAGGCGGTGACCGCTGCATACAGGCAGTGGCCGCCGCAAGCTCCCACGTAGCAGCACTGGAAAATACACAGGCAGCGGCCGTCGCATCTGTGCAGTGGCCGTCGCATGGATCGTCACCAACAAGACGTTGTGTTTTAGTTAATGAATGGATGTTCTATTGTTTTTGGCCGACTTTTAGTTTGAAGGCCGACTTTAACCTAGTTACGATTGAATTCATTTTACGCTCATCAGACAATTATAGAGATTGAGCGATGTCTTCCATGAGGAACTAAACTCATTTGTTCTATCTACGATTTGAAGCTTTATTTGGATTGATTATGAGTTTCTGAATCTCGTTCTTAATTCCTATATTAAATGTTTCAACTTCTTTGCATTTATTGATTGATTGTTTTGTTCTATCTTGTCTAGCCATCTCGTTAGATCAATTCAATTGCTAGGGTTTTGTAGATTCCTGATTGCGAACCTTGACCTAAGTGGCAAACTTATCCCTTTAGGGCTGATTGAACTAATTGGATAGGTAGGAAGTTGGATGTGTTGTTAAATACCTCTTTAGGGACTGCAAATACCTCGTTTAATCTCTGAACTTAAAGCTATCGATTGCTTTAAATCCTTTTCTGAGGGACTACTCATGAGATAAGGGTTTCTAGGACTGATTGGACTAGTAACTATATTAGGTCGGGACAAGGGCATTCATAGGAAACCTAAAAGGACGAGGGGAAGTTACAATGATCGCTTCAACCAAATAAAGTGGAAAATTGTAGGTAGAACTATTTCTCTCTATTGTCTAAAACAAGTTCATTTACTTTTGCTTGCACCATTCCGCTTTGATAAAAGGCGGATCATTTTACATTTCAAAAAACCCCCCGTTTTGGTTACTCAATTGGCATCCGAATCACACTTGAATAGCAAATTTCCATGTGGGATCGACCTCTTGCTTATTGCTATACTAGTTGTAAGTTTGAGTTATATTTTGACAGGATCAACGACAGGTTTTCCTCCCAGCAAATTTGGCGCCGTTGCTGGGGAAATTTATTTATTCTTGTGTGTTTTTGTTGCTAATTTTGGTGTGGATCATCTTATATGGTCCATACCCGTGCTACTAATCCATCTTTTCTATTGTTTGAACCAGAGATCGAAAAAACCCTTTCTGCCTTAAGGCGAGAAACTCGTGATCGCTTTCACGAGTCATCTTCTAATCAAGGAGAAAAAACTGTAGAGATGGCTGACAAAGCCAATCTTACTCTGAGGGAGCTTACTGCTTCTGACTTGGCACAACAACCCCTGGCAATCCAATTCCCTGCACTCGGGGAAGGAGTGAATTTCGAGCTAAAATCTTGGATAGTTCATCTATTACCCAAGTTCCATGGGTTGAGTGGGGAAGATCCCCACAAGCGTCTATATGAATTTCACACTATGGTGGTTGCGATGAAACCTGAGAATATTACTGAGGAACAAATCAAGTTGAGGGCCTTTCCTTTCTCTCTAAAGGATGAGGCAAATGAGTGGTTCTTCTATCTACCACCTGGGGGTATATCTACTTAGGGTGAAATAAAGAGAGTCTTTCTGGAGAAGTACTTTCCTGCAACTAAGCTTAACGCCTTGAAAAGGGCAATTAACAACATTGAACAGTAGGCCACAAAGTCTATTCACGAGTATTTTGAGCGGTTTAAGAAACTCTACGCTAGCTACCTATGTCATGGCTTTTCTTAGAAAGATCTGGTTCTATTCTTATTCAATGGGCTTACTGATGAGGAGTGGAGAACAGTGAATTCTTTTTGTGGGGGAAACATGTTGAATAAGACACCAGTGGCAGCTTGGGAGGTGTTCAAGGAGCTCTCTGAGGGCTCAAAGGCCTAGACAAGGCAACTTTGGTAATCCTGGCTACTTCAACAACAATAGCTACAATAGAGGCTATCAACAGGGTTATGGTTATGGCAACTACCAAGCCCCTTTCAATCAGCAAGAAGGGCCTTAGGCAAGGCCACAGCAACAGTTTGACTCGCAACAAAGGGGTCAACCACATCCTCAAGGATCTACTGAGAGTCAATTGCAAGCCATCACGCAAATTGTAATGAACTAGGTTGAACGCACAAAGAACTTGGTGATGCAAAATCAGATCTTGGTGGCTCAGAATAAGAATATGGAAAATCAAATGAGCCAAATCATTCAATTGCTAAGTGTGCAAAAGGCAAAAGACTCGGGGAAGCTTCCATCGCAAATGATTGCAAATCCCAAGGAGAATGTCAGTGCAGTAACATTGAGGAGCGGCAAGAAACTGATCGCCACACCACAAGTGGATGATGAGGAGAAAGTGGATGAAGAGATCGAAATTTTGGACGAAGAGGGAAAAGAGGCTCACTGCACAGTGCAGCGGCCGCCGCCAACAGGCAGCGGCCGTCGCACCTCAGCCCACTGGATCACACCAGAGCAGCGGCCGCGGCAACATTCCAGTGGCCGAATCTGGTGCTTCCCAACCTTCTTCCTCTATATCTTTGGATATTCCAAAGCCGAGTCCACTTTTTCCGGAAGCCCTGAAGGACACACGCAGGTATGAGAATGATAAGGAAATCTTCGAAACGTTTAGTAAGTGCGAGGTAAACATTCCTTTACTCAATTTGATTAAGAGCATTCCTAGATATGCTAAATTTTTAAATGAGCTTTGCACTATCAAATGGAACTAGAAGCTCAAAGTTAAGCAAAAGGTCAAGGTGAGTGAACATGTCACTGCTGTATTTCAAAAGCGTTTGCCTGAGAAGTGTAGTGATCCTGGTATCTTTGCAATTCCATGTGTGATAGGTGAGACTAAATTTGACAAAGCCATGTTAGATTTAGGTGTATCTATTAATGTTCTACCTTCTCATGTTTATCATGCTTTGGGGTTGGGACCTTTGAATGATATCAGGGTAGTGATTCAACTTGTTGATCGCTCTACTATTTACCCGAAAGGGATTGTTGAGGATGTCTTAGTCATGGTAGACAATTTGATATTCCCTGCGGAATTCTTTGTGATTGATATGGGTCCTGGAAACAATGAAGCCCCTATTCTTTTGGGCCGACCTTTTCTGAAAATTGCTAGGACCAAGATAGATGTTTATTCAGGGTCACTTACTATGGAATTTAATGGTAGAAGAGTTGAGTATAATATCTATGATTCCATGAAATTTCCATCTGATGATCCATCTTTGTGCTTCATGGATGTTATTGATACTATGGCTCAAGATTGCTTTGATTTGGAGTGTGTTGATGAGTTGTAGGTCGCTCTACAGGCACCTTTAGATGAGATTGCTGGAGATTATTCTTTGTCATCTACTCTACAGGAGGCTGTACTAGCTTTAGATAGTCGACCTCGCACTTATGTGCCACCGAGGGAAGAACGCATTGAGCTAACCATGTCAAGCGAAAAGCTTCTCCCCTCTATGATCCAGGCGCCTGAGATTGAGTTGAAACAACTCCCTAGTCACCTTAAGTATAATTTTCTTGGTGAGAATGATACTTTACCTGCCATTATTTCTAACAAACTCACTTTTATGCAGAAAGAGCGACTGGTGACTGTTCTAAGGGAGAACAAGGAAGCGTTAGGGTGGACGATTGCAGACATTAAGGGCATCAGTCCCACCTTATGCATGCACAGAATACTTCTGGAGGATGATGCCAAGCCATCTAGGCAACCTCAGTGGAGACTCAACCCACCGATGATGGAGGTGGTAAAGAAGGAGGTGTTGAAGCTCCTTCAAGCACGTATGATTTTTCCTATCTCTGACAGCAAGTGGGTGCGTCCCACTCAGGTTGTCCCTAAGAAAGAGGGTATCACCGTTGTTGAGAATCAGGATGGTGATTTGGTCCCTAGTAGGGTCCAAACTGGATGGAGGGTATGTATTGATTATCGCAAGCTGAATGCGGTAACTCGCAAGGACCACTTTCCTTTACCCTTTATTGATCAAATGCTTGAGCGCCTTGCTGGTCGCTCTTTCTATTGCTTCTTAGATGGATACTCCGGTTATTTTTAGGTACCCATAGCACCAGAGGATTAAGAGAAGACGACATTTACATGCCCCTTTGGCACTTTTGCATATCGTAGAATGCCTTTTGGGTTTTGTAACACACTTGGGACGTTCCAACGGTGTATGGTGAGCATATTTTCTGAGTATGTAGAGCACTTCATTGAGGTATTCATGGATGATTTCACTGTGCATGGAGATGATTTTGATACTTTCTTGCATCATTTATCACTTGTGCTTAGACGGTGTATAGACACCAACTTAGTTCTCAATTCTGAAAAGTGTCATTTCATGGTTGAGCAAGGTATTGTTTTGGGTCATATTGTGTCTAGTAGGGGTCTTGAGGTGGATAAGGCAAAGATTGATGTCATTCAGTCTATGCCCTACCCCACCAATGTGCGTGAGATTCGCTCATTTTTACGTCATGCGGGGTTCGATCGCAGGTTTATCAAGGATTTTTCTAAGATTTCTACACCTCTTTGTGACTTACTCAAGAAAGAAGTAGTTTTTGATTTTGATGATAGGTGTAGAGTAGCCTTTGATGAGCTCAAAGGTCGCATGACAACCACCACTATAATCCAAGTGCCCATATGGGCACAACCCTTTGAGATTATGTGTGATGCTAGTGATTATGCATTGGGTGCTGTCTTGGGACAAAAAGATGGAAGAAGCTCTCATGTCATCAATTATGCTTCCATGACTCTGAATGGAGCAGAAAGGAACTACTCTACCACTGAGAAAGAGCTTCTGGTCGTGGTCTTTGCACTGGAGAAGTTTCGCTCCTATCTCCTAAGAGCTAAGGTAATTGTCTTCACTAATCACGCTGCTCTTCATTATTTATTGACTAAAAAGGAAGCAAAGCCTAGATTGATTCGATGGATCTTACTCTTGAGCGAGTTTGATATCGAAATCAAAGATAAGAAAGGTGCGGAGAACTTAGTGGCAGACCACCTCAGTAGACTTGTCCAAGGAGAAAACAAGCCGGACAATCAAAGACCCATCCATGGTGAGTTTCCTGATGACACTCTATTTTCATTAACCAATCTTTCGTGTCTGCGGCAATAGGGTGCAGCGGCCGCCGCAACACAGGCAGTGGCCACCACCTGCCTTGAGCCATATGCAGCGGCCGCTGCAACACAGGCAGTGGCCGCCGCCTGCCTTGAGCCGTACGCAGCGGCCGCCGCACACATGCAGCGGCCGCCGCCTGTTGATAGTGCACCCTCCTATGACTTGAATGATAAGGTGAGCCCCGATGCTTCTAAACTATTGATGGGTGTCCACACTCCTCGACCCTGGTTTGCCAATATGGTGAATTTTTTTCTACCCAACTTCACAAAGGCTCAAAAGGACAAGGTATGTCATGATTCTCGCTTCTATGTTTGGGATGATCCCTACCTCTGGAAACATTGTGCTGATCAGGTGATTAGGAGGTGCCTACCAGACAATGAGGTACAATCTGTCCTTACTTTTTGTCATGCTCATGAATGTGGAGGCCACTTTGGTCCTCAAAAGACTGCTAGGAAAGTTTTAAGAAGCAGGTTTCTTTTGGCCTCACTTGTTTAGGGATGCTAATGCTTTCTGCAAATCTTGCGATAGATGTCAAAGGATTGGGAACATCTCTATTAGAAATGAAATGCCACAACCTAAGATCATATTCTGTGAAATTTTTGATGTTTGGGGTATTGATTGTATGTGTCCCTTTCCTTGTTCTTTTGGGAATATCTATATTTTTCTTGCGGTGCACTATGTCTCCAAGTGGGTAGAGGCAAAATCCACCAGAACTGATGATTCCAGAGTGGTTGCAGATTTATTAAAGGACAAGATTTTCGCGAGGTTTGGGGTGTCGAAGGCTCTGATTAGTGATAGGGGGACACACTTCTGCAATAGGATTATTAGTGCTCTGTTAAGGAAATATCATGTCACGCAGAGAGTGTCTACCGCTTACCATCCTCAGACCAATGGTCAAGCGGAGATATCTAATTAGGAAATTAAGACTATTTTGGAGAAAACAGTGGCACCTAACAGAAAGGATTGGAGTTTGAGACTGAATGATGCTCTATGGGCCTATCGGACAGCCTATAAGACACCCATTGGCATGTCCCCTTACCGATTGGTCTTTGGAAAGGCATGTCATCTCCTTGTGGAACTTCAGCATAAGGCGTACTGAATGAGGATGAATGAAGTGGGTGAGTTCAGGAAGCTTCAATTGCAAGAGCTAGAGGAATTGCGCTTGGATACTTATGACAATGCATTGATTTATAAGGAGAAGATAAGGGCTTGGCATGAAAAGCATATCCTGCGGAAGGAGCATAAGATAGGAGATAAGGTTCTCCTATATCAATCGCGCCTGAAACTCTTCCTTGGAAAGGTTAGGTCAAGGTGGGAAGGACCCTACACGATCTCAAAGATATTTCCTCATGGAGCAATTGAACTCTATGACCCTAAGTCTCATGAGATCTTTAAGGTCAACGGTCATAGTGTAAAGTCATACTTTGAGAATGTTCTTCCAACCGAAGAAGAGGAGTTGGCACTTGCTGAGCCAACCGTTTAGGTCATCTAAGGACCATTACGTCGAGCCAATGACATGAAACATAGGCGCTTCTCGGGAGGCAACCCGAGGTAAGTCTTTCTTTCTTTTTCATTGAATTTCTTTAGTTAGTTTTTATTCTGTTTTCCGTTTGTTTGGTTTCGATTTGATTACTAACAAAACAGGAAAAGGGTGCCATAAGGCGTGCTTGACAGTTACTGCACAGTGCAGCGGCCACCACTACCAGGCAGTGGCTGCCGCACCTCAACCTCAGCAATCAACAAATGCAGCGGTCGTCGCCAATATGCAGCAGCCGCCACCTTCCCTTTTTTCTGTCCGTTTCTCTTTTTTTTTCTGCCTTTATTTGAAAAAAAAAGTCATCTCTTTCTACCCCTATCCATCACTTTCTAACCCTACCCATCCAAATCTAAAAAATAAGTCGTCACTTTCATCACCACTCTCCCATCATCCCTAACCTCCCATTACCAACCTTCCAAAACCTTCAACCTTCATCATCCCTGAAACCTAAAATTCTTCAAATCAACCCCAATTGGCCTTAATCTCTTCCTTTTACACCACCCAAGTATCACCCCAACCCGGCATTGTTTACCCCCCGCGGCATATTTGTCCAAAATGAGCGAATCTGTCCATCATTGCCGTCAAAAGCGAAGGGAGACGCCGAAGACCATGCCGCGTTCGCCCCATACCTGCAACGATCACCGCCCCTCTGCCCGCTGCCAATCACTAGTGCAGTGGCCGCCCCCTGCTTGTAGCGGCCGCCGCATCCATCCCGCCTCCAGGTTCACTACGTGGTTTTTCTTTTGGGTTGCTCAGTTGTGTTTGGGTGGTTGTTTTGTGCTCCATTTCTTGGTGTGTTGTGTGAATTGAGTAATTTATTCGATTGAGGATTGAGATTGATTGCTACTGTTGTTGTTGAGAGTTGATTGAGAATGGTGAGACAGTTGATTAACTTATCTAGGCGTCAGAGGGAAGTTTGGGACGGATTTGAGGCGAAGAAGTTCGTGTAAACGAAATTCTTCAATTTTCCGTTGTTGCATAGGTTGGGAATATTGGTTTGTACTCAGCAGATGTTAACGCATGGGGGCTTGGGAAATTCCATCAATTTGAGCGCTCCCACGTATCCTGAGTTAGTCCGAGAGTTTCTATCGACATTAGTGGTGTCGGAGAATGAGACTATCACGTTCCATTTGCTTGATCGTGTGTACTCCCTCAAGTTTTCTGAGTTGAGGGCGATCTTTGGTATTATTGAGAAGCCCACCGAGGATTGGGTCGAGCATGGGAGCGATCAGTTGACCCGCGATTTTTGGTATGCAGCGACAGGCGAGGTCTTTGATGGACATAGAGGCGAGTATAACTATAAGTTTGTCCATCCGTGTCTGCGCCTGGTTCACAAGGTCCTAGCCATGGCTATCATTGGGCAGGGCGAGGTGAACAAGGTCCCCGCTGCTGATTTAGCTTAGTTATGGTGTTTCTTGCCCCAGTCAACTGTCATTCCTGATTGGGTTAATTTGTTTTTAGAGAGCTACGAGAGAGTTGCAGTGAAGAGGACGGGGAAATTTGGCTTGGGAGGCATGATCACTCTCATCGCCCAACGTTTCATTGATCCAGTACAGGGTGGTGCTCGCATGTCTGGCGGGTTCACCTATACGGAGGATCAGCTGAGGCAAGCCTATCTGTTGGAGGGCTCTCAGGAGACAGGTTTTCTTTAGAAGGCTGGACCTCAAGGGGTTCACAGATTGAGATTACCTAGGGCCCTTCCTTACGGTCCCACAGATATTGCCTTCTACATTGAAGGCGATGTGGAGGATGATGATGCTCCTGATTACGCTGATGATGAGGAGCAGGAGGATGCACCTGAGCAGATTCCCCCCATAGATCGTCTTATGCCTGACTACCATGGGGGTGGTGCTCAGTTTGTTGTAGGTTCTTCTGCTGGGCCTAGTTCTTCTTATGATGAGTCCACTTGGCGTGAGGACATGTTCGCACAGATGCGCCAACTTTCTATCCGCTAGGACTCCTTTCAGTTCGACCTCAGCGACTTGGGTCGCAATGTGAGGGATATGGCTTCTTCTATAGAGGAGATGCGGAGGCAACATGAGTACTACTACAGCTTGGGGTAGCCCTAGTTTCCGCCCTACCAGCCTCCGCCTCAGTGAGTAATTAGTTTCCTTTACCCTCACCTCGCGTTCATATGATTTATTTTTATTGTCTTTGATGTTTCATTGAGGACAATGAAAGGTTTAAGTGCGGGGGAAGGGAATTTAGTGTATATAGTTGAATTTAGTGTATATAGTGCATTTAGTTAGATCATGTTTAAATTTCTGCACCCATTTTATGTTGAAGCATTTCATATTTACATTTGTTGTCTACTTATGCATTGAAAAAAAAAATCGTAAAATCAAAAAAAATCCAAA
This sequence comes from Persicaria maculosa, assembly GCA_963922045.1. Taxonomy (NCBI): domain Eukaryota; kingdom Viridiplantae; phylum Streptophyta; class Magnoliopsida; order Caryophyllales; family Polygonaceae; genus Persicaria; species Persicaria maculosa. The sequence goes on along the minus strand of OY998257.1, from coordinate 43,607,085 downwards.
GAGATCATGCATTGCATACATATGTGTTATTCAAATACCCATCTAGCTTAGTTTGTCCTATAATTTTTTTCAGCATAATCATATAAATCCCATGGAGTTCTGGATGTGTTAGTCTTGTCTATATCTCTTGATTTTTTTATGTGAAACATGGGCTAGCAAATATAATTGAGCATGTATGATTAAGCTAAAGTATGATTGAAATCCTACAAAACATGACCCTTGTGAAAATGTTTAGCCTTATTGGATTCATTTATAATCATCTTGCTTAAATGTGGGATTTACTCTCCTTATGCTGCTACCTCTTGATTTTGACTTCATTATCTACTGTCAAGACCGACTCACATGTTTGTTGCTTGTGGATTTTATGCGTTTATGTTTTGCCTTTAGCTTTATGTGAGTTTTGAGTGAAATAATGTGGCAATGGTCGTTATACTTATACCGGGTCTACGCATGACACCCATGGGTATGATTCACGCAAAACGGTGTTGGACTATCCGCTAAGAAGGAAGCTTGATCATTGAGTAATCGGGTTCATTCATGTCACCCATGTTTGCAACTCACGCCAAAAGATATTCAAGTAGACTTCATTTAAGTAAGTTGAGGTGTTGAAAGATACCAAGACCAAAAAAAAAGAAAAAAAAAAGAAAAGAAAAAAAAAAGAAGAGAATGCTGGAGTTAATTTGCTTATTTTCTTTATTGTTTTCCGCAAGTAATGGCATTTCGGTGGAGATTTGGTGATATTGTTGTCAATGTCTACAAGCTTAGTGCATTTCGGATTAAGTTGAGAGTTTAAATTTAAAGCCCAAACACATGAGAGTATGAGTTAAACACATATTCTTGGTGAGGTTGGATGATTTCTACTTCTAAGCTTTAATCACTTAAATACATGCTAGGATGTTTGTTTGCTTGGTTTGTGTTTGCACTTGCTATGATGTTGCTTTTTGATGAGGTTGAAACGTGAAGGGATTTCCTGTGGGGTGCATTGATTCATGTTTATTCTATCATTACTTGAGGACAAGCAAAGGTTAAGTGTGGGGGAGTTTGATAATGCATATCTAGATTGAGTTTGTTCGAAAGTCAGTTTTTAGAAAATGTCTCGACAATATTGAATAATCAAGCGATACCATTGAATAATCCAGTGATACTATCGAATAATTTTTAGTTATTTATTAAAATGACATAAGTAACTGAATAATTAAGCGATACCATCGAATAATCAAGCGATACCGTCGAATAATCAAGCGATACCATCGAATAATTTTTAGTTCAAAGTTCAAGGCGTTTTCAAGGTGCTAGCCGACTAGAATATAGTAACAATGGGGTGTTGATATATACACCGCAAATTCGGATTAAGGATTTGCACGTCCTTAAGGACGTGCAAGTCTGGGACTGTGCACGTCCACTAGCAAAGACTTGCACGTCCTTAACAACGTTCTTGCACGTCCTTAAGGACGTGCAATACTTGCACGTTGTTAAGGACGTGCAAACCCTAGTTAGGGTTTTGCGTTTAGGGTTTAGGGTTTAGGGTATAGGGTTTAGGTTTTCCGAGGGTTTTGTAATGTTAATTGATAAAATTGAAGTGTTAGCTAGTGGAGTTGAAGGATTTAGGGTTAAATTAAATAGAAAACAATAATTGTTAAGGTTTTCATTCGGATAATATGCGAATAACGTTACAAGGAACGGAAAAAAAGGTTTACATTCATAATTTTAATAAACTTGTGGAATAAAATCTAGGAAAATAGTAAAGGGCGGCCGGACTCGACACCCAAGGCTCGAAATCTCTCAAACTGAGCTTGAAACGGAGCATCCCATCCTTCGACGCTCGGATGATGATGTGCGACCCATTCTGGCGGAGGCGGCGGAATAGGAGCGTTAGGACGCAACCAGATCTATGAGAACGGAAAATTAGAGTTAGAGTATTGACATATATATGAAAAGCAAGAATAGGTAATAAAAAAAGACGTTTGAAGTCGTACCGCGGCAAAATGGTCTTGGTTTCCGATGCAGGCTACACCAAGGGTTGCTGATTGAGGGTTGTTAGCAGGTGTCGGCGAGGTCATGGGGAGACATGTGAACGGATGATGCCAAGCTAGGACGACGAGAGGAATCTGATATACCATTGCAAATACTAAACCCATAATGGGTAGCCCTATCCACCGTCTCCTATCACCATGCACAGCTCCCGCCCATCTCTGGTAGTCGATGAACTGCTGGAATTGGTACCCTCCCATATAACAACCGGCGTACAGATCGGCGTGATCCTCCAAGTGATTGCATAGTAACGTTTTGAGTTCCGGGAAAGCAGTCTCGTCGATCGGCGATGTCAAAGCCGCCAAAGCACGGTAGCCACAATGACCATCTCCAACAGTGTCCCTCACCGTCTCAATATGACCGAGCATGAAGGGATCAACTTTGTTTCGACCCCAGTTGAACCCTCCGAACACATCATCACGTCCACGTCGAGCTGAGGTCGCTTGTGGACGATGTCGAGCAGCATTTCGAGCAGCACACGCTTCTTCTCTCTCAAACCTTTCCCTTACCTCCTCGTATGGCAACGGGTTGGTTCTGCAGGCATTCCTCGACCCCCGAGGCCTCCCCTTCCTTCGGACGCTTGCTGATGAGGGTGGGTGCAGCTCATCCTCGCATACATCGTTGGAAGCCGTGTATGAAGATGACAGCTCATACGGCAGTGGGGTGTCGTCGATGTCAGTCCATGACAAATCCATCCAGAAAGGGTGGATGTCCTCGGCGGGTATCGGAGTACCGGAGTTGACGTATCCCTGAATCTCATGGACACAAGGGATCCCGTAACAAACCCTCCAATGTCGGTCCGTGCATACCGGAGGAACCTTTTGGTTCACGACGTCCTGCCACATCTTGTACAGATAATCGAAGCACTTTTTGGAGATTAAAGTCTTTACCTCATCCAAAAGGTTGACTTTATACGCCGTTGTTGGCCATTTGAAGCGGTCGATCTCCAAAGCAGTTTGCAGCTCATGCAGTTGACAATCGTTGACTCTATGGATTGCATCGATCACGATGTGAAAGTCACCAGTCGATGAGTGAAGTGCCTCCTTCAGAACCTTGTGTTGACCCTCAACTCTGTACACATTGAAGTGCATACCACTAAATATTCGATGTTATATCATATTGTAATCGGAGATATGAAGTAAGGTTGTACCTTTTTATCGTACGGGTGCCGAGATGGAAGACATTATCTACGTAGCATCGTACGATGCTCCTGCTGTGTGGAAGCCACACCGCCTCTAAATACGCCACCACACCTGGGAATGGGTGTCATGCAGCGTGTAGCGCCCGACGACGTCGGTTGAATGATTCCTCCGACCTCGATTCGAACAGCCCCCAACAGTTGCCCTTAAAGATGCCAGAGTGGTTTAAATTCTTCGTGATCTTCAGAGCAGCTTCCTCGCATCTTCTCATCACGTGTAACCAGCAAAGGAGATGCTGGACGTCGGGGAAGACAACATTCAGCGCCGCCAAGAGACCTAGCTCCCGATCAGTCATGATAGCTTGAGGCTGAACCGTCCCAAGCAAGTTCTGAAGCTGACGCAACACCCAGGCGTATGTGTCTTCGTTCTCTTTCGACATGAAGGCATAGGCGATGCAGTAAGTATTGCTTGAGGGTGTGAACCCGACCACCTCGCACAATGGAATCCCATATCTGCAAGTGTAAATATGTTACATGTAAAATACTTTATAATTGGCTATATGTGCAATAATGTAATCGTAATTAAGTAACTTACGCATTTGTTTTATACGTGTTGTCCATTACGATGACGTAATGGAACCTTCGGAGAAGCCGGATCCCGTCAGGATGCGCCAGGAAGAGGTCGCTCAAGACGTTTTCGTCATCCGGATGTCGTCTGAAGTCGTAGTAGTACCCTCTTTCCCGCAGATGGTGCAAGGTATCCTGGGTCATCGTCCGACTACCTCTGTCTTCGGCGACCATCATGGTGAGCGTGTTAGTAAGGCTCTTCTTTGACGTGACGCTGGTCTCATCCAACTGCCTCAATCCGTACCCAATGGATTTTGGAGGAGTGCCAATTTCCTTCATCCACCTAGCCATCTTCTTTTCCCCCTCTGTCATCTGTCCGGCGATGGCGTGACCCTTCAAGATCGTTGGAAGCCCATGGTTTGAACACCGTGGGTTACCGTCATAACCCAGTGACCCGGCGGAGCTTCGTGTCCGTGTAGAGAGAATGGACAACTGTTTATCTTCGACTGTGTGCTCCGGAGCTTCCTCCCGCGTGGTCGGTACTCCCCATACTGCTCGCAAGCAAGAAAAACCCCGCCTGGACGATTCGATGCCCCCGTCCAAGACCGCTTGATTACTAAAATCATGCAGTGTCTCCGACCCAAGTCCTTGAAATGCGTAACCATTTCGTCACGGTCATTCCAAACCCTTGGGTCTGAGATCTCAGACGTAAAGTCTCGAAACTGTATTAACATTAGTGGAAATATGAACAAAACGGAAGGAATACGAAATATATTCACTATACGAAACGTATCCGTACCTGGCAAACTTGGAGACGAGGATTGCTTTGCGGCTCGGCCATAACGATTCTAACGGTGAATGAATATATCGAAACAAGTCGGACTTTGTTTTGGAGTGCGGAATCAAGTTGTCCCCCTTCGCTTCAAATAGGCACTGCTGCGTTAATGGTAAGCAGAAATGCACGTCCTTAAGGACTTGCAAGCACGTCCTTAAGGACGTGCTAGGGTTTAGGGTTTGGCTAGGGTTTTAGGGTTTGACCAGGTTAGGTCTATGGTTAGGAAAAATGCACGTCATCAAGAACGTGCTTGCACGTGGTCAACGACGTGCAAGCACGTTCTTGACCACGTGCAATTTTCGTAACCCTAGACCTCCCCTAACCCTAAACCCTAACAACCCTAGCCAAACCCTAAACCCTAACTAACCTAACTCGTCCTTAACGTTCATTTTCGTTCTTTATGTTCATCCGTTCTTCACGTTTTTGTTATCGGGCAACCTTATCATATTAATGTTTTCATTTTCGTTTTCGTTCTTGATGTTTACGCTTAATATGACTCGGAAGAAATGAGAGGAGTCTACTCGAGATAGAAATATAGAGATAGATACAAAATCCGTAATATAAAAGTATAATATAGAGATAGATACTGCAAAAGTATAAATGTACATCACTGTCCAGGTGGGTTGCTGACAGCCTGATGCAGAATACCCGTCACCTCGTCTAATAGCTCCTCAAAGCGAGGGTCGGTAGACAGGGCCCTCCAATAGCCCTCTATCTCATGCAAGTAGGCCGCCAACGCCGGAGGGATGGTTGGAGGCTGAGGGAGGTCCACCCATGGATCCAAACCGACCGGGTGGACGGGCGCCGGCGGGTCCGGATGGGGTGGCGTGGCCGGCAGCACGTACGACCGGCTCTGCGACGCGTACCAAGCCATGTAATCTGTAGTGACACCGGCCTGGCAATCCTCGCTGGTGCGTCTGTGCTCGGCCAGCCTGTAGAAGCGACCCTTGTCCTGCAGATCCCGCCACTTGTTGTGGCTGTGGGCAAACACGGCGATGTACCTCGCGTTCTTCAAGGTGGTGTTGCGAGAGACCTGATCCGGCGCGATGACGTCCTGCGGGATCCCCTGGACCCGTCCGAACTGCCGGAGGCACCTATCGGGCATATACGGCTCCTCCTCCCCGCAGAAGGTGATGGTGCCCCGATAGGTGGACTGACGGTACTGGCCGTCGAAGTCCATATCACGCCCAAATGGCATCCACTCGACCTATAATTAAAAAAATCAGGCGTAATTCACGGTTAAGAAATATAAGTCATATAGATAGAGTCTCGAATACATACGTCGGCGACGGTAAGACGGTTCACCTCGTCCCGCAGGTGCCGCACCTTCTTCAGCTTCGCGGCATCCTTCATGCGCTGTGGCGCCTTCGGACCGATGAACTTCGCGTAGAAGCGAGGGTCCGCCTTCCTAGCCGGGTCGCTGGAGAAATCACCTCGGAAGCGAGGGAAGTACGCCCATATCCAAGCCTTGACACAAAAAAGAATTTCGTTAGCATATAATATAAATATTTGTAAACTATAACTCTAATTCAGCGGTCTCGTACCTGTAGGATCGGCGTGCAGCTATCTATACCCTTCGCACCTGAGCGGGTAGCCTCGCCTAGGCCCCTGTAGAGACATGCGAGGGCACCTGCTACCCATGCAAGGGTGGCCGTACGCGGGATGTCCTAAATAAGGCCGAATATCCTCCGTGGGATCCGGCTCTGCGACTTGTCCACAAACAGAGTCGCGACGAGAGCAATGGCCATGTAACCTATGTGGAGAAAACGCCGCTGTGCAGGGTCATCCTGGGGCTGCCCCCCTCCCACATGCATGCGCAGCCTAATCTGCTCAGGATCAGCCGCGGCCTCTGGGTCATCAGTGGGGGCGGGGTCGACGAGCGGGACGTGTCTCTGCTGCCACAGGTCAGTCAACCAAGTCACTGGAGGGCCGCCAGCGTGTTTGTATGACTTCAGGGCCTGCTGGGTGAGCTGGTAGTACTCCGCGATGGTGGGGATCAACGCGCCCGCGGGCAGATGTGACGTACAAGGGAGGCCATCCATCGGAAGTCCCATGAGGCAAGCAACATCGTGCAGCGTGATGGTCATCTCGCCCCATGGAAAGTGGAAGGAGTTGGTCTCCGGGTGCCAATGCTCCACGAAGGCTGTGCAGGTAAACTCGTCGACACACTCCCAGTGGAGGGACCTCAGCTGCGGGATGCCGGATGGGATCAGATCCTGCACCCAGGTCCCCGAGCCCTCAAATATGTAGCGCTCGAAAGGCTGCAGGTGAGTCGCCCGGTGGTGGAACTTCAGCAGCGGCAGCTCCACAGTAGGATCTCTCCACACCTGATACGCGCGGTGATGCCTGTAAGACAGAAGCAGCTCTCCCGGCGGCAATAAAGGGTCGACCGGCACAGCCGGTGCGGCAGCCTGCGCAGGGATGGGCTCGGGCTCTACCTGTGGGCCCCCTGGCCCTCAGCCTGCCCCTCCTGACCGTTGTCAGCCTCCTCAACGACGTCAGGGATCACATCATCTGCAGAGGCCAAGGAGATCGCCGCTGGTGTGAGGGAGGTCGAAGGCTCGGCCTCGTGGGTGCCGGATGTACAAGCCTCTGGAACGGCTGAAGTAGAAGCCTCCAGCACGGCTGAAGTAGAAGTCTCCGAAACGGCTGAAGTAGATGCCTCCGGGATGGTGGGTGGAACACGAGTAGGCGGTCTACCCATGTCGCCCCGTCGCCCAACGACTACGTTAGTAATGCAGCTACTCAAAACATCAGCGGTCTCTAAAGAAGGCTGCAACCCCATCATCGCATCGCCAGAAGGATCCCAAGCTGGCAGACCCTTCCAGAAGCTGTCGTGCTCGTCGGCCGGGGGGGTCCCCATCGACTGCTGGTACCGCTCTGCAGACGCAAGCAGATCGTCGACTGTGGCTGTCGGAATGTCGGGTACCGTCTCCTCTGGAATCTGGCTGACCGCTGCCCGGACGGCGAACGTAACAGGCCGGAGGGTACCATCGCCCCTCATGAGCCTCCCTGCCTGTTATTATGAAATGTTGAGAACCTGTTACTTTTAAGGTTTTTTATTTTATCCAGTTAACTATTTTTATGTATTTTAATATATTTTAATGTTTTTATTGTCTTTCAATTAGAATTTATTTCTATGTAGTTTAATATATTTTAATATATTTTAATGTTTTTATTTTAATTTATTTTAATGTCTTTTAATGTATTTTAATATATTTTAATATGTTTTAATATCTTGTAATATATATTAATCGTTTTTATTGTTTTTCCATGAAAACTATCAAAATATACAAACTATATAGTATCTATCAAACTATATACTAAAACTATATAATCTATCAAATTATATAGTATTTATCAAACTATATACTAAAACTAATTATAATCTATCAAATTATATTATAATACTATATTAAAATCTAAACTATATTATAAAACTATAAAAATAAATCAAACAAAATAAATAAATCAAAGAACATACCGGTAGGGTCGGGACCGGCGAAACCTCTATAGACCGCCGCTTCCGCGGCGGTAATAGGTCCGCCTCCACCACTCCGCCGCCATCACCACCACCACCACCGGACGCGTCCGCCTCTGCTGCTCCACCACCACCACCGTCACCACCACCACCCTCCTCAACCTCCATGGGCGCCGCCCCACCACCACCCCCGGCCACCGGCTCCACCGCCACCCCCTCCCCCAGTGCTCCACCCCCACCACCACCCTCCTCAGCCACCGGCTCCACCACCACCTCTCTCTCCGGCTCCATCTCTCTGTGTTTCTCTCTCTCTCTGTCTCGATCTCTTTCTCTCTCTCCGGCAACCTCTCTCTCTCACTCCGGCGATCTCTCTCTCTCGATTTCTCTCTGGCGAAGACGAAGATGAAGAGAATGAAGACGAAGAGGCACGTGCTCTTCGGATTTTGTAGACGGGCTTGCACGTCCTTAAGGACGTGCAGTACGTGCTTAAGCACGTGCACTTTTGCACGTCCTTAAGGACGTGCAGCACGTCCCTGAGGACGTGCAAGCACGTTTTTTAAAAAAAATAAAAACGTGCTTGCACGTCCGGGCTCGGGTGGCTGTAAACCCCCTTGCACGTCCTTAAGGACGTGCAAGCACTTCTTTAAAGACGTGCATGCACGTCTTTAAGGACGTGGGGATTTGCGGTGTATATAGCCGAAACGTAACAATGGAAATTTAGTCATATCAATGAATAATCAATCGATACCATCGCATAATCCAGAGATGTGGACTGGTGGCTCTCGAAGGAGATGTGAGACTCCCGGAGGAGAGGGTTAGGGGCTCTCTAGAAGAGAGCTTTTTTTTTCTCCATGACGGAGCACATAGCCCGTCCATAAGTTATTATTCGATATTACTATGTTATTCTTGTGTGAGTATTCATCAGTACCAAGGTTTTATTCATTGGTAGTATGTGATTTTTACTTTGTCATGTGAGCACAGAAACTGCAATATAATTTATTAACTTAAGCGCGTTTTTAGTTCTCGACATGAAAAAATATACAAACTTCATAATACTAACATTTTCGTGGTGCTAGTAGATTGGCGGCTTACAATTAATTCAATAAAAAAAGAAGCAAATTACAACTAAAAAAAAATTCAAGACGGGTCCATATTAACCCCACTTTCTCCCGTGCAAAGTGTAAATCTCACCCCCAAACCAGAAGAAAAAACCCGAAACCCTAGAATCTCAACATTGCCATGTTCAATCGAATCCCAGAAACTTCATCTGTTCGGGCAAATTATTCTCGATTATCTTCAACTAAGAGGGCTTTGTTCTGGATCTGGAACTCAATTTCGCCCTATTTCCCATACACAGAATCGAAATCAACTTCCAATTTCGTATTCCCCAGATGGATATTCATCCTCCTCCTTCGAATCGTCTCCCATCTCAAAGAGTTAACTTCTTTCGCCTGGTTTTGGGGGTTCTGCTTTTTCTTCTGCCCTCGCTATGCCTCCTTTCAGATCTTTTCCTCGAAGTTGTTACTTCTTTGTTGGCCTATACTTGATGGTTGGCTCCTCTCTCCCCTCGGATTTTCGTGTTGGCGCATCTGCGGGATAGGGACTAGTCGCCTTCATCCTCTGCGGTTTCTTCGCCTGCTCCACCTTCATCTCTCAAGACTTGCGGTTGGCTTCACCCCTAGCGCAGCCTGCTGGTGCTTCCACTTCTGGCGTTTTGTTTACCGGAGAAGTGCGGCTTCTTCGCCTTTGAAGCTCACGGTCAGGTTTGCATCCTTTCACAACTTTTACTCTCAACCTAGGCCTATCTATCTTTATTACTTAAGCTATGATTATAAATATGTATATGTGGTTGCTCCCATGTTTAATCCTCCTCTCTGGTATGTGCTCCGTTCCCCTTCCATCAACCCTTACCTTCTTATTTATTTGATCTCCCTTCTCTTTCTTATCTACGGAATATATATATAAATACATAAAATATACCATATTTAATGTATACCAAACTGGGAAGCCATTAGGCGACACCGACATCTCTAGTATGCATCCACATTACTGATGCTAAAATCTCCACTTACTGATTTTGATTTGGCTCGAGGGACTCCTTCTCTTGAGCCAGTGGAATCTTGTCTCCTTGTGCAGGATCGCCCCAAGAAACATAAAATGTATGACCAATATCCCAATACAAGTAGCAGCCCTATAATGCCAGCAATACATACACCCTTAATTCTCAAGCAAGGCAACGAAAAGCTTTGTATGTGCTTATGTATCACTCTAAATAAAACCATGAAACCTAGCTTTCTCAAAAAATTAAACATTTATCATTGTTATCTTTTACATTTGAAATGATATCTTATACTTAAAAATAACCTTATCTCTAGCAATTATTATGGTAACACACTCCTTTTTAGAATTCAATTTAACTTGATACCAATTAGACTTGTCTCACAAGGGATGCGTACTCTCTATCCTCAAAGGGAACTTCCTCTTGAGAAACAACATCAAACTGTTTTGCAGGCACAAAGTTACTACAAGTGACCTCGGTCAACTCTCATTCTTGTTCACTGTGTTGAAACTACTCATAAGCTGAATTTGTATAATGCTACTATGATATCTTCTGTAAGTGAACTCGCTGTTAAATTTATTACAAACAAGCAATTCATTATATCTCCTTCTAAATTATGTAATTGGTTCTACTCCTTTCTTAGACACTTATTTACCTGGAAACTGAAAACAAAAATGGAGGTTATCTACTTTCTTCAGCTTTTGCTTTCTGCATTCAGCTGCACTGTATTGATACTATCTTTAATTAATTACCAAACCAATGTTGTTATCAGTGTTCTAAAAATCGCGACTAGGCACCGCCTAGGCGCCAGGCGGGAGGGGACCTAGGAATTTTTAAGCCTAGGCGGCCCTATATGCGGAAATCCGCCTATGCACTGCTTGGGTGCCGACTAGACCCGCCTGGGTGCCGCCTAGACCCGCCTAGGCGCCACCTAGTCCTGTCTTGGCACCGCCTAGTCCCGCCTAGCCCGACAATTATTCAATTTTGTCTTTTATGCATGTGATTAGTCAACTTAGAGTTTTTTTATCCCACAGGTCGAGATATATTTGTTTTTTATTCAAACCAATGGTTTTAGATTTTAGGAGGTTTAGAGTCATTAGTTGGATGCGTACTTTTGTGTTTATTTACTTTAATGTTAGTTAAGCACCATAAATTTGGGTTTATGAGTAATATTATGGATTATTATTATATTATATGAATTATTGACATGTGTTATGTGTTAAAAGATAAGGAAATAATCAAGTTTGTTCTAAGTCCGCCTAGGCACCCGCCTAGCCACCTAGGCGCTAGGCGGTCACCCGCCGCCTAGCAGCCGCCTAACGCCTTTTAGAACATTGGTTGTTATTATACAAATCCTTATCTCATGGCATATCTATTCTTACTCTACTTATTTGACTGCTTTAAATGGTGCTATGACTCTGTCTTCAATCTAACCAATCCAGAAAACTTAAACATACCAGGGAGCTTTCACACACAAGTCTTACTATTACAAATTGGCATTCTGTTATATTCTCATCCTTTATGCATAAGAGCACAAACTGAATCTGCTCGAGGAAGGTCCTCTCTCGAGCAATATATATACTCATGTACACTGCAGAGCAATTTTCAACAGCAAAGTCTCAGTGTGAGATTCCATGGACGAACAAAACTGATACCACCACCTGATATTGAAGCATCCACCCCTGATCTGCTATGAAAAGTGCTGCTGACATATCACAAGGACTCGAATGCACCATGGCTGTTTCTGCTGGTTGGGTTAATGCCCTTGCACACCTTTGTCTTGAAAGTCCAATCTCATCACAGAATATATGTACTAGCACATTACTCTTGGCCTTACATTACAGTTCTTTGGAATAATTTCAGTGATAAGTTTGTAGCTTTTTTCTCAACATATGCCAAAAGTACCAAGTTACCATTACAAATACATTGTCAAATCTCTGTAACGCATGGACATTATAAACTTTTAAATGTATTTGATGATGAACATTCTTTCTTGTCTTGGCTTTGGTTATCTGCTGTACCTTCGGACACTAAAAACAACATAAAGGTTATACCAAGTGTATCAAATACAACTCAATATAGAATTAAACTTAAAACAAAACTTTCAAGGTTGAAATTATCTTGTCTTCAAAAAATTATGCAAAGGACCTATATACAATTCACATCTTGGAATTTAAGAATACATTCAACAAAACCCCTTTGGTTTTCCAATTTAAATCACCAGCATCAAAGCACAACTACTACCCTTCCTCTACCTTATTCTGCTGATAAGATGAGTTCTGAACAAACCATCCACAAAAAATATATCCTAGCACCATTACAAAGACAAAACAAGAAACTACATCACCTTAATGCCCTAAAGGCCCTTAACTTGAGTTTTACCTCTCCTCCTACAAATTGTTATAATGAAATTCAGCTTTTGGAATATTAGGGGCCTTAATAGGAAAAACTTATGGACCCATATCGAATCAACTACCAGAATGGATCAAATTAAAATACTAATGTTGGCATAAACAAAGTCACAAAACCCGCCCCCGGATAATTGCTGGAGGAAACCCGGTTTTGACAAAATGCATTTCTGTCCCTCTACTGGTCTTTCAGGGGGACTTTGTCTCCTTTGGAAGGAAGCTCAGTTTCAAAATGAAACCTTCACATTTATATACTCAGATAACCGAATAATACAAGCAATGTATACAAATAACACCCAAAACATAGCTATTGAAATCCTGTTTGTCTACGCCCAACCTCGTGACGGAGAGAAGGAAGCTTTCGGGTCGTCTCTCTCATCTATCATCAGAAATGTACAGAACCCTATAATAATAATAGGAAACCTAAATGAGATCCTAGAACCTAATGACAAGTTGGGTGGTAACACGTCAAGTAAGCAAAGATTTCGTCGACTCAATGAAATCATCACTACACATAACCTGGTTGATGCTCCTACAAATGGAAACAGATTCACTTGGAGAAAACGATCTCATGGTTCGGATAACATTTATGAAAAACTTGATAGAGCGATGGTGAGTTATAATCTACTTCAACAGTTTCCTAACCTATGCACAAAAAATCATGCTTTCATTAAATCAGATCATGCACAAATTACATTAGACCTAATGGACAATCAAAAACCAAAGCTACAACCCTTCAAGTTTGAAATGGCTTGGACTACTAGAACTGACTATGAATCACTTATTCGAAGTGCCTCGAGAGTGGATGTACCAGGATCACATATGTATAAACTCACTAAGAAACTACAAGAAGTCAAAAAAAGAGTAAATTATGGAGCAAGGTAACATTTAGCAACATATTCCATCAAATTAACCAATTAGAAAGTGAATTACAGGAATTACAAATTAAATTATGCAATAATTATGACTCTAACTTGGATAATAAAATCAGAAGGCTATCCATCAAACATTCTTCTCTATTAAGATTCCAGCAGAAATACTGGGGACAAAGAGCTAAACGAACCCATATAAAATCAAATGATGCTACTACAAAATACTTCCACAAAATAGCAACAGGACGACGTAACAAGAATATAATAAAATTAATACAAACAACTGCTGGAATAACCTTAACAAATGAGAAAGAAATACGGGAAGTCATTAAAAATGACTTCGTAAAACGATATTCTCAGCAACCAAGGCAACAAGTATCAAGTAATTTACTGGACAATGTTGGCAGGGAAGTCACGAATGAGGATAACGACTGGCTAACAAGACAAGTCTCAAACTCGGAAATCAAAAATGCCGTTTTCATCCTAGCAAATGATAAATCACCTGGGCCTGATGGTTTCCCAGCAGGTTTCTTCAAAAAATATTGGCACATAGTGGAGCCTTCCGTAATCAAGGCTGTTAAGAGCTTCTTCCTTAATGAAAGAATTCTTCGACATATGAACCACACGTTCATAGCATTAATACCAAAGTGTGATAATCCGACAACATCGTCACACTATAGACCTATAAGTTTATGCTCAACGACGTACAAGATCATCTCAAAAATTCTTGCCACTAAATTGAAAAAAATCATCCTTAAAATCATCAACCCTCTACAAAGTGCCTTTATAACGGGCAGATCAATACAAGACAATATACTAATAGCAAATGAAGTTTTCCATTTATTTTCAAAGAAAAAAGGACGCTCGGGTTGGATGGCAGTAAAACTTGACATGGAAAAGGCTTTTGATCTAGTTGATTGGGATTTTCTACTATCAGTTCTAGAAAAATTTGGCTTCTCCCATCGTTTCTCGGGATGGATTAAGGAGTGCATAACAATAGTCACATACTCGGTGTTAGTAAATAATGAGCCAACTGACCTATTCACCCCCCAACGAGGGCTTAGACAAGGGGATCCATTATCACCCTATCTATTTCTTATCATTTCTGAAATTCTGGCTAGAGGGCTTCAACAAGAATCTGCCAAACCCCAAAGGCACTTTGGCATCAGGATTACACGTAATGGAACTAGGATCCCTTTCTTGGCATTTGTAGATGATATTGTCATTTTCGCTTCTGCCACAAACACAGCTTGCAACCAAATCAACAAAATACTTAGGGAATACTCGGCCATTTCAGGCCAAAGAGTGAATAGGCATAAATCTCAATTCCAAACCTCCATTAATGTGGGAACAAGTTAAAGAAACCTTATTCACAATGAACTGGAAATTGCATATACAACGAACCTTGGTAACTATCTAGGTTGCCCAATCATTTGTGGTCGAACGACTAAAGAGGACTTTAAGGATTTGTTAATCAACACAAAAGCACAACTACACCGATGGAAGGCAAACTGTCTATCTCAAGCAGGGAGATGCACTCTTATTAAAACAACTCTATCGGCTAAACCACTGCATCTAATGCAATGTTTCATGCTGCCAAGGTCTATACACACGGAACTTGATAAAATTAACCGAAACTTCCTATGGAAGAAGGGCCCAAAACATAAACCTCTTATAAGCTGGTTTGATATATGTAAGGCTAGAGAAAATGGGGGGTTTGGCCTTCGCGAATCGGAGGATATGAATAAAGCGCTTCAGCTTAAACTACTTTGGAAAATCTTAGCAGAACCATACAACCCTTGGGTAACCATAATTAAGGAAAAATACCTCAAGCATCAAGACATTCTGCATTATCACAAAAAAGGAGACTCCTCCTGGCAATGGACCCAACTCATTAAGCTTATACCGATATTCAAGGATGGTATTCGTTGGTCGATTGGTGATAGAAAAAAATATTAATTTTTGGACCGACCATTGGTTTGGGAATGGTCCTCTCATTACTATGGCAACAACGCCCCAGCAACTTGACACTAACCTTAAAGTAGTACAGTTTCTGAAACCAGACAAAACCTGGGACCATGAAAAAATACACAACGCTATTCATAATATCCTACCCAGTGAAATGATAAATTCTATAACACTAACCCCGATACCAAAAAACATCCATTTGGATAGACTATATTGGAAATGGAGTAGGAATGGCTGGTTCTCTACCAAGTCAGCCATTGATATGATAAACAATATGAAACATCATCAACGATCTGATATGAGGTGGATTTGGAATCTTGACATATCACCAAAAGTTAAATCTTTCCTTTGGAAAGTGACAAGGAATGACGTGCCCACTGCAGTCAAACTTGCTTCCCACCGATTGGGTATACCCACAAACTGCCCGCATTGTGACTCTACTTACGAAGACTTACACCATCTATTATGGAGCTGCCCAATCACACGTGAAACCATATTAGCAATAGACTCATCTATATTTATCAAGTCGAACAGCGGCTTCATGGAAGGAACTGACTTGAATCAAATCATTCAAGAGACCAAAGATTTGCTAGGCTCCCATCGCTTTGCAAAACTGGCTTTTGCCTGGTGGGGAATCTGGTACTTTCGTAATAAAGCTCTTTTCGACAACATAAAACCTGACTACATAAGTATTACAGCTTTTACCAAAGATCAAATATTCATGTGGAACTCCACAAAAAACATAGAAGACTACCAAGGGACTGAGTCATCAATAAATCCTCAACAAGCGAAAACACTACACAAAAGAAGGCAAATAAAATGGAAACCTCCAAAGCAAGGGGCATATAAACTTAATTTCGATGGAGCTCTCTCGAATAGCAACAACGGCTCCTACGACTTCATTATTCGAGACTGTAGGGGTACCCCAATTTTCTGTGGCTCGGGACCTTGCCCTGTTTCGTCGGTTGCCGGATCGAAAAGTCTTGGGCTGTGAAAAGGGATCACAGCGGCACGGGAACTCAACTTAACAAATATTGAAATTGAGGGTGATAACCTCACCATAATAAATAGTCTTAAAGGACTTGGGAAGCCTACTAGAGACTCTGAAATGATTGTCTCTGACGGTCTAGTCTCGCTGGGCTTCTTTGTTTCTGTCAAGATTCGTCATGTCTATCCGGAGGCAAATCAGGTTGCGGACCATTTATCGCATTTGAATTTTGCTTTCCATAACTCATTCGCTCCTGACGATTCTTTGCTTCGCAGTCTCATCCGTAAGGATGCTCTTGGCTCTTAAGGGTTCATCCCTAAAGCCAAATTCTTTCCGTTTAAAAAAAAAACTCAATCAACGGTGTAGATTGTTAACATGATATATGTTAAGAGGTGTGTACATATGATCTATCTTCTCTATATATATATAAGGTTGAGTTCGGTTGAGAAGCAATCTATCGGTGAGAAGGAAAAAAGTAATCTTATTGGTCCACATAGATTAAATTAATTAAAAAAAATTAGTCCGAGTGCACGACCCATTCCCTGAACGCAGCCCTGAAGCCCATTACGCACGCTCCCCCAGTCGCATGCATGCGAGTGGACACACGCGCCTCATTTAACAAAGCGATCCACTCCCCCACCCGTGCCCTCATTTATAATTGAATTCCCATTAATCCATCATATTACAACGTACAACAAAAAAAGGAGTGGATTTGGGTTTTGAACCCCAAACCTCCAGACTACAAATTCTCTCCTGAAACTCAAACCACTTTATCAACTTCACTTTCTTGATTCAAATGCATATTTGTTTTAGCATACTCTAATTATTATTAAAGGGTTTTAGGGCCCGTTTGGTATTGATATCTAGATATCAGATATCGGATATCAGCCCCGATATCTGATATCTAGTGTTTGGTACGGCTAGATATCGATATCACTTTTAAGTGATATCGATATCTAGCGTTTGGTATCCAAAAGATATCAAGTGATATCAAATGATATCTGATATCTTCGTTTGGTATCTGCAGATATCGATATCAAGTGATATCTAGATATCGATTTTAGCCTAATTTGATATACTGATTTGAGGGGAGGTATCACTTGATATCGATATCACCCGATATCGATATCTTGATACCGATACCGATATCTTGATATCGATACCGATATCTTGATATCAAGATATCAACCGATATCGATACCGATATCTTGATATCAAGATATCAACCGATATCGATATCTTGATATCGATACCGATATCGATATCGATATCTTGATATCTAGATATCGATACCAAACGAGCTCTTACTTAACTAAAAGTTAAATTACCGCATTTAATTTATATTTTTCTCCTAATTATAAACAAAATATTATCATCTAATTTATATTTCACCTAAAATTTGCACATTTAATCATTATAAATTTATATTAAAAAAGAGAGTACATATATTAAATCAAATATTGCACTTAAAATAAAATTATATTATGCATATTTTTTTTACTAATATTTATTTCATGAACCATTAAAATTTATTTCATCAACCACAACTATTTAGTAATTGTAAAATTTTCATTCTTCTTTTATTTAATTTTAATGTTTATTTTGTTTATTTATGTTTTTCTCAAAAATAAAATGGTTAATGAATCAATACTATTTATTTCATGAATCAATACTATTTATTTGATAAATCACTACTCTTTGTTTGATGAACCGCTAATCTTTATTTCATGAACCACTACTCTTTATTACATTAACCGCTATAATTTATTTCATGAACCACTACTATTTAATAATTGTAAAATTTTTATTTTTCTTTTATTTTCTTTTAATGTTTTTTTAATTATTTGTATATTTGTTTTGAAAATAAAATGGTTCATATTCCAATACTATTTATTTCATGAACCAATACAATTTATTTGATAAACCACTACTCTTTATTTCATGAACCATTGAACAAATTTTATGAATCACTACTTTTTAATAATTGTAAAATTTTTATTCTTCTTTTATTTTCTTTTAATGTTTATTTTTTAATTTTTTTAATTATTTTTAGTTATTTATTTCATGAACCGCTACGCTTTTATTTTCTTTTAATGTTTTTTAATAATTTATTTATTTATTTTTAAAATAAAATGGTTGAAGAACCAATACTATTGGTTTCATGAACCGATACTCTTTATTTGATGAACCACTACTCTTTTTTTTATGAACCACTACTCTTTATTTCATGAACCACTACTCTTTATTACATTAACCACTATAATTTATTTCATGAACCACTATTATTTAATAATTATAAATTTTTTATTTTTGTTTTATTTTCGTTTAATGTTTTTTAATTATTTGTTTATTTGTTTTAAAAATAAAATGGTTCATGAACTAATACTATTTATTTTATGAACCAAAACTATTTATTTGATGAACCACTGCTCTTTATTTCATGAACCACTACTTTTTATTTCATGAACCCCTACTTTTTAATAATTGTAAAATTTTCATTCTTCTGTTATTTTTCTTTTAATGTTTATTTTTTTAATTATTTATTTCATAAACCACTACTCTTTTATTTTCTTTTAAGGGTTTTTAAAAAAATTTGTTTATTTGTTTTTAAAATAAAATGATTCATGAACCAATACTATTGGTTTCATGAACCGATACTCTTTATTTGATGAACCACTACTCTTTATTTCATGAACCACTAGAATAAATCTCATGAACCACTACTTTTTAATAATTACTCCCTCCGTTAATTAAAACTTGACGTTTTACTATTCATGTACGCTTTTTGAGGTGTTAAAAACTATATAAAATATTAACTTTGTTAATATATTTTTTAAATAATTTCATACTTGTTACTATTAATTATGAATTTATAAAAACAAATTTTAAAAAATGTTAATATTTCATATAGTTTTTATCATTCTAAAAAAGCGTGTTTGAATAGTTAACTACAAGTTTTAATTAACAGATGAAGTATAAAATTTTCATTTTTTTTATTTTATTTTCTTTTAATTTTTAATTATTTACTTATTTTTAATTATTTATTTCATAAACCAGTACTATTTATTTAAAGAACCAGTAGAACCACTACTCTTTATTTTAATTTTAATGAACCAATACTTTTTCATCACTGTTGCCGATAGAGTGAGCGAGCCCAAGAACAGGCTTCTATCCCATCACTGTTGCCGCCTAAAAAAAACCCCAGAATTGCCACAAAAAGTCCTCTGAAAGTTCATACAGAGCAAGAAATCGAGTTCAGTGCAGAGCTTCTAAGACCACCATCTTCCCCAAATTGATTCTCTGTAGAACAGTCCATCAAAGAGGGAGAATAAAGAAGAAGAAAAGGCGTAAAATGAGGCTAGATCTGGCGAAAAGCACAGTGAGGGGGATTGAAGAAAGATGGATTCCGCCGCTCTTTCGTCGGTTTGGGCAGGGCTTGACGGGCTTGTGGTGGCGTCGGTCTCCATGGTGTTTCATCCGGGTTTGGGTCGACTCTCTCCTCGGGATTTCAGTCTGGTTAGGGTTCTGCTCCGATTTGTGGTATGTGCCATCTCTTACTGACTTTATCCTTGAACTCTATTTACCCCTACGGTTATCGACTTGGATGAAATTGTTGCGATCCCTTGTATATCTCAGTACACTTGTTGAACTGTTGTGCCCTTATGTTTTTTCAAACTGCTTGAATCTCCAAAGTCCTAAACTTTGTAAAACATTGAACAAAAAAAAGATAAGAATCTCCAAGAAAAACTTGACCTAAATGAAAGATCTAAACCAGCTGCTTGACGAGAGGAACCCGCCCGGTGATCCATACATTGGTATAATTTACACTGAGAAAGAGGATACCTTGAACCCTAGATGTACGAAAACTGAGCAGTTGATGCTTAAATGCCTTATTTCTTTGAACTGTGACAGTTTTTGCATTCTGATTATTGGTCTTATGGAGATAGAAAAATTGGTAAAGTGTTTCCACTATTTGGATAACTTAACCCCTGATCCCAGTCAACTTGAAAAACTAGAAAAAGATATGATGCTAATCGATTTGCACCCAATGGGTGAACTAACCTCTTTGAAGCTGTTTTTGAACTCTGGTAGAATCATTGATATCTTGCAACGCCTTTGGGTCACACTCATGAGAACTAATCGAACCCATGATATGAACCTTAGTAAGATCAACCAACTCTTCAACAACACTACTCCTAGAAGGATTGAAGGTAAAAATGAGGAAACACTGACAAGTCCTTGTGATTTGCTCTTTGCTAAAATGAAAATTGATTTGCTTTATGCATTTGCTATGATTGATTGGACTTCTCATACTAGACCCAAACACATATTGAAGTCTCACTTCATCTTGTACATCGTTGATCTGACTTGTGTTGAACGACTCTGTGAACATGAATGTGTGAATAAGTGTCTACAGTGGGGTTTTTTTTTTTAACTTCTGGTGCATTTGTTATGTTGTGAATTTTGAATTTACGGATGCTGAGGTTTTTTGTGAAATTTGTCCTTGTGTGAATCTTCCTTTGAACCCCTTTTGCTGCCTCCTGGTCATTGCTACGACTGATATTACCTTTCTGCATATGCTAGAATTTTGCTTTCAACAAATGGCTCTTTCGGACAAGCACAAAAATTTAGACCATAATGAAAATAATGAAACTATGACAACCGATTTTGAGATGATAGGTTTTGAACGGAATTCTTACTACATGTTTGAAAATACACTGATCAAGACTAAGCTTGTTTTTTGTTTTTGGGTTTGTTGGACCATAATCCTTGGAAAATTTGAACTACTAAACTTGGGACTCATCCACAAATGGACCCAGATGCATTGTAATCCTTACGATGTCATGAAAGTTTTGTCTCTTACAAAAAATTGGACTAAATACTATCTAAAGCAATGGAAAGACCTGACATTATGTAATGATTGGAACACACTTCCTTTGTGCCTAACTCGGTGCAAGTTCTGCCTTTCTACTGGTCTCTGGTGTTTTGTGCGTATTGACAGGTACCTAAGATTCGTTTTCTCTGTAAGGATTGGTACATGTTGTCCCAGTTGGACGCAGTTACCGACGCACCTGACTCAAGACCCAACTGAAGCTGAATTGCATAAAGTTGACCCCAATTACAGTGGAAAAAATGGGAGATTTTGGTTTGAGTGTAATGCTCATGCCCATTATGTTTGTAAATTCACGATGTCTATTTGCTACTACTTTATCCTTTTCTGCTTCTCTTTGCTGCTTCTGTTGACTACTTTTTTTATCCTCTGGATGCGGTGTAATGTGTGCAGGAATCCACTGACAATCAACCCAAAGATGATAGCTTGGAATGAAAATTTTCTGGGGTTTTCTATACCCTCTTTGAACCAAAATGATAACACTGATCGGGGGTTTATGTCCCCCAGTTTGAACCCACAGATTGCTATTGACCCCACAATGAACCAAAAGGAACTTACAAAAAATCAAAACAGCAGAGTAAAGAACAGAAAACCATCATGTAATCTAAGCTACCCAACATCAAAAAAGAATAGACAATATGGAAAAGAACCCTATCGAAATCGACTCTTTCGAGCAACTAAACCAAGCCATGATCTACAAAGAAAACAAACTCAAAGTAGTAAACATGGTAGTATCCAGGAATGGGAGAAGCAAAGAAAAGAATTCAAGTGGATAATCACAACAAGATATATGACTGCGATGGAATTAGAGAAAATGACCCATCTCCCAAGCCTTTCCATTGGTTACCATGAAGATTATTACTTGGAATTCATGTGGGATTGCTAGAAAAAACCTATGAATTGAAATTGATTTTTTTTTTTGTAAAATAGAAAACATACAGATTCTAGCACTAATGGAAACGAAAACAGAACTGAAACCTCATGACAAAACCTGGATGCAACCTGGATTTGACTCCATAGCTTGGGCTCTATCTTTGGCAAATCTGGAGGACTGTGTGTTCTGTGGAAAAGTCACCAGCTGAAAAGTGAAAAAATAGAGATAATGACTATTAGGCGACGCTTCATTGTTTTGAAATATGATGATATGAGGCAAAGCAGATCACTTGCTCTCTGCTTCGCCTATGCACCTCCTCGGGAAACGAAGAAGGTTGACTTTTGGGGTGAGCTCTCTGCCTTCCTTCGCCCCCTACAAATTCCGTTTCTCGTCATGGGGGATCTAAATGAAATTCAGGGACCAAGCGAAAAAGAAGGAGGTGTTGAACCCTATCCAAATAGATTCACCAGACTACTTGAATTCAAGAGCCAATGCCATGTAGTGGACATCCCGACTATGGGAAATGAATTCACATGGAGGAAAAATAGAACTGATATTAATAACATTTATGAGAAACTAGATAGAACACTTATACACCCACAAATACAACTATGGTACCCAACCATAACAACAAAGAATCATGCCTTCACGACTTCAGACCATTGTCCTATATCGGTTGAATTAACAACGATGAATATCTATAAAGGAAGACCATTCAAATTTGAGAATGTTTGGATGACTAGAAATGAATACAAGAACATAGTTAGACAAGCTTGGAGACAAAACAATCATGGATCTCATATGTTCAATTTGACAAAAAAAAGACACAACTGCAAAAACGACTCACCAAATAGTGGAGTAGGAGAACCTTTGGAAACATATTTAGGTGATGTACATATTTGTACCTCTTTTTATTGCATTTTTTGACTTCATATTTCATTCGATTTCCAAAGAAAAGATTCAAAAGAATATAAACTTGTGTAAGAATGGGCTAAAATACAAGAAATAGAGTCTACACGAGTTTTGAGCTAACCATGTAGGAATTCGAGCGAAATCGGAGTCAAAACGGAGAAGCCAAGTGAAGCTGAGCAGAGGTAGATATCGACCTTCAACATAGATATCGACCTTCGACGTCGATATCGACCCCCAAATCGACCTCAACATAGACATCGACTGGAGCTGGACAAGTCGAGCAGGAATAGAGACCTCGATATCGACCTCTGTGGTCGATATCGACCCCTTATCTCGACAGAAGATAGACTCGATTTCGAGATGCGGATTGGAAACTTTATCTTCAAGGAGGCACGGATTTATCTCATACTTTTAAGATAGATGGCAGCTGAAGACTTATTTATCTTTTTACCTTTAAAGTTTTATCAAGTTATTTAAGTTTTATCAAAATAAAAGACATATCCTAATTGTTTGGATAGAGTTCATAGTTTAGATAGAAGTTACAATCCTTGGATAGCAAGGATTAGTAGCCTGTAAATAAAGCCCTAGGGGGCTGGCATTCAATAATCTTTTCAACAATCTTTCAATCATCAATCAATACAGTCAATAGCAATAGAGTTAGAGAGAAGTTTTAGGGTTTGGCGTTCGCGAAAGCCGACGTTGAGTTGTAAAGCTTCAGAGTTTATATTTTAATGCAAGTTTCTTTCTTTCAATCAATGATGAATTCCATGATGAGAAGCGAGTAGTCCCCCAAAGCTCTTAGGGTCGGGGTGAGCCCGACGTTAGCCATGCGTGTTCGAGGTAAGTGTTAGATGTTGATATCGTTGTGTCTATATCATCTCCTACGATTCTATGTTTAGTCCTAATCGAAAGAAAAGGGATTCATGCTAACAACTTGAGTTATAAAACATAAAATTAGTAGAGACAATTAGGTTTATTTGCAAGAGTAATCCTAAGAGTTGGTGTACGGCAAAAGCTTGTCCCTCGGGTGAAATAGCACAATTGTCCGTCTTATTTATCTCATCGCATGCATTGGTTAACGTTGTGGTAAACCCTAATCCTAGGAGTTTCCTTTTACATATTTTATACACACAAAAACCTCTGTTTTATTTCTATTCATTGCTTCCTTCCCATTCTTAAATCTTCGGCCTTTCTTTGCCGACGGAACAACTAACCCACTGTAGGAAGACATCGATATCGACCCCAGACGTCGATATCGACCACTGAGTTCATCGACAGTTTTCCGAGTCGACGACGATCATCACTGCGGAGTTTACTGAATATCAAAATCGACCCTTCTGTGTTGACTGACAGTCTTCTGAGCCAGTCGATTTCGTGGACTAACATCGATATCGACCCTTTCCTGTCGATATCGACTACAGTTTTTGTCTTTGCAGGTCTTCTGTTGCAGAGACGATCGACAGCCGAGGTCGACATCGAGCACCAAGGTCGAAATCGAGGCTTCTGGTCGTCGCAAGACGTGAGATTTCCAACGCTACTAGGATCCCGCTGACACGCCTCCTCGTGGATTGATCCTGACTACCCTTCCACTACAACGGGAGGAAGTCTTGTAATTATTTGCGTAGGCTAGGATTCGGTTTATATTTATATACATCTTTGTATTTGTAACTTAAGAACTCGACCTTCCTCCTCCTATTAACAAATTGGCGCCGTTACCGGGGAGGCAATCAATCGCGCCCTAGTAGTCTATCTCACGTCTCTACCTAGTTTGGTTTTGCAGGTGTATGCGATGCGCTGATCGCCCACCTGAATTTGAAGGAGTAGACGACCCTGAGCGCTATTTCCATCTAAGAGCCCAAGCTCAAAGAATCATGGCGGACAACGCAAACCAGACTGAACTAATTGAGCAACTAAGGAAGCAGGTTGAGGACTTAACAACCAGAGAGGCAGCACTTAAGGAGCGTGCTGACAGGGAGGAGGAAGGTCGGAGGCAAATAGAAGCCCAAATCAACACCCATCCTTAGGAATGCCAAGCAATACATGCACCCCGCGCTCACAGTGCCTGAATCGGCGATTCTTATCCCTGCCTCTAATTTTGAAATTAAACCTAACTTCCTGACTGAAATAAGAAGGCATCAATATGAAGGGAAACCTAATTAATGCCCTATGGCACATATATCAACCTTCTTAGACCTCTATGATACTATTGCTGATGGACGAAGCCTTGAATATGTCCAACTAAAAGCCTTTCGCTGGTCTCTTACGGCACAGGGGCGCGCACGTGGGGGCAAAGGGGGCAAGGGAAGGAAGGTGAACATTTTGCCAATTTGGAAGGAAGGGTGACCATTTTTCTAATAAAGGCCCTAATCATGGCCTATTGCTCAATTGACCCTTCTTTTATTTAATTAAATAAATCTATATTATACTAAATTATACAGCCTCCGTTCGGCAAAACTTGACGTTTTACTATTCACGCACGCTTTTTTAGGAGATAAAAACTATATAAAATATCTAGTTTTTTAAATAATTTTTTAACAATTTTGTAGTTATTATTAATAAGTATAAACTTGTTAAAAAAATTTAAAAAAAATGAATATTTTATATAGTTTTTATCATTCTAAAAAAGCGTGCATGAATAGTAAACGACAAGTTTTGCCGAACGGAGGTAGTTGTATATTTTGTGAATTTTGGTCAATTAATAGATTCTACATGGTATGAATTAGAATAATTAAATTATTCTAAAGAGTAATAATATATAAGTTGATTTAATTAGATAAAATATATAATTACTCTTATTATTTAATTTATGAAGTTAAATTAAATAATATTTACTCCGCTAAGGTGAATAAACCTACCCCTATCTCTATCTTTATCCCCTTCTTTTTATTTTCTTTCTTTTATTTATTTTTCTTAAAATCTGTCATCTCCTACTCCTAAACTCTATCCTAAATTGATTCTAAACCTAAAGGAATCAAAGATCTATCTTTTATCTAAATCAACAATATAGATACACGTCAAGTCTTAGGTTTTCCCACAACCCAAAAACACTCGGCCTTACCGCCTCTCATCCTCCTCTCCCATCACCGTTCTTCAATTCAACAAACCCCTCCCGTAATCGCCGACAACCATTACCGCACCTTGTCCGATTGAGCCGCAGCCGCTTGCCTCCGCTGAGCCACCACCGCAAGCCGACCAGCCACTGCTCGGAGAACGCCAAGGTCGTTGCCCAGAAGCACACCCATAAACAGCCGCGTGAGCCCGTGCTGCCTTCATCTTCGATTGCAGCCGCCATCGCAGCAACTCGCCTCCGTTGCCGTCGCCATCAGTGCTCAAGCGCCATCGCCAATCACCGCCGAGCCGACTCCGATCATCGCCTTCGCCGCTAGCCCATCGTCGCCGGAGGAAGAGCGCACCGAGCCATCGCCTTCACCCGTTCTTCTGTTTCTCTGTACGTGAATCAAAACAGAGGTTTTGATTTCTTTTCTACAAATTACAGAAACTTTCCGTGTTTTTATTTTATTCTCGTTTCTGGCCCTAAGTTAAATTATTTATTAAATTAGACAGCCAATACTTCTGTACTAATTCGATTCTTTCCCGTTTCAGCAATACCAAGCGATCTCGAAGCACCCACGCCGAGTCCCGCTCCCCGAAGAATTTATATTGGTATAGATTCTTAACTTTATAGAATTAATTTAATTTCAAATTGAGTTAAGTAAGGTTAATTGTATCAGATATCAATATTAAATATTTTCCTCTTCGTTGGATTCAATAGTTGCTAAGATCTCGTCTCGTTGTCATCAACCGATCAATGAAGGTTAAGGCAAGTGATTTCGTTCAATGCCCTTTGCGTGTTTCGTGATTCTTTTGACGTGCCTTTTTAATTCTTTGGTGTTGAATGCGGCCCTGTGACCAATTTCCTCGCCAATTTCGATAAATTGCATATTCGACTGCTTGATGTAATTTATCTCCTTATTCATAAATTGGCATGAGTATAAATTAATGGGAAATTATTAATTTAATTATAATGATATGTATATTAAATGTGTTATTTGTTTATAACTTGAGATAAGTGAAAATTTGCCCATTTTCATCTTCTTGATTGTATAAATTTCTGCTTGTTTCTTTCATGCAAATTGCTGGCATGCGATTTTAAGATCCTTTGAATTATCCATGCTTGTCCCCGATTGATTTAAGGTCGTTGTTATGATCACCTAGTATGAACTGTTATTGTGTTATAAGTTAAAATGCGCACCTCTTGTGTTGCGAGTGACCATAGGTCATTGGCAAGTTGTAGTAGACTAACTTGCAGGTTGTGGTTCGTTAAGCCACCGCCTTACAAGGTTTCATGAAACATCCTTCCTGGAATGCACTCTTCATGGGGTGGTAAAACAACGATCTGATGTAGGTCGTAGTCCTTTTTAAATGCTCGACCAGTACTACTTATTATTACTGTTAGTAGTGTTGTTATTGTTATCATTATTATTGTTATTAGTATTATCGTTATTTATTAAATAGGTGATCACTTCAGTTATTATACCTCATCTGTTTCGGGTATAATTCCTTTTTATTTTCATATAATCGATCATTATGATCATCTGAGTCATGTTACGAATCTTTATTTCTTATTCAGCTTCCACTTTAAATACTCGTGTCTTTCCCTTAACCTGCGATATACCATTTTATCGTCACTGTATGGTTAAAGTCTGAACATTTTTCCTATCATTTGCTAGTCTTAATTGTACTAACCATCCTATTTCTTGGATGGCTGGTGTCCTTCGTACTCACAAAACACCATGCCATATTCCACAGGTTTAGCACGAGCATTGGAGCAGGAGAGAGCTAAAGAGAGGACTATCATCCACGGACTTTTAAACCGCAATTTCTAAACTTTTAAAGTTTCCACAATGCTACGTTGGTTTTAGCTATTTTGGGAGTTTATTTACAATTTATGGTTTTGGCATTTTAAGCTATTTTATTTGGATCGAATATTTCAAACTATGATATTTACTTGACTTCAGCATTATTTTAAATCAACTGTTCGAAGTATTGTCTTATTTATGGGAGCATGGTGGCATGTCCCTATAAGCCTCAGGTGAATGCAAAGACATTAAAGTCTACGAATTCACTGGTGCTTTAGCCCTTCCTTGGGATTTAAAAGGGGGTGTTACAAAAGGTGGTATCAGAGCTGTAGGTTTTAAAAATGTTTTTATTCGGATTTCAAAATGATTTCTAAAATGAATTTCAAAAAGCTTTTATCAAAACTAAGTTTTTACTTACAAAAGTAAGCTGTTTCGGAAATGATTTCAAAATACTAGTCCGATAGTCTTGCTCTAGCTCCTGCACCTGCCAAAGACTAATAGTATATTTCTTATTCTTGTTTCCTTTAAATCTCGCTTTCTGGGATTGTCTCACTCGAGTATTGATGACTCTTCACCCTACTCGATAGATGTCTGACGCTCGCAAGATCTCGAAGTTTCACACAACGGGTTACCCCCAATGCCCTGACCTCATCGATAACTCAGACACCAGATCTGACTCCAGCACAGAGGCCGAGGTCGTGGAGAAGTAGAGCTATCCAAGGGAAAGAATGTCCAGATCGACCCTCCTGAAGAAGCTGTAGCCACGGAATATGGCAAGAAGCTCATCTGTGAGTGGTACAAGGAACATAACTTGGGAACTCCTTAATTCTACAACGAGGAAAAGGCAGCACGAGAAAAAAGAGCCATGCTAGCTCCTCTGGACGACGATAGGAGAGAGTACCTCCAGGACATCGTCTGAGTGTACGACTTGGAACCATCCCAAAACCCCAGGGAGGAGGAGCCAAAGAAGAGATCCTTTTCGGAAATCCTAGCCGATGAAAAAGCATACGAGGCTTTGCAGGCAAAAAGATCGAGGTAGAGGCTCCGCATGAGGGACGCCGATGAAACATACAAGAATAAGGAGCAGATTGTGGATGGGCTGAAAAAAAACTCTGTGATCGTGCTAGGGATGAGCTGAAAGAGATGTGTGAGCATGCTGAGTTAGAGAGAGATGCGGCATCACATAACCATAGATCTGAATTGGACAAACTCGTCGAGCTGTATGTCTGTTCAGAAGACGACGAGGATTAAGATCTCATCAGTATCCACAATTAAGAGACTTCCAAATTTATTAGATAGCCGAGCAAACTGTTGAAAGACTCATATTAGAATTTGTGACTCTAGATGACTCCGTCATTGTGAAATTCCCTAATGGGGAAAGAGTTCGAGGTAGGAAAATGCTATTCCGCTTTCCCATCACGATAGGTACTTGAGTACCTTGCCGATCTTGTTCTGCTTCTGATCCTTCCTCAGGACATCATCCTCGGCATGGATTGGCTTACTCACCATGGTGCAATCATTGATTGCAGACGGAGAATCGTGACCATTTCGCCGGATGGTAAGTTGTGTGTAGATTTCGTGGGCGCATCCCCGAGGAGGATGGTCGTGTTATTAATGTAATGCAGGCAGCCAGATTGTTACGTCAAGGTTGTGTCGGATTTTTATGCTAGTTGCAGGATCAGCCGTCCGACCCGGTCCCTATCTCCGATATTCCTATTCTCCAGGAATTTCCTGATGTTTTCCCCGACGAGATTCCTGGTCTACCTCCGAAGCGGTTCATTGAGTTCACCATTGACTTAGAGCCAGGAACCGCTTCTATTTCCAAAGCTTCGTACCGCATGGCCCCAGTGGAGATGCAAGAATTGAAGAGCCAGCTTGAGGAGCTATTAGAGAAGGGTTATATCCGACCCAGTGCTTCACCTTGGGGTGCTCCCATGCTGTTTGTGAAGAAGAAAGACGACTCTTTTCGTCTGTGTATTGATTATCGGGAGCTGAACAAGGTAACGATCAAGAACAAGTATCCACTTCCATACATTGACGACTTGTTAGATCATCTTCAGGGAGCAAAGGTATTCTCCAAGATTGACCTTTGATCTAGTTACCATCAGCTCCGAGTCCGTGACGAGGATATTCCAAAGACTGCATTTAGGACACGTTATGGGCACTATGAGTTCGTGGTGATGCCTTTTGGCTTAAAAAATGCCCCGACAGTCTTCATGGATATGATGAAACATTGTTTCCACCAGTATCTAGACAAGTTCATCGTAGTCTTCATCGACGACATCCTGATCTACTCACCGAGTGAGGAGGCTCACTCCGAACACTTGAGAACTATTTTGATGACACTGCGAGAGCATCAGCTGTACGCAAAGCTATCCAAGTGTGATTTTTGGATGAAGCAGGTGACATTCCTAGGCCACATCATCTCAGAGAAAGGGGTGATGGTCAACCCCTAGAAGATAGTAGCTGTAGAGAACTGGAATCCGCCAAAGAACGTCAAAGAGATTCGGAGTTTTCTAGGACTAGCGGGTTATTACAGGAGGTTCGTGGAAGGGTTTTCCAAATCGGCCCAACAACTGACCTTACTTCTGCCCAAATCTCAGAAATTCGTCTAGAATGACTAGTACGAAGCAAGCTTCTAGGAGCTCAAGAAGCGGTTGATCACAACACCTATTATGGCACTCCCGAAGGAGTCAGAGGATTATGTGATTTACAGTGATGCTTCCAAGCAAGGTCAGGGTTGTGTACTGATGCAGGATGGGAAGGTGATAGCCTATGCATCACGACAGTTGAAGCCGTATGAGGAGAACTACCCAGTGCATGATCTGGAACTAGTTGCTGTGGTACTCGCTCTAAAAATCTGGCGCCATTATATGTATGAAGTTCATTGCGAGATATACATTGACCACAAAAGCCTCAAGTATGTGTTCACCCAGAAGGAGTTGAACATGAGACAGAAACGCTGGTTAAAGTTGATCAAGGACTATGACATTGAGCTTCTCTATCATCCTGGGAAGGCTAATGTTGTAGCCAATGCTTTGAGCTGAAAATCTCTGCATGAGGCTATGATTAGTTGTTTGACAACAAGTCCTGTTCTACAAAGGGATCTGCTCAGGTTGGAGGTTGAGGTTTGGTTTGAAAGGAACCAAGGACAGTTGTGTATAATGGAGGTTCAGTCAGATCTGTTAGTAGAGATAAAAGCGAATCAGACAGAGGGTGTTGTGTTACTGCAAATCACCGTTGACTTCTTCGATGATAACGCCCTGGGCTTGTTTTTGAGGAATGATGGGTCCTTATGGTTTGCGAATCGCATCTGCCTCCCCAATGTTCCTGAGATCCGACAAACCATCCTTCGGAAAGCTCATGCATCTGGCTATTCGGTACATCCTAGAGCTAGTAAGATGTCCAAGGATCTGAGGAGGAACTACTAGTGGTCTGGCATGAAGAATAAAGTAACCGATCCGACGGACCATCCTGGTGGGAAGCTCCAACCACTTCCAGTGCCCACATGGAAGTGGGAACATATCTCGATGGATTTTGTTATGGGGCTCCCTAAGGGTCAGAGGCAGAAGGATGCCATTTGGGTGATTGTTGATCGACTCACCAAATGTGTGTTCGCAACGGCGGGGATGTGGTAAGTAGGAGATTCAAATATTTAAAATAAAACAAAGCACAACTAGACTATCTCCCTGTCCCAAACAAATAATACAAGAATCCCCTCCCTTGTAGTAGTAGGGTAATTCAGGATCGAATCCACGAGGAGGTATGTCAGCGCTTCCTTTGTTGTACTCACGATCAAGGCTTTCGACCTCAGCAGACACTCGATATCGAGTATACAGGTCGATATCAACCTCAGTTCTGGTCGATTTCTTAGCGCAATTCCTGCAGAAGACAAAACAGCAAGTCGACGTCGAGCAGAGACCTCGATATCGATGTTAGACCTCGATATCGACCCTTATGGTCGATTTCGATGCTTGTCACAGAAATTGTTTTTGTAACTAATTTGTCGGAAAAGAGTCCGAAGAAAATAGAATGGAGAAGGAAGATGAACAGAAACAAAACTAAGACTTTTATGAAGAATTCAATTAATTAAAAGGCTTCCAAAGTCGGGGTTTCATGCCACAACGATAACAATGCAAGTTTCATGCTAAAGATATGAACTTTAATGTTTTTCCGTCAAATAACTTTCGTTATCAACACTTAGGTGATTAGAGGCTCTCGCATAATTCCTAAGAGTTACTAACCAATTCATGAGCAATTCAAGTTCATAATATGAGTGGCTTTCGCTTCAATAATGCAAATAATGAATCTCCCTAACTTTCGCAAAGGATCATGCATGGGGTAGAAGACGGAATGGCATAAAAGTCATACATTTGATGCACTTACCTCACATTGCTATCGTCGGGCTCACCGCGACCCTAGAAGTGGGTTGACTACTCGCTCCTCATCATGCACATCATCATCATTGTTATTGAAAGAAAGCTACTTTGAATTAAAACTCCGAAAGAAAGTACAACCGAACAAGCCACTCCACTCTTGCTTTACAACTCCACTCGGCCTCCTCTCTCTCTCTACTCGTCACTACTCTCTATAAACTTGGAATTCTCTGCGAAATTGGATGTTATTGGATCCCTAAACTCAGCCCTATTGGCCTCTATTTATAGATGTCGATAAGGACTCGAAACCTTATCTTTATTCTCTAAGATAAACTAAAACAAAGTAAAAGCTAAAACTTCATGGTGAAATCAGCCTCCTCATGATAGATCTGGTGTTGATGATAGGAAATCTCGACCTTTTGATAGATATTGCAAGCTTTAGATATAATTCTATCAAAATCGGAGTCGAATTCCTCTGTTGGCATGGTCGATATCGACCCTTGGACATCGATATCGACCCTTCCAAAACTTCATCTCGAGCTTCTCCTTCTCCTACTCGAACTGGCACTCGACCTCTATCAATTTGGTCGATCTGGCAGCATCGATATCGACCCCCAGACGTCGATATCGACCTCTTCTGTGTCGATATGCTCTGTTTCCTTTTCTGCTCGATTCCTATGCCTCTGATGTACTCGATGTCGAGGTCTTTAGTCGATTTCGACCTCTTCATAAGACTTCGAGTTCTTTTTCTGCTCTTCCGAATTTATCCATTTTTATCCTGTTTTCTGCAAAATCACATGGAAACTCGTGCAAACCCATATATTTGATATTTAAGCATAAACTACACTAATCCCATGTTTTCCCATTAATATGCATGCAAAAGACAATAAAATGGATTCATATGTGCATAGAAAATATGGCAATTTGCGCGCACATCAAACACCCCATACTTAAGCTTGCTTGTCCCCAAGCAATACTTTTAATGGTCATTCAGGGGAAGAAAGTAAACTCTCAACATCATAGATTCATTTTTCATATGTCCCTACAATCAATTGCCATCCTCGAGAAGGTACTTATGTCAACCAAGTCCATGCATGTGCATAAAAAGCAATTTCATACTCATAAAGGAGGTAATATGCAAAAAACAATTTTAGCGACATAGCATTAATAATCAAGAGGACTTTTTTCAAGCTTGTGAGAAGTGGATTGGTAAAAGGCTAAAGGTGGGATAATATTTGGCCATATGGTGTTAAATCCGGGGAAACATACTTTCTTTCCAAAACATTCCACATTCCTTCTTCGTAATGTCTCACCTTTCACTCATCGCTCAATGCTTTTTTCAATATAATGCTTTTACCTCTCTAACCTTAGCACTGCCTTCTCGCGAGTCGCAAACATGGGTGTCATGAATGGCCCCAGATACTTAGTACTTCGGACTCCTCACCTTGTGTGTCCCATCCTGCGGAACTATTATCTCAACGCA
Organism: Persicaria maculosa; assembly: GCA_963922045.1. Lineage (NCBI taxonomy): Eukaryota > Viridiplantae > Streptophyta > Magnoliopsida > Caryophyllales > Polygonaceae > Persicaria > Persicaria maculosa. Next base: position 43,573,343 of record OY998257.1, on the reverse strand, counting down.
AGCAGGGTCGACCCACCTTTATCTCCTGAGGTGATCGGATTTTTTTCTTGCTCATTTAATTTTCCATATTTCATAATTGTATCATTCCTGCCAACAACTTCATATATGCACAACTCCATATAACTCCAAAGATGACATCCATTCAAAAAAAACTTTGTTCCCGGATAGGGTATAAGGTATAAAAAATGGGCAATATGTGTATATGTGGAGCAATAATGATCATGATAAGGCTCATATATGGCTTTGTGGGTTTTGCAATGATGCATAGGTAAGGCTAGGATATGAACTTATATAAGTAAGCACTTGTATGGAATTTTCATAAAAAGTCCTCCATCATCTTATCATGCACATGTCAAAAGCAACTTCAAATTTTCATCTCCTTTATGTTTTTTTTTCTCTTCTAAAAAATTGCACTTCATTGGGACTTCCCTTAACTAGGAAATCTCATGTTATATCTCTAATGAATCTAATTTTGGATCATAGAGCTCTTTTTTATACTTCCATGACTCTTTCTTTTTTTCAAAATTTTTGATGGAGGTCATATTTCTCTCTTTTTTTTATTTATTAAAATAAATATGCAACTCTAAACTAAGTATGAATATGCAAGTAAGCCTTTCCCCCACCCCATACTTAAAATTTACAGTGTCCTCACTGTATTAGAACTACGGTTAAGAAGAAAACTTATTAAACCGTCACAAATTTCAAGAGTCGAAGAAGACAACAGGGAAGGTCGATATTGACCCTTTATATCGATATCGATGTCTCTCTTGATTTCTGCTCAGGCTTCAGGGTGATTTGGCCTCGATCACAAACCCTATCCATGTCGACCTTAAGGTCGATTTCGATGTCTGACATTGATTTCGATGCCTTTCTGTGTGCTTTTCTCTCTCCTGCAATTTGAAAACTAAACACAAAATATGCAAAACAATAAAGTGTCTAAAACCAAAACAAAAAGCCGTCTAAAATCAAAACTAAGTCTTTGTTACAAGCTCTAGATTTTTAAGTCGTTAGGCCGACTTCTTCCTTTGCGCTTCTCAAGGTGGCATCTGCAGAGCCCATGTGGCTTGGGCCTCAAATATCACTCCTTTCTTGTCCCGCAGCTGCATTCCGCCGGGATTGATTTGATTCACCGTGAATGGACCTAAGTTCTTATCCTTGAATCTTGTAGGGAACCAATGGTCCTTAGACTTGGCAACATAGACCTTGTCTCCTATCTCATATTGGCTTGAATCATCATCGGATACCCTACATAAGCGCACATGCCAAGGCACACCTCTTCCAAATAATGATAAGTCCTTAATTGTAATGGAACAAGAGGAATTCGTACCTTGACTTACCTTCTTCTCAGTCTGTGGCTCAGGTCGATGTCGATGTTCGGAGGTCGATATCGACCCCTTTTTTACACCTGGAGGATCAGTCGATTTGGAGAGTTTTGACTCGATATGATCAGGTCGATTTCGACCCTCAGAGGTCGATATTGAGGTCTCCTTGCCTCCCTTCTCAGTGCTGATGGTGGTCGATTTCGATAGGGTGTGGTCGATATCGACCCTTGACCCCGATTTCGATGCTTCCTCTTTTCCTCCGTCGACCCCATACTTATGACCTGTCACAGAATCTTGAACATTAGTGGTCGATATCGACTTACCTGGGTCGATTTCGATGTTCTGTTGAGCTTCTTCGTCCAAGATTGCTTCAACTTCCTCTACTTGGGCTTCATTGATGGCTTTTATCTCCATTGGCCCTTAACTTTGCACCGTCTTGTTGAAGGAATACTCTATTACTTCATCACTAATTGTGAGTGAGAGCAACCCTTTCTTCACACTAATGTTAGCATCGACGGTTGCTAGGAATGGCCTACCTAAAATAATTGGACAAGCAGGGTCCTCCGCTATGTCAACAACTAGGAAATCAGCAGGGACAAAGAATTTACCTACTTGTACTGGCACATCCGTCACTATCCCAGTTGGAATCACTACCGTATTGTTAGCCATGTACAATCTTGCATCAACGGGCTCCAGAGGACCTATCTTTACCTTGTTCCAAATGGTTACTGGCATCATGCTAACACTAGCGCCCAAGTCAACTAAAGCATTAAATTTGAATTGACCTAGACCTATAGCGATAGAAAACTTACCTGGGTCTGCCCGCTTTTGTGGTAGCTCTAACCTGTTGCATTCCTCTACGATCTCAGTGAGCGATCGCTTCTTACCCAAGATGTCCTTAAGGAACCTTACATAAGATGGCATCTCGTGAAGTGCCTCTGTGAATGGTATAGAGACATTAAGCCCTTGGAGCATCTTCACGAACCGTTGGAACTTCTTTTCCGCTGGGTCCTTAGTCACCTTTCTAGTTGGGAATGGCAACACCTTCTTCCTTCCTGCGGCTGCAGCGAGATCGACATCGACATTAGTAGGGTCGATATCGACTGGAGGAGTCGATTTCTGTGGTGATGCAGAATTAGGGTCGACATCGACAGGAGGGTCGACATCGATGTCACCTTGGTCGATATCGATAGGGGGGGTCGATATCGACGCCTGTTCTGGCTCCTTCTCCTCCTCTTTTTATTCGGGCGTTTGTAATTGACGCCCACTCCTTAGGTTTACTGCCGCAATGTGACCAGTGGTTTTGCCCTTTTGGTTTGGCACAGTGGATCCAGGGAGTGATTCGGACGCTTTGGGCATTGCTTCCGCCAATTGACTCATTTGAGTCTCCATGTTGCGCTTCTAAACGTCGATCTCCCCAAGTCTAGAATTGATGCCCTGCAGCTGAGTATAGACGGAGTTATTGACTTGTTTGAACTCAGCGTGGTTCCTCCGCATCTCATCAAGGATGATTTGCAGGTCATCTTTCTTAGTCTCCCGCTCAGGGTGCCCTGGTGCCCTATATGTTGGGGGATTCCTTTGATAGAACCTTTGATCACCCCAATTTTATTGATTGCCCCCTCCATAGGGGCCTCATGTCCATTTGACCTCCTCATGTTGTTCCGCCATGGATAGTTGCTCAGTATGTGGATAGGCACTGGTGTTATGCCTTATTGAGCCACACTCCTGACAAGGTTGATTGTTGCTCAGGAACCTTACTTGCTTTTGAACGCGGCGTGTTTGATCGTTATGGAATTGTTGCCGCACTTCAGGATCTATCTCCTTTGGAGGCTCATATAGTGGCATAGATGGGGCAGGCCTTGCATCATAGGCCGCAGCAGCCCCATAGGTGTTGTCAAAGTTCACAAGCCTCTCAATGGTCTCCCATGCCTCCGTTGGTGTAAGCTCAATGTACCGATAGGAGGTATATGAATTGATCCTCTCCTTATTCGGCGCATCAAGGGCGTTATAAAAGATCTCTTGGATGACATATGGAAGTTGCCTATGCGTCGGGCATGATCTCAGCAAGTCCTTAAAGCGCTCCAACGCCTGTGCTAGGGTTTCACCTGGCTTTTGTTTGAAAGCCGTGATCCTTTGTCGTAGCATCGCCGTTTTAGAAGGTGGGAAGAATTTGTTCAAGAATGCATCTTTCACCTCCGCCCATGTCCTTAGCGATCGTGGAGCCAAACTTTCAAGCCATTGTAATGCCTTTCCTGCCAAAGACCATCGAAAAGATTTTAGTCGCACATACTCTAAGTTTACTCCATCAGCAACTGTTTCACATAAGTCCATAAAAGTAGAGATGTGTTGCAGGGGGCATTCATTATGTCTTCCTTCAAAAGTATTTCTTTTAATCTCATATAGGAAGTTAATTTTCAATTCATAGTTGGAGTGAGGAATTATAATGGCAGATTCAAGAACATGAAGCGGCAGATGCATGTATTGCATCGCCGTCTGTGGATACTGATTTAGCCGCTCTTGGGCTTATCTGCACGCATCCTCCTCCCTATCAGCACGGGCTCGCTCAGCAGCAACAGCGGCCCTTTCTGCAGCGATTGTAGCATTGTGGTCCTCGATCTCTTTCCTCAACCGCTCTATGATCTCAGCCTGCGTCTCGTTGTCAGCCATGATGCGAATTGCTTTGTTGCGAAGATGGTAGAAATGTTCAGGCTCGTTAATTGGTTCCAGGATAGGTCCGCGATCAGAACGTCGCATAAACCTGCAGAATAAGCTTAGAAAAAGATCGTGATTAACTTAGGTGGCGATTGATTGCCTCCTCGGCAACGGCGCCAATTTGTTCGGCAGGCGGGGATGTGGTAAGTAGGAGATTCAAATATTTAAAATAAAACAAAGCACAACTAGACTATCTCCCTGTCCCAAACAAATAATACAAGAATCCCCTCCCTTGTAGTAGTAGGGTAATTCAGGATCGAATCCACGAGGAGTTATGTCAGCGCTTCCTTTGTTGTACTCACGATCAAGGCTTTCGACCTCATCAGACACTCGATATCGAGTATACAGGTCGATATCGACCTCAGTTCTGGTCGATTTCCAAGCGCAGTTCCTGCAGAAGACAAAACAGCAAGTCGACGTCGAGCAGAGACCTCGATATCGATGTTAGACCTCGATATCGAACCTTATGGTCGATTTCGATGCTTGTCACAGAAACTGTTTTTGTAACCAGTTTGTCGAAAAAGAGTCCGAAGAAAATAGAATGGAGAAGGAAGATGAACAGAAACAAAACTAAGACTTTTATGAAGAATTCAATTAATTAAAAGGCTTCCAAAGTCGGGGTTTCATGCCACAATGATAACAATGCAAGTTTCATGCTAAAGATATGAACTTTAATGTTTTTCCGTCAAATAACTTTCGTTATCAACACTTAGGTGATTAGAGGCTCTCGCATAATTCTTAAGAGTTACTAGCCAATTCATGAGCAATTCAAGTTCACAATATGAGTGGCTTTCGCTTCAATAATGCAAATAATGAATCTCCCTAACTTTTGCAAAGAATCATGCATGGGGTAGAAGACGGAATTGCATAAAAGTCATACCTTTGATGCACTTACCTCACATTGCTATCGTCGGGCTCACCCCGACCCTAGAAGTGGGTTGACTACTCGCTCCTCATCATGCACATCATCATCATTGTTATTGAAAGAAATCTACTTTGAATTAAAACTCTGAAAGAAAATACAACCGAACAAGCCACTCCACTCTTGCTTTATAACTCCACTCGGCCTCCTCTCTCTCTCTACTCGTCACTACTCTCTATAAACTTGGAATTCTCTGCGAAATTGGATGTTATTGGATCCCTAAACTCAGCCCTATTGGCCTCTATTTATAGATGTCGATAAGGACTCGAAACCTTATCTTTATTCTCTAAGATAAACTAAAACAAAGTAAAAGCTAAAACTTCATGGTGAAATCAGCCTCCTCATGATAGATCTGGTGTTGATGATAGGAAATCTCGACCTTTGGATAAATATTCCAAGCTTTGGATATAATTCTATCAAAATCGGAGTCGAATTCCTCTGCTGGCATGGTCGATATCGACCCTTGGACATCGATATCGACCCTTCCAAAACTTCATCTCGAGCTTCTCCTTCTCCTACTCGAACTGGCACTCGACTTCTATCAATTTGGTCGATCTAGCAGCATCGATATCGACCCCCAGACGTCGATATCGACCTCTTCTGTGTCGATATGCTCTGTTTCCTTTTCTGCTCGATTCCTATGCCTCTGATGTACTCGATGTCGAGGTCTTTAGTCGATTTCGACCTCTTCAGAAGACTTCGAGTTCTTTTTCTGCTCTTCCGAATTCATCCATTTTTATCCTGTTTTCTGCGAAATCACATGGAAACTCGTGCAAACCCATATATTTGATATTTAAGCATAAACTACACTAATCCCATGTTTTCCCATTAATATACATGCAAAAGACAATAAAATGGATTCATATGTGCATAGAAAATATGGCAATTTGCGCGCACATCAATGTGCACACTTCATTGCTATCTGATCTAACTGGAAGCTGGCAAAGCTAGCAGAATTGTACCTTCAGCACATAGTCCACCTTCACGGTGTTCCATCGTCCATTGTCTCTGATCGTGATGGACGATTCATCTCAGAGTTCTGGAAGAAGCTGCATGAGGGACTTGGCACTGGAGGATATGCTACGAGCCTGTGTCCTAGATAGGCCAACAGATTGGGAGATCAGTTTGAGTCTAATTGAGTTTACCTACAACAACAGCTGACATTCATCCATAAAGATGGCTCCTTTTGAAGCCCTCTATGGACGGAAGTGTCGATCGCCAGTGTGTTGGGATGATGCGACTGATGCCATCCATCTAGGTCCGGAGCTTCTAGACAAGACAGCTGAAGAAGTCGCTATGATCAGACAATGAATGTTGACCGCTCAGAGTCGCCAGAAGTCTAATACTGACCCTAGGCGTAGGGAGGTCAATTTTGAGGTGGGTGACAAGGTGTTCGTGAAAGTGTCACCCACGAAGAGAGTCTTTCGGTTTGGAAAGCGAGGAAAGCTGAACGCTCGATATGTCGGGCCATTTGAGATTCTACAGCGTGTAGGCAATGTTGCCTACCGCCTCGCTCTGCCTCCGTCAGCTCATCCAGTACATGACGTCTTCCATGTATCACTGCTATGGAAGTACGTGCCAGACACGACCCACATCCTAAGCTATGAGGACATCGAGGTCCGCCCCACCGAAACCTATGAGGAGGAACCGGTGCAGATTCGAGAGCGACGAGAGAAGCAACTTCGCACCAAGGTAGTTCTGCTCGTCAAGGTGCTTTGGTCAAAGCACGAGACAAAGGAGTTGACTTGGGAAACTGAGGAGGAAATGTGAATACGCTTTCCTCAGTTGTTTTCTACCTAGTGCAAGTCGCATAGTGACTCAATTACCTCATTTATTCGGATATTAATAAACAAGGAAGCTCGTAAGAGACCTTTTGTCATAGTTTATTTGGTTAATGTTTTGGATTCTTGTTGATCTCTTATTCATTTCTCTCGTCAGTTCTAAAGTCTCAATTAATTTATTCCCATTTCTATTTCTTTTTCTTTTTCTAAGTTTCGGGACGAAACTTATTTTTAAGGAGGGAGGTATGAAATACCCCAAATTATTTTTAGGCTATTTCTTTTATTTAATTAAATAAATCTATATTATACTATATTATAGTATATTTTGTGAATTTTGGTCAATTAATAAATTCACATAATATACATGGTATGAATTAGAATAATTAAATTATTCTAAAGAGCAATAATATATAAGTTGATTTAATTAGATAAAATATCTAATTACTCTTATTATTTAATTTATGAAGTTAAATTAAATACTCTGTAATATTTACTCCTCTAAGGTGAATAAACCTACCCCTACCTCTCTCTTTATCCCCTTCTTTTTATTTTCTTTCTTTTATTTATTTTTCTTAAAATCTGTCATCTACTCCTAAACTCTATACGAAATTAATTCTAAACCTAAAGGAATCAAAGATCTATCTTTTATCTAAATAAAAAATATAGATACACGTCAAGGCATAAGGTTTTCCCACAACCCAAAAACACTCGGTCTTACAGCCTCTCATCCTCCTCTCCCATCACCGTTCTTCAATTCAACAAATCCCTCCCGTAATCGCCGACCACCATTACCGCACCTTGTCCGATTGAGCCACAGCCGCTTGCCTCCGCTGAGCCACCACCGCAAGCCGATCAGTCACTGCTCGGAGAAAGCCAAGGTAGTCGCCCGAAAGCACGCCCACGAACAGCCGCGTGAGCTTGTGCTGCCTTCATCTTCGATTGCAGCCGCCATCGCAGCAACTCGCCTCCGTTGTCGTCGCCATCAGTGCTCGAGCGCTATCGCTAATCACCGCCGAGCCGACTCCGATCATCGCCTTCGCCGCTAGCCCATCGTCGCCGGAGGAAGAGCGCACCGAACCATCGCCTTCACCCCAGTGGCGGAGCCAGGACGACCTTTAGGGGTGGGCGAGATTCTAAGAAAGAAAGCAATGTCTTTATTTTTTTTCGGAGGTTGTTGTGAAGCCGAGAAATAGAGAAAGACCATGTATACAAACATAAAGTCTATATAAGAACTAACGAACAACTATTTTTAAAACTTAAGAGAACAACTCAATGCAAAAGTGTGCAAGCAAGTAAGCAAGCAATAGCATCAGGACAAGAATGCAAGAAAGTAAGCAAGCAAGTATTCAATAGCATCAGGCCACTGCATTCAAAAGTGAGTGCAATTTGGAAGAATGCAAGCATCAGGCCACTGCATTCAATTTGGAAGAATGCAAGCAAGTAAGTAAGTAACCGAAAGCATTGAATCGACAGAATGCAAGCAAGCAACCAACAACATTCAAATATTCAATAGGATCAGGCCACTGCATTCAATAACATCAGGACAAGAATGCAAGCAAGTAAGCAAAAGATGAATGCAAGCAGCACTGCTTTGATCACGCCAAGAATGCAAGCAGCACTTCAGCAGGAGATAGGAAAATCTATATGATGTTTGGATGAGAAAACAAATTTCCAGCAGCATAATTGCATAGCAACAACACAATTGCACAAACCAATCCAACAGATTTTGATCAAGAATTCGGGTGCACAGCAGCATAATTGCACAAACCAATCCAACAGCATACAATAGCATCAGGCATTCAGGCCAAGAATTCGCCAATTCGGGTGCAGAACCCAATCCAACAGCAAAATAGAAGAAGAAGAAAACAAATAACCATCGAAAGATGCATAAAACAGAAGAAGAAAATAGAGAAGCAAGAAAGAATTACCAATTTCCAGAGAGGTTGTCAAAATCTTGCCTCTTCGAAGTGATCCATGATTTAGGGTTTAACGGAAGCTAAATTGGGAATTAGAAACGGGCAAAGTTCGTAGTGTTGAACACGCTAACAACCGTCCCTTCAGAAATTAATTAATTTTTTTTTGGGTGGGCTGGGGCCCATACGAGCCCACCCCTGTATCCGCCAGTGCTTCACCCGTTCTTCTGTTTCTCTGTACGTGAATCAAAACAGAGGTTTTGATTTCATTTCTAAAAATTATAGAAACTTCCCGTATTTTTATTCTATTCTCATTTCTGGCCCTTAGTTAATTATTTATTAAATTAGATGACCAATACTTTTGTACTAATTCAATTCTTTCCCGTTTCAGCAATACCAAGCGATCTCGAAGCACCCACGCCGAGTCCCGTTCCCCGAGGAATTTATATTGGTATAGATTCTTAACTTTATAGAATTAATTCAATTTCAAATTGAGTTAATTAGTAAGGTTAATTGTATCATATATCAATATTAAATATTTTCCTCTTCGTTGGATTGAATAGGTGCTAAGATCTCGTCTCGTTGTCATCAACCGATCAACGAAGGTTAAGGCAAGTGATTTCGTTCAACGCCCTTTGCGTGTTTCGTGATTCTTTTGACATGCCTTTTTAATTCTTTGATGTTGAATGCGGCCCTGTGGCCAATTTCCCCGCCAATTTCGATAAATTGCATATTCGACTGCTTGATGTAATTTATCTCCTTATTCATAAATTGGCATGATTATAAATTAATGGGCAATTATTAATTTAATTATAGTGACATGAATATTAAATGTGTTATTTGTTTATAACTTGAGATAAGTGAAAATTGCCCATTTTCATCTTCCTGATTGCATGAATTTCTGCTTGTTTCTTTCATGCAAATTGTTGGCATGTGACTTTAAGATCCTTTGAATTATCCATGCTTGTCCCCGATTGATTTAAGGTCGTTGTTATGATCACCTAGTATGAACTGTTATTGTGTTATAAGTTAAAATGCGTACCTCTTGTGTTGCGATTGACCATAGGTCATTGGCAAGTTGTAGTATACTAACTTGCAGGCTGTGGTTCGTTAAGCCACCTCTTTACAAGGTTTCATGAAACATCCATCCCGGAACGCATTCTTCGTGTGGTGGTAAAACAACGATCTGATGTAGGTCGTAGTCCTTTTTAAAGGCTCGACCAGTACCACTTATTATTACTGTTAGTAGTGTTGTTATTGTTATCATTATTATTGTTATTAGTATTATCGTTATTTATTAAATAGGTGATCACGTCAGTTATTAAACCTCATCTGTTTCGGGTATAATTCCTTTTTCTTTTCGTATAATTGATCATTATGATCATCTGAGTCATGTTATGAATCTTTATTTCTTATTCAGCTTCTACTTTAAATACTCGTTCTAAAGACCAAATATATTCTATATATTCTATGATTATTATTTTAATTAATTTAATTAAATATATTATTATTTTATTCAATTTGTAAAAATGAAAGAAAACTCGTCCTCGAGCACAAGGTCGATTTTAAAAATCCGTCCGGCATCATTTCAAAATCTAGATTTTGACGGGAGTTGATATCCGCTTTCGAGTTTCGAGAAATTCATAAAATTAATTTTCGATTCTGAGATGATTTAAATTTTGATTTAAATTTCTAAAGTCGGGTTTTCGTTTTAGTGGGCGGGATTGAGATCGAGTGTCGGAAATTCAAATTTGTATTATGGGGACCATTCCTCAATCTATTTCTTTTTCTTTTTCTTTTATCTCTATCTCTCTCTCCCTCCCGTTCTAAAATCTATTGATGTCCCCCAGCTCACACCCCCTTCATTCCACCATCACCCTCTTTGTCCTCACCCCCCCCCCCTTCATTCCACCATCACCCTCTCCTCTAACATTTTTCTCTGCATAAACCCAGGAGAAACCCACAGGAAAGAGCTCTCATCCTCACATCTCCATCCCTCTCTCTTTCACGCATTCAAAACCCATTAGAGGAGCTCTCCTCCTCCTCTCATCCTCTGCAGATACCTATAGGAAAGCTCCCTCCCTCACTCCCGTTTTGGTCACTGCAACTGACCAGCAACCCAGAAATCACCCTCTCCCTCGTTACATTGCACAACCTCGGTTCTACCTCCATTCTTCTCGTTTTCCCTTCAAACTCCTCCTCCAGATATCTGGCATTGCACCCTTCCATCTCAGGAGCTTTCGCTTCAAAACCTTGAAAAATTGCTCTTTTACTCATTCTCCCACCTTCCTAGGCCCGGGGCAAGCTTCTTCCTCCATCGTTGCAGCCAGACGCCGCCCTGAGCACCTCGTCGGAGCTAAAACTCGGACCTCGGTAATCCTCTCCTCCTCCCTTCTTTCTTGTCCTCGCTTCTTCCTTTCTGTAGTGGATGGGGTCGGAATTGCTGGTCAATTCCTTGGGTGATGTTTGAAGCCGAACGGAGCCACCTACCCGAAGGTTTCCCCCTAATTAATTCCTTGTGTGAAGTTTGGAGCCGTCTTTCCTCGCTCAGAACATAGCTCCGTATCCGAGGAAGAAGGTGATGGGGTATGGGTTTGGGCCTGACCCGGATGTCTCCCAACGGGTTATACCACTTCTGATGTGGGTATCCTGGGTTGGAGAAGAAACCGGATCCGGATCCCCTTTCCCTTCTCTCCAAATTGGGCTCGGCTTAGGGCCTTAGATCCGGGTAAGGGTTGGGCCAGCTGGGTTGGGTTTTGTTTTGTTTTGTTTTGTTGTCAGTATTAAGTATATATATGATATATTATATGGTGACTTTTATTTAATTATTTAGTATTATTATTATTATTATTATTACTATTATTATTATTATTATTATTATTTTCATGAATCTGATTTTATGAAATAAATTTCTCTAAGTATTTTATATTATGGAATTATTTTAAAAGTAATATTATTTGGATTAAGTGCTTTTTGATGATTTGAATATGTTAAGTTGAGAAATTTGAAATGATTTATTTATAAATATAGAGGTGGGTTGTTTTAGTCATATATATATTATAAGAAATTAGTTGAAAAGGCATTTCTAAGTTTTTGAAAATATCTTTTGAGAATTTTGTTGGAAAACAAGATGCCGAAAATTCTCTAACAACAACTTTGACCGAGTTTGACCAAGATTTGAATATTTTGAATATTTTCTCGGAATTCAGTTACTTCCTTTGAGAATGTCTTGTGAAAAGGTTTCTATGTGTTAAATAGTAGAAGAGTATCTTATGGTGTCTTTATGGCTTATATTATTAGGTGATTGTTGACATTGCTTGAGTTCTCCTTCTACCTTGTCTATTTGCTGTTCGACTTATTCAGGTAAGTTCCTTTATGGGCTTTCTAAGATTCGAAAGAGAATCTCCTGCTTGTGATTATATGACATACTAGGTTTTGCATAAGCATTAAAGCATGCCATGTAGTATAATGCTAGGATTGCACACATGAATGAGCATTTGAATACTTTGTGTGATTGCGAAACAGAACGGCTGTTATCTGTGAGTCCTAGAGACTTTGTTAGGGTCATAGGGTAGCCCAGTCCTATCGGGTTTTCCCTGAGTCAGTTGTGTCGATGTATGAGCATGATTATGAGATAGCCCAGCACCACCGGGCATGAGCATGATACGATGATGATATAATAATGATGTGCGCACATATATGATGTTATGGGTACCGTACTGGTCAGGTCCGCTCATGAAAAAGGGGGCGAAGTAGGAGAGGGATATGCCACTTGGCATTCTTTGGGCGCCTTTACAGCTTTTCTGCATATCTTATAAATTAGGAGCATGCTAGTGTGATTTAATTTTCCGTACTGCATTAAAGCATCTTTGTTATAGTGTATGTGTATACTTGCTTGCGGGACAGAGTGCGTTGGGGGGGTCTCGGTCTGACCCTGCTCGCACAACTTGTTTTTAGGTATGCTTGTTCTCTATTTCTATGGCGTGGGAATCCTCCCGGGCGATTGCGAAGAACCTGCTTAACTCCGCTAATTTGGCTAAAGAATTTAAGAGTATATGTTTTATGATTTGGTTTTGACCCGGCCTCGCCGTGGCAAGTTGTACCTTACTTTCGCTTTCACTAGTTTCTCAAAATGAATTTCTGCGATATAGCCTTAGGACAGGTTAAGGGTACCCAACAACCCTTCGATTATTTTGGGGTTCGAAATACCCCCCTTTTAAACCATTGATCCTTGGAGGTTTGAAACCTCAACCTGTACCTGAATTGCAAGATCCGAACGAAGGTATCCAGCCTTCGAAACGTAACCCAGGTATTTATATCCGTGCCGTTACAAAGTTGGTATCAAAGCCAGGTTGTGCAATTCGGGTACGCAAGGGTCGGGTGTCACTAGTAGAAAAAATACATTTTAGCCCGAACGTTTCTATTAATATAGCTCGGATATAGGAAGAATAGGGTCCGGGCATAAGGTAGATGTGATAATAGGTATATAGCCCGGATCATTAAAAAAAGCCGGGGTTATTTGCTTTGTATTATAGCCCGGATCTTTAGATTCGGGCTATTTGATCCATGGGCAAACCTATAAAAAACAGATTTTATAGCCCATATTTGATAATATCCGGGCTATTTGGTCCATTATAACACACATAAAAACAGATTATATAGCCCGGAGTTTATGAGATCCGGGATATTTGGTCCACCGTAACTCACAATAAAACAGATTAAATAGCCCGGAGTTTTTTAGATTCAAGCTATATATTCCCACACCTATTTTCGCAAAACAATTCAATTTTGCATTGTAATCCACCTGATATTTAATAAATGTACACTCTGAACACATAATCATAAAATCAAACCCAATAATTTTAACGAGTGCACACTCAAATCAACCAAGTTTACATTTATAACAATAAGGTCAACCATAAACACCCACAAAAGAGTTTACATAAGTTCTAAAAGGATCCAATTATCTACTTAGAATGATTTGGATTTAAAAAAAAAAACTACTTAGAATCAAAATCAAACTTCTTGCATTCCGCTTGCCTGTACACTACTTGTTGCACATTTCCTCTTCATGATTTGGCGCTCTTCATTAATGGCAAGTCCCAATAAAATCTGCATCCATGTAATTTATATGATCAATACAAAATAAGAGTATATGAAAGTTTGAATGATAAAGCTATTAAACTTATCAAGCTCTATAACATTCCAAGTGACCCTTCACGAACTTCAACACAAAAAACACAAGACCAAGTGATTAAATTCTTCACAAACTTGAGCCTATGAAACCTCAAAAAAAAACTGCTGTTTTCCTTGGATCAATTCAACAATGATGAATAAAAAACAACATTTTGTTGCAAAGCTTCTGCAGGTTGAACTTATGTACTAAAAAAAATGTTAACATCAGCTATGGCACAAGAACTACATTGAATATGAACAATTTTTAAAATAATCAATATATTCTTTATACAAAATTTCAAAGAGCAATAATCTTAGAAGCAAGAAGCACTCAACAGCAATAAAAAAAAACTAGATTCCAAACACTAGGGATGACAGTGACTTACAGTGATTTTCAGCGAGTTGTTATTCCTTGGGCAGATCCCAAAAGACCTTCAATTTCAAAAGACCTTCAGTTTCAAAAAATAATTGTCAGAAAATGGGAATGCATAGAAAATGTTTAAACATGAGCTGAAGTTTTCACACATAACAAGAGGCTTTTAAACTGAATTGAGCATATTGTGAACATGTGAATAGTGCATACAGTTTCCTAACCTTAAAACTCAAATCACTAAGCATCAAATTAATCTGAATCTTTTTTTCTTTTTTATGTCTAAATCATGCTGATTCTCAATAGATTAAGTTAAAAACACAATGCTAAAAATACAAATATACACATTTTCCAAGGATAGTCTCCATAATGAATTATGGAAATCTTTCTTGGTCAACACCCATATGTACGACTTTGCTTACTGAAATAAGCAAAATGGAAACGAATTACTATTTGGGTATAAAGAAATTAAAGATAATTGATGCAATGAGTGAATGAGGCTACAACCAATCCCCTGCAGCAACAAAGAAGGCAAGTGCTTGTTTGGTTAACACTAAAAAATCCCCAGAACTATATGCAAAAGTTCGCATGTTTCCAAAACAAAAGCCCCCACCTTATTGACAAAGACATCTTTGATTCTTTATAAGATCACAAAACAAATGTTAAATATATAATTACATACACATCACATATCCACATTATAGTATCTGGAGAGGGTAGTAGAAGGGTAGGTACGCTGTTTTCAAACAAAAGGAAGAAAAAGAAGAAAAAACCAGAGAAATACACACCTCTTCAGTAAAGATGCTACCAACCCCCGAGAGACCAAGAAGCACATGAGGCTTTACCTTCTTAACCTGCACATAAACAGTTTGTCACATGGAATTCCCCTTTGCATTCTCCCCTTTAACACTCGAACACTATCAAACTCCAATATCTATATTTTTGTTTCTCGTATTTGGCAGAAAATCATTTTAATGAAAGCATAAAAGAAAACATTTACCACTCAAGAAGACTAGCACCCTCCTTAAGGTCATTAGACTCAGCTGGATTTCTAGCAAAAGGAGCAGCAGCAGGATCCATATTTTGTCTCTCTTTTGTGATGAGACCCTGCACTACAAGAACATTTTCCAATTAATTTCAAAGTGTTGCCAAAAATGTCATGTGAACTTTGTCAAAAAGTATTAAAAAAAGGTACATGTAAAAAAAGATCAAATCGAAGAGTACATGTAAATCATGCAAACATAGCTATTAACCTATTACACCAATAAACCAGAAAATTGATAGCATATAAGATCTGTGTGGCAGTCTTAGTGTAACACACAACATATTATTTGCCAAGCATTAAACAGACTTAGTAACTGACCTGTATGTCATCATTGAACATGATCGTTCCAGAGTTCCAAAGGCCCACTTCATTTGGAAATCCTCAAACTGTCAACAGCACCAACGATGTAAGATGTTCATATGCAAGAAAAACCAAATGACGATGCAATAGATTCTGAAAGGAACAAACCGGTAAAACAGCCTTTGGCCAACGTTTATGAACTGCTTCCATGAATTCATCAACGATAGAAAGATACTCCTCCGCTTCTAATATAGGTTTTCATAATCCTAAATCTACAAATGAAGCGAAAAATCTAGTATCAGTCAGAAAGATCTAGTATCAGATAAACTTCACTACTAAACACAGACATAGGCCCGAGTGATGAAAAATTAATTATCCACTCACAAGGAATTGCCAGGTTCAAGATATTAAAAAAATCACAAAGCAAAAATCTCAAATTTTAGTGAACATCGATCAAGTAATCTTCTTGACAAAATTGTCTTTTAAGCATCACTGTCCAAGAGGAGTTACAAGAAATTTATAACACTGACAAATCTAGGAATTCGAAAACTTTATAAAAACATCAGTGATCCCCAATACATTCTCATTGCTGTTAATTTTCTAAGGTGTGTATTATGCTTCGCAAACATACTTATTGCTCATTCAATAAGTAATAACTGGCAAGGCCTAAGAAGATTTCTAACACGGTGTGCTGATACAGATGCAACACCCCGACCTTGGTATTACTGATAAAGCACCAGTGGTTTCTTTTTGGCAAATTGAGTAAAAATCAGTGTTTTGATGTTAGACAGATATATTGCATGAGACTGAAAATAGACACATAAGATTTTCATTTATTAGTCTGTTGTTTGCAGCAATGAGTAATAATATATGGAGTATAGAGGTTTTGAACCAGCTACTATACAGAGGTGAAAGAGACCCTGCAGAGTTATGAATCCGAATTTCAAATTACCAAATCAGTGCATCGAGTAAAAGTGAACCAATTGAAAAGATTTTTTGCTATATGAAAAAAAATCTATTTTAATCTTAACTGAGCACATCCCAATTTCAGAGGAAAAAAATCCAATTTCAAACAAAAAATCGGTGTAAACTAACAAATTGAAAGAGAAGAAGAAGATATCGAGTATTTGTTGATTTTGCAGTGGTTAAGTTTAAATTAAAGGGAAACAAAGGCCAGATTCAAATTAAAGGGATTCTAGGGTTAGAGATTTACAAGAAATCAAATTAAAGGGATTATAGGGTTAGGGATTTACAGGAGAATCGACCTGAGGTGGAAGCGGTGGCCATTGACGAAATTAAAAAGATGGAAATGATGGTGGTGGATGGCCTGACATGAAGATCCCTCACCCCTGATTTTGCTCCGTTCTCGGGTGACACTGGTTGTTCTCGTCCTCGGCTGAACAAACGCCGACCATGGTGTCCTCGATCTGCCCAGGCTGCACGTCTTCGATTAGAAATGGAAGGAGGGAGAAGGTTATGGTGAGAGGAAGGATAAGGTAGAGGCGAGGAGGTGGAGAGGAGATCGATCGAGGCGACTCCGGTTGTGTGTAGGATTGAGGACTGAGGAGGAAGGAGTAGATCTGGGGGTGTTAGTTTATTTATTTATTTTAATATACGGAGGATAGAATATCACGGGTCCTGCATACGGGCCATTTGAAAAAGATTAGACTAATAACCCGGAGTTAACATCATCCTACCGCCCGGGTCATTTAAATATATATAACATCCCGGATTTTTGAGATCCGGGATATTTAATAAGATGTAAAATGAACCTCTCCGTCTATAATAACTTGGACGCATCTTCATATCCGGGTTATATAACTATTTTTAATTTTTTTAAAAAAGATAAATATGTATTTATCACTTTTAATCCTAGTAGAGTACAGAGATTTTACATCCGGGTTGTTTTATAGTGTGTTAAAAGGTAATTTTTGTACTAGTGTGTATGTTTTGGAAAATTGCCCATGAATTTCAAAGGATTTGAAGGTGTTTTAACAGGGCAAAATGAACTTAATATGACTAACTCAAATGGACTAAACATGAACTCGGCCAAAAAAATAAGACGAATCGAACAAAGGGGATCGAGTGGGTAGAAAGGGCACTAGACCATCCCTATTGGATGTAGATGGGAACGGGTAGGCGAAATATAGCTTATTCTTTACAGATGAGCCTTGAAGACTCCAAGGAACTGCACCGCAGTGGTTGGAGTGGCGAGTTAGGTAGAGATCGTGAGGTTTTTTCTCCTCCGATCAGTCGCTCCTCGAAAAGAGGCATTAGATAGCTTGATGTGCTTATATAACAATTGGGCCTGAGGGCGATCTCCCTCGAAGGAGATCATTATAATTGCCATTGAATGATTCTATGTTGAGTGCTTGGTATGCTAAAGATCTGATTAGTATACCCTAACCATGAAAATGTGTATTGAATGATCTGTGCAAACGGGATAGCGGGAGTACCCTTATTTCTATATGGTCAAGCCCAGCTTGTGTGGAACAGTCCCTTCCACTATGTTAACCTCTTGATGATCCTATCGAGTCTTCCTCCCGAATATCGGTGTCCTCAATGGGAAATCAGGTTGGTAAACACATTGTCTTCGGGAATTACGTTTGGAAATTAGGGCTGTCTGAGTGAATATTGGAAGATGGTTCGTGACGAAATTCCAAGTTAGAAAGTAAGGTGTTTTTGGGTTTGTTTTTCTCGATTCTTATGACGATCAATCAGTGTCTTCTTGCTACAAAGAGTCGTACCAGAGCCCTACGAGAAAGAGGGGTGCTGAATCAGTTGGGAGAAGTCAATGGTTGCCCTTAGGGATCTCTGTCCGGTTGTAATGGTGGCCCTCTCTGAATTGCATGACATGACATGATTTTGTGAATCTCCGGCATGTACCTTGCGAATGACCATTAGTGAACAGCTACTCATATGATTAGTTACATTGCTTAGATCTCGTGTTGTGCTTTGCTTTCTATTATGATTATATGTTGTCATAGCATGTCTACTTGACCTATTCTATTGATCGTGCTAATGATTGAATTGAAGCATGAACCCCGTGATATGAATCTATATGGTCGTTGCTTTCCCCTGAATTAGGTGCATGATAGTGTGATCAACTCTTCTTTATATGAATGCCTCGTAAGATGTGCTCCTTAGCATGCTAGCCGATGACACATCGATGCTTATCATTCCTTTTGTGACAAGAATCTATAGCATGCCCATCTATTTTGTATTCCTTAGATTAACTATTTTTTATTATTCTGTAATTAATATTATTGTGTGTTAATTGTGCTACATTGAGAATATGTTAGTGTGAATGAGTCTTGATAAATACATGTTTCATCCCAGTATACATAAATTTGAACTCATGTCCCCGTATTCTATTCAGGTTGCCCTGTTACTTAGACTTGCATTATACATCGTTACATTTCCTCTCATGCTACTATATCGTTGGAATGTGATTGATTGAACTCTTGCATATTGTCGTATTAATCAATCAAGTGCATGTATGTATCATATGTTATGTTGAGCCATTAGTGTCATGTAGGACCCTTGGTTGTGACTTGTGCGAATTTATATCTTGCCTATAGTACTGTTGATTATCTCTCGAACTAGGTCCCTTATAGTGTGATTCTTCCCTCTTCTTAAAATGTTGTACTCATCCTGATTAGATTGATGTTGAATTCAATGATTGATTTGCTTTCCGTGATGGTTAATCCTAAGCATGATTATAATCTATCGCCCGTGATGTTATCTTGTTTACTCTGTGGTGATTCTTTTGCTTTCATGTACATCATATTGAACTCATTTAATCACTCTTGACTATGCCCATGCCTTATCATGTATCGCTAGCATCATATAGGACCTATGCTTCCTAAGTGTATCTCATCGTATGATTACATGCCATTCCTAACCTATTATATGATCATTGTTGTTAGATATGATGATTACTATGTTGTTCTTATGTACTCTTGTATGACGCTTAGTTGATTGTTATGATATACCTCGTCATACTGTAATTGACCTCATTTTTTGATGTGTACCCCATGCTCGTGCATTGTTCATATACATGAATACATGATACTTGTTATATTCGTTAATTCCTGCATGACCGTGAACCCTGCATGATCATCGCTGATTCTGCATGACTTTCTTAGGTTGCTAGACATACCTGCATCCATGGAATAATAGACTTCTAGCTTGTCTCACATGCATCAGTGTAGGACTCGATTGTTGATAATGCATATTTTAGATAGGCATTATAGGCATTTTTAGTTTAGTTAGGTTGCATTTCTTTCATACTTTGTTGCTAAATTGCATCTTGTGATTATTTCGAAAGAGTTCGGATTCTGCGCAAATTTGTGTTTATCTCGCAGATTGAATCGGAACACATTTGGGAGATGCAATATCTCGAAGAGGAACACAAGAAACATGGGAAGGAACAAGGAAGGAAAGATGCAAGACAAGAGGAGAAACCCGCAAAGGAAGACAAGGAGCTACGGCAAAACAAGCGTGCCGCGGGCGCAGCATGTATGCCGCGGGCGCCGCCAATCAATTTGCAGCGTGGTACGAAGAAACAGTGTGCTGCGGCCGCAGCAGTGGCCGTCAGCGATACGCGTCGTTTTGATTAAAAAAAAACCCTAGATGTTCTTATTTTGTTTGATGGCCGACTTGGGTTTTGAAAGGCCGACTTTTAGTTATTTTTACAGCACTTCTTCTATTCTATTCTTTCATCAGACACTTTAGAGATTTGAGCGATGTTTTCCATGAGGAACTAAACTCATCTATTCTGCCTGCAATTTGAAGCTTTATTCGGATTGATTGTGAGTTTCTAATTCTCGCTCCTTGTTTCCTATATTTGAATGTTTCAACTTCTTTGTGCTTGATTGATTATTGATTTGTTCTATCTTGTCTGGCCAACTTGTTAGATCAATTCAATCGCTAAGGTTTTGTAGATTCCTAGTTGTGAACCTTAACCTAAGTGGCAAACTTATTCCTTTAGGGCTGGTTGAACTAATTGAATGAGTAGGAAGTTGAATGTGTTGTTAAATCCTTTTTTAGGGATTGCAAATACCTTGGCTAATCTCTGAACTTAAAGCTATCAATTCGGTTAAATCCTTCTTTAGGGACTGTTCGATTGATAAGGGTTGCTAGGACTGGTTGGACTAGTAACTATATTAGGTCGGGACAAGGGCATTCATAGGAAACGTAATAGGACGAGAAAAAGTTACAAGGATCGCTTCAATCCAATAAAGTGGAAAATTGTAGGTAGAATTGCTTCTCCTAAATTGTCTAAAACAAATTCCTTTACTTTGCTTTCTTTACTTCGCTTTGATAAAAGGCGAAACTTTCACATAAAAAACCCCCAAACTGGTTACTTTGATTGACACCTGAATTACACTTGAGTTATAATTTTCCCTGTGGATCGACCTCTTGCTTATTGCTATACTTGCTATAGGTTTGAGTTTTCTTTGGCGGAATCAACGACAGGTTTTCCCTCCGTCAAATTTGGCGCCGTTGCCGGGGAAATTTTATTTAATTCTTGTGTGTTTTTAGTGTTAATCTTGGTGTGGACCGTCTTATATGGTCCATACCCGTGCTACTAATTCATCTTTGTTACCGTTTGATTCAGAGATTGAAAGGACCCTTGCCGCTCTAAGGCGAGAAGCTCGTGATCGCTTTCGCGAACTCCCTTTTGATCAAGAAGAACCTACAACAGAGATGGCTAACGACGCGAACTGCACTCTTAAGGAGCTTTCTGCTCCTGATCTGGCACAGCAACCCCTGGCAATCCAATTCCCTGCGCTAGCACAAGGAGTTAACTTTGAGCTGAAGTCAGGGGTAGTTCATCTTCTACCCAAATTCCATGGGTTGAGTGGGGAGGACCCCCACAAGCATCTGTCTGAATTTCATAGGGTGGTTGTTGGGATGAAACCAGAGAACGTAACTGATGAGCAAATCAAGCTGAGAGCTTTTCCCTTCTCTTTGAAGGACGAGGCAAATGAATGGTTCTTCTATCTACCACCTGACTCTATTTCTACCTGGGCTGAGATGAAGAGAGTCTTCCTAGAGATGTACTTCCCTGCAACAAAGCTCAATGCTTTGAAAAGGTCAATCAGCAGCATTGAGCAGTATGCGACAGAGTCTATACATGAGTACTTTGAGCGTTTCAAGAAACTCTGCGCCAGCTGCCCATTCCATTGGTACTCTCAAAAGGATCTGGTTCTCTTTCTTTTTAATGGGTTGACTGATATAGAGCGCAAAACAGTGAATTCTGCTTGTGGAGGAAACATGCTGAACAAGACGCCTGCCGCAACTTGGGATGTGTTTAAGGAGCTATCTGAGGGCTCCAGACAGTTCAACAAGAGCCCGCGTGCTAGGGGTGTACTCGCTGTTGATGCTCCTGTGGCTGCACTTCAGACTGACATGGCAGAGGTAAAGGAGATGATGAAACAATTGGTCATTGATAGAACTCCTCAACAACTGAAGGCATGTGGTCTTTGCAATCAATTCACTCATCCTATGGACATGTGCCCGCTCCTACAAGATCCTAATGTTGATTTGAATGCCATTGGGAATTTCGCTCAACAAAGGCCTAGGCAAGGCAATTATGGAAATCCTGGGTATTTCAACAACAATAATTACAATAGGGGCTATCAGCAAGGCTATGGGAACTATCAAGCCTCTTTCAATCAGCAAGGGGGGCAACAGACAAGGCCTCAACAACAATATGAACCTCGACAGGGAGGTCAGCAGCAATCAAATGAGGATAATGAGGATCCACTACAGAAACTGTCACGATTGGTCATGAAGAATGATAAACAGCAGTCAGAGCGGATGGCAAATCTAGAGAAGCAGCAATCCGATCGGATGACAAATCTTGAGAATCAAATGAGTCAGCTCATTCAAATCTTAAGTGCTAAGGAGGCAAATAATTCAGGAAAGCTTCCATCACAGACCATCGAGAATCCAACGAAGGAGAATGTCAGTGCTGTAACACTTAGAAGTGGCAAGGAACTGGTTGTCACACCTCAAAAGGATGATGAGGAAATAATGGACGAGGAGATCGAAATAATAGAAGAGGATGACGGAACACACACTGTGCGGCGCCCGCAGCAACCTTGCGGCGCCCGCAGCCATGCAATCCCGCGGCACCCGCAGCACCTTGCGGCGCCCGCCGCCAGTGCACCCGCCGACTCCTCGTTGTCAGGTACTCCTCTTACTAGTTCTTCCCCTCTTCCTCTTTCTTCTCCTTCCCCTCCTTCTTCCTCCTTACCTATGGAGACTCCAAAGCCAATTCCACCCTTCCCGGAAGCCTTGAAGGATACAAGAAGGTATGAGAACGACAAGGAAATCTTCGAGACATTCAGTAAGTGTGAGGTAAACATTCCTTTGCTTAATTTAATCAAGAGCATTCCTAGATATGCTAAATTCTTGAAGGAACTTTGCACTATCAAGCGGAACCAGAAGCTAAAAGGTAAGCAAAAGGTGAAGGTAAGCGAACATGTCACTGCTGTCTTTCAAAAGCGTATGCCTGAAAAGTGTAGTGATCCTGGTATGTTTGCTATTCCATGTGTGATAGGTGATACTAAATTTGACAAAGCCATGTTAGATTTAGGAGCATCTATTAATGTTTTACCTTCTAATGTTTATCATGCTTTGGGGTTGGGACCTCTGAATGATACTCGGGTAGTAATTCAACTTGATGATCGATCTACTATCTACCCGAAAGGGATTGTTGAAGATGTCTTGGTAATGGTTGACAACTTGATATTCCCTGCTGATTTCTTTGTGATTGACATAGGTCCTGGTAACAATGAAGGCCCTATTCTGTTGGGCAGACCTTTTTTGAAAACTGCTAGGACCAAGATAGATGTCTATTCAGGATCTCTTACTATGGAATTTGATGGTCAAAGAGTTGAATATAATATTTATAATTCCATGAAATTCCCATCTGATGATCCTTCTCTGTACTTTGTGGATGTTATTGATACTATGGCACAAGATTGCTTTGATTTGGAGTGTGTTGATGAGATGGAAGTTGCTTTACAGGCTCCTATAGATGAAATTGCTAGAGATTATGTATTGTCACCTGATTTGCAGGAGGCTATAGTAGCTTTAGACCATCGATCTCCCACCTATGTGCCACCAAGGGGAGATCGCATCGAGCTGACCATTCCTACTGAAAAGCTTATTCCATCTATTATCTAAGCGCCTGATGTTGAATTGAAACAACTCCCTAATCACCTTAAATATGCTTTTCTGGGTGAAAATGATACTCTGCCTGTCATTATTTCTAACAAATTGACATTTGGACAGGAGGAGCGATTGGTGACTGTTCTAAAGGAGAACAAGGAGGCATTAGGATGGATGATAGCAGACATTAAGGGCATCAGTCCTACCCTCTGCATGCATAGGATACTATTGGAGGAGGATGCCAAGCCATCTAGACAACCTCAGCGGAGACTCAACCCGCCAATGATGGAAGTGGTAAAGAAGGAGGTGCTGAAGCTCCTTCAGGCAGGTATGATCTTTCCCATATCTGATAGCAAATGGGTGAGTCCTACTCAGGTTGTCCCAAAGAAGGGAGGTATTACTGTTGTTGAGAATCAGGATGGTGAATTGGTCCCTAGCAGGGTACAAACTGGATGGAGAGTCTGTATTGATTATCGAAAATTGAATGCAGTTACTCGCAAGGATCATTTCCCCCTTCCCTTTATTGATCAAATGCTTGAGCGCCTTGCCGGCCGCTCCTTTTATTGCTTTCTGGATGGCTACTCAGGATATTTTCAGGTACCAATAGCACCAGAGGATCAAGAAAAAACGACATTTACATGCCCCTTTGGCACTTTTGCATATCACAGAATGCCTTTTGGGCTATGTAACGCACCTGGGACTTTCCAACGGTGTATGGTAAGCATATTTTCTGAGTATGTAGAGCGATTTATTGAAGTATTTATGGATGACTTCACTATGCATGGAGATGATTTTGATACTTGCTTGCATCAATTGTCACTTGTGCTTAAGCGGTGTGTAGACACCAATTTAGTCCTTAACTCTGAAAAGTGTCATTTTATGGTTAAGCAAGGCATTGTTTTGGGTCATATTGTGTCTAGCAGGGGTCTTGAGGTAGACAAGGCTAAGATTGATGTCATTCAGTCTCTACCTTACCCCACCAATGTGCGCGAAATTCGCTCCTTTTTAGGCCATGCAGGGTTCTATCGCAGGTTTATTAAGGACTTTTCTAAGATTTCTGCACCTCTTTGTGATTTACTGAAAAAGGAAGTAGCTTTTGAGTTTGATGACAGGTGTAGAGCATCCTTTGATGAGCTTAAAGGTCGCCTAACCAGCGCTCCTATAATTCAAGCACCCATATGGTCTCAACCTTTTGAGATTATGTGTGATGCTAGCGACTATGTTGTGGGGGCTGTTTTGGGACAAAAGGAAGGAAGGAGCTCTCATGTCATCTACTATGCCTCCATGACTCTGAATGGAGCGCAAAGAAACTACTCAACCACTGAGAAAGAGCTCCTAGCTGTGGTCTTTGCACTGGAGAAGTTTCGCTCCTATCTCCTAGGAGCTAAGGTAATTGTCTTCACTGATCACGCTGCTCTTCGCTATTTATTGACTAAGAAAGAAGCGAAACCAAGATTGATTCGTTGGATTTTACTTTTGAGTGAATTTGACATTGAAATAAAAGATAAGAAAGGTGCAGAAAACTCAGTAGCGGACCACCTCAGCAGACTTGTCCAAGGAGAGGACAAGCCGGAAGATCAAAGACCCATTCACGGTGAGTTCCCTGACGATACACTATTTTATATCACTCACACCCTCTCTTCGCAGCTGAAGGAGAAAACGGAAACGGAGGATGCTGCGCCCGTCGCAACCCTGCTGCGCCCGCTGCAATGCAATCTTGCTGCGCCCGCCGCATGTATGTTGCGGCCGCCGCATAACAATCAGCCCCATGTTCAGTCCTTTTCCCTCCCATCCGACGAGGTAAGTTCTGATATTCCTGAATTGTTGATGGGTGTCCATACTCCTCGACCTTGGTTTGCCAATATGGTGAATTTCTTGGTCACGGGAGAATTTCCACCGAAATTTACAAAAGCTCAGAAGGACAAGGTTCGACATGACTCTCGCTTCTACGTTTGGGATGACCCCTACCTTTGGAAACATTGTGCTGATCAGGTAATTAGGAGGTGTCTGCCGGATAATGAGGTACAATCTGTCCTTACTTTTTGTCATGCTCATGAATGTGGAGGCCACTTTGGTTCTCAAAAGACTGCTAGGAAAGTTTTAGAAGCAGGTTTCTTTTGGCCTCACTTATTTAGGGATGCTAATGCCTTCTGTAAATCATGCGATAGATGTCAAAGGGTCGGGAACATATCTGCTAGGAATGAAATGCCACAAACAACTGTCATATTTTGTGAAATTTTTGATGTTTGGGGTATCGATTTTATGGGTCCCTTCCCTATTTCTTTTGGGAATTTATATATTTTGCTTGCGGTGGACTATGTCTCCAAGTGGGTGGAGGCAAAAGCCACCAGAACTGATGATTCTAAAGTGGTTGCAGATTTCCTGAAAGACACCATTTTCGCAAGATTTGGGGTGCCTAAGGCTATAATTAGCGACAGAGGGACACATTTCTGCAACAGGACGATCACTGCCTTGTTAAAGAAATATCATGTCACACAGAGAGTGTCCACTGCCTATCATCCTTAGACCAATGGTCAAGCGGAGATATCAAATAGAGAGATAAAGACCATTCTGGAGAAAACAGTGGCACCCAATAGAAAGGATTGGAGTCTACGGCTCAATGACGCTCTTTGGGCTTATCGGACAGCCTATAAGACTCCTATTGGTATGTCCCCTTATCGTATTGTATTTGGAAAGGCATGTCATCTCCCTGTAGAGCTTCAGCATAAGGCGTATTGGGCTGTAAAGATTTGCAACATGAGGTTGGATGAAGTGGGTGAATTCAGAAAACTTCAATTGCAAGAGCTGGAGGAATTGCGTCTGGATGCTTATGATAATGCAGTGATCTATAAGGAGAAGACAAAGGCTTGGCATGACAAGCACATCCTGCGGAAAGAGCTAACAATAGGAGACAAGGTCCTTCTATACAAATCACGCCTGAAACTCTTCCCTGAAAAGCTTAGATCAAGGTGGGAAGGACCCTACACCATCTCCAGGATTTTCCCTCACGGAGCAATTGAACTCTATGATCCCAAGTCTAATGAGCTATTTAAAGTCAATGGTCATAGAGTTAAGCCATACTTTGAGAACATTCCGCATAACGAAGAAGAGGAGTTGGTGCTTGCTGAACCAACCGACTAGGCCACTCAAGGGTCATCACGTCGAGCCAACGACTTGAAACAAAGGCGCTTCTCGGGAGGCAACCCGAGGTAAGTTCTTCTTTCTTTTTCATCTTTATTCTTCCTTAGGTAGTCTTCATTAGCTAATTTACTTTCGGCATAGTTAGTATTAAAAAAAAAAAAAAAACTGAAACATGAACCGCAACCACCTCACTGGCGGCGGCCGCAGCTTCCAATGCGGCGGTCGCCGCATATCAAATTCCTGCGGGGGGCAGATGCGGCGGCTGCAGCATATGCTGCGCCCGCCGCACATCAAGTCCGTGACTCCCTAATTAAAAAAAAAAAGAAGGAGGAAGAAAATCAAATTGAAACAATGTCACGAGACCTCTTCTAACCCTACCCCCATTTCATTTTCATCACCTGCCGTCACCATTCTAAGGCCCTCCAACCTCTATTGTTGTCTTCTTCCTCCACTCCTCTCCTTCCATCACCTCCCTAGCCGGATCTCTTTGCCCTTAACCCACCTTTCTCACCGGATCCGGCCTCCCACGAGCAACCAGACCCGGATCTGCAGCCATCCACCGGAATCGCGGCCACCAACCTCGATAGAACCCTCCGCTGCGCCGAAAAGGAGCGTCTGCCGCGTTTTCTGCGCCCGCCGCGCGTTTGCTGCGCCCGCCGCACCGCAGCCGCCAGGTTTCACTGTGTTCTTTGGATTGAATTTATTTGGTGTCCTTCTTTCTTCAGCTTTATTTGTGCTATTGTGAGAGGTTGGTTGAGAAGTATGTTTGTGCTTTGAATTTGACCATTGTGATTTTGAGGTGTTGATTGAAGATTTGGGATTCGGTGGTTTACTTGAGAAATAATTGTGTGATCGGCTGATTTTGTGTGGATTTGGTTTCTTATCTTGAGGTTTGTGGAGTTTGGTTGAGATATATTGGTGATTAGTGGGCTGATTTGGTTGAGATACTTGAGGTGTGTGGAATTTGATTTGGTTTTGGTGGATTGCTTGAGTTTGTTGAGCTTGAGGCTTGAGGTGAAAATTTTAGATATATTTTTGGGTTAGTATTACTGCTGCGATTCGATCCAAAATGGTGCGCCGCTTGAGACATGCGTCTGACGAGCAGAGGAAGATCTTTAACAGCTTTGATCCAAAACGATTCGTTCAGACGAAATTTTTCCATATCCCAGCCCTGCAGACATTGGGTATGATAGACGTTACACGACGGCTGATCAGCCATGGCGGTTTGGGGGGGTTTATAGACCATAGTGCCCCGACATACCCTGAGCTGGCGTGGGAGTTTCTGTCCACATTTCAGAGGGTAGATCACTCGAGGATCCGGTTCAACCTGTTGGATCAACCTCATACTTGCTCACATGACGAGCTGAGACGGATTTTAGGGGTCACTCGGGCACCGACCCAGGATTGGTATATCATGGCGTCAGACCAGCTGTGCCATGATTTCTGGTATGCAGCTACTGGTTCCAGCTTTGATGGACATGGCGGCGAATACAACTACAAATTTGTCCACCCATGCCTTCGTCTAGTGCACAAAGTCTTGGCAATGTCTTTGAGCGGCCAAGGCGATGTGAACAAGGTACCGTATGGTGATCTCTCTTGGTTATGCAGTTTTGCTCCCCAGTCCCATATTACGCCGGACTGGGTTGAGATCTTTCTTGATAGCTGCTTGAAGATTCAGGGCAAGACCAAGGGACGGATTGGTTTGGGAGGCACGATCAGTCTCATTGCCCGCCATTTTGTGGAGCCTACACAGTGCGGTGCACCCATGTCTGGTGGGTACACCTATACAGAGGAGCAGCTCAGGAGAGCTTTTGTGATTGAGGCTTCTGGTGATGCAAGCTGGATTTGGAAATCGGGGAAGAATGGTGAGCACCGATTGCGCCTCCCTAGGGCCTTACCTTATGGCCCTACCAACGCCACCCTATATATCACAGCTGACCAAGAGCAGGCTGAGGAGGATGATGATGAGGATGATGAGGACGAGGCTGCCCCTGCACAGACGGATTACCATATGGGGGATGCACAACAAGCTGTTGGCCCTTCTTCAGGGCCTCGTTTCTCTTCTGCTGACGATGATGCCTGGCGTGACCACATGTTCACAGAGTTCCATAGGATGTCTGTGCGCCAGGACTCCTTCGAGTCCACACTTCACGACATCGGCCGCGATGTGCGTGAGACAAACTACCACTTGGAGGAGTTGCGGAGAGAGCAAGCTTACTACTTCCGCCAGCAGTACCCTCATATCCCGCCGTACCAACCGCATCCGTACCAGCCGCTGCCTCAGTGAGTGGTTAGTTCTACCTCCTTCACTTTGAATTTTTATGTTTTATTTTGGTTGTCTGTACTGTTTTAGTGAGGACACTGAAAGCTTTAAGTGTGGGGGAGGAGATTATATATATATTATGTCAATTCTGTCATTCTGTCAATTCTAGGGCCATGTTTAAATTTATGCACAACATGTTTAAGTCTGTAATAGTTAGTTTATTTAATTTCTGTTAAGTTTAGTTAAGTTTAATTTTTGTCTATTAATTTTTATTTTTATTTTATTTTATTTATTTCCTGCATTTTCGGAATTAAAAAAAAATTCGAAAATCCAAAAATAGAGCATGCATTGCATACATATGTGTTATTCAAATACCCATCTGGCTTAGTTTGTCCTCTATTTTAAATTTCAAGCATGATTTATAAAAATCCCATGGAGTTCTGGATGTTTTGATTATTATCTCTATTTGCTTTTTTGTGGAAAATGAGCTAGCAAATATAATTGAGCATGTATGATTGAGCTAAAAGTAAGATTGAAGTCCTAAAAACATGACCCTGTGAGAATGTTTGGCCTTATTTGAATTCTTTTGCTCAGTTGTGTGAATTACTCGCCTAGTGTTGCTACCTCTTGGCATTGACTGCAGTATCTATTTTTGAAGACCGATGCACATGTTTGATTGCTTGCGGAGTTTATGTTTATATTTTGAGTCTTTTGTGGAATTTGAGAATATTTAGTGAATAAGGTGGCAATGGTTGATGCACTGAGTAACTGGATCTATGCATGATACCCATGGGTATGATTCGCGCAAAAAGGTGTTGAAAACTATCCACTAGGAAAGAAAGCTTGATCATTGAGTAACCAGGTTCATTCATGACACCCATGTTTGCAACTTGCGTCAAAAGATATTCAAGTGTACTTCATTTTAGTAAGTTGAGGTGTTGATAGATCGGGGCCATTCATGACACCCATGTTTGCGCTTCGCGTAAGGAAAGCACCAAGACAAGAAAAAAAAAAGAGAAAAGAAAACAAAAGAAAAAGAAAAAAAAGGGGTGTTGCATTTTAATTTCTTTATTGTGTCCCGCAAGTAATGACATTTCGGTAGAGAATTAGTGATATGGTGGTCAATGTCTATGAGCTTAGTGCATTGTTGGTTTGAGTTGAGAGTTGTATCTTAAAGCCTAAACACATGAGTGAAACACATATTTCTGGTGAGGTTGGATAATATCTACTTCTAAGCTTTTGATTACTATAGTACATGCTATGACGTTTGTTTGTTTGGTTTATGTTTCCACCTGCTATGATGTTGCTTTTTGATAAAGTTGAAACTTGAAGGGATTTCCTGTGGGATACACTGATTCATGTTCATTCCATCATTGCTTGAGGACAAGCAAAGGTTAAGTGTGGGGGAATTTGATAATGCATATTTTAGATAGGCATTATAGGCATTTTTAGTTTAGTTAGGTTGCATTTCTTTCATACTTTGTTGCTAAATTGCATCTTGTGATTATTTCGAAAGAGTTCGGATTCTGCGCAAATTTGTGTTTATCTCGCAGATTGAATCGGAACACATTTGGGAGATGCAATATCTCGAAGAGGAACACAAGAAACATGGGAAGGAACAAGGAAGGAAAGATGCAAGACAAGAGGAGAAACCCGCAAAGGAAGACAAGAAGCTACGGCAAAACAAGCGTGCCGCGGGCGCAGCATGTATACCGCGGGCGCCGCCAATCAATTTGCAGCGTGGTACGAAGAAACAGTGTGCTGCGGCCGCAGCATATATGCTGCGGCCGCAGCAGTGGCCGTCAGCGATACGCGTCGTTTTGATTAAAAAAAAACCCTAGATGTTCTTATTTTGTTTGATGGCCGACTTGGGTTTTGAAAGGCCGACTTTTAGTTATTTTTACAACACTTCTTCTATTCTATTCTTTCATCAGACACTTTAGAGATTTGAGCGATGTTTTCCATGAGGAACTAAACTCATCTATTCTGCCTGCAATTTGAAGCTTTATTCGGATTGATTGTGAGTTTCTAATTCTCGCTCCTTGTTTCCTATATTTGAATGTTTCAACTTCTTTGTGCTTGATTGATTATTGATTTGTTCTATCTTGTCTGGCCAACTTGTTAGATCAATTCAATCGCTAAGGTTTTGTAGATTCCTGGTTGTGAACCTTAACCTAAGTGGCAAACTTATTCCTTTAGGGCTGGTTGAAATAATTTAATGAGTAGGAAGTTGAATGTGTTATTAAATCCTTTTTTAGGGACTGCAAATACCTTGGCTAATCTCTGAACTTAAAGCTATCAATTGGGTTAAATCCTTCTTTAGGGATTGTTCGATTGATAAGGGTTGCTGGGACTGGTTGGACTAGTAACTATATTAGGTCGGGACAAGGGCATTCATAGGAAACGTAATAGGACGAGAAAAAGTTACAAGGATCGCTTCAATCCAATAAAGTGGAAAATTGTAGGTAGAATTGCTTCTCCTAAATTGTCTAAAACAAATTCCTTTACTTTGCTTTCTTTACTTCGCTTTGATAAAAGGCGAAACTTTCACATAAAAAACCCCCAAACTGGTTACTTTGATTGACACCTGAATTACACTTGAGTTATAATTTTCCCTGTGGATCGACCTCTTGCTTATTGCTATACTTGCTATAGGTTTGAGTTTTCTTTGGCGGAATCAACGACAGGTTTTCCCTCCGTCAATTGTGTCTTTGGAATGAATACGTATGTCGTTGTTCCTTGAGATAGGTACATGTTAGTGTGGATTAATGTGACTGATATGCTCCATAATGAATTCGTGTTTGCTTGTCACAATTGTAACCTAGACTTCCATAAGGGCATCGTTGCTATTTCTGGGTCAGAGTCTTGCCTCTAGTCTTGTCATCCTTAGCTTTGATATGTGCTTGTCTCCGAGAGGAAATTGGGTTCTCCGCCCTTTTCACTCCCCTATCTCCGCTAACTTGGACTCCTACGCGATACGTTGGATGAGCGACCGCATAGAAGAGGGGACGGGAAGTTAGAGGGCATCAGAGCAGCACAGTGGAAGAGTGGGCCTATAACCCACGTGCCTCAGGATTGACGATGACGGCGGAACAAGAACACTTAGAGGATTGCGGTTACTAAGTACGATATGACTTGCAAGCGGGAGTGTCCTCCATTTGGATTGCTAATCCTTTATGAACTTATTGATGATGATATTGCACTGACCTGACGATGAAAATTGCGTGTTGATGTGATGACTTGGTAGTGAATATTGCCTGATTATCCGTTGTCTATGATAATATGATTAGATGACTTACAGTTCTAATGTGCCATGATGACTTGATGTGTTGCTACTGTAAGTTGCTAAGCATGATCTAAATTCCTTGCCTATAAAAATGTGAACTGCAAATGCTGAAAAACCTGAATTGTTTATCTGATAAGGTTATGATGAAACTTGCTAGCTGATTTGATTATGTGCATATATGATATTTGCAATAATTATTGAGCATGACGATAAATTGAGACTTATTGATACAGTTGTAATGCTTGATGATGAACTATGATGCTATTGTTATAATTGATAGTTGATATGATGTAGTCCTTATGTGTAATAATGTCCATGATTGCTTACTCTTTGAACTTGTGGGTGAGATTCTCTTGAAGAATGGTCGGAGGTTGGTGAGTCCAGATGAGACGAGTTTTGACTTGGGAATTGGAATCGAGCGAGCGGGATTGCGTTTTATTTTGCCTGATAATGATATAAGGACTTTCTTGATTATGTGATTATGAACTGGCATGATGTTAGATAGCGACCATGATGAACCTGATATGGCATGATATTACATGTTGATATGCAATACTGAAATCTAATTGGTAGTGACAAGTGTGGTCATGATATATTGATACATTGCTATCCTGCTATGTTGTTCTAGAAGCATGTTATGATGTGTTGTATGAATCATGAGATAATGATATGTTGCTATGTGAAAGCATGATGTTATACTATATGGTTGATAAGCATGAGTATGAATATGTAAATGATGAATATGACTTATATACATGAGATAATGGTGTGTGATTGCTAAATGATCGCTATATGGCATTGCAATGAGTTGGGGGTGATTTTTGGCGACTATGCTGACATTTTGATGATTGAAATACTGCTTGACCCCCCTTTTTGCTAAATCTTAATAACATGACCTTGGGTGTGTGGATGTGTTGACAATGGATTTTGGTTCTTTGACTCTGTGATGAGGAGACACTTTTATAACTTCTGGTGTGATATCGAGACATTTGTTATGATTTTGGTATGTTGTTGAGATGCATATTATGGTTTTTAGTATGATGTGGAGATGCTTGATGTGACCTTGTGGCACTGTGTTGGTGTGTGTTTTGAGACTTGCCTTATGACGTGTTGATTGGAGATTGGTTGGTTTATGCGGTTATGCATTTCTTGGCTTATGATTCCCATTAAGTGAAGATTGATAGATTAATTTGATTCTGGAACCTATGAAGAGAATATGGGATTAGCCCTTAGAGGTGGATGATTCAACCTCTCGTGTTCTGAAATCGCTTGAGTAACGTCGGAATTTAAGGTTTTGAACGAAATTGAAATGGACTAAATTTGGATTTTAAAAAGAATAAACGCTATCGAGAGTTCAAAGATTTCGAGGTCAATCTTTCCATTTCAAACGCTTTTGAACCTTTCAGAGTCATATTTACATTATGATGCTTTGAGTTATGATACGACCGAGAAGTCGGGGTAAGGATGTGATAAGGGCCCATATCACATACTTGCTCCGACCAATTGGGAGTAGCATGATCACGTCGAGGATACTGTGAGAAACTCATATAGGCCCTTATGAGGTACTTACGGGATTAATGGCATGATCCTCGGACTCACCGATTTCAAAACTTCTTCCCATTGCTTTAGAATGATTTTGGTCTCGGGGACAAGACTTGTTTTTAGAGGTGGATGAATGTAAAGACCAAATATATTCTATATATTATATGATTATTATTTTAATTAATTTAATTAAATATATTATTATTTTATTCAATTCGTAAAAATGGAAGAAAACTCGTCCTCGAGCACAAGGTCGATTTTAAAAATCCGTCCGGCATCATTTCAAAATCTGGATTTTGACGGGATTTGATTTTCACTTTCGAGTTTCGAGAAATTAATAAAATTAATTTTAAATTCCGAGATGATTTAAATTTTAATTTAAATTTCTAGCGTCGGGGTTTCGTTTTAGTGAGCGGGATTGAGATCGAGCGTCGGAAATTCAAATTTGTATCATGGGGACCATTCCTCAATCTATTTCTTTTTCTTTTTCTTTTATCTCTCTCTCTCTCTCTCTCTCCCTCTCCCTCTCCCTCCCTTTCTAAAATCTGTTGAGGTCCCCCCAGCTCACACCACCCTTCCTCTGCACACACACACCCCCAATTTGCCCTTGTTGCTCTATAAAACCGTCTCTGTCCTCACCCCCCCTTCATTCCACCATCACCCTCTCCTCTAACATTTCTCTCTGCATAAACCCAGAAGAAACTCACAGGAAAGAGCCCTCATCCTCACATCTCCATTCCTCTCTCTTTCACGCTTTCAAAACCCATTAGAGGAGCTCTCCTCCTCCTCTCATCCTCTGCAGAAACCCAGAGGAAAGCTCCCTCCCTCACTCCCGTTTTTGCCCTCTGCAACCGACCAGCAACCCAGAAATCACCCTCTCCCTCGTTACATTGCACAGCCTCGGTTCTACCTCCATTCTTCTCGTTTTCCCTTTAAACTCCTCCTCCAGATATCCGGCATTGCACCCTTCCATCTCAGAAGCCCAGAAGGAGCATCGGAGGACCGCCGGAGCCACCAACGCCACCGAGAGAGCCCTGTAAAGACTGAATATATTTTATATTATTATATTATTATTATTATATTAAAGTATAAAATATATTATTTTATCCGGTTGATAAGGTTTGAAGAAAACTCGTCCTTACACCCAAAATTCGATTTAAAAATCTTTGTAAATAATTCCGGCATCATTTAGAAATTGGATTTTTACGGAATTCGATTCCGCTTTCGAGCTCCGTGTTTTGATGAATTTAATTAAATTCTACCTATCTTGAAATTGATTTGAAAATTCGATTTAAAGTATCTAGTGTCGGGATTCGTTTAGCGATCGGGATTGGGTTCGAGTGTCAGATATTTTGAATTGGTACCTTGTGGGGATCATCCCCTATTTTATTTTCTTTCTCTTTTTCCTATCTCTCTCTCCCTCTCTCTCTCTCACACACGTTTCAGAACCTGTGGGAGCAGACTTCATGCCTTGCAAATGTACATTTCACTGCTTGTGGATTTGCTGTTTTGAGCCAATTCATTATAAAACCCACCCTTCTCCCTCACCCTATTGTTCCACCATTTTGGACAAAATGACAAAGCTCCCTCATGCCCTCTATGTGCACCCGAAATCAGACCCCCAACAGCTCACCTCATCCTCCTTTCTTATCTTCAGAAACCCACAGCTTCCCTTCTTGTCACCCCATTTTGAATCCCAACCAAACCCCCCATTTTGCCTTTCCTTCAATGCAGAGAACACCACCCCCTCCTCTCATTTTCCTTTCAAACACAATCTTCCCCTACCCACAACACAACCCGAGCCACCTTGAATCCATATTTCTTTCCTCTCCTTAGTCACCTTCAATGTCACTGTCGTCCCACCATAGAAGCTTAACAACACCCCCTTTCACCTCCTTGTTTTCGCATTTGAAGAGCCCGGTGGAGCCAAGCCAAGAGACCACAAACTCCAGCCCCACCTCTTTCCTCCTCGACAAGCAGGAGTAGCCAGAAAAACCCTCCCCACTCTGGCCTCCCTCCGACGAAGATGCAACGCCGAGCCGCCCGAGACCTCATTACCCTGTTCCCTGACTTCGACCCCGGTAAGACTCCTCCCTTCCCTTTTCGGTCATTAAACCCCCAAAGATTCACCTTTTGAACTCCTAGCTTCGACCCAGGATGAGCAAGCGCTACCCGAATCTCCGATGAGGTCGGATCCACTCCGACGAACCCCGACGACCGCGAATGAACCCACCTCGGTGAGCACCCCTAAACCCCCCTTCAACTCTTGATTGTTTGAGTATCTGTGTTCTGTTCGTTCCACCCTTGCTTGTCTGAGAGTGTGAGCGTTGGGGAGTAAAAAATGCGAGGCCGAGTACAGGGCGAGCACTCGGGAAAGAGATAGAGAGTCGAGAGGGTGCGAGCCGGTGTGAGAGAGAGGGGGGTGGGTACTCTACGAGCGTGACCGAGAGCAGCGAGCAAGAGCGGAGAGACGAGGCGGAGCTCCGGGCTCAGGCAGGACAAGCGGCGAGAGACTCAGGGGAATGAAATGGGGGAAGGTTGAAGAAGAAGCAGACGGTGGGCCCCGCCTTGCCACCGTGGCGCCCAGTCAGCTGGGTCCCCCTTTTCTTTTTTTAATTCTGTCATGGGCTTGGGCTTGCTTTTTTTGGGCCGGTTTCACTGTTTTGAAAGGGAGTGGGTTGTGGTTTATTGGATCCGAAAATTGATAAGGAAGAGAGATGGGCTATCGGGTCTAGGCATCATCCGAGTGGGCTTGTTTCAGTTTTGGGCCTTTTCATTTTGGGTTATGTGTTGTTGTTGTTTATTGTTAAGTTATGCTATGGTATTATATGTGATGATTTGTGTTAGTTATTAGATTATTATGACTATTATAAATTATTCTAGTTATTTAAAATTTAATATTTTCCGTAAATAAATTATAATTGTTATAAATTGTTTTTGAAAGTAGCTTATTGGGATATATTAATATATGATCTTATATGTGCTTTAGGAAAAGTTAAAGTGTTTTATTAATGTAAATATATAGAGGTGGTTTCTTAAAAATGGGATGTTTTCAAGTTTTAATTGTTTAAATATTGTTGATTTTGATTTATAAATAAGGTTTGAGAAGATGGATTTATTTTTGAAATTAAAATACCGGAATTATTTCTATAATGTGATTTTGGGAGATTGGTTTTAAGGTTTAAATGTTTAATGTCGGAATTTGGCCAAGTATGATTTGAGGAATTATTTTGAATATGAGTTGACTTAATTTGGCATTTAAGAGTTTGGAAAATATGGTTGGTCTGACTTTATCAATGGGTTGATTGGAAGAATGATTTTGGTCGATTTGATCGTATCGGAAAGATTTTGGAAAACGGTTTTACTATCGGTTGGTTTTGAGGATGTTGAGAACTTGGGTTTCGTGTGTATGAATGTTGGTCCGGTAACTTATGAAAATGTCTTGATGATAGGTGTGTATTGCTTTTGGATTGCTTTGGACTTGCATTTGGGCCCTTGCTTGTGTTATCTTGATGTTCTGCATCTTTAGGTAAGTATCCTACGGGACTTACTCAATAACCTTGGACCTCCTGCCTGATGTGTCATGTGATGTGTAGTTTTGTTGCATATTAAAACATGCCATGTAGTATCATGCTAGGATTGCATTGAACTGAGCATGTGGTTACAATGTGTGTTTGAATACAGAACGGTCGTTATCTGTGATAGTCCTAGAGTCTTTGCTAGGGTCATAGGGTAGCCCAGCCCCATGAGGTGCCCTGAGTTTATCGAGTCGATATGAGCATGATATGATAGCCCAGCAACATCGGGCAAGCGATGAGATGATATGATATGATATGATATGATGATGCCGTGGTTTGTGCACCACCATGAGGAAATTGCTATGTTATAGCACCGAACTGGCTAGTCTCTGCACTAACGGGAAGGGGTGCAGAGGTAGAAGAGGGATATGCCACTTGGCATTGTCTTGGGCCCTTTACAGTTTTTTCGCATATTATAACTGTCAAGCATGCTTATGTGATTTAAATCTTGTACTACATTAATCATCCTTTATTTAGGTATAGGCATGTTATGTGGCCTCAGCGCGGTCAGAGGACCCGCAGGCGATTACCGGGTCTGACTTCGTGGATAGTGTTAGGTACCGCTGTTGTTTGCTCCTTGCTTCTGTGATGGGGAATCTCTTGGCGAATCGAAGAATCCGGCTAATATTCTAATTTGATAAAATGGCAATCACCCACTATGTTTTGGTTTTGACCCGGCTTTTCCGTGGCACTTGTATCTAAACTTTTCTTCAGTTTTACTTTCATTTGAATTGAATTTCCGCGACTTCGATTGCTTGGGGTTCGAAATCCCCGCTTTGAATATTGATCTTTAGAGGTTTGAAACCTCGACCCGTACTTGAATTGCAACATCCAAATGAAGGTATCCAACCTTCGAAACGTAACCCGGGTATTTATATCTGGGCCGTTACAAGCCCCTCCCCTCTGTTTCGTTCACAATCGGTAAACCCTTTCAATCTTCGTCTTTTCGCTTCAAAACCTTGAAAAATTGCTATTGTACTCATTCTCCCTCCTTCCTAGGCCCGGAGCAAGTTCTTCCTCCATCGTTGCAGCCAGACGCCGCCCTGAGCACCTCGTCAGAGCTAAAACTCGGACCTCGATAATCCTCTTCCTCCTCCCTTCTTTCTTGTCCTCACTTCTTCCTTTCTATAGTGGATGGAATCGGAATTTCTAGTCAATTCCTTGGGTGAAGTTTGGAGCTGAACGGAGCCCCCTAGCCGGAGGTTTCCCCCTCCCTCCTTCTCCGTCGTTCCTCGCTCAGAACAGAGCTCCGTATCAGAGGAAGAAGGGGATGGGGTATGGGTTTGGGCCTGACCCGGATGTCTCCTAATGGGTTATACCACTTCTGATGTGTGTATCCTGGGTTGGAGAAGAAACCGGATCCGGATCCCCTTTCCTTTCTCTCCAAACTGGGCTCGGGTTAGGGCCTTAGATCCGGGTAAGGGTTGGGCCAGCTAGGTTGGGTTTTGTTTTATTTTGTTGTTACTATTAAGTGTATATATATATATATGATATATTATATGGTGAATTTTATTTAATTATTTAGTATTATTATTATTATTATTATTATTTTGATGAATTTGATTTTATGAAATAAATTTCTGTAAGTGTTTTATATTATGGAATTATTTTAAAAGTAATATTATTTGGATCAAGTTCTTTTTGATGATTTGAATATGTTAAGTTGAGAAATTTGAAATGATTTATTTATAAATATAGAGGTGTGTTATTTTAGTCATATATATATATATATATATATATATATATATATATATATATATATATATATATATATATATATTATAAGAAATTAGTTGAAAAGGCATTTCTAAGTTTTTGGAAATATCTTTTGAGAATTTTGTTGGAAAACAAGATGCCGGAAATTCTCTAATAACAACTTTGACCGAGTTTGACCAGGATTTGAATATTTCGGATATTTTCTCGGAATTCAGTTACTTCCTTTGAGAATGTCTTGTGAAAAGGTTTCTATGTGTTAAATAGTAGAAGAGTATCTTATGGCGCCTTTATTGCTTATATTATTAGGTGATTGTTGACATTGCTTGGGTTCTGCTTCTACCTTGTCTATTTGTTGTTCGGCTTATTCAGGCAAGTTCCTTTATGGGCTTACTCAGATTCGAAAGAGAATCTCCTGCTTGTGATTATATGACATACTAGGTGTTGCATAAGCAGTAAAGCATGCCATGTAGTATCATGCTAGGATTGCACACATGAATGAGCATTTGAATACTTTGTGTGATTGCGAAAAAGAACGACCGTTATCTGTGAGTCCTAGAGTCTTTGTTAGGGTCATAGGGTAGCCCAGCCCCATCGGGTTTGCCCTGAGTCAGTTGTGTCGATGTATGAGCATGATTATGAGATAGCCCAGCACTACCGGGCATGAGCATGATATGATGATGATATGATATGATGATGATGTGCACACATATAAGATGTTATGGGTATCGTACTGGTCAGGTCCGCTCATGAAAAAGGGGGCGGAGTAGGAGAGGGATATGCCACTTGGCATTCTTTGGGCGCCTTTATAGCTTTTCTGCATATCTTATAAATTAGGAGCATGCTAGTGTGATTTAATTTTTCGTACTGCATTAAAGCATCTTTATTATAGCGTATGTGTATACATGCTTGCGGGACAGAGTGCGTTGGGGGGTCTCGGTCTGACCCCGCTTGCACAACTTGTTTTTAGGTATGCTTGTTCTTTGTTTTTATGGCGTGGGAATCCTCCAGGGTGATTGCGAAGAACCTGCCTAACTCCGCTAATTTGGCTAAAGAATTTCAGAGTATATGTTTTATGATTTGGTTTTGACCCGGCCTCGCCGTGGGAAGTTGTACCTTACTTTCGCTTTCACCAGTTTCTCAAAATGAATTTTCTCGATATAGTCTTAGGACAGGTTAAGGGTACCCAACGACCCTTCGATTGTTTTGGGGTTCGAAATCCCCCCTTTTAAACCATTGATCCTTGGAGGTTTGAAACCTCGACCCGTATATGAATTGCAAGATCCGAACGAAGGTATCCAGCCTTCGAAACGTAACCCGGGTATTTGTATCCGGACCGTTACATTCGTGTCTTTCCCTTAACCTATGATATATCGTTTTATGGTCAATGTATGGTTAAAGTCTAAACATTTTCCCTATCATTTGCTAGTCTTAATTGTATTAACCATCCTATTTATTGGATGGCTGGTGTCCTTCGTACTCACAAAACACCAGGCCATATTCCAAAGGTTTAGTACGAGCAGTGGAGCAGGAGAGAGCTAAAGAGAGGACTATCATCCACGGACTTTTAAACTGCAGTTTCTAAACTTTTAAAGTTTTCGCAATGCTACGTTGGTTTTAGTTGTTTTGGGAGTTTATTTACAATTTATGGTTTTGGCATTTTAAGCTATGTTATTTGGATTGAATAATTCAAACTACGATATTTACTTGACTTCCGCACTATTTTAAATCAACTGTTCGAAGTACTGTCTTGTTTTTGGGAGCATGGTAGCATGTCCCTATAAGCCTCAGGTGAATGCAAAGACATTAAAGTCTTCGAATTCACTGGCGTTGTAGCCCTTCCTTGGGGTTTAAAAGGGGGTGTTACAAAATCAATGACTTCGTTTTCTATCCAGAAACCAACAACGGATTCATAGCCTAGATGCAATTCCTAATATGATAAATATAATTATAAATAACTAATTAAAATCAAATCCTCACAATTCATTCAACAATGTCTTCGAATCACAGGCGAAAGTATGAAATTAGCAACTCATAGCCAAAGTAACGCTCATCTCTCTATTGTACGACATAACTCAAACTCTAACCTTCCATAGCACACGGCTGAAAAATGATAGAAATAACCTAAATAGAGTCATGCAAAACCCTAGGGGAATTAATAATAATATAATAATAAAATAGAATCTTCGGACTAAAATCGGCAATCGCTGAACACGTGACGGCGACGGGCGTCGGTGGAAAGCGACGGGCGCCGGTCCCAACAGAGACTTAATTCTTCTTAGTGTAAAGATTGGGATTTTTTAATAGTATTTATTATAATTATAAATTTCATTTCGATTTAAAATTTATATAAGTCCTAAGACTGAAAAATTTCGAAGATTTTCGTCCTCAAGCAAGCGAATTATTTTATTTTTTCGAGACGAATTTTGGCATGAAATTGTTACTCAATTTGAAAATAAATTTCTTTTAGATTTATTATTCCGAGTCGTGAAAATATTTTAGGGTTTCGTTATTTAATTCAGATTCGAGTATTTATTTTAAATTTATTTTAATCATGTCGGATTAAGGTCGAAAAGCAGGTTCAGGATTTATTATCGAGTGTTAAATTTGACTTTCTCTCACATTAATTACCCCAACCACCTAACGACCCTCCCTAACCCCTACTCCTAGTTGTAAAGCTAATCCCCTTTCCCCCAATAAACCCATCATCACACACCACCATCATCACACCGTCTTCCCCTCCCAACAACAGTAGCTCACCCATTTTCAATTACTCACACAACCATACTTTCTTCTCCTTCTTCCCTTCGGAAAAATCCACACAAGCTCCACCTTTCTTACTGATTTTCGAAGCCAGCACCTCCTCTTCTACTTTCTTGCCGCCAAGACACCAAAAAATTCCAAGCTCCCTTGTAGCTCCTCGAAAATAGCCGAGCACACCTTCACATCATCCTCCATTGAGCTCGAAGCCAGCATCTCCGACTCCTCATCAGAAAGACCGACGCAGCCGAGCTTGGAGCCACCAAAATGGAACGTTCTCAGTCGCCGGCGCCGAGCCCATTGCTCTGTTTCTCATTCGAATCCTCTGGTAAGTCCTTTCTTTCTCTTTTCCGCTCAAACACCTCACAAAAACTTCACCTTTCTCACCTCTACATTCGTTCTAGATCGAGAATCGCAGCCCCGCACCTCCGGCGAGCTTGAACGAACTCCGACGAACTCGAAGAACTCCGGCGAAGCCCGACGACCACGTAGGAGCCCTCTTCGGTAAGCTTCCCTAATCACCTTCGAACCTTGTGTGCTTTACGCTTAAGCTGGGCAGTTAGGGAGAGTACGAGAGCGGGAGAGGTGAGGGCTAGCGTGAGAGCGGAGTGCGAGAGGGAGTGTGAGCAGAGAGCGGCGACGAACGCGAGCGAGGGCGAGACCCAGAGGCGCAAGCGAGCGTAGAAGCGAGAGAAGTGAGCCAACGGGGACGAGAGGGCCAGTGTGGGAGCGAGGGTGAGGAGCTGCGAGAGTGGCGGGGACGAAGGTTAGTGAAGCAGGGGAACAAAGCCGAGCCGGAGATGCCGAATGAAGACGATGAACAGTGTCACGGGTGGGGCCCGCCTTCCTTCCCTCCCTTGT
The DNA here is from genome assembly GCA_963922045.1 of Persicaria maculosa. Taxonomy (NCBI): domain Eukaryota; kingdom Viridiplantae; phylum Streptophyta; class Magnoliopsida; order Caryophyllales; family Polygonaceae; genus Persicaria; species Persicaria maculosa. The sequence goes on along the minus strand of OY998257.1, from coordinate 43,530,472 downwards.
GGGCCTCCGTCCTCCTTTTATATTCTTTTTTTTATGGTTGAATCTAGTAAAGGCGTAAAGCAAAGAGAGGGAGGAGAAAAAGAAATTGGGCTGATAAATTGGGCCTCCACTTTTTTCTTAGGGTATCTAGTTTCATAAAATCAAAGTTGGCCTAAGGGTTGGTTTTGTTCGAAATCCAGTTTCTTTTATATTTTTGGGGTCCAATTTGATATTTTATTAAAGGGTCCGGTTTTGGTCCAATTTATTTATATATTTATCAAATTATTTATTATTATTATTTAATTATTTCTGATTTAATTAGTTATTTAATTGATTATTGTTCAAATATTTATCCAATGGCTATTTTCCTATGTGTTAAAAATATTTAAGTGCTTGTGTGATTATTTTTTGATATTTAAAAGACTAACATATTATTTGAAATACTATTAAAGTGTCGGAACTTATTTAGATAAGGATTATTGAAATAGAAGAATGTCGAGGTTATTTTAATATTAATATAATTTTGGGAAATTGGTTTAAGATTAAATATTTAATGTTAGGATTTGACTAAGTATGATTTTAAAAAGGGTTGTTGTAAATAATGAGTTGACTTAACTGGAGATTTAAGAGTTTTTGGGAAGCTTTGGGAAAATGACTTGATTTAAATTAGTGAATTACATGATGGATCTTACTTGAGAATTATGTGAATTATGTTATAAAATGAATATATTGTGAGCATGATTTGTATTTGAAGTCTTGAGCATGATTATAAAGCATGGTGTGATTTATGTTATGATGAAAAATGAAATGATATATATATGAGATGATATAATTTGATATAAGATGATATAATTTGATTATAAAGCATGGTGTGATTTATGTTATGATGAAAAATGGATTGATTGTGAGTTTCTAATTCTCGTTCTTTCATTCCGCTATTGAATGCTTCAACTTCTTTGCGCTTATTGAATTATTGTTTTATTCTATCTAGCCCGGGCAACTAGTTAGATCAATTCAATTGCTAGGGTTTTGTAGATTTCTGATTGCGAACCTTAACCCAAGTAGCAAACTTATCCCTTTAGGGTTGATTGAACTAATTGGATAGGTAGGAAGTTGGATGTGTTGTTAAATCCCTCTTTAGGGATTGCAAATACCTTGGCTAATCTCTGGACTTAAAGCTATCAATTGGGTTAAATCCTTCTTTAGGGACTGTTCGATTGATAAGGGTTGCTATGACTGATTGGACTAGTAACTATATTAGGTCGGGACAAGGGCATTCATAGGAAACTTAATAGGACGAGAAGAAGTTACAAGGATCGCTTCAACCAAATAAAGTAAAAAATTATAGGTACAACTACTTCTCTCATTTGTTTGAATCACAACCATTTACTGCTGTTTTCACGATTTCGCTTTGCTTTCACAAACACCCCCAATTGGTTACTAAATCGGCATTTAAATCATACTAGAGCAACAAATCTCCCTGTGGATCGACCTCTTACTTATTGCTATACTAGTTATAGGTTTGAGTTTACTTTGACGGATCAACGACAGGTTTCCCCTCCGTCAATTGGCTCTACCTCCTCCGTCTTCATGATCTCACCTAGGTAATCCGTCTCAATTCTCTTGACTGAAGCTCCCAAATCGGCTATAGGGGTTGGCGTGCACCAAGCATAGAGCGACGCCAACTTTAATTGGGACTCTACAGTATTCCTGCAGAAAAGAAGTCGAGGTCGAATAAGAATAGTCAATATCGACTGAAAGTTCAGCACATACCTCGGCGTCTGAGCTGTCCGATGTCGAGGGGATCTGGTCGATTTCGATGTCTGTTATTGATGTCTGTTGTCTATGTGAACTGGTTGATTTCGACCACTAAAGTCGATATATGGTCCTCGATATGGCCTGTAAAAGAAGGAGAACAAACCTGACTGACTGAGTGGGTCGATGTCGACAGAGGGCACTCGATATCGAGTGGGATGGTCGATTTCAACCTCTCCTGGTCGATTTCGAACTTTGCTTCGAACTCCATGGATAAAGCATCATCGAAGACCTCCTCATCACTCGTGCATGTAGCCAAGAACTCCTTAATATCCTTGTCGGTAAGCTCCTCTTCAGCTATGGCTAGGGCCTCCTTATGAGTTAGGGCCCTTTCCGTTGGTTCCTTGCAATCAATGATGCTAGTGTAGACTGACTTGATCTCCGTTCCATTAACCTCCTTCATTGTGGGGTTGAAGGAGAACTCTATCACCTCGTTCCCTATATTAAAGGTTAGTAATCGTCGACGTACATTGATATTGGAATTAGCAGTAGCTAAGAAAGGCCTACCAAGGATGATAGGTACAATAGGATCTTCAGGCATCTCCAATACAATGAAATCAGTAGGCACAAAGAACTTACCTACCTTTACTGGAACGTCATCAACTATACTTGTGGGCCTGACGAATGAGTTGTCAGCCATATAGAGCTTCATATCCACAAGTTCAAGTGCTCCAATGTTCACCCTTTGCCAAATAGAAAGAGGCATAAGACTTACGCTTGCCCCTAGGTCACATAGGGCCTTGTAGCGATGTTGGCCAAGCCCCACGGTGATTGCAAACTTCCCTGGATCACTCCTCTTCTCAGGGAAGTCCATCTTTGAGCACTCCTCTGCGATCTCTGCCATGGACCGCTTCTTGCTAAGGATGTCTTTGAGGAATCGGACATAGGTGGGCATCTCGCTTAGGGCTTCTGTAAGGGGAATAGTAATGTTAAGACCTTGAAGAATTTTTACAAAGCGCCTAAACTTACCTTGAGTGGGGTCCTTCAATGCTTTGGAAGGGAAGGACAACGTCTTCTTTGGTGGAGGAGCCAAAACGGTGGTCGGAGGGGCTGCTGGGTGTCGATGTCGAATGGGATCTGGTCGATATCGACCATGATGGTCGATGTAGGCCTCTGTTGTGGCTCCGAAGGCTTTGCAGTGGCCTCCACGTCGACCAGTGGGTCGACCTGAAGGTCGATATCGATGTCTGGCTCGACATCGGCTTGTCTGTTGATGTCGATTGGATCTGCAGCTTTCTCTTCCGCTTTCGTTCATGGCTTTTGTAGATTGTTGCCACTCCTTACTTGCATGGTTGCGATGTGGCCCGACCCGGATTGCCTCTTAGGATTTGTAGTTGGTTACCTAGGGAACATTTTGGACGGTCTAGGAATTTGTGCTGCCAATTGACCCAGTTGGGTTTCTATGTTTTCCTTCCATACATCCATCTCCCCGAATCTTGCGGTAAGATGATGTAGTGCTCCCTTATTCTCCGCATGATTTCACCTCATTTCGTCTAGGATAAGATGAAGATCATCATGCCGCTGGTCTCTCTCCGGGTGCCCAGGAGAGCTATAGAGTGGGGGGTCCCTAGGGTTAACCGGGTTCCTTTGTGGTTGATGGAACCTTTGGTCTCCCCAATATTTGCGATTGGGACCCCTCGGTGGTGGTGTGCACTCGGTGGTGGTGTGCCGCTGCGATCCGCATTCAATGCAATCTTGGTTCGCTAAAAGGAACCTCACTTGCTTTTGGAGCTTTCGAAGTTGATCTCTTTGGAATTGCTCATTCACGTCTAGATCGACTACCTTAGAGGGTTCATATAATGGCATAGATGGGGCAGGCCTCGACGATGATGATGTGTCAGAAGCCTCAGGAGTCCCATATGTGTTGTCGAACTCCACTAACCTCACTATGGTGTCCCAAGCCTCTTGTGGAGTGAGTTCAAGGTAGCCATAGGAGGTGTAGATGTTAATCCTCTCATTGGTTGCAGCATCAAGAGCATTGTATATAATCTCCTGAATCACGTACCATGGTTGGCCATGCGTCGGGCATGATCGTAGTAGGTCCTTAAACCTTTCCCAAACAGTCGCCAGAGCCTCACCGGGCTTTTGTTTGAAAGCCGTGATTTTCTGTCGGATCAACGCCGTCTTGGATGGAGGGAAGAATTTGTCGAGGAACGCGTCCTTGTCTTCATTCTAGGTGCAGAGCGATCTTGGGGCTAAGCTCTCCAACCACTGCAATGCTTTACCTGTAAGGGACCAACGAAAAGCTTTTAGTTGGACATATTCAAGACTCTGTCCATCAGCAATAGTATCACAGAGATCTAAGAAGGTTGATATATGTGTCATAGGGCATTCATTAGGTTTTCCTTCATATTGATGTCTCCTAATCTCAGTAAGGAAGTTAGCTTAATTTCAAAATTAGAAGTAGGGATAAGAATCGCCGATTCAGGCACTGTGAGCGATGGATGCATGTATTGCTTTGCATTCCGCGGGAGGGCGTTGATTTGAGCTTCATATCGTCTCCTAGCTTCCTCCTCCCTTTCAGCACGCTCCCTTAGTGTCGCTTCTCTGGTGGTGAAATCCTCTACTTGCTTCCTTAAGCGTTCAATTTGTTGTGCCTGGGTCTCGTTGTCTGCCATGATTCTTTGTACTCGAGCCCTTAGATGGAGAAAGCGTTTTGGATCATCTAATCCTTCAAATTCAGGTGGGCGATCAGCACGTCGCATACACCTATAAAACAAAACTAAAAAGGAACGTGAAAATAAACTACTAGGGTGCGATTGATAGCTTCCCCAACAACTGCGCCAAAATTTGACGTGGAGAGAATTGAATCGAAATATATAATAAAATATAAAGCAATACAACTCTTAGCCTCTTCAAATAAATTCAAGACTCCCCGCTATAGTAGTAGGGAATCAGGTTCTATCATCGAGGAAGCGAGTCAGCGGGATCCTAGTAGCGTTGATAGCACGTCCTGAATGTTCGACCAGAAGCCTCGATCTCGAGCACAGACCTCGACATCGACCTTGGTTGTCGATGCTTTCTGCAACAGAAGACATGCAGAGACAAAAACGGCAGTCGATATCGACTAGGGAAGGTCGATATCAATGTCAGTTAACGAAACCGACTGGCTCAGAAGACTTCCAGTCGACACAGTGTGGTCGATTTCGACGTTGGAGGTCGATATCGACTTCAGCTACTTCGTACAGGAGACTCGAGATCGACACAAAAGACCGTCGATCTGGCACAGTGATCGATATCGATGATGAGGTCGATATCGATGTTGTCCTGCAGAAAGGTTAGTTCTTTTGCCGACAAAGAAAGGTTGAAGACACAAGGATGGAAAAGGAGCAATGAACAGAAATAAACTAGGGGTGTTGGGTTTTTCGATAACTCAATGAACGGCAGGCAAATAAAGATGTAAACTTAAGAAAAGAAAAGATCTTCCAAAGCCAAGGATTACCGCGACGACAACCATGATAGTATAAGTAAGAAACCACTAAAGATGCATGCTTTTATCATAAAGGAGAAGGCTTTCACCTAAACCGGCAAATAGGAAAAGATATCTTGCAATAAATTAACCTAATTTGCGTCTACCTTTGTCATAATTGAGTTTATAGTATTTCGAATAGAAACCCTAATTAATACCCAAGTTTCACAACGTGAGTTCTTAAATTCGCATTTAAAGATAAAGCACAAGGTAGACCGAGATAAAAGATACCTTCTTTAGCGACATACATACCTTACCACCATGGCTATCGTCGAGCTCATCCCGACCCTAGAAGAAAGGGCGACTACTCGCTCATGTTGAAAGTAGACATGCTTGAAATTGAATGGAAATAAACTTGCATTAATGGAAAACTTTGAATCTTTACAATCTCAATGCCAACTATAGCAAGTGCCGAAACCCTAAAGCTTAAAACCTAAAACTCTAACTTTATTGCTTAATGCTATTGTATCTTTCTTGCTTGAAAATAAAAAACCAGCCCCTAGGGCTTTATTTGTAGGCTACCAATCCTTGCTATCCAAGGATGGTATCTTCTATCTAATCTCTAAACTCCATCCCAACAAGTAGGATGAATCTTTTATTTTGATAAAACTCTAAAACACTTAATAAATCTTTAAGGTAAAAAAGGTAGATAATCTCAGCTGCAGTCTATCTAAAGTTACAAGATATTCCCTACCTTAGAAGATAGAATCCCCAATCCGAGTCTCGAAAAACGTGTCTATCCTCTGTCGAAGTATGGTCGATATCGACTTCTCTGTTTCCGCTCGACGGGTCCTTCTCCACTCGATTTCTGTGTTATGGTCGATATCGATGTCAGGTGATCGATATCGAGTGCCTTCTTGGTTGGTCTGTGTGGTCTATCTCGACACTCAGAAGTTGTGTCGATGACTGTAGTCGATATCGATGTTGGTGGTCGATATCGACCTCTTCTCAGCTTCACTTGGCTTCTTCGTTTTGACTCCGATTCCGTTCCAATTCCTACATATTTAGACCAAAACTTGTGCAGACTCTATTTCTTGCACGTTAGCTCATTCTACACAAATTCATCTTATTTTCAACCTTTGTTTGAGGAATCGAATGAAATATGAAGTCAAAACTTGCGAATAAAATAGGTACAAATATGTACATCAGTAGGCTGGCATCTCATTCAATGCCTCCGTGAGTGGGATGGTGAGGTTGAGTCCTTGTAGGATCTTCATAAAACGCCTAAACTTGGTGTCTATTGGGTTATGCAGCGCCTAAGAGGGGAATGTATGTGCTTTAGTTGGCTTCAGAGTCAAAGTGGTTGACTTTTGCTTTCTGGACTGGTCGACATCGACAGGAGGGTTGATATCGACATAATTGATTGACCTCGGAGGAGTGTGAAGTTGTTGACGATTTGTAGAGGACTTGACATCGACAGGGGGGTCGATATCGAGTGGGGTACTCGATGTCGAGTGCTTCTCTGGCTTTGTTTCGGGCTTCATGGTGGGCTTGACATTGACAGTGTGGTCGACGTCGGCAGGGCCCTCGACATCAATTGGGGTATCGGCATCGACTGCGTCTTCAGCGACTTCTCCTTTGCTCCGTGGCTCATACAATTGACGTCCACTCCTCGAATTGACAACGGCAATGGGCCTGGCTTGCCCCTTAGGATTTTCTTGTGGTTGTCCTGGGAGCTTGTCGGGTGGCTTTGGGATTTGTGCCGCCAATTGACCCAGTTGGGTCTCTATGTTCTTCTTCCATGTGTCCATGTCCCCAATTCGTGTGGTAAGATGATTGAGTGCTCCTTTGTTCTCTGCATGGTTCCGCTTCATCTCCTCTAGGATGAGTTGGACATCATCCCTTCTTGGCTCTCTCTCTCTAGGTGGCCTGGAGCTCGGTAAGGTGAAGGATCCCTGGGATTGTACTAGGGTGGTTGATTTCCCCAATTTTGGTACCCCTGGTGATTGGGATTCCTCATGTATCTCACCTCCTAACGAGTCTCCGCTAGATCAACTTGCTCCGTTTGGGGGCAAGCGGTGGTGATGTGCCTCTCGGAGCCGCATTCGGCGTGTTGGTTGGCGGAGAGGAATTTGACTTGTTTCTGAAGCCTTCTGAGTTGATCTTTCATGGATTACTCTTTTACGTCGGGATCAATCTCCTTGGAGGGCTCATAGAGTGGCATCGATGGGGCAGGTCTTGAGTCGGAGGCCGCAGGAGTCTCATATGTGTTGTCAAATTCTACTAACCTCTCTATGGTATCCCAAGCTTGTTCTGCTAGGAGCTCAAGATACCCATAGGAGGTGTAGGTGTTGATCCTCTCCTTAGTAGCTACATCTAGGGCATTGTAGATGATCTCCTGGATGATGTAGGGTGGTTGCCCATGCGTAGGACAGGACCTCAGCAGCTCCTTGAATCGCTCACACACTTGCGCCAAGGTCTCATATGGCTTTTGCTTGAAAGCCATGATCTTCTGACGTATAACCGCCGTCTTGGATGGTGGGAAAAACTTGTTGTGAAAGGCATCCTTCACTTCATCCCACGTGCGGAGCGATCTTGGGGCTAGGCTCTCCAACCATACTAGTGCTTTCCCTGAAAGAGACCAACGAAAAGCCTGTAGTTTGACATATTCAAGGCTTTGTCCATCAGCAATAGTATCACGCAAATTGAGGAAAGTCGTAATATGCTCTAGACGACAATAATTAGGTTTTCCCTCATATTGATGTCGCCTAATTTCCATTAAGATGTTAGGTTTAATCTCAAAATTAGAGTGAGGGATAAGAATGGTCGATTCAGGCACTAAGAGCACAGGATGCATGTATTGCTTGGAATTCTGAGGGAGGGCATTGATTTGGGCTTCATAACACCTCCTCGCTTCCTCCTCCTTGTCACCACGCTCTCTTTGTGCCACCTCTCTAGCAGTGAAGTCCTCGACTTGCTTTCTTAAGCGCTCAATCTGCTGAGCCTGGGTCTCTTGGTCTACCATGATTCTTTGTACTCTGGAACTTAGATGGAGATCGCGTTCAGGGTCTTCTACTCTTTCAAATTTAGGCATGCGATTAGCGCGTCGTATACGCCTGCAAATCAAAACTCAAAGAAAGACATGAAATAGACTACTAGGGCGCGATTGATCGCTTCCCCGACAATGCCTCCAATTTGATGAAGGAGGAAGAATTGACTTAAACAAATATAAATATAGATGCAAATCAATCCCTTATCCACAAAAATAAAATACAAGACTTCCTCCCGCTGTAGTGTTAGGGAGGCAGGATCGATCCACAAGGAAGCGTGTCAGTGGGATCCTAGTAGAGCCTGAAAGTCACGTTCTGATGTTTACCAGAAGCTTCGATCTTGAGTGAGGTACTCGACGTCGACCTAATTTGTGGATTTCTACTGTAACATAAGACCTGCAGAGACAAAAACAAGCAGTCGATATCGACTATGGGTGTTGATATCGAGTATCAGTAGCGATGTCGACCGATGTAGAAGACTGTCGGTCGATCCTTAGGCACTCGATCTCGAGTTGATGACTCGATGTCGAGTTCAGATAGAAGCAGCAAGTGCAGTCGACTCAGCAAACGCCGACCGATGTGTGGGTGTCAATATCGACTTTAGAGGTCGATATGGAGTGCTCCTGCAGAAACGTTAGTAACAAGTCGGCAAAGAAAGGTCGAAGAAGGGAGGATAGAGAAGGAGCAATGAACAACAAATAATAGTGGGTTGTTGTGTTTTTTGGTAACTCAACGAACGGTAAGGAATAACAATGTAAGCAAATAAGGAAAAGATCTTCCAAAGCCAGGGATTACCACAACGAAAACCATGAAAGTAAAGGCGGGAAATCACTAAGACGCATGCTTTTATCATAAAGGACAAGGCTTTCACCCAAACCCGGCAAATAGAAAAAGATATCTTGTAATAAATTAACCTAATTTGCGTCTACCTTTGTCATAATTGAGTTTATAATCTTTCAAATAGAAACCCTAATTACTACCCAAGTTTCATAACATGAGTTCCTTAAATTCGCATTTAAAGATGAAGCACAAGGTAGAGCGAGATAAAAGATACTTTCTTTAGCGACATACAAACCTTACCACCATGGCTATCGTCGGGCTCACCCCGACCCTAGAAGAAAGGGCGACTACTCGCTCATGTTGAATGAATACATACTTGAAAGGAAATAACTTGGCATTGAACTAAAACTTGAATCTTTACAATCCCAACGCCAACTATCGTAAGCGCCGAAACCCTAAAGCTCAAAACCTAAAACTATTGCTTTGAATGCTTAATGCTTTGTGTCTTTCTTGCTTGAATGAATCAAAACCATCCCTTTAAAGCTTTATTTATAGCATACTAATCATTGCTAGCCAAGGAAAGTAGTTCTAATCCTACTAAAACTCCTATTTAAAATTATATTCCAAAACAATTAGGATGAAACATTATTAAGGTAAATATAAAATATCTAATAAATATCCTAGGGTAAAAAGGAAAGTACCCTAGGACATAATCTATCTAATAAAGAAAGACAAACTGTGGCTCTTGTGGATAGAACTCAAATCCGCGTCTCATCCGTGTCAGTTTCTACTCAATATCGACCTGGTTACTTGATATCGAGTGCTTCCTCTCGACTCGATTTGTCGCACTTCACTCGAGCTCTGGCGGCCAGTCGATGTCGAGGTCTCCACTCGATCCGAAGTCATGTCGAGTGCTTCTTTGTAGCTCTGTGTTGTCTGTCTCAATGCTCAGTGTCTACGTCGAGTCATCCAGTTGATCTCGACCTTTCGCTTGGCTTTGTTGTTTTTGACTCCGATTCTACTCCAATTCCTATACATTTGGACCAAAACTTGTGCAGACTCTATTTCTTGCACGCTAGCTCATTCTACACAAATTTGCATTATTTTTAACCTTTACTTTATGAATCGAATGGAATATGAAATCAAAACATGCAAATAAAAAGATTATAAATATGCACATCACCAGGGCCAGTCGATATCGACTGGGCCCACTCGAGATTGACTCCCCCTAATCGACCTACCTCAATCGGCTGCATCTCCAAAGAAGAATCCACTCGTAGAGCACTCCCTCATAGCATAAAAGACTCAACGTTAAGTCCAGGTAAAAATCCTCATCCTTTATAGCATAATTCTAATATCCCTATGAAACGAGTATCCTTGTTTGTATGCTTAAAGTCGATAAGCGAATATAAGGTGGGCGAAAAGGTGCTTATGGAACAATGCAACGCTATGGTATGCAAAAGAAGGGATGGGAGAAAAAAGAGGATTGGTGACCATTTACAAGGTCTATCCAGGGAGGTTGGAGCTAAGAGATAAGAAAGGGACAATGTTCAAAGTAGAGCTTGAAAGCCTTGAAGAGGACGTGTGAGCCATATGGTCCTTATATGTCCCACCTAGGATAGAAGCGCAGAAGAAGTCGGCCTAGCGACTATAAAATCTAGAGCATGTACATAGAGTTTTAAATAGTTTGGTTTTTAGGATATAAATTTTTGGTTTCAAAACTTTAAACTTTGAACTTTTAAGTTGTTGAATTTTTGGGTGAAGACTCATGATTTCAATTACGAAGGATCTGCAAAAGCACTCGATATCGACCAAACTGGTCGATATCGACCAGGACATATCGAGACGACCAACTATGATCGAGCCGACATCACCCTGAGTAGTCGATATCGATGCACCAACTCGATCTCGACCTCCCCTGCAAACGTACCTGTTTTGAGCCGTTGGGACGTTTTCTAGTAAGTTCTCTTTAATTCTACTTCTTATTTTATTTTTACAGTGGGGACACTATAAGATTTAAGTATGGGATGGGGTAAAAGCATTCTTACATTATCTCGCTCAATTGCAATTAGTTAGTTTAATGCATATTGTTAAAGTCTTGTTTTTGCACACATGGTTAGTTTTTACATATTAGACATCATATATATACAAATTTCTCTCATGAGCATAAAGTTTATAATTCATAGATTTTTTTTGAGAAAAAGTATCCCCATTGAAAAAAATTGAAAAAAGTGTCATGGAAGTAGTTACAAAGCTCGACGATGCAAAAGTAGATCCGTTAGAGATATAGCAATTAAATTGCCTAGTAAAGGGAAGTCTCAATGAAGTGCAATGTTTAGACAAAACCATAAAAGGAGTAAAATTTGAAGTTGCTTTTGACATATGCATGATAAGAGGACAGAGAACTTTATTTTCCATTCATACTTTATTCACCTTAGCCATTACCCATGCTTATTGACTTTACTTCATATTCTAAGCCATATGTGCTTAATGTCATTTTTGCTCCACAAGTTCTTAAATTGCCCATTTTTATACCTTTTTACCCATCCGGGAGATTATGTTATAGAATGGATGTCATATTATGGAGTTGTTATATGGTTTGATATGTTGTGAAGTTATTATGAAGTTGATGGTAGGAATATTATATGGAAAATTTAATGAGTGAAAAGAAAATCTGGTCACTTAGGAGTTAGATGAATCGACTCTGCTTGCGGAGGATAAAATTCACGCGAGTTGAAACATAAGGTAAGGAGTCCGAAGGGCTAAGTATCCGGGGCCATTCATGACACCCATGTTTGCGACTCGCGAGAAGGCATCGTCAAGGTTAGAGAGGTAAAAGCATATAAGTGAAAAAAGCAAAGATTATTACGAGGAAAGGTATGTGGAAATCACAAAAGAGAAAGTGCATTAAAGAAAGAAGTTTGGAAGTTTCTCCCCGGATTAAGCACCACATTGCCAAATATAGCTCACAACTATACCTTTTACCCACTCTTCGCCATTGCGCATAAAAGTCCTCTTGATTAATGCTATGTTACAAATTGTTTTTGCATAACCCTCCTTTTGTGCGAGATGTTGCTTTTCATTCACATGCATGGATTTGAAGGCATTAGTACCTTTGCGAGGATGGTAATTGATTGTAGGGTTATATGAGAATGGATCTACGATGTTGAGAGTTTAGTCCTTCCCCTGAATGACCATTAAGAGTATTGCTTGAGGATAAGTAAGCTTAAGTATGGGGTGTTTGATGTGCGCATATTTCACCATGTTTCATGCTTACATCTATTTCGTTTTTATGCATATTTTATACTTTCAGGTTTTGAAAGTAGTGAATTTGTGTAGTTTGAGTTTATTTGCCAGATATAGAGGTCTACACAAGTTTTGGTTTGATTTCGCATAAAACTGAGTATTTTAAAGTGAAAACAAGACACTGAAGAAGAGCTCGATCTCGAACAAAAATCACTCGATCTCGACCTAACAACTCGATCTCGACCAGCTAACTCGACATCGACATAAGCACCCGAGGTCAACTGAAGAAAAAGAGCCAGATCGAGACCAAAGCAAGATCGACTAGCAATCAACCATGTCGACTCGACATGAAGCACTCGATATTGACATGTCCACTCGACATCGACTAGAGCAGCAGACGCGTAAGAGACGCGGATTGGGCCGGATCTTTGGGAGATTTACGTAGCCACGAAACAATCTATCATCTACCAAGATCATCTATCCTTGGGGGTATATTCCAAGCATGTTAGGGAATATTACCTATTTTATTATTTTACTTTAGGATATAATTTAGTTTCGATAAACTTTCCTTTTACCAATCTAAGTAGGATTAGGACTCCAATCCTTAGCTAGCAAGGGTTGTGAGGCTATAAATAAAGCCCACGGGGATGAGTTTTAGGCATTTTGATTCAATCAACAAACAATAAATCAACCAACGAGAAAGAGAAGGAGTAGCGAGTAGGAGAGAGAGATAGAGAGAAGCGGTGGTTGTACGATTAAAGTTTCTTTTCAAGTTTTATTGCAAAGTTTGTTTCTTTATACAAAGATGTTTTCCCCAATGAGGAGTGAGTAGTCGTCCTACTTCTAGGGTCGGGGTGAGCCCGGCGATAGCCATGTAGTATGCTTGAATTCTTTATTTGATTATGCGATTTCATCTTCTACCCCGCGCTCAATCCTTCATGATAATTTAGGATCATTCCTTATTTACCTTATATGAAGCGAAAGTGGATTATACATGTGAATTTGGATAGTAATTAGGTTTTCCTTTGAAAGTGAATTTGGATAGTAATTAGGTTTTCCTTTGAAAGTTGACTAAACCCTAATTATGAAAAGGATAGAAACAATTAGGTTTTTATGCGAAAGCCTCTATATTCCTAATTGGTGATGATAAAAGCATGATCTTTTATGTGGTTTAGGTAATAATGCATGCGTGGTTATTGTTTTGGTGAATCCCTGCCTTAGGAGCTTTTTAGTTTATTAAGAAAAAAACCCAAAAATATTCTGTTTTTATTTTCTTTCGTTATTATTTCTTTTCGTTCGTTTTATTTTCTGTTCACTGTTTGTGAGATGTCTCGAGATCGACACCCTGACTCGATATCGAGTGCACTACATCGAGGGAAAGTAAGTCGACTATCTTCTAAGTCGATTGGAATGCACTGATCTACTCAACATCGACATACCTAGTTGATATTGAGTGCCTTTATTTCTTCTGCAGGTTTCACAGATCGACATGGATCACTAGGAATCGACAGCCCCTGTCGATATCGACTACCAAACTCGATATCGAGGCTTATGGTCGATAAAGTGCAGGAACTTCAAAGACTATTCAGGAAATCGCTGACTTGCCTCCTCGAAGATCAATCCTGATTTCCTACTGCTACATCGGGAGGGAGTCTTGGATTTATTTGCGAAGAAAGGGAGTTGCTTTGGTTCGGAATCTATTTACATATTTTATTCATATCAATTCCCCTCCTACGTCAAAGACAACCACAACGAGTTTTCATAGGAGGGAGTTTAAGATCTATACCATGTATTCATTAATAACATGGTAATCGAATTCTTCATCCCAACCATCTTGTAGATTCTTCATTAATAACAATGGAATTGGGCAATGGTTTTCCAATTTCACGCCTAAATTCACCAATCTAATCTAAAGCCCCAACAGAACAACTAGGTTTACATTCAAATATCCGGAACATTAAATTCAAAATCGTAACCAGAAATTGCAAATGAAGCTTAGCTGCTTTGCATAAACATCATGACCTTCTAACCTCTTCCTTCCATCGCCGCCTTGCTGCCGGATTCACCGTCCCTTTCTGAATTCCAGAACAACGGATGGGCGCCTGATCCAAAGAAGTGGCGGAGGAGTGGAGGTTGTTCAGACTGAGGAAATGGCAACACAAATCGCCGATTTCTCAGTCCAATCACTCGCACAGATTCTTTAGGGGACATCAAATTAGAGCTCGATAGACATCAGAGCTCATCCTTCATCTTCAATGGTGGTCGAAAGAACAAAGAAGGCTGCCCAACGTCATCTTTCTCTCTCTTTCACTCCTCATCATCCTCAGGTTCATCGATTTCGATGGTTAGATTGGTCAAAGATGAGTTTTGTAGAATTAGGGATCTGAAGGAAGGAGAAAGGTACGGAGATGAGATGAAAAGGGCACAGGTGAGAGGAGTTTGTTTTTTAGAGTTATAATATGATTGACATGTTGTAAAATAGTTCAAAATACCGGACACTCTTTAAATTACAACAAAAAAATTATGATTCTTAGGCATATTTTCTCTAAAAACAATGGGTGGTGTAGGCCAACCGAAAAGAAATCAAGCGAAGTATTTTGTAATTTTGTAGATCCCTTGTTTTTTCCCTTCAAAATTTGTTAGGAAAATTAAACAAAACAATGAAATACCAAAAATTTCAACCAAAATAAAAAATATTAGGGTGGGCGTCCCGCGTAAATTTTACAGGATAATACAAGACCAGGACGGGACGGGCCTTGTCTCTCAAATAAAAAAGATTATAAAAAAATTTAAAATTTCATGTATATATTGCGATTTTCAAAGATGTAATAATTATATATCTATAATTTTTTTATATTTTACAAGTTCTTATATATACACATATAATATCAATGTATATGTGTATGCATTACACTATTACAGTGTATGTATGTGTCGTCCCGCGTTAGGTATTTTACTACGGAGTATTATTTATTCTATTATATAAATATAGTATTACATTATTATATAAATGATGCGGGACCATCTTCTACACCTCCGGACACGCCGATCATCTTAGGAGACGGACCTATGACTCGAGCTCGAGCCAAGAAGTTGCAGAGAGACTCATTCATGTTTGTGAGTCACGCTTTATTCTCGAGCGCGGTTCAACTCCCCGAGCCTACATTGAAGACCTACATGTGCATTGGGGTCAAGAGTCTCGAACCACCTTAGACACATGTATAGGCCGAAAGTCCCATTACCCTATTTCCTATTTTAGTACTTTTTCTACTTAAGTTATTTTAGGAAACTTTAGGGGTATTTTTATTAATTTCTTTTAAGTCTTTCTTTTTATTAATTTCAGCCCAGCAAGCCCATATTAGGGTTTAATATAGGCGGCTGATCTCCTTGTTCAGATTTCACGTTCAATTTGATAAAAATTTCAACCTTTGTGTGAAACACAAGTGTGAGGAAGTCAATCGATTCGAAGCGTTGCTCATCGATTGCAAATTGGTTCTTGATCTAACTTGGTTTGCTTTGAGTTCGTTAACCTCGCGAGAGCTTGGTGATCCAGGTAATCACAAGTCCCCTCCTTGTGCCTCCAAGTTGTCCGCTTGGTTGTGTAAGGTTGTAGAGGCGGGCTTTGTAGTCGTTGGTATTTGGTTCCTACCCTCTTAGGAGGCCTGGGTCTTTGCCTCGTTCTATTTTAGTTCGAATCACCCAAACTATCGGTCTTTGTTCCTTAATTGTCGAATCTTTCATTGCCGCGTTTTGTTTGTTCTTGTTCTATTCTTGAGTCTTTGCTTCCGTTCTTATCTTTGAGTCTTGATTGTCGAAGATCGGGCCACCCTGCGGCTTACCCCGTATCAAATTGGCATCAGAGCTTTGGTTTCCGACATCAATTGTGTCTTTTTGTTTCTCATAAACACAAAACCCTACAAAAAAAACAGTCCGAAAAGACTACAAAAAAAAAATAGAGTCTCTTGTTCTTGATTTTTACTTCTTGAATTTTTGAATTTGATTGCATTAACCTTTGTTTGTGATGATTGTGGTTGCACTTAGCCTAAACACATCCTAAGCCGAGACGATAGCCACGTTGGATCCAATTGGCACCTTTGTGCAGCCGACATACTTGTTGAGTGGATCTCCATTCGGCACCTTCAAGTCAAACACCAAGAGGTTTCCTAACCCTAGTTGATTTCTCTCTTTACCTATTTGTTTTATCTATTTTGCCTATTTAATTTCTGATTTTGTGGTAGATATAATTCATTTTTTCTATCATAGGTTATACAAAGGCATAGATAGATAGACTTACCAAAGTTAGCCAAAGTTCCATCTATATATATTTCATTAGAGCTACATAAATTTTATTTTTTCTTTCACCATAGTTTCAATTTTCAAGAGTCCTTTTATTTCATAGATAGTTTCTTGCATTAGTCAAAAAAAAAAGGAGAAAGAGTCCGAAAAATTCAAAAAAAAGAAGAAGAATACATTCAAAGCTTTGACCTAGGATGCAACGGCCCGGATATAAATATCCGGGATACGTTTCGAAGGTCGGATACCTTCGTTCGGATGTTGCAATTCAGGTACGGGTCGAGGTTTCAAACCTCTAATCAGTCGAAGTTTCATAAATTCAGTTTAAACGAAAGTGAAGTGGAAATATGATTTAGATACAAAAGCCACGGCAAGGCCGGGTCAAAACCAAAACATAATTCTAAAGTCGTATGGCCAGATTAGCGGGGTTACACAGATTTCTTTGCAATCGCCGGGGGACTTTCCCACGCCATATAAACAGGGAGCAATCATACCTAAAAACAATTGGTGCGAGTGGGGTCAGACCGAGGCCCCAACACGCTCTGTCCAGCAAGCGAACATACACATACGCTAATAATAAAGATGATGCAGGTGCGGAAATTAAATCACACTAGCATGATCCTAATTTACAATATGCGAGAAATAACTGTAAAGGCGCCCAAAGAATGCCAAGTGGCATGTCCCTCCTCATAAAATACATCAATTAAATAATCCAATTAATACTATTTTAAAACAATATAAACAATATATAAAGATTAATTTACAGAATTTACAATTATAACCAAAACCCAAAATAATAATAATATCCAAATAATCTAACACTTACTATCCATAAAGTCTCAAAATAATAACCATAATTATATTTATAACCCAATATCAAATAATATCACTTTTAAAACCTTTTTAAAGTATATTGAAAATTCAGAATATGTATATATATATATATATATATATATATATATATATATATCTCCCAATCAGAAATAACAAGTATTATAACATATATATATACTACCGAAAAAAAAACACAACCCATATATATAACCCAAAACAATAAGCCAATTCATAATTAAAATCTAGCCCAACCCGTTACCAAACCCAGCCCACAACCCGTTTTCATTTTCGGATCCAAGTCAAGCCAACCCAATTGAACCGGTCCACCCCCTTTTTTATTTAACACTGAACCGGACCCAAAATCATAAGAAATTAAAATTGAACCAAGGGCACTGTTCACCCATCTCCTACATCTGTAATTCGAAATGGGGAAAGGAGAGGAAGGGATGGAGTTGCCGGCTTCAGCACCTAACTCCGGTCATTCAAACCGACACCAAGCACAGATAATCGACGGGAAAGAAGAGAGAAAAGGAGTGCTCACCGAGGTGTTCTTCGATTCGCCAGAAAACGCTCGGGAAGCTTCGATCGGAGCTCCGTCGGAACTGGAGCTCGAATGGGGGAGCCTAGGGAGTATGTATGGGTGTTAAAGGTGAGATCTTTCGAGTTTTAAATAGAGAAAGAGAGGGGGGATCCTCACCAGCGGTTCCAATCCGAAAAAATGGAGCGAGGAGGAAGTGGCGGCGACGGTGACTCCGGAGCCGCTCGGCTTAGGCTTGGTCTTGGGTGGCGGGTATGCTGCTGCTGCCGAGGTTCGAACATGGGGAGGAGGGAGTGAAGCTAGGGTGCTCGGAGGTGCTCGACAAAACAGGGGAACAGGGGGGGAAAGGGCTGTCGTGGCGGGGGTCCGATGGCGGCGGCGACGAGGAACTGGGTGGGGTGGCTCGGTGGTGGACAGAGGTGCCGGTGGGCGCCAGAGCAAGGTGATGGTGGTGGTGTTTACTGGTGTTTGGCTTCTGCAGAGAAAAGGAAATGAAAAGGAAGGGAGAGGAGGAGGGAGTTGTGTGAAAAGGTGAGGGAGATGGGTGGTGTTGTGTGTGGGTTTGCTGTTGAAATGAAAAGGGGAGGAAGGATTACTGTAAAGGCAGCTGGGTTTCAGCTTAAAGGGAGAGGGGGACCAATGCAAGTTGCATTTGCAATTGCAGTTTTTGGTGAGGCAGCTGCCGAGAGAGAGAGAGAGAAGAAAAGGGAAAGAAATTAAATTATATGTGGTCCCAACAATACCCAATTCAAATTAGCGGAAAAGAGTCAAAACCCGCTCGCCCGATTGAATCCCGACTAAATCAAATTTAATCGAATTTTAATTCAATTTCAAGATAAATCAAAAATTAAATAAATTTCAATCAATACTCGTAGCTCAAATTAATTTTATAAAGCTCGATCTCCGAAAATCAAATTCCATTTCTAAAACCCAATTTAAAACTATATAGAAGTTCGTTTAAATAAAATTTAGTTGCTTGAGGACGGAAATATCAAAATTTCTAGAATCTAAATTTTAAATTCGAACATAATTTAATATTGTAAGAAAATAATATTTTAACTTTTCCGGTCTTTACATTCATCCACCTCTAAAAACAAGTCTCGTCCCCGAGACAAAAATGATTTTAAAGCAAAGAGGATGAAGTTTTAAAATCGGTGAGTCCGAGGACCATGTCCGAGGATCTTGTAATCGTCTCGGTTGCGTCTTCCGAGATTCTCACAACATCCTAGCCACGGTCGTGACATCTCCAATTGGTCTTGTCAAGTGTGTAATAAGCGCCCTTATCACATCCTCGCTTCGACCTTTCGGAAGTATCACAACTCTAAAAGCATTATAGCGTCCGACTAGGTCTTAGCAAGCAATCTATAAGCGCCCCTATACAATGCTTGTATCCACTTCGTGAGACGCCATAATGTAAATCCAGTTCGTAAAAACCTCAAAGCGTTTTATAAATGGAAAGATTGTCATCCAAATCATTGAAATTCTCAACTTCTTTAAAACCCCAAGTTGGCCATTTTTAAAACCGCTCAAAATCTTCAAATTCAATTTTTTTTTTATCAAGCAACTTTACACCAAAAACAAATCAAATCCTCTCAAATCAAGATTTCGTCTAACTCTTCCGAAAACCAAATCAGCTTCTCGCAAACCAACCAATCAGATTCAGAAGGTAGGAGGTGGAATCATCCACCTCTAAGGGCTAATCCCGTATTCTCTTCCTAGTTTCCAGAATCGAATCAATCTATCAGTCTCAATTCAAGCAAGATGCATAAGCCATAAAAATGCACAACTGTATAACCAACCAATCTCCAATCCACACATCACACAACAAGTGTCAACATATACCAGAGTAGTGCCACAAGGTCACATCAACATCTCCATATCATACTAAAGGTCGTAATATGCATCTCAACGATATAACAAAATCGTAACAACGTCTTAACATCACACCAGAAGTCATAAAAGTATCTCTCATCATAGAATCAACGAACCAAAACCCATTGTCAACACATTAACACAACAAGGTCAAGCTATTAAGATTCAGCAGAGGGGAAGGTCAATCAATATATCCATCACCAAAATATCCGCATACTCACAAAACATCATCTCAACTCATACAACGCCATATAACGATCGTTTAGCAATCACGCACAAGTATCTCATATATATATATACAAGCCATATTCATGCTCCCAGTCAATATTCATCATTTAACATCTCCTGGTCATAACATCATGCTCTCACATAGCAACATATCATCATTTCATGATTCATACAACACATCATAACATGCTTTTAGAACAACATAGTAGGATAGCAATGTATCATTATATCATGATTATAGTTGTCACTACCAATTATGGTTCAGTATTGTATATCAACATGTAATATCAGGTTGTATCTGGTTTATCATGGTCACTATCTAACATCATGCCAGTACATATTATCTGATCACATAATCATGAAAGTTTTGCACATCATACAAGTTAAAATAAACGCAACCCCGCTCGCTCGATTTCAATTCCTACATCAAAACCAGCCTCATCTAGATTCACCAACATCAGCTCAGGTAACATCCTCGAAAGAAGTCCTAATTCATTTCAATACCCTAATCTCGCCCCTCTTTCCACAAAGAACTCTCACTAGCAATCCACCTCTAAGAGTCCACTACTATCTCTAACCTCACACTCAAGGGCCCTCTCATACTATATCCTTCATACTCTTAAAAGCCATTTCTTACACTTCCACACTTCCCAAGATTTCACAAGCATCATGCCCTGCTAACCGCACATTCTCTAGTAAAATTCCTCGATCACCGCCTATCCGGCCTATTCCTAACCATACTGTCACCCAAGATTCACCTAGGAGCTCATCCAAAATCATCAAGCATTACCTCTTATAATTCCCGAACCCACTCGGTCCACCCTAAGTCAACACCCCTCTTCTGCAACTTTCTCTTACCACCGTCGATCATTCTAATCACTCAAAACCTTTCTCCATTCTCTGACCACTCAACCAAAAGGGACCTCACTCACATGTTCAAAGAAGAAGCAATCATGGACATTATTGCACATAAGGACTACAACATATCAACTAGCATCGTTAAGCATTGCAACGAGTGTCAAAAGTCTCAATTTACCGTCATGCTCGAAATTATCACATAACACCATATATGAATAAAGTCAATTCAAACTAGCAAGTTTCATCATAATCTTAGCTAATAAACTGATCAGATTCTCGGCATTTGCAATTCATACTATATAGGAAGGAATTTAGATCATGCTTAGCAACTCAGAATAGCATCACATCAAGTCATCCTGGCACATTAGGACTGTAAGGCATCGAATCATATCATCATATCAACAAGCAACTTCCAACATCAAGTCAGTGCAATATCATCATCAACAAGCTCAGAAAGGGTTAGCAGTTCGAATAGAGGACGCTCCCACTTGCAAGTCATAACGTGCTCAACAATCGTAATCCTCAAAACGGGCTTGTTCCGTCGACATTATCGATCCTGAGGCCCGTGGGTTATGGGCCCACGCTTCCGTTGCGCTGCTCTATCGCCATTCAACTTCCCGATCCCTTGTTCCATGCGGTCGCTCATCCAATGTAACGCGTATGAGTTTAAGTTAGCGGAGATAGGGGAGTGACAAGAGCGGACGACCAAATGTTTCTTTCGGAGAAGGAATAGGCCAAGGCTAAAGACGACACGACTAGAAACAAGACTCCGACTCGGGAATAGTAACAATGCCCTTAAGAAAGTCTATTAGGTTATGATGTTGACAAACACGCACGAATTCATTATGGAGCATATCAATCACGTCAATCCACACTAACATGCACCTATCTCGGGGCAACATTCGTATTCATATCAAAGACGCAATCAAGTCCTACGCTGATGTTTGTAAAACAAGCCAACATTCTAGTATTCTATGGAAACAGATATGCCTAGCATTCTTCAAGCAAGATAGACGGAACCAGCAATGATCATATATGATTTGAAGTCATGCGGAATTTAATGAAGATAACGAGCATCATGTATATGAACAATGTAGGAACAGGGTATACATATCAACAATTGAGTCCAAATATATCATGGCAAGGTACATTATATCAATCAGATGAAGCGTCATACGAGAACACATAAGAGTAGCATAGCAATTATCACATATATGAACAATGTACAAGTTTGGTGTATGCATCATACGAGATCATATAAAGGGCAACATAGTAACTACCTCACAATGCTCATATGTTAGGTCAAGCATGGCACGGAATCATATGACGAGATACATCTAGAGAGCATGGGTCCTACATGATACTAGCAATATATAATGTGATACAAGCATAGTCAAGAGTCATTTAGAGGAGTTCAACATAATATTCACGAAACATGAGGCATCATCAAAAGTACAAGAAGGACATCATGGGTGCTAGATTATAAAATGCTAAGAATGAACCATCATAGAGTACATATATGGTACTATAGTGATCGCATCATAGAACAAGTACAACACGTGATCATTTAGCGGTTCATATTGGGAGTCATAAGGATTACATGATACTAATAGCACATATCGAACAGGTGTACAATTAAAGTAATTCAACTAGATTCATTTCGATATTCATGCGTCATGTATATGCAAAATTATGATATAGAGTGGTGTGTGATCAAGCGAGGTGTCAAGTCATAGGTTCAGGCAAGCACGAGAAGCCATCATAGCGTAATAGACATTTTAACCATGTAAGTATGCTAGGTTCGACCATCACAGAAGGCTAGTCAATCATCGAATTCAACATTAAGCTAATCAGGACGAGTGAAACATGTTAAGAGAACGGAAAGAGGAAAGAGCCACACTATCAGGTACCTAGTTCAAGAGTGAATCAAAAATAACGTAGGCAAAGTAAAATTCGCACAAGTCACAATCAAGGGCCCAACATGTTACTAGTGGTTCAATATAACATATGGTACATACATGCACTTGACTGGTTAATACGACGGTATGCAAGAGTTCATTCAATCACATCTCAACGACATAGTGGCACGAGAGGAAAACGCAACGAGGTATAGAGCAAGTCTAAGCAACATGGCGACGTGACTAGAATATGGGTACATGAGCTCGAATCAACACATAATATGTCAAAACATGCATTCCTCAAGGTTCAATTATAACACATATTCTCTGTTCAACACAACTAATCACACACAATATTAACTTGCAAAATAATCAACAATAGTTAATCTGACGAATTCGGAATAGATGGGCAGGCTATAGGTTCTTGTCACAAAATGAACGATACGCATCAAGGCATCATCGGCTAGCATGCTAAAGAGCACATCTTATGAGGCATTCATACAAGGAAGAGTCGATCACACTATCATGAACATATTCACAGAGAGGACATCAATTATACAACTTCATAGCATATGACATATTTATTTGTGCCCTAGTATGACAATGTAATATACTAAGTAGATCATGTCGGGATGATATGGATACGATAAATATAGCTCAAACTTATACAATAATCATTATGAACATTAAAGCACACAAGCATAATTCCACATTAAGGATCAATTGTAGGTCAAGGAGTAGTACGATATAGTATCACTCAATAATGGACAGAGCAATCAAGTTAACCCGATAGAGATCCATAAGGGCGACATTGACTCTTCCTAACTGACTCATTACCCATCTTTCCCGTGAAACTCGGATACGACTTTTCGTGACAAGAGGACACTGATGGATCGTCATAAGAATCGATAAGGACAACCTCGTAAATATCTCACTCTCTAACACGGAATTTCATCAAGGACCGTCTTCCAATACTCTCTCGGACAACCTTTATATTCAATCATGATTCCCGACACCATGTGTTTACCAACCCAATTCTCGTGGAAGACCGATATTCGAAGGGAGGACTCGATTGAATTGTCAAAAGGGTTCATAAGGAAAGGGACGGTTCCACAAAGGCTGAGCTTAACCATATAAGAGGAAGGGTACTCCCGCTATCCCGTTCGCATAGATCGTTCAATATTAAATAAGTAGTTAGGCATATCAAGCACTCAACATAGAGTCAGTCAATGACAATTATAACGACCTCCTTGGAACCCTCCGGACCCAGCTGTAAAGAACAAGCTAGTATTTCGCCTACCCGTTCCCGACTACATCCAATAGGGATGTCTATCGCCTTTTCTACCCACTCGATCCCTTATTAGTTGGTTCTCCACTTTTATCATAAGCCAAGTTCAGATTTAGTCCAATTTAGTTAGGCATATTAAGTTCATTTTGCCCCTTTAAAATACTTTCAAATCTTTTGAAATTTATGGGCGGTTTTCCAAAACATACACTCGACCCTTGCATACCCGAATTGCACAACCTGACTCTGATACCAACTTTGTAACGGCCCGGATATAAATATACGGGATACGTTTTGAAGGTCGGATACCTTCGTTCGGATGTTGCAATTCAGGTACGGGTCGAGGTTTCAAACCTCTAATCAGTCGAAGTTTCATAAATTCAGTTTAAACGAAAGTGAAGTGGAAATATGATTTAGATACAAAAGCCACGGCAAGGCTGGGTCAAAACCAAAACATAATTCTAAAGTCGTATGGCCAGATTAGCGGGGTTAGACAGATTTCTTTGCAATCGCCGGGGGACTTTCCCACACCATATAAACAGGGAGCAATCATACCTAAAAACAATTGGTGCGAGTGGGGTCAGACTGAGGCCCCAACACGCTCTGTCCAGCAAGCGAACATACACATACGCTAATAATAAAGATGATGCAGGTGCGGAAATTAAATCACACTAGCATGATCCTAATTTACAATATGCGAGAAATAACTGTGAAGGCGCCCAAAGAATGCCAAGTGGCATGTCCCTCTCCTACTCTGCACCCCTTTCCGTTAGTGCAGAGACTGGCCAGTTCGATGCTATAGCATATCATATCTCATCATCATGTCTCATCATCATAACATAAATAAAAATAAACATGCCCGATGGTGCTGGGCTATCATCATGCTCATATCGACTCGATAGACTCAGGGCACCCGATGGGGCTGGGCTACCCTATGACCCTAGCAAAGACTCTAGGACTATCACAGAGACGGCCGTTCTGTTTCATACGCGTAAAGAAATAGAATGCTCAATCACAAGTGCAACCTAGCATGATACTACATGGCATGCTTCAATGCTTATGCAACACCTAGTATGTCATACATTCACAAGCCGGTAATCTCTTTCGAATCTGAGTAAGCCCATAAAGGAACTTACCTGAATAAGCCGAACAGTAGAGAACAAGACAGAGCAGAATCCAAGAAATGAATCACTGATAGCAAGCAACGTCCAACATTCACAAACACATAATAACATATAAATGCATAACTCTACCTATTTCACACAAGGCGCCCCTAACTATAATTCATATCTCGTCTCATATCCCATTTCAGATTATTCCATCTCATTTCATCACAACCCATATCTCATTTCATGTTCATCTCATCTCATCATCTCATTTTCAAAACAACCTCTCAAAGAACTCAACTTAGAAAATCAAACAACTCTTTTAAAATCGATTATCTAAATCCCGACATTAAACATTTAAACCTTAAAATCAATTTCCAAAAGTCATATTTAAATCCTCATAACTCCTCATATTTATAATCAAAACCAACAATTCACTTTAAAAATTCCCAATTCACATAGTTAAATCCTCATAAAATGCATCAATTAAATAATCCAATTAATACTATTTTAAAATAATATAAACAATATATAAAGATTAATTTACAGAATTTACAATTATAACCAAAATCCAAAATAATAATAATATCCAAATAATCTAACACTTACTATCCATAAAGTCTCAAAATAATAACCATAATTATATTTATAACCCAATATCAAATAATATCACTTTTAAAACCTTTTTAAAGTATATTGAAAATTTAGAATATGTATATATATATATATCTCCCAATCAGAAATAAAAAGTATTATAACATATATATATATATACTACCGAAAAAAAAAACACAACCCATATATATAACCCAAAACAATAAGCCAATTCATAATTAAAATCCAGCCCAACCCGTTACCAAACCCAGCCCACAACCCGTTTTCATTTTCAGATCCAAGTCAAGCCAACCCAATTGAACCGGTCCACCCCCTTTTTTATTTAACACTGAACCGGACCCAAAATCATAAGAAATTAAAACCGAACCAAGGGCACTGTTCACCCATCTCCTACATCTGTAATTCGAAATGGGGAAAGGAGAGGAAGGGATGGAGTTGTCGGCTTCGGCACCTAACTCCGGTCATTCAAACCGACACCAAGCACAGATAATCGACGGGAAAGAAGAGAGAAAAGGAGTGCTCACCGAGGTGTTCTTCGATTCGCCAGAAAACACTCGAGAAGCTTTGATCGGAGCTCCGTCGGAACTGGAGCTCGAATGGGGGAGCCTAGGGAGTATGTATGGGTGTTAAAGGTGAGATCTTTCGAGTTTTAAATAGAGAAAGAGAGGGGGGATCCTCACCAGCGGTTCCAATCCGAAAAAATGGAGCGAGGAGGAAGTGGCGGCGACGGTGACTCCGGAGCCGCTCGGCTCAGGCTTGGTCTTGGGTGGCGGGTATGCTGCTGCTGCCGAGGTTCGAACATGGGGAGGAGGGAGTGAAGCTAGGGTGCTCGGAGGTGCTCGACAAAATAGGGGAACAGGGGGGGAAAGGGCTGTCGTGGCGGGGGTCCGATGGCGGCGGCGACGAGGAACTGGGTGGGGTGGCTCGGTGGTGGACAGAGGTGCCGGTGGGCGCCAGAGCAAGGTGATGGTGGTGATGTTTACTGGTGTTTGGCTTCTGCAGAGAAAAGGAAATGAAAAGGAAGGGAGAGGAGGAGGGAGTTGTGTGAAAAGGTGAGGGAGATGGGTGGTGTTGTGTGTGGGTTTGCTGTTGAAATGAAAAGGGGAGGAGGGATTACTGTAAAGGCAGCTGGGTTTCAGCTTAAAGGGAGAGGGGGACCAATGCAAGTTGCATTTGCAATTGCAGTTTTTGGTGAGGCAGCTGCCGAGAGAGAGAGAAAAGAAAAGGGAAATAAATTAAATTATATGTGGTCCCAACAATACCCAATTCAAATTAGCGGAAAAGACTCAAAACCCGCTCGCCCGATCGAATCCTGACTAAATCAAATTTAATCGAATTTTAATTCAATTTCAAGATAAATCGAAAATTAAATAAATTTCAATCAATACTCGTAGCTCAAATTAATTTTATAAAGCTCGATCTCCGAAAATCAAATTCCATTTCTAAAACCCAATTCAAAACTATATAGAAGTTCGTTTAAATAAAATTTAGTTGCTCGAGGACGGAAATATCAAAATTTCTAGAATCTAAATTTTCAATTCGAACATAATTTAATATTGTAAGAA
Source organism: Persicaria maculosa (assembly GCA_963922045.1). Taxonomy (NCBI): domain Eukaryota; kingdom Viridiplantae; phylum Streptophyta; class Magnoliopsida; order Caryophyllales; family Polygonaceae; genus Persicaria; species Persicaria maculosa. The sequence goes on along the minus strand of OY998257.1, from coordinate 43,503,101 downwards.
AATAATATTTTAACTTTTCCGGTCTTTACATAGGAGGATAAAATTCACTAGGGGCAAAAGTAAGCTTCAAAAAAAAAGAGAAGGGTTGTATCTAGTGCAAGAAAGCTTAAGGACCAAATTTGGTGAAATTGTTATAGCCCTAGTCGACAACCTTCAAAAACATACCTCCCAAACCATAAAATTTTTTTTAAGCCCTACCTTGCAACCACAACGTCCTTGCTACGGGTTGAAATCAAAAAGAGGTAAAAATCCTAGTCTTTCTTTCTTTTCTCTCATTTTCTTTTCGTATTTTGGTCTGTCGAGTACTGCAGTGGCCATACCGACCCTGTACCGACCCCCTAGCCTCGGTACAGCTCCTGTCGAGTGCGTCGAATCCTGCAGTGGCCATACCGACCCCGTACCGACCCCCCTTGCCTCGGTACAGCTCCTGTCGCGTGCGTCGAATCCTGCATTCCCTATACCGACCCCATACCGACCCTGTACCGACCCCCCTGCCTCGGTATAGCTTTTGTCGAGTCTGTTTCGGGTCGATTTCGAGTCCTTTGTTGCGTGTTTCTTTGTCCTTTCCCTTCATTACTCTCTTTTGATCGTTAAGTCCTTGCTTGAGTGTTGATTTGCCCAAAGCGGATTGCCCCAACAAGCTTGTCACAACCAGTTCGAGAGAAGTGTGTGAGGGAAACACATTGTGAGTTGTTTATCTTTTGCTAACCTTGACATCGTTCCGTGTTTGTCTTTATTTGCAATGTCTAACATTCAGGGTAACCACGGGAACAATGCCAACAACGGCAACGATGACAACAATTCCGAAGCCACCGTCTCCGTCACGGTGTTCAACACCACTATGCACACTCTTAACACCACCTTGGCGGCAATGATGGATAGGTTGACAGCCTTAGAGGCTAGGCCATCGGGTTCTAATAACCTTGGTGGTCAAGGTAATTATGGGCGTGACGATACGCCTAATGCGGAAAGGGAAGTCCATAATCCTAACCCTAACCCTAATCTTAATTTACATAACCCTATTTTTGAAGAAAACAACTCTCCACGAGGTGGGAGAAATGGTAGAAATAATGGGTTTGTTAATGTGCAGGGTCAAGGACAAGGAAGGGGAAGAGGCCGAGGCTTCCAGGAGGACTTCTACTACTCGGAGCGCGACGATGACTTCCAAGAAGAGGAGTATTGGGAGCAACGCCCGAGGAGGAACGACAGAGGAGGACGTTACCAACACCGTGAGCCTAGAGATCATGATCAAGACGGCATAGGTAAGGTCAAGGTAACAATTCCTTCTTTTGATGGTAAGACGGATCCAGATGCATATATAGACTGGGAAACTAAAATGGAACAAATCTGGAACTGTCACAACTTCTCTGAACCTAAGAAAGTACAATTGGCTTCTTTAGAATTTCAAGGGTTTGCTCTTATTTGGTGGGATAATTTGATTAAGGAAAGAAGAAGAGCCCTTGATGCGCCTATCGCGTCTTGGAACCAATTGAAAGCTTTAATGAGAAGTAGGTTTGTCCCTCAACATTATGCTAGAGAGCTTAGGCAACACCTAGAAAACCTTAAACAAGGTACCAAATCTGTTGAGGAAACCTTTAATCTTATGCAAGAAACCATGCCTCGAGCTAATGTGGTTGAACCTTATGAAGATACAAATGCTAGATATCTTAGGATATTGCATCCCGCTTTAGCTCATGAAATTGATTATTTCCCCTATACTACTCCTACTGATTTGTTACATTTAGCAATTAAAGTAGAAAGGGGATAACGTTATAAGAGCCAAGGGAGGATGTCGAGTGGACAGCAACCGAATTGGCGTCAAAGTCGACCATAACAGCCCCAAGGGCGCTCGGACATGGGCCACTAGTACAAATTAAGTCATTAATAGCGAAAATTTAAAAGTGCTTATTCAAAACCGCTATTAATGTATGGGAAGCATAGCGCTTTTTCTAAACAAGCGCTGTGAATATATTTAGTTTATTTTTTTTTAATATATTTTTTCAAGCATAGCGGTTGTAGAAAACAAGCGCTATTAATAGATGGGAAACACAGCGCTTTTTTTAGAAAAAAAGCGCTGGGAAGATATTTAGGTCTTTTTTTTAATATATATTTTAAAACCATAGCGCTTGTATAAAATAAGCGCTATTAAAGTGAAACCTTTAATAGCGGTTTTTAATAAAAAAAAATGCTATCCAAAATAAAAACAATTTTTTTAAGGAAACAAATTTGCTTTGCCCAAGCCCAAACTGATCGATCAATTGCAAATCCTTAATTCGATCACCACCACCAGCATCGATCGAGTCCTTCTCCTGCCGGCTTGGAGGTGAGATCATCGGCGCCGTCGACAAGCCCACTTCCGATCGCCCTCCCAACCGTCGACGAGCACCTACCAACCACAATCGCCCCTTGTCGCCGGTCACCAACAGCCCTTGACGATCAACTGCAGCCTTCTACTGGTATGTGTACAACAGTGCTCGATTTCCATCCTTATCTGTCCTATTTCGGTTTTTGTCGAAACAAGCACAATTGCCCTCCCTTTCTACTGGTGTGTTTATGTTTAATTCGATCAATCGAGTAGTGATCGATTGCCTTTGGTGCTCCAGTTCTGAGTTAAAGTGCTCGAGAATTTTTCGAATTAGTTGCTTCAGAATTTTTCGAGTGCTTCTAAATTTTTTTCGAGTGTTTTCTTGCTTCTGATTTGTGTTTTCAGTGTTTTCGATTGCTTTGGGAACTGATTTAACCCTTAGGTATGGACCTGTCTGGAAATTTCGTTGATGGTGCTCAAATGTTGGGTGATTTGAACATCTTGGGGAATTTCCGGAGGAGAACCGAGTATGACTTTGGTGAATTGTTTCTGAATTTTGGAGCAATATCTTCCACATTTTAATTGTTGTCGACCCAGAGTTGTTTTAGATTTTTTAGTGTTTTTTGCTTCTGGAGTGTGGCCTTTTCATCTCTTTCATAAGATCTCTTTCGAGTCAACTGACTTGAGGTCGCAAGATAGGTTTTTGTTAATAAATTTTGCTTGAAATAACTAGGATAACCTTATTTTAATGAATACTATGATAAGTTTCATTTTGACCCAGTCGTTGTGTTGCAAACACTTTGGGTTAACTATGTCAGATAGTAGAGAGCATGTGCCAAAATATGCTCAAAGTATTTGAACTTTGTTGTTTGTGTCTTATTCCCCTTTGATATTCAACAAACTCGTTTTATCTGCAGTAAGCTGATTACTTGTTGCATGGTGTACTTGCAGTTTGGTGACTGCCCTTTTCAACTAGTTGGCCCTCTTTGTTTGTGGTTCTCATTCCATTCATTGACTGACCATGTTCTTGCTGCATCTAGGTGGGGTCCACTTATCGAGCAAGCAACATACAAGCATCGATAACGTCTTTACCTCTCAGAACAGGCAACTAACTTAATCATCTTAATATATGCATCTGTAGTTGTTGATTGTATATTAAATGGTTATGTTTCTCTTTTGAGAATTGTTGATCAAAATTCAGAAGTTTCTATGCCCGTTAAGATGGATCTGTCTAAATCCTATTCTGAGTAGCTATGAGCTTTCTGCACTGTGGAGGGATAGAGTTCCATCTTTGTGATATATATATTAGTATAATTTATAGCAATTATAGTGAAATTACATGAAATATTGATTTAGAAGCTACATTTAACATATCAATCAAAATCTCATTTCTTTTGTCCCCTTGTCAGACTGACGGCAGTGTTCCAAATACACTTGTCATAGCAAATGTGGAAATAGTTAAACCTAGAATTGCTACTGCTGAGCACATATATCAGGTTAAACAAAAGTCTTTCCTGTCATTCTTTGGCATGTTAAGTGAGTGATGTTTATTTATTGACTTAAACATGTATAATATATGTACTTTGGCACTTGATCTTCCAATTTAATGAAGAGGCACAGTCTCCTTTTGCGAGGAAGTTCAAAACCATCATACATCCCGGAGGGGTAATACCAAGTAATTTTATGCACATTATAAGTTCCTTGATTTGGTTCTTTGTTTAATGGATGTTGAATGAGAAGATGTATGTTTTAGTTATATAAGTCGTTTGCTTGCAACCAGACTAACAAGCTAATCTTATAATTTTGGCAATTGATATGTCTGTTTTTATTACGTGTAGGTCAATAGGATCAGGGAACTTCCGCAGAACAGCAACATTGTTGCCACCCATACTCATAGTCCCAATGTAAGTAGTTTGTGAAATTTGATGGAGAAAGTACTAGCATAATAACATTATCTCGTCAATGAGCTGTCCAAATAGACCTACTCTTTTCTAGTTCAGATGTAATTTTTTGAAATGTGTCCATGGAACTTTTATACCAGGTGCTTATCTGGGATGTTGATAGTCAACCCAACTGCATGCCAGGCTGTGTTGGGTGCTGCTGAGTCTAGTCCTGATCTTGTAAGTATTATTAGAAGGGCTATCGTTTCGCTTACATTCTGAAGGCTTTGCCAACTAGTAGTCTCAGTGATTAGATATATACAATGTATAGTTATTCTTGTATAGGTTTCAAACTTTAGTATACAAACTTATGATCACAAAAACTGAAAGCCTTACTAGGATAATTGTTTAAATATTGTATATTCACCTATAACATTTCTTAGCCCTTTCTCTTTTCTACTTACAATAAAATTATAGGATGCATTTGCCCACTTTTTTTTAACTGATGTTAGTTCTTTCAAAGGGATTAAACTTCTTTTAGAAAAACTATAGAAGAACTTCTAATTTGGTAGAGACTCCTTGTCCTGAAACATCTTATGTTGCATATTTTAACAGGACATGAAGATGATGCTGAATTTGCTCTTGCTATGTGCTCCACTGAACCATTTGTGCTTACTGGTGGTTGGGAACGACTCGTGGGTATGGTAGATGGGAATCATTTTGATTATCTAGGAATTATTTTGATTATCTAGGAAATACTTTTTTGTACCTAAACATATTAGACATTTCATTTTCATTATGATGCATGAATTTAATATTTTTGACATTGTTATGACAATTCAACTATTTGGTACTCTTTATGTGTGAAAATTGATATTTTTGGGTTCATTTGTGCATTTGAATCTGGATATGGTCGATTGTTCACATTATTAACAGGGATTTATGAATGAATATATTAATTAGCTGGTGGAAAAAAAAATTTATCCATAGACAGCGGTTTTTAAGAAAAATCGCTGTCTTTTAGCGAAAAAAAAAATGATAGCGCTTTTTACAAAAAACCGCTATCCTTGTAATTTTAACAGCGCTTTTTCAGAAAACCGCTGTCTTTTAGAAAATTTAAAAAAAAATAAAAAAAGAAGCTTGACAGCGCTTTTTACAAAAAACCGTTGTCCTTCCCATTTTAACAGCGCTTTTTATTTTTCGCTCTTAACCATACTCATAGCGCTTTGATTAACATCACCTCAATAAGCGCTGTCCTTCCCTATAAAAAACCGCTCTTAATGACTTAATTTGTACTAGTGGGCTCTCGTGATCGAGTACAGCAGGCTCCATGGAAGGGTGAAGGTCGACAAGCTCAGCAGCCCCTCGATAAGGGTAAAGCGCCATGGAATGGGCGTGAATCGTCTGGGACATCTACTGGTCCCAAAGGGAGTAATCCTAACCCTTCTACCACTAGATCTAGAGATATTATATGTTTTAAATGTCAGGGTAGAGGTCATACTATGAAGGATTGTCCCAATAAAAAGACTCTCATGATTAATCACTTAGGCGAATATGAATCTGAAAACTCTTGTGATGAACATGATGAGCATGCTATGGAACAAAATGATCAGAACCTTAATCTTTTATCTTATGATGATAATGATGAGGTCGAATATGAACATGGAGAGTCTTTGATTGTTAGGAGAGTTTTAAGTGTTGTTCCTACACCTTGTGATGATAATCAAAGAAAAAACTTGTTTCATACTCGCTGTTTAGTTAAAGGAAAGGTTGTTAATGTGATCATTGATGGGGGAAGTTGTTGTAACTTAGCTAGTCAAGAGATGATTTATAAATTACAACTTCCTACTATTCAGCATCCTAGGCCTTATAGATTGCATTGGATGAATGATTGTGGTAATTTAAAGGTGCATAGGCAAGTTAAAGTGCATATCAAACTAGGACATTATGAAGATGATGTGTTATGTGATATTGTACCTATGCAAGCCTGTCATATTTTATTAGGACGTCCTTGGCAATTTGATCGTAAGGTCTTGCATGATGGCTTTACTAATAGATACTCCTTTACTTTTCAGGGCAAGAATGTCGTTCTCAAGCCTATGACGCCAACCCAGGTGGCCGACGAGATTGAGAAGCGGAAGGTAAGTAAAGGTGAGTTAGTTAGGGAGGCTCAGTCGAGCCAAGTGTCTACCCCTACTCGGCCTAAACGTGTATTTTTGGCTTCCAAGAGTGCATATTTAGACGAGTTTGCGGATGGGGAAACAACCCTCATGTTCCTATGCAAAGGGTTGAATATGTTGAGTGAGGAGCTTCGAGCTACCCTCCCTCCTCGCATCCTATCTCTTATTGAAGAGTTTAAGGATGTCTTCCCCAATGACATACCAGCAGGTCTACCCCCTATTAGAGGAATTGAGCATCAAATTGATCTCATTCCAGGAGCTTCTTTGCCTAATAGGCCTGCTTATAGAATGAATCCCACTGAAACCCAAGAGGTTCAACCCCAAGTCCAAGAACTGTTGGACAAGGGATACATTCGGGAAAGTTTGAGTCCATGTGCTGTGCCTGTGTTGTTAGTGCCTAAGAAGGATGGTTCTTGGAGAATGTGTGTAGATTGTAGGGCCATTAACAACATTACTGTTAAATATCGCCATCCTATACCCCGCTTAGATGACATGTTAGATGAGTTGCATGGTTCTTCTATCTTCTCAAAAATTGATTTAAAAAGCGGTTACCATCAGATTAGGATGAAGGAAGGCGATGAATGGAAAACAGCCTTTAAAACCAAATTTGGACTTTATGAATGGTTGGTTATGCCTTTTGGCTTGACTAACGCTCCTAGTACTTTCATGAGATTAATGAATCATGTGCTTAGAAATTTCATAGGTAAATTTGTTGTTGTGTATTTTGATGACATTCTTATCTATAGTAAATCACCTAAGGAACATGAAGCACATTTAAGGGAAGTACTTTCTACTCCAAGATTAGAACACTTGTATGCAAATTTGAAGAAATGTGAACTATGTCATGTTCAAGTGTCTTTTCTTGGTTTTGTAGTGAGCTCGAATGGACTGCGTGTCGATGAGGCAAAGGTCAAGGCGATTCAGGAATGGCCAACACCCACCACCATCGGCCATGTGCGCAGCTTCCAAGGTTTGGCGAGCTTCTACCGGCGGTTTGTGCGCGATTTTAGCACCATCTCAGCCCCTCTCACCGAGCTCACAAAGAAGCGATGCGAGTTCAAGTGGGGCGCAGCTCGGGAGGAGGCCTTCTGCATGCTCAAGGAGAAGCTCACTCAGGCGCCATTGCTGGCTCTCCCTGATTTCACTCGGCCATTTGAGGTGGAGTGCGACGCTAGCGGAGTTGGCATTGGAGGCGTGCTTATGCAGGAAGGTAAGCCTATTGCTTTCTTTTCTGAGAAGTTAAAAGGTGCATGTCTTAATTACTCTACGTATGACAAAGAACTTTATGCATTGTTTAGAGTCCTTAAGACATGGTCCCATTACCTTTGGCCTAGAGAGTTTATACTTAGGACTGATCATGAATCATTGAAACATTTTAAGAGCCAAGATTAACTTGATAGGAGACATGATAGATGGATGGAATTCATAGAAACATTTCCTTATGTTATAAAGTATAAGAAAGGGAAAGACAATGTGGTTGATGATGCTTTATCTCGGAGACATGTTCTGTTGACCACTTTGGATTCTAGAGTCTTAGGCTTTGTATACATTAAGGAATTGTATGAGAAAGATGCTGATTTTGGGGAAGCTTTTCGAAAGTGCCTAGATAAGGGTCCTACCGACCATTTTTATATCTTTGATGGATTCTTATTTAGGAAAGACCAAGTGTGTATCCCTAGGTCTTCTCTTCGGTTATTATTGGTGAATGAAGCCCATAGTGGAGGTTTAATGGGTCATTTTGGGAGAGATAAGACCTATCATACACTTAAGTCACACTTTTATTGGCCACATATGCTTAGGGATGTAGAACATTGCCTTAAGAGATGTATTGACTGTTTAAAGGCCAAGTCTAAGCTTATGCCCCATGGATTGTACACCCCACTCCCTATACCCTCATCCCCTTGGGAAGATATTTCTATGGACTTTATTGTGGGATTGCCTAGAACTAAGAAGGGGAGGGATTCTATCTTTGTGGTGGTGGATAGATTTTCTAAGATGGCTCACTTTATAGCATGTCATAAGACTGATGATGCTACCAATGTTGCAAATTTGTTCTTTAGAGAGGTAGTTAGGTTGCATGGAGTGTCGAAAACCATAGTGAGTGATAGGGATGTTAAGTTCTTGAGTCATTTTTGGCGAACTTTGTGGAACAAGTTGGGAACTAGACTGTTATTCTCTACCTCTAGTCACCCCCAAACTGAGGTGACCAATAGAACCTTAACCACTATCCTTAGAGCCATTTTAAGGAAAAATTTGAAGCTTTGGGAAGAAGCCTTACCTCATGTGGAGTTTGCTTACAATAGGACAATGCATTCCTCAACTAAGATAACTCCTTTTGAGTGTGTATATGGTGTTAATCCACTAACCCCCTTTGATCTTACTCCATATCCTATGAGAGAGAATGAGTCTTTTGACGCAGGTAAGCATGTTGAGTTCATCAAGGAGCTACATGAACGGACGCGTCAGCAGCTCATGCGGAAGGCTGAGTACAACGCCAATAAGGCCAACAAGGGCTGCAGATTGGTGACATTCCAGCCAGGGGATCTTGTGTGGGTGCACCTGAGGAAGGAGAGGTTTCCCAACGAGCGGAAGAGCAAGCTTGCACCGCGAGGAGATGGACCTTTCAAGGTTCTGGAGAAGGTGGGCGACAATGCCTACAAGCTGGAGCTTCCTGGAACATATGGCGTGAGTGCTACCTTCAACGTCGCGGATCTCATTCCTTACTTAGCCGTGGACGAGGACTTGGATTCGTGGTCGAATCCTTTCCAAGAAGGGGAGGTTGATGCGGGACCATCTTCTACACCTCCGGACACGCCGATCATCTTAGGAGACGGACCTATGACTCGAGCTCGAGCCAAGAAGTTGTAGAGAGACTCATTCATGTTTGTGAGTCACGCTTTATTCTCGAGCGCGGTTCAACTCCCCGAGCCTACATTGAAGACCTACATGTGCATTGGGGTCAAGAGTCTCAAACCACCTTAGACACATGTATAGGCCGAAAGTCCCATTACCCTATTTCCTATTTTAGTACTTTTTCTACTTAAGTTATTTTAGGAAACTTTAGGGGTATTTTTATTAATTTCTTTTAAGTCTTTCTTTTTATTAATTTCAGCCCAACAAGCCCATATTAGGGTTTAATATAGGCGGCTGACCTCCTTGTTCAGATTTCACGTTCAATTTGATAAAAATTTCAGCCTTTGTGTGAAACACAAGTGTGAGGAAGTCAATCGATTCGAAGCGTTGCTCATCGATTGCAAATTGGTTCTTGATCTAACTTGGTTTGCTTTGAGTTCGTCAACCTCGCGAGAGCTTGGTGATCCAGGTAATCACAAGTCCCCTCCTTATGCCTCCAAGTTGTCCGTTTGGTTGTGTAAGGTTGTAGAGGCGGGCTTTGTAGTCGTTGGTATTTGGTTCCTACCCTCTTAGGAGGCCTGGGGTCTTTGCCTCATTCTATTTTAGTTTGAATCACCCAAACTATCGGTCTTTGTTCCTTAATTGTCGAGTCTTTCATTGCTGCGTTTTGTTTGTTCTTGTTCTATTCTTGAGTCTTTGCTTCCGTTCTTGTCTTTGAGTCTAGATTGTCGAAGATCGGGCCACCCTGCGGCTAACCCCGTATCAATAAATATGCGGGACGGGACGGGATTTGCGGGATTTGCGGGATTGGAAGACATGACTGAGATTTTCGGGATTTATACTGACCCCTAAAAATATATTAAAAAATAGATTGACGCCCCACATTCCCCTGATGGCTCACCGCCACATCACCTCTATGCCCTTTGCAACTCCAACTGCACACACCTATCGACACGGAGTAAAAAACGGAAATTTCTTAAGCTATCAAGGGGTAATTTAGTATTTTCACCTTCAACCTTTATCTTTTTTTTTCTTTTTTTTTTGATACAAAGCAAGAATTTGGGTGGTGTCAGACCCTACTGATCCACCACCCAATAGCGTCCTTTCGGACGAGAGCAAGAAGCTCTGGATGAGAAGCAAACGACCCTTGAATCTGTCGCAAACAAAGATGTGCTGCTTTGTCCGCCACTCGATTGACTTCCTGGAAAACATGGGTGAAAAAAGAGGATTCAAAGGAGTGGAGCAAAAGAAGAGCATCGGCGATCACCAAATCAATCTCCCAAGGACATGTCCAAATCCCTTTGATCGAGTTGATAACCGAAAGACTATCCCCTTCCACTTCAATCTTCGAGATCCCTAACTCTAAAGCAGCATACAGTCCCAGCCAAAGAGCCAAAGCTTCTGCCTGCAAAGCTGAAACAGAACCACACAATAAGGCGTTGCAAGCTCGGACACGACCATGGTGGTCTCGAATGACAAAACCCGCCGCAACATCTTCCGAGGAAAGTTTTGACTCATCAAAATTGATCTTGAAATACCCCTCCACGGGTTTCTTCCAGCGAAGATTCTTTTTCTTCCTTTGTTGGGGCACACTTACAGGTTTTATTTTTTCTATTTCTTCCCAATGGAGTGTCTTTGATTGGTTCAAATTTTGTAGTTGGAGTCTTATGTACCCTTCATGTTATTTATCATTCATGTAATTTTGATCATCGAATACTACTTTATTCCTAATTGTCCGTAAACTCCACAGATCAACGATAACGAGGTTGTTTGAGATTTTGTGAGACTGGAAAATATTTCCATTACCGCTTGTTTCATATTTTTATTGGTCGTGTCCACCCTTCGAATTGTTGTTTCAATGTTTCGATCAATCTTTCCAATCAGCTTAAGAGAATGGGTGCATTTTGTAAACAAGTGTTCTGTATCTTCAACCAAATGGTTGCAAAAAATACAAGGGAGAGGCACTGCCACACCCTTTTCAGCAAGTCGTTTCTTCGTTGGGATTCCATTCATCACTAGTTTCCACAGAAAATTTTTTACTTTCGGGAAGCAATCCATCCCCCAAATCCATGCCAATTCACTTTCTTGGAGCCTGCCGTGTCCTGTTACCATTTCTAGGGCGGTTGAGGTGGAGAACCAGCCGTTGCGGTTGGCTTTCCAGTACAATCTATCTTCAATTTCATTCATCGGAATTTGTATATTTAGAATTTTGCTTATGATGTTGTGCGAAAGTATGTTTCTTAATTCTTCAACTTTTCATTTTTTATCAGGCCTTATGTATTGTTCCACCTTCTATTGTTTATTAATTGGGTTGTTCGAAATGCTTTTCCCAAGTAGTTTCTCTCCTACAATCCACTCGTCTTTCCAAAATTTGATCGTCTTCCCATTCCCTACTTGCCGAATCAATCCTTCACATAATTCATTTTTAATTTCCATTAGTTTCTTCCATTGCCACGATGTCTGTTTTCTTTTTTCATATTCCAATAATGTTGCATCTTTCATGTATTTTTCTTTAATTATTCTAACCCAAATATTATTCGGTTCAGCCAAGATTTTCAACAGTAACTTCATTTGAAGTGCTTTATTCATGTCTTTGGATTTGTTTAGTCCTAAACCGCCATATTTCTTTGTTTTGCATATCTTATCCCATCTTATCAATGGCTTATAGTTCATGTCCCTATTCCAAAAGAAAGATCTGTTAATTTTGCCTAGTTCTTTATGCGTGTCTGTTGGTAGTCCAAAATTTTGCATCACATAGTAAGGTTTAGTCACAAGATTGTTGTAATCAGAACAGCTCTACCCTGTTGGGAAAGTGAGTTTGCCTTCCATTTTTTCAATTGAGATTTTGTCCTTTCCACAGTGTCTTCAAAAGTGTTCCTGTTTACTTTTCCATTTATACTAGGGCATCCTAAGTATTTTTCAAGTGCGGTATGGTTGGTGATTTGAAGTATATTTTGAATATTCTGTTTTTGTTGGTTCGTTACCCCGAATGTTACTTGAAAAGCTGATTTGTGAAAATTTACTTTTTGTCCCAATATGCTACAATATTCATCAACGATTTTTTTCACTTGGATGCAAGATTCTGAGCTTGCTTTGGCAAATATCATGATGTCGTCTACAAAAGAAAGAAATGGTACTCTAGTGCCCGATTTAGTCATCTCAAATCCTATCGTTTTTCTTGATTCATTACTTGTCATTTGTAGTTTCCTTGCAAGTATTTCAGCTCTAATAACAAAAAGGAGCGGGGAAATTGGATTGCCTTGTCTAAGTCCCTTCTCTGGTCTGAAAACATCTGTTGGTCCATCGTTAACAAGAATGGAAAAGGAGACGGTTTTCACGCATTCTTCAACCCAAGAGATTATTTTTTAGCAAAAACCGAATTTTTCCAGAACTTGGAAGAGGAAATCCCAATCAACCCTATCATAAGCCTTTTCCATGTCTAACTTTACTGCTATCCATCCCTCTTTGCCTTTTCTTGATTTGAAAGAGTGAAAAATTTCGTGTGCGATAAGAACATTGTCTTGTATTGCTCGGTTTGCTACAAAAGCCCCTTGTAATGGGTGTATAATCTTTTCTAGAACAGTTTTCAATCTATCCGCTATAATTTTGGCAATTGTTTTATAGATTGTAGAGCACAAACTTATTGGTCTATAGTGGTTCGTGGAGCTTGGGTTTTCACATTTTGGGATAAGTGAGATAAAAGTCTGGTTAATCTGTTTCAGGAGCTTTCCATAATGGAAAAAGCTTTTGATTGCTCTAATTACATCGGGTCCAACTATATCCCAATATTTTTGATAAAACTCTGCTATCATCCTATCTGGTCCCGGTGATTTATTTTTCCCAATTTTGAACATCGCTTTTTTAATTTCTATATTTGTTACAGGTTTTACCAACATTTCATTATCATTTGTAGAGATTTCTGAATCGATTAACTGGATGTACTCATTGAGTAACCGTGTGTTAATATTGGTTTTTTTATACCTCCTTTCAAAGTCTGTTTTAATTTCTTTTGCTATATTCTCCTCTCCTACTATCTTGGTTCCTTCTGTTGTTGTTATTTCTCTTATCGTTTTTTTGTTTCTTTTTCCGGTAGCTATCTTATGGAAGTACCCCGAATTTGTGTCTACCAGTTTGAGGTGCTTAGTTTTCACTCTTTGGTTCCAATAAATCTTATGGTATTGTAGGACTTTATCTTTTTTATTTAGTAGTCTAGTTTGCTTCAAGCTGGTCTGTTTATCTTGTGTTCTAGCGTTTTGTTTTTGAATTTGAATCAGGTTGTCATTAATTTCTTTGAGCTGTCTGAATATGTTCCCAAAAGATTTCCTACTCCACTCTTTAGAAAGACGTTTGAGAAAGAGTGTTTTCTTAACAAGTTTAAACATATATGATCCTGAGATATTTACTCGCCAAGTTTGTCTGACAATGTTTCTATAATCATTTCTACTCATCCAAATTTTCTCAAACTGAAATGGCTTTCCTTTGTAGTTGTTATCTAATAGGAGTTCTAGGGATATTGGACAGTGATTCGAAGATGTGAATGCATGATTTGTCGTCACAATTTCAGGAAACCATTGCATGATTTGGGAGTGTACTAGAACTCTATCAAGTTTTTCATATATGTTATCAATATCTGTTTTATTTTTGCATCATGTAAACTCGTTTCCTAGCGTCGGAATTTCCATGAGTTCACAATTGTTCTTGAAATCTCGAAGTCGGTTGAATCTATTTTGGCTAGGCGTGTTTCCACCCCACTTCTCACTAATGCTCTATATTTCATTCAGATCCCCAAGAACGATGCATGAGAAATTAATGTTGCTAATATGACTTATGAGTTTGTTCCAGAATTCATTTTTCTTTCTTTCGTTGGGTGGAGCATAAACAAAAAAAAGGGATAGAACCACATTTTGACGGATAGAACCACATTTTGACTTGGGATTGAGATTTTAAACGAAATAAATTTGGTCTTTTACCATGAGTTTTATTGTTTCGTTGTGTAATTGGTAGCTTTTCCATACCACACAGATCTCACCTTCAACCTTTATGGTTACACTTGTGAAATTCCACTGTTGCCCCTCGAAGGTAAACTATTTCCCCGTCATTCCCCCAATGGATTCCCCCCACGTGGACAACCGTCCTCCCCAATCCGACGGCACACATTTCTTGTTCTAGACCCTTCCATTTAATATACTCCGTATATCGATCCGGCACGAGAGCAAGGGTTACTGGCTACAGACATTGCCGGCTTAACCTAACCAGTAACCAGGGTTAGTTAATTAAACCCCAGGCGGTGTCGTTGTACTACGTTCTTGGCAGGGGTTCAAGGTCAGATTTTTTTGTTGTTTAAAGGGGAGAAGTTTCAAGCGAGCTTCGCGGAGGAAGAGGAGATTGGTACTAACTGGGACAGTGATGAGGCGTTCGTTCATTTGAAGCTTCAAACTCTCTGATTCTTCCAGTTGCCGGTTTCACTCTCTGGAATCCATCCTTTTAGCCGCGATTTGGTTTGTTTTCTCTGTTTGCGCTCGGTTCTCTCCAGATCTCGGTTTATTAGGTGAGTTCCTCGCATTCCGTATTTTTCTGCGAGCGGATTATCGCCGGGTGTTGTCCTTTTTTTTTGTTTTATTTCGGTGAGCAAAGGGTGTTATCTTTTGGTGCTACTTTGGTGAATATTCGATCTGATTGCTTTTTTGTTATAAGAAAAGTGAAAATCATTATGCCGACATGTTAAAATGTCTTTTTTTGTTCATTAATGGTGTCCATAGAAGCGTAATGAAATCAGTTGTTTTTGTATTACGATTATTTCTTCTTCCTTTCCTTTCAAACTCTCTGGAGTTTCTTTCTTGACGAATCAAGACTGTATGTGAATAATGTTTCTCAAATTTCTCATCAGATTTATGAAGGTATGCAATGCATTGTTTTTGTTTGTATATGAATGTTTGTTACTGCTTCCAGAGATTTTTGTCAAGGTAGAACTATTAATGTCTTTCAGTATTCATATGGTATGGTCACGGGGACGTGTTATTGGACAGACCTTGTCAGACAAATCAAAACGGGAGAGCATTTCTGTTTAGAGTTAACAAGGACTTGGATGTTACTCTTTATCTTTTATTCTTATCTCTAAATATGTTACTCTTTTGTCATAAATTTTGCTGTTCCTTACATACAGATAAATGTTGCTGTAGAAACATCCGATAAAACGTTTTGAAACTGCCATGTATTTATGTTTTACTTATTTGACAGATAAATGTTGTATGATAATTTGGTGCTTGCTTTAATATTATCCTAAGCTAATTTTACGCTGCTCATTTCTCAGATTGGCTAAATTTATTACCAGGAGATGGCTTGTTGAATCTGGTTTTCTGCTCTTCACATCTCTCCGAGGTTGCTCCTGATTTTTGCCTGATTTCTTCAGCTGCAAGAGCTATTGGTTGGGATTGATGTTGGTATCGATTATATAGGTATATTGGGATTGATGTCAGTTTCGGCCGATCATATCGGTATGTTGGGATTCCAAAGTTGTTTAACAGCTATATAGAGTTTGGCATCTGTGCTTACAGAGGGTGGGCTCTCTTTGCTTCTGCCTCTGGTTCTGGCTGTGTGAGATACATTACCTCTCTCTTCCTTCCATGTCTCCCAATTTGGACAGCCCTGTTCAGACACAGATGGCTGTGGGGGTACCAAATAACCCTCTTGCACTGGAACGTCTTGGGAGCCCGGCAGTGGAAGGAAAGCAGCCAGCCGGGAGGAGACGTGTGTTTGTGCAAACGGATACTGGCTGCGTGTTGGGGCTTGAATTGGATCGCATTGATAACGTGCACACTGTCAAGCGGAAGCTCCAGCTAGCTCTCAGTTTCCCAACAGAAGATAGCTCGTTGACATTTGGAGATATGGTGCTGGAGGATGACCTTAGTGCCATTCGAAAGAACTCACCGCTTCTTTTAACAAGAAACCATTTGCATAGGAGCTCATCCACACCATGCCTCTCTCCTTGTGTGGGGGAGATGCAACAAAGAGACACAAGTGGTCCTATTGAGGTATTGGGACATTCTAAACTCTTTGATAATACAAGGCAAATGGTGAAGGAAATTTTCAAGGCCATCAAGCATGGGGTCGACCCTATACCTGTACAGAGTGGCCTTGGAGGTGCTTACTATTTCAGGAATATCAGAGGAGAATGTGTTGCAATTGTGAAGCCCACTGATGAGGAACCCTTTGCTCCAAACAATCCCAAGGGCTTTGTTGGTAAGGCTCTTGGACAGCCAGGCTTGAAGCGATCAGTTCGGGTTGGGGAGACAGGTATCAGGGAAGTGGCCGCTTATCTTCTGGATGATGGTCACTTTGCCAATGTACCCGCCACTGTTCTGGTGAAAGTGACTCACTCTATCTTCAACGTCAATGATGGGGTGAACGGGAACAATCCTCATGAAAAGAAGTTGGTTAGCAAGATTGCATCCTTTCAGCAATTCATTCCGCATGAATTTGATGCCAGTGACCATGGAACTTCAAGCTTCCCAGTTTCTGCTGTGCATCGAATTGGTATATTGGATATTCGGATTTTGAACACTGACAGGCATGGTGGCAACCTTCTAGTTAAGAAGCCAGATGGGAGAGGTAGATTTGGGCCAGTGGAGCTCATTCCCATTGATCATGGCCTTTGCCTTCCTGAGACTTTGGAGGATCCATACTTTGAATGGATCCACTGGCCTCAAGCTTCAATTCCATTTTCAGAAGATGAGCTTGAATACATCAGAAACCTTGATCCAGCTCGGGATTGTGAGATGCTGCGAAAGGAGCTTCCGATGATTCGAGAGGCTTGTCTTCGGGTGTTGGTAGTTTGCACTATTTTCCTCAAGGAAGCTGCGGGTTATGGTCTGTGCCTTGCTGAAATCGGGGGGATGATGAGTAGGGAGTTTCGTAGTGGGGATGAAGAGCCCAGCGAACTTGAGGTCGTCTGCCTGGAAGCAAGAAGGCTGATAGCAAAAGAGAGGGAGCAACTTTCCCCACGATCTCAAGCTGGAGAGGACGAGTTTCAGTTTGACATAGATTGTGAGGATCTTGAGTTGGACTTCACTCCAAAGATGGCAGGAACTGATTTCATGACCAGATCACAACCTTTCTTCTCGATGGGAATTGGAAATGGAAACGGTCGAAATCACCTGTCAAGGTTGGAGGAGGAAGAAGAGGACAGTGAAGTTGAAGAAATCCGTAGCGGCTTCAATAGGCTTCCAGCCACTATGAACTTCCCATCCATTTCTAAGATCTCGATGTCCCTCAAGAATACCAGCCTTGGGGCCAACATTCACAAAATTCATGGAAAGAAACCAGAGAACGGGAGCGCATCACTTGGACACAGGAGCGCCGAGGAGCAGCTTCCAGCTAGTGCCAGTTTCGTGAAGTTAGCAGACATGGGCGAGGATGAATGGGTCGTATTCCTTGAGATGTTCAAAGATATGCTGAGTCCTGCATTTGGCAACCGGAAAACCGTGATTGCTGGCCAGATGCAGAGACAGAAGCTCGGGACTTCTTGCCAGTTTTGAGGGACTCGGACAGGAAAAGCTCAAAGGAATAAGACGAGGCCTTCTTGCAGGGTTCGAAGGAATGAGAGCCGGTCGTAGTATGTCGTAGGATAGATCAGAGAGGCTTTTGCAGGATCGTACATCGTCGCCTTGACCCCCTCGCTTCCGGTGGTCGGATGGAGGCGGTGGCCATGGAGGTGTTGGTGGTTTGAAATGGTAGTTTTAGCTGTAAATATTCTTTGGTGACTGCTAAGTCGGAGGAGGGCCTTAACAGAGTTTGGTCTTTATACTCTCTCTAGGTTGTTCCTTGTTTGTCTTTTGTTTCAATTTCCTTCTGCTCTATGTAGAGTTGTTTGATAAATAAAACCCCCCCCAAAAAAAAAAGAAAAGGGTTTTTTGTAGATATTGAATTTCCTGTCATGAAACCCTAAATTTTACATCAACATCAAAATTTTGACGAGGTAAAGTACAGGAAAAATATAGGCCTTTATTGAAAGTCCTCCGAAGTTACGTCAAAAGCGCATGGTTGTTTTCATGTTCAACACGTGAAGTCAATAATATATTTGAATACATTGAATTATCTAAGAATTGACTAGATTTTTAAAATTAATCCAAGTACACTAGTCTTATTTTTCGGATATTATCATATTAATCAATGTGTTTTAAATGATGTATAAAACCGGGTCAAATATCTACACAGCTAGTTTTTACTGCGTTCACCGCTAATTACCGTGAAGAGTGATGGTGGGTTTAATTACCTATTATGGAGTTCAGCGCAGCATACAACGGTGGGTGCAATTGCATATTCTAACCCACCGCATGTTACTACGGTGGACTTGTCCGTTATGCCATAGCCCACTGCAAGTGTATGCGATGAGATTTGAAATCCCCGTTAGAAGAGTTTGAAATGTCACTTCTACCCACCGCATGTGAGTGCGGTGGGTTTTGCGGCCCATAAATAGGTGTGGGGGCCCCATTCAACGACACGCTTTTCAAAATCCGTCTTCATGTTTTCCGCTTTTTGTGCCTTCTTCACTTGGCCTTTCTCTGCCTTTCGTGCCTTCTTTTCTCGTCCCGTTGGCCTTCTTCTCTAGGCCCTTTGCTCGTATTTCTTGTCACCCTTTCTCCAGATTTGTCCCAGTTTCGTTTTTACTTTGTTCGTGGTATCTTCAAAATATGGTGAGTGAGAGTAGTCGTGGTGGAGGACGGGGTTGTGGTGGTGGTCGTGGCCGTGGAGCGCGAGATCCATTACAGGTAACACCATTTCGAATATTGCAAGGAAGTATTTTTTTTAGAATGAGAAGAAGTTAGTGGTAACATATTATTGATGCATGAATTGTAGCCGGCGCCGACGATTCAGAGATGAGGTCGTGGACGTCCTCGTGGAGGAAGATGGACATTCAGCATATGAGAGGTATGTGCGGTTCATTAGAGAGGATTCATTATTTTTATGAGAATAATAGGATCAGATAAGTAAATATCTATATGGAAGTGTTATAATATATATGACGTACCTCTAGTTAACTAGAAAAGGAATAAATTTAGAGTATAAGTAGCTACAGTAATTAGAATTTTGTTTAATCGATAGGATGTAGAATTGTGTGTGTAAAATGATTAATACGTTTAATGGATAGGATTTCGAATTTTGTTTTAATCGTATACATAACTTATCACGAGGATTAGCTTATAGGGTGGTTTTGAGGACCGTTTGTAGCGCTGCTGTTAAGGAAAGAGAAGTGTTGCATGTGTCGCATGCCTAGATTGAGTCTATTCCTTTCCGTATGCAGAGTGTAGATGATCCTAGTGGTAAGGATAGTTTGGTAGGAGACAATGTAGGGATTGAGACTTCTAGTTAGTCAATTTTTGACCCAGGTGACATACGATCTCATACTTTTGTGGCGCATGTGGAGGTTATAGTGGATCCGACATTGGCGGCGATAGAGGAGGAGTTGATGACGTATCGTACAGGAGACGTAGTAGAGCAGGTAGGTGATGAGTCTAGTGTTTCTGAAGAGACTACGGAGGTTAGAGTGGTGCCTAGGTTGGAGGCGATGGTGGAGGTGCTGATGACGGAGGTCACGGTAGACCCAGCAGAGCATGTTGGTGATGGGTCTGAGATTCAGCACCCGGTGTACGACACTTACTTCGGCAGTTCATTTAGGAGCGAGCATCTGACTCGTACAATGATACGAAGCCCTTAGTCGGAGATGGGGGGGGGGGGGTTGGAACTAATCATGTTAGGATGGAGGTTCCGGGACTAGTCACGGTGTGATCAGCGACCATGGTTTCAACATCGACGACTTTGATTTTGGGTAGTGGACACCGATATCACCTGACGATGGTTCTTTTGGGGACTTAGTCCGAAGTCCTCACAGCTAGAGGAGCTAGTGGTGTTGGAGACGTACAGATCATGATTTATGACCCTTTGGGGTAGTATGGCGCTACCCAAGAGCAGGAAGTGGGAGGAGAGCATACGGGCGCTGCCCCGGTGCATCATGGGGATCTAGGCCCAGGCCAAGAGGACCACTGTAGCGGATTAGTGGCAGCTGCCCCTACATATGGCGGGGGGCCTGGTACCACATCATTGTTGAGAGATTACCTGGTGCATATTGCCGAAGCCATCTGGAGACAAGATGAGGCAGCATTGGTGAGGGTGTTGCGCGTGCACGGACGTGGACAGATGTTTTGGCGTGTTGAGGAGGTGGAGGCCGATGGAGTGGATACATGGTTTACTGTGAGACTTCTTGTGGGAATGTGTGGATCATTGTCTCATTACGGCATTCGTTGAGCACTGGCACTTGGAGACTAACAACTTTCACTTTGCATGTGGAGAGATCACCATCACCATGCATGATTTGTATTTTATACTTGGGTTGGGGATGGATAGTCAGAGTGTGCCACCGTTACGCCGGACTTAGAGGGGAAGGCACTGGTTGGAGAGTTATACTCGTTCACGGTGGAGTAGCAGAGGAATTTTAACCAGCAGTTCTTGCACTCCTCGCGGCCATAGAATAGATGAGGCAGAGGGCCCGTGATGGTGTCCCTTGACAGCATGATCGTGAGTGTATTGCAGCTGCTATTATGAGGATTATTGCGTTGACGACATTGTTCATTGAGAAGTCGAACAACAGAGTCCGGCCTGAGGTGCTTTTGCGATGGAGGAACGCCGAGCAGATTCCACATTTATCACTAGCGGCAGGTACTCTATCCTGTTTATACCGAGGCTTGGGCGAGGCGACTAGACAACTTTCCAAAGATACGGATGAGTGTACGTTGTTGCTGCAGGTAATAATTATCTTATTCTGCTTGATGATGAGTATTTCTAAACAACTATTACAATGGTTTGTATTCTGATGGGGTGTGTTAATGTAGGTATGGATATGGCTGTACTTTCTAGTTTTTCTGGGGCACATGATTCTCGATCGGTGGCTTGGGCTGGATCCACGTCACGGGGTGCGATATTTGGAGCTGGCGATGCCGTGGACTACGACAAAGGGTGTTGGATGTTCGAGGAGGAGCCATATATGCTTGACCGTGTGATGCGACAGTTCTGTCAGGTTCAACAGCTCCTTGTGGCTCTGATCAGACCCATTACTCCATTACTGTATTCAGACCGAAGTCGCTAAAGGGTAAAAAGGAGGCTACCTTCTCCTCGTACGACAACCATTAGGCAAACCGGTAGGAGCACTTGGTGGACATGTCAAACGTGCCAGGGACTAGCAACCAGTACCCATATGGTCTGGCCGACGGGTATCTGGAGGGGTTCCACCATAACAGTCATCCGTACATGCTCCTAGACACAACACGAGTCACCGACATCATCCCGCCCCCACCTCCTTCACCATATGTTCCCACGCCTGAGAAGAGTAGTCACCGCGCCGTTGGTCTGGAGATATGGCGTCTGCTGGCAGTTGGAGTGGAGATTACAAAGGCACATATGCACCGCATCTACGAGCGGTTTTGGTTAGACCCTCCGCAGTGATATGATGTTTCTAGTTTGGTTGTATATATGAATTTAGACCGTGGATGTTTATTCACGTTTTAGATGTAGACGTAGTGTTGGTCTTTTCACATTTTGGAGTTATAGATTTCTACAACTGTGCATGTTATGGATTTCTACTTGTGTGCATGTTGGTCTATACACATTTTGGTTGTATATATGACTTCAGACCGTTGATGTTTGTGCACGTTTTGGATGTAGACGTAGTATTGGTATATGCACATTTTGGTGTATGCGTGTTATGGATTGCTATCGTTTTGAATGGCCTTTAGATAAAAAAATAATACTGAGAAGTTGATAACGTGTACGAAATTTATGAACTTATACATAATGCAAAAAATACAACATCTTCTAACGTAATTGCAATGCAGGTACTCTTGACTGCAACAACTGCACTTGTAAAGCGTTGTTTTCTTTTTCAAGTGTCGCGACACAGCTCTCTAACATTTTGATACTCCCCCATTATTGTTGGTTTGCAACCTACAATGATCGATTCTCCTCCTGTAGACTCTTTATCATCGACTCGACAGTATTTGATCCTGGGCTTCCCGTTTATAGAACCCCCTCATATTCTTCAACCATTACTCGACGTATGGGCGCTTACCCCTATTTATAGGGAGCTTAGGCTTCACAGCAAGTGGAGGGGGGGGGGAGGATCCACCGTATGGCTGCGTTATGGTCCACCGTATAGATATACGGTGGACTCTACCGTATACATATACGGTAGATCCACCGTGTACATATGCAGTGGAGTCCACCATACACCAATGCGGTGGCCTCACTATAAGTGTGTGGCAGTTCCATTACTATTGATTGACCTTCACATGTTGAGCGAGTAGTAGCTCGTACACCTCTACCATCACCACCTTACTTACGAGACCTACCACAAGAGCATGCGGTGAGGTCTACCGTGCATATATGCGGTGGAAGGCATGACGGAGACCTATGGTGGACTTGGAAAGAACCAAAGAAAGGGGAAAACCAAGTGGTTGTCCCTTTTCTTTGGTTTTTTTTAGATTGGTTGAATGATAACTAGATCGACGTTCAAACAATCTCGAGCTATCAAACGTTTTCACCGATATCATGAGATTGAACGCACGCCGACTGACAAATCACTCATTTATGTAACTCTCTTCTTCATTTTTTATTGGACTGACAAGGGATGACTTGTTCAACATGTCAACGCCCGCGTGATTTGTAGGGCTTTCCATGAAATCCTGCGGCGATTACATGTTGGCCAAGACATTACTTATGTGCATAAATTTGGTCGCTTGAGCTACCACTTGGTCAACATGTCAAAGGCCTTATGATAGTGTACGACTATAGCAAAACTATCATCCATCCATAACATGTTGAGTCGGGAGTAGCTCGTACAACTGCCATAGTGACACTCGGCTTGGCGACCAGCATATATATAGAGGAGACACCACTTATGTATTGGGTAAAATCCACCGCCCCTATCGACGGTGTATTCCACCGTAGATGTAGATGGTGGACGCCACCACAGACATATGCATTGGGTAAAATCCACCGCCCCTATCGAGCTCTCCTTCTCCTACTCGAACTGGCACTCGACTTGTATCAATTTGGTCGATCTGGCAGCCTCGATATCGACCCCCAGACGTCGATATCGACCTCTCTGTGTCGACGTGCTCTGTTTTATTTCCTACTCAAGGTCTTGACAAGTTGCTTTGAAAATTCTCAAAAGGTTTTATTTTGCAAAAATCGAGCATACTCTATTCATCCCCCCCCTTCTAGAGTATTATTCATCGCCTTATAGACTCTTCAGTAGGGTTCAAAACAAACTAAATAAGGTAAACATGCATCTTTTTGTTTCTTTTTGACATTTTCTAATTTTTTTGGATTTTTGTATTTTTCTGAACTAATTAAACTAAGAACTTAAACATGAATGCAAAATAAAAATTAAGCCAACTAAGACATGTTTCATCCCCACCCCATACTTAAAATAGACAGTGTCCTCACTGTATTGAAAGAAAAACAAGGGTGAAGAAAGAAACTCATAGAGCAAGCTACAGATGGAGGTCGATTTCAGGTTATGTCAATGCCAGAATTCGATGTCGAGTAAGGATGTCGATATCGACTGCATCTGTCTGTGTCGATGAAGAAGTCGAAGTCGAGGGTTGCCAGGATGAGGTCGATATCGAGGGGCTTACTCGATATTGAGTGCATTGTATTTATCCTGAGTGATCGATGTCGATCACAGGAGATGGCTCGACCCTAGGCAGTCGATGTCGACTGGTTTAGTCGATCTCGAGTGCGTCTGCATGGACTTCTTTTCTTCTTCATCGTTCTTTGTGCTTTGTTACTTGAAATTCTTGTTAGAATATAAAAGATAAACCCACGATTAATCAAAATTTCCAAAACCAAATCCCAAAATTTAAATCCTAAACCTTTCTAAGCGGAAAATTTAAAGTTTTATGTACAAGATCTAGATTTTTGAGTCGCTAGGCTGCCTTTTTTGTCAATGCATCAAGACCCTTTAAGGTAGGGCCCCTTCAGGCTTGTGCCTTCTCCTAGATAATCTATGTCCTTTTGATAGTAGCTAAGCTCAGCAATTAGGACTTCTTCTTCATTAGGCTCTTTATTGGGATCTTTCCTTTTCTTCCTTGACCTAATCTTGCTAATGTGAGGAAACCATGGAGCTTTGACCCTCCCATTAGTGGAATTATTAGTAAAGGATAGAGGAGGGTTATAGATCATACCTAAGCTTACCTTTTCGGGCCTGAAATAGCGATCTTCGGGCTGAGGGTTTGTCGATCTTGATGGGGTGGTTTTGATCTCGAGTGCAGATGTCAATGTCAGTATGGCTTGGTTGACTTTGACAGTAGGGACCCCATACTTAGGCATCTGGAAACTCGGTTGATCATTAGTGGTACTCGACTAAGGTATTCGGTGTGGTCGACATCGAATACCTTAGTCGATCTCGATTGGGGGCAGTCGATTTCGACTCTCTTTGCAACTTCTATCCTCGCCAACAAATATTTGTGAAGCTTCTCCCTCGCAGGTGTGAGCCCAACCTCTTCATACAATCCAGAGGTGATGATTCTTTGTGTTTCTTCTCCACAAGGGGTGTAGTCCTTGCTTAGGCCGATGTTCTTCACCTCTAGCTTTTTAGTTTCGCTCATCATTGGGTTGAAGCAGAACTCGACAATCTCATTCCCAATTGTGAATGTAAGGGTTCCATTCCTCACGGTTATGTTTGCATCAGCGGTTGCTAAGAATGGCCTACCAAGGATGATAGGCACAATGGGATCTTCCGGCATGTCCAACACGATGAAGTCCTTGGGTATAAAGAACTTGCCCACCCTGACAGGGACATCATCAACAACCCCTGTGTGTCTCACGAAGGAGTTGTCCACCATGTATAGCTTCATGTCGACGGGATCTAGTGATCTTACTCCAACTTGTTGCCATATCGATAGGGCATCAAACTAACACTAGCCCCAAGGTCACAAAGGGCTTTGAAATGATGCTTACCTACCCCTACCATCATAACAAACTTTCCTGGATCACCACGCTTTTCAGGGAATTCAATTGAGTTACATTCGCCAGCGATCTCAATGATGGACCTCTTCTTGGAAAAGATGTCCTTCAAAAACCTCAAATATGCATGCATCTCATTAAGGGCTTTCGTGAGTGGGATGATGACGTTGAGTCCTTGTAGAATCATCACCAATCACATAAACTTGGTATCCACCGGTCTTTCAGCGCCTTGGAGGGGAAAGGGTGTGCTTCGGTCGGCTTTGGAGCCAAAGGGGTTGACTTTTGCTTTCTGGACTAGTCAACATCGACAGAGGGGTCTATATAGACTGGATTGGTCGACCTCGGTAGAGTCTGAAGCTGTTGTGGAATTGCAGAGGTGTCGACATCGACATCGTGGTCGATATTAAGATGGTCACTCGAGATCTCTCTCTCCTTTGTGGGCTTTGTATTAGGCTCGACATCGAGTTGGTGTTCGACTTCGATAGGGCCCTTGATATTGACTTGGGTGTCGACATCGACTATATCTTCAGTGACTTCTCCTTTGCTCAGTGGCTCATGCAATTGACGTCCACTCCTTAGATTCACAACGGCAACGTGCCCGGCTTGCCCCTTTGGATTTTCTTGTGGTTGTCCTAGGAGCTTTCCGGATGGCTTTGGAATTTGTGCCACTAGTTAATCCAATTGGGTCTCCATGTTCTTCCTCCATACATCCATCTCCCCCATGCAGGCATTGACCCCTTGTAGTTAGTTCTGGATGGCGTTGCTTGATTGCTGAGTTTGTGCCTGGTTCATCCACAACTCATCAAGGTTGAGTTGGACTTGCTCCATGTGGGGGCAAGTGGTGGTGATGTGCATGTCATTATAGATGATCTCCTAGATGACGTGGGGTGGTTGCCCATGCATAGAGCAGGACCTCAGAAGCTCCTTGAATCGCTCCCACACTTGCGCTAGGGTTTAATGAGGTTTTTTTTTTAAAGCCATGATCTTTTGACGAATAATTGCCGTCTTGGATAGTGGGAAAAACTTGTTGAGAAAGGCATCTTTGACTTCATCCCACGTGCGGAGCGATCTTGATGCTAGGCTCTCCAACCATGCTTGTGCTTTCCCCGCAAGAGACCAACGAAAAGCCTTTAGTTCTACATACTCAAGACTTTGTCCATCAACAATAGTATCACATAAATCAAGGAAGGTCGTTATGTGCTCTAGAGGGCAATCATTAGATTTTTCCCTCAAATTGATGTCTCTTCATTTCAGTTAATAATCTAGGTTTAATTTCAAAGTTTGAGTGAGGGATATGAATTGCCGTTTCAGGCACAAAGAGCTCAGGGTGCATGTATTGCTTTGCATTCTGAGGGAGGGCATTGATTTGGGCTTCATATCGCCTCCTTGCTTCCTCCTCCCTATTAGCACGCTCTCTTTTTGCCGCCTCTATAGTGATGAAGTCCTCAATTTGCTTGCTTAGGCGCTCAATCTCCTGAGCTTGGGTGTCTACATCAGCCATGGATCTTTGAACTCGGACCTTAGATGGAGATAATTATGTTCTATTCCTTGGAATTCAGGCATGCGATCAACGCGTCACATACACCCATAAAACAACAAAAGAAGAAGATGTGAGATACACTACTAGGGCGTGATTGATCGCTTCCCTGGAAACGGCACCAAAATTTTATGTAGGGAGGACATGAAATGAATAATATAATAAAGTATAAACAACTTCAACCCATAGCCTCTTCAAATAAATTCAAGACTCCCCACTGTAGTGGTAGGGAATCAAGATCGATCCATAAGGAAGCTTGTTAGCGGGATCCTAGATAGTCCTGAATATCACGTCTATATCAACTAGAAGCCTCGATCTCGAGTAGGTCACTCGACGTCGACTATGGCTATCGATTCCTTATGTGCGCACAATTCATCATGTTCAATGCTTACATCTTTTCCGCTTTCCTGCATATTTTATACTTTGGGGTTGGGAAAGTAGTGAATTTGTGTAGTTTGAGTTCATTTGCAAGATATAGAGGTATACACAAGTTTTGGTTTGATTTTGAAGAAAACGGAGCATTTTGGAGTGAAGAGAAGACAAGAGAGAAGAACTTGATCTCAAGCTAAAAGCACTCGATCTCGAGAGAGCTACTCGATATCAGACTTGAAGACTCGAAATCGACCGAGGAGAAATGACGAAGGTCGAGCCGAAGCCATTTTGACAACACCAAACCCACTCGACTCGACATAGGTCACTCGATATCGACATGTCCACTCGACATCAACTGGTGCTGCAGACGTGTGAAAAACGTGGATTGGGTCGAATCTTTGGACGATATTGCTTAGCCACGAAGACATTTATCTACCAAGATTCATCTATCTTAGGGGTATATTCTAAGCATGTTAGGGAATATCACCTATTTTAATATTTAATTTAAGATGTAATTTAGTTTAGACAAACTTTCCTTTTAACAATCTTAGTAGGATTAGAACTCCAATCCTTGGCTAGCAAGGGTTAGGAGGCTATAAGTAAAGCCCTAGGGGGATGGCTTTTAGACATTCAATTCCAACACATAACAATCGATCAACCAAAGGAGAGAGAAAGAGGCAAGAGAGTTAGGAGATAGTGGATAAGAAGGCGGTGGTTGTACAATTTGTTCCTTTTGAAGTTTAATGCAAAGTTTTAGTTTTTATTCAATGATGTTTTTCCCCATGAAGAGCGAGTAGTCGTCCTATTTCTACGGTCGAGGTGAGTCCGACGGTAGCTATATATGTACGCTTTATTCTCTATTTGATTATGCGATCTCTTCTTCTACCCCGCGCTCAATCGTTTATGTGAGTTTAGGATCATTCCTTATTTACCTTATATGAAGCAAAAGTGGATTATACATGTAAATTTAAATAGTAATTAGGTTTTGCCAGCGAATGTTGACTAAACCCAAATTATGAAAAGGTAGAAACAATTAGCTTTTTATGAGAAAGCCACTATATTCCTAATTTATGTTGAGAAAAGCTTAATCTTTTATGTGAATTAATTCATAATGCATTCATGGTTATCGTCGTCGTAAATCCCTACCCTAGGAGCTTTTAGTTTATTATACAAAAAGACGAAAAAAAATTTGTTGTCTTTATTTCCTATTTCTTTATTTAATTGTTTTTCAGCACTCGACACATTCTGTGAGGCAACTCGAAATCGAACTGTATAGTCGATATCGACTCCCTGCATCGAGCAAACTCTATGTCGACGGTCTTTTGAGTCGACAGGAACCACTGACCCCACTCGAGATCGACCTCTTTAGTCGATATCGAGTGCTTATGTTATTTTCCCTTCAATGCAAGATCTTCAAAAATCGACGTCACTTACTAGGAATCGACTGCCCCTGTCGGTATCCACTTCCCAACTCGATATAGAGGCTACTGGTTGACTTGCGCAGAAACTTTAGAGACTATCCAGGCATCGCTGAACCGCCTCCTCGTGGATCGATCCTGATTCCCTTCCACTACAGCGGGAGGAAGTCTTGTGCTGTGAGGGAGAATTGAATTGAATAATATAATAAAATATATAACAATGCAACCCTTAGCCTCTTCAAATAAATTCAAGACTCCTCGCTGTAGTAGTAGGGAATTAGGATAGATCCATGAGCAAGCGTGTCTGTGGGATCCTAGATAGCCTTTGAAATCTCACGTCTTGATCGACCAGAAGCCTCGATCTCCAATGGTTTACTCGACATCGACTTGGGCTGTCGATTTCTACTGTAAAAGAAAACCTACTGTACTCAATATCGAGAAGTTGATATCGACTAGGGTGGTCGATATCGATGATAGTAGCAGACGTCGACCTGGCTCAAAAAACTGCCAATGGGCAGAGGGGACTCGATTCGAATGATGTACTCGAAATCGATCTCAGATGCAGGAAGGATGGACGTTGACACAGAAGACTATCGACGTAGAGCAAAGTGGTTGATATCGACCTGTTGCGTCGATCTCGAGTGGTTCCTGCAGTGTTGGTTGTCGGCAAAGAAAGTCGAAGACGAATAGGATGGAATGCGATGCAAAAAAAGATAGGTTTTTGATAAATAAAATATATAAAGAAAGACAACTCCTAATGCTAGGGTTTACCACAACGTTAACCAATGCATGCAATAAGGCAAATAAGGCGGAAAATTGCGCTATCTCACCCGAGGGACAAGCTTCCGCCGTACACCAACGATTAGGAATACTCTTGCAAATAAACCAAATTGCCTCTACAAATTTTATGTTTATAACTCAAGTTGTTAACATGAATCGCTTTTCTCGTGATAAGGAGTTAACATAGAATCGTAGGAGATGATATAGACACAACGATATCAACATCAAGTACTTCCCTCAAACACGCATGGCTAACATCGGGCTCACCCCGACCCTAGAAGCTTTGGGGATCTACTCGCACTTCATCGCAATAAACACCATTGATGGAAAGAAGAAAACTTGCATTAATTAAACCTTCGAAACTTTACAATCCAACGCCGGCTTTCACAAACACCAAACCTTAAGGGCTTTATTTATAGCCTACTAGTCCTTGCTAGCCAAGAAAAGTAGTTCTAATCCTACTAAAACTTCTATAAAATCTATCCTTAACAAGTAGGATAAATCTTTAAAAAGTAAATAACTAATTAACTAATAAATATCTTTAGGTAGAAAGGCAACAACACTAAGACATATTCTATATAAAAAGAAGATAAAATCGTGGCTAATTGGATAACTCTTGCAATCCGCGTCTTGAAAAGAGCGTCCAAACCGTGTCGACTTTCACTCGATATCGACCAGGTGCGTCGATATCGAGGTCTCTGTTTTGGCTCGACCATTCTTCATTTCACTCGATCTCTGGAGCTATGTCGATGTCGACACCTTCACTCGATGTCATGTTCAATTCGCGTGCTTCTATACTGGTTCTTTGTGGCATGTCTCGACGATCAGGGTCCACGTCGAGTTCTTCAGTCGATATCGACTAGACAGGTCCAGATCGACCTCCTTTCTGCTTTATTTAGCTTCTTTGTTTGGATTCCAATTCCGCTCCAAATCCTACATATTTAGATCAAAACTTGTGCAGACTCTATTTCTTGGACGTTAGCTCATTCTACACAAATTTGCATTATTTTCAACATTTAGTTTAGGAATCGAATGAAATATGAAGTCAAAATATGCAAATAAAAAGACACTAAATATATAAATCAAAACACCCCATACTTAGACTTGCTTGTTCTCAAGCAATAACAAAGTAATAACCAATACCTACAACACACCCTTCAAGTCTTTGCCCTTGTCAAAAGCAACATCATGAATGGTAGCAAAGCAAAGCAAGTGAATTTAACGTCATCACACATATAGAAGCGATCCATAGGCATATGCGATTTTAATCCAACCTCACAGGGATAATGTGTTTGCACTCAACTGTCAATGTGTTTAGGCTATGGAGATCAACTCTTAACTCGATTCCATATACAAACTCATAAACATTGCAATTTATAATAATCCAATTCGCAACCATTTATGTAGATGCAACAAGAACCATCAGGCGGACTTTCGCTCAATGGAATTATTAGTCTATGTGGTGCTTATAAAATTCGGGAATCAAAACTCCTAAACTTTAACACCTCATCCAAACCATATCTCCCAAAATAATTTACAACCAAACTTACTTTTCATACTGCTCATCAACATTCTTTCAAACCCTAATATGCTCATCAACGTTCCCTTGGTTGCGTCCATAGTTGGACCCCCGCGCATACTTGACTTCATCGTGGGTCTTTGCTAATTGAACTTGCTCCGTGTGAGGACAAGCCGTCGTGTTGTGTTTCTATGACCCACATTCTAAACAAGCTTGGTTGTTAGATAGAAACCTAACTTGTTTTTGAAGTCGCCTTACCTGGTCTTTCATGAATTGGTCCTTCACCTCAGGATCCACCTCCTTTGAAGGCTCATATATTGGCATGGATGGGGGCGGCCTAGCATCAGGTGCCGCAGGAGTCCCATAGGTGTTGTCGAACTCCACTAGCCTTTCAATCGTATCCCAGTCTTGAGTAGTGGTAAGCTCCGGGTAATGATAGGTGGTGTAGGTGTTGATCCGCTCGCGTGTTGGCACGTCCAGGGCATTGAAGATGATCTCGGATCACATATGGTGGTTGCCCATGAGTAGGACTGGACCTCAACAAATCCTCCTAGCACTCCCACACTTGCGCTACCGTCTCCCCGGGTCTCCGCTTGTAGGACATGATTTTCGGGCGGATTTGCGCCGTCTTTAATGGTGGAAAGAACATGTTATGGAAGATATCCATCAGTTCAGCCCATGTGCGGATAGATCGTGGTGGCAAGCTCTCCAGCCAATGTAGCGCCTTTCCTGCAAGAGACCATCGAAAAGCTTTTAAGCGCACATATTCAAGATTGACACCGTCAGCAATGGGGTCACATAGATCAATATAGGTAGTAATTTGTGTCATAGGGAATTCAGAGCCCTTTCCCTCAAAGGCATGTCTCTTAATCTCCACAATAAAAGTAGTTTTAATTTCAAAAGCAACATTAGGGAGAACAATAGGAGACTCAGGCACCGCCACGGTGGGGTGCATATATTCCTTTGCATTATGTGGGATCTAGCGAAGTTTCTCTTAGGCTTCTTGGCGAGCTCGGGCTTCTTGTTCGTAACGAGGGGCAATCTTTACCATGCCTGGGTATGTTGAGTGTGCTCGGTTTCGAAACCCTCCACTTGCTTTTGGAGCCTTTTAAGCTCTTGTTGCATTGTTTTCTCATTGGCCATGATCCTCTTTGCAAGTTCTTGTAGACGAAGGAAGCGTTCCAGATCATCTAAAGCTACGAACTCAAGCGTGCGATCAGCGCGTCGCATACACCTTCAAGAAAACACTAGGAAGAGAAGTAAGATAGATTAAACGGGGCGTGATTGATAGCCTCCCCGGCAACGGCGCCTAAAATTGATGAAGGAGGAAATCGAGTTTAAACAAATATAAAAGATATATGCAAACCGAATCGTAGTCCACGCAAATTAATTATAAGACTTCTTCCAGCTGTAGTGAAAGGGAATCAGGATCGATCCACGAGTTGGTGGGTCATTGATGCCTGGATAGTCTTTGAAGCTTTTGCGCAAGTCGACCAGTAGCCTCGATATCGAGTTGGGAGGTCGATTCCTAGTGGTGATGTCGACTAGACTGGTCGAAATCGATTGGAGTGGTCGAAATCGAGTGGATCAGTGGTTCCTGTTGACTCAGAAGACTGTCGACTTCAGGTTGCTCGATTGTAGGGGGTCGATATCGATTGATATGGTCAATATCGAGTGGCTTCTCACATGATGTGGAGTGCAAAAAATTAAAGAAATAATGTAAAGACAACAAATTTTTTAGGGTTTTTCTCCAATAAACTAAAAGGCTCCTAGGATTGGATTTACCACGATGGTAACCATGCATGTATTATAACTCAATTCACATAAAAGATCAAGCTTTTCTCAACATCAATTAGGAATATAGAGGCTTTCGCATAAAAACCTAATTGTTTCTACTGTTTCATAATTAGGGTTTATGTGAACATTCGCAGGCAAAACCTAATTACTATCCAAATTCACATGTATAATCCACTTTTGCTTCATATAAGGTAAATAAGGAATGATCCTAAACTTGAATAAAGGATTGAGCGTGGGGTAGAAGAAGCGATTACATAATCAAATATAGAATAAGGTGTACTTACATGGCTACCGTCGGGCTCACCCCGACCCTAGAAGTGGGACGACTACTCGCTCCTCATCGCAACAAACATCTTTGATTGAAGAATGAAAACTTGCATTAAACTAAACTTTCAAAGCTTTACAACTCAACGCCGGCTCTCGCAAACGCCAAACCCTAAAGCTTCTCTCTAACTCTATTGCTATTGATTGTTGTGTCTTTGTTACTTGAATGAATAAAAACCAGCCCCCTAGGGCTTTATTTATAGCCTACTAATCCTTGCTACCTAAAGAATGTAGATCCTATCTTCTATCTAAACTTTATCCAAACAAGTAGGATAAATCTTTATTTAGGTAAATATCTAAAATAACTAACAAACATGTTAGGGTAAAAAAGGAAATCACCCTTAAGAAATATCCTATCTAAAATAACTAAAAAATATATTAGGGTAAAAAAGGAAATCTCGAAAAGCGTGTCCAATTCGTGTTGCATTCCAGTCGATATCGACAAGTCAGGTCCAAATCTACCTCTCTGTTTCTGCTCGACAAGCTCACTTCCACTCGATCTCTAGTGTGAAGTTGATGTCGATGTCTCTACTCGATTTCGAGTAGTCTTCTATGTTGGTCTTGTGGTATGTCTCCACACTTAGAGTCCATGTAGAGGTCTTTAGTCGATATTGACCATTGAAGTCGATTTCGACATCTTTTCAGCTTCTCTTGGCTTATTTGATTTGATTCCCATTTCGCTCCAATTCCTACATATTTAGACCAAAACTTGTGCAGACTCTATTTCTTGCACATTAGCTCATTCTACACAAATTTTCACTATTTTTAATCTTAATTTTGGGAATTTGAATGGAATATGAAGTCAAAAGATACGATAAAAAGGAATCTACATGTGTACATCAACTTTATTTTTATGTTTTTCGTGACGACTAATGATGTACAAATTTGTACCCCTTTTATTCGCATGTTTTGACTTCATATTTCATTCAATTTCTAAAGTAAAGGTTGAAAGCAATGTAAATTTATGTAGATTGAGCTAACGTGCAAGAAATAGAGTCTGCACAGGTTTTGGTATAAATATGTAGGAAATTGAGCGGAATCGGAGCCAAAACAAAGAAGCCAAAAAAAGCTAAAGAGAGGTCGATATCGACATGCCAGGTAGAAATCGACTGAAGCACTCGACGTAGAACTGAGCGTCGAGACAGACCACAAAGGACCACTACAGAAGCACTCGACATAGACCCACTTGGTCGAGATCGAGTAGAAGCATCGAGATCGACTTCACTCTTGAGATCGAGTGGAATGAAGATTTGTCGAGCTAAAACAAAGTCATTGATATCGACTTACCTGGTCAATATCGACTGAAATTTGACACGGATTGGACGCGGTTTTTGAGACGCGGATTGCAAGATCTATCATATGAGCCACGGTTTGTCATATCTATTTAGATATATTATGTCATAGGGTTGTTGCCTTTTGACCCTAAGATATTTAGTTGTTAATTAGTTATTTACCTTAATAAAGATTTATCCTCCTTGTTTGGGATAGAATTTTAGATAGAAGTTTTAATAGGATTAGAACTACTTTCCTTGGCTAGCAAGGATTAGTAGGCTATAAATAAACCCCTAGGGGGCTGGTTTTTATTTATTCCACAACAAAAGATACACTACAATAGAGTTAGAGTTGAGAGAAGCTTTAGGGTTTGGCGTTTGCGAAAGCCGACGATGGATTGTAAGGTTTCGAAGGTTTAATTAATGCAAGGTCTTTCCTTTCAATCAATGGTGTCTATTGCGATGAAGATCGAGTAGTTCCCCAAAGCTTCTAGGGTCGGGGTGAGCCCGACATTAGCCATGCGTGTTTGAGGTAAGTATTTGATGTTGATATCGTTGTGTCTATATCATCTCTTACGATTCTATGTTTATTCCTTATCGCATAAAAATGGATTCATGTTAACAACTTTCGTTGGTGTACAGCGAAAGCTTGTCTCTCGGGTGAGATAGCGCAATTGTCCGTTTTCTTTACTTTATTGCGTGCATTGGTTAACGTTGTGGTAAAACCTAGCCTTAGGAGTTGCCTTTTTATATAATTTATTCAATCATAAAAATTTGTCTTTTCTGTCCATCTTTCTTCTATCATCCTATTCGTCTTCGGCCTTTCATTTCTGACGATAATCACTGTAGGAATCAATCGATTTCGACCAAACAGGTCGACATCGACCGCTTTGCCCTATATCGACGGTTTTCTTCGTGGATGCACCTTGTTCCCATATCTGTCTGAGATCGATTTCGAGTCCCTTACTCGATATCGACTACCCTGTTTCGACTGGCAGTCTTCTGAGCCAGGTCGACTTCGTTGCTGACATCGATATTGACCGCCTTTGTCGATATCGACTGCTTGTTTTTGTCTCTGCAGGTTTTTTGTTAAAGAAGAAATCGACAACCCAGGTCGACGTCGAGTCCACTACTCAAGATGGAGGCTTCTGGTCGACAAAGACGTGAGCTTTCTGAGACTATCTAGGATCCCGCTGACACGCATCCTTGTGGATCGATCCTGACAACCTTCTACTATAGTGGGAGAAAGTCTTTTAATTATTTGCTTGGACTAGGATTCGGGTTGCATCTATATTTTATATTTGTTTAACTCAATTTCCTCCACCTAACAAATTGGCGCCGTTGCCGGGGAAGCAATCAATCGCGCCCTAGTAGTCTATCTCACATCATCTTTTCCTACTTTTGCTTCACAGGTGTATGCGACGCGCTGATCGCACGCCTGAATTCGAAGGAGTAGATGACCCTGAACGCTATCTCCATCTAAGGTCCCGAGTTCAAAGAACCATGGTAGACAATAAGACCCAGGGTCAATAGATTGTGCGTCTAAGGAAGCAAGTCGAGGACTTCACAACTAGAGAGGCGACACTACGAGAGCGTGCTGATAAGAAGGAGGAAGCGAGAAGGCAAATTGAAGCCCAAATCAATGCCCTTCCTCAGAATGCCAAGCAATATATGGACCTTGTGCTCTCAATGCCTGAATTGACCATTCTTATCCCTCATTCTAATTTTGAAATCAAACCTAGCTTCTTAACTGAAATTAGGCGACGTCAGTTTTAGAGAAAACCGAATGATTATCCTCTAGAGCATATTTCTTTATTCCTCGATCTTTGTGATACTATTTCTGATGGAAAAAACCTTGAATACGTAAAACTAAAGGCTTTTCGTTGGTCTCTCATAGGGAAAACACTCGCATGGTTGGAGAGGCTAGCCCCGAGATCGCTTCGTACATGGGATGAATTCAAGGATGCTTTTCTCAACAATTTCTTCGCACCATCCATGACGGCGATCATACGTCAAAAGATCATGGCTTTCAGACAAAAGCCACATGAGACCCTGGCGCAAGTGTGGGAGCGATTCAAGGAGCTGCTGAGATCCTGCCTTACGCATGGGCATCCACCCTAAGTCATCCAGAAGATCATCTATAACGCCCTGGACGTAGCTACTAAGGAAAGGATCAACACCTACACCTCCTATGGGTATCTTGAGCTACTACAAAAAAAAAAACTTGGGAAAATATAGAGAGGCTAGTAGAATTTGACAACACCTATGAGACTCCTGTGGCCTCTGACTCAAGGCCTGCCCTATCTATGCCACTCTATGAGCCTTCGAAGGATATTGATCCAGATGTCAAAGCACAATTCATGCAAGATCAGCTTAGGAGGTTCCAAAACCAAGTCAAATTCCTCTCTACCAACCAACCCTGTGCCGAATGTGGCTCCGAGAGGCACATCACCACCTATTGCCCCCACACGAAGCAAGTAGATCTAGCAGAGACTCACCAGGAGGTGCGATACATGAGAAATCCCAACCGCCAGGGGTACCAAAACTGGGGAAATCAACCACCCCAATACCACCCTAGGGATCATCCACCTTACCGAGCTCCGGACCATCCGGAGAGAGAGGCACGAAGGGATGATGTCCAACTCATCCTCGATGAGATAAGGCGGAACCATGTGGAAAACAAAAGAGCGATCGACCATCTTACCTCCCACATGGGGGAGATGGACACATGGAAGAAGGGCATTGAGACCCAACTGGGTCAACTAGCGGCCCAAATCCCGAAGCCGCCCGACAAGTTCCCTGGACAACCACAAGCAAATCCAAAAGGACAATCCGGGCATATTGCCGCCGTCAACCTAAGGAGAGGATGTCAATTGCATTAGCCACAAAGCCAAGGAGAAGTCACTGAAGACGCAGTCAATGTCGACACCCTAGTCGATGGCGAGGGCCTTGTCGATGTCGATCACCCAGTCGATGTTGAGCCCATTGAGAAGCACACCACGGAGCTAGAGAGGCACTTGATATCGAGTGCCCCGGTCGATATCGACCTCCTACTTGATGTCGACCCCTCTGCAACTCATCCACAACTTCAGACTCCCCCGAGGTCGACCAACCTAGTCGATATCGACCACCCTAATGTCGATGTCTACTTGTCCAGAAGGCAGAAATCGACCACTTTGCCTCCAAAGCCACCTAAGAACTTCCTTATCCCTTTAAGGCGCTGAAAGATTTAACAGACACCAAATTCAGATGCTTCATGATGATCTTACAATGTCTCAATCTCACCATCCCACTCACAGAAGCGCTAAATGAGATGGATGCCTACATGAGGTTCTTGATGGACACCTTGTCCAAAAAGAGGTCTATCTTAAAGATTGCCGACGAATGCAATTCATTTTTGTTCCCTGAAAAACGTGACTATCCAGGCAAGTTTGCGGTGACGGTAGAGGTAGGTAAGCATCAATTCAAAGCCCTATGTGATCTTGGGGCTAGTGTAAGTTTGATGCCCTTATTGATATGGCAACAAGTGGGCGTAGGAGCATTGGAGCCCATCGATAGGAAGCTCGACATGGCAGACAACATCTTCGTGACACCAACAGGGGTTGAGGATGATGTCCCTATCAAGGTGGGAAAGTTCTTCATACCCATAGACTTCGTATTGTGCATATCATCCTTAGTAGGTCATTCTTAGCAACAGCGGATGCCAACACCAATGTGAGGAATGGCACCCTTACATTCATAATCGGCAATGAGGTCATTGAATTTCGCTTCAACCCTACAGTGAGCGAGACAAAGCGGATAGAACAAGTTTCCCTCTCACCGGTAAAGAAGAAGCTTCATAATTTTTTTATGGCAAGGGTGAAAGTTGGAAAGAGAGTCGAAATTGAGTGGAACCAGTCGACATCGACCAATCAACTCGAAATCGACCACTCTAACTCGATATCGAGTTACTTTGATGATCCACCAAGTTGCCAGGAGCTTAAGTATGGGGTTCCCTGACATCGACATCGACCACCCCCAGTCAACATCGACTTCTGCACTCGAGATCGACATTCCCATGTGATGTACATATTTAGTACCCTTTTTATTGCATCTTTTGACTTCATATTCAATTCGATTCTTAAGGAAAAGGTTGAAAAATAATATAAATTTGTCTAAATCTGTAGGAATTGGAGCAAAATTGGAGTCAAAACGAAGAAGCCAATAGAAGCAGAAAAATGGTCGATTTCGACCATTTTTAATGCAAGTTTTCCTTTTCAAATCAATGGTGTTTCGTGCAATGAAGAGCGAGTAGTTTCCCAAAGCTTCTAGGGTTGGGTTGAGCCCGACATTAGCCATGCGTGCCTAAGGTAAGTACTTGATGTTGATAACGATGTGTCTATATCATCTCCTACGATTCTATGTTTAGTCCTAATCAAAAGAAAAGGGATTCATGCTAACAACTTGAGTTATAAACATAAAATTGGTAGAGACAATTAGGTTTATTTGCAAGAGTGTTCCTAAGAGTTGGTGTACAATGAAAGCTTGTCCCTCGGGTGAAATAGCGCAAATTGTCCGTCCTATTTGCCTTATCGCATGCATCGGTTAACGTTGTGGTAAACCCTAGCCCTAGAAGTTGCCTTTATATCTTTTATTCACATAAAAATTCTGTCTTTATTCTGTCCATTGCTCCCTCTTTCATCCTATTCATCTTCGGCCTTCTTCACCGACAAAAACTAACGTTTCTGCAGGAACTGGTCGATATAGACCAATACAGTCGATACTTTGCCCAGATCGACGGTCTTCTGTATCGATCCGATCTCCCTACACTAGCTTTCTGAGATCGATTTCGAGTAACCCACTCGATATCGACTGCCCTTTGTCGACTTACAGTTTTATGAGCCAGTCGATTTCTCCTACTGACATCGATATCGACCACCCTAGTCGATATCGACTGCCGTTTTTGTCTCTGCAGATTTCTGTTGCAGTAGGAATCGACAGCCTAGGTCCACATCGAGGACATTGGTCGAGATCGAAGCTTCTAGTCAACAAAATACGTGAGCTTTTAAGACTATCTAAGATCTCGCTGACCTGCTTCCTCATGGATCGATCCTGACTACCCTTCTACTACAACGGGAGGAAGTCTTGTAATTATTTGCATAGGCTAGGATTCAGTTTACATCTATATTTTATATTTGTTTTCAAACTCGACATTTCTCCTATCTAACAATTGGCGCCGTTGCCGGGTAAGAAATCAATCGCGCCCTAGTAGTCTATCTCACGTCTCTTCCTAGTTTAGCTTTACAAGTGTATGCGGCGCGCTATTCGCACGCATGAATTCGAAGGAATAGATGACCTTGAGCGATATCTCCATCTAAGGTCCCGAGCTCAAAGAATCATGGCAGACAATGAGACCCAGGCTCAGCAAATTGAGCGGCTAAGGAAGTAAGTCGAGGACTTCACAACCAGAGAGGCGACACTAAAAGAGCGAGCAGACAGGGAGGAGGAAGCTAGAAAGCAAATAGAAGCCCAAATCAGCGCCCTCCCTCAGAATGCCAAGCAATACATGCACCCTGTGCTCTCAGTGCCTGAATCGGCCATTCTTATCCCTCCATCTAATTTTGAGATTAAACCTAGCTTCTTAACTGAAATTAGGCGACATCAATTTGAGGGGAAACCTAACGATTATCCTCTAGATCATTGACGAGAGGGTTTCTCGACCAAATAAATTTATAGGGGAGTCAGGTTCGTCCTTAGGAGAGAAGTCAGCGGTTCTAGTTTAGCGTTTTGGGGTTCGGGAATAGCGAGAAAAGGTGTAAGGTTGCTGTTGTTGTCGGCTAAGAGTTGATCGATGTCAAGGGATGGAGAGGGGAGCGGTGGTTTGATATCGAGTGGCTGCACAAAAACTTTAAAAGAATTATAGAAGAGCAAACATCCAAGGTTAGGGATCACCGCAATAATAAACATATGTGTAGACTATAAATCACATAAATATGCATGCTTTATATCAAATAACTTTTGTTATTAACAAATAGGAAAATAGAGGCTTTTGCATAAACCCTAAGTGTTTCTACCTTTTCTTAATTACGATTAGTCGGCTTTTGCAATTAAACCCTAATTACTATCCAAATTCATAATAAGATTACTTTCGCTTCAATATCTTGAATAAGGTATTTCTTCAACTCTCGCAAAGGATTAAACACATAAGTAGATGATGATAAAGACATAAAAATTCATAAATTCATAATAATCAAACACACATATCTATGTTGGGATCACCCCAATCCTAGAAGAGGGAATTTAGAAACAAGACATAATAAAAGAAACTAACTTTATTATTAAATAAAAACTCAAACTTACAACCATTCAATCGTCTCTTTCCTCCTTCTCTCTCCACTCGCCCCCCCTCTCTCTCCCCCCTTCTTCATTGCGTCCGAAGATGAATTGGCTTGAATGATTAAAAAACCAGCCCCTAGGGCTTTATTTATAGGGCTCAATCCTAGCTATTCTAAGAGAGCAATCTATCTATCATCTATCTAAATCTATCTAAAGATATAATTCTAGATAAAAGGAAATAAATCTAAATTGGTAAAATAGATAAATCCTTAGGGTAATTAATTGTTCACCCCATTAGGACAGAAAGTAAATAAAATTGATAAAAATATCTTCTACTTCATGTGCAAGCAACTTGCATTCGGATTATGACTCGAAATCTGCGTCGTGTCGATTTCTGCATGTCACTCTATATCGACCAATATGGGTCGATATCGACTTGTCCCTTCATGATCTACCCTCGATGTCGGCTCCTGGG
Organism: Persicaria maculosa; assembly: GCA_963922045.1. Taxonomy (NCBI): domain Eukaryota; kingdom Viridiplantae; phylum Streptophyta; class Magnoliopsida; order Caryophyllales; family Polygonaceae; genus Persicaria; species Persicaria maculosa. Next base: position 43,462,058 of record OY998257.1, on the reverse strand, counting down.
GTGAATTTTGAGTTGGTGTTCCATCGATATCGAGTGGTGGAACTCGATATCGACTGCCTTGGTCGATTCCTAGTGAGACTTCTCGATTTCTGGTGCTCTTGGTCGATTTCTGGAGAGACTTCACTCGATTTTTGGTGCTCTTGGTCGATTTCTAGTACTCCATTCGATATTGAGTGATTTTCCAGGTTTTCTCTTCTTCTCCGAATTGCTTTGAAAATGTCTCGATTTCTGGAAAATTAAACAAGAACTTGTGTAGACCTCGATAATTCTCAAATAAACATAAACTACACAAATCCTATGCTTTCCCAACCCAAAAACATAAAATATGGACAAAAATCGAAATAGATGTAAGCAAAAAACATGGCAAATTGAGCGCACATCAACACCCCATACTTAAGCTTGCTTGTTCTCAAGCAATACTTTTAATGGTCATTCAGGGGAAGAAACTAAACCCTCAAAATCATAGATTCATTTTTATATGTCCCTACAATCAATTTCCATCCTCGAAAAGGTACTAATGTCAATAATTCCATACTTGTGAATAAAAGCAACATCATACTCACAAAAGGAGGGTTATATGCAAAAAAAAAAACAATTTTGTGCAACATAGCATTAATAATCAAGAGGACTTTTCGCAAGCTTATGGAGAAGTAGATTGGTAAAAGGCTAAAAGTGGGCTAATTTTTGGCCATGTGGTGTTAAATCTGAGGAAATAAACTTTCTTTCCAAACTTTCATTCCACATTCCTTCTTCATAAGATTTATCACCTTTCCCTCTTCCCTCAATGCTTTTTTCACTATAATGCTTTTATCTCTCTAACCTTAGAACTGCCTTATCGCGAGTCGCAAACATGGGTGTCATTAATGGCCCCGGATAATTAGTACTTCGGACTCTTCACCTTGTGTCCCATCTCACCGAACTAACATATCAACGAGCAGGGTCGATCCACCTTTATCTCCTGAGGTGATCGGATTTTTTCTCACTCATTAAATTTTCCATTATTCAAAATTTCTTTCATTCCTGCCAACAACTTCAATAATAATATGCACAAACTCCATATAACTCCAAAGATGACTTCCATTCTCAACATATTCCCTGGATAGTGTATAAGGTATGAAAAAATGGGCAATATGTAATATATTGTAGAGCAATAATAATGTAAGGCTCATATATGGCTTGTTTAATTGCAAATATGCATAGGTAAGGCTAGGATATGAAATTGAGCACATGTATGGAAATTATAAAGTCCTTCGTCATCTTATCATGCATATGTCAAAAGCAACTTTAAATTTTACCTCTCTTTCATGGTTTTCTCTAAAAAATCGCACTTCATTGTGACTTCCCTTAATTAGGAAATTTCATGTTATATCTCTAATGAATCTACTTTTGCATCATTGAGTTCAATAAAGGCTTCCATGACACTTATTCTTTATTTTCAAAATTTGTTCGATGGGGGTGATTTTTTTTCTAGACTTTATTCTTTTTAGACATTGGATAATAAACTTGATAATGAACATCATGAATACAGATAGACTCGATGCATATAAACAGATATATCCAAAGTAACCATGTATGATGCAGTTGGAGAAGTATGCATAACTATGCTAAAAAATTTTCAAATATGCTAAAAAAATGATTAAAAATATGCAAGTAAGCTTTTCCCCCACCCCATACTTAAAGATTATAGTGTCCTCGCTGTATAAGAACTAGGGTTAAAAAGAAACTTACTAGACATGGACGTATAAGCTCGAAACAGGTGCTGAGAGTTTCTGCAGGGTGGGTCGATATTGAGTGGGTCAGTCGATATCGACTGGACTCCCTCGATTTCTGGTGTGATCAAGCTACAGGGTAATCCAGCCTCGACCACAAGTCACTCGATATGTTCAGTCGATATCGAGTCTATGACTCGATATCGAGTCCCTTTTGCAGATCTTCGCACCTATAATTTTGTAACTCCAGTAGACGTCGACTGGACTAGTCGACGTCGAGTAGATTTCCAGTTCTCCGAGTTACCTAGAGTCATCAAAGAAAAAGAAAACCTTACACGAAGTAAAGAAAAAAAAACAAATTCATTAAAGGAAAAATAATAATACCGGGTTGCCTCCCGTAAGCGCTAGGGTTTAAGTCGCTAGCTCGACCTACTTCCCTTTAAGCATTAGCCTGGCTCATCCTTGTTCAGAGGTATTGGTAGATCTGGTGGTTCCTCTGGTGGTGGGAAGTTGATGTACATATTTGTACCTCTTTTTATTGCATCTTTTGACTTCTTGTTTCATTCAATTCTCAAAAGAAAAGGTTCAAAATAATGGAAATTTGTGTAGAATGAGCTAACATGCAAGCTATAGAGTCTGCACAAGTTTTGATCTAGTTATGTAGGAATTCAAGTGAAATCGGAGTCAAAATGAAGAAACCAAAGATAGCGGAAGAGAGGTCGAAATCGACCCACATGGTCGATATCAACTACAGAACATCGACACAGAACTGAGTGTCGAGACAGACCATCACACAGTAGAAGAAAAGCACTCGATATCGATCTTCTAACATCGATATCAACATGGTCCCAGAAATCGAGTGAAGCTGAGCCCGTTGGGCAGAAACAGAGAGGTCGAAATCCACCTGTTTGGTCGATATCAACCATACTTCAACACGGGCTGGACACGCTTTTCGAGACACGGATTGGCCATTCTATCAACAAAGCCACGGATTATCTATAGATATTAGATAGATTACAGCTGAGGATATTTATTTTTACCTTAAAGCTTTATTAGTTGTTTTAGATATTTACATAAAATAAAAGATTTATCCTACTTGTTTGGATAGAGTTTATAGATTAGATAGAAGATACTATCCTTGGATAACAAGGATTAGTAGCCTATAAATAAAGCCCTAGGGGGGTGGCATTGAATCATCCAAGAAAACACATTCAATTACAATAGAGTTAGAGTTAGGAAGAAGCTTTAGGGTTTGGCGTTTGCGAAAGACGATGTTGAGTTGTAAAGTTTCAGAGTTATTAATGCAAGTTTCTTCTTTTATATCAATGATGTTTCCTGCGATGAGGTGTGAGTTATCTCCCAAAGCTTCTAGGGTCGGGGTGTGTCCGACGTTAGCCATGCGTACCAGAGGTAAGTGTTAGATGTTGATATATTTGTGTCTATATCATCTCCTACGATTATATGTTTAGTACTAATCGAAAGAAAAGGGATTCATGCTAACAACTTGAGTTATAAACATAAAATTGGTGGAGACAATTAGTTTTATTTGTAAGAGTAATCCTACGAGTTGGTGTACAGCGAAAGCTTGTCCCTCGGGTGAAATAGCGCAATTGTCCGTCTTATTTGCCTTATCGCATGCATTGGTTAACATTGTGGTAAACCCTAATCCTAGGAGTTGCCTTTCATATCTTATTTTATTCATCAAAAACCTGTCTTTATTTCTGTTCATCACTCCTCATCCTAGCGACCCAGGCCGAGCTAATTGGGCAACTAAGGAAGCAAGTAGAGGATGCCAATGCCAGGGAAGCGGCACAATGGAAGCATGCCGAAAGGGAGGAGCAAGCTAGGAGACGATATGAAGCTTAAATCAATGCCTTCCCATGGAATGCCAAGAAATACATGCACACTGCGCTCAAAGTGCCTGAATCGGCGATTCTTATCCCTACTTCAAATTTTGAAATTAAGCCAAATTTCCTTACTATGATTAGAAGACATCAATATGAAGGAAAACCTAATGAATGCCCTATGGCACATATATCAACCTTCTTAGATCTCTGTGATACTATTGTTGATGGACAGAGTCTTGAATATATCCAACTAAAAGTTTTTCGTTGGTCCCTTACAGGTAAAGCATTGCAGTGGTTGGAGAGCTTAGCCCCAAGATTCCGCACCTGGAATGAAGTCAAGAACGCGTTCCTCAACAAGTTCTTCCCTCCATTCAAGACGACGTTGATCCGACAGAAAATCACGGCTTTCAAACAAAAGCCTGGTGAGCCTCTAGCGACTGTTTGAGAAAGGTTCAAGGACCTACTACAATCATTCCCGACGCATGGCCAACCACCGTACGTGAAGGCCTGCCCCATCAATGTCATCATCGTCAACACATATGGGACTCCTGAGGCTTTCGACATGTCATCATCGTCAAGGCCTGCCCCATCAATTCCATTATATGAACCCTCTAAGGTAATCGATCCGGACGTGAAGGAGCAATTCCATAGAGATCAACTCCGAAAGCTCCAAAAGCAAGTAAGGTTACTTTCAGCGAACCAAGATTGCATCGAATGCAGATCGCAGCGGCACACCACCATCAAGTGCCCCCATGCTGAACAAGTACAACTAGCGGAGACTCACTAGGAGGCGCGCTACATGATGAATCCCAATCGCCAGGGGATACCAAAAATGGGGAAATCAACCACCCCAATACAACCCCAGGGATCCTCCGCCTTATAGAGCTCCTGGGCACCTGGAGAGAGACCAACAGAATGATGATCTACAACTTGTGCTGGATGAGATAAGATGGAATCAAGCTAAGAATGATCAATCCAACAATGCAATCAATTCTCAACTCAATCACCTTACCACAAGGATTAGAGAGATGGATATAAGGAAAAAGAATGTAGAGACCCAACTGGGTCAATTGGCGGCACAAATCCCTAGACCGTCTGGAACGTTCCCTGGGCCACCAACTACAAATCCTAAGGGGAAATCCGGGTCGTGCCATATCATAGCCATGCAACTAAGGAGTGGCAACAAACTACAAAAACCATAAACGGAAGCGGAGGAGAAAGTTGCAGATCCAGTCGACATCCACAGACAAGTCGATGTCGAGCCAGACGTCGATATTGACCACCAGGTCGACTTCGAGGCAACTGCAGAGCATTCAGAGCCACAACAGAAGTTGACATCGACCATTTCGGTCAAGATCAACCAAGTTCCAGTCGACGTCGACGTCCAGCAGGCCCCTTCGACCACGTTTTGGCTACTCCACCAAAGAAGACGTTGCCCTTCCCATCCAAAGCATTGAGTACCCCACCAAAGGTATGTTTAGGCGCTTTGGAAAAATTCTCCAAGGTTTTAACATCACTATTCCCTTTACAGAAGCCCTAAGCGAGATGCCCGCCTATGTCCGATTCCTCAAAGACATCCTTAGCAAGAAGCGGTCAATGGCAGAGATCGTAGAGGAGTGCTAAAAAATGGACTTCCCATAGAAGAGGAGCGATCCAGGGAAGTTTGCAATCACCGCGGGGCTTGGCCAACATCGCTACAAGGCCCTATGTGACCTAGGGGCAAGCGTAAGTCTTATGCCTCTTTCTATATGGCAAAAAGTGAACATTGGAGCACTTGAACCTGTGGATATGAAGCTCTATATGGCTGACAACTCATTCGTCAGGCCCACAGGTATAGTTGATGACGTTCCGGTAAAGGTAGGTAATTTCTTTGTGCCTACTGATTTCATTGTATTGGAGATGCCTGAAGATCCTATTATATCTATCATCCTTGGTAGGCCTTTCTTAGCTACTACTGATGCCAATATCAATGTACGTCGAGGATTACTAACCTTTACTATAGGGAACGAAGTGATAGAGTTCTTCTTCAACCCTACAATGAGCGAAACAAAGCAGCTAGAGCAAGTTGTCCTCTCACCGGCTAAGGAGAAGCTTCGTAAATTTTTGTTGGTGATGTACATATTTATATCTCTTTTTATTGCATCTTTTGGCTTCATATTTCAATCGATTTCCAAAGAAAAGGTTCAAAAGAATATAAACTTGTGTAAGAATGGGCTAAAAAGCAAGAAATAGAGTCTGCACAAGTATTGAGCTAACCATGCAGGAATTCGATGAAATCGAAGTCAAAATAAAGAAGCGAAGTGAAATTGAGCAGAGGTCGATATCGACCTGAAAACATCGATATCGACCATAGTTGTCAACACGCCTTCTGAGTGTCGAGATAGACCACACACACCAACCAAGAACATCGATATCGACATACTACATCGATATCGACCTCATCATAGACATCGACTGGAGCTGGACAAGTCGAGCAGAAACACAGACATCGATATTGACCTCTGGTGTCGATATCGACCTTACCTCGACAGAAGATAAATCCGATTTCGAGACTCGGATTATGAATTCTATTATCAAGCCCACGAATCATCTTGTTCTTCTAGATAGTTAGCAGCTGGTTTGTTATTTTTTCCTTAAAGTTTTATCATAAAAGACCTATCCTAATTGTTCGGATAGAGTTCTTAGTTTAGATAGAATTTACAATCCTTGGATAGCGAGGATTAGTAGCCTATAAATAAAGCCCTAGGGGGCTGGCATTCAATCATCTTTCAATCATCAATCAAACACGATCAATAGCAATAGAGTTAAAGAGAAGTTTTAGGTTTTGGCGTTTGCGAAAGCCGACGTTGATTTGTAAAGCTTCGGAGTTTATATTTTAATGCAAGTTTACTTCTTTCAATCAATGATGAGTTCCATGATGAGAAGCGAGTACTCCCCCAAAGCTCTTAGGGTCGGGGTGAGCCCGACGTTAGCCATGCATGTTTGAGGTAAGTATTAGATATTGATATCGTTGTGTCTATATCATCTCCTATGATTATATGTTTAGTCCTAATCGAAAGAAAAGGGATTCATGCTAACAACTTGAGTTATAAACATAAAATTTGTAGAGACAATTAGGTTTATTTGCAAGAGTAATCCTAAGAGTTGGTGTACGGAGAAAGCTCGTCCCTCGGGTGAAATAGCGCAATTGTCCGTCTTATTTATCTCATCACATGCATTGGTTAACGTTGTGGTAAACCCTAATCCTAGGAGTTGCCTTTTACATATTTTATACACACAAAACCCACTGTTTTATTTCTGTTCATTGCTTCTTTTCCCATTCTTAAATCTTCGGCCTTTCTTTGCCGACGAAGAACTAACCCACTGTAGGAAGACATCGATATCGAGGCTAGACATCGATATCGAGGCTAGACATCGATATCGACCACGCTGATAGATCGACAGTCTTCTGAGTCGATCTCGAGACTCCTGGGTAACTGTTGCAAACATCGATATCGACACCAGACATCGATATCGACCCTTCTGTATCGACTGTCAGTCTTTTGAGCCAGTCGATTTCGTAGACTAACATCGATAACGACCTTCCCCTATCGATATCGACTGCTTGTTTTTTGTTTCTGCAGGTCTTCTGTTGTAGAAAGAAGTGACAGCCAAGGTCGACATCGAGCACCAAGTTCGAAATCGAGGCTTCTGGTCGACATAAGACATGAGATTTCCAACGCTACGAGGATCCCGCTGACACGCCTCCTCGTGGATCGATCCTGACTACCCTTCCACTAAAACGGGAGGAAGTCTTATAATTATTAGCATAGGCTAGGAGTCGGTTTACGTTTATACATCTTTATATATTTGTAATTTAAGATACTCGACTTACCTTCCGTTATCAACAAATCGGCGCCGTTGCTGGGGAGGCAATCAATCGCGCCCTAGTAGTCTATCTAACATCTCTACCTAGTTTGGTTTTGTAGGTGTATGCGACGCGCTGATCGCCCACCTGAATTTGAAGGAGTAGAGGACCATGAAGGCTACTTCCATCTAAGAGCCCAAGCTCAAAGAATCATGGCAGACAACGCAAACCAGGCTGAACTTATTGAGTGACTAAGGAAGCAGGGTGAGGACTTAATGACTAGAGAGCGGCACTTAAGGAGCGTGCGGATAGGGAGGATGAAGGACGGAGGCAAATAGAAGCCCAAATCAATGCCCTCCCTCGCAATGCAAAGCAATACATGCACTCCGCGCTCACAGTGCCTGAATCGGCGATTCTTATCCCTGCCTCTAATTTTGAAATTAAACCTAACTTCCTGACTGAAATAAGAAGGCATCAATACGAAGGAAAACCTAATGAGTGCCCTATGGCACATATTTCAACCTTCTTAGACCTCTGTGATACTATTGCTGATGGACGAAGTCTTGAATATGTCCAACTAAAAGCCTTTCGATGGTCTCTTACAGGAAAAGCATTGCAGTGGTTGGAGAGCTTAGCCCCAAGATCGCTCCGCACTTGGAATGAAGTAAACGACGCGTTCCTCAACAAGTTCTTCCCTCCTTCTAAGACAAAGTTGATCCGACAGAAAATCACGGCTTTCAAACAAAAGCTTGGTGAGGCTCTGGCGACTGTTTGGGAACGGTTTAAGGACCTACTACGTTCATGCCCGACGCATGGCCAACCACCATATGTAATTAAGGAGATCATATACAATGCTCTTGACACTGCAACCAAGGAGAGGATCAACACCTACACCGCCTATGGCTACCTTGAACTCGCTCCACAAGAGGCTTGGGAAACCATAGAGAGGTTGGTGGAGTTTGACAACACATATGGGACTCCTGAGGCTTCCGACACATCATCATCGTCGAGGCCTGCCCCATCTATGCCCTTATATGAACCCTCCAATGTAATCGATCCGGACGTGAAGGAGCAATTCCATAGAGATCAACTTTGAAAGCTCCAAAAGTAAGTGAGGTTCCTTTCAGCGAACCAAGATTGCATTGAATGCGGATCACAGTGGCACACCACCCTTGAGTGCCCCCATGCTGAACAAGTACATCTAGCGGAGACTCACCAGGAGGCGCGCTACATGAGGGGTCCCAATCACCAATATTGGGGAGACCAAAGGTTCCATCAACCACAAAGGAACCCAGTTAACCCTAGGGACCCCCCCGCCTTATAGAGCTCCTGGGCACCCGGAGAGAGACCAAAAGAAGGATGATCTTCAACTTATGCTCGATGAGATAAGGTGGAACCAAGCTAAGAATGATCAATCCAATAATGCTATCCATTCTCAACTCAATCACCTTACCACAAGGAGTGGGGAGATGGATATTTGGAAAAAGAACGTAGAGACCCAATTGGGTCAATTGGCGGCACAAATACCTAGACCGTCCGGGACATTCCCTGGACAACCAACGACCAATCCTAAGGGCCAATCCGGGACGGGCCATGTCGCAGCCATACAATTAAGGAGTGGCAACAAAGTACAAAAGCCACGAACGGAATCGGAGAAAGCAGCAGATGCAGTCGACATCGACAGACCAGTCGATGTCGAGGATGAGGTCGATATCGACCCCCAGGTCAACACCCAGGTCGATGTCGAGGCCACTGCAGAGCCATTAGAGCCACAAAAGAGGTCGAAATCGACCATTCCAGTCGATATCGACCATTCCAGTCGATATCGACCATTCCAGTCGATATCGACCATTCCAGTCGATATCGACCAGATTCCAGTCGTCATCGATGTTCAGCAGGCCCCTCCGACCTCCGTTTTAGCCCCTACACCAAAGAAGACATTGCCATTCCCATCCAAAGCATTGGACGATCCCACCAAAGGTAAGTTTAGGCGCTTTGTAAAAATTCTTCAAGGTCTAAATGTTACCATCCCTCTTACAGAAGCCCTAAGCGAGATGCCCTTAGCAAGAAGAGATCCACGACAGAGACAAATAGGAGTGCTAAAAAATGGACTTCCCTGGGAAAAGGAGTGATCCAGGGAAGTTTGCAATCACCGTGGGACTTGGCCAACATCGTTATAAAGCCCTATGTGACCTAGGGGCAAGTGTAAGTCTTATGCCTCTCTCTATTTGGCAAAAGGTGAACATTGAGGCTCTTGAACCTGTGGACATGAAACTCTATATGGCTGATAACTCATTCGTCAAGCCCACAGGTATAGTTGATGACGTTCCAGTAAAGGTAGGTAAGTTCTTTGTGCCTACTGAGTTCATTTGTAAAGACCGAGTATATTTATATATTATGATTAGTTTAACTAAATAAATTATTATTAAATTCAATTTGAATAAAACCCGTCCTCGAGCGTAAGTTTTGGATTTTAAGTTATTCCGGCATCATTTAAATTTCGGATTTTGACGGGATTCGATTTTTGCTTTCAAGATCGAGTATTAATGAAATTAATTTAAGCTCCGAGTATCGAAAAATTTATTTAATTCTGTTATCTTAAAATTAGTCATTGAAATTTTATTTAAATTCGGTTTAGTCGGGATTCGACCGGGCGAGCGGGTTTCGAGATATTTGTTGGGTATTCAAAATATCTTGTGGGGACCACTCTTTCATACTTTCTTTTTTTTTCCTTTTCTTTTCTCTCTCTCTCTCTCTCTCTCTCCCTCTCTCTCTCCCTCGGATACCTGTGTAATTGAGCTGGTCCCCTCCTACTAGCTCTCTTGTCTTCTTCTCTTCTCCTTGCTGAAAGCTCCAAACAATACCCATTTGCTCACATATTCCTCCTCCCTCCATCCCCCTGTTGAACCACCACCAGTAACCACCACCTTCTCTTGCTCCCTTCCCTCCCGTCGAAGCAGGAGCAGGCCGCCAAGCCGACTGAGGGCACCTCTGAGAGCTTCGAGCGCATGAGCATCAGCCCCACCTCCTTCCTCCTTGTGTCCGTGCAGCAATAGTAGCTTCCCCGATGACCAAGGACGAGTCCGAGCTACCCAGCAGCACCCCAGATCCGGCGACGCCGCCACCAACTCCCATGTTTCCCTGGTTCCACGCAAGCAAGGTCGGTAATGGCTTTCCGTTCATTTTCGACCCATTTCCTCCTAAGGGTTGACCTTTAACCTTCCTTCGTCCTTCCTAGGCATCGAACAAGGGATTCCCATCGTCGGCGCAGCCGGATCGAGTGGATCGAGCATCTCCGGTGAAGCTTACGACTCTTCGGTGAGCATCCCCTTCCGCTCCTCCTCCCTTTCCTTAGATCCTCTTTTTCTGCCTTTTAGTTTACTGTCGTTTGGGGTTGCTTGGGGCGAGAGCAAGAGGGAGAGTCGCCTGCGAGGTTCCCTCCTCCCCTTCCTTCTTCTCCGATCAGCGAACAGAGCCATGGGGAAGGAGAGGAATCCGGATGGGCCCCGCCACAGCCACCTCAGCTCAGCTCTGGCCCACCTTTTTCTTTTCTTCTTTCCTTCTGAGGTCGATTTGAGAGTGTAGAGTATGGGGTTGGGCCTTTTTTTTTATTTTGGGCTGAGGGTTCGGGCTGGGTTATGAATTCGGGTTGGACATTGGGCTGGATGTGGATTGTGTTTCCTTATTTTTGGTATTATATATATATATATATATTATGTGTTATATAGTATAAGTTTTATGTTTTATTGTTGACAGATTATTATTATAATAATATTTATATTATTTTGTTTGTGAAGCTATATTTCTGAAATTCTAATATATTTAAAAAGGGGTTTTAAAAGTGATATTAATTGACATTGGGCTATAAATATATTTTGGATATTGTTTTGAGATTATATGATTAGTAAGTATTAAATTTGAATATTATTATTATTTTCGGATTTGGTTATAATTATAATTTCTGGAAATTAATCGTTATATATATACATATTGTTTATTGTTTTAAAATAATATTGATTGGATTATTTAATTGATGCATTTCTTGAGGATTTAAATATGAGAGTGGGGAATTTTAAATTGAGTTGTTGGTTTTGATTTATAAGTATTATTTGTAAGCTTAGAATTATTTTGATGATTTAGTATTGTGAATTATTTATATAATGTTTTGAAATAAGAAACATGCCGGAATGATTTTTATAATGTGCTTTGGAGAGAGTTGGTTTTAAAGTTAAATGTTTAATGTCGGAATTTGGCCAAATATGAGTTGAGACATCATTTTGAATATGAGTTGACTTAATTTGGGATTTATGAGTTTGAAAATATGGTTGGTATGATTTTATCAATGGGTTTAATTGAAGAATGATTTTGGTCGATTTGATCGTATCGGGAAGGTTTTGGAAAACGGTTTTACTATCGGTCGGTTTTGAGAATGTTGAGAACTTAGGTTCGTATGTATGAATGTTGGTCTGGTAGCTTATGGAAATGACTTGATGATAGGTGTGTATTGCTTTTGGATTGCTTTGGACTTGCATTTGGGCCCTTGCTTGTGTTATCTTGCTGTTCTGCATCAACAGGTAAGTATCCTACGGGACTTACTCAGTAACCTGGACCTCCTGCCTGATGTGTCATGTAATGTGTAGTTTTGTTGCATATTATAGCATGCCATGTAGTATCATGCTAGGATTGCATTAAACTGAGCATGTGTTTACTTTGTGTGTTTGAATACAGAACGACCGTTATCTGTGATAGTCCTAGAGTCTTTGCTAGGGTCATAGGGTAGCCCAGCCCCATCGGGCGCCCTGAGTCTATCGAGTCGATATGAGCATGATATGATAGCCCATCACCATCGGGCAAGAGATGAGATGATTTGATATGATATGATTAGCCCAGCACCATCGGGCATGAGCATGATTTATGATATGATGATGAGATATGATATGATGATGAGATATGATATGATATGATGATACCGTGGTGAGTGCACCACCACGAAGAGAGTGCTATGCTATAGCCCGAACTGGCCAGTCTCTGCACTAATGGAAAGGGGTGCAGAGGTAGGAGAGGGATATGCCACTTGGCATTGTCTTGGGCCCTTTACAGTTCTTTTCTGCATATTATATATATACTAGGGGCATGATAGTATGATTTAAATCTTGTACCGCATTAGTCATCTTTTATTTAGGCATAGGCATATTATGCGGCCTCAACGCAGTCAGAGGACCCGCAGGCAATCACCAGGCCTTACTTCGTAGATAGTGTTAGGTACCGCTCTTGTTGCTCCATGTTTCTGTGACGGGGAAATCTTTTGGCGAATCAATGAATCCGGCTAATATATTCTAACTTGACAAATGGCAATCACCCATTTTGTTTTGGTTTTGACCCGGCTCTACCGTGTCTTTTGTATCTAAACCGTACTTCCGCTTTACTTTCGTTTAAATTGTATTTTTGAGACTTCGACTGATTAGAGGTTTGAAACCTCGACCCGTACCTGAATTACAACATCCGAACGAAGGTATCCGACCTTCGAAACGTATCCCGGGTATTTATATCCGGGCCGTTACAAAGTTGGTATCAGAGCCAGGTTGTGCAATTCGGGTACGCAAGGGTCGAGTGTATGTTTTGAAAAACCGCCCATGAATTTCAAAGGATTTGAAGATTTAAAAAGGGGTAAAATGAACATAATATGTCTAACTCAATTGGACTAAATACGAACTTGGCTTATGATAAAAGAGGAGAACCAACTAATAAGGGATCGAGTGGGTAGAAAAGGCGCTAGACCATCCCTATTGGATGTAGTCGGAAATGGGTAGGCGAAATACTAGCTTGTTCTTTACAGATGGGTCGGGAAGACTCCAAGGAGATCATTGCAATTGTCATTAACTGATTCTATGATTGAGTGCTTGATATGTTAAACATTTGATTGTATGTTCTAACTATTGAATGAATATTGAACGATTTGTGCGAACGGAATAGCGGAAGTACCCTCCTTCTTATATGGTTAAGCTTAGCTTTTGTGGAACCGCCTCTTTTCTTATGAACCCTTTTGACAATTCAATCGAGTCCTCCCTTCGAATATCGGTCTTCCACGGGAATTGGGTTGGTAAACACATGGTGTCGGGAATCATGATTGAATATAGAGGTTGTTCGAGAGAGTATTGGAAGACGGTCCTTGATGAAATTCCGAGTTAGAGAGTGAGATGTTTATCATTCATCTTGTGACAAGAATCTATAGCATGCCCACCTATTTTGTATTCCTCAGATTAACTATTGTTGATGCTTTTGCAAATGAGTATTGTTATGTGTTAAATGTGCTAAGGTGAGAATAAGTTAGTGTAAGTGAGTCTTGACAAATACATGTTTTATCCCAGTATACATTAACTTGAACTCATGTCCCCATATTCTGGTCGTGTTGCCATTACTTAGACTTGCATTATACCTCGCTGCACTTCCTCTCCTGTTTCTGTATTATTGGAATGTGATTGAATTGAAGTTTTACTTAGTGCCGAGTAATCGATCAAGTGCATGTATGTACCACATGTTATATTGAGCCATTAGTAATGTGTAGGATCCTTGATTATGACTTACGCACATTTATGCCTTGCCTACCTTATTGTTGATTCTCTCTTGAGCTAGGTACCTGATAGTGTGGTTCTTTCCTCTTTCTATTCTCTTAACATGTTTCACTCGTTCTGATTAGCTTAATGTTGAATTCGAGGATTGACTAGCTTTCCGTTATGGTCAAACCTAGCATGCTTACATGGTTAAAATGTCTATTACTCTATGATGGCTTCTCGTGTTTGCATGAACCTATGACTTGACACCTCGCATGATCACGCACCACCCTATATCATGATTTTGCATCTGCATGACGCATGAATATCGGAATGAACCTCATTGAATTACTCTAGTTGTACTCATGTTCGATGTGTGCTATTAGTATCATGTTGAGCTTATGACTTCCAATATGACCTGCTGAATGATTTCATATCATGCTTGTTCTATAATGTGACAGCTATCGTACCATATATGTACTCTATGATGGTTCTTTCTTAGCATGATTATAACCTAGCATCCATGATGTCCATCTTGTTACTTTGATGATGCCTCATGTTTCGTGAACATTATGTTGAACTCCTCTTAATGGATCTTGACTATGCTTGTATCGCATTATGTATCGCTAGTATCATGTAGGACCCATGCTCTCTAAATGTATCTTGTCATATGATCCCGTGCCATGCTTGACCTAATATATGATCATTGTGTCAGGTGAGATAGTTACTATGTTGCCCTTTATATGTTCTCGTATGACGCTTTCCCTGTTGTTACGATATACTTTGCCATGATATATTTGGACTCATTTGTTAATGTGTATACCATGCTCTTACATTGATCATATACATGATGCTCGTTATCTTCAATTAAATTCCGCATGACTTCGAATCATACATGATCATTGTTGGTTCCGCATAGCTTGCTTGAAGTTGCTAGGCATATCTGCTTCCATGAAATCGTATACGACTAGCTTGTTTCACATACATCAGCGTAGGACTTGATTGTGTATTTGATATGAATACGAATGTTGCCCCCGAGATAGGTACGTGTTAGTGTGGATTGATGTGATTGATATGCTCCATAATGAATTCATGCTTGTTTGTCACAAGTTGTAATCTAATGGACTCCATAAAGGCATCGTTACTATTCCCGAGTCGGAGTCTTGTCTCTAGTCATGTCGTCTTTAGCTTTGGTCTATTCCGTCTCCGAAAGAAACATTGGGTCGTCCGCCCTTGTCACTCCCCTTTCTCCGCTAACTTGAACTCCTACACGTTACCTTGGATGAGCGACCGCATGGTAAAAGGGATCGGGAAGTCGAATAGCGATAGAGCAGCGCAGCGGAAGCGTAGGCCCATAACCCACGGGCCTCAGGATCGACGATGTCGACGGAACAAGCTTGATTCGAGGTTTACGATTATTGAGTACGGTATGACTTGCAGGTGGGAACGTCCTCTATTCGAATTGCTAACCCTTTCTGAGCTTGTCGATGATGATATTGCACCGAATTGATGTTGAAAGCTTCTTGTTGATGTGATGACTGTTGCTTGATTGTCTGTTGACTATGATGATATGATTCGATGCCTTACAGTCCTAATGTGCCTTGATGACTTAATGTGATGCTACTCTGAGATGTCAAGCATGATCTAAATTCCTTGCCTATAATGTGAACTGCAAATGCTGAGAACCTGAACTGTTTATTAGATGTGGTTATGATGAGGTGTGCTAGCTTGACTTGATTAGGTTCATATATGATGTTTTGCAATACTTATTGAGCATGACAGTAAATTGAGACTTTAAACACAGTTGCAATGCTTAATGATGAGCTAATGATGCTGATTGATATGATGTAACCTTCTGTGTAATAATGTCCATGATTGCTTCTTCTTGAAACATGTGAGTGAGGTCCCTTGGTAGAATGGTTAGAGAGCGGTTAAGGAAATTGAGTGATTGGTATGATGTGAGGGTCTTCTTGATTATATGATTTATTAATATGTACTGGCTTGATGCTAGATAGCAACCATGATAAACCTGTATGGCATGATATTACATGTTGATATGCAATACTGAGCTAAAATTGGTAGTGACAACTATGAACATGATATAATGATCCATTGCTATCCTACTATGTTGATCTAAAAGCATGTTATAATGTGTTGAATGGATCATGAGATGATGATATGTTGATTATGTGAAAACCTGATGTTATATTACATGGTTGTTAAGTATGATTATGAATAGGTAAGTGATGAATATGACTTGGATCATAGATATGACCTATGTGTATATATAAGATGATGGTGCATGACTGCTATTAATCGTTATATGACATTGTGATGAGCTAAGATGATGTCTGGAAAGCATGATGACATTTTGATGTTGATATACTGTTGATCTTCCCTTTTGGTTGAATCTTAATAGCATGATTTTGTTGGATTGATGTGATAATCTGTTATGATCATGCTGGTTAGAGATTGGATAGGATGACTATGTGAATTTATGCTTTACATGAGATCCCTTGTTATGACTGGTTCCCCTAGTGTGCGATGTTGAGATGCGATCGTGAGATTTGACTAGAAGTAGTGTACTGACTCCATGACACCTAACCTCTTTGATCTCTTGACATGTGTGCTTGCGTGATTTATGAGAATTCGATGATGCACTTGCGATGCCTTCGGTATGAGGTAGATATACTTTATGGCTCATGGTACGACATTAAGACTTTGTTATTGCTTTTGGCGTGTTTTGAAAGGATGGTATGATTTATTTTATGGGTAATAATGTTATGCGGTTGAGATGTCGATTGGTTGAGTTTATCATGATTGATGTTGAGATTGCCATATGAGAGGTGGTTGATGATGTCATGAGTCGATGAGTTGATTATTTATATGCATATTGAGTTAAGAATGATGATAAAATGATTATGGAAACTAGGAAGAGAATATGGGATTAACCCTTAGAGGTTGATGATTCCACCTCCTACCTTCTGAATTTGATTGATTGGTATGCGAGAAGCTGTTTTGGTGTTTGGGAGATTTTGACGGAATCTTGATTTGAAAGGAATTGACTTGTTTTGGTGTAAAGTTGCTTGATTAAACATCGGATTTGAAGATTTTGAGCGGTTTTAAAAATGGCCAACTTGGGGTTTTAAAGAAATTGAGAGTTTCAATGATTTGGATGACAACCTTTCCCTTTACAAAGCACTTTAAGAATTTACGAAATGGATTTACATTATGACGTCTCACGAAGTGGATACAAGCATTTTATAGGGGCGCTTATAGATTGCTTGCTAAGACCTAGTCGGACGCTATAATGCTTTTAGAGTTGTGACACTTCCGAAAAGTCGAAGCGAGGATGTGATCGGGGCGCTTATTACACCCTTGACAAGACCAATTGGAGATGTCACGACCATGACTAGGATGTTGTGAGAATCCCGGAAGACGCAACCAAGATGATTACAAGATCCTTGGACATGGTCCTCGGACTCATTGGTTTCAAACTTCTCCCCATTGTTTTAAATGATTTTAGTCTCGGGGACGAGACTTGTTTTTAGAGGTGGATAAATGTAAAGACAGAGTATATTTATATATTATGATTAGTTTAACTAAATAAATTATTATTAAATTCAATTTGAATAAAACTCGTCCTCGAGCGTAAGTTTTGGATTTTAAGTTATTCCGGCATCATTTAAATTTCGGATTTTGACGGGATTCGATTTTCGCTTGCAAGATCGATTATTAATAAAATTAATTTAAGCTCCGAGTATCGAAAAATTTATTTAATTCCGTTATCTTAAAATTAGTCATTGAAATTTTATTTAAATTCGATTTAGTCGGGATTCGACCGGGCAAGCGGGTTTCGAGATATTTGTCGGGTATTCAAAATATCTTTTGGGGACCACTCTTTCATACTTTTTTTTCCTTTTCTTCTCTCTCTCTCTCTCTCTCTCCCCCTCGGATACCTGTGTAATTGAGCTGGTCCCCTCCTACTAGCTCTCTTGTCTTCTTCTCTTCTCCTTGCTGAAAGCTCCAAACAACACCCATTTGCTCACATATTCCTCCTCCCTCTCTCCATCTTTTCTGTTGAAGACCCTCCTTTTCTCATGTTCCCCTCCACACTCCTTGCTCTTCCTTTATGCTTTCCGCCTCACCACACCATCCCCCTGTTGAACCACCACCAGTAACCACCACCTTCTCCTGCTCCCTTCCCTCCCGTCGAAGCAGCAGCAGGCCACCAAGCCGACTAAGGGCACCTCCGAGAGCTTCGAGTGCCTGAGCATCAGCCCCACCTCCTTCCTCCTTGTGTCCGTGCAGCAACAATAGCTTCCTCGACGACCAAGGATGAGTCCGAGCCACCCAGCAGCACCCCAGATCTGGCGACGCCGCCACCAACTCCCCTGTTTCCCTGGTTCCACGCAAGCAAGGTCGGTAATGGCTTTCCGTTCGTTTTCGACCCATTTCCTCATAAGGGTTGACCTTTAACCTTCCTTCGTCCTTCCTAGGCATCGAACAAGGGATTCCCATCGTCGGCGCAGCCGGATCGAGTGGATCGAGCATCTCCGGTGAAGCTCACGACTCTTCGGTGAGCATCCCCTTCCGCTCCTCCTCCCTTTCCTTGGATCCTCTTTGTCTGCCTTTTAGTTTACTGTCGTTTGGGGTAGCTTGGGGCGAGAGCAAAAGGGAGAGTCGCCGGCGAGGTTCCCTCCTCCCCTTCCTTCTTCTCCGATCAGCGAACAGAGCCATGTGGAAGGAGAGGAATCCGGATGGGCCCCGCCACAGCCACCTCAGCTCAACTCTGGCCCACCTTTTTCTTTTCTTCTTTCCTTCTGAGGTCGATTTGAGAGTGTAGAGTATGGGGTTGGACCTTTTTTTTTATTTTGGGCTGAGGGTTCGGGCTGGGTTATGAATTCGGGTTGGGCATTGGGCTGGATGTGGATTGTGTTTCCTTATTTTCGGTATTATATATATATATTATGTGTTATATAGTATAAGTTTTATGTTTTATTGTTGACAGATTATTATTATTATAATATTTATATTATTTTGTTTGTGAAGCTATATTTCTGAAATTTTAATATATTTAAAAAGGGGTTTTAAAAGTGATATTAATTGACATTGGGCTATAAATATATTTTGGGTATTGTTTTGAGATTATATGATTAGTAAGTATTAAATTTGAATATTATTATTATTTTCGGATTTGGTTATAATTATAATTTCTGGAAATTAATCGTTATATGTATACATATTGTTTATTGTTTTAAAATAATATTGATTGGATTATTTAATTGATGCATTTCTTGAGGATTTAAATATGAGAGTGGGGAATTTTAAATTGAGTTGTTGGTTTTGATTTATAAGTATTATTTGTAAGCTTAGAATTATTTTGATGATTTAGTATTGTGAATTATTTATATAATGTTTTGAAATAAGAAACATGCCGGAATGATTTTTATAATGTGCTTTGGAGAGAGTTGGTTTTAAAGTTAAATGTTTAATGTCGGAATTTGGCCAAATATGAGTTGAGACATCATTTTGAATATGAGTTGACTTAATTTGGGATTTATGAGTTTGAAAATATGGTTGGTATGATTTTATCAATGGGTTTAATTGAAGAATGATTTTGGTCGATTTGATCGTATCGGGAAGGTTTTGGAAAACGGTTTTACTATCGGTCGGTTTTGAGAATGTTGAGAACTTGGGTTCGTATGTATGAATGTTGGTCTGGTAGCTTATGGAAATGACTTGATGATAGGTGTGTATTGCTTTTGGATTGCTTTGGACTTGCATTTGGGCCCTTGCTTGTGTTATCTTGCTGTTCTGCATCAACAGGTAAGTATCCTACGGGACTTACTCAGTAACCTAGACCTCCTGCCTGATGTGTCATGTAATGTGTAGTTTTGTTGCATATTAAAGCATGCCATGTAGTATCATGCTAGGATTGCATTAAACTGAGCATGTGTTTACTTTGTGTGTTTGAATACAGATCGGCCGTTATCTGTGATAGTCCTAGAGTCTTTGCTAGGGTCATAGGGTAGCCCAGCCCCATCGGGTGCCCTGAGTCTATCGAGTCGATATGAGCATGATATGATAGCCCAACACCATCGGGCAAGAGATGAGATGATTTGATATGATACGATTAGCCCAGCACCATCGGGCATGAGCATGATTTATGATATGATGATGAGATATGATATGATATGATGATACCGTGGTGAGTGCACCACCACGAAGAGAGTGCTATGCTATAGCCCGAACTGGCCAGTCTCTGCACTAACGGGAAGGGGTGCAGAGGTAGGAGAGGGATATGCCACTTGGCATTGTCTTGGGCCCTTTACAATTTTTTTCTGCATATTATATATATACTAGGGGCATGATAGTGTGATTTAAATCTTGTACCGCATTAGTCATCTTTTATTTAGGCATAGGCATGTTATGTGGCCTCAGCGCGGTTACAGGACCCGCAGGCGATCACCAGGCCTGACTTCGTGGATAGTATTAGGTACCGCTCTTGTTGCTCCATGCTTCTGTGACGGGGAAATCTTTTGGCGAATCGAAGAATCCGGCTAATATATTCTAACTTGACAAATGGCAATCACCCATTTTGTTTTGGTTTTGACCCGGCTCTGCCGTGGCTTTTGTATCTAAACCGTACTTCCGCTTTACTTTCGTTTAAATTGTATTTCTGAGACTTCGACTGATTAGAGGTTTGAATCCTCGACCCGTACCTGAATTGCAACATCCGAACGAAGGTATCCGACCTTCGAAACGTATCCCGGGTATTTATATCCGGGCCGTTACATCATTGTATTGGAGATGCCTAAAGACCCTGTAGTGCCTATTATCCTTGGTAGGCCTTTCTTAGCTACTGCTGATGCCAATATCAATGTACGTCGAGGATTACTAACCTTTACTATAGGGAACGAAGTGATAGAGTTCTCTTTCAACTCGACCATGAGCGAAACTAAGCACCTGGAGCAAGTAGTCCTCTCGCCGGCTAAGGAAAAGCTTAGAAAATTTTTGTTGGCGAGGACGGAAACAACAAGCAGGGTCGACATCGACTGGAACCAGTCGATATCGACCAACAACATCGAAATCGAGTATGCCAGATTGTTGTCAAGAGCTTAAGTATGAGGTCACAGAGGTCGATATCGACCCCCACAAATCGATATCGACCACAAAACTCGATATCGACCCCAACATATCGATATCGACCACAAAACTCGAAATCGACCACCCCTCAGCCCGAAGATTTCTGTTTCTGGTCCAAACAGGTAAGCCCAGGTATGACTCCTAACCCTCCTCTGTCCCTTATTGATAAATCAATTAAGCCAATTATTGATAAATCAACTAAAGAGAGGGTCAAAGCTACATGGTTTGCCTATATTGCTAAAATTAGGTCAAGAAAGAAAAGGAAAGCGCCCAAAGAAGAACCTAACAATGAAGAAGCCTTGGTCGCCGAGCTTAGATACTACCAAAAGGACCTAGATGATCCAGGAGAAGGCTCGCGCTCAAAAGGTCCCTACATAAAAGGCTCATGAAGAATTGACGGAGAAGTCGGCCTAGCGACTCAAAACTCTAGAGCATGTACATAAAACCTTTAAATTTTTCATAGATGGTTTTTAGGATTTTAGGATTTTAAAATTTTTGAAACTGAGATAATTCATGGCTCTATCTATTAAACTAACTAAGATTTCAGGTTGTTAAGCAAAAAGGAACGACGAAGAAGAAAAGAAGCTTCTGCAAAGGTAGTCGAAATCGACCACCCAGGGTTAAGCCATCTCCTGGAGTCGACATCGAGGACTCAGGAGCAAAAAGCAGAGGTTGATATCGACCATAATCATCGATATCGACCCCAACCTGGCAGCCCTTGTCTTCATTTTCTTCCTCGACTTCAACAGATGCAGTCGACATCGACCACTGACATAGATATCGACTTCTGGCGTCGACCCATCCTGAAATTGACCTAAATCCTCAGGTTGCACTGTGAGTTTCTCTCTACCCTTGTTCTTCTTTTTAATACAGTGAGGACAATGTATATTTTAAGTATGGGGTGGGGGAAAAACATGTCTTATGGTCTTAACTTGGTTTTCTTCTTCGCATTGCATTCATGTTTAAATTTTTGTTCTTAGTTTTACTTTTATAAAATGTCAAAAAATCAAAAAAAAAAATGTCAAATATATAAAACAATGCATGTTTATTTTTTAGTTTGTTTTTAAACCTTACTTAGATGTCCTATGATGAAAACTCATTAGCTGACTTGATCATGTAAATCCTATGGCATATTTTGATGGTTTAGCCTAAGTCCTTAAATTTTTTATGTAGATTGTGAACTTGTGATGAAATTGAGCACATATGATCCTAGGCTAAAAAGCAAATCCAACAAAACTTGTCCTAGTGAGAATTTTGGCCTATAGGGAGAACATAAAAAATCCCTCCGCTTTCTTGAGTGTATTTACTCTTCCTATGCATCTCTAAATGTTGTGATAGTTATTCAAAGCCAATGCATATATATGTTTATGTTTACAAGAATTAAACGATGGAGGCATCTTTTAAGCCATTTTTATCCTCTCTTTACCTACCCTGCATTATCCCTGCTTGAAGCCGGAAAATTAGTCTGAGCCTGAAATTGCAAACTTCACAAAATTATCCCTAGCCGAATTGAGGATGACCCCCATTTGGGAATTGAGACTTAGATTGGCTGGACTAATGCCTTGTGGAAAGAAATGTGCATATTGTCCAGTTTTGAACAAGGAAATTATAGGTTGGTGCATATTTACATTTTGTCATATTTTGTAAAAGGATTTTTTGGCTCACCATATAAATGCACATATTCTTTTAGTATTTACTTATTATTTTCGTCAAAAAAAAGAAAAAAAAAGAGATATATGTATATAGTGCATGAGCCAAAATCCTTAAGTCTTTTATTCATACAAGTGTTATATTTTTTAGAGGTATATTAGAGTTTGAAAAAAGGGTTGATAGTATGGTTTACATCTTTTAGTGTATCTTTAGAGCATATTATATAAAGATGAGTTGGGGAAGAGCATTATAGGAGATTGAGTTTGGAAAGTGCAACATTGAAGAGTTATGGTTTGGATATTGCAAGTGTTGAGATTTAGGAGTCTTGATTCCCGAATTATAAAAGCACTAGCCAAATAATTCCATACCCTTAATTCCTTACCAAGCCCCATTAAAACCCCGCCGAATGGAGTCTTCTTTGAAGTCTTCCATTGAGCAAAAGTCCTCCTGATAGTTCTTATTGAATTTTCATAATTGGTTGTGAAGTGGATTATTATAAATTGCAATGTTTATGAGATTATATATGGAATTGAGTTGAGAGTTGATCTTCATAACCTAAACACATGAGAGTTGAGTGCAAACACATTATCCCTATGAGGTTGGATCAAAAATTGCATATGCCTATGGATCGCCTAAATATGTGCTATGACATTAAATTCACTTGCTTTGCTTTACTACCTCTTATGATGTTGCTTTTGACAAGGGCGAAGACTTCAAGGGTGTGTTGTAGGTATTGGTTATTGCTTGGTTATTTCTTGAGGACAAGCAAGTCTAAGTATGAGGTGTTTTGATGTACATATTTGCATCGTTTGGCCTCATATTTCATTCGATTTCCAAAGAAAAGGTTCAAAAGAATATAAAATTGTGTAAGAATGGGCTAAAAAGCAAGAAATAGAGTCTGCACAAGTATTGAGCTAACCATGCAGGAATTCGATGAAATCGGAGTCAAAACAAAGAAGCCAAGTGAAATTGAGCAGAGGTCGATATCGACCTGAAAACATCGATATAGACCATAGTTGTCGACACGCCTTCTGAGTGTCGAGATAGACCACACAGACCAACCAAGAAGACATCGATATCGACATACTACATCGATATCGACCTCATCATAGACATCGACTGCAGCTGGACAAGTCGAGCAGAAACACAGACATCGATATCGACCTCTGGTGTCGATATCGACCTTACCTCGACAGAAGATAAATCCGATTTCGAGACTCGGATTATGAATTCTATCATCAAGGCCACGAATCATCTTGTTCTTTTAGATAGTTAGCAGCTGGTTTGTTATCTTTTCCTTAAAGTTTTATCAAAATAAAAGACCTATCCTAATTGTTCGGATAGAGTTCTTAGTTTAGATAGAATTTACAATCCTTGGATAGCGAGGATTAGTAGCCTATAAATAAAGCCCTAGGGGACTGGCATTCAATCATCTTTCAATCATCAATCAAACACGATCAATAGTAATAGAGTCAGAGAGAAGTTTTAGGTTTTGGCATTTACGAAAGCCGACGGTGATTTATAAAGCTTCGGAGTTTATATTTTAATGCAAGTTTACTTCTTTCAATCAATGATGAGTTCCATGATGAGAAGCGAGTAGTCCCCCAAAGCTCTTAGGGTCGGGGTGAGCCCGACGTTAGCCATGCATGTTTGAGGTAAGTACTAGATGTTGATATCGTTGTGTCTATATCATGTCCTACGATTCTATGTTTAGTCCTAATCGAAAGAAAAGGGATTCATGCTAACAACTTGAGTTATAAACATAAAATTTGTAGAGACAATTAGGTTTATTTGCAAGAGTAATACTAAGAGTTGGTGTACGACGAAAGGTCGTCCCTCAGGTGAAATAGCGCAATTGTCCGTCTTATTTATCTCATCGCATGCATTGGTTAACGTTGTTGTAAATCTTAATCCTAGGAGTTGCCTTTTACATATTTTATACACACAAAACCCACTGTTTTATTTCTATTCATTGCTTCTTTTCCCATTCTTAAATCTTCGGCCTTTTTTTGCCGACGAAGAACTAACCCACTACAGGAAGACATCGATATCGAGGCTAGACATCGATATCGACCACGCTGATAGATCGTCAGTCTTCTGAGTCGATCTCGAGACTCATGGGTAACTGCTGCAAACATCGATATCGACACCAAACATCGATATCGACCCTTCTGTATCGACTGGCAGTCTTCTGAGCAAGTCGATTTCTTGGACTAACATCGATATCGACCTTCCCCTGTCGATATCGACTGCTTGTTTTTTGTTTCTTCAGGTCTTCTATTGCAGAAAGAAGTGACAGCCAACGTCGACATCGAGGACCAAGGTCGAAATCGAGGCTTCTGGTCGACGTAAGACGTGAGATTTCCAACGCTACTAGGATCCCGCTGACACGCCTCCTCGTGGATCGATCCTGATGGAAACAGCAAGGAGAGTCGACATCGACTGGAACCAGTCGATATCGACTGCAGATCTCGATATCGACCATACCATATCGATATCGAGTGAGCCAGATGATTACCAGGAGCTTAAGTATGGGGTCCCTGACGTCGAAATCAACACCCACATGTCGACATCGACTTCAGAACTCGAAATCGACCCCCCTTAGTCGAAATCGACCCCCCCTCAGCCCGAAGATTTCTGTTTCGGGCCCGAACAGGTAAGCCCAGGTATGATCCCTAGCCCTCCTCTATCCATTATTGATAATTCAACTAATGGGAGGGTCAAAGCTCCGTGGTTTGCCCATATTGCAAAAGTTAGGTCAAGAAAGAGAAGGAAAGTGCCCAATGAAGAAGAGCCTAACGAAGTAGAAGCCTTAATTGCCAAACTTAGCTATTATTAAAGGCTCATGACGCATTAACGGAGAAGTCGGCCTAGCGACTCAAAAATCTAGAGCTTGTAACTAAAACTTTGATTTCTTTTCATAAATGGTTTTTAGGGTTTTGATTCTTCGATTTTTAATGTTTTAAAACTTAGATAATTCGTGGTTTTATCTATAACTTTAACAAGAGATTTATAGGTTTCCAAGCAAAAAAACAACGAAGAAGAAAAGAAGCTTCTGTAGAAACAGTCGAAATCGACCAGGCCAGTCGAAATCGACCACCCTAGGGTCGAGCCATCTCCTGGAGTCAACATCGAGGACTCAGAAGCAAATAGCAAAGGTCGATATCGACCATAATCATCGATATCGACCCCAATCTGGCAGCCCTCGACTTCACCTTCTTCCTCGACTTCGACAGGTGCAGTAGATATCGACCACTAACATCGACATCGACGACTAGCATCAACTAATCTGGAATCGACCTGAATCCGCAGGCTGCGCTGTGAGTTCTCTCTACCCTTGTTCTTCTTTTAATATAGTGAGGACACTGTATATTTTAAGTATGGGGTGGGGGAAAAACATGTCTTATGGTCACAACTTGGTTTTCTTCTTCGCATTGCATTCATGTTTAAGTTTTTGTTCTTAGCTTTATTTTTATAAAAAAATGTCAAAAAATTCAAAAAAAATTAGAAAATGTCAAAAAAATTAAAAAATGTCAAAAATACAAAAAAATGGATATTTCCTTTTAAGTTTGTTTTTAAATCCTACTTAGACGTCCAATGATAAGAATTCAATAGCTGACTTGATCATGTAAATCCTAGGTCCCTGAAATTGTTTTTATGTAGATTGTGAACTTCTGATGAAATTGAGCACATATGATCCTAGGCTTAAAAGCAAATCCAACAAAAATTGTCCTTGTGAGAATTTTGGCCTATAGGGAGAACATCACAAATCCCTCTGCTTTCTTGAGTGCATTTACTCTTCCTATGCATCTCTAAATGTTGTGATAGTTATTCAAAGTCAATGCATATATATATATATATATATATATATATATATATATATATATATATATATGTTTATGTTTACGAGAATTAAATGATGGAGGCATCTTTTAAGCAATTTTTATCCTCTCTTTACCGACCATGCATTATCTCTGCTTGAAGCCAGAATATTAGCCTGAGCCTGATATTGCAAACTCCACAAAATTATCCGTAGCCGAATTGAGCCTGATCATCATTTGGGAATTGAGACTAAGATTGGTTAGATTAATGCATTGTGGAAACAAAAGTGCATATTGTCTAGTTTTGAGCAAAAGGAAATTATGGGTTGGTATATATTCGCATCTTGCCATATTTTGTAAAAGGATTTTTTGCTCACCATATAAATGCACATTTTTAGTATTTATTTATTATTTTCGTTAGAAAAAAAATCCGAAAAAAAAGAAAAAGATGTATATATAATGTGCATGATCCAAATTCCTTAGTTCTTTATTTATTTCATACAAGGTTTATACTTTTTGAGAGCATATTAAGGATCGAAATAAGGGTTGATATTATGGTTGATATCTTGAGAGCATATTAGAGCATTATGGAAGATTGAGCTTGGAAAGTGCAACATTCTAAGAGTTATGGTTTGGATATTGTAAGTGTGGAGGATTAGGAGTCTTGATTCCCGAATTTAAAAAGCACCACATAGCCAAATAATTTCATATCCTTTATTTCTTACCAAGTCCCATTACAACCCCGTCGAGTGGAGTCTTCTTTGAAGTCTTCCATTGAGCGAATGTCCTCTTGATGGTTCTTATTGCATTTTCATAATTGGTTGCGAAGTGGATTTTCATAAATTGCAATGTTTATGAGTTTGTATATGGAATTGAGTTGAGAGTTGCTCTTCATAGCCCAAACACATGAGAGTTGAGTGTAAACACATTATCCCTGTGAGGTTGGATCAAAATTGCATATGCCTATGGATCATTTAAATATGTGTTGTGACGTTAAATTCACTTGCTTTGCTTTGCTACCGCTTATGAAGTTGCTTTTGACAAGGGCGAAGACTTGAAGGGTGTGTTGTAGGTGTTGTTTATTGCTTGGTTATTGCTTGAGTACAAGCAAGTCTAAGTATGAGGTGTTTTGATGTACATATTTGTACCTCTTTTTATTGCATCTTTTGACTTCTTATTTTATTCAATTCCCAAAAGAAAAGGTTTAAAATAATCCAAATTTGTGTAGAATGAGCTTACGTGCAAGAAATAGAGTCTGCACAAGTTTTGATCTAGTTATGTAGGAATTCGAGCGAAATCGGAGTCAAAACGAAGAAACCAATGAGAGTAGAAGAGAGGTCAAAATTGACCCACATGGTCGATATCGACTATAGAACATCGACACAGAACTGAGTGTCAAGACAAAACATCACACAACAGAAGAAAAGCACCCGATATCAATCTTCCAACATCGATATCGAACTGGTCCCATAAATCAAGTGAATCTGAGCCCGTCGAGGAGAAAAAGAGAGGTTAAAATCGACTTGTTCGGTCGATATCGACCATACTTCGACACGGGTTTAACACGCTTTTCGAGACGCAGATTGGCCATTCTATCTTCAAAGCCACGAATTATCTATAGATATTAGATAGATTACAGCTGAGGATATTTTTTTTTACCTTAAAGCATTATTAGTTATTTTAGATATTTATATAAAATAAAAGATCTATCCTACTTGTTTGGATTTAGTTTATAGATTAGATAGAAGGTATTATCCTTGGATAGCAAGGATTTGTAGCCTATAAATAAAGCCCTAGGGGGCTGGCATTGAATCATCCAAGAAAAGACATTCAATTATAATATAGTTAGAGTTAGGAAGAAGCTTTAGGGTTTGGCGTTTGCAAGAGCCGACATTGAGTTGTAAAGTTTAGGAGTTATTAATGCAAGTTTCCTCTTTTATATCAATGATGTTTCCTGCGATGAGGTGCGAGTAGTCATCATTCTAACGACTTTGCATCCGTATTGTCTTCGGCCTTTCTTTGCCGACAAAAGCTAACGACTTTGCAGGAACAAACATCGATATCGACCCCCATCCTCGATATCGACCATTCGGTATCGACTGGTAGTCTTCTGAGGCAGTCGATTTCATTTATTGACATCGATATCGACCTTCCCTAGTCGATATCGACTGCCGTTTTTGTCTCTACATGTCTTCTGTTGCAGAAAGGATCGACAGCCAAGGTCGACATCGAGCACCAAGGTCGAGATTGAGGCTTCTGGTCGACTAAAGACGTGATTTTAGACTCTACTAAGATCCCGCTGACCTGCATTCTCGTGGATCGATCCTGGCTACCCTTCCAATACAACGGGAGGAAGTCTTGTAATTATTTGCATAGGCTAGGATTCGGATTCGCATTTATATTTCATATATTTGTATTTAAGAACTCGATTTCCTCCTATCAACAGAAGTGTGGGATGTCATCCGGGGCATCGTGTGGAGAAGTTTAAACTTCCCCGAGTGAACGCTCTATAGCTTCACCCATTCGTCTTCCTGGGCCCCAGCTAGCCTGTACAAAGGAAGACACATAGAAAACTCACATACCTCATACATGTCTCTCTTCCGCTTCATAGGTTGACTTGTTCGCGCATCTCCACCACAGCAGAACGGTGGAGTGGGAAGAGATATTTCCACCTCATCTTGTGGAGCTTTGTGCCACTTTGGTAGCACCCCATACTTGAATATGAACATCGGTTGCTCAAAATCGTCGGAGATAACCTTCACCTTGTAAGGTAAAAGCGACCTTGAAATGCCCTTGGAAACAATGTCCGACTTCTTCTCTTCAAGTGCTTGGGATCCTTCAATTGGTTCATCAACAATAGATAACAAAGATGTAATCGAGGCCAAAAGAGGACATACCTGGGGTTCTGTAGTACAGTCGATTTCGACCGAGGCACACTCGACATCGACCGGTGACTCGATATCGACTGAGGTGCACTCGATGTGGACCGATATTTCTAGATCAGTTCCTCCAGAATGTATATATGTCGAGTCCAGGTAGTCGATGTCGACTGAAGGGTAGCTGATGTCGACTGGCTCATAGAAGGGGACATTGTCAAGCCAACCTTCTTCTGCTGAAGGTGGATCAATTAGCTTGTCGGGAGGAGAATGATAGGAAGCCTGAAGCCTTCGGATTAAGTCTTAAAGCCGGGCTATTTCCCTTAATCGTGCCTCCTCTTGTGTGAGCCTATTTCTCCATCTCAAATCTTTGATCTGCCTTTCCCATTCGAGATCGTATACTTCTTGCATCTTTGTACCTAACCTTTGAAATCACAATAAAAAACACAAATTAGTAGCAAAAACTCGGCACCTGGTGGGTACCGATGAGGTAGGTGGTGGTAGGGTATGTGACAGGGTAAGAAACAAGGGATGTGCTTCTCCTAAACTTTAAAAAAAACTAAACTATGCGCGATTGATATCTCCCCGGCAACGGCGCCAATTTGACGAGAGGGTTTTTCGACCAAATAAATTTATAGTCAAGACCCCCGCTATAGTATATGGGAGTCAGGTTCGTCCTCAGGAGAGATGTCAATGGTTCTAGTTTAGCGTTTCGGGGTTCGGGAATAGCGGGAAAAGGTGTAAGGTTGCTGTCGACGTCGGGTTAGAGTTGGTCGATGTCGAGGGAAGGAGAGGGGAGCGGTGGTTTGATGTCGATTGGCTGCGCAAAAACTTTAAAATAATAGAATAATGAAAGAGCAACTTCCAAGGTTAGGGATCACCGCAACAATAAACATATGTGTAGACTATAAATCACATAAAGATGCATGCTTTATATCAAATAACTTTCGTTATTAACAAATAGAAATATAGAGGCTTTCATATAAACACTAAGTGTTACGACCTTTTTTTAATTAGGATTAGTCGGCTTTCGCAAATAAACCCTGATTACTATCCAAATTCACAATAAGATTACTTTCGCTTCAATATCATGAATAATGTATTTCCTCAACTCTCGCAAAGGATTAAGCGCATAGGTAGATGATGATAAAGACATACAAATTCATAAATTCATAAATCAAACACACATATCTATGTTGGGATCACCCCAACCCTAGAAGAGGGAATTTAGAAACAAGACATGATAAAAGAAACTAACTTTATTATTATTAAATAAAAACTCAAACTTACAACCATTCAATCGTCTCTTTCCTCCTCCTCTCTCCACTCGGCCCCCCCTCTCTCTCTCCCTTCTTCTTTGCGTCCGAAGTAAGAGAGCAATCTATCTATCATCTATCTAAATCTATCTAAAGATATAACTCTAGATAAAAGGAAATAAACCTAAATTGGTAAAATAGATAAATCCTTACGGTAATTAATTATTCAACCCATTAGGATATAAAGTAAATAAAATTGATAAAATATCTTCTGCTTCATGTGCAAGCAACTTCCATTCGGATTATGACTCGAAATCTGCCTCAGGTCGATTTCTGCATGTCACTCGATATCGACCAATATGGGTCGATATCGACTTATCTCTTCATGATTTTCCCTCGATGTCGGCTCCTGGGGTGAATTTCGAGTGGGTGTTCACTCGATATCGAGTGGTGGCACTCGATATAGACTGCCTTGGTCGATTCCTAGTGAGACTTCACTCAATTTCTGGTGCCCTTGGTCGATTTCTGGTGAGACTTCACTCGATTTCTAGTGCTCTTGGTCGATTTCTGATACTCCAGTCGATTTCTGGTACTCCAGTCGATATTGAGTGATTTTCCAGCTTTTCTCCTCTTCTCCGAATTGCTCTAAAAATGTCTCGATTTCTGCAAAATTAAACTTTTGTAGACCTCCATAATTCTCAAATAAACATAAACTACACAAATCCTATGCTTTCCCAACCCAAAAACATAAAATATGGACAAAAATCGAAATAGATGTAAGCGAAAAACATGGCAAATTGAGCGCACATCAATCATATATCTTTATTCCTCGACTTGTGTGATACTATTGCAGATGGACAAAGCCTTGAATATGTAAAACTAAAGGCTTTTCGTTGGTCTCTCGCAGGGAAAGCCCTAGCATGGTTGAAGAGTCTAGCCCCTAGATCGCTCCGCATGTGGGATGAGGTCCTGCCCTACGCATGGGCAACCACCCTACGTCATCCAAGAGATCATCTACTACACCCTGGACGTAGCAACAAAGGAGGTAATCAACAACTATACCTCCTATGGGTATCTCGAGCTCCAACCACAACAAGCTTGGGATACTATAGAGAGGTTGGTCCAATTTGATAACACCTATGGGACTCCTATGGCCTCCGACTCAAGGCCTGCCCCATCTACGCCACTTTATGAAACCTCCAAGGAGATGGATCCCGACGTCAAAGATCAATTCATGCAAGATCAACTCAGGAGGATTAAAAAATAAGCCAAATTCCTCTCCGCCAACCAACCCTGCGCTGAATGTGGCTCCGTGAGGCATATCACCACTGATTGCCCCCACACGGAGCAAGTATAACTAGCAGAGACCCACTAGAAGGCACGCTACATGAGAAATCTCAATCGCCAGGGGTACCACAATTGGGGGAATCAACCATCCCAATACCCCCCCAGGGATCCTCCACCATATAGAGCACTTGGCCATCCTGACAGAGAAAGGACGGATGATCTACAACTCATCCTAGATGAGATGAGGCCGAACAAAGCGGAGACAAAACAAACCAACAATGCCATCCAAACATCATTACACGACATTAACTCTAGGCTTGGTGAGATTGATACATGGAGGAAAGGCATTGAGACCCAACTGGGTCAATTGGCGGCATCAATTCCACGACAACCCGGAGGGCTACCTAGCTAACCACAGGCCAATCCAAAGTGGCAGCCATCGGGCCCCATCGTCGCAGATCATGTAAGGAATGGCAATGAGTTACCAATGAACGTCGGAGAAGTGGAAAAAAATCCTAGAGAGCCAGTCGATATCGACACACCACCACTCGATATTGACCATTCATCAGCACCACCTCGGGCCATTCCCGCTCCGCCCAAGAAGAAGCCATTGCCAGATCCCTCCAAATCATCAAAGGATCCAACGAACGCGACGTTCCAACTCATTGTGAAGGTTCTCCAAGGCCTTAATGTCACTATCCCATTCACAGAGGCCCTTCATGAGATGCCATCATATGTCCGCTTCCTTAAAGATATATTGAGCAAAAAGCTATCAATTGTTGAGATCGCTGAGGAGTGCAGCAAGGTGGACTACCCAGAGAAGATGAGTGATCCTGGTAGATTCGCCATCACCATTGGGCTTGGCCAACATCGCTACAAGGCCCTGTGCGACCTAGGGGCTAGTGTCAGCCTCATGCCTTTGTCCATCTTTTCAAAGGTCAACATTGGAGCCTTGGAGCCAGTTGGTAAGAAACTATACATGGCCGATAACAACTTTGTAAGGCCCACATGCATCATCGATGACGTCCCAGTCAAGGTGGGTAAGTTCTTTGTACCCACTGATTTTATTGTACTTGATATGGCAGAGGATCCAACTTGCCCAATCATCTCTGGGAGGTCATTCCTAGCTACGGCCGATGCCAATATCAGCGTACGGAATGGACTCTTGTAATTCATTATTGGCAATGAGATCATCAAATTCTCCTTCAACCTTACAATGAAGCAGGTACAACAAATGGAGGTCAAGGCGATGCAAATAGGGAGAATAATCCCTTGCGATGAACCAACAGAGACAGCCTTGACCGACGAGGAGCTAGAAGAGAGGGCCATGGAGGCCCAAATGGAAGAGCTTTTGGAGATTTGGAACCAAGCCGAGGACGGAGAAGAGCAAGACAGAGCACTCGAAATCGACACAACCCAGTCGATATCGAGTGAACAGGAGCCAAATTGACTGCCAGAGGCTAAGTATGGGGTTGACACAGCACCCGAAATCGACCAGGGCCAGTCGATATCATATGTGCCCTTGATGTGCGCGCAAATTGCCATATTTTCTATGCACATAAAAGTCCATTTTATCATTCATTTGCATGCATATTAGTGGGAAAACATGGGATTAGTGTAGTTTATGCTTAAATGTCAAATATATGGGTCTGCACGAGTTTCTATGTGATTTTGCAGAAAATAGGATAAAATTGGAGAGATTTGGAAGAGCGAAAAAGAACTCGAAGTCTTCCGAAGAGGTCGAAATCGACTTGAGACCTCGACGTCGAGTACAACAGAGACATAAGAATCGAGCAAGAAATGAAGCAGAGCATGTCGACACCAGAGAGGTCGATATCGAGGATTGAAGGTCGATATCGATGTTGCAAGATCGAGCTAAAAGATAGGAGTCGAGTGCTAGTCCGAGTAGAAGAAGGAGAGTTCGAGATAGAGTTTCACAAAGGTCGATATCGATGTCCAAGGTCGATATCTATGTTGCCCAACAAAGGAATCCGACTCAGATTTTGATAGAATTCTATCCGAAGCTTGCACGTCCATCCTAAAGTCAAGATTTCTTATCATCAACATTAGAGCTATCATATGAAGTTGATTTACCATAGGATTTTTAGTTTTTACTTTATTTAAGTTTTATCTTAGAGAATAAAGATAAAGTTTCGAGTCTTTGGATAGCAAAGTTCGATATCTACATCTAGACGCCTTTAGGGCTGAGTTTAGGCATTCAGTTAGATCCAATTTTAGTTATTCAAACACACATACAAGCAGAGAATTAGTGGAGAGAGAGAGAGGAGGCCGAGTGAGTTGGAGAGAAGCGAGAGCGGAGATTTGGCTTGTTCGGTTGAACTTTCTTTCAAAGTTTAATTCAAAGTATTTTTCTTCCAATGATGATGATGATGTGCATGATGAGGAGTGAGTAGTCAACCCACTTCTAGGGTCAGGGTGAGCTCGATGATAATGATGTAGGTTAAGTGCATCAAATGTATGACTTTTATGCGATTCCGTCTTCTATCGTATGCATGATCCTTTGCAAAAGTTAGGGAGATTCATTATTT
Source organism: Persicaria maculosa (assembly GCA_963922045.1). NCBI lineage: Eukaryota > Viridiplantae > Streptophyta > Magnoliopsida > Caryophyllales > Polygonaceae > Persicaria > Persicaria maculosa. The sequence goes on along the minus strand of OY998257.1, from coordinate 43,427,516 downwards.
GCATTATTGAAGTGAAAGCCACTCATATTGTGAACTTGAATTGCTCATGAATTGGATAGTAACTCTTAGGAACTATGCGAGAGCCTCTAATCACCTAAGTGTTGATAACGAAAGTTATTTGATGGAAAGGCATTAAATTTCATAACTTTAGCATAAAACTTGCATTGTTATCGTTGAGCCATGAAACCCCGACTTTGGAAGATTTTAATTAATTGAAATCAATATAAAAGTTTTAGTTATGTTTCTGATCATCCTTCTTTACCATTCTACTTTCTTCGGACTCTTTTCCGACAATTGGTTACGAATTACAGTTTTTGTGACAAACATCGGAATCAACTGTAATGGTCGATATCGAGGTCTAACGTCGATATCGAGGTCTCTACTCGACGTCGACTTTGCTGCTTTTGTCTTATACAGGAACTGGACTCAAAATCGACTAGAACTGAGGTCGATATCGACCAGACACATCGATATCGAGTGTCTTCTGAGGTCGAAAGCTTTGATCGTGATTGCAACCAGGGAAGCGCTGATATACCTCCTCGTGGATTCGATCCTGAATTACCCTACTACTACAAGGGAGGGGATTCTTGTATTATTTGTTTGGGACAAGGAATTAGCCTAGGTGTGAATTGCTAATTTGAATTATTTGAATCCCTACACTATCCCTTAAGCGAACACATTGGCGCCGTTGCCGGGGAGGCAATCAATCGCCACCTAAGTTTTCTCACGATCTTTTTGAAGCTTATTTTGCAGGTTTATGCGACGTTCTGATCGCGGACCTATCCTGGAACCAATCAACGAGGCTGAACGTTTCTACCATCTTCGCAACAAAGCAATTCACATCATGGCTGACAACGAGACGCAGGCTGAGACCATAGAGCGGTTGAGAAAGGAGATCGAGGACCATAATGCTACAATCGCTGCTGAGGGGGCCGCCGCTACTGCAGAGCGAGCCCGTGTTGATAGGGAGGCGGATGCGCGCAGACAAGCCCAAGAGCAGCTAAATCAGAATCCACAGACGGCGATGCAATACATGCATCCGCCGCTTCATGTTCTTAAATCCGCTATTTTAATTCCTCACTCCAACTATGAAATAAAAACTAACTTCCTATCTGAGATAAAAAGAAATACTTTTGAAAGAAGACATAATGAATGCCCCCTGCAACACATCTCTACTTTCATGGACTTATGTGAGACAGTTGCTGATGGAGTAAATTTAGAGTATGTGCGATTAAAATCTTTTCGATGGTCTTTGGCAGGGAAGGCATTACAATGGCTTGAGAGTTTGGCTCCACGCTCGCTGAGGACATGGGCAGAGGTGAAGGATGCATTCTTAATAAGTTCTTTCCACCTTCTAAAACGGCGATGCTGCGACAAAGGATCACGACTTTCAAACAAAAGACAGGTGAAACATTAGCACGGGCGTGGGAGCGATTTAAGGACTTGCTGAGATCATGCCCGACGCATGGGCAACATCCATATGTCATCCAGGAGATATTTTACAACGTCCTTGATGAGCCGAATAAGGAGAGTATCAATTCATACACCTCTTATCGGTACATTGAGCTTACACCAACGGAGGCATGGGAGACCATTGAGAGGCTCGTGAACTTTAACAACACTTATGAGGCTGCTGCGGCCTATGATGCAAGGTCTGCCCCATCAATGCCACTATATGAGTCTCCAAGGGAGATAGATCCTGATGTGCGGCAACAATTCTACAACGATCAGACGCGCCGCCTTCAAAAGCAAGTCAGGTTCCTGAGCAACAATCAAACTTGTCAGGAGTGTGGCTCAACAAGGCATAACACTAGTGCCTGTCCACATACTGAGCAAGTATCCTACGAAGCAAGCATTGGCAACGTATGATTGGCAGTATACAAATCTCACATTTCAGACCCAAAAAATAAAAGAGAAAATTTGCGCCACAAGCACAAATTTTCGAACAAATTAGGGGAGTGTCTCACTTTTTGGACAAATTGTGAAATTATCCATCCTATGATAACCCTAATTTGATTAACATCCCTCCCTCCCTCAGATTTATTTCATCTTCCTTCTCTTCCTTTCTCTCTCTTGCATCCTTGTCTCTGTCTTCTCCTCCTTTCAGTCTCCTCCAATCTCCCTCAAGCTTTCGACAGCCTCCAACGACTGCAAATTCCGACGGGCGACGACGATCGATGTTGCTCGGGAAGAGGCCTCGTCATTGGAGGCGCAATTGGACGACGATGACGATGTTGCTCGAATCTCAGATCTTAGATCGGAGGCGCAATTGGACGACGCAATTTTGACGACGATGTTGCTCTTGGAATCGGAGATCTCGGATCTGTTTATCCGCCTCGTCTTCCCTCTCAAAACATAGTAAAGGAGATATAGCAAAATCCGTACACGTGACGAAACATAAGTAAAGGAGATATAGCAAAATCCCTAGTATTATTTCTTAGCCCTTTATTTCCAATAAAATATAAGTAAGAGAAAATCACCCTTTTCTCCTTTTTATAGTTTTTGAAGCACCCTTTTCTCATTCTCAAAGTCGTTACAAGATTTCCGGCCGTTCATGAGTTCATGAGTGATCTATACCAACAAAGGCCTCATTTTCCAGGCAGTCAATCTAGATGTACTTTGGCAACTTGCGATAAGAGATTAGAACGGATTAAACACAAGCTAGCAGTTCAACTGCCTTCATGGAGAGGGAACCTGCATATATTGGTACATCCTAGCTTGATCTCATTAGATCTTTAATTTGGCCCCTCTCCCAAGTCCCAACTAAAGTCCCATTCATCCTCCCTTTCTACACATTCCCCTCTCTACTTTCCAGAGGGCATGTCACTCTCATCCATTTAACTCAAAAAGTCGAGGGTCGGCGGATGCAGCTAGCACTTGGCACACTCCACAGCACACAAACTCTCTTACTTCTCACCTCTTCTTTCCTTCAACTCCTATAAGTACTCCTTATACAAGCTGTCAAAACCATACATCCAAATCTACTCGATCATAGCTACTTCTCTAATTTATGTTAATTAACCTTACACAATCAATTCAAAGAGGAGATAGATGGCCAGCTGGTACTTAGCGAGGTTCATGTCGGAGGTTGCACCTCCACAGGTAGTCTCCTTTACTAGGAGGAGGTTGGCCAGGGTTCTCGACACCATTGTCGAGGAGGAGTCTAAGGAGGCTTGCGCTCTCGACAAGAGCATTTTGTCTTCTGTTAATGTGAATGTCGCTGCGAGGAGCTTCTCTGTCGAGTGTTGGGTCCCAAGAGAGAGCACTTCCAAGAGTGTTTGATGATTCTTGCATTGATTCCATTGTTCACTGCTGCTACAGTTTTTTATTTTCTTTTGTTTCGTCCTCGCCTTCTTCTTCTTCTCTTCCTTGCCTTATTTTTTCCAAGGCAGATGTTTCGAAGGGCCATCGATCAACCGAGTTTTTTGGGGTTGGTGGGTGTGTGCTTTAGCTTTGCATCTTCCCGGAGGAGAGGAAGAAGAATAAATAAAGATGTCCTACTATATCTTAATTATTACATCATATGTAAGAAAGCAACTGTAGTTGCTTTGTCTGCTATGAAAACAATCCGAAAAATCATATGTTAATTGCATCGATGTTCAGCAGTAGTTGGGACTTTACTTGTTCTTTGCATTTTAAATTATAGAACCTGGATTTACAATTCCTCAACTATTGAACTTCACTACACAGTACGTAAGAACAATTCGATCCGGCTGGAATGAAATAAGCAATCTGATTGGTTAATTAAAAAAACGCAAGCGCTCCTCCTTCCTCCCTCCCTGCCGGCCGTCCAAAAGCCACTGCTCGCGGGAGAAATTCAGGATGGAATTAGCGAGGAACTCCGATGAGCCGCGGGGGAGTTTCGTCGCCGCCTCCGCTTGCAGCAAATTGCTAAACCTTTTGTCGCCATGTTTGCTTTGCCCAGTGCCCACACAGAGATGAAGTCAAGTTTCAGGTCTCATTGTATACCTATGTCGGTTCAATTTATTGGTAGATCTACTCGGTGCCCATCTCCTCCGATAGCCAGCGATGTTACGTCATCTCCTCTCCGTTCAAGTTTCAGGTCCAATTTACAGATATGAAGTCGATGGCATAACCATCATCTTCTTCGACAGCTCGACGACGTTCGATTCAATTTACAGAGATGACAACATAACCGGCATCTCCTTCAATAGTCGACGGAGTTCGGTTCATTGTTGCGAGATGCAGATCAGAGCTTCTCATTGCCTCTAATTTGTATTTTTTTTTCTCCTCAATCACCTGTTTTTGGTGGAAGGTTATCCACGAACAAAGTGGGAAGATCGTTGCTGTAAGTGATATCACTGGAGCCACTAAGAAAGGCGTGCCTTGTGCATAATGGGAAATGCTATCTTTGCCGTCCTTGAACTCATTGATCAAGTCTTTACTCTCGTGTAACAGTTTTTGCTTGGATGGTGTTATTATGCCTCAATGGTTATAAGTTTATTATCATCTCATCTTCCAAATCTTACTAGTTTTGGTAATAACATAATGGTTCTTATTTTAATCTTAATTTTAAAATATTAAACCATAAAGTGTAAATTGTCTGAACCACATCGTTTAAAATCTTGAACCATAAAGTATAAGAAGTATGAACCGCATGTTGTAAACTATGTGAACCACTTGAGCAATATAGCAAATATTTGACTTTAATATATTTATTTTTATAATTGCTAATTATCTTTTACAACAAAATTCATGAACCACTACTATATATTTCATGAACCACTACTATTTATTTAATAAACCACTATATATTTAGTCATTAAATCACTCTCTATTTATATGTGTTGAACCCGTTACTATAAAATTCATAAACCACTTCTATTTACTTCATGAATCACTTCCATTTAATTCATGAACCACCATATAGTTAGTCATTGAAACACTCTCTAATTATCTGTGTTGAACCTGTTACTATAAAATTCATGAACCACTCCTATTTACTTCATGAACCACTTCCATTTAATTCATCAACCACTATATTTTTAGTCATTGAACCACTCTCTATTTATATATGCTGAACCAGTTACTGTAAAATGTATGAACCACTTCTTTTTAAATCACGAACCGCTATATATTTAGTCATTGAACCACTCTCTAATTATATGTGCTGAACCAGTTACTATATAATTCATGAACCACTTCTATTTAATTCTTCAACCGTTATATATTTAGTCATTCAACCAATCTCTATTTATATGTGCTGAACCATTTTATGTAAAATTAATGAACCACTTCTATTTACTCCATGAACCACTTCTATTTAATTCATGAACCACTATATGTTTAGTCATGAAGTTATTTGGTGGAATATCCATTTTGAAAATTGGGTTAAGTAAATGTCCTCCCTCATAAATTTTTAGGTAAATGTCTAAAATAATTTCATAATACCCATTGTACCCTTGCCTCTATCAATTACTTATCCTTTTTTCTTCTTTATCACTTCAGATCTCATTCCCGTTCCATTCAGATCTTTGCCCTTTCTCCCCTTTCTCAATGCTTCCTCCCTTCAATGAGAGTCGAAGGAGCGAGCGAGAGAGATTGAGTTCAAAGGAGAGAGATGGATGGTAAAATCGACCGAGCCATTGGAGAAGAAGGAGTGAGCTAGGTTGGGGCTATAGAATGGGAAGAAAGGAGCGTATCCCCTACTTTCTCTCTTCTTACTGGATCTGCGCATATGTTCTTCAATCTCTATCTAGCGATCCATCGAGTGAATAGGATTGAAATTTTGGAGCGAAATATACGATGTCGTTGTGGATACGAAGCCTCTCTCGCATCCACAGATACGCCGATTCCATCATTCACCAAGTCAGTGAAACGTGTCTTACTTGGCTTATTTTTAATTTTTGCATTGCATCATGTTTAATGTTTATGCATTAATGTTTATTAGTTTATGAAAAATACAGAAATCCAAATAAATTAGAAAATACCAAAAAGAAAAAATGCATATTTACTTTATTTAGTTAGTTTTAGACCCTACTTAGATGTTCTATGATGAAATCCAATGGCTGACTTGATCATGTAAATTATGTGGCATATTTGGATGGTTTAACCTAGGTCCCTGAAATTGTTTTTATGTAGATTGTGAACTTGTGATGAAATTGAGAACATATGATCCTAGGCTAAAAGCAAAATCAAAAAAAATTATCATAGTGAGAATTTTGGCCTATAGGGAGAACATTAAAAATTCCTCTGCTTTTTGGAGTGAATTTACTCTTCCTATTCATCTCTAAATGTTGTGATAGTTATTCAAAGCCAATGCATACATATGTTTATGTGAATAGGAATTAAATGATGGAGGCACCTTTTAATCCAATTTTATCCTCTCTTTATCTACCCTGCATTATCTTTGCTTGAAGCCAAAACATTAGCCTAAGCCTTTATATTGTAAACTCCATAAAATTATCCCTAGCCGAATTGAGCCTGACCTCCATTTGGGAATTGAGACTTAGAATGGTTAGAATAATGTCTTGTGGAAAGAAAGTGCATATATTTAGTTTTGAGTAAAGAAGAATTATGGGTCGGTACTGTATTTGCATCTTGTCACATATTTGTAAAAGGATTTTTGGCTCACATTATAAATGCACCATAAAAATCCGAAAAAAGAGATGTAGTTAAGTGCATGAGCTAATTATTCCTTAGTTATTTTATTTTATGCAAGATTTATATTTTTAGAGGTATATTGGGATTAAAAGAAAGGTTGAAGTTCTTCATAGAGAAAGTAAGTTTGGAATGTGCATTATTTTGGGTAATATGGTTTGGTTGAGTTGTGTTGAAGTTTAGGAGTCTTGATTCCCGAATTTTAATAAGCACCACTGACAGGAGGAAACTGGCGTTGTTCCTATCAAAGTATAACTCAAACCCACAACCTAGTATAGCAAGCAAGTAAGAGGTCGATCCCACGGAGAATCAAGTATTTCTAAGCAATGTATATTTATCAATTAGTAGAAAAGAGGGATTTGGTGATTGAAGGAAATAAAAGAAACTATAAACAAGTTAGTAGAGATAACAATTGAGAAAATAGTTTCATCTATAAAAATCCAATTTAGTTTGATTAGTTGATCCTCGATTCTTCTTCAACTTCTCTTTTCATTCTATTATTGTTCTTGTCCCGATCTTATGTAAATTACTAGTCATACGAGTCTTAGTAACCCTTACTAATTAGATAACCCTAACACAGTCAAGATTTAACCTAATAGTAGCATTATGATTAAACATTAACTAGGATACATGCAACACCAAGCTATGAGTCAGTATTTAACATATAATTGATTCTCTACACTCCAATTTCGTCCTACGAGTCCTAAAAAGGCATGCTTGCTACTATGGATCAAGGTTCGCTAAGAGGAATTGACAAAATCCTAGCAATAACCTCAACTAGTTGTACGGACTAGAAGAAATCAACAATATTCACAAAAGAATCAATATATATGAATCAATAGTAATAGAACAAGAATAGAAATCTCACAACTTTATCAAACCAAAACATCAATCCATAGATGAAACGAAAGAGATTAGCACTCCATGGCCATGGAGGCTTCCCTCTAGAGTTCTCTCAATTGATAATCTCAAAGTGTATTAAATGATGAGTTAGATGTATAAGAAAATAACCCTAATAGTCCTTAAATAAACCTAACAAAGTCGGAAAATATAATTAATGTAAAAACCCTAAATAAACAAGATAAAACGCTGTTTTTAGTTTCGACGTTCTGCAAAGGGGCGCGGGCCGCAGGGCAGCTTTACTGTTCACAGCACTTTTTCCTTTTCAAATCTGGTCTCGATCTCAACATAAAAGTTGTAGATCTCGGAATGAGCTTTCCAACGCATCCTTATAATAGTCAATCGGACCACCGACGCATCCAGAAAGTGCATTACAAGTTTATCTTGTCTAGCAACAACTTCTGCTGACTTGTTCTTCACATAGGCTCTCGAACTTCGATTCCGCTCCCGTGCTCTTCACTTTTCCTCCTCCTCTTCACACTTCCTTCATCTATGAGCTTTCTCATTCCTTGTCGGATTCACATCTACCTGGATAATCGATAAAGTGTGTAGATTCCGACTCTACCAACAAAACAAGTATAAATGCAAATCTAGCCTAAACTATGCATTATAAACATCTAAATCATGCTAAATGCAACCTAATATGCCTACCTAAATGGGTGCTATCAAATTCCCCCACACTTGAGCTTTTGCTTGTCCTCAAGCAATGAAAATCAAAATCAAATCAACACCGCACAGACAAGCAATCCATGTAATCAATTTGGTAAAACACTTAAGCTCAAAAATAGGGAATCAAAGATTGACAAATAACGTCATAACATGTATAGGTGCAATCTCAGGAATAAAGCAAGTACATCTATCTAACATCACTAGAAAAATGTGTTTTCACTCTCGCTCATGTGTTTAAGCTAATCATTCGCGCTCAAACTCAATCCTTGAAAACTTAGCTACAACAAAATTTCGTCAGTGGTCTAAATCTCCACCGCTAGTGACTTCACATGCAACCAAAATCACGAGGTCTTTTGAATATGTTGTAATGGGGCCATGGTAGGAACACATGGTATGGAAAATATTTAGGCCTTGTGGTGATAAAAAATTCGGGAAAAAGGGTTAGTAAACAACCAGAAAAACACAAAAACCAAAACACTTCATATACCATTCCAATAACATATACCCCTTCACAATACAAATTGGCACACAATTTTCAAATATCCACACAAACTCATTCACTTTTGCTTTTTATTATTATTTTTCTTTTTCTTGACTTTTACCCCTAAGTGAATTTTATCATCCTTAGGTCCCAAGTAATAAGCACATAAAAACCATCTCTATGATGTACGAATGAATCATCGAACATAATTTCTCAACTAAAAGCAATTCCATCAACATATCAAGATATATATTCACCAACTGTTCTCCTAATTCCCGGATGGGTCAGGCTAATATGTGGCTAGGAAGATTTTGTGGAGCTAACAAAATAGGCTTATAAGGCTCAAATTGGCTTCAAGCAAACGATAATGTGTACGGGTGGATAGAGTATAATATGGCTAAAAGAAAATCATGCCTCAATCACTTTAAGGTTACATGCAAAAATCATATAAATGCAGCCTCAATGAAGATATCTAAACGCAATTTAAAGAGGAAGTAATCAAGGAGAGTATTCACACATAAATAAACTAGAGGACTTATGAATGTGTAGTCCCAATAAGGCCAAAATAACTCACATGGTCAATTTGTTAGAACTTCAATACTACTTAAAATCCAAAGACTATACATACTCAATTATCTCATCAATCATGTTCCCAAAAAGTCTACAAAACAATTCGAAGTTTCAAACACTTCAAGCAAGTCAAGGGGCACATGATAAGAACAAAATATAAATATAGAGGACAAGTAGCCTAGATGGAAAATAAAACCTAAAGTATATGAAATGCATGATATTTTTGGATTTTTTAACAAATGCAATATATGAGTACAAATAAATATGAAAACATAAATAAACATGATATGCCAAATCTACCTATATGCAATGCAATCCCTCCCGCACCCTTAAATCTTTCATTGTCCTCAATGAAAATTAAAGACAACAAAATTATAAAAACATAAAGGAAGAGATATATGGAATACTCACAATGTGGTGAAAAGGTGGATTCATGAACCTTCACAGATGAACAAAGAGTAACTAGCAACATCCCTAGCTCGTGGCTTCATCTCGATCTGCAGTGTTAGGTGCCCATACCGAAAACGCCAAACATAAACTAACCTAAAACTAAATAAAAATATTAAAAATAACTAAAAAGAAAAGGGAAAAGACATTATTATCTATCTTGGGTTGCCTCCTAAGCATCGCCTTTGTTTTATGTCATTGGCATGACTTATTCTCAATCTCAATTCCTTAACTATCAGACATTGTCAAGGCCCTCAATAACCTATCATATCCATGTGCACACATCTTACACATAACATCATAGCACAATAAATTGAAAGTATAAAGTATAAAGGTTAAAGACCTTTTCAATTTATCAAAGAGTCTAGCATAACTCTGTACAAAAGGAATATGATACCACCAACACAGTTCTGCTGGTGGCTTCTCAAAATAATGCTCCCAATGATCTACATATTCACCAACATCCACAAAAGTGTAAGAAATATCAATACCTTGCCCGGGAGCCACAGAAATCGCCTCTCGACATGGTTTCTTGATAGGCAAGTCAGGGATGATATCTTCGGATGAATTAGGAGCCAAAACACATGGATCCTCATGCATGCACTCATGAGACTCCACGTAAGGGAGTATTGGGCTCTCTTCTCCATCTTCAATCAAAACATCCTTGTTTGTGTCCTAGCTTTAATCAACTTTAGGAATACAATTTTTCTCTCCGACCAACTCCCTCATCGGTTGGGTAAGTTGGTTCAATCATTTCTCAAGTCGCTCCATCCTTTCAAGCATCTGCTCCAACATAACATCGTGTGTGAAAGCTTTTTCCTGCTCCACCTGGTGACCCATGTAGCGGAAAAAATCCCAAATCTCTAATAAGCCAAAACTCGCCAAGCCTCCGTTGCTCATAGACTCAGCAAGTTCTTTGGTCTCAAGAGTCATGCCCTCAAGTACATAAACCGCCATATCTTGCAAACTATCTTGGTAACCCTGCACATAATGGGCGTTCAATAAATTATGCACTCTTGTGAAGTAATGGTGAAAATTTTGCCCTTGACGCTTCATTAATCTCATCTTAACAAGTTAGTAGCAAGGGTGTCGTGAACCGTAAGATAGGTTCACAACATGTTAGATATATGCACAAAAATTAATAAATACACAAAACAAAGAAATAAACTTGATTCCCGGGAACGACGCCAAAATTTGACAGGAGGAAACTGTCGTTATTATCTCTCTCTCCAATCTGATCAAACTTATAGGGGCGGTCGTAAAGGGTATGTCGGAATTGAAGAAAAATATGTAAGTAATTTAATACATATATCTTAATATCTTGGAGATTAATAACCAATCAATTAGAATATATTGATTTATCCTAGCTAAAATTTCTTAAATAGAAAGTTGAGTACAATATGTGACAATTGATCTTGTGGATGGAGGCAAGAAAGGAAAAATCTGGAGAGTATGTAGAGAAAGCAGACAAACAATAGAGAAAATTGTAGGTGGCTAATATTTTGGAATACTTTATATATATATATATATATATATATATATATATATATATATATATATATATATATATATATATATTTTAAGGCCTAATATTTTTTATGTATTGTATATTTCACCAGAAAGACTGCCTACAAAAAGAAGCTTCTGGTGAACTTGTTGTAAGTGGAAAAGGGACTTGTTGGCATATGCATTGGGTAAATTAGAGCACCCAGGCCGCATTAGAGGGGTTGGTCAAGATGTAACAATGCAGACATATTGGTCACGCAATTCCAATGAAGCATCTTTGTCTAAGGAATCAATTGAGATCATAAGAAAGGAGATTGAAGATAACCTTAGAGCTGAACTTAGGGCTGAAATGATGACCTCTTTAAAGGCCATGGAGTCCTCGTTTGGAGAAAAGATGAAGGCATTGGAAGATTTCATTAAAAACTTCATTCAGAAAAAGAGTAATGATGGTTCCCCGCCAGTTGTAAACATCACTCAAGAAGTAGGAGCTCCGCCCCCGGATCCTTGTCCCCTAATTGGAAAAGCCTCATGCTCTGTTCAGAAGAGTACCCCAGCTAACTCAACTAAAGAATTAGGAGCTCCAGCCCCCGATCCTTGTCCCCTAAGTGGCAAAGCATCATGCCTTGTTCAGAAGAGTACCCCAACTAACTCGACTATTATAATTTACATTTTATAAATATCAGAGTAACCTTATTATGGAGTATGATATAAATATAGGGGTGTGAACCATGTCATCTATTTTGGCCAACTCTTAGCAAGGAGGTTGCAAGGGGTCGAGTATATCATCATCCTCGGAAGTATTACACAATCAACCATTAGAAGATGGTTATGTGAGAGTTGAAGTAGTCACACCTATTATAGGTGACACCGAGGTGTCTTGCCCTACCGATGAGGTTCGACTAGTGAGTAAAGCTATTGGATGTTTTATTGCTTGGCCAGCTGATCTTGTAACGACCTTTGTGGTACGTTTGTTCCTTTCGAATATTTTATTGATTTTGTGTTGTGCAGCCCCTCTATTTATATCTGACTTTAAAATTGATTGTTTGATCAAGAAGCTGAAAAGCAAAACTTTGACGAACGAATCTGGTGTTCGTCCCGATGTTACCTCTGAAGCAAGTGAATTGGAGGCATATCAACATGTGTTGGAAGAATTCAATGACAATAAGAATTTGGAAATTTCAATATCAAGTGATGTTTTCCATTATGAACATGGGGGTCTTACTTTGGACAAGGAGCAGATTGAGATATTGCTTCATAAAGCTAAGATAAAAGAGTGTCATGTGTCATTATATATGAGGTAAGTACTTCATATTCATATTGAAATCTGGTGAATTTAAAGTGCATATAAATTACTTTAATGTGTGCATATTCAAATTTTACATGTACTTGAGCATTAATATGACTCAAATGCCTACTTGTAGATATCTATTTCACACTTGTTGAGATGGTGATAAAGAGAAGTTCAAATTTTTATGCCCAACTCAAATTTCACCTCTTAATGGGACCGTACAAGAAAGGGATACTTATATTTGTGATGCCATGAAGGGCAACGTAGAAAACAAGTTGTTTTTAGCACCTTATCATTTAAGGTAATAACTCTTTTATCATTGTGTTTACTTGTTATTGTTACATATAATATTCATCCATTCTCACACTAAACACATATGTAGGCATCATTGGGTCTTAATAGTCATGAATCCTCATTTGGATTGTGCTTATTGGATTGATCCATTGCACAGAGATAAAGAACATGTTGCTAATGAAATGGTTTCTTTGTAAGTATTTATTTTTTGATGAAAAAGTTATTTTTCTAAAATTGAAATGGTTTGTGAGTGTTAGGTTGTATTAATCATATTTGATTTTTATTTATGTGTTTGTAATTGCAACAGGAGTATCAAGTTCAAGTATGCCAAGTTAGGTAAGAAAAAGCCTCGAACAAATACTTACTTGAATTTTCCAAAGGTTATTTTTTTGTATTATTGTTTGCATTATTTCACTTTTGGATAGAAAAAGCTTCGATTTTCATCATCTTTATGATATCATTAGTAACTCCTAATATACACATACTACGTATTTCAGTGTCCCTATCAATCGAAGGATGTTGATTCTGGATACTATGTTTTGAAGTTTATGCAAGATATAATATCCCAAGGAAAAAATGTTATCCCAACCAATGTATACTTTTATTATTTTCTATTGTGTTTTTTCCTAAATTCGATTACGACAAAAATAATAAATATTTTATTTTATAGTGGTTTGATAAAAAAAAAACTACTTACAAACAAGAGGAGATTGATGAAGTTCGAAAAGAATGGCTCAACCACCTATTTACCTTTATCTTCAAGTAAGTATTACTTGCCCTTTTAAGATTTTTATCGTCTCGCAAAATTCTATCCTAGTTATAAATATCTCTTAGCATTATGATACTTGTTGAATTTAGAAATTAGAGATAACGAAATTATAGATAATGAATTCCATTATGCTAATCTTGATCCATTTTTTTTTAAATTTTTTGTAGGCAAGGCTAATTGCGATATCTTGACCTTATGTGGAGGAAGTTTTTGACGGTTCGCCTTTTGAGTTTGAAGCAACATTGCAAGACATATCGACTCCTCTTTTTCTAGCATATTGGAAGTGTATGTATTTTGAAACATAACTGTTGGATGTTGTTTAAGTGTTGATGTTGAACATGTCTTAAGTTGAAAATATTTAAGTAGTTGGAACTTTGTTTAATGTATGTGTTGCTCAATTGTGGACTTAGTGGCTACCATACATTGATGTGAATGGATGGAAATTGTAGGTCAAATAACAGGTTAAATATGGTAATATATGAATGGGTATTAGAAAAAAATTATAAAAAAAATAATTATATACCCCGGATCATATTTATCCGGTATATATACCATGAAACATATGACCAAATGATACTACTATACACCCCGAATTATTTCAGTTTTATACCCCGACTAAATGAAAATTACAATCCGGATTGAATATAATATATACCCCGGATATTAAATGAATATACCCCGGGCGTTTTTTTAGAAGAAATTGGCTACAAGTATATACCCTGGATTATTTTAGTTTTATACCCCGAATAAAAAAATTTTACAACCCGGATTGGACATACTTTATACCTCAGATATTAGCATAATATAACCCGGATATTACCTGAATATACCCCGGGCGTGTTTTCAAAGCATTTTTTTTTTGAATTTTGGCTAGGTTTTCTACCCCGAATTTATAAAAAATATATCCGGGGTATAAAGTTGAGCCGTGTATTAACCCAACCCTACCTGTACCCCGGAGCACTATATTGTCAGATCTGGGGTATATACAAAAAACGTCCGGGGTATATTACTGATTTTCTACTAGTGTTATGAAGAGAAGTACAATATAAAATAATAAGTTGAAGAAAAATAATGATCTTATATTATTTGTGTTTGTTAAAATTTAGTCAAAAATATGAATCAAAACGAAAAGGGAATCATAAGAAATGTATATATCCTCTTCCCAAATCGATCAGCAATATATATATATATATAAAGAGTGCGCTCCGGTGAAAAACCAAAATTGCGGTAAAAACCTGTGATGACCAGCTTTTTAGTCCGGTTCACTAGCTTCATAGTTCTGTTCTGAATAGATTCGATCTATAAAGTCACAGATTTTAGCCCGGTTCTGAAAAAAACTGAGCTATAAAGTCATTGTGTAATTTTAAAACATGAGATTTTAACACAGTTTTTAGGCTTAACCGAACTATAAAGTCATGTGTTATTTTAAAATTGGAGTTTTTAGCACGATTTTTAGGTTGAACTGAGTTGTAAAGTCAGTGTGTAATTGGAGTTTTTAGCACAGGTGTCAAATAAGTCAAGCTATAAAGTAGTCCTCACGGTTTTTATCACAATTTGAGGTTTTCACCGGAGTCAATCCGTATATATATATATATATATATATATATATATATATATATATATATATATATATATATATATATATATATATATATATATATAAAATCTATATCCATATACTAAAACTGACATTTCGTTGCTTTATTCTATTAGGGCTATGATATTTTTGTTTTATTTTCTTAGTATTATGACGGTTAGCCCGTCTACCGTTTGTTTTGACCTCTCGATTTACCCGACATTAGGGTGATTGGTATTTCGAATATTTACCTTGATTAAAAAAAATATACTAAAATCGGTCCTATGTGGTATGTTGTGGTTGATTCTAAAAAAATTAATAAAATAATATGTTGTCCTAGTTTATAGAAAGTTATATAAGCCACAATCGATCTATATATTTTTTAGTTAATTAAGAAAAATATAGATTATTAGTATTTGATAGGTGAATTTGTTTATATCTAGATTATTTTTTTTGTAAAGAATTATTTATATCTAAATTAATTATTTAATAATTATTATTTTTATTTATATCTATATTATTTTTTAAGGCTAAAATAAATTATTAAAGTATTATAAAGCCACAATCCATCCATGCATAGATATTTTAATAAACTAACATAATAAATATATATTACATATTTAATAAAAAAGAATATTAAAATATTTTTTTTTTTAAAATCAACCATCTATTAAATTACATGACGTATATAATAAAGGATAAGTCGTTTGTGATATAATAAAGGAGAAGTCTCCTCTCCACATATTGTAATGGCCTAAGTGTCTATCTATGAACCAAACGTATATAATAAATGATAAGTCGTTTATGATATATGTCATCTTCTCCTAAGTTGCACTAGAATTAACTAATTAGAATTTTTTCCAAAATTATTTTTAATTCAAAGTTTTCCCAATTTTGTAGATATTTATATATTTTTAGAAGAATAATGTACTAATAAATGTTTAAGATAAGCTTTGACCCAAGTTTGATTTATCTTTAGAAAATTGAACCTAATTATGTTAGATTGATTATTGATAATATTGAAGATTTTAATAATTATTATTTAGGTTTGTGTATTTATTCTTAGCTAAATATGTTGCTTCTGAATTTCTTTTTTTTCGAAAGAGAAAAATAAAAGGCAATAATGACGAAAATTAAACTTTTCATACCATTGAAATTAGATCGTTATTCTCTCTAATTTCACATAAACCAATAACAATAAAAATTATATTTCTTTGCTAATTGATATGTTTGTTGATTGAGAAACATATACTTTTAGCAATTTGTCGCTAATAAAATCTGCGGGCTTTGCATAATTTTCGCAAAACATATAATAATTTTTTTTAACTTGGTATAGCTTTCCCTATACAAGTAGCAACGAAAGTAATATTTCCTCACTAAATCATTGTTTCAATGACAAAACTATTCATTGTAAAACATGAACAGATAGTGAGAAATTTGAAATTTTCTTGTTAATGAATTTCAATCATTTTCTCACTTTTCACCCATGACAATAACGATGAAAATGACATTTTCTCATTGATTACTATATTAAGTGATAATTTCTTTTTCCTCGAGAACACAAACTCTTAGCGAGAAATGATAATCTTTTTCGCTAATAAATTTGGCGGGTTTTATATAATTTCCATTGAACATATAATGACAAAATTGAAAAATCCTCGATGAATGTATTTTTAACGATGAAAACATTTCTCAATAAAAGCTTCAAATTCCTCGTTGTTTTTCTTATGGTTTCAGCGACCAAGTCATGATAATAATTAGCGATGAGCTCAAAAAATTGTCGTTAAATGTCGCTTTTAGCGAGGAATATAGGTTTCTTGCAAAAGTGCACGTGTTCTATTATGATAAGGATATATGTTCTCCACCAAAATCCATATTTACCTAGCTAAAATAATTCGTCACTAAAACTTGGGGCATTTTCTCAATTTTAACACAAACAAATAACGACGAAAATGGAATGTCCTCAATAATTCATATTTTTTGTGACAATTTAATTTCTCTAGAAACACATAATTTTAGCGAGGAATTCAAATATTTAATGCTAATAAATTTGGTGGGGTTGACATAATTCCCACCAAATATTTAACAAAAAAAATTTAACTTTCCTCGATAAATGTATTTTTAGCGATGAAAATATTCCTCAATAAAAACTTTAAATTTTCCGCGATTGCTCTAACAGTTTAGATGACCAAAAAATGAAAACAATTAGTGATGAACCGAAAAATTTGTTGTTGATTGTCATTTATAGCAAGGAATATAGGTTCCTCACTAATGTTCTCATCCAATTTTATGAGGAGTGGTCATGTTCGTCGCAAAATACAACATTTATCGAGGAATAATATTTTTTCACTAAATATTTGGTTGCTAATAACCCTTTCTGTTGTAGTGAAGCGAAATCCATCAAAATTATCCTAGTGAGAATTTTGGCCTATAGGGAGAACATTAAAAATCTTTCTGCTTTCTTGAGTGAATTTACTCTTCCCATGCATCTCTAAATGTTGTGATAGTTATTCAAAGCCAATGCATATATATGTTTATGTTTATGTGAATTAAATGATGGAGGCATCTTTTAAGACATTTTTATCCTCTCTTTACCTACCCTGCATTATCTCTGCTTGAAGCTACAACATTAGCATGAGCCTTTATATTGTAAACTCCACAAAATTATCCCTAGCCGAATTGAGTCTCACCCCCATTTGGAAATTGAGACTTAGAGTTTGTTAGAATAATGTCTTGTGGACAGAAAGTGCATATGTTTAAGTTTTGAGTATAAAAGAATTATGGGTTGGTAGCATATTTGCATTTTGTCACATATTTGTAAAAGGATTTTTGGCTCACATTATAAATGCATCATAGTATTTATTTATTATTTTCGTTAAAAAAAATCAGAAAAAAGAGCTATTTCATTATAGTTAAGTGCATGAGCCAACTATTCTTTAGTTCTTTTATTTTTTGCAAGATTTATATATTTGAGAGGCATATTAGGGTTTGAAAGAAAGGTTGAAGTTCTTCATATGAAAGTAAGTTTGGATGAGCATTAATTTGGGAAATATGGTTTGGTTGAGTTGTGTTGAAGTTTAGGAGTCTTGATTCCCGAATTTGGAAAAGCACCGCATAGCCAAATAATTCTATACCCTTTATTCCTTACCAAGCCCAATTACAACCCCGCCGAATGGAGTCTTCTTTGAAGTCTTCCATTGAGCGAAAGTCCTCCGGATAGTTCTTGTTTGCATTTACATAATTGGTTGTGAAGTGGATTATTATAAATTGCAATGTTTATGAGTTGTTATATGGAATTTAGTTGAGAATTGATCTTCATAGCCTAAACACATTGAGAATTGAGTGCAAACACATTATCCCTGTGAGGTTGGATTTAAAATTGTCTATGCCTATGGATCGCTCATGTATGTGTAATGACGTTAAATTCACTTGCTTTGCTTTGCTACCACTTATGATGTTGCTTTTGAAAAGGGCGAAGAGTTGAAGGATGTGTTGTAGGTATTGGTTATTGCTTGGTTATTGTTTGAGGACAAGCAAGTCTAATTATGGGGTGTTTTGATGTACATATTTCTAGTCCTTTTAATCGCATATTTTGACTTCATATTGCATTCGATTCATAAATTATGGATTGAAAATAATGAGAATTTGTGTAGAATGGGCTAATGTGCAAGAAATAGAGTCTGCACAAGTTTTGGTTTAAATATATAGGAATTAGAACGGAATCGGAGTCAAAACGAGAAGCCAAGTGAAGTAGAGGAATGGTCGATATCGACTAGACATGTCGAGATCGACTTGACCACCCGACATAGACACCAAGTGTCGAGCCAAGAGAACACACAGCTACTGGAGAGCACTCGACATGATATTAGATTGAGTGATGAACACGACATCGACACCACACCAAAGCTCGAGTGGAACCAAGACAGGTCAAGCAAAACTGTCCACGAATTGTACACGGTTTGAGAACGCGGACTGAAGATATATCCTGGAGGCCACAATTTTATCATATATTTTAGATAGATTATGTCTTAGGGTATTTTCCTTTTTACCCTAGGATATTTATTATTTACCATAATAATCTTTCATCCAATCTATGATGGGATAGAATTTAGAATAGGAGTTTTAGTAGGATTAGGACTACTTTCCTTGGCTAGCAAGGATTAGTAGGCTATAAATAAAGCCCTAGGGGGGCTGTTTTTTATTCATTCAAGTTCAGAGATTCATATCTCACCATAGCAATAGAGCTAGAGAGTAAGAGAAGCCTTAGGGTTTGGCGTTTGCGAAAGCCGACGTTGAGTTGTAAAGTTTCAAAGTTCAAGTTAATGCAAGTTTCTTTATTTCAAAGCAAGATGCTTGTTTCGATGAAGAGCGAGTAGTTCCCCAAGCTCCTAGGGTTGGGGTGAGCCCGATGTTAGCCATACGTGCTTGAGGTAAGTACTCGATGTTGATATCGTTGTGTCTTGATCATCTCCTACATTTTGTGTTTGGTCCTTATTGCAAGAAAAAATATTCATGTTAAAAACTTGGGTTATAAACATAAAATTGGTAGAGACAATTAGGTTTATTTGCAAGAGTATTCCTAATCGTTGGCGTACGGCGAAAGCTTGTCCCTCGGGTGAAATAGCACAATTGTCCATCTTATTAATCTTATGCATGTTTGGTTAACGTTCTGGTAAACCCTAGCATTAGAAGTTGCCTTTAATCTATATTTACATCATATGAAAACGTGTTATTTCTGTCCATATTTCTATTCCATCCTATTCTCTTCGATCGTTCTTTGCCGACAAACTAACCTTTCTGCAGGACCACTCGATATCGACATAAGGAGTCGATATAGACACACCCATATCGACTTGACATTCTCTAAGTCGATGCCACACTTTTGCCCTGCACCTGAGCTCAAGATAGAGTCCCCTACTCGATATCGAGTGCCCCTATGTCGACCGACAGTCTTCTGAGTTGGTCGACGTTGTTACTGACATATCGAGATCAACCTTATAGGTCGAGATCGACTGATGTACATATTTGTACTTCTTTTTATTGCATCTTTTGACTTCATATTTCATTCGATCTCCAAAGAAAAGGTTCAAAAGAATATAAACTTGTGTAAGAATGGGCTAAAATACATGGAATAGAGTCTGCACAAGTTTTGAGCTAACCATGCAGGAATTCGAGCGAAATCGGAGTCAAAACGGAGAAGCCAAGTAAAGCTGAACAGAGGTAGATATCGACCTCTGATATAGATATCGACCTCTGACATAGATATCGACCTCTGGTGTCGATATCGACCCTCATATCGACCTTCAACATAGATATCGATCTCTGGTGTCGATATCGACCCCCATATCGACCTCAACATAGACATCGACCAGAGCTGAACAAGTCGAGCATGAACAGAGACCTTGATATCGACCCCATGGTGTCGATATCGACCCCTGATCTCGACAGAACATAGACTCGGTTTCGAGATGCGGATTGGAAACTTTATCTTCAAGGAGGCACGGAATTATCTTACACTTTTAAGATAGATGACAGCTGAAGACTTAGTTATCTTTTACCTTTAAGTTTTTATCAAAATAAAAGACATATCCTAATTGTTTGGATAGAGTTCATATTTTAGATAGGAGTTACAATCCTTGGATAGCGATGATTAGTAGCCTATAAATAAAGCCCTAGGGGGCTGGCATTCAATCATCCAAGAATCATCCAATTTTGAAGAGTTCAATTACATACAGTAGAGTTAGAGAGAAGTTTTAGGGTTTGACGTTTGCGAAAGTTGACGTTGAGTTGTAAAGCTTCGAAGTTTATTTCGATGCAAGTTTCTTCTTTTCAATCAACAACGAGTTCCACGATGAGAAGCGAGTAGTTCCCCAAAGCTCTTAGGGTCGGGGTGAGCCCGACGTTAGCCATGCGCGCTTGAGGTAAGGTATTTGATGTCGATATCGTTGTGTCTATCTCTCCTCCTACGATTCTATGTTTAGTCCTAATCGAAAGAAAAGGGATTCATGCTAACTACTTGAGTTATAAACATAAAATTGGTAGAGACAATTAGGTTTATTTGCAAGAGTAATCCTAAGAGTTGGTGTACGGCGAAAGCTTGTCCCTCGGGAGAAATATCGCAATTGTCCGTCTTATTTATCTTATCGCATGCATTGGTTAACGTTGTGGTAAACCCTATCCTAGGAGTTGCCTTTTACATATTTTATATACCCAAAACCCTCTGTTTTATTTATGTTCATTACTTCTCTTCCCATTCTTAAATCTTCAGCCTTTCTTTGCCGACGAAGAACTAACCCACTGCAGGAAGACATCGATATCGACCCAGACGTCGTTATCGACCACTGAGTTCATCGACAGTTTTCTGAGTCGACGACGATCATCACTGCAGAGGTTGCTGAACATCGATATCGACACCAGACATCGATATCGACCCTACTGTGTCGACAATCTTCTAAGCCAGTCGATTTCGTGACTGACATCGATATCGACCCTCTCTAGTCGATATCGATCACTTGTTTTTGTCTCTGTAGGTCTTCTGTTGTAGAGAACATCGACAACCGAGGTCGACATCGAGGCCCAAGGTCGAAATCGAGGCTTCTGGTCGACGCAGACTTGAGATTTTCGAAGCTACTAGGATCCCGCTGACACGCCTCCTCGTGGATCGATCCTGACTACCCTTCCACTACAACGGGAGGAAGTCTTGTAATTATTTGCATAGGCTAGGAGTCGATTTACGTTTACATCTTTATTTTTTGTAATTTGAGAACTCGATTTCCTCCTCCTACAACAACAAATTGGTGCCGTTGCCGGGGAGGCAATCAATCGCACCCTAGTAGTCTATCTCACGTCTCTACCTAGTCTTGTTTTTGCAGGTGTATGCGACGTGCTGATCACCCACCTGCATTTGAAGGAGTAAACGACCCTGAGCACTATTTCCATCTAAGAGCCCAAGCTCAAAGAATCATGGCGGACAACGCGAACCAGGCTGAACTTATTGAGCAACTAAGGAATCAGGTTGAGGACCTAACGACTAGAGAGGCGGCACTTAAGGAGCGTACAGATAAGGAAGAGGAAGGCCGGAGGCAAATAGAAGCCCAAATCAATGCCCTCCCTAGGAATGCCAAGCAATATATGCACCCCGCTCTCATAGTGCCTGAATCGGCAATTCTTATCCCTGCCTCTAATTTTGAAATAAAACCTAACTTCCTAACTGAGATTAGAAGGCACCAATATGAAGGAAAACCTAACGAATGCCGTATGGCACATATTTCAACCTTCTTAGACCTTTGTGATACTATTGCTGGTGGACGAAGTCTTGAAAATGTCCAACTAAAAGCCTTTCGATGGTCTCTTACAGGGAAAGCATTGCAGTGGTTGGAGAGCTTAGCCCCAAGATCGCTCCGCACCTGGAATGAAGTCAAGGACGCATTCCTCAACAAGTTCTTTCCTCCTTCTAAGACGGCGTTGATCCGACAGAAAATCACGGCTTTCAAACAAAAGCCTGGTGAGGCTCTGGCA
This sequence comes from Persicaria maculosa, assembly GCA_963922045.1. NCBI lineage: Eukaryota > Viridiplantae > Streptophyta > Magnoliopsida > Caryophyllales > Polygonaceae > Persicaria > Persicaria maculosa. The sequence continues at coordinate 43,404,877 of OY998257.1, read as the reverse complement.
ACTGTTTGGGAAAGGTTTAAGGACCTACTACGATCATGCCCGACGCATGGCTAACCACCGTACGTAATTCAGGAGATCATATACAATGCTCTTGACGCTGCAACTAAGGAGAGGATCAACACCTACACCTCATATGGCTACCTTGAACTCGCTCCACAAGAGGCTTGGGAGACCATAGAGAACTTGGTGGAGTTCGACAATACATATGGGACTCCTGAGGCTTCTGACACACCATCATTGTCGAGGCCTGCCCCATCTATGCCCTTATATGAACCCTCCAATGTAATCGATCTGGATGTAAAGGAGCAATTTCATAGGGATCAACTTCGAAAGATCCAAAAGCAAGTAAGGTTCCTTTCGGTGAACCAAGATTGCATTGAATGCGGATCGCAGCGGCCCACCACCATCGAGTGCCCACATGTCGAACAAGTACAAATAACGGAGACTCACCAAGAGGCGCGCTACATGCGGGGCCCCAATCACCAATATTGGGGAGACCAAAGGTTCCATCAACCACAAAGGAACCAGGTTAACCCTAGGGACCCTCTGCCTTATAGAGCTCCTAGGCACCATGAGAGAGACCAAAAGAAGGATGATCTTCAACTTTTGCTAGATGAGATAAGGAGGAATCAAGCTAAGAATGATCAATCCAACAATGCCATCCATTCTCAACTCAATCACCTTACCACAAGGATTGGGGAGATGGATATATGGAAAAGGAACTTAGAGACCCAACTGGGTCAATTGGCGGCACAAATCCCTAGACCGTCCGGAACACTCCCTGGGCAACCCACTACAAATCCTAAGGGACAATCCGGGACGGGCCATGTCGCAGCCATACAATTGAGGAGTGGTACCAATGTACATAAGCCACGAACGGAATCGGAGGAAAAATAGTAGATCCAGTCGACATCGACAGGGCTGTCGATGTCGAGGGAGATGTTGATATCGACCCCTAGGTCGACACCCAGGTCGACGTCGAGGCCACTGCAGAGCCATCAAAGCTACAACAGAGGTCGGCATCGACCACCCCAGTCGATATTGACCAAACTCTAGTCGATATCGCCCAAAGCCCAGTCGACATCGATGTCCAGCAGGCCCCTCCGACCACCGTTTTGGCCCCTCCACCAAAGAAGACGTTGCCCTTTCCATATAAAGCATTGGAGGATCCCACCAACGGTAAGTTTAGGCGCTTTGTAAAAATACTTCAAGGACTTAACGTTACTATCCCTCTTACAGAAGCCCTAAGCGAGATGCCTGCCTATGTGCGATTCCTGAAAGACATCCTGAGCAAGAAGAGATCCATGGCAGAGATCGCAGAGGAGTGCTCAAAGATGGACTTCCCTGAGAAAAAGAGTGATCCAGGGAAGTTTGCAATCACCGTGGGACTTGGCCAACATCGTTACAAATCCCTATGTGACCTAGGGGCAAGTGTAAGTCTCATGCCCCTTTCTATTTGGCAAAAGGTGAACATTGGCGCCCTTGAACCTGTCGACATGAAACTTTATATGGCTGACAACTCATTCGTCAGACCCACAGGTATAGTTGATGACGTTCCTGTAAAGGTAGGTAAGTTCTTTGTGCCTATTGATTTCATTGTATTGGAAATGCCTGAAGATCCTGTAGTGCCTATTATCCTTGGTAGGCCTTTCTTAGCTACTGCTGATGCCAATATTAATGTACGTCGAGGGTTACTAACCTTTACTATAGGGAACAAAGTGATAGAATTCTCTTTCAACCCAACCATGAGCGAAACAAAGCACCTGGAGCAAGTAGTCCTCTCGCCGGCTAAGGAGAAGCTTAGAAAATTTTTGTTGGCGAGGACGGAAACAGCAAGCAGGGTCGACATCGATTGGAACCAGTCGATATCGACTAAAAACATCGAAATCGACCCCCATTGGTCGAAATCGAGTATGCCAGATCGCTGCCAGGAGCTTAAGTATGGGGTCACAAAGGTCGATATCGACCCCCACATATCGATATTGACCAAAGCTCTCGAAATCGACCCTCCTTGGTCGAAATCGACCACTCCTCAGCCCAAAGATTTCTGTGTCGGGCCCAAACAGGTAAGCCCAGGTATGACTCCTAACCCTCCTCTATCCCTTATTGATGAATCAATTAAGCCCATTATTGATAATTCTACTAAAGAGAGGGTCAAAGCTCCATGGTTTGCCTATATTGCTAAAGTTAGGTCAAGAAAGAGAAAGAAAGCGCCCAAAGAAGAACTTAACATCAACGAAGCCTTGGTCGCCGAACTTAGATGATATCAAAAGGACCTAGATGATCCAGGAGAACGCTCGAGCTCGAAGGGTCCCTACATAAAAGGCTCGTGAAGAATTGACGGAGAAGTCGGCCTAGCGACTCAAAAAATCTAGAGCATGTACATAAAACCTTTAAATTTTGCATAGATGGTTTTTAGGATTTAACTTTTGGCTTTTTGAAACTTTTAAAACTGAGATAATTCATGCTTTATCTATATTTCTAACAAAGATTTCAGGTTTCTAAGCAAAAAGAAACGACGAAGAAGAAAAGAAGCTTCTACAGAGGCAGTCGAAATCGACCAGGCCAGTCGAAATCGGCCCCCCCAGGGTCAAGCCACCTCCTAGAGTCGACATCGAGGACTCAGGAGCAAAAAAGAGAGGTCGATATCGACCATTATACTCGATATCGACCCCAATCAGGCAGCCCTTGTCTTCATCTTCTTCCTCGACTTCGACAGATGCAGTCAACATCGACCACTGACATAGATATCGACTTCTGGCATCGACCCAACCTGAAATCGACATAAATCCACAGGTTGCGCTGTGAGTTTCTCTCTACCCTTGTTCTTCTTTTTAATACAGTGAGGACATTGTATATTTTAAGTATGGGGTGGGGGAAAGACATGTCTTATGGTCATAACTTGGTTTTCTTCTTCGCATTGCATTCATGTTTAAGTTTTTGTTCTTAGTTTTACTTTTATAAAATGTCAAAAAAAAATTCCAAAAAATAAGAAAAATGTCAAAAATACAAAAAAATGAATTTTATTTTGTCCTATAGGGAGAACTTGTGATGAAATTGAGCACATATGACCCTAGGCTAAAAAGCAAATCCAACAAAAATTGTCCTTGAGAGAATTTTGGCCTATAGGGAGAACATCGAAAATCCCTCCGCTTTCTTGAGTTAATTTACTCTTCCTATGCATCTCTAAATGTTTTGATAGTTATTCAAAACCAATGCATATATATGTTTATGTTTACGAGAATTAAATGATGGAGGCATCTTTTAAGCCATTTTTATCCTCTCTTTAGCTACCCTGCATTATCCCTGCTTGAAGCTAGAACATTAGCCTGAGCCTGAAATTACAAACTCCACAAAATTATCCCTAGCCAAATTGAGCCTGACACCCATTTGGGAATTGAGACTTAGATTGGCTGGACTAATGCCTTGTGGAAAGAAAAGAGCATAATGTCCAGTTTTGAGCAAGGAAATTATGGGTTGGTACATATTTACATTTTGTCATATTTTGTAAAAGGATTTTTGGCTCACCATATAAATGCACATATTTTTAATATTTATTTATTATTTCCGAAAAAAAAGAGATATATATACGTAGTGCATGAGCCAAAATCCTTATGTCTTTTATTCATACAAGTGTTATATTTTTGAGAGGTATAGTAGAGTTTGAAAGAAGGGTTGATAGAATGGTTTACATCTTTTAGTGCATCTTTAGAGCATATTATATAAAGATGAGTTGGGAAAGAGCATTTAAGGAGATTGAGCTTAGAAAGAGCAACATTGAAGAGTTATGGTTTGGAATTGCAAGTGTTGAAATTTAGGAGTCTTGATTCCCAAATTATAAAAGCACCACATATCCAAAAAATTCCATACCCTTTTATTTCATACCAAGCCCCATTACAACCCCGCCAAATGGAGTCTTCTTTGAAGTCTTCCATTGAGCGAAAGTCCTCCTGATGGTTCTTATTGGATTTTCATAATTGGTTGCAAAGTGGATTTTTATAAATTGCAATGTTTATGAGATTGTATACGGAATTGAGTTGACAGTTGATCTTCATAGCTTAAACACATGAGAGTTGAGTGCAAACACATTATCCCTGTGAGGTTGGATCAAAATTGCATATGCCTATGGATCGTCCAAAATATGTGATATGACGTTAAATTCACTTGCTTTGCTTTGCTACCGCTTATGATATTTCTTTTAACAAGGGCGAAGACTTGAAGGGTGTGTTGTAGGTGTTGGTTATTGCTTGGTTATTGCTTGAGGACAAGCAAGTCTAAGTATGGGGTGTTTTGATGTACATATTTGTACTTCTTTTTATTGCATCTTTTGACTTCATATTTCATTAGATCTCCAAAGAAAAGGTTCAAAAGAATATAAACTTGTGTAAGAATGGGCTAAAATACAAGAAATAGAGTCTGCACAAGTTTTGAGCTAACCATTCAGGAATTTGAGCGAAATCGGAGTCAAAACGGAGAAGCCAAGTAAAGCTGAGCAGAGGTAGATATCGACCTCTGACATAGATATCGACCTCTAGTGTCGATATCGACCCTCATATCGACCTTCAACATAGATATCGATCTCTGGTGTCGATATCGACCCCCATATCGACCTCAACATAGACATCGACCAGAGCTGAACAAGTCGAGCAGGAACAGAGACCTCGATATCGACCCCATGGTGTCGATATCGACCCCTGATCTCGACAGAAGATAGACTCGGTTTCGAGATGCGGATTGGAAATTTTATCTTCAAGGAGGCACGGAATTATCTTACACTTTTAAGATAGATGACAGCTGAAGACTTAGTTATCTTTTACCTTCAAGTTTTTATCAAAATAAAAGACCTATCCTAATTGTTTGGATAGAGTTCATATTTTAGATAGGAGTTACAATCCTTGGATAGCGATGATTAGTAGCCTATAAATAAAGCCCTAGGGGGCTGGCATTCAATCATCCAAGAATAATCCAATTTTGAAGAGTTCAATTACATACAGTAGAGTTAGAGAGAAGTTTTAGGGTTTGACGTTTGCGAAAGTTGACGTTGAGTTGTAAAGCTTCGGAGTTTATTTCAATGCAAGTTTCTTCTTTTCAATCAACAACGAGTTCCATGATGAGAAGCGAGTAGTTCCCCAAAGCTCTTAGGGTCGGGGTGAGCCCGACGTTAGCCATGCGCGCTTGAGGTAAGTATTTGATGTCGATATCGTTGTGTCTATCTCTCCTCTTATGATTCTATGTTTAGTCCTAATCGAAAGAAAATGGATTCATGCTAACAACTTGAGTTATAAACATAAAATTGGTAGAGACAATTAGGTTTATTTGCAAGAGTAATCCTAAGAGTTGGTGTACGGCGAAAGCTTGTCCCTCGGGAGAAATAGCGCAATTGTCCGTCTTATTTATCTTATCGCATGCATTGGTTAACGTTGTGGTAAACCCTAATCCTAGGAGTTGCCTTTTACATATTTTATATACCCAAAACCCTTTGTTTTATTTCTTTTCATTGCTTCTCTTCCCATTCTTAAATCTTCGGCCTTTCTTTGCCGACGAAGAACTAACCCACTGCAGGAAGACATCGATATCGACCCTAGACGTCGATATCGACCACAGAGTTTGTCGACAGTTTTCTGAGTCAACGACGATCATCACTGCAGAGGTTTCTGAACATCGATATCGACACCAGACATCGATATCGACCATACTGTGTCGACTGGCAGTCTTCTAAGCCAGTCGATTTCATGACTGACATCGATATCGACCCTCTCTAGTCGATATCGACCACTTGTTTTTGTCGCTGCAGGTCTTCTGTTGTAGAGAACATCGACAGCCGAGGTCGACATCGAGGCCCAAGGTCGAAATCGAGGCTTCTGGTCGACGCAGACTTGAGATTTCCAAAGCCACTAGGATCCCGCTGACACGCCTCCTCGTGGATCGATCCTGACTACCCTTCCACTACAACGGGAGGAAGTCTTGTAATTATTTGCATAGGCTAGGAGTCGATTTACGTTTACATCTTTATTATTTGTAATTTGAGAACTCGGCTTCCTCCCCTTAACATCGACCTTATAGGTCAAGATCGACTGCTGCTTGTGTCTTTACAAGTGTTCTGCTGCAATAGAGATCGACAGCCACCATCGAAGTCGAGTGATCAACTCGAGATCGAGGCTTTTGGTTGACATCAAACGTGATGATGTACATGTTTGTTGTCTTTTTATTCACATATTTTGACTTTATATTTCATTCGATTTCTAAAGTAAAGGTTGAAAATAATGCAAATTTGTGTAGAATGAGCTAACATGCAAGAAATAGAGTTTGCACAAGTTTTGGTCTAAATATGTAGGAATTGGAGCGGAATCGGAGTAAAAAAGAAGAAGTCGAGTGAAGCTGAAAAGAGGTCGATTTTGACCACCTATGTCTAAATCGACTGGACAACTCGATGTGGAACCTGAGCGTCGAGATAGACCACGAAGAACCACTGAAGGTCACTCGACATGGACTCACTTGGTCGATATCGAGTAGAAGCATCGAGATCGACTTCACTTTAGATATCGAGTGAAATGATAAATGTCGAGGCAAAAAAAAGACCTCGATATCGACTTACCTAGTCTATATCGAGTGAAAATCGACATGGATTGGACACGCTTTTCGAGACGCAGATTGCAAGATCTATCATGAAACCACGATTTTATCTTCTGTTTTGATAGATTATGTCTTAGGGTTGTTGCCTTTTTACCCTAAGATATTTATTAGTTAATTAGTTATTTACCTTAATAAAGATTTATCCTACTTGTTTGGGATAGAATTTTAGATAGAAGTCTTAGTAGGATTAGAACTACTTTCCTTGGCTAGCAAGGATTAGTAGGCTATAAATAAAGCCCTAGGGGCTGGTCTTTTATTCATTCAGTCACAGAGATCATATCTCACAATAGCTAGAGAGTTAGAGAGGAGCTTTAGGGTTTGGCGTTTGTGAAAGCCGGCATTGAGTTGTAAAGCTTTGAAGGTTTATTTAATGCAAGTTTTCTTCTTTACATCAATTGTGTTTATTGTGATGAAGAGCGAGTAGTCGTCCTACTTCTAGGGTCGGGGTGAGCCTGACGGTAGCCATGTAGGTACGATTTATTCTCTATTTGATTATGCGATCTTTTCTTCTACCCCGCGCTCAATCCTTTAAGCAAGTTTAGGATCATTCCTTATTTACCTTATATGAAGCGAAAGTGGATTATACATGTGAATTTGGATAGTAATTAGGTTTTGCCTGCGAAAGTTGACTAAACCCTAATTATGAAAAGGTAGAAATAATTAGGTTTTTATGCGAAAGCCTCTATATTCCTAATTGGTGATGAGAAAAGCTTAATCTTTTATGTGAATTAAGTCATAATACATGCATGGTTATCGTCATGGTAAATCCCTATCCTAGGAGCCTTTTAGTTTATTATACAAAACCCAAAAAAAATTGTTGTCTTTATTTTTTTTATTCTTTACTTTAATTTCTCCACTCGACACCGTCTATGAACACACTCGAAATCGACCTTTTGTGTCAATATCTACTCTCTGCATCGAGCGAACCCTATGTCAACGGTCTTCTCAGTCGACAAGAACCACTGACCCACTCAATTTCGACCAACTTAGTCGATATCGAGTGCTTTTGTTATTTTTTCTTCTTCACGGGTTCTTCACAGATGGACGTCACTCACTAGGAATCGACTGCCCCTGTCGATATCGACTCATGAACTCGATATCGAGGCTACTGGTCGACTTGCGCAGAAGCTTTAGAGACTATCCAGGCATCGCTAACCCGCCTCCTCGTGGATCGATCCTGATTCCCTTCCACTACAGCGGGAGGGAAGTCTAGTAATTTATTTGCGTAGACAAGGATTTGGTTTGATATCTATTTATACTTATTAGGCTTGATTTCCTCCTACATCAAATTTTGGCGTCGTTGCCGGGGAGGCTATCAATCGCGCCCTGTTTAGTCTATCTTATTTCTTTTCCTAGTGTTGTCTTGAAGGTGTATACGACGCACTGATCGCACACCTGATTTCGCAGCTTTAGACGACTCGGAACCCTTCCTTCGTCTACAAGAAAGAGCTAAGAGGATCATGGCTAACAAGGAAACAATGAAACAAGAGCTCGAAAGGCTACAGAAGCAAGTGAAGGTGTTCAAAACCGAGCGCACTCAACATACCCGGGCATAGCAAAGAATGGCCGCTCAGTACGAACAAGAAGCCCAAGCTCGCCAAGAAGCCCAATAGCAACTACGCCAGATCCCACAGATTGCAAAAGAATATATGCACCCCACCGTGGCGGTGCCTGAGTCTCCTATTCTTCTCCCGAATGTTGCTTTTGAAATTAAAACTACTTTTATTGTGGAGATTAGGAGGCATGCTTTTGAGGGAAAGGGATCTGAATGCCCTATGGCACACTTAACTACTTATATTGATCTTTGCTACACCATTGCTGACGGTGTCAATCTTGAATATGTGCACCTAAAAGCTTTTAGATGGTCTCTTGCAGGAAAGGCGCTACATTGGTTGGAGAGCTTATCGCCATGATCTATTTGCACCTGGGCTGAACTTAAGGATATCTTCCTCAACAAGTTCTTTCCACCCTCAAAGACGACGCAGATTCGCCAACAGATTATGTCCTACAAGCAGAGACCAGGGGAGACGCTAGCGCCAGTCTGGGAGCGCTACAAGGATTTGCTGAGGTCCTGCCCTACTCCTGGGCAACCGCCATATGTTATCCAGAACATCATCTACAATGCCCTGGACGTGCCTACTAGAGAGCGGATCAACTCCTATACCACCTATTGCTACCTGGAGCTTACCCCTACTCAAGCCTGGGAGACGATTAAAAGGCTAGTGGAGTTCGACAACACCTATGGGACTCCTGTGGCTTTTGATGCGAGGCCAACCCTATCCATGCCACTGTATGAGCATTCCAAAGAGGTGGATCCTGAGGTGAAGGACCAGTTCATGAAAGACCATGTAAAGCGTCATCAAAACACTTTAGGTTTCTTACTAACAACCAAGCTTGTTTAGAATGTGGGTTGCAGAAATACAACACGACGGCTTGTCCCTACACGGAGCAAGTACAATTAGCGGAGACCCACGATGAAGTAAAGTATGTGCGGGGGCCCAACTATGAAGGCAACCAACGAAATCGGGGTTATCAACAACCCTAGTATCAACAATAGCAGCAACCCCCGCCATATAGAGCACCTGGTCACCCCGAGAGAAAAAGGAGGGATGTTTTACAACTCATCCTAGACAAGATGAGGTGGAACCAAGTGGAGACAATGTAATTCAACAATGTCATCCAAACATCACTACATGGAATCAAATCTAGGCTTGGTGAAATTGACACATGGAGGAAAAACGTAGAGACCCAATTGGGTCAATTGACGGCATCTATTCCACGACAACCCGGAGGGCCCCCAGGCTAACCACATGCCAATCCAAAGGGGTAACCATTGGGTAACATCACTGTCATACACTAAAGGAATGGCAAGGAGATACTAATCAATGTCGGAGAAATGGAGCCAACGGATAAAATCACTGGAGAGCTAGTCGATATCGACACCCCCCAGTTGATATCGACCGACTCAGTCGATGTTGACCCACCTATCGACGTTGACCCTATCCAGGCACCCCTGAGATCGACCACTGCAGTCGATATCGATACCCCCTTGTCGATGTCGACCCTTCTTCAGCACCACCTCGGGCCAATCTCACTCCACCAAAGAAGAAGCCATTGCCTTATCCCTCCAAATCTTCAAGGGATCCTGCGGACGCGAAGTTTCAACGCTTTGTGAAGGTTCTCCAAGGCTCTAATGTTACTATTGCATTCACGGAGACCCTTCATGAGATGCCATCCTACGTCCGGTTCCTCAAAGATATCCTAAGAAAGAAGTGATCAATTGCTGAGATCGCAGAGGAGTGCAGCAAGGTGGACTACCCGGAGAAGAGGAGTGATCCTGGTAGATTCGCCATCACTATTGTGCTTGGCCAACATCGCTACAAGACTTTGTGCGACCTAGGGGCTAGCATGAGCCTCATAGCTTTGTCCATCTGGTCGAAGGTCAACATTGGAGCCTTGGAGCTAGTTGATATGAAACTCTACATGGCCAATAACAACTTTGTAAAGCCCACATGCATCATCGATGATATCCCAGTGAAGGTGGGTAAGTTCTTTGTACCCACTAACTTTATTGTGCTAGATATGGCGGAGGATCCCACATGTCCAATCATGTTAGGAAGGTCGTTCCTTGCTACGGCCGACGCCAATATCAGCGTGCAAAAGGGACTATTGTCATTCACCATTGGCAATGAGGTCATCGAATTCTCATTAAAACCTACAATGAAGGGGGTAAATCAAATGGAGGTCAAGACTATGCATGCAATAGGGAGAGTAATCCCTTGTGATGAACCAACGAAAAGGGCCTTGACTGACGAAGAGCTAGAGGAGAGGGCCATGGAGGCCCAAATGGAGGAGCTTTTGGAGATTTGGCACCAAGCCGACGTCGAAGAGGAGCCTGACAAAGCACTCAATATCGACACAACCCAGTCGATGTCGAGTACACTAGAGCCAAATCCAATGCCAGAAGAAGGAACTCCCCCTATTTAGATAGTTGACACTGCCCTCGAGATTGACCAGGGCCAGTCGATATCGACTAGGCTAGTCGATATGGACTGGGCCCACTCGAGATCGACTCCCCCTACACGACCTGCCTCCATCGACTGCACATTCAAAGAAGAAGGAACTCGAAATTGACCCCTGACTCAATGTCGAGTGATCCCTCGTAGCAAAACGGACTCGAAGGTAAGTCCAAGTAAATATCCTCCACCCTTAGAGCATAATTTTAATATCCCTATGAAGCAAGTATCCTTATTTGTATGCCTTACTAACATGATAGGTAAGCCAATAAGCGAATGCAAGGCAGACGACAAGGTGCTTCTGGAGCAATGCAACGCCCGAGGATGTAAAAGGAAGGATGGAAGGAAAGGAAGCTTAATGATGATCTACAAGGTCTATCCAGGAAGGTTGGAACTCAAAGACAAGAAAGGGACGGTGTTCAAAGTAGAGCTTTAAGGCCCTAAAGAGGACATTAGAGCAATATGGTCCCTACATGTGCCACCTTAAATAAAAGCGCGGAAGAAGTCGGCCTAGCGACTATGACATCTAGAGCTTGTACATAAACCTTTTAAATTTCCGCTTAGATGGTTTTTAGGTTATAAATTTTGGATCCTAAAACTTTAATATATCGTGGCTTTATCTATTATGAGAGAATTTCAGGTTTCATAGCGAAAGGAATGAAGAAGAAGAAAAGAAGCTTCTGAAGAGGCACTAGAAATCGACCAGGCAAGTCGAAACCGACTGCCTAGGGTCGAGCCACCTTCTGAGATCGATATCGATCACCCATGAGCAAATAACTGAACTCAATATCGAGCAAGCTACTCGATATCAACCATACCTTGGTGACCCTCGACTTCAACTTCTTCCTCGACATAGACAGATGCAGTCAACATCGACTACCACACTCGACATCGACTTATGGCATCAACCTAACCTGAAATCGACCTAAATGGGTAGGTTGCTCTATGAGTTTCTCTCTCTACCCTTGTTTATCATTTAATACAGTGAGGACACTGTATATTCTTAGTATGGGGTGGGGATGAAACATGTCTTATGGTCACAACTTGCCTTTCATTCAAATTTCGCATTGCATTCATGTTGAAGTTTATATTCTTAGTTTTTACTTTTATTAAAATACAAAAAAATAAAAAAATTAGAAAATGTCAAAAAAAAAAGAACAAAAAAATGCATATTTACCTTTTTAAGTTTGTTTTAAACCCTACTTAGATGTCCTATGATGAGAACTCAATAACTGACTTGATCATGTAAATCCTATGGCATATTTGAATGGTTTAGCATAAGTCCTTAAATTGGTTTTTATGTAGATTGTGAAGTTGTGATGAAATTGAGCACATATGATCCTAGGCTAAAAAGCAAAATCCAACAATATTGTCCTAGTGAGAATTTTGGCCTATAGGGAGAACATTAAAAAATCCCTCTGCTTTCTTGAGTGTATTTACTCTTCCTATGCATCTCTAAATGTTGTGATAGTTATTCAAAGCCAATACATATATATTTTTATGTTTATAAGAATTAAATGATGGAGGCATATTTTAAGCCATTTTTATCCTGTCTCTACCTACCCTGCATTATCTCTGCTTGAAGCCATAACATTAGCCCGAGCCTTATATTTTTCAAACTCCACAAAATTATTCCTAGCCGAATTGAGCCTGACCCCCATTAGGGAATTAAGACTTAGATTGGTTAGAATGATGCATTGTAGAAAGAAAGTGCATATGTTTAGTTTTGAGCTAGGAAAACTTATGGGATGGTACATATTTGCATCTTGTCACATATTGTAAAAGGATTTTTCGTTCACCATATAAATGCACATTTATTTATTAATTTTTGTTTAAAAAAATCCAAAACAAAGAAGAAAAAAATATTATTATATTAGTGCATGAGTCAATTATTCCTTAGTTCTTTTATTTTTTACAAGATTTATGTTTTTGAGAACATATTAGGGATTGAAAGAAGGTTGATGAGCATTATGGAAAGTAAGTTTTGTTGTACATTATTTTAGGAGATATGGTTTGGATGAGTTGTGTTGAAATTTAGGAGTCTTGATTCCCAAATCTTATAAGCACCACATAGCCAAATAATTCCATACCCTTTATTTCTTACCAATCCCCATTAAAATCCCGCCGAATGGAGACTTCTTTGAAGTCTTCCATTGAGCGTAAGTCCTCCTGATGGTTCTTGTTGCATTTACATAATTGGTTGCAAAGTGGATTATTATAAATTGCAGTGTTTATGAGTTTGTATATGGAATTGAGTTGAGAGTTGATCTTCATAGCCTAAACACATTGAGAGGTGAGTGCAAACACATTATCCCTGTGAGGTTGGATTAAAATTGCATATGCTTGTGGATCGCTCATATATGTGTGATGACATTAAATTCACTTGCTTTGCTTTGCTGCCATTCATGATGTTCCTTTTGACAAGGGTGAAGACTTGAAGGGTGTGTTGTAGGTATTGGTTATTTCTTGGTTATTGTTTGAGGACAAGCAAGTCTAAGTATGGGGTGTTTTGATGTACATGTTTGTAGTCTTTTTATTCGCATATTTTGACTTCATATTTCATTCGATTCCTAAAGTAAAGGTTGATAATAATGCAAATTTGTGTAGAATGAGCTAACATGCAAGAAATAGAGTCTGCACAAGTTTTGGTCTAAATATGGAGGAATCGGAGCGGAGTCGAAGTCAAAACGAAGAAGTCAAGTGAAGCTGAAAAGAGGTCGATATCGACCACCTATGTCGAAATCGACTGGACAACTCGACGTGGATCCTGAGCATCGAGATAGACCACGAAGAACCACTGAAGGTCACTCGACGTGGACTCACATTGTCGATATCGAGTAGAAGCATCGAGATTGACATCACTTCAGAGATCGAGTGAAATGAGAACTGTCGAGCCAAAATAGAGACCTTGATATCGACTTACTTGGTCGATATCGAGTGAAAATCGACGCAGATTGGACGTGCTTTTCGAGACGCGGATTGCAAGATCTATCATTAAGCCACGATTTTATCTTCTATTTAGATAGATTATGCCTTAGGGTTGTTGCATTTTTACCCTAAGAACTTTATTATTTAATTAGTTATTTACCTTAATAAAGATTTATCCTACTTGTTTGGGATATAATTTTTGATAGAAGTCTTAGTAGGATTAGAACTACTTTCCTTGGCTAGCAAGGATTAGTAGGCTATAAATAAAGCCCTAGGGGCTGGTCTTTTGTTCATTCAATCACAGAGATCATATATCACAATAGCTTGAGAGTTAGAGAGGAGCTTTAGGGTTTGGCGTTTGCGAAAGCCGGCGTTTGTAACGGCCTCGATTTTAAAATCTGGGTTACGTTTAAATGGAAGGATTATCCCTCTGCTAGATCTTGCAATCCAAGTACGAGCTGTATATTGATCATGTTTACGTTATAACCTTGTTAAGCCTTAAAGGATCAAAAGCTAGGACTTAAAAGAAAGGGGATTTCAACCTTCAAAAAATAACTTAAATAACCCAACATGATTTTGTGCTGCTGCACGGAAACCTGTCCTACATGAACTAGTCAAATCTCTCCAAGGAATAAAACAAGTGTAAATCAAAGTAAATACAACATGTTTCTAAATGACAAACTTAACCAAAATGTTTGTAAAGTAAAGTTGTAATAGGTGCGAAGTCTTCTTAACACTCTCGTCCCATGAGAAAACCCCTCCGTAGAAGCAAATCAGCACGCAAAAGGGAGCGGGTACCTGAAACTATACCACATGTCAAGGTTGAGCCACTCATGCGGGACCGGAAGTCCTCGCTGAGGCCATATAATATGCCTATACCTAGAATACACGATGCTTTAATGTAGTACTGGAATTTCAATCACACAAGCATGCTGAAAGTTTATATAATGCATAAAGCGATAAATTGGATCCACACAAAATGGCAAGTGGCATATCCCCATATCTCTCAATCTGTACCCACATCGGGGCCAAGTCCATACCCACACCGGGGTTGGATTCCACGCCCACATCGAGGGTCGGACGCCCCATCGGTGCCGCAATAATATCATATATAAAGCCCACACCCATTCCGGGGTTGGAGTCCACGCCCACATCGGGGGTCGGACGACTCGGTCACCGCCGCAGCCATATCCTCTTGTATAAGTGTATAATCATGCTCATTGACTCGATTGGGGACCGAGACGATATGAAACACGAATGCCCCCAATGACCCTAGTAACGACTCTAAGGACTCACCGATAACGACTATTCTCTTTCCAAACGCATTACCAAGGTTATCACTCAAAACATTGAGAATGACCATCATTCTCAATTAACCTTGTTCCCATCTAGTATGAAACTTAGTTCAAAGCATTACCAAGGTTATCACTCAAAACATCTTATTTCAATCAATCTCCGGTTTTCCTCAAACACTTACTCAAGTCATTCATCAATTATCAAATACTCAATTACTCAACAAAATCATAAATGCCCAAAACCAAGGATCACAAGTCTTATTTATCACATTAAATTATCATGACCCCAAATAAGACAACGTATTCAAGGGTTAACCAAAGTAGATCAAGTTCATAAGACAACACATCCAAGAGTAGAAGCATAGCAAGTTCTCAATACAACTCTCGTATTATTTTAACAATTGTAGGCAAACATATTAATCTTGATCTAAATCAATCATAATAAGTATCTACTCAATTGGTTCATTCTAACATGATCATATGCCATTCAAATAAAATACTCATACCTAAAAGTATGTTCTTTATAAGGAGAGTCCTATCTCATTTTCCATTTTATACACTTAGCGAAGTCATCTAAGGGGTACCCAGTGTTCTAAAAGGCGCTAGGCGGCCGCTAGGCGGCCGCTAGGCGGTGGGTGGCCGCCTAGCGCCTAGGCGGTTAGGCGGGCACCTAGGCGGTGCCTAGGCGGACTTAGAAAAAAACTTGATTATTTCATTATATTTTAATATTTCATACATGTCAATAATTCATATAATATAATAATAATCCATAATATTGCCCATAAACTCAAATTTAGGATCCCTAATTGACACTAGGGTAAATAAACACAAAAGCTTGCATCCGATTGAGTCGATTGACAACTTTAAACCACCTAAAATACTTAAATACATCATCTATAAGTCTAAAACCATAAGTTCAAGGTTTCAAGTCAAAAGAAAATACTTAAATAGTTAAATACATACATCATCTAATCTTCTAGGTTCACATACACAACATCATCACATTCCTTATCCGACTCTAAATCAAACTCCTCCACACCATCTTCCTCATCCTCCGGCTCCGTTCCATCGGATACAAAGTCATCTTCTTCGGGTTCTCTCATTTCTTCCAAACGACGAGCACTCCTTCTTAGTTGCAATTCTTCGGGCTCCACGAGTGTGACCTTATCCTCATCCTCTTCATTGTCAACTACTTCATCCATCATCCATGATTGTGCACGAGAAGACTATTTCGCTAAAGGCACATCAACTTTATCATTTCTCTTCTTCTTCTTTCCCAACAACCTTGCATTGAATTGAACATAGACTAACTTGTTCATCCGATCGGTATCTAGTCTATTTCTTTTCTTCGTATGAATCTATGTAGAAAATAAATCTTATGATTAATAAGTTATCATTCAAAAATCATAACATATTACACAAACAAAATGCTAAATTAGATATTTAGATAAAGAGAATTTTATTACCCCTTCAAAGACACTCCAATTCCTTTCACAACCGGATGAACTTGTCGTCAAAGAAAGAATCATCCTTGCAATCTTTTGAAGATTAGGTGTGTCATGACCATAGTTAGAACACCATACAACTATGATTTCAAATATACAATTAATATTAAAAAAAGAGTTGAAAATAAATAAAATGCATATGTAAAAGTCCAAGTACATAACGTACAATATAAATACTATGCATACATGTGTTAAATACTTAAATCTCAATGGATTTAATTTTTCATCCAAAAACGGATTGAATTAATGCATAAATAAGTAGGAAGTACATAACGTATAATATAAATACTATGCATATATGTTTTCATGTCATTAAATTTCTCGTACTACTACTTGTTCCACTTTCCATAAGAAAGAATAACATCACTTCACAATTAACTATAGAAGAAATGATAAAGTGTTAAGGATGCGATAATCATACCCGGATCATATCTCTCGTTGTTTGTTTGGCATCCTCTTTGGGCTATGATGCTTCCAAATTTTCCTTCTCACATCTTGTACTTCACTAGCTCAACATTCACCACTTCATCTTGCATATCCAAATCCGGAAACATACGCTCCATACAATTAAGGACCCCATCTCCAATTTTTAAACTCTCATCACTAGACCATGAAGACTCACAACCGCTACTCCAATAGTAGTAGTGGGGATTCAACATATAAGCCGTCAAGTGAAGCGGAGTATCAATACGCCCTTTTCCTTTTGCATCTACTATCGCAAGTATGGGATTGTATTTCTCCTCTCTATGATTCAAAGCTTCTTTCATTTCTTCTTTTGCCTTTTGTAGCTCACCATACACAAAGCCCATGGCCGGCTTCTTGTCTCCATCAACAAGCCTAAGCACCTTCACCAATGGAGTAAATACCTTCACACACGTATTTATACTTGTTCGCTACGGGGGTGGAGTGTAGGAGATTCAAATATCTAAAACAAATAAATAATGCACAACTAGGCTAACTCTCTGTCCCAAATAAATAATACAAGAATCTCCTCCTTTGTAGTAGTAGGGTAATTTAGGATCGATTCCACGAGGAGGTATGTCAACGCTTCCCTTTTTGTACTCGCGATCAAAGCTTTCGACCTCAAAAGACACTCGATATCGAGTAATCTAATCGATATCGACCTCAGTTCTGGTCGATTTCCTAGCACAGTTCCTGCAGAAGACAAAAGCAGCAAAGTCGACGTCGAGCAGAGACCTCGATATCGACGTTAGACCTCGATATCGACCCTTATAGTCGATTTCGATGCTTGTCACAGAAACTGTTTTCGTAACCAATTTGTCGAAAAAGAGTCTGAAGAAAATAGAATGGGAAAGGAGGATGATCAGAAACAAAACTAAAACTTTTATATTGATCTCAATTAATTAAAAATCTTCCAAAGTCGGGGTTTCATGCCACAACAATAACAATGCAAGTTTTTGCTAAAGTTATGAAATTTAATGCCTTTCCGTCAAACAACTTTCGTTATCAACACTTAGGTGATTAGAGGCTCTCGCATAGTTCCTAAGAGGACTATCCAATTCATGAGCAATTCAAGTTCACAATATGAGTGGCTTTCGCTTCAATAATGCAAATAATGAATCTCTCTAACTTTCGTAAAGGATCATGCATGGGGTAGAAGACGGAATCGCATAAAAGTCATACCTTTGATGCACTTACCTCACATTGCTATCGTCGGGCTCACCCCGACCCTAGAAGTGGGTTGACTACTCGCTCCTCATCATGGACATCAACATCATCATTAAATGAAAACTACTTTAAATTAAAACTTCGAAAGAAAGTGCAACCGAACAAGCCACTCCGCTCTCTCTTTACAAACTTCACTCGGCCTCCTCTCTCTCTCTAACTCGTTACTACTATAATTGGAACTGAATTGTATGTCAAACTGAATGTAAATTGAATGCCTAAACTTAGCCCTATTGGCCTCTATTTATAGATGTCGATAAAGACTCGAAACTTTATCTTTATTCTCTAAGATAAAAAATCTCGACTTTTGATAGATCTGGTGTTGAAGATAAGAAATCTCGACTTTTGGATAGACGTGCAAGCTTCAGATAGAATTCTATCAAAATCTGAGTCGGATTCTTCTGCTGGCATGGTCGATATCGACCTTCAGACATCGATATCGACCCCTTCAAAACATTATCCCGAGCTTTCTTTCTCCTACTCGAATAGCACTCGATTTCTATCATTTAGCTCGATCTGGCAACATCGATATCGACCTTCAGATGTCGATATCGACCTTTCTGTGTCGACATGCTCTATTTCTTTTCCTACTCGATTCCTATGTCTCTGATGCACTCGATGTCGAGGTCTCCAGTCGATTTCGACCTCTTCAAAAGACTTCGAGTTCTTTTTCCTTTCTTTCCAAATCCGTCCATTTTCGTTCATGTTTTCTCGAAATCACATAGAAATTCGTGCAGACCCATATACTTGACATTTAACTGTAAACTACACTAATCCCATGTTTTCCCATCAATATGCATGCAAGAGACAATAAAATGGACTTTTATGTGCATAGAAAATATGGCAATTTGTGCGCACATCAAACACCCCATACTTAAGCTTGCTTGTCCCCAAGCAATACCTTTAATGGTCATTCAGGGGAAGAAAGTAAACCCTCAACATCATAGATTCATTTTTCATATGTCTCTACAATCAATTTCCATCCTCGATAAGGTACTTATGTCAACCAAGTCCATGCCTGTGCATAAAAGCAATTTCATATTCATAAAGGAGGTAATATGCAAAAGCAATTTTAGCGACATAACATTAATAATCAAGAGGACTTTTGCAAGCTTATGAGAAGTAGATTGGTAAAAGGCTAAAGGTGGGCTAATATTTGGCCATGTGGTGTTAAATCCAAGGAAACATACTTTCCTTCCACATTCCTTCTTCATAATGTCTCACCTTTCACTCATTACTCAATGCTTTTATTCAATATATATGCTTTTACCTCTCTAACCTTAGCACTGCCTTCTCGCGAGTCGCAAACATGGGTGTCATGAATGGCCCCGAATACTTAGTACTTCGGACTCCTCACCTTGTGTCCTATCTCGCTGAACTAACATCTCAACGAGCAGGGTCGACCTACCTTTATCTCCCGAGGTGATCGGATTTTTTCTCGCTCATTAAATTTTCCATAATTTTAAAATTTCCTTTCTTTCATGCCAACAACTTCATAAATAATGCACAACTCCATATAACAACTCCAAAGATGACATCCATTCTCAAACTTGTCCCCATATAGGGTATAAGGTATAAATTGGGCAATATGTGTATATGTGGAGCAATAATGATTAGGCTCATATATGGATTTGTGACTTGTGCAAATATGCATAGGTAAGGCTAGGATATGAACTTGTATATGTAAGCACTTGCATGGAAATTTCATAAAAAGTCCTCCATCATCTTATCATGCATATGTTAAAAGGAACTTCAAATTTTCATCTCCTTTATTTTTTTTTTCTTTTTGCACTTCATTGGGACTTCCCTTAACTAGGCAATCTCATGTTATATCTCTAATGAATCTAATTTTGCATCATAGAGCTCTTTTTTATACTTCCATGACTCTTCTTTTTTTTTCAAATTTTTGATGGGGGTCATTTTTTTTTTCGAAATACAAACTTAAATATGCATTAAAATAAATATGCAAATCTTAAACTAAGTATGAATATGCAAGTAAGCCTTTCCCCCAACCCATACTTAAAATTTACAGTGTCCTTACTGTATTAGAACTAGGGTTAAGAAGAAAACTTACTAAACCGTCACAAATTTTAGGAGTCGAAGAACACAGCAGGGATGGTCGATATCGACCCTTAACATCGATCTCGATGTTTCTCATCGATTTCTGGCTCAGGCTTCAGGGTGATCCGACCTCGATCACAAACCCATCTATGTCGACCTTAAGGTCGATGTTGATCTTGGACATCGATTTCGATGTCTCTTCTGCATGCCTTTCTCTTTCCTGCAACTTGTTAATAAACATAAAACCAAATATGCAAAACAATAAAGTGTCTCAAACCAAAGTAAAACTGTCTAAAATCAAAACTAAGTCTTTGTTACAGGCTCTAGATTTTAAGTCGCTAGGCCGACTTCTTCCTTTGCGCTTCTCAAGGCGGCATCTGCAGAGCCCATGTGGCTTGGGCCTCAAATATGACTCTTTTCTTGTCCCGTAGCTGTATTCCGCTGGGATGGATTTGGTATACCATGAATGGTCCTAAATTCTTATCCTTGAATCTTCTAGGGAACCAATGGTCCTTATATTTGGCAACAAAGACCTTGTCTCCTATCTCATATTTGCTCGAATTATCATCGGATACCCTACACAAGTGCACATGCCAAGGCACACCTCTTCCAAATAATGATAAATCCTTAATCGAAATGGAACAAGAGGAATCCGTACCTTGACTTACCTTTTTCTCAGTCTGTGGCTCAGGTCGATGTCGATGTTCAGAGGTCGATATCGACTCCTGTTGTACGTCTGGAGGATCAATCAATTTGGAGAGTTTCGGCTCGATATGATCAGGTCGATTTCGACCCTCAGAGATCGATATCGAGGTCTTCTTTCCTCCCTTCTCAGCGCTGATGGTGGTCGATTTCGGTAGGGCATGGTCAATATCGACCTTAGACCCTAATTTTGATGTTTCCTCTTCTCCTCCGTTGACCCCATACTTATGACCTAGCACACAATCTTGAACGTTAGTGGTCGATATCGACTTACTTGGATCGATTTCGATGTTCTGTTGGGCTCCTTCGTTCAAGATTGCCACAACTTCCTCCACTTGGGCTTCTATGGCCCTCTTCTCAAGCTCCTCCGGTGTCATACTTCTTACCTTCGCTTCTCCACATGCAATGTAGACACCATTGATGGCTTTTATCTCCATTGGCCCTTGATTTTTCACCATCTTGTTGAAGGCATACTCTATCACCTCGTCACTAATTGTGAATGAGAGCAATCCTTTCTTTACGCTAATTTTGGCATCGATGGTTGCTAGGAATGGCCTACCTAAAATAATTGGACAAGCAGGGTCCTCGGCTATATCAACAATTAAGAAATCAGCAAGGACAAAGAATTTACCTACTTGTACTAGCACAGTTGGACATGTACAACCTTGCATCCACGGGCTCCAGAGGACCTATCTTTACCTTGTGCCATATGGTTAGTGGCATCATGCTAACGCTAGCGCCCAAGTCAACTAAAGCATTAAATTTGAATTGACCTATACCTATAGCGATAGAAAACTTACCTGGGTCCGCCCGCTTTTGTGGTAGCTCCAACCTGTTGCATTCCTCTGCGATCTCAGAGAGCGATCGCTTCTTACCTAAGATGTCTTTAAGGAACCTTACATAGGATGGCATTTCGTGAAGTGCCTCTGTGAATGGTATAGAGACATTAAGTCCTCGGAGCATCTTCACGAACCGCTGGAACTTCTTTTCCGCTGGGTCCTTAATCACCTTTCTAGATGGGAATGGCAACACCTTCTTCCTTCCCGCGGCTGTAGTGAGGTCAACATCGACATCAGTAGGGTCGATATCGATTGGAGGAGTTGATTTCTGTGGTGACGCAGCATTAGGGTCGACATCGACTGGAAGGTCGATATCGACGTCACCTTGGTCAATATCCACAGGGGGTCCATATCGACGTCTGTTCTGGCTCCTTCTCCCCTGCTTTTTGCTCGGGCGTTTGTAATTGACGCCCACTCCTTAGGTTCACCGCTGCAATATGTCCAGTGGTTTTTCCCTTTTGATTGGGCACAGTGGATCCAGGGAATGATCCTGACGCTTTGGGTATTGCTTCCGCTAATTGACTCATTTGAGTCTCCATGTTGCACTTCCAAACGTCGATCTCCCCAAGCCTAGAATTGATGCCCTGCAGCTGAGTATGGACGGAGTTGTTGGCTTGTTTGAACTCAGCATCGTTCCTCCGCATCTCATCAAGAATGATTTGCAAGTCATCTTTCCTTGTATCCCGCTCTGGGTGCCCTGGTGCCCTATATGGTGGGTGATCCCTTTGTTGATAGAACCTTTGATCACCCCAATATTGTTGATTTCCCCCTTCATAGGAGCCTCTTGTCCACTTAACCTCCTCATGTTGTTCCTCCATGGATACTTGTTCAGTATGTGGACAGGCACTAGTGTTATGCCTTGTTGAACCACACTCCTGACAAGTTTGATTGTTGCTCAGGAACCTGACTTACTTTTGAAGGCGGCGTGTTTGATCGTTGTGGAATTGTTGCCGCACATCAGGATCTATCTCTTTTGAAGGCTCATATAGGGGCATAGATGAGGCAGGCCTTGCATCATAGGCCGCAGTAGCCCCATAAGTGTTGTTAAAGTTCAGAAGCCTCTCAATGGTCTCCCATGCCTCCGTTGGTGTAAGCTCAATGTACTGGTAGGAGGTATATGAATTGATCCTCTCCTTATTCGGCGCATCAAGGGCGTTGTAAAAGATCTCCTGGATGACATATGGAAGTTGCCCATGCGTTGGGCATGATCTTAGCAAGTCTTTAAATTGCTCCCACGCCTGTGCTAGGGTTTCACCTGGCTTTTGTTTGAAAGTCGTGATCCTTTGTCGCAACATCGCCGTTTTAGAAGGTGGAAAGAACTTATTCAAGAATGCATCTTTCACCTCCGCCCATGTCCTCAGCGAGCGTGGAGCCAAACTCTCAAGCCATTGTAATGCCTTCCCTGCCAAAGACGATCGAAAAGATTTGAATCGCCCATACTCTAAATTCACTCCATCTGCAACTTTCTCACATAAGTCCATAAAAGTAGAGATGTGTTGCAGGGGGCATTCATTAGGTCTTCCTTCAAAAGTATTTCTCTTTATCTCGGATAGGAAGTTAATTTTAATTTTATAGTTGGAGTGAGGAATTAAAATAGCGGATTCAGGAACATGAAGCGGCGGATGCATGTATTGCATTGTCGTTTGTGGATACTGATTTAGCCGCTCTTGGGCTTGTCTGCACGCATCCTCCTCCCTATCAGCACATGCTCGCTCTGCAGCAGCGGCGGCCCTTTCAGCAACGATTGTAGCATTGTGTTCCTCGATATCCTTCCTCAACCGCTCTATGGTTTCGGCCTGCGTTTCGTTGTCAGCCATGATACGAATTGCTTTGTTACGAAGATGGTAGAAATATTCGGCTCGTTAATTGGTTCCAGGATAGGTCCGTGATCAAAACATCGCATAAACCTGCAAATATGCTCAAAAGATCGTGATTAACTTAGGTGGCGATTGATTGCCTCCCCGGCAACGGCGCCAATTTGTTCGCTACAGGGGTGGAGTGTAGGAGATTCAAATATCTAAAACAAATAAATAATGCACAACTAGGCTAAATCCCTGTCCCATACAAGTAATACAAGAATCCCCTCCCTTGTAGTAGTAGGGTAATTCAGGATCGATTCCACGAGGAGGTATGTCAGCGCTTCCCTTGTTGTACTCACGATCAAAGCTTCCGACCACAGAAGACACTCGATATCGAGTAATCTGGTCAATATGGACCTCAGTTATGGTCGATTTCCTAGCGCAGTTCCTGCAGAAGACAAAAGCAGCAAAGTCGACGTCGAGTAGAGACCTCGATATCGACCCTTACAGTCGATTTCGATGCTTGTCACATAAACTGTATTCGTAACCAATTTGTCGGAAAAGAGTCCAAAGAAAATAGAATGGGAAAGGAGGATGATCAGAAACAAAACTAAAACTTTTATGTTGATTTTAATTAATTAAAAATCTTCCAAAGTCGGGGTTTCCTACCACAACGATAACAATGCAAGTTTTCGCTAAAGTTATGAAATTTAATGCCTTTCCGTCAAATAACTTTCGTTATCAACACTTAGGTGATTAGAGGCTCTCACATAGTTCCTAAGAGTTACTATCCAATTCATGAGCAATTCAAGTTCACAATATGAGTGGCTTTCGCTTCAATAATGCAAATAATGAATCTCCCTAACTTTCACAAAGGATCATGCATGGGGTAGAAGACGGAATCGCATCAAAGTCATACCTTTGATGCACTTACCTCACATTGCTATCGTCAGGCTCACCCCGACCCTAGAAGTGGGTTGACTACTCGCTCCTCATCATGCACATCATCATCATTATTAAAGGAAAACTACTTTGAATTAAAACTTCGAAAGAAAGTACAACCGAACAAGCCACTCCGCTCTAGCTTTACAAACTTCACTCGACCTCCTCTCTCTCTCTAACTCGTTACTAATATAATTGGAACAGAATTGTATGTCAAATTGAATGTAAATTGAATGCCTAAACTCAGCCGTATTGGCCTCTATTTATAGATGTCGATTAAGACTCGAAACTTTATCTTTATTCTCTAAGATAAAACATAAATAAAAGTAAAAACTAAAACTCCTATGGTAAATCAGCCTTCTCATGATAGATTTGGTGTTGAAGATAAGAAATCTCGACTTTTGGATAGACGTGCAAGCTTCGGATAGAATTCTATCAAAATCTGAGTCGGATTCTTCTGCTGGCATGGTCGATATCGACCTTCAGACATCGATATCGACCCCTTCAACACTTTATCTTGAGCTTTCCTTCTCCTACTCGAACTAGCACTCGATTTCTATCATTTAGCTCGATCTGGCAACATCGATATCGACCTCCAGACGTCAATATTGACATTTCTGTGTCGACATGCTCTGTTTCTTTTCCTGCTCGATTCCTATGTCTCTGATGCACTCAATGTCGAGGTCTCCAGTCGATTTCGACCTCTTCAGAAGACTTCGAGTTCTTTTTCCGTTCTTTCCAAATCCGTCCATTTTCGTTCTTATTTTATGTGAAATCACATAGAAACTCGTGCAGACCCATATATTTGACATTTAAGCGTAAACTACACTAATCCCATGTTTTGCCATTAATATGCATGCAAAAGACAATAAAATGGACTTTTATGTGCATAGAAAATATAACAATTTGCACGCACATCAATACTACCCCAAAAATGTGCTTGTTACATGATTGCCACAGCGGCTTTTCCCTTCTTACTCTTCGACCACTTCGATTCATCCCACTCCTTAGAGCAAAACATTTTCCTTAACGCCACTTTCTTCTCAAGAATACTTTGTAATGTTAAGAAAGCGGTGGCAAATCTAGTAACCCCGGGACGAACTATTTCTCTTCGTGTGCACTTCCTCATCAATGCCAAAGTTTTATGATGAGAGTAAATAAAGATGGTAAAGCTTTTCGCCTTTGTAATTGGATTCATGAACATAGGAAGCTTACCGATTCCTTCAAGCATAAGGTTGAAAGAGTGAGTGGCACATGGAGTCCAAAAGATGTGAGGTCTCTTCTCAAGTAACAAGCTTGCGGCCGCCATATTGTTTGAAGCATTGTCGGTTACCACTTGCACAACCTTTTCTTCACCATTATTTTCAATGCAATCATCCACATACTCAAATATGTATTGATCAGTATGTGCATCGGAAGAGGCCTCCTTAGAACCAAGAAAAACCGTGGAATCAAGCGCATTCACACACAAATTGATAATGCTTCTTCTATTTCTATCACTCCAAGCATTGGTCATGATAGAACACCCACTTCTCTCCCATTCTTCCTCTTCAACCTTAATTGATGCCTCTGTTTTTTCCATCTCTCCTTTCAAAAGCGGTTCTCGAAGTTGATATTGGCTTGGTGGAACATAACCCGGACCATATTGCCCAACTGCCTCTACAAATCTCTTGAAGCTATCATTATCAACCTCATGGAAAGGAATTCCAGACTCATATACCCATCTAGCCAAGTATTGGTGCACTTGAAGTGTTCTCTCTTTGGAAATAACATCATTGAGGTTTTGTTTCCTTCTACTTTTGTTGTCGGGATCAATATTTGAGACGTATTTATCCATAGAGCCAATCTTACGAGGAGGTTTTTTGGACTCTCCAACTTCTATGACTTCTTCCATTTCTTCACCTTTACGAACATCAACTTCGCTTCTAACACTTTCATCATCTCGTCTTTGCAACATCTTTTTTTTTCTTAACATTCTCAAGTGCTTATTTGCATTTTTTCTTGTCTTCATTGGATGCTTGTAAACACTTAGCAGCACTCCCCGGAACACAGGCAATGTGAAGCTTAGCTCGACAAATTCCTCCACTAAAACATTTCCTACACAAAAGACATTTCCATTTGTCTTGATTCATTGGATTGCATAACACAACATAGTCCCATCCAACATCACCACTATTTCTCTTTAATTGTGAAGTACTACTAGACATTGAAACGTTAGAGTTCTTTGAAGAAGGTTTATCACCACCACTAGACATGATACCTATGTGAAAAAATAACAAGTGAATTAACAACACAATTCATAAAAATCCATTTACTATGTGAATGAATTGGGGACAAATCACAAATTCACAATGACAAATCTAATTCCAAATTTCACACCATAGCCTTTACTCCTTCACAAGAGGCAAAAATCAGTAGCATTCACTCCTACAACATCACAATTATAAGAGGAACACAAGAGGCAAAAAAAATAAAACATTAGCCTCGCTCCTTAGAGCAATTCACACTTCCCAGTGATGCTTACTAGAGGGAAAAAAATCAGTGGCCTTGCCTTCAAAATACACTAGCAAATCCATCACCCAAGCAAAAAATCAGGAATTGGGCGCAAATACAATAGCAAATCCATCACCCAAGCAAGATTTTGAAGTTTAGAGAGAGAGGAGAGTGCAATAGAAGAATACCTTAGGGGCTGGCTTAATCAGACGGTGAGGAGGACTGAAGAGTGAGTGACGACTGACGAGGATGGTGCGGACTGTGGAGTTCGCCGGACTGAACAGAGAGAAGTGATGGGTAACAGGAGCACGCGGACGGTGAGGAGGATTGATGAGTGAGTGTCGACAGCCTTAGAGAAGAAGAACAAGAGAAACGCCATACTTGTGGCATGTGGGCTGTCGAATCGAAGGCTGGAACGGGAAATTGGAGGAGATGGTTAACAGGAGCACGAGTAGTAGGTGGTGGCCGTAGTGCAGAGAGAGTCGCCGGCATAGGGGACGATCGAGCAAGTCGAAGAGAGAGAGAGAGAGACGCCATGTGTGAAGTCTGAACGGGAATGGAAAGAATTCAATTTCTTATTTGATTTGGGGCAAAATTAAAACCCTAGCCTGCCTAGGCAGCCAAATCGTGCCTAGGCGCGGCGCCCAGCCCGCCCAGCCCTTTGCCCCGCCTAGATACCCGCCCAGGGCAAAAAATTCCGAGGGAGCCTGGCGCCTAGCGCCTAGGCGGCGCCTAGGCGCGATTTTTAGAACACTGGGGGTACCCTTGTTGGTTATCCTATTAATAAATCTTCTAGCTGAAAAGTCAACAATTTATCAAAGTCATACTATATCTTCTTTATTTAACTAAATCAACCTACTCAACAAGGTCACAAGGCATAATAACTAATAAGTCTTCAAGACGCTTCTCTTCATCTAGGATCTCACCTTTACTTATCCAAATAAGTTAATAAATCATATCTCAAGGTATTTCTCATAACTTAGTCGGTTATGCAAATTCATTAATTCACAAGCAATTACCCACAAAACACTTATTAGGTCAATATATATATATACTTGAAACAAGTGGATTACCAATTTAGTCCAAGCCATCATTAAATTAAATTAGTTTGATCAATTTAATGTCGTATACCACTTTAAAGTCATCTAACTCCATAACCGACCATCAAATTAAGTTCGAATTTGAAACCAAGGTAAACACCAATTAAACTCAAAACCAAATAATCAATTAGACAATTACCCAAGCAAGACTCACAACACCATCAAAACAATTCAAGTAATAAACTCAACTAACTTCAATCTCAATTTGATATTTGTTTGAAGTTAAATAAACCGAGTCAAAAGCAAGCGAAGACCCCAGGCCGAGAGTATTACTGTTGGATAGGAGGAAATCGAGTTCTTAAATACAAATATATAAAATACATGCAATCTGATTCCTAGCCTATGCAAATAATTACAAGACTTCCTCCCGTTGTAGTAGAAGGGTAGTCAGGATCGATCCACGAGGAGGCAGGTCAGCGGGATCCTAGTAGTGTTGGAAAGCTCACGTCTTTGGTCGACCAAAAGCCTCGATTTTTACCTAGGTGCTCGATTTTGACCTTGGCTGTCGATTCTTTCTGCAATAGAAGACCTGCAGAGACAAAAACAAGCAGTCGATATCGACTGGGGAGGTCGATATCGATGTTAGTGCAGAAATTGACCAGCTCAGAATATTGCACGTCGACACAGGGGTGGTCGATATCAAGAATGGGGGTCGATATCGATGTTAGCAGTTCGTGCAGGATGATCGACGTCGACTCAGAAGACCGTCAACGAAGCACAGTGGTCAATATCGACGTCTAGGGGTCGATATTGATGTTGGTTCCTGTAAAGTTGTTAGCTTTTTGTCGGCAAACAAAGTCCGAAGACACAAGGATGAAGGAGGAAGCAATGGACAGAATAAAGACAAAGTTTTGATGAGAATGAAATATATAAAAGGCAACTCCTAGGATTAGGGTTTACCACAACGTTGACCAATGCATGCGATAAGGAAAATAAGACGAACAATTGCGGTATTTCACCCGAGGGACAGGCTTTCACCGTACACCAACTCTTAGGATTAATCTTGCAAATAAACCTAATTTTCTCTACCAATTTTATGTTTATAACTCAAGTTGTTAGCATGAATCTCTTTTCTTTCGATTAGGACTACACATAGAATCGTAGGAGATGATATAGAGACACCGATATTGCTGTTGCAGGAGGATCATATGTCAAGTAATTACAAATAATAAAGATGTAATAAATGTAATCCAACTCCTGCCCTAACAAATAATTATAAGACTTCCTCCCGTTGTAGTGGAAGGGTAGTCAGGATCGATCCACGAGGAGGCGTGTCAGCGGGATCCTAGTAGCATTGGAAATCTCACGTCTACGTCGACCAAAAGCCTCGATTTCGACCTTGAACCTCGATGTCGACCTCGGTTGTTGATGTTCTCTGCAACAGAAGACCTGCGGAGACAAAAACAAGTGGTCGATATCGACTGGAAGGGGTCGATATCGATGTCAGTCCACGAAATCGACTGGCTCAGAAGACTGCCAGTCGATGCAGAAGGGTCGATATCGATGCTAGGGGTCGATATCGATGTCAAGAAAACTTCGCAGCGATGTTCGTCGTCAACTCAGAAAACTGTTGACGAACTCAGTGGTCGATATCGACGTCTGGGGTCGATATCGATGTCTCCCTGCAGTGAGTTAGTTCTTCGTCGGCAAAGAAAGGCCGAAGATTTAAGAATGGAGAGAGAAGCAATGAACAGAAATAACAGTGGTTTTTATGTGTAGAAAATATGTAAAAAGCAACTCCTAGGATTAGGGTTTACCACAACGTTAACCAATGCATGCGATAAGATAAATAAGACGGACAATTGCGCTATTTTACCCGAGGGACAAGCTTTCGCCGTACACCAACTCTTAGGATTACTCTTGTAAATAAACCTAATTGTCTCTACCAATTTTATGTTTATAACTCAAGTTGTTAGCATGAATCCCTTTACTTTCGATTGGGACTAAACATAGAATCGTAGGAGGAGAGATAGACACAACGATATCAACATCAAATACTTACCTCAAGCGCGCATGGCTAACGTTGGGCTCACCCCGACCCTAAGAGCTTTGGGGAACTACTCGCTTCTCATCATGGAATTCATCATTGTTTGAAAGAAAGAAACTTGCATTAAAATAAACTCCGAAGCTTTACAACTCAATGTCAACTTTCGCAAACGTCAAACCCTAAAACTTCTCTCTAACTCTAACTCTAGTGATTGTCTTGCTTGTTAATTGAATTGGATCATCTAACAAATCAGCCCCTAGGGCTTTATTTATAGGCTACTAATCCTCGCTATCCAAGGATTGTAACTCCTATCTAAACTATGAACTCTATCCAAACAATTAGGATAGGTCTTTTATTTTGAAAAAACTTGAAGGTAAAAGATAACTAAAACTTCAATTGCCATCTATCTTGAAAGTATGAGATAATTTCGTGCCTCCTTGAAGATATAGTTCCAATCCGCATCTCGAAACCGAGTCTATCTTCTGTCGAGATAAGGGGTCGATATCGACACCAGAGGTCGATATCGAGGTCTTTGTTCCTGCTCGACTTGTCCAGCTCCAGTCGATGTCTATTTTGAGGTCGATATGGGGTCGATATTGACACCAGAGGTCGATATCTATGTCAAGGGTCGATTTCTACCTCTTCTCAACTTCACTTGATATCTATGTTAAGGTCGATATGGGGGTCGATATCGACACCAGAGGTCGATATCTGGGTCTAAGGTCGATATCTACCTCTGCTCAGCTTCACTTGGCTTCTCCGTTTTGACTCTGTTTTCGCTCGAATTCGTGCATGGTTAGCTCAAAACTTGTGCAGACTCTATTTCTTGCAATTTAGCCCATTCTTACACAAGCATATATTCTTTTGAACCTTTTCTTTGGAAATCGAATGAAATATGAAGTCAAAAGATGCAATAAACAAAGGTACAAATATGCACATCAAAACACCCCATACTTAGACTTGCTTGTCCTCAAGCAATAACCAAGCAATAACCAACACCTACAACACATCCTTCAAGTCTTCGCCTTTGTCAAAAGCAACATCATAAGCGGTAGCAAAGCAAAGCAAGTGAATTTAACGTCATAGCACATATTTGGGCGATCCATAGGCATATGCAATTTTTATCCAACCTCACAGGGATAATGTGTTTGCACTCAACTCTCATGTGTTTAGGCTATGAAGATCAACTCTCAACTCAATTCCATATACAATCTCATAAACATTGCAATTTATAATAATCCACTTCGCAACCAATTATGAAAATGCAATAAGAATCATCAGGAGGACTTTCGCTCAATGGAAGACTTCAAAGAAGACTCCATTCGGCGGGGTTGTAATGGGGTTTGGTATAAAATAAAAGGGTATGGAATTATTTGGCTATGTGGTGCTTTTATAATTCGGGAATCAAGACTCCTAAATTTCAACACTTGCAATACCCAAACCATAACTCTTCAATGTTGGCACTTTCCAAGCTCAATCTCCTATAATGCTCTTTCCCAACTCATCATTCCATACTATGGTCTAAAGATGCACTAAAAGATGTAAACCATTCTATCAACCCTTCTTTCAAACTCTAATATACCTCTAAAAAATATAACACTTGTATGAATAAAAGACTTAAGGATTTTGGCTCATGCACTATATATATATATATATATATATATTTTTTTTTTTTTTCGGATTTTTTTTTCTCGGAAATAATAAATAAATACTAAAGATATGTGCATTTATATGGTGAGCCAAATGATCCTTTTACAAAATATGACAATATGTAAATATGCACCAACCCATAATTTCCTTGCTCAAAACTGGACATTATGCTCCTTTCTTTCCACAAGGCATTAGTCCAGCCAATCTAAGTCTCAACTCCCAAATGGGGGTCAGGCTCAATTCGGCTAGGGATAATTTTATGGAGTTTGCAATTTCAGGCTAAGGCTAATGTTCTGGCTTCAAGCAGGGATAATGCAGGGTAGGTAAAGAGAGGATAAAAATGGCTTAAAAGATGCCTCCATCATTTAATTCTCGTAAACATAATCATATATATGCATTGGTTTTGAATAACTATCACAACATTTAGAGATGCATAGGAAGAGTAAATTCACTCAAGAAAGCGAAGGGATTTTTGATGTTCTCCCTATAGGTCAAAATTCTCACAAGGACAATTTTTGTTGGATTTGCTTTTTAGCCTAGGATCATATGTGCTCAATTTCATCACAAGTTCACAATCTACACAAAAATTTTAAGGACTTAGGCTAAACCATCCAAATATGCCATAGGGTTTACATGATCAAGTCAGCTATTGAGGTTTCATCATAGGACATCTAAGTAGGGTTTAAAAAAAACTTAAAAAATAAACATGCATTTTTTTGTATTTTTGACATTTTTCTATTTTTTTTTATAAAAGTAAAACTAAGAACAAAAATTTAAACATGAATGCAATGCGAAGAAGAAAACCAAGTTATGACCATAAGACATGTTTTCCCCCACCCCATACTTAAAATATATAGTGTCCTCACTGTATTAAAAAGAAGAATAAGGGTAGAGAGAAACTCACAGCGCAACCTTGCAGATTTAGGTCGATTTCAGGTTTGGTCGATGCCAGAAGTTGATATCTAGGTCAGAGGTCGATGTTGACTGCATCTGTCGAACTCGAGGAAGAAAATGAAGACAAGGGCTGCCTGATTGGGGTCGATATCGAGTATTAGGGTCGATATCGACCTCCCTTTTTCACTCCTGAGTCCTCGATATCGACTCCAGGAGATGGCTTGACCCTGGGGGGGTCGATTTCGACTGGCCTGGTCGATTTCGACTGCCTCTACAGAAGCTTCTTTTCTTCTTCGTCGTTCCTTTTGCTTGATAACCTGAAATCTTCATTAGAAATATAGATAAAGCACGAATTATCTAAGTTTTGAAAGTTTCAAACAAAAAGTTAAATCCTAAAAACCATCTATGCAAAAAAATTTAAAGGTTTTATGTACACGCTCTAGATTTTTGAGTCGCTACGCCGACTTCTCCGTCAATGCTTTATGACCCTTTTATGTAGGGACCCTTCAAGCGTGAGCCTTCTCCAGGATCATCTAGGTCCTTTTGGTAGTAGCTAAGCTCGGCGACCAAGGCTTCTTTGATGTTAGGTTCTTCTTTGAGCGCTTTCTTTCTCTTTCTTGACCTAACTTTAGCAATATAGGCAAACCGTAGAGCTTTGACTGTCTCTTTAGTAGAATTATCAATAATGGGCTTAATTGATTTATCAATAATGGACGGAGGAGGGTTAGGAGTCATACATGGGCTTACCTATTTGGGCCCGAAACAGAAATCTTCGGGCTGAGGGGTGGTCGATTTCGACCGAGGAGGGTCGATTTCGAGTGAGTTGGTCGATATCGATATGTGGGGGTCGATATCGACCTTTGTGACCCCATACTTGACCTCTGGGGTTTCCAGTCGATGTCGACCCTTCTTGTTGTTTCCGTCCTCGCCAACAAAAATTTTCTAAGCTTCTCCTTAGCCGGCGAAAGGACTACTTGCTCCAGGTGCTTTGTTTCGCTCATGGTCGGGTTGAAAGAGAATTCTATTACTTCGTTCCCTACGGTAACGGTTAGTAATCCTCGACGTACATTGATATTGGCATCTGCAATAGCTATGAAAGGCCTACCAAGTATAATAGGCACTACAAGATCTTCAGGCATCTCCAATACAATGAAATCAGTAGGCACAAAGAACTTACCTACCTTTACAGGGACGTCATCAACTATACATGTGGGTCTGACAAATGAGTTGTCAGCCATATAAAGTTTCATGTCCACAGGTTCAAGTGCGCCAATGTTCACCTTTTGCCAAATAGAAAGGGGCATGAGACTTACGCTGGCCCCTAGGTCACATAGGGCTTTATAGCAATGTTGGCCAAGTCCCACGGTGATTGCAAACTTCCCTGGATCACTCTTCTTTTCAGGGAAGTCCATCTTTGAGCATTCCTCTGCGATCTCTGCCATAAATCTCTTCTTGCTAAGGATATCTTTGAGGAATCGTACATAGGCGGGCATCTCGCTTAGGGCTTCTGTAAGAGGGATGGTAACATTAAGTCCTTGAAGTATCTTTATGAAGCGCCTAAACTTACCTTTGGTGGGATCCTCCAATGCTTTGCAAGGGAATGGCAACGTCTTCTTTGGTGGAGGGGCCAAAACGGTGATCGAAGGGGCCTGCTGGACATTGATGTCGATTGGGCTTTGGTCGATATCGACTGGGATGGTCGATTTTGACCTCTGTTGTGGCTCTGATGGCTCTGCAGTGGCCTCGACATCGACCTGTGGGTCGACATGGGGGTCGATATCGACCTCATCCTCGACATCGACTGGTCTGTCGATGTCGACTGGATCTGCTGCTTTCTCCGATTCCGTTCGTGGCTTGTGTACTTTAGTGCCACTCCTCAATTGCATGGCTGCAACATGGCCCGTCCCAGATTGTCCCTTAGGATTTGTAGTGGGTTGCCCAGGGAGTGTTCCGGACGGCCTAGGGATTTGTGCCTCCAATTGACCTAGTTGGGTCTCTACGTTCTTTTTCCATATGTCCATCTCCCGAATCCTTGTGGTAAGGTGATTGAGTTGAGAATGGATGGCATTGTTGGATTGATCATTCTTAGCCTGATTCCACCTGATTTCATCCAGTACTAGTTGAAGATCATCCTTCTTTTGGTCTCTCTCCGGGTGCCCAGGAGCTCTATAAGGCGGAGGGTCCCTAGGGTTAACCGGGTTCCTTTGTGGTTGATGGAACCTTTGGTCTCCCCAATATTGGTGATTGGGACCCCTCATGTAGCGCGCCTCTTGGTGAGTCTCCGCTAGATGTACTTGTTCGGCATGTGGGCACTCGATGGTGGTGTGCCGCTGTGTTCCGCATTCTATGCAATCTTGGTTCGCTGAAAGGAACCTCACTTGCTTTTGGAGCTTTCGAAGTTGATCCCTATGAAATTCCTCCTTTACATCCGGATCGATTACATTGGAGGGTTCATATAAGGGCATAGATGGGGCAGGCCTCGATGATGATGATGTGTCGGAAGCCTCAGGAGTCCCATATGTGTTGTCGAACTCCACCAACCTCTGTATGGTTTCCCAAGCCTCTTGTGGAGCGAGTTCAAGGTAGCTATAGGAGGTGTAAGTGTTGATCCTCTCCTTTGTGGCAGCATCAATAGCATTGTATATGATCTCCTGAATTACGTACGGTTGGTTGGCCATGCGTCGGGCATGATCGTAGTAGGTCCTTAAACCTTCCCCAAACAGTTGCCAGAGCCTCACCAGGCTTTTGTTTGAAAGCCGTGATTATTTGTCGGATCAACGCCGTCTTAGAAGGAGGAAAGAACATGTTGAGGAACGCGTCCTTGACTTCATTCCAGGTGCGGAGCGATCTTGGGGCTAAGCTTTCCAACCACTGCAATGCTTTTCCTGTAAGAGACCATTGAAAGGCTTTTAGTTGGACATATTCAAGACTTCGTCCACCAGCAATAGTATCACAAAGGTCTAAGAAGGTTGAAATATGTTCCACAGGGCATTCGTTAGGTTTTCCTTCATATTGGTGCCTTCTAATCTCAGTTAGGAAGTTAGGTTTTATTTCAAAATTAGAGGCAGGGATAAGAATTGCCGATTCAGGCACTGTGAGAGCGGGGTGCATATATTGCTTGGCATTCCGGGGAAGGGCATTGATTTGGGCTTCTATTTGCCTTCGGCCTTCCTCCTCCCTGTCAGCACGCTCCTTAAGTGCTGCCTCTCTAGTCGTTAGGTCCTCAACCTGCTTCCTTAGTTGCTCAATTAGTTCAGCCTGGTTCGCGTTGTCCGCCATGATTCTTTGAGCTTGGGCTATTAGATGGAAATAGCGTTCAGGGTCGTCTACTCCTTCGACTTCAGGTGGGCGATCAGCACGTGGCATACACCTGCAAAACCAAACTAGGTAGAGACGTGAGATAGACTACTAGGGCGCGATTGATTGCCTCCCCGGCAACGGCGCCAATTTGTTGTTGCAGGAGTATGATATGTCAAGTAATTACAAATAATAAAGATGTAATAAATGTATTCCAACTCATGGCCCAAGCAAATAATTACAAGACTTCCTCCCGTTGTAGTGGAAGGGTAGTCAGGATCAATCCATGAGGAGGCGTGTCAGCGGGATCCTAGTAGCGTTGGAAATCTCACGTCTGCGTCGACTAGAAGCCTCGATTTCGACCTTGAACCTCGATGTCGATCTCGGCTGTTGATGTTCTCTGCAACAGAAGACATACGGAGACAAAAAAAAAGTGGTCGATATCGACTGGAAGGGGTCGATATCGATGTCAGTCCACGAAATCGACTGGCTCAGAAGACTGCCAGTCGATACAGAAGGGTCGATATCGATGCTAGGGGTCGATATCGATGTCAAGCAAACTTCGCAGCGATGTTCGTCGTCAATTCAGAAAACTGTTGACGAACTCAGTGGTCGATATCGACGTCTAGGGTCGATATCAATGTCTCCCTACAGTGAGTTAGTTCTTCGTCGGCAAAGAAAGGCCGAAGATTTAAGAATGGAGAGAGAAGCAATGAACAGAAATAACAGTGGTTTTTATGTGTATAAAATATGTAAAAAGCAACTCCTAGGATTAGGGTTTACCACAATGTTAACCAATGCATGCGATAAGATAAATAAGACGGATAATTGCGCTATTTCACCTGAGGGACAAGCTTTCGTCGTACACCAACTCTTAGGATTACTCTTGCAAATAAACCTAATTGTCTCTACCAATTTTATGTTTATAACTCAAGTTGTTAGCATGAATCCCTTTTCTTTCGATTGGGACTAAACATAGAATCATAGGAGGAGAGATAGACACAACGATATCAACATCAAATACTTACCTCAAGCGCGCATGGCTAACGTCGGGCTCACCCCGACCCTAAGAGCTTTGGGGAACTACTCGCTTCTCATCATGGAATTCATCATTGTTTGAAAGAAAGAAACTTGCATTAAAATTAACTCCGAAGCTTTACAACTCAACGTCAACTTTTGCAAACGTCAAACCCTAAAACTTATCTCTACCGCTAACTCTAGTGATTGTCTTGCTTGTTAATTGAATTGGATCATCTAACAAATCAGCCCCTAGGGCTTTATTAATAGGCTACTAATCCTCGCTATCCAAGGATTGTAACTCCTATATAAACTATGAACTCTATCCAAACAATTAGGATAGGTCTTTTATTTTGATAAAACTTGAAGGTAAAAGATAACTA
Source organism: Persicaria maculosa (assembly GCA_963922045.1). Classification (NCBI taxonomy): domain Eukaryota; kingdom Viridiplantae; phylum Streptophyta; class Magnoliopsida; order Caryophyllales; family Polygonaceae; genus Persicaria; species Persicaria maculosa. Next base: position 43,367,650 of record OY998257.1, on the reverse strand, counting down.
AAACTTCAGCTGCCATCTATCTTGAAAGTATGAGATAATTCCGTGCCTCCTTGAAGATATAGTTCCAATCCGCATCTCGAAACCGAGTCTATCTTCTGTTGAGATAAGGGGTCGATATCGACACCAGAGGTCGATATAGAGGTCTTTGTTCCTGCTCGACTTGTCCAGCTCCAGTCGATGTCTATGTTGAGGTCGATATGGGGTCGATATCAACACCAGAGGTCGATATCTATTTCAAGGGTCGATTTTTACCTCTTCTCAGCTTCATTCGATGTCTATGTTAAGGTCGATGTGGGGGTCGATATCGACACCAGAGGTCGATATCTGGGTCTAAGGTCGATATCTACCTCTGCTCAGCTTCACTTGGCTTCTCCGTTTTGACTCCGTTTTCGCTCGAATTCCTGCATTGTTAGCTCAAAACTTGTGAAGACTCTATTTCTTGCATTTTAGCCCATTCTTACACAAGTTTATATTCTTTCGAACCTTTTCTTTGGAAATCGAATGAAATATGAAGTCAAAAGATGCAATAAACAAATGTACAAATATGTACATCAGATATCAACATCTAACACTTACCTCAAACACGCATGGCTAACGTCGGGCTCACCCCGACCCTAGAAGCTTTGGGAGTCTACTCGCACATCATCGCATGAAACATCATTGATTGAAAGGAAATTTGCATTAATAACTCTGAAACTTTATGATGTGCGCGCAAATTGCCATATTTTCTATGCACATTTAAGTCCATTTTAACGTTATTAGCATGCATATTAGTGGGAAATCATAAGATTATTGTAGTTTATGCATAATTGTCAAATATAGAGGTCTTCACGAGTTTTTATGTGATTTCGCAGAAAACGAAACGAAAATGCACATATTTGGACAAGAGAAGAGGAGCGGAAAAAGAACTCAAAGTCTACTGAAGAGGTCGAAATCGATGATGAACCTCGACATCGAGTGAAACAGAGCAACCAGGAATCGAGCAGAGGAGAACAGAGCATGCCGACACAGAATAGGTTGATATCGATGTTTGAAGGTCGATATCGAGTGGCCTGAATCAATGATATTGATAGAAGTCGAGTGCCAATCCTAGGAAGAAAAGGAGTGCTCGAGATAAGATAAAGAGGGGCCGATATCGAGGTCCCAAGGTCGATATCGATGTTTGTTGCAGAAAGATTCGACTCAGTTTTTGATAGAATTCTATCCGAAGCTTTGCACGTCTATCCTAAAGTCGAGATCTTCTATCCAAAGCACCAGACTTATAACTTTATGAGTTTTACAAAGGAGTTTTTAGTTTTTACCTTTATTAAGTTTTATCTTAGAGAATAAAGATAGGTTTTCAAATCCTTGGATAGCGAGGTTTGAGATCTATAATTAGACGCCATTAGGTCTCAGTTTAATCATCCACACACATCCAAGAACATTCAAGCATAGCAAGTTTTAGTCATACAACGTAGAGATTTGTAAGAGAGAGAGAGAGAGGCCGAGTGGAGTTTGTGTAAGCAAGAGCGGAGTGGCTTTGTTCGGTTGTACTTTCTTTCTTTTGCAATACAAATTAGTTTCTTTTCCATGATGATGATGAGTTCAATGATGAAGCGCGAGTAGTCAACCCACTTCTAAGGTCGGGGTGAGCCCGACAATAGCAATGTTGGGTAAGTGCATCAAAGGTATGATTTTTATGCGATTCCGTCTTCTATCCTATGCATGATCCTTTGCGAAAGTTGAGGAGATTCATTATTTGCATTATTGAAGCGAAAGCCAATCATATTGTGAACTTGGATTTCTCATGAATTGGATAGTAACTCTTAGGAATTATGCGAGAGGCTCTAATAACCTAAAAGTTGGTAACGAAAGTTATTTGACGGAAAGACATTAAATTTCATAACTTTAGCATCATACTTGCATGAATATAGTTGTGGCATGAATCCCCGACCTTGGAAGCTTTTAGTTTATTGAATTCTTATACAAAGTTTGATTTTTTATTTATGTCCATCTTTCCATAACCATTCTACGCTCTTCGGACTTCTTTTCCGACAATTAGGTTCGTATTATAGTTTCTTTTACAAACACCGAAATCGACTGGAAATGTCGATATCGAGCACTGACATCGATATCGAGGTTCATCTCGATGTCGACTGCTTTGCTTCTATCTTCTCCAGGAAACTCACTGGAAATCGACCAGAATTGAGGTCGATATCGACTAGACTCCTCGATATCGAGTGTCTCCTGGAGTCGAAAGCTTGATCGTGATTGCAACTAAGGAAGCGCTGACATACCTCCTCGTGGATTTTATCCTGAATTACCCTACCACTACATCGGGAGGGATTCTTGTATTTTATTTGCTTGAACATGGAGTTGGCTTAGTTGTGATATTTATTTGATATTTTGTTTAAGCGAATCTACCTCCCCTAACGACGAAATTGGCGCCGTTGCCGGGGAGGCAATCAATCGCCACCTAAGTTTTCTCACGATCTTCTTTTAGTGTTTATTTTGCAGGTTTATGCGACGCTTTGATCGCGAACCTATCTTTGAGAGTCTTGCCGAGCCTGAACGTTTCTTCCATCTTCGCAACAAAGCTATTCGAATCATGGTAGATAACGAGACACAAGCTGAGACCATTGTGCGGTTGAGGAAAGAAATTGAGGATCTTAACACTACAATCACTGCTGAAAGGGTCGCCGCTGCTAGAGAGGAGGATGCGCGTAGACAAGCACAAGAGCGGCTCAATCAGTATCCACAGACGGCGATGCAATACATGCATCCACCGCTACATGTTCCTGAATCCGCTATTTTAATTCCTCCTTCTAACTATGAAATTAAAATAAACTTCCTATCTGAGATTAAAAGAAACACTTTTTAAGGAAGACCTAATGAATGCCCTTTGCAACATATCTCTACTTTCATGGACTTATGTGAAACTATTGCTGATGGTGTGAATTTAGACTACGTGAGACTAAAGTATTTTCGATGGTCTTTGGCAGGAAAGGCATTGCAATGGCTAGAGAGTTTGGCTCCACGCTCGCTGAGGACATGGGCAGAGGTGAAGGATGCGTTCTTAAACAAGTTCTTTCCTCCATCTAAAATGGCGATGCTGCAGCAAAGGATCACGACTTTCAAACAAAAGCCATGTGAAACATCGGCACAGGCGTGAGAGCGCTTTAAGGACTTGCTGATATCATGCCCGACGCATGGGCAACTACCATATGTCATCCAGGAGATCTTCTACAACTCCCTTGATGCACCGAATAAGGAGAGAATCAATTCATACACCTCCTATCGGCACATTGAGCTCACCCCAACGGAGGCATGGGAGACGATTGAGAGGCTGGTTAACTTTGATAACACATATGGTACTGCTGCGACCTATGACTCAAGGCCTGCCTCATCAATGCCAATTTATGAGCCTCAAAAAGAGATTGATCCTGATGTGCGACAACAATTCCACAACGATCAAACACGCCGCCTTCAAAAGCAAGTGAGGTTCCTGAGCAACAATCAACCTTGTCAGGAATGTGGGTCAACAAGGCATAACACTAGTGCCTGTCCACATCTTGAGCAAGTGTCTATAGCGGAACAACATGAGGAAGCCAATTGGATGAGAGGTCCCTATGGAGGGGGCAATCAGAAGTATTGGGGAGATCAACGGTTCTATCAATCACATTAACAAAGGGATCCCCCACCATATAGAGCACCAGGGCACCCTGAGCGGGAAACAAGGAAGGATGACCTGTAGATCATTCTTGATGAGATGCGGAGGAACCATGCTGAGTTAAAACACGCCAATAACTCCATTCATACTCAGCTGCAGGGCATCAACTCTAGGCTTGGGGAGATAGAAGTTTGGAAGCGCAACATGGAGACCCAAATGGTTCAATTGGCAGAGCAAATTCTCAAACCGTCAGGAGCGCTGCCTGGATCAACTATGCCCAACCAAAAGGGCAAAACTACTGGACACATAGTGGTGATGAACTTAAGGAGTGGGCGTCAATTGCAAACGCCCGAGAAAAAAGCGGAGGAGAAGGAGCCAAAACAGACGTCGATATCGACCCCCCTGTCGATATCGACCAAGGTGATATCGATGTCGACCCTCCTGTAGTCGATGTCGACGAAGCTGCTGAATCACCACAGAAATTAACTCCTCCTGTCGATATCAAACCCCATCCAGTCGATGTTGACCTAACTCTAGCCACAGGGAAGAAGAAGGTGTTGCCATTCCCATCAAAGAAGGTGATTAAGGACCCGACAGAAAAGAAGCTTCAGCGATTCGTGAAGATGCTTCAAGGACTTAATGTCTCAATTCCATTCACAGAAGCACTTCATTAGATGCCGTCATATGTGAGGTTCCTTAAGGACATATTAGGTAAGAAGCGATCAATTGCTGAGATCGCAGAGGAGTGCAAAAGATTGGAGCTACCACGGAAGCGAGCGGGCCCAAGTAAGTTTTCTATCGCTATAGGCTTAGGTCGATATCGCTTTAATGCTTTAGTTGATTTGGGTGCTAGCGTTAGCATGATGCTACTAACCATATGGCACAAGGTAAAGATAGGTCCCCTGGAGCCCGTGGATGCAAAGCTATACATGGCGAAAAATACGATAGTGATTCCAACAGGGATGGTAGATGATGTGCCAGTACAAGTAGGTAAATTCTTTATCCCTGCTGATTTCTTAGTTGTTAATATGGCAGAGGACCCTACTTGTCCCATTATTTTAGCTAGGCCATTCCTAGCAACCGTGGATGCCAACATAAGCGTGATGAAAGGATTTCTCTCATTCACAATTAGTGACGAAGTGATAGAGTACACCTTCAATAAGACGGTGAGGAATAATGAAGGGCCAATGGAGATAAATGCCATCAATGGTGTCAACATCACATGCGGGGAAGCAAAGGTAAGGAGTATGAAACCCGAGGAGCTTGAAAAGAGGGCCATAGAAGGCCAAGCGGAGGAAGTCGTGGCAATCTTGAACCAAGGAGCCAAAAAGAACATCGAAATCGACCCAGGTAAGTCGATATCGACTAACAAAGTTCAAGATTATGTGCCAGGTTATAAGTATGGGGTCAACGGAGGAGAAGGAACATCGAAATCGAGCATAAAGGTCGATATCGACCACAAACCAATGTCGAAAATGACTGCCATAGAAGCTGAGAAAGGAGGAGCAAAGACCTCGATATCGATCTCTGAAGGTCGAAATTGACCTGACCATGTTGAGCAGAACAACTCCAAATCGACAGGACCTCCAGGAGCACAACAGAGCTCGATATCGACTACTGATAATCGATATCGACCTGAACCACTGATAGAAGAGAAGGTAAGTCAAGGTACGGATTCCTCTTTCTCGATTTCAATAAGAGATTTATCATTATTCGGAAGAGGTTTGCATTGACATGTGCGCTTGTGTAGGGTATCCGATGATGATTCGAGCCATTATGAATGAGGAGATAAGTTGTTTGTCTCCAAGTCAAAAGATCATTGGCTCCCTAGTAGATTCAAAGACAAGAGGATGGGACCATTCACGGTTACTCAAATCCATCCAGGCGGAATACAGCTAAGAGATAAGAAAAGAGTTCTATTTGAGGCCCAAGCCACATGGGCTCTGCAGATGCCGCCTTGAGAGCTTAAAGGAAGAAGTCGTCCTAGCGACTTTAAAGTCTAGAGCTTGTAACGAAGACAATTAGTTTTTTTATTTTTGAACATTTTTTTGGTCTGTTTTGAGACATTAGACAACATTATACATATGTTGGTTTTTATTTTCTAACAAGTTGCAGGAAAGAAGGAGGAGAGTAAACAGACATCGAAATCGAGTACTAAGCTCAATAACGACCTAAAGGTCGATTTCGAAGGGCTTGTGGTCAAGGCCGGATCACACTGAAGCTTGAGCCAGAAATCGATGAAACTAGCCGATTTCGATGTTAGAGGTCGAAATCCACCTCTACTGCAGAATTCTTCGACTCTTGAAATTTGTGCAGTTTTAGTAAGTTTCTTTCTTAACCATAGTTTTAATACAATGAGGACACCGTAATCTTTAAGTATGGGGTGGGGGAAAGGCTTACTCGCATATTTTTAGCCTATTTTGAAATTTTTCATAAGTTTTTACATGTTTATGCATATTCATACATAGTTAGTCATATTTATCTTTAAGCATTACATATTTATCTATAGCATGTTTTATTTTCGAAAAAAAAGAAAAAAAAGAGATAAAATGACCCCCATAAAAAATATAAAGAAAATAAAAAAAAAGAGTCATGGAAGCAATAAGGAACTCGACAATGCAAAAGTAGATTCATTAGAGATATAACATGAAATTGCCTAGTTAAGGGAAGTCACAATGAAGTGCAATTCTTTAGAGAAAACCATGAAGGAGAGGTAAAAATTTGAAGTTGCTTTTGACATGTGCATGATAAGATGATAGAGGACTTTATATATTTCCATACATATGCTCAAGTTCATATCTTAGCCTTACCTATGCATATTTGCAAAATTCACAAGCCATATATCAGCCTTACTATATCATTATCATTATTGCTCCATATATATTACATATATTGCCCATTTTTTATACCTTATACCCTACCCGGGGATAAGTTTGAGAATGGATGTCATCTTTGGAGTTGTTATATGGAGTTTGTGCATTATTGTTGAAGTTGTTGGCAGGAATGAAATAATTTTTTAAATATGGAAAATTTAATGAGTGAGAAAAAATCCGATCACCTCAGGAGATAAAGGTAGGTCGACCCTACTCGTTGAGATGTTAGTTCAGCGAGATGAGACACAAGGTGAGGAGTCCGAAGTACTAAGTATCCGGGGTCATTCATGACACCCATGTTTGCGACACGCGAGAAGGCAGTACTAAGGTTAGAGACGTAAAAGTATTAGAGTGAAAAAAGCATTGAGCGATGAGCGAAAGGTGAGAAATATTATGAAGAAGGAATGTGGAATGAATGTTTTGGATTTAACACCACATGGCCAAATATTAGCCCACCTTTAGCCTTTTAGCAATCTAATCCTCCATAAGCTTGCAAAAGTCCTCTTGATTATTAATGCTATGTTGTGAAATTGTTTTTTTTGCATATAAACCTCCTTTTGTGTGTATGATGTTGCTTTTATTCACAGGCATGGATAGGGATGACATTAGTACCTTATCGATGATGGCAATTGATTGTAGGGACATATGAAAAATGAATCTATGATGTTGAGGGTTTACTTCCTTCCCCTGAATGACCATTAAAAGTATTGCTTGGGGACAAGCAAGCTTAAGTATGGGGTGTTTGATGTGCGCGCAAATGGCCATATTTTCTATGCACATTTAAGTCCATTTTAACCTTATTTGCATACATATTAGTGGGAAATCATAAGATTAGTGTAGTTTATGCATAAATGTCAAATATAGAGGTCTGCACGATTTTTTATGTGATTTCGCAGAAAACGAGACGAAAATGGACAGATTTGTACAAGAGAAGAAGAGCGGAAAAAGAACTCGAAGTCTATTGAAGAGGTAGGAATCGATGATGAACCTCAATATCGAGTGAAACAGATCAACCAGGAATCGAGCAAAGGAGAACAGAGCATGTCGACATAGAATAGGTCGATATCGATGTCTGAATGTCGATATCGAGTGGCCTGAATCGATGATATTGATAAAAGTTGAGTGCCAATCCGAGGAAGATAAGGACTGCTCGAGATAAGATAAAGAGAGGTCGATATCGAGGTCCCAAGGTCAATATCGTTGTTTGCTGCATAAAGATTCGACTTAGTTTTTGATAGAATTCTATCGGAAGCTTTGCGCGTCTATCCTAAAGTCGAGATCTTCTATCCAAAGAACCAGACTTATCACTTTATGAGTTTTACCAAGGATTTTTTATTTTTTACCTTTATTAAGTTTTATCTTAGAGAATAAAGATAGGTTTTCGAATCCTTGGATAGCGAGGTTTGAGATCTATAATTAGAGGCCATTAGGGCTCAGTTTAATCATCCACAGACATCCAATAACATTCAAGCACAGCAAGTTTTAGTCATACAACACAGAGATTTGTAAGAGAGAGAGAGAGGCCGAGTGGAGTTTGTGTAAGCGAGAGCGGAGTGGCTTTGTTCGGTTGTACTTTCTTTCTTTTGCAATACAAATTATTTTCTTTTCCATGATGATGATGAGTTCAATGATGAAGCATGAGTAGTCAACCCACTTCTACGGTCGGAGTGAGCCCGACGATAGCAATGTAGGGTAAGTACATCAAAGGTATGATTTTTATGCGATCCCGTCTTCTATCCTATGCATGATCCTTTGCGAAAGTTGAGGACATTCATTATTTGCATTATTGAAGTGAAAGCCAATCATATTGTGAACTTGGATTTCTCATGAATTGGATAGTAACTCTTAATAATTATGCGAGAGCGTATAATCACCTAAAAGTTGGTAACGAAAGTTATTTGACGGAAAGACATTAAATTTCATAACTTTAGCATCATACTTGCATGAATATCATTGTGGCATGAATCCCCGACCTTGGAAGCTTTTAGTTTATTGAATTCTTATACAAAGTTTGAGTTTTTATTTTTGTCCATCTTTCCATAACCATTATACGCTCTTCGGACTTCTTTTCCGATAATTAGGTTCGTATTACAGTTTCTTTTACAGACATCGAAATTGACTGGCAAGGACGATATCGAGCACTAACATCGATATCGAGGTTCATCTCGACGTCGACTGCTTTGCTTCTATCTTCTGCAGGAAACTCACTGGAAATCGACCAGAACTGAGGTCGATATCAACCATACACGTCGATATCGAGTGTCTCCTAGAGTCAAAAGCTTGATCGTGATTGAAACTTAGGAAGCGCTGTTCGCAGCGGGGGTGATAGTGTAGGGATTCAAACAGTTCAAATAAACAATGCACAACTAGGCTAACTCCCTGTCCCAAACAAATAATAAAAGAATCCCCTCCCTTGTAGTAGTAGGGTAATTCATGATCGAATCCACGAGGAGGTATATCAGCGCTTCCTTTGTTGTACTCACGATCAAAGCTTTCGACTTCAGAAGACACTCGATATCGAGTAATCTGGTCGATATCGACCCCAGTTCTGGTCGATTTCCTAGCGCAGTTCCTCCAGAAGACAAAAGCAGCAAAGTCAACGTCGAGCAGAGACCTCGATATCGTTGTTAGACCTTGATATCGACCCTTACAGTCGATTTCGACACTTGTCACATAAACTGTTTTCGTAAACAATTTGTTGGAAAAGAGTCCGAAGAAAATAGAATGGGAAAGGAGGATGATCAGAAACAAAACTCGAACTTTTATTTTGAATTTAATTAATTAAAAATCTGCCAAAGTCGGGGTCTTATGCCACAATGATAACAATGCAAGTTTTATGCTAAAGTTATGAAATTTAATGCCTTTCCGTCAAATAACTTTCGCTATCAACACTTGGGTGATTAGAGGCTCTCGCATAGTTCCTAAGAGTTACTATCCAATTCATGAGCAATTCAAGTTCACAATATGATTGGCTTTCACTTCAATAATGCAAATAATGAATCTCCCTAACTTTCGTAAAGGATCATGCATGGGGTAGAAGATGGAATCGCATAAAAGTCATACCTTTGATGCACATACCTCACATTGCTATCGTCGGGCTCACCCCGACCCTAGAAGTGGGTTGACTACTCGCTCCTCATAATGCACATCATCATCATTTTTATTGAAAGAAAGCTACTTTGAATTAAAACTTCGAAAGAAAGTACAACTGAACAAGCCACACCGCTCTCGCTTTACAACTTTCACTCGGCCTCCTCTCTCTCTCTCTCTCTACTAATTCTCTGCGTGTATATATGTTTTAACAACTGAAATTGAATGTTATTCGATGCTAACTTGGATGCCCTAAACTCAGCCTTATTGGTTTCTATTTATAGATGTCGATAAACACTCGAAACTTTATCTTTATTCTCTAAGATAAAACTTAAATAAAAGAAAAAACTAAAAATCTATGGTAAATCAGCTCTCTCCATGATAGATCTGGTGTTGAAGATAAAAAATCTTGACTTTTGGATAGACGTGCAAGCTTTGGATAGAATTCTATCAAAAATCTGAGTCGGATTCTTCTGCTGGCATGGTCGATATCGACCCTTGACATCGATATCGACCCCTTCAAAACTTTATCTCGAGCTTCTCCTTCTCCTACTCGAACTGGCACTCGACTTCTATCATTTAGTTCGATCTGGCACATCGATATCGACCTCCAGACGTCGATATCGACCTCTCTGTGTCGACATGCTCTGTTTCATTTCCTGCTCGATTCCTATGTCTCTGATGCACTCGATGTTGAGGTCCCCAGTCGATTTCGACCTCCTCACAAGACTTCGAGTTCTTTTTCCGCTCTTCCAGATCTGTCCATTTTTATCATGTTTTCTGCAAAATCGCATAGAAACTCGTGCAAACCCATATATTTGACAATTAAGCATAAACTACACTATTCCCATATTTTTCTATTAATATGCATGGAAAAGACAATAAAATGGACTTTTATGTGCATAGAAAATATGGTAATTTGCGCACACATCAAACACCCAATACTTAAGCTTGCTTGTCCCCAAGCAATACCTTTAATGGTCATTCAGGGGAAGAAAGTAAACCCTCATCATCATAGATTCATTTTTTATATGTCCCTACAATCAATTGCCACTCTCGATAAGGTACTTATGTCAACCAAGTCCATGCATGTGCATAAAAGCATTTTCATATTCATAAAAGGAGGTAATATGCAAAAATAATTTTAGCGACATAACATTAATAATCAAGAGGACTTTTGCAAGCTTGTGAGAAGTAGATTGATAAAAGGCTAAATGTGGGCTAATATTTGGTCATGTGGTGTTAAATCCGGGGAAACATACTTTCTTTCCAAAACATTCCACATTCCTTCTTCATAATGTCTCACCTTTCACTCATCGCTCAATGCTTTTATTTAATATATGCTTTTACCTCTCTAACCTTAGCACTGCCTTCTCGCGAGTCGCAAACATGGGTGTCAAGAATGGCCCCGGATACTTAGTACTTCGGACTCCTCACCTTGTGTCCCATCTCGCTGAACTAACATCTCAACGAGCAGGGTCGACCTACCTTTATCTCCTGAGGTGATCGGATTTTTTCTCGCTCATTAAATTTTCCATAATTCATAATTCTTTCATTCCTGCCAACAACTTCATGAATAATGCACAACTCCATATAACTCCAAAGATGACATCCATTCTTAACATTGTCCCCGGATAGGGTATAAGGTATAAAATGGGTAATATGTATATATGTGGAGCAATGATGATCATGATAAGGCTAATATATGGCTTTGTGGCTTTTGCAAATATACATAGGTAACGCTAGGATATGAACTAGTAGAAGTAAGCACTTGTATGGAATTTTCATAAAAATTCCTCCATCATCTTATCATGCACATGTCAAAAGCAACTTCAAATTTTCATCTCCTTTATTTTTTTCTTCTTTTTTTGCACTTCATTGGGACTTCCCTTAACTACGCAATCTCATGTTATATCTCTAATGAATCTAATTTTGCATCAGAGAGCTCTTTTTTATACCTCCATGACTCTTTCTTCTTTTCAAAATTTTTGATGGGTGTCAATTTTTTTTTATTTTGTTTTTCGAAATAAAAACTAAATATGCATTAAAATAAATATGCAAATCTAAACTAAGTATGAATATGCAAGTAAGGCTTTCCCCCACCCCATACTTAAAATTTACAGTGTCCTCACTGTATTAGAACTAGGGTTAAGAAGAAAACTTACTAAACCATCACAAATTTCGGGAGTTGAAGAAGACAGCAGGGAAGGTCGACATCGACCCTTAACATCGATATCGAGGTTTATATCGATTTCTGCTCATGCTTTAGGGTAATCTGGCCTCGATCACAAACCCATCTATGTCAACCTTGAGATCGATGTCGATGTTAGACATCGATTTCGATGCCCTTCCTGTGTGATTTTCTCTTTCCTGCAACTTGTTAAAACCAAAACCAAAACAAAATATGGAAAACAATAAAGTGTCTAAAACCAAAATAAAACTGTCTAAAATCAATACTTAAGTCTTTGTTACAAGCTCTAGACTTTTAAGTCGCTAGGCCGACTTCTCCTTTTCCCTTCTCAAGGCGGCATCTGCAGAGCCCATGTGGCTTGGGCCTCAAATATCACTCCTTTCTTATCACGCAGCTGCATTCCGCGAGGATGGATCTGATTCACCGTGAATGGTCCTAAATTCTTATCCTTAAATCTTGTAGGGAACCAATGGTCCTTAGATTTGGCAACATAGACCTTGTCTCCTATCTCATATTGGCTCGAATCATCATCGGATACCCTACATAAGCGCACATGCCAAGGCACACCTCTTCCAAATAATGATAAATCCTTAATTGAAATGGAACAAGAGGAATCCGTACCTTGACTTACCTTTTTCTCAGTCTGTGGCTCAGGTCGATGTCGATGTTCAAAGGTTGATATCGAACCCTGTTGTACTCTTGGAGGATCAGTCGATTTGGAGAGTTTTAGCTCGATATGATCAGGTCAATTTCGACCCTCAGTGGTCGATATCGAGGTCTCCGCTCCTCCCTTTTTAGTGCTGATGGTGGTCGATTTTGATTGGGTGTGGTCGATATCGACCCCTAACCCCGATTTTGATGTTTCCTCTTCTCCTCCGTTGACCCCATACGTATGACCTGGCACAGAATCTTGAACATTAGTGGTCGATATCGACTTACCTGGGTCGATTTCGATGTTCTGTTGGGCTTCTTCGTTCAAGATTGCCACAACTTCTTCCACTTGGGCTTCTATGGACCTCTTCTCAAGCTCCTCCGGTGTCATACTTCTTACCTTTGCTTCTCCACATGCAATATAGACACCATTGATGGCTTTTATCTCCATTGGCCCTTGATTTTTCACCGTCTTGTTAAAGGCATACTCTATTACCTCGTCACTAATTGTGAATGAGAGCAATCCTTTCTTTACGCTAATGTTGGCATCGACGGTTGCTAGGAATGGCCTACCTAAAATAATTGGACAAGCAGGGTCCTCCGCTATATCAACAACTAGGAAATCAGCAGGGATAAAGAATTTACCTACTTGTACTGGCACATCCGTCACTATCCCAGTTGGAATTACTACCGTATTGTTAGCCATGTACAACCTTGCATCCACGGGCTCCAGAGGACCTATCTTTACCTTGTGCCAAATGGTTAGTGGCATCATGCTAACGCTAGTGCCCAAGTGAACTAAAGCATTAAATTTGAATTGACCTAGACCAATAGCGATAGAAAACTTACCTGGGTCCACCCGCTTTTGTGGTAGCTCCAACCTGTTGCACTCCTCTGCGATCTCAGAGAGCGATCGCTTCTTACCTAAGATGTCTTTAAGGAACCTTACATAAGATGGCATCTCGTGAAGTGCCTCCATGAATGGTATAGAGACATTAAGTCCTTTGAGCATCTTCACGAACTGCTGGAACTTCTTTTCCGCTGGGTCCTTAATCACATTTCTAGATGGGAATGGCAACACCTTCTTCCTTCCCGCGACTGTAGTGAGGTCGACATCGATATCAGTAGGGTCGATATCGACTGGAGGAGTTGATTTCTGTGGTGACGTAGCATCAGGGTCGACATCGACAGGAAGGTCGACATCGATGTCACCTTGGTCGATATCGACAGGGGGGGTCGATATCGACGTCTGTTCTGGCTCCTTCTCCTCCGCTTTTTGCTCGGGCGTTTGTAATTGTCGCCCACTCCTTAGGTTTACTGTCGTAATATTACCAGTGGTTTTGCCCTTTTGGTTGGGCATAGTGGATCCAGGGAATGATCCTGACGCTTTGGGTATTGCTTCCACCAATTGACTCATTTGAGTCTCCATGTTGCGCTTCCAAACGTCGATTTCCCCAAGTCTAGAATTTATGCCCTGCAGCTGAGTATGGACGGAGTTGTTGGCTTGTTTGAACTCAGCGTGATTCCTCCGCATCTCATCAAGAATGATTTGCAGGTCATCCTTCCTTGTCTCCCGCTCAGGGTGCCCTGGTGCTCTATATGGTGGGGGATCCCTTTGTTGATAGAACCTTTGATCACCCCAATATTGTTGATTTCTCCCTCCATAGGAGCCTCTTGTCCACTTAACCTCCTCATGTTGTTCCGCCATGGATACTTGCTTAGTATGTGGACAGGCATTAGTGTTATGCCTTGTTGAGCAACATTCCTGACAAGTTTGATTGTTGCTCAGGAACCTGACTTGCTTTTGAAGGCGGTGTGTTTGATCGTTATGGAATTTTTGCCAGACATCAGGATCTATCTCCCTTGGAGGCTCATATAGGGGTATAGATGGGGCAGGCCTTGCATCATAGGCCGCAGCATCCCCATAAGTGTTATCAAAGTTCACGATCCTCTCAATGGTCTCCCATGCCTCCGTTGGTGTAAGCTCAATGTACCGATAGGAGGTATATGAATTTATCCTCTCCTTATTCGGCGCATCAAGGGCGTTATAAAAGATCTCCTGGATGACATATGGAAGTTTCCCATGTGTTGGGCATGATCGCAGCAAGTCCTTTAATCGCTCCCACGCCTCTGTTAAGGTTTCACCTGACTTTTGTTTGAAAGTCGTGATCGTTTGTCGCGCCGTTTTAGAAGTTGGGAAGAATTTGTTCAAGAATGCATCTTTAACCTCCGCCCATGCCCTCAGCAAGCGTGGAGCCAAACTCTCAAGCCATTGTAATGCCTTCCCTGCCAAAGACCATCGATAAGATTTTAATTTCACATACTCTAAATTTACTCCATCAGCAAGTGTCTCACATAAGTCCATAAAAGTAGAGATGTGTTGTAGGGGGCATTCATTAGGTCTTCCTTCAAAAGTATTTCTTTTTATTTCATAGATGGAGTGAGGAATTAAAATAGCGGATTCAAGAACATGAAGCGGCGGATGCATGTATTGCATCGCCGTTTCTAGATACTGATTGAGCCGCTCTTGGGCTTGTCTGCGCGTATCCTCCTCCCTATTAGCACGGGCTCGCTCAGCAGCAGCAGCGGCCCTTTCAGCAGCGATTGTAGCGTTGTGGTCCTCGATTTCTTTCCTCAACCGCTCTATGGTTTCGGCCTGCCTCTCATTGTCAGCCATGATGCGAATTTCTTTGTTACGAAGATGGTAAAAACGTTCAGGCTCGTTGATTTGTTCCAGGATAGGTCCGCGATCAAAACGTCGCATAAACCTGCAAAATATGCTCAAAAGATCGTGGTTAACTTAGGTGGCGATTGATTGCATCCCCGGCAACGGTGCTAATTTGTTCGCAGCGGGGGTGATAGTGTAGGGATTCAAACAATTCAAATAAACAATCCACAACTAGGCTAACTCCCTGTCCCAAACAAATAATACAAGAATCCCCTCCCTTGTAGTAGTAGGGTAATTCATGATCGAATCCACGAGGAGGTATGTCAGCGCTTCCTTTGTTGTACTCACGATCAAAGCTTTTGACCTCAAAAGCAGCAAAGTCAACGTCGAGCAGAGACCTCGATATCGATGTTAGTGGCTTTCGCTTCAATAATGCAAATAATGAATCTCCCTAACTTTCGTAAAGGATCATGCATGGGGTAGAAGACGGAATCGCATAAAAGTCATACCTTTGATGCACTTACCTCACATCGCTATCGTCGGGCTCACCCCGACCTTAGAAGTGGGTTGACTACTCGCTCCTCATCATGCACATCATCATCATTGTTATTGAAAGAAAGCTACTTTGAATTAAAACTTCGAAAGAAAGTACAACCGAACAAGCCACACCGCTCTCGCTTTACAACTTTCACTCGGCCTCCTCTCTCTCTCTACTAATTCTCTACGTGTATATATGTTTTAACAACTGAAATTGAATGTTATTCGATGCTAACTTGGATGCCCTAAACTCAGCCCTATTGGCTTCTATTTATAGATGTCGACAAAGACTCTAAACTTTATCTTTATTTTCTAAGATAAAACCTTAAATAAAAGTAAAAACTAAAACTCTACGGTAAATCAGCTCTCTCCATGATAGATCTGGTGTTGAAGATAAGAAATCTCGACTTTTGGATAGACGTGCAAGCTTTGGATAGAATTTTATCCAAAATCTGAGTCGGATTCTTCTGCTGGCATGGTCAATATCGACCCTAGACATCGATATCGTCCCCTTCAAAACTTTATCTTGAGCTTCTCCTTCTCCTACTCGAACTGGCACTCGATTTCTATCATTTAGCTCGATCTGGCACATCGATATCGACCTCCAGACGTCAATATCAACCTCTCTGTATCGACATGCTCTGTTTCATTTCCTGCTCGATTCCTATGTCTTTGATGCACTCGATGTCGAGGTCCCCAGTCGATTTCGACCTCTTCAGAAGACTTCGATTTCTTTTTCCGCATATATTTCACAATTAAGCATAAACTACACTATTCCCATGTTTTCCTATTAATATGCATGCAAAAGACAATAAAATGGACTTTTATGTGCATAGAAAATATGGTAATTTGTGCGCACATCAAGCGCTGACATCCCTGCTCGTGGATTTGATCCTGAATTACCCTACCACTATATCGAGAGGGATTCTTGTATTTTATTTGCATGAACAGGGAGTTTGCTTAGTTGTGATATTTATTTTATATTTTGTTTAAGCGAATCTACCTCCCCTAACGAACACTTCAAAACTCAACGTCGGCTCACGCAAACGCCAAACCCTAAAGCTTCTTCCTAACTCTAACTCTATTGTATGATTGTATGTGTTTTCTTGGATGATTGAATACCATCCCCCTAGGGCTTTCTTTATAGGTTACTAACCCTTGCTAGCCAAGGATTGTATCTTCTATCTAAACTATAAACTCTATCCAAACAAGTAGGATAGATCTTTTATTTTAGGTAACTATCTATATAACTTAATAAAGCTTTCAGGTAAAAAGTAAATAATCTCAGTTGTAATCTATCTAAATTTCCAAGATAATCCGTGGCTCTTGAAGATAAATTGCAATCTGCATCTCGAAAAGCGTGTCCAACCCGTGTCAAAGTATGTTCGATATCGACCAAATAGGTCGATTTTGACCTCTCTGTTTCTGCTTGACGGGCTCTGCTTCCACTTGATTTCCAGGACTAGGTCGATATCGATGTTGGCTGATCGATATCGAGTACTTTTCTTCTGCTGGTGTATGGTCTATCTCGACACTCAGAAATTGTGTCGATGTGTAGTCGATATCGACCATGTGGGTCGATTTTGGCCTCTTCTCAATTTTACTTGGTTTCTCCGTTTTGACTCCGATTCTGCTCCAATTCCTACATAATCAGATCAAAACTTGTCCAGACTCTATTTCTTACACATTAGCCCATTCTACAAAAATTTAAATTATTTTGAACCTTTTCTTTGGGAATCGAATGAAATATGAAGTCAAAAGATGCAAATAAAATTGGTACAAATATGTACATCAATTACCAAGTCCCGACTTGGCCAGACGTGGACGATGTTGGGGTTTGGACTCGCTCAGGGCTGTACGTGCATAGATGAGCTCCGCACCGACCTCGGTGGCTCCATCTCCTCCTATTTCCGGCATCAGCGACCCTAGGTCCGATTTCAGAAGGCCGGGCGAGGACATAGGTGAAAGCTATCGATGGTAGTCAATAGGGGATAAGAAAGGGGAGGAGGCTCGACTCGGAGGAGATGAGATCGAAGATCGAGCAAGTGAGGCACCTTCTGTTGGCGTCGACGTTATTCACCCGGAGTGGTGGCGACCAGGTTCGGGGGAGCTGCTCTTTCATCCGGTTCCGGCGTCGTCAGATCTGAACAAGAGGGAGAGAGGGGGCACGAGAGATGTCGAGAGAGAGAGAGCACAAGAGCAGCGGGAAGAGATAGTGTGACACTGGAGGGAGTCAGAGCCATGGAAGGAGGCTAAGGAGGATTGAGGAAGTAGCAGTAACAAGGTCGGCGAAATGGGGGATTAGGGTTGCTCAGACTCGAATTGTGGGGGAGAGACAGAGGGAGGTTGTGAGGCGTCCAAGGAAGGAGGAGATGAGGCAAGAATGAAGGGAGTAGGCCGAGCAGCCATGGGGTTAAGATGAGGGAGTTTGGAGATGAGGACGAGAGAGCGGAACAGATCTGTTTCAATCGAATTCAATATATGTCGGAATTTGCTTGAATAGAAATAAACATTTTGCTCAAGGACGGAGAATTTTTTCAAAATTGCTGAAATCTTAATATTTTAATATTTAAATTAAGACATAATTCATAAAATATTATTTTAGAATTTTGGGTCTTTACAATGTTGAGTTGTAAAGCTTTGAGTTTTATTTAATGCAAGTTTTCTTCTTTACATCAATTGTTTTTATTGCGATGAAGAGCGAGTAGTCCTCCTACTTCTAGGGTCGAGGTGAGCCCGATGGTAGCCATGTAAGTACGCTTTATTCTCTATTTGACTTTGTGATCTCTTCTTCTACCCCGCGCTCAATCCGTTATGCAAGTTTAAGATCATTCCTTATTTACCTTATATGAAGCGAAAGTGGATTATACATGTGAATTTGGATAGAAATTAGGTTTTGCCTGCGAAAGTTGACTAAACCCTAATTATGAAAAGGTAGAAACAATTAGGTTTTTATGCGAAAGCCTCTATCTTCCTAATTGGTGATGACAAAAGCTTAATCTTTTATGTGAAATAAGTCATAATACATGCATGGTTATCGTTATTGTAAATCCCTATCCTACGAGACTTTTAGTTTATTATACGAAACCCAAAAAAAATCTTCTATCTTTATTTATTTTCTTTATTCTTTACTTTATTCTTTGTACTCGACACCGTATGTGAACACACTCGAAATCAACCTTCTGTGTCTATATCGACTCCCTGCATCAAGAAAACCTTACATCGACAGTCTTTTGAGTCGAAAGGAACCACTGACCCACTCGATTTCGACCACCTTAGTCGATATCGAGTGCTTCTTTTGTTTTCTCTTCTTCGCAGGCTCTTCACAGATCGACGTCACTCACTAGGAATCGACTGACCCTGTCGATATCGACTCCCCAACTCGATATCGAGGCTACTGGTCAACTTACGCAGAAGCTTTAGAGACTATCCAGGCATCTCTGATCCGCCTCCTCGTGGATCGATCATGATTCTCTTCCACTACAGCGGGAGGAAGTCTTGTAATTTATTTGCGTAGAAAAGGATTCGGTTTGATATCTGTTTATATTTATTAGACTTGATTTCCTCCTACAACACATCACTTTTTGACTATCTAGGATCCCGCTGACACGCTTCCTCGTGGATCGATCCTGATTCCTTACCGCTATAGCGGAGATTCTTGAATTTATTTGAAGAGGCTAAGGGTTGCAATTATTTTATATTATTTATATATTTCGATTCAAGACCTTCCTAAATCAGATGGTGTTTCTTGCATTCTTGCTCTCAGCATGGTTCTGCCACATCTTCTCAAGGATAAGTTGGACATCGTCTGTCCGTTTCTCTCTCTCTAGATGGCTCGGAGCTCAATAAGGTGGAGGATCCCTAGGGTTGTATTGGAGTGGTGGATTACCTCAATTTTGGTGTCCTTGGCGATTGGGATTCCTCGTGAACATCACCTCCTGGTGAGTCTCCGATAGATCTACTTGCTCCGTGTTGGGGCAAGCGATGGTGATGTGCCTCTCGGAGCCGCATTCGGTGCAGGGTTGGTTGGTGGAAGGAACTTGACTTGCTTTTGAAGCCTCGTGAGTTGATCTTTCATAAATTGATCTTTGACATCGGGTCAATCTCCTTGGAGGGCTCATAGAGTGGCATGGATGGGGCGGGCCTTGAGTCGGAGGCCACAGGAGTCCCATAAGTATTGTCAAATTCCACCAACCTCTCTATGGTATCCCAAGCATGTTGCAGTGGGAGTTCAAGATACCCATAGGAGGTGTAGGTGTTTATCCTCTCCTTAGTACCTATGTTCAGGGCGTTGTAGATGATTTCTTGATGACGTAGAGTGGTTGCCCGTGCGTAGGGTAGGACCTCAAAAGCTCCTTAAACCGCTCCCACACTTGCGTCAGGGTTTCATAAGGCTTTTTCTTGAAAGCCATGATCTTCTGACGAATCACCGCCGTCTTGGATGGGGGAAAGAACTTGGTTTAGAATGCATCCTTGACTTCATCCCACGTGTGAAGCGATCTTGTTGCTAGGCTTTCCAACCATTGTAGCGCTTTCCCTACAAGAGACTAACTAAAAGCCTTTAGTTTTACATATTCTAGGCTTTGACCATCGGCAGTTGTATCACATAGATCATGGAAAGTTGTAATATGTTCTAGAGGGCAATCATTATGGTTTCCCTTAAATTGATGTCTTCTAATTTCTGTTAAGAAGCTAGGTTTAATTTCAAAATTCGAGTGAGGGATTAGAATGGCCGATTCAGGCACGGAGAGCACTGGGTGCATGTACTGCTTTGCATTCTGAGGGAAGGAATTGATTTGGGCTTCATATCGCCTTCTTGCTTCCTCCTCCCTATCCCCACGCTCCCTTTGTGCCGCCTCTCTAGCGGTAAAGTCTCCCACTTGTTTTTTTAATCGCTTAATCTATTGAGCCTGGGTCTCTTGGTCTGCCATGATTCTTTCAACTCAAGACCTTAGATGGAGATAATGCACGGGGCCTTCTACTCCTTCGAATTCAGGCGTGCGAGCACATTGCATACACCTATAAAACAATGCTAAAAAGGGGACGGGAGATAGATTACTAGGGCGCGATTGATAGCTTCCCCGGCAACGACGCCAAAATTTGATGGTAGGGAGAATTGAATCAAAATATATAAATAATATAAAACAATTGCAACCCTTAGCCTTTTCAAATAAATTCAAGACTTCCCATTGTAGTCGTAGGGAATCAGGATCGATCCACGAGGAAGCGTATCAGCGGGATCCTAGATAGTCCGAAAGTCACATCTGTGTCAACCAGTAGGCACTCGATCTCAAGTTGGTGACTCGACATTGATAAGTGGATGTCGATTCCTTGTGCTTAGAAGACATGTCAAACAAAAGCAGCAGTCGATCTCGACCACAAAGGTCGATCTCGATATGTCAGTAGCTATGTCGAATGACTTAGAAGAATGTCAGTCGGTCTGGGGGCACTCGATATCGAGTAGGTCACTCGATGTCCAGCTCAGATGCGGGAGAAGAGAATCGGTGTCGACACAAAGGACTGTCGACTTAGTCAAAGTGTGTCGATATCGACTACATGTGTCAATATTGAGTGGTCTTGCAGTGTGTTAGGGTTGTCGGCAAAGAACGACTGAAGAGAACAGGATGGATGTAGGAGTATGAATAGAAATAACATGTTTTGATAATGTAAAATATAGATTAAACGAAACTCTTAAGGCTAGGGTTTACCACAATGTTAACCAAACATGCATAAGATAAGCGGACAATTGCGCTATCTCACCCGAGGGACAAGCATTAGCCATACACCAATGATTAGGAATACTTTTGCAAATAAACCTAATTTTCTCTACCAATTTTTTGTTAATAGCCCAAGTTGTTAACATGAATTCCTTTTCTTGCGATAAGGACTAAACACAAAACCGTATGAGATGATCAAGATGCAATGATATCAATATCAAAAACTTTCCTTAATTATGCATGGCTAACGTCGGGCTCACCCCAACCCTAAGAGCTTGGGAACTACTCGCTTTCATGAAAACAAACATCTTTTCTTTAAAGGAACTAACTTGCATTGAAATAAACTTTGAAACTTTACAGCTCCAACGTCGGCTTTCTCAAAGGCCAAACCCTAACACTTCTTCTACTCTACTTCTATTGCTATGGTGAGATATGAATCTCTGAACTTGAATGAATAAAAACCAGCCCCCTAGGGCTTTATTTAGAGGCTCTCAATCCTTGCTAGCCAAGGAAAGGACTTCTAATCCTACTAAAACTAGTCTATCTAAATTTTATCCTATCACAGATAGGATAAAGCATTATTTAGGTAAATAATAAAAATCCGACGGTAAAAAGAATAGTTCCCCTAGGACATAATCTAACAAATAATGAAAAGACAAAATCGTGTCTTCTATGACGATCTTCAATTCGAATTGCCAAACCGCGTGCAAACCGTGGACACTTCTACTCGATATCGACATGTCCACTCGATATCGAGTGCCTCGTTTCGCTCGATCTTTTCTTGACTTCACTCGACCTCTGACAGGGTGTCGATGTCGAGTTGTCCACTCGATCTAATGTCATGTCGAGTGTTCTCCAGTAGGTTTGTCTCTTGGATGTCGACACCTTGTCCCTGGGTCGATCGATCTAGTCGATCGCGCCACGTTGTGTCGATATCGACTGCTCTTCAGTGCTTCTTAGCTTCTCGTTTTGACTCCGAATCTGCTCCAATTCCTATACATTTAAACCAAAACTTGTGCAGACTCTATTCCTTTCACGTTAGCCCATTCTACACAAATTCTCATTATTTCCAATCTATAATTTAGGAATCGAATGGAATATGAAGGCAAATCATGCAATTAAAATGACTATAAATATGTACATCACCTGGATAAAGTCCCACCTCAACATGTCATAGGTCTTCCCATCCCACTTTCCCTCTCTTCTTGTGCAAAGAGTGCACCACTGCCTTCATGACAATAATGTTTTTAGTAATTTGTCTACCGGGCACAAAACTACCTTGCATATGACCAATAAGTTCTCCTAATAATGGATGAATAAGATTAGCCAAGATTTTGGTAATAGTCTTATACAGAACATTGCACAAAATAATAGGACGGAATTGCGAAACAGCTTCCAGTTTAGCCACTTTCGCTAGCAGAACAATAAGAGTTTCGTTAACCATCCCTGACATTTTGGATGATGCCAAAAATTCCTTCAGAAAACCAATCACAGTGCTCCCAACAGTAGACCAGCAGTTTTGGAAGAAGGCCACTTGAAAATCGTCAATCCTAAGAGCCTTGAAGACTCCCATACTTTTGATCGCCTGGAAGATTTCCTCATCAGTAACCGGTTGGTTGAGAAGCTCCCAACTAGCATCTGGGATACGAGGGAAATTACCCCTTTCCATGAAAATAGGGGAGGCCTCCTCCACCGGGATCGTATATAATCTCCTGAAAAAATCCACCACCATTTGCTCAGGGATCTTTCCATCTAGAATGACTGACCCATCCTTCGATTTAAGAACCTGAATTCTATTCTTTTACTGAAGAATCACCATAGACAGATGAAAGTAAGAGGTGTTACGATCTCCAACTTTTAACCGATTCTCCCTCGAATTTTAGAACCATATTAATTCTTCCTGTTCAAGGGTAACGGCTAACATCTTCTGAACACGAGCCTCATTCTTAGGCAATTGATTCAAAGGCCGAATAGGCAGAGACTTCTGAATAGTATCCAGAAGTTCTTCAGCAGCCCATCAAAGTTGAGATGGGTGATCCAAGCAGCCTGAAATCTTAACGGTCTTCGGTTCTTGTTAGTGTTGAAGTGCGGGTTCAAGGGTAAACAAGAGAGGCATGTGATCAAAACTAAATTTAGATAAGTGTCTCACTACCGCCTCTGGTCACTCCAACCGAGCATTAGCATTACCAAGAACACGGTCCATCCTCCTCGCTTTGTAGGAATCCGTATTATTTCCCCACGCGACCAGGTGAACATAGGCAAAACAAACCTAAGATCAATCATATTGGAGTCCCCCCTAATGTACAAAGGCCCTAACAAACCATTCATAACCTGCCTTAACTCGTGCCAGAATCCACATTGATCTTGTGCACATGGATACACATACAAAGCCAGTAGGTGGAAGGACTTAGACCCATAAGCCAACTTAGCAAGGATAAATCTATCAGATGATCTCTCAATCGTAATATTATCCTAATCATTATTCCTTTGGAGCCACACACTACCCCTAAATCAATCAGCTTCCACCACACATCTATCCATAAAATCAATTCTATCACACATCTCCTTCGCACGATCCCCTGAAATCTTGGGTTTAACAATCGCCAAGATTTCCACCTTATGATGCCTTAATATAAATTTTATGGCTCTTTGGAAACCATCACTACTATCTCTGTAGCAATTAAAAAACAAGCAATTCATGATAAACTCAAAGGGAGAAGGATAACACAACCACCTATTGCTCAGGCTTCGTTGTCACCTCACCGTTCATTTCCATCATTGCACTCATTGGGTTCCCAATTTCGATTCCTCGCCTCATTTCTTGCCCATCACTTGGCTTTCAGGAGTCGACACCATCGTGGACACACCAATACTCTCCTCCATCCTACTGTTGTTGTTCCTCCCATCATTTCTGATCGAGTCCCCTTTCTGGCTTTCAATATTGTTATTCTCTACAACCCCTCTTCCATTTTATAAGGGTGTTATTATTTGCACCGCTAATTTTAACTATGTTCACCGCTAATCACCATAGCAGGTGACGGCGACTTTAATGACAATTAAAGAAAGCCATCGTTGTATCTTGCGGTGGGGGGAACCATATAAGTCCAACCACCGACGTATAAGGCGGTGGGCTAACTCCGTCTGGGGGAAGACGGTGTTACGAAGGGGTCACCCACCATAGCCTTATACGGTGGCACCCACCCCACAAGCCTGCGGTGGCGTAGAAGGAGAGTAAGACAAGGGCCCGGACCGGCCCGGCCCGGACCGGACTGGACCGGACCAAGCATGAACGGTAGCCCGGCCCGTAGTGGCCCGAAAATTATCAACAATTCCGAAAAATGTCTGAAATGAATTGTTGTCCGGACCGGATAACCTCATTTTTTGTAGCTCTTGTACTCCCAAAGAACATTAATAATTCGAAAAAATGTTCGAAATAAATTATTTTCCGGACCGGATAACCTCATTTTTTGTAGCTCTTGTACTCCCCTAATCGAACTTGAAATTTGCAATCAACATCCATGATAGAGCATTATTAGTATTGCATAATAGATTGCATTTAGTATAGTTTGGGTGTATATATTGCATATTTTAGTTGCATTTACATATTTACTTGTTGAGTTGGAAGATGCGGAATCTACACAACATGATGGTTTATTTCAGGAATCGTGATTCAAGGTGGAATGAAATTGAGGGGAGTTAAAGAACTAAAGGAATCGCATTGTCAGCTACAACAAATCACGCGGAGAGAAGCGGAAGAAATCGCTGGCTGCCCCGCGGCCGAGCTAGCCGCCCCGCGGCTCTAAGACATCTCGAAGGATTTCGCTGATCGCCAGGCCGCCCCGTCGCCTGAGCCAGCGGCCCCGCGGCCTGTCCAGAAACGCCGATTCAGTTATTCAATTTAATTAGGGTTTTTAGTATTATTTTTGGCCGATCCTTTGTAGGCCTTTAAAAGACATTTTTAGGTGAATCTAACAAATAACCTTATGCACGTTTGAGAATTGTTGAGAGCACGTTGAGCATGAGCAACTAAACTCTCGAAGGTTTCGCCTACAGTTTGGATCTTGATTGTTGAATTGTGAGTTTCTTAATCTAGTTCTTATTCCTATTTGAATGTTTTGACTTCTTTGCGCTTAATTCCTTGAATGTGTTTTATTCTCTCTGGCCTGATCAACTAGTTAGAGTACATTCATTCAATTGCTAGGGTTTTGTAGATTCCTCGTAGCGAACCTTAACCCAAGTGGCAATCATATCCCTTTAGGACTCGTAGGACTAATTGGATGTGTAGGAAGTTGAATATATCTTAAATATCGACTCGTAGCTTGATATTGCATATACCTTGGTTAATTCATAGTCTTAATGCTATCTCTAGGTTAAATCTTAACCGTGTTAGGGTTATTTAGAGATAAGGATTGCTAGGACTCGTAGGACTAGTAATTTATCTAAGATTTGGACAAGGACATTGATAGGAAAAGAAGAGAACTAGAGGCTGAAACAAGGATCAAATTCATCAATTAAAGTGACCAATTGTAGGTGAACCTATTTCTCTCTATTGCATTCTACAACATCCTTTACCTTGTTTGCTTCTTTCCGCTTTGACAAAAGGCGGATCTTTTTCTCACAAAAACTCTCTTTTTGGTTACTTGCGATTAGATTAGCACTTGAACTTACTAGATTTCCCTGTGGATCGACCTCTTTCTTACCAACTATACTAGTTGTAGGTTTGAGTAATTCTTTGGCAGGAACAACGACAGGTTTTCCTCTTGTCAAATTTGGCACCGTTGCCGGGGAAATCTTTTTAATTTCTTGTGTTGTTTAATCGCTACCCTTGGTGTGGACCACGTTTATGGTCCGCACCCGTGCTACTAATCCATCTTTACTTCCTTTTGATTCAGAGATTGAGAGGACTCTTTCCAACCTAAGGCGGGAGGTTCGTAACAACTCTAGCGAATTACCTTTTGATTAAGAAGCCGCAAGAACTACAGAGATGGGTGACAACGTGTTAGATAACGCGAACCAAACCTTAAGGCAACTCACCGCACCGAATCTTCAAACAGAACCATTGGCGGTGCAGTTTCCAGCGCTTGCTGATGGGACCAAGTTCGAGTTTAAGGCTCAATGGATCCACTTTCTACCTAAATTCCATGGGTTAAGTGGCGAGGATCCCAACAAACATTTGGCGGAGTTCCATGCTATCATTGAGAGCATGAGACCCGCAGATGTCACAGAGGACCAAATCAAGCTGCGAGCTTTTCCTTTCACATTAAAAGATTCAGCTAATGATTGGTTTTATTATTTGCCTGCAGGGAGCATTACTACCTAGATAGAGATGAAAAGGTTGTTCTTAGAGAAGTACTTCCCTGCGAAAAAGCTGAACTTTCTCAAAAAGACCATCAGCAACATCGAGCAATTAGCAACTGAGACCCTGTATGAGTATGTGGACCGATTCAAAAAGCTCTGCTCAAGTTGCCCCTACCATGGTTACTCACAACAGGACTTGGTACTCTATTTGCATGGAGGTTTGCTTGATGATGAGCGTCGAATGGTGAATGTCGCTAGTGGGGGTAACATTCTCAACAAGACCCCAAATGATGCTATGGAGTTGTTCTCAGAGCTTACTGAAGGGTCTAGACAATATAGCAAGAGGGCAAACCCCCGTGGAGTACTGGCTGTGGATTCTTCAAGCTCCAATTTGCAAGCTGATATGATGGAGATGAAGGAGATGATGAGAAGGATGATGCTCAAAGGCACCCCTCAGGAACTCAAAGCATGTGGGCTATGTGCTGATCCTTTACATCCAAACGATATATGCCCGCTACTTCAGGATCCTAATGTTGAGCTCAATGCCATGGGAAACTTTGTCCCGCAGAAGCCCAGGTATGGTAACTATGGTAACCCCAATCAATTCAATAACAATTATAATGCAGGTTACCAGGGGTATGGCTATGGTAATAACCAAGCCCCTTACAATCCGCAAGGGGGACACCAACCAAGGCCTCAACAACAATTCGATTCTAGGCAGAGAGCACCCCCCGCAGGGGATCAATCAACTGAGGACCCTATCAAAACCCTCACTAGGATACTCATGAGCCAGGTTGAGCACTCAAAGAATCTTGAGAAAAAGGTAGGCCAATTGGCTCAATCGCTAAGTGAATTGCAGGCTAAGGACTCAGGAAAGCTACCATCTCAAATGGTGGTGAATCCTAAGGAGAACGTCAGCGCAATAATGCTAAGAAGTGGTAAGGAACTGATTACTACTCACCAGGATGACGAAAACTATGGAGAACCTGAGCTGCATAAAGACAAAGGTGAAGAAGAGCTGCGTAATCGTGAGCCGCCCCGTCGCCCCAATGAGCCGCCCCGCGGCCAAGGCGATTCTGCAGATGCAGATTTCGGCGAGCCGCCCCGTCGCCCTCATGAGCCGCCCCGCGGCCATGGCGATTCTGCAGATGCAGATTTCGGCAAGCCGCCCCATCGCCTCCCTGAGCCGCCCCGCGGCCTTGCCCCTGACGAACCTTCCGACTCCTATGTAAGGCCGGAATTCCCTCCTTTAAATTCTTACAAACCTGTTCCTCCTTTTCTTGAAGCTTTTAGAGATACAAAGAGGCCTGAGAATGACAAAGAGATCTTTGAGACATTTAGTAAGTGCGAGGTAAACATTCCCTTACTCAAATTGATTAAAAGTATTCCTCGTTATGCTAAATTTCTTAAGGAGCTTTGCACCATAAAGAGGAATCAGAAGTTGAAAGGGAAGCAGAAGATTAAGGTAAGCGAACATGTGTCTACTGTGTTTCAAAAGCGTATGCCTAAGAAATGTAGCGACCCTAGCATGTTTACAATCCCATGTGTGATAGGTGAGACTAAGTTTGATAAAGCTTTGTTAGAGTTAGGTGCATCAATTAATGTCTTGCCTTATTCTTTATATGAATAATTAGGCCTAGGACCTTTGCATGAGACAAGAGTGGTGATCCAACTAGCGGACCGCTCAAATGCTTATCCTAGAGGCATAGTAGAGGATGTTTTGGTCATGGTTGACAACTTGATCTTTCTTGCTGACTTTTTTGTCTTAGATATGGAGCATGGTAAGCAAGAGGCCCTTATTCTCTTATGAAGGCCCTTTTTGAAGATTTCTAAGACAAAAATTGATGTGTATTCTGGCTCATTAACTATGGAATTCGATGGCGAGAAGGTTGAATATAATATTTATGATGCAATGAAATTCCCTTCTGATGACCCTTCCTTATGCTTTGTAGATGCCATTGATACTTGTATGCAGGATACTTTTGACATGAGTTGTGTAGATGACCTGCGGGTTGCTTTAGAAGCTCCTATTGAGGAGTTGTCATTGAATTATGCTTTGTCTACTAACCTGCAGGAGACTATAAGAGACTTGTCCACCCTCCCAACTCATTTGCAGGTAGGTACCCCTATGGAACTAACCGGTTCGAGCGAGAAGCTCTTACCTTCTAATGTGCAGGCACCCGTTGTTGAGCTCAAGCCACTTCCTGAGCATTTAAAGTATGCATTCGTGGGGGAAGGTGATACCTTGCATGTCATCATCTCCAACAAGTTTACTAAGGAATAAGAGGATAGGTTGGTGGCGGTGCTCAAAGAACATAAGACCGCTCTGGGATGGACCATAGCGGACATCAAGGGAATCAGCCCAGCTACTTGCATGCACAGAATCTTGTTAGAAGAGGGAGCCAAACCTTCCTGGCAACCTCAACGGAGACTCAACCCACCTATGATGGAGGTAGTAAAGAAGGAGGTGCTGAAACTCCTTCAGGCAGGTATGATCTATCCCATCTCTGATAGTCAATGGGTTAGTCCAACGCAGGTAGTACCAAAGAAGGGGGGCATAACAGTGGTTGAGAACAAAGAAGGTGAGTTGGTCCCTACCAGAGTCCAATCAGACTGGAGAGTTTGTATCGATTATCGCAAGCTGAATGCGGTAACTCGAAAAGATCACTTTCCCTTACCTTTTATTGATCAGATGCTTGAACGGCTCGCTGGTCGTCCATATTATTGCTTTTTAGATGGATATTCAGGTTACTTTCAGATAGCCATCGCACCGGAGGATCAAGAAAAGACGACATTCACTTGTCCGTTTGGCACTTTTGCATATCGTAGGATGCCTTTTGGCTTGTGCAACGCTCCTGGGACATTCCAACGGTGTATGGTAAGCATTTTTTCTGAATATATAGAGCAATTCATTGAGGTTTTTATGGATGACTTTATTGTACATGGTGATAGTTTTGATGCTTGCTTAAACCATTTGGCACTTGTGCTTAGAAGGTGTGTGGACACTAACTTAGTGCTCAATTCAGAGAAGTGTCACTTTATGGTTGAGGAGGGCATTATTTTAGGTCACATTGTCTGACATAAAGGGATTGAGGTTGATAAGGCAAAGATAGACATCATTCAATCATTGCCTTATCCTACTAATTTGCGTGAAGTGCGTTCCTTTTTAGGCCATGCAGGATTCTATCGCAGGTTCATTAAGGATTTCTCAAAGATCACCTCACCCTTGTGCGAGCTACTGAAGAAGGAGGTCACTTTTGCTTTTGATGAGAAGTGCAGGATGGCGTTTGATGAGTTGAAGACTTGTCTTACTAGTGCATCAATCATACAAGCGCCAAATTGGTCTCAACCCTTCGAATTGATGTGTGACGCTAGTGACTACGCCGTGGGAGCCGTGCTTGGACAAAAAGAGGGGAAGATCTCCCATGTGATCTACTATGCATCTCTGACGTTGAATGGCGCCCAAAGGAACTACTCAACTACAGAGAAGGAACTTCTTGCTATTGTTTTTGCCCTTGAGAAATTTAGATCTTATTTGCTTGGTACAAAAGTTATTGTGTATACTGACCATGCAGCGCTTCATTACCTTTTGACGAAGAAAGAGGCCAAGCCAAGATTGATTAGATGGATCTTGCTTTTAAGCGAGTTTGACATCGAAATCAGGGACAAAAAGGGTGCGGAGAACCTTGTTGCAGATGATCTAAGTCGTATATTGCAGGGGAAGAATAGGCAGGACGAGCAATCACATATCTTGGGAAGTTTTCCTGACGAAGAGTTACTGCAGGTTTTCAGCGTCTCGAGCCGCCCCGTCGCCGGACTGGCCGCCCCGCGGCCACCTGTCGCCGGCTACCCCGCGGCTGACCCTGGCCGCCCCGCGGCCTCTGCAGAATCTGATATTGACCTTCTTTTGAAGGTAAGTTCTATTCCCCGCCTTGGTTTGCTAATTTGGTGAACTTTTTAGTTTCGCAGGAGTTTCCACCTAACTTTTCCAATGCTAAAAAGGACAAGATACGCCATGATGCTCGCTTCTACGTTTGGGATGATCCATACCTATGGAAGCATTGCGCTGATCAAGTAATACGTCGGTGTCTTCCCGATGTTGAGGTACAATCTGTCCTTAATTTCTGTCAATCACATGAATGTGGTGGACACTTTGGACCACAAAAGACAGCAAGAAAGCTACTTGAGGCAGGATTCTTTTGGCCGCATATATTTCGTGATTCATATGCTTTTTGTAAATCCTGTGATCGCTGTCAGAGAGTTGGGAATCTTTCTAAGAGGAATGAGATGCCACAAACTCGCATGATATTTTGTGAGATTTTTTATGTTTGGGGCATTGACTTCATGGGACCATTCCCTAGCTTGTTTGGGAACTTGTATATTTTGCTTGCGGTGGACTACGTCTCCAAGTGGGTGGAGGCGAAGGCCACCAGGACTGATGATTCAAAAGTTGTTGCAGGTTTCCTCAAAGAGCTGTTCTCTAGATTTGGAGTGCCGAAAGCATTGATCAGTGATAAAGGGACTCATTTCTGCAATAAGACGGTAAGTGCTTTATTAAAGAAATATCATGTTACGCAGAGAGTGTCTACTGCCTACCACCCCCAGACTAATGGGTAAGCTGAGGTGTCTAATCGCGAGATTAAGACGATCTTGGAGAAGACTGTTGCCCCAAACAGGAAGGATTGGAGTGTAAGACTTGATGATGCTCTGTGGGCTTATCGAACGGCTTACAAGACTCCCATTGGGAGGTCTCCGTTTCGATTAGTTTATGGAAAGGCTTGCCATCTTCCTGTCGAGCTCGAACATAAGGCATACTGGGCGGTGAAACAATGCAATATGCAAATGGATGAAGTTGGGGAGTTCAGGAAACTTCAGCTACAGGAGCTGGAAGAGTTGAGACTGGATGCCTATGACAACTCCGTCACTTATAAGGAGAAGACTAAGGCATGGCATGACAAGCATATTTTGCGAAAGGACCTCAAAGTTGGGGACAAGGTCCTTCTATTCCAATCGCGCCTTCAACTCTTCCCAGGTAAGCTTCGCTCTAGATGGGCAGGGCCATATGTGATTACTAATGTCTTTTCTCATGGTGCAGTAGAGCTACTCAATGAGAAGAATGGAGACATTTTCAAAGTAAATGGTCATCGCGTGAAGCCATATTATGAGAACTTTGTCAAAGAAGATGGTGATGAGTTGGTTCTCCGTGAACCAAGCACTGAGGATCACTAGGGAGTAATAACGTCGAGCCAACGACGTTAACTAAAGGCGCTGCTTGGGAGGCAACCCAAGGTAAGTAGTTTAGATGTTATTTTCTTATTGCATTTAGTTACTTTCTTTTAGTTTAGTTGTGGTGTTTTCGGCATACTAACCCCGCAGGGTAAAAAGAAGTAGAGATGGTCAAAAAAGGGGCGGGCCGCCGCGTCGCCAGCCAGGCCGCCCCGTGGCCGCGACAGCGAGCGAAATCTCTTCGCAATAGCAGGCCGCCCCGTCGCCAGTGCTGGCCGCCCCGCGGCCCCTGACGAATGACAAAAAACTATTGGGACCCGTGTGGGCCCCATATTCCACCCCCTTTAACCCCATCCACCAAAATCATCTTTCCCATTATCCCTAGCCGCCCCCACGCCTCTATCTTCAACCATCTCCTCTACCTTCATCTTCCTCATTCAACCTACAACCAAAACCCCAACCTCTATTAAAGCTCTCCTTCAAAAGCTTCAAATCTTCACAAAACTCAACCCTTTCTTCAATATCTCCCATTGTCCACCTATATCTTTCACAAAACCACCCACAATCTCCTCATTCGTCCTAGATCTAAACCAAAAACACCCGATTTGAAGGATCTTCAAGGTTTTGGGAGAAATCCACCAACGGAGGGAGGAATTTGAGACGTCGGAGCGCAAATCGGAAGTCGGAGGTGCAGATCCGGCGGTGTTTCTTAGGCCGCCCCATCGCCATACCAGCCGCCCCGTCGCCGACCATCGCCGGCCGCCCCGTCGCCAGCCTTGCCGCCCAGCGGCCACCTGTCACCGACCGCCCCGTCGCCTACCCTCGCCGACCCGCGGCCACTGCAGAAACATCCATTTTCGTGAGTTTTTACTTCGAACTTTTTCTTGGGTTAATTTCATAGCTTTAAGCAAACATGTCTAGACCCCATGGAATGAGTAGGAGTCAGAAGGAGAGATGGAGCGCGCTGAATACTAGGAATTTCTTTCAAACCAAGTTTTTTCACGAACCTACTCTTCGGATGTTAGAAATGGATGTATGCACTAGGCAGTTGTTAGTACATGGAGGCCTAGGGGATTTCTTAGATAAGAATGCTCCGACCTATTCGGGTTTAGTTAAGGAATTCCTGGCTACGTTGAGTGTGCGGTCTACATCTATCGAGTTTAGGTTATTGGGACGGGAGTTCACGAGGACAAAGGAGAGAGTGAGACAGCTTTTTGGAGCGACAGCCGCACCCACCGCAGGTTGGTTTGATGTGTCAAAGGGAGAGGGACCTGTTGCATTTTGGCTTGCGGTGACTAGGGTGTCGTTTGAGGCCAAGAAGGGCCAATACATCTCGAGTATTCGGCACCCTGCATTACGGCTGATCCATAAGGTTTTAGCCAACACCTTCTTTGCCCAGGCTGAGGTCAACAAGATCTCACTTCGGGATATGTCATATTTGTGGTGTCTGACACCAGAGAGCCCAGTTATTCCAGGTTGGGTAGATTTGTTCCTTTTCAACTGCAAGGACATCATAGACAAGTGCAAGACAGCGACGATTAGCTTTGGTGGTCTCATCACTCTCATAGCACGGGATTGTATTGATTTGAGCGTTGTCCCTATTGCCCTGCATGGTTCATTTCTGTATGATGAGGCCCAGCTGAGGAAAGCTGGCCATTTGGAGGGGAGAGCACCGATGTGGGTTTGGAGGACATGCCATCTTGGGGTAATTCAGCTTAGATTACCCCGGCCGCTTCCCTTTGGGCCTACGGCGGAGGATTTCTTCATGGGCGATGAGGATGATGAGGATGAGGATGAGGATGGTGGAGATGATGATGATCAGGGCAATGATGGTAGTGTTCCTGAGATGCAGACGGATGTAGGAGGTGGAGATGTTGGACCTTCTGGCACATCTGGGGTAGGTGCTGGTCCAGATTATTATGAGCTGCAGCAGAGGATGACGGCGATGTCTCTGCGACAGGATACTATGTGGGAGCAGCAGCAGCAGATGGCTGTCCTCAAGGACACCATGTGGCAACATCAGCAGATGATTTCCCGTCGTCAAGATGATATGTGGGATCATCAACAGCAGCTCTATGTTGATATAGGAGACATCCATTGCGATGTGCGTGGCCTGGCGACTAGCATGGCGGATATGGTTGAGAGCCACGCTGAGATGCGACGCTTATAGGAGCAGGTGCTTCAACGACAGCAGGCTGCATGGGAGGCTCAGGAGCTGTTGAGACAGAGACATGAGGAGTTCTTCCGATTTGCATATCCTCAGTTCCCACCTTATCCACCACCACCTCCACAGTGATCATGTTAGTTTTTTCTTTTTCTTTTCTTTTCCCTTTCAGTTTATTTTGATGTTTTTGCCATTGAGGACAATGTCAAAATTAAGTGTGGGGGGAAGACTTGCATGACATGTACTATATCTTTATGTTGCATTTTGACTTTAGATTGCATGTTGGAATATTTTAGTTGATGTTAGTCTATGTTATTCGCAAAAAAAAATCCGAAAATTATATTATTTAAGTTATTATATTTATGCATTAGCTAGGATTAGGTCTTATTTTCCCATATGGATGCCACTTGTCCTCTAATTTATTTATTAAGACTTATGCCCCATGATGTGCTTGGATTGTTGAAAACCTTTGATATCTGATTTCCACACTATTTGGTGAGCATAATTGGTTAATGATTGATCACATAAGATATTTGATTTTGGGTGATCTTGAAGTTCTAGACATGACCTGGTGAGTTTATTTTGGCCTATGTTTGGACAAAGTATATTATGTCCTCTTGCTTGTTGAGTGTACTCTCTTTGATTGCTTCCTCTTTGGCTTGCATTTAGATATCTTATTCAAGGCTGCATATTATGATTTCTGCACATGACTTAAAGATGATTGAGGCACCTTTATTAGCCCTATTTGACTCTATTTTCACCTTTCATATTATCCTCTGCTTGAATCCAATATTAAACCTAATTGCCTATTCTTTTGAGCTCCACAAGATTTTTTCATAGCCAATTATAGCCTGACCCATCCGGGAATTAGGAATAGTTGGTGAATATTCATATTATGGATGATGGTTTGAGTGATGGATTGTATGTTGGGAGTACTTTTATGAGATGTTTTGATTCTTGCTAGTAGTTTACACATTACTTGGGACCTAAGGAGGATAAAATTCACTTAGGGGTAAAAGTCCAGGAAAAACATTTGATATAGCATGAAGAAGAGCATAAAAAAAAAGAAAAAAAATAAGAGAATGAGTTGAGTATGGTTTGTAAAGTTTGATGCTTGAGATTGGAGTTGTATACATTGTAGAGTTATGGTATGATCTTGTGAGTGGTATTGTAATTTGGTGGCATCCTTAGTTCTCGGATTATGAGCACCACATGGCCTAAATTGTTCCATACCTTATGTTTTCTACCTTGGCCCCATTACAACCCAATTGAAAGACCTCATGATTTTTGTTATGTGTAGAGTCACCAGCGGTAGAGAGTTAGAACACTGGTGCAAGACTATTATCGCTAAGCTTTTAAAGATTGAGTTTGAGCGTAAATATTTAACCCTAAACACTTGAGTGAGAGTGAAACACATATTCCTTGTGAGGTCTAGAATGGATATGGTTGCTTGATTTCATTAATCATGAATATTATGTGCTATGATGTTGTTAATCTATTGTGTTTGCTAGTTTTTCCTACACTTAAAGAATATTGAGGTTGATACATGAATGGCTATTCTGTGGGGTTGCAAGTTACTTTTTCTATTGCTTGAGGACAAGCAAAGGTTCAAGTGTGGGGGAATTTGATAGAGCATTATTAGTATTGTATAATAGATTGCATTTAGTATAGTTTGGGTGTAAATATTGCATATTTTAGTTGCATTTACATGATTACTTGTTGAGTTGGAAGATGTGGAATCTACACAACATTATGGTTTATTTCAGGAATAGTGATTCAAGGTGGAATGAAATTAAGGGGAGTTAAAGAACTAAAGGAATTGCATTGTCAGCTACAACAAATCACGCGGAGAGAAGCGGAAGAAATCGCTGGCCGCCCCGCGGCCGAGCTAGCCGCCCCGCGGCCGAGCTAGCCGCCCCACGGCCGAGCTAGCCGCCCCGCGGCTCGAAGACATCTCGAAGGATTTCGCTGATCGTCAGGCAGCTCCGTCGCCTGAGCCAGCCGCCCCGCGACCTGTCCAGAAACGCCGATTTAGTTATTCAATTTAATTAGGGTTTTTAGTATTATTTTTGGCCGATCCTTTGTAGGCCTTTAAAAGACATTTTTAGGTGAATCTAACAAATAACCTTATGCACTTTTGAGAATTGTTGAGAGCACGTTGAGCATGAGCAACTAAACTCTCGAAGGTTTCGCCTACAGTTTGGATCTTGATTGTTGAATTGTGAGTTTCTTAATCTAGTTCTTATTCCTATTTGAATGTTTTGACTTCTTTGCGCTTAATTCCTTGAATGTGTTTTATTCTCTCTGGCCTGATCGACTAGTTAGAGTACATTCATTCAATTGCTAGGGTTTTGTAGATTCCTCGTAGCGAACCTTAACCCAAGTGGCAATCATATCCCTTTAGGACTCGTAGGACTAATTGGATGTGTAGGAAGTTGAATATATGTTAAATATCGACTCGTAGCTTGATATTGCATATACCTTGGTTAATTCATAGTCTTAATGCTATCTCTAGGTTAAATCTTAACCGTGTTAGGGTTATTTAGAGATAAGGACTGCTAGGACTCGTAGGACTAGTAATTTACCTAAGATCTGGACAAGGACATTGATAGGAAAAGAAGAGAACTAGAGGCTGAAACAAGGATCAAATTAATCAATTAAAGTGACCAATTGTAGGTGAACCTATTTCTCTCTATTGCATTCTACAACATCCTTTACCTTGTTTGCTTCTTTCCGCTTTGACAAAAGGCGGATCTTTTTCTCAGAAAAACTCTCTTTTTGGTTACTTGCGATTAGATTAGCACTTGAACTTACTAGATTTCCCTGTGGATCGACCTCTTTCTTACCAACTATACTAGTTGTAGGTTTGAGTAATTCTTTGGCAGGAACAACGACAGGTTTTCCTCTTGTCCATCCACAATTTCAAAAATAGCGTACATTGATGGGTCGGACCGGTCTGGACAAACGAGCATAGTTAACTATATTAATAGGGAGACGGATAAAACCAATTTTGGAAGAATGTCATAAAAAATAAACGAGTTCAAACAATAAGATACACTGAACAACATATGTCAGGAAATGAAAGACAAAAAGACTGAGGCTGCAAGTCCAGGAAACATGAAAATTCTAATATTGCAGCTGACGACCACCATCTCGCCGGCGGTAGGCTCTATATTGTGTAATCCTTGCCGCGAACTACTCGTCCCACCCATTGACTGTGGGATGGTGGTGCTGCGTCCGCGTAGAGCACACGGGAGGTAAAGGGGATCCAGGAAATAACCAAATCTGCGTAAAACGTATGGAAAAAACAAAATGAGAAAGGAAAAAACTCAATGTGAAGAAGAAAATGTATATGACATTAGAAACATACCGGTGCGAAGTGGTTGTTGTTGCCGAATAAAGTTATCCCATCTAACTCGTTGTACGACGATACGGATGGGCCTCCAGTGGCGTAAAGAGGGAGGTACAACATCGGCATCATCTGTGACAGTATCACCAACGAACGTTGGTGCAGCGTGGCAAACACTTCGCCTATTATCGGAATCTCCATCCAATACGTAGCAACATGACATGCACCAAAGTAATTGACCCTCATGAGGAGCTCATCCAAGGCAGGGTAGTAATGGTAGCGATCTGCATGCAACTGTAACTCAAAGGCCAAATCCCGTCGAACTTGTGGCCATGCATCTTCACCCAAGTTCAGAAGACAAGAGAACGACTATATCCACAATGACCATCACCTTCAAGGTTCATTATGGCTCGAATGAAAGTAATCATGAAGTCATCGATGTTGCCTGTTCCCCAATCGAAACGTATGTGAGGGAGATTATGAGGCGGAAGTGTATGAGGTGGTGCAGATAGTATGTCCCCTCTAGACTCTACTGTTGATTGTCCTCGGCCACGTCCCCGGTAAGGACTACGCCAACGACCTCTTCCTCGTCCTCTTCCATGGAAAGTAGGAGAGTTGTCGCCGTGAAGTGCATTGGACCCAGTGCCCTCTTTATTTTGTGCAACTGTTTTAGCGTCCGTAGATAAAGATCAGCCCCGCCCTTGACTTTGTCCCCTCAAAGATCCGCTGCGGCCGTCTCTAACGGCTCCATGCTTGACCCGAGCACGCTCCCGTTCCCATGACGGAGGGTTCGTTCGACAAGGGTTGTGAGTCCTCATTCTCCCGGTCGGTCTACGGTCCTCAGGGTCAGGTGGAGTCAATTGTGTGTCGGAGGGACGATCGTCATAGTTGAATGCTGAGGCGATCCTCCAACGAGTATCGTCGTCCATGGCTGCACTCTGAAACAATGTGATTAAGCGCGAGATGTCTATATTAGCTCTTTTGAGCGGCGTGTTATCATCAACATGGGCAACATAGGGACGATCACAATCCAATTGCTTCAAAAATATGTCAATCTAGGATGGCCTTATCGGTATTTGTGCGTCTCGAGCAGCTTGCATTTCATGTGTGCAGGGCAGACCGAAGACGGTCCTCCAATAACTATCTCGGCATGGCTGGGATGGCGGATCTATTTCCATCTTCGTGTATATTTCGAACGGGTTAAAACATTCCTTCGACACAATATGTCGAACCCGATCGAATATCCAGAGGTCGTGTGAGTCTATCGGTTAGGTGCTGTAAGCTCACCCCATCGTGTTCTTCACTTCAGCAATTTGGTCCACCATCATTAGATCGATTGCTTTGATGACGTGAGTGAAGTCACCGATCCCTGAGTGGAGGGTGCTCTTTAGCACTGCATGGGCGGACTCCGCCCTGTAGAGAAAGACATCGGTCATGCGTGCTGGCATGTGAATAATTGATGATGGAAATGGAATGAGGATAGAGAAGAATGACATACCTGTTCGTTGTTTTCGTACAAAAATGTTCTATAGTATCTTTCCATGCGCGAACAATGTTCCCCGAGTAATCGCGCAACCACGTCGCCTCCAAATACGGCATCAACCCCTCAATGTGGCCCCACTCCGCATGCATACCCATCCTTCGGGCGTCGAACGTGTCAGTGGATCTTGATTCGAAGAGGCCATAACACGCGCTCTTAAAACGACCCATGACGTCAAGATTCTTCGACTTTTTAAAAGTTGCTTCTTCCCATTTGCGGAGGATGTGTACTTTGCACAACATATGTCTCACATTGGGAAACACCGATCGTAGTGCTGCGATGAGCCCTAGCTCCTGATCGGTGAAAAATACATTAGGCTGAGTGCCCCGCAAAAGGTATTGGAGCTGTTGTAACGCCCAAATGTACGTATCCGTGTTCTCGTGCGACTTAAAGCAGATGGCAATGACGAATTTTTTCCCTGTGCAAGTGAAGCCAATGAATCACACAATGGGATCCTGTACCTGCACGATGACATATGTTAGTTGTAATTCCTTTATTTTTTAAGTAGAGGATTTGTTACAAATAGAAACTTACACATTCGTCCTGTATGTGCTGTCGACGACGACGACGTATGGGAAGATGTGCAGCAGGTGGCGAGATTATGAATGAGCGAAGAAAAGATCTTGAAGCTTGTTCGCATCATCAGGGGCTCTCCTTGTAGCATAGAAGTACTCTCTCTCGCAATATGTGGAGAGCTTCTTGAGTGACTGTTCGGTCTCCTCCGGCTTCAGCTTTGAATTTTGTCCTAGCATTGTACACTTGTCGCCATGATGTAACGAACAACTGCTTACGTTTTGTAGTTATCTTCTGTAATGTTTCTATGATCGGCTTTGGTGGTGTACCAGCTATGGTGAGGGCTAATATAGTCTCCAACTTCTCTCTTTATCCATTCGACCGAGGTATAGGTGTCTGTCCAACGTAGCTAGAAGGTCATGGTTGTGCCGTCCATGAACTACGTCTAACCCCACCTCGCCCCGCTTGAACTCTACCCCCGACAAGGCAAAAGGACAATGTTCTAGCTTTGAAATGGCCCTGCGACAGTACAACTTGGAACATCACTGGCAACTCTTGGCCTCTTGCGTGGAATGTACTAACCGTACTTCTCACATGCGAGCAACACACTGCCACGTCCTGTACGAGTGCTTTCGCATGACCGCTTTATAGTGAGAACCATATGTAGCGGTAGGGCAACACCACGACAATGACGTATCAAGTCATCGCGAGTTGACCACATTTGCGTTGTGGTGAACTTCGATGTGTAGTCGTGAAATACCCGACGAATGGTATCCATTTCGCTACACGGATCCTACATCGGGTATGCTTGCTCTACTAATGGATGTTGTGTGGCGGTAAATAAATTTATTCAGATTTATATCCTATCTAATATCTACATACAATCTTTTTAATTAAAATTATATATATCTACGTCAAAATATCCTATAGAAATGAATTACGACTCTAACATGTAATTATATCAACAACGTACGTACACAGATCCTAGTACGTACCAGTAAATAATTAGAAACAGATATACACCGTACCTAATATCCATATTAACTATATTTGGATCAAAATCCTATATCTACATTAACATATCCTATGTAAATAGATTACGACTATAATTAAAAGTACGTACCGGTTCAGGTGTACGCGGACTTCCTTCCGACATTGTAGCAACAGTTGGTGACGATGCGATGACCATCGAAGGTACTTTTGGATAAGGATGACCCATGCGATGATCGTTTTTATAGAAAGGGGTTTCCACCGTTACACGTGACAGTGAGAGAATATGATCGTTGGGTCCGCGTGGGTAGGGACAGCACCAACATACGCTCCTCCACACCGCATTCCGATGCGGTCTTCACCGTAACTTATAACGGTGAGTACCGTTGAGGGCGACGGTCATCACCGTGACCCTATACGGTGAGTACCGTTGAGGGCGACGGTGGCCACTGCCATAAGCTACGGTAGAAGACCCTATATATAATAGTCACCAAGGGCCTTCTACGCCACAGTCACCAAAAGTCACCAAGGGCCTTTAACGGCGATAACATGAGCAACATGTCGAGGCTACACGGTTGGGGCAGCTGGTTAAATACTACCGTGTCGTCTTTGACATGTTGCATGAGTTATAGCTGTTACGCCCATAATGAAAAAAATCGGTTCCTTTGAAACATTATTTTGTTGTTTATGGTTGAAGTTTTGTGCACCTTGTCAATGCATGTAGGATTTCCGACAAATAACTCAATCCTCTGTGCGTTGACAAGTTTCATGAGGCATCCATCATCTATTCGAGTAACAATAACAAAATTCCAAAACAAAGGGGCATCCCTTTGGGGTTTCTCCTTTCTTTTGGGTTGTGGAAAGGCCACCATAGTATCTGGCGGTGGGTAACCGCTATATCATACGGTGGCCACCACTAGATCATACGGTGGCCACCGCTAGATCATACGGTAGCCATCGCTAGGCCATACGGTGGACACCGCTAGAACATAGGGTAGCTTCTGTAGTCTGATGGGGTTTGTTCAGGACCCTTATTTAAACACAGTCTGACCATGTTTTGGAAGTGCAGAGTAATAAAAAAATATGGATAACTAAAGTCTTCCATCGGTTTACAGGTGATTTTGATTACACGGTCACTTGGCGTTACCGTGACGAGCCATATTTTGTGTTCGGTTGTAATTGTCAATATTGATGTTTACTGGAGGACAGTGTCTGCATCATTTGTGGTATTGACTGTGACGACGACGCTTGCCCGTCTTATCCGGTGGATATTGGTTGTGAGGAGTGTTATATTGGCTTGGGAGGCTCCGATTTATATTACTTGGAAATCGAGACGGCTGTCATTTTGCGCGTTTTGACGTACGTGGAGGAAGATCTGATAAATACATGCGCAATCGACATTAGTAAGTTTGTATGCAAACTGCTACGAATGTTCAATCGACATGCGAGAAGATTTTCCTTCAACGAGATCAAGGTTTTTTTTATCACTGAATGAGACATCGGCGTCAGTTGTAGTTGTTAGATTTTTATTTTCAAGTATGTAATCCGAAAAATGTCGTACTTTATCGAATAAAACTTTTGTAATCCGGGTAACTGTTATGAATGACTTTGCGTTCGGACAATTTTTATGCAACCAAAACCCACCCTGCAGTACCATGCATTTTCATTTATATTATAGAGCCGCACCTAATACAACAAAATACTTACATCCCCCAAAAACCACACCTCCCCATTTCAAAAGAACGGAATCAACTCCCGACCTCATACAAGTCTACAAAATACCCACAACTACCAATGGACTCAGCTCCAACGCTCCGAAAGTTCCTGATCTCCATTCTGTTGAATGCATAATTGTTGACGGTCTCGTTCGCCGGCTGCACTGCTTTGTCTACAGCGTATTTCGCTATGTGAATCATGCAACTCAGACGAATGTTGGGAAGAACTCGTCTATCAGACCAGTGAGTTCCCGTGTCGTCTTCTCGTAGTATAACTCAAGGTCACCCGTGTACACAGTCTTGTCCTGCACGCAGTGCAGGTCAACGTACTCCGACCTCGTCCTTGCATCCTCGTTGTAACATGACACCTGAAACAGACAACATACTTTCCAGCGTTTAGGTTGACAATTACACAAATGGTGTTCCCTAGGCCGAGTGAACTTTTCGACCACCATTTTGAATCGTTTTCCCCTTTTTGTCTCTCCGACAAATATTTTTGTTGTAGGCATGTTTGTCATTTTGCACTGTCGCCGGAGGGGGGAGGGTCCACTTATAGGCATGGCACCGTCGTAGACAACGGTGGGTTTTCCCCCGTTTTCACCACCGTATGACACGACGGTGATATGGGTGTCCCTGAGGGGACATCCACCGTAACCCTAAACGGTGACCCCACATCCACCATAACCCTAAACGGTGACCCCCCTTAGGGTTAGCCCGTACCCTTAGGGTTTACCCACCGACTTTTTGAACGGTGTTGTGTTAGGGTTTCCACCGTTGCTCATTACGGTGAATGTAGGGTTAGGGTTACTCACCAGATTAGGGTTAGGGCACCGTAACTGGACATGGTAGGTGGCACCGTGACTTTTAGCATTTTAGGCTTTTAGGGTTTTATGGTTTTTTTAGGGGAGGACAAGACAACATATTTAAGGTTTAAAGAGTTGTTATTGAGGTGA
Organism: Persicaria maculosa; assembly: GCA_963922045.1. Taxonomy (NCBI): domain Eukaryota; kingdom Viridiplantae; phylum Streptophyta; class Magnoliopsida; order Caryophyllales; family Polygonaceae; genus Persicaria; species Persicaria maculosa. The sequence continues at coordinate 43,324,526 of OY998257.1, read as the reverse complement.
AAATTGCTCATTACACAGCTAAATATTATAAACTTCATTAATACGAATCCTCCATTAATAACGATAAAACAGTACAACATTTTCTACAATCAATACACATCCACAATCATTCGAACGTACCGTCATCTAGTCTAGTCCAGTTCCTACGGAACAACTACCAACAGACTTCTCCACAATATCCTTCAATATCTAAATCTATAAATAATTCCACGCGTACTTCTTCAGTCTTCTGTTTGCAGGACGCACTACTTCCTTCATTACGACTCTCGTTATCCATAATGCGCAAGCTAACCGGACGTCATCAAAAGCATCACTGATCAGGTCCTTGATCTTCTCAACAGCATCTCGATAGTACGCCTTCGGATCATGAGTGTACGACGACTCTCCCTCCAAGCAATCCAGGTCAACTGGCTCTGATGTCGAGAAACTGTCCCCATCGAAACAGACTACACGAAAAAGGCAGCATGGAAATTCCATCCATTTGTGATGCTTGCAGTTGCATAAATAATCCTCAACTGGGCGAGTATATTTGTCCTTGGTTATTTCGTACCGCTTACCCTTCCTTGTCTCCCATGTAAGTCATATTGTTTTAACTGACATTTTGATGCGAACAACATGGAAGAGAACGGGGTGAAACTTATAGGGATAGCTACCGTCTAACGCTACGGTGACCACCGTATTACTATATGGTATTCCATACCGTATATGCATATTGTGAGCACTGTATGCATATACATTGAGCACCGCATGCATATACGGTACATAACACCATATGCATATGCGGTGAGCACCGTATACAACTGCGGTGAGCACCGTATCCACAGACGGTGTAGACCGTATAAGTCTGTGGTGAATATGCCCCCTACAAAAAGGGGAGGTAGGGGTAGCCCATAGCAATCCACATTTGGAGATGTCACACGATAGTGGCGACAACTACAGCAACGCTGAAATACGCCGTGGGACACTTGAACAATTTGAGGGAGTGTTGTACATTGGGAGCCCACGTTCGAAGACAGTCGAGTCGATGATAAAGATGCTACGCGAGGAGAATCATTCGTTGCTCGTTGAAAACCATCAACATCGGTGGCGCATCGATATATTGGAGAGGTGTGTCGCGGCGCTCGAAGAGGAGAATAGGAAATTAAACGTTCAGTTGCCACAGTCAAGCTAATTGTTATTACTTTCGTGCTTGTTTTACTGGATTCCTATCAAGTACGTTTAGACAATATGGTATTCAAGTTAATTATCATATATTTGGTTCGAGTATTTCTGAATTCATTTTAACTACGTTGAAGAAAATATTTATATATATAAACGGGCAGTGAAAAGCAGTCATCAAACAATGAAAAGGCCGAATAAGGGCCGATGTCCATACAACCAATAGGAACCAACATAAAACAAAGTAAAACGGTGCAACAATGTCTCACTGGGGACGATCTAACCAATAACGCTCGTAGATTCGTCAAATGTGATGATCCGTGAGAGATACTCCCTATGCCAGTAGCCGGTTGATCTCCTCATCGGCCGCGTGGTAGCGAATCTCCTCTAGTGTCGGCGTCGCGGCATCAGATGGCGGTGGGGGCACTCCGACAGCAGGGGGCGGTGGTGGCGGCGGGATGATGGGCTCGGATCGTTCATTGTCGGGGAGCAGTTAAGGGTGACTCATCTCGTGAAACCACTGCAGATAACCATCGACAACACCATAGGGATACTCACAGCTAGTCTGCAGGATGTCCCACATGTCGTATAAGTGATGAAATCTGTCTGCCCAATGGTTGTCATGTTGCGAGAAGGTGGCCTCCTTCTTGCCCTTCAGTTACTTCGATCTGTGTACTCTCGTGGGTCTAATCGGGCTAGAGGGAATGCACTGAATACGACTGAACTGATGCGTCACACGGTCAGGCATGTACGACTCTTCATCGAACAACCAACGGATTGTGCCCCTGTACCGTGACAGATAGAGATGGTTGTCAAAGTCTAAATTTCTAACAAAGGGCATGAACTCGATCTGCAAATATAAGACAGTGTTTTTAAGTTTATACATGTAATGTAACATTATACAACGAAAATGTAGACGGCGTACGTATATGTACATACATCGTCGACAGTCATCTCGTTTAATCTCCGATGCAGCTTCTGCAACCGCAACATGTGGGGGCCTCCATCTCTATTCGAGGTCCACGTGTTGCCAGCTCCAAATATCACATGTCGTGACGTGGATCCCGTGCAAGTCTCCGATTCAGCGTCATGTGGCCTTTAAACACCGGAAAATACAGCCATATCCATACCTACAACGACATTGAACATCAAACGATTACTTAATATAACTGCATATGTGTACATGTGCTATTGATCACGGTGTCGATAATGTACCTGCATGAGCAACGTACAGTTGTCCATGTCCTTGGCTAAGTGTCTCGTTGCCTCGCCCAATCCCTAGTATAAGCAGGAGAGGATACCTGCCGCCAGAGATAACTGCAGAATCAGGTGGGGCTGTGTGAACCAAAGAAGCACTTTCAGTCGCACTCTACTGTTCGACTTCTCAATGAACAGCGTCGTCGACGTAAGAATCCCCATAACTGTGGCAGCAATCCACTCCGCATCATGCTGGCGGGGGACAACATCCCGAACCCTCTAGCGCATAGGTGATATGGCCTCAAAGAGTGCGTTCACACTCGGACCTCCGTGGCTGTCAAAAGTCTTCTGCTGCTGCGGCGTAAACCCATACATCTGTCCGACCAGAGCCTTCCCCTTCTCGTCCATCTCAAAGAACGAGCACTCATCCCCGTCCATCACGAAACCCATAATGAACATCACATCGTGCAATGTGATCGTAATCTCTCCCCAAGCAAAGTGGAAAGTGTTAGTGTCAACTCAATAAATGCACTGATGAGACTATGATCCACGCACTCCCACGAGAAGTCCGGCAACTGACATAGCCCACTGTCCTGAACAGTAGTGAACCACGTATCCTGCCCATCCTCCTCCACTGTCCTGAACAGCACTGTCCTGAACAATAGTGAACCACGTATCCTCCCCACTGTTGGATATGACGAAAAGATTGGAAATATCGAAAAAGACAAAACGACAAGAGAACGGAACGGGAGAAGCAAAATTGTGAGGATACGGTGGGCCCCTAATTCCTTTTTATAGGGCTCGGAGCCCACCGTAACCCTCCACGGTGGCTATCCACCTGTTACGTAACGGTTGGATATCCACCGTCACATTCTGCGGTGGGGTGGTAATTTCAAATTTTGAACCACCGTCATATTTTGCGGTGGGTTAGTAATTTTCAAATTCCGAGGGAGCACCCCCACCGTTGACACATACGGTGGCATTTACACTTAACGTACGTTAACGTAAACATCACCGCTGAATACAACGGTGAATCTCATACGGTATTTATCCACCGTATTGTACAACGGTGAGTGTTGCTAATCGTCATTAGAGCCACCGTCACAAGCTACGGTAATTAGGGGTCGACATAGTAAAAATTAGCGGTGGAAATATCTGGGCCGATTTTCTAACCAGGTTTCAAATTCGGGACTCCTCTCAGCCCATCCTTCAAATTGAAGTAAACCACCGGTTCATTCTTGGGCCTTTTCAATGAGCCCGTTCGAGATCTAATATTGCGTTCAATCGGTTTGGGCCTTCTGTTTTTGCTTTTACTCTTTTTATTGATAGCTTTCTCTCCTGCTTGACCCACTTCAAAGACAACTTTCTCTTTCCCTTCACTCTAGGGACCCATCTCTTTAACGTTGACCTAAGAATTGCTCTTCTTAGGGCATCCCAACAGCTCATGAAGTAGAGAAAAGGAGAAATTTTAGAGGAAATATGAGTTTTTTAGTTGCAACAGCCTTTGTAAAACCATCTGCAAAATAGAGAAATGGGAGGAAAGAGAAAAAAAAATCTCTAAATTTAGAGAAAGGGTTAAATCTGTAAAATTAAATACATTCACCCCTTCCCATATCTATCTATTTGTTAATTGGTTGATGTCTATTTATTTAATTAAGTTATTGGAATTTTATTTATTAAATTATGAATTTATGCATTTATTATAGTGTATAATAAATGTAGAAATTTGTATAATAGAGGAGTTCTTAGAGTTGTTTAAATTTTTTTAGAGATTTTGCTATTTTATTCTCTATTTTAGAGATTTTTTAGAGGATACTCTTAACTTCCTTACTGTTACTCATCTTTTCCTCTGCAATCATATCTCCGGTTCTACTTCCCCCGTGTACCTGGTTTACTTAATTAATCACCCCATCATTATTGCTTTTCCCACCATTTGATGCCACATTGCTTTTTCCCATTTGACCGTTGCTACCAGGCTCCCCGGAGGTGACGTTGTTGTTTTTCGGATTCCGGCATCGGCGACTCACCTCCATCCAAGGGCCATGACAGCCCCCTGATTCTATATTCTGTTTCTCTGTCTCCAAAGTAGTTTCTTCCTGCCCAGCCTCTTTCTTCTTCGTCGTTTGCTTCGCAATTTCTTTCTTCGAAGCTCCAACATCGCTATTGGTCATCTTATTCGTCGTATCTTTCCCTCCGGCCCATAGAACATTGTATAGCCAGGTGTCCAAATCTACCACACTTGACACAGATCCTGTTAAGATTCTCATATTCAAGGAAACAGACCCGATCATTCACCGTAACCATCCCTTTGAGAGGTCTAGAGAGGTCCACCTGGACGCAGACACGGGCGTATCTTCCTCTATTGGTAAACAGCGTACGTGTGTCAACCTTCAAAGATCTACCGATGCCAGATGCAATCTTTTTAAGAATTCCTTCTTCATACAGCAATATCGGAAGGTTCGCAACTCTTACCCCATAGACGTCGAGATCACATCTGTTAAAGGGTCGAATTATGGGGTCCAAGCTTAATGATTAAATAGTGCCCGAACAGAGTCCATGAACCCCCCATGATCACCTTAAGATAGTCGTGATCATTGTCGAACTTCACCACATAATATCCCTTCGCAGTGGCGGCCGCAGGATCCTCCGAAAGGTGGGGCGAAATTTCTAGTGTTTATTGAGATATTGGCCTTGAATAAACTCCTTTTCCTAAGCTACGACTTTCAACTTAGCAGTGGATTGTAGAAAAGTAGACTTACGTTTGCTTGGTTGCTATGATAGTGGTTTCTCGTCATTCATTGGAAATTCAGGCATTTGTCATATTTAGGAGTGTAAACTTATCGAAATTCAATCATGGTAAATTCAAGGCTTTTGCATATTATCTAGGATTGTAAACTCATCAACTTTATAATATCTTTTGGTTGCCAAAGACATGTAGGGTACGAAATTACAAATATTGCATAAAGCTTCACAAATTCATTTCACAAATACCAAATTCAATTCATAAATTTCATTCTCAAAATCACATATATATACACAATAATTAAAACATAAAATTTATTCTCAAAATCACAAACTCTAATGAAAATTTCACAAAATTTATTCTCATAATCAAATCCTAATTTCACCAATTTTATGGGGTTTAATTAGTTTATAGCTAGATAATTTATATATAACAGGGAGCTCGGGAAGTGAGAATATAATTAAATAAGGGGGTAGAAATATAGAGAGTGGGTGCATGTTGAACAAAGAATAAAAAAGCTTTTTTGATGGAGGTGAAAATTTTTTTCAAAAAAGAGGCTAATTTCACCAATTTTATGGGGTTTAATTAGTTATAGCTAGATAATTTGTATCTAATAGGGAGGTCGGAAAGTGGGAATATAATTAAATAAGGGGTAGAAACATAGAGAGTGAGGTGCAAGTTGAAGAAAAAAAAAAAGTTTTTTGGGGGAGCTGAAATTTTTTTTTAAAAATGAGGCTAATAGGAATTAAACCCCCAACCCTTGGTCTAACTTTACTTTCCTTCCTTCCCACCAAGCAACTAAACAAAGTAGATTACTTGATTTTATATTCATCCTAGTTTTACTTATTACAACACTGCCATACATATAAATATATTTTTATTTTTTTTCCAAAGTCCGGAGACGCGTAGGTCGAAGGGTGGGGTGGCCGCCTATGCCCGCCCCACCCTAGGGCCGCCCCTGTCCCTTCGGCAAGTCCGCAAGCAACATCTTACTGGTAGGCTTCCACAGTTCCTTTAATTTCTGTCCATGGTTGTATGAGGAATGAAACCACCAATAACCTTGATAATAAGCGACGACTGCCAAACCGCTCGAGAACCGACATGACATCCCTTATTATATCCACCACCGGATCACTATCACTATCAGAGCCCTTAAGGAAGGACACTATAACTCTTTCCTCCAAATAGTTCATGTTAATCGGACTCGTTGTTTGTCTCGACCAACCAACCACTTTATCCTTCCAAGTCTGCTGCTTTGTCTGTTGGATCACCCGGAGGGCCAGTCGGGCTCTGGATGCTAGCCATAGACCATGCAAATCACCACACGCTCGTCGGAGAACCTCATGCTCCCCGGGAAACGCTTTTCTTGTAGATAGATAATTTTTAAACCAAACACATGTCTTAATCATACTTTATGGTATGGACTTCTTGGGTTTTTCATGAGCTTTTTTTTTGGAAGCATGATAAGAATTAGGACGGCCGGCGACGATCAGCCTTCAGTCCTAAAGCGTCCGAGCGGACGAGTTCGCGAAGTTCCAAATCAGAGTCCCAGCTATCATCGGCAGGGCAGCAGTACACAAGACGTGCAATTCTGTCAGCAACTGCGTTAGAACCCCTGAAAATATGACGAATAGCAACATTAGTGATAGATTGGATATTTAAGATCGTATCGGCCATCAACAGCTCGATGTTCCACGGGCAAGTCCAATCACCCAGGAGAGCTTTTATGACGACCAAACAGTCTCCTTCGATCAGAAGGTTCTAAATACCCATTTGTTTAGCCCTAACAACTCCGTTGTGGAGTCCTGAGGCTTCCGCGAACACCGCAGAGGTATTGTTGTAGGTGCCCGAACCTAAAGAAACTACCTGACCTAAATGTTCCCGGATGACGAAACCAAAGGTGCTATCTCCCGACTGGCGAAAAGAACCGTCAAAATTAAGTTTGTAATAACCAGTCGGCGGTTTGGTCCACCCTTGATCAGCCCTCTTTATATTTGGGCGAATATTTTCTTTTCCCCTTTCTGGGATTCGGTTTTTTGAACTTTGGTTATCACTACTATTGTCAAAACAATCCTTCCAATTGGAGAGGGAAGTCGGACAGAATATTGTTATTTCCTTAGCAGAAGGAGATTTAATATTATTGAATAACGTTTGGTTTCTGAAGAACCAGATACCCCACCAAGCAATTGCTAGTTTGATCATAACATCCTTCGAGACCGTATCATAAATTGAGCAGAGCACACTGCTTGGTTTAGTCTGTGCGTCAAGTTGTTGCATGGGTGGCAAAGCAATACGAAGGTCGGAGAGTAAGTCCAATGTCATAGGACATTGAGTTAGAAGGTGTAAAGTAGATTCTGTTATGCAGTCACAGTAGCAACAACCCGATGGAACCGCAGCATGGCATCTTTGCAAACGTTCCGTCGTAGGTAGCCCATCCCTAGAAATTTTCCATAGGAAGTGTTTGACCTTCTGTGGTAAGTCTAGTTTCCCTAACCAGTAGCAATCAAAGTTTATGTTTTCATCTATCGGTTTGACAATTGAAGTTGCCAAGGAGGTCGAGAACCATCCGTTTTTACTTGGTCCCCAATAGAGTCTGTCTGTAAGAGAATTTTATGGTAATGGTGTTTGAATTATATTGTTTATGACATTGGGGTGTAGGATATTGTGCAAATCCTCTTGGATTTTTGGAATATTCCACTGATTATTACCTGTGATGAAATGATGCACCGTATAGTCAGCCGATTCTTCACTGATAGGTGACTGAATTTCATTTAGTAAGGGGGTTTTTTTAACCCAGTTGTCCTACCAGAATTTGACCGTTTTCCCATCTCCAATCGACCAGTGTAAGCCTGGTTTAAACAGATGTCTAATGGGCATCAATTTGGCCCATTGCCAGGAGGTATTTCCTTTTTTTGATAATCCATGAGCGGGGATAGCTTTAGGTATTTAGCCGAAATTACCCTGACCCAGATATTATCTGGTTCCGCAATTATTTTCCAAAGTAGTTTCATTTGCAAGGAAATGTTCATAGTTTATGCCTTGTAAATGCCCAAACCACCTTGCATTGTATCTGTACAAATCTTGTCCCAACTAACAAGTGGAGTGTAAGTCTCACTTTTGTTCCAAAAGAACCGTCTATAAACTTTGTCAAGTTCCCTTAGTATTGACTGTGGAAGCATAAACGCTTGCATAAGGAAAAGAGGTTGAGCACTTAGGTTGGATTTAGTTAGAACTCTACGTCCTTCGGCCGAAAGAGTTGAAGCTTTCCATTTCGAAAGTTGTTTTTGAGCTTTCAGAATAACATCTGCAAAAGTATCGCGATTAACCCTGCCATTTATAATTGGACAACCCAGATATTTTTCCAGATTATTTGTTTGTGGTATTCCAAGAATGGAAGAGATGGTTTGGATTGCCACTGTCGTTGTCCATGCGGACACTTGGAAGTTGGATTTATGCAGATTTACTTTCTGACCCGAAACTAGGCAGAAACGATGAATTATGTTTGATAGATTATGACACGTAGTTTGATTTGCTTTACCAAATAACAAGATGTCATCTGCAAAAGCCAGAAATAGAATTTTAATTCCCGGATTACCCATAGAAAAACCAATGTCCTTTGAAATAGCTGCTTTGCAACTTAGAGTTCTGGAAAGTACCTCTGCCACTAAAATAAATAGAAAAGGTGACAGAGGATCGCCCTGTCTTAGGCCCCTCGTAGGTTTGAAAGGGGTCGATGGTTCATCGTTAATGAGTACTGAGTAGGTTACTGTCTCTACGCACTCTTTAATCCAATTTATGAATTTATCGTCAAAGCCAATTTTTTAAGGACAGCAAAAAGAAAAGGCCATTCGACCCTGTCATATGCCTTTTCCATATCAAGTTTAACGACCATGTAACCACATTTAGCTTTAGAAATTCGAAAAGAATAAAAGATTTCATGTGCAACAAGTATGTTGTCCTGAATTGCCCTACCTTTGGTAAAGGCACTTTGTAGAGGGTGGATTAGGGTATCAAATACTTTTGATAATCTGTTAGTTAAAATTTTGGAAATAATTTTGTAAACTATAGAGCACAGACTGATTGGTCTGAAATGGTTAACAGTTTCAGGGTTGTCCCCTTTTTTGTATGAGTGTTATGAAAGTATGGTTGACCTGCCTTAGTAATTTTCCAGAATTGAAAAAACTTTTGACCGCTTTAATGACTGAAGGGCCGACGATATTCCAGTAAGTCTGGTAGACACCTGCGGGCATTCCGTCTGGGCCCGAAGTCCTGTCTGCTTTAATTGTGAATAGCGCGTTCTTTATTTCTGCATTTGTCATAGAAGCTGTGAGAAATGAATTCGTGTCATCTGAGATTTCGTTGTTGATAATATCCAGTTCTTCATGGAAACTGACCGGTTGATTATTTGACAATTTAAAACGAGCTTGGAAGCTAGATTCGAATTCAGTTCATATAGAAAAATGATCAGATAGATACAAGTCGGATTCCAATCGAAGGTGTTTGATAGCTTTTTTACCTCGTTTGGCCGAGGCAATTCTGTGAAAATACGCTGAGTTTGTATCCATAGATCTTGTATGTTTAAGCTTTGCTCATTCGCTCCAGTACCGTCTTTGGAAATCAAGCATTCTCTCCCTTTTGTTTTGCAGTCGGTTGTGACGTAAGAAAATATCCTGACTGTAATTGTTAATTAAGATATTTTGAAGGTGCAATAGTTCGTCATCTGTTTGGTGGATTTGTTTATGAATGTTGTTAAAGTTTTCCTTGTGCCACTTTTTGGCCAATTTCTTTAGATGAGATGTTTTTTAACTAATTTAAAGAAAAAAGAACCTTGTGGATTTATCCGCCAGGACTGTTTGACAACATTTCGGAAATCTGACTTGGTAGTCCATGCTAGCTCGAAATGGAAGGGTTTGTTTTTGGTATGTTTCTGGTTTCGTAGATTAACAAAGATGGGTGCATGATCTGAATTTGTGAAAGGGTGTATCCTAACCCTCAGACCATCATATTGATCAATGATTTCATTTTGTGCTAGTAGACGATCTAGTTTAGCGAAGCTATTATTTGGCGTTCTAGTTTTTTTCCTCTGCCAGGTATAATGTCCACCATGAGTGGGAACATCGCGAAGGTTTAGAATATTCCAAATGTCATGAAGTCTGGTAAAACGAGATGGAGCAGGCACAATGCCGCCCAATTTGTCGGACGGAACCGCAATTTCATTTAGGTCCCCCATGATACAGAACGGGGTACTTAAGTTTGAGGTATACTCTATTATAGAATCTCAGAACTGTTGTTTTGCAGCAAGGTTCGGAGGCGCATACAAAAATATGATGCCGAATGAGAAATTTAAAACCATGTCATGATACTGAATATGAATAAATCTGTGATTGATGGAAATAAGCGATAGTTGTCCTTGGTCGGGTGAGGGATCTTTCCAAAGCAGACAGATTCCGCCCGAAAAGCCAATAGCCGGGTCGAAAGCAATATTAGAAAATCCACATTTCTTCCAGCTGAACTCCGTGGGAGGTAAGTTAGCCTTGGTCTCTAAGAGTGCTAACGCATTTATATAATCATTTTTACAGAAAAGTTTCGTACTGGTCCAGAAGTTCCTCTTTTTAATTCCGCAGCAGTTCCAGGTGCATATATTCATGGAAAACCATTTGTTAAATGTGATTGTATGTTAAGGTTTATATAATAAGTCCAATGTAGTTTTTTGTTAAGGATTTGTATTAATGTGGGTTGTATTTTAGTATACCGATGTAATGTAATCGTTACAAGTGACTGGAATTTAGTAAAGTTAAAGACGACAAAGTAATGTAAATACATTATTGAGTTTTGTCTCTGCTTTTGAATTCGGATGGGAAAGGGTGTAATCAAGATGATCTGTGTTCTAATAAATGTGTAGAAATCACCCTTCAAAATCTGCCAAAAAAGAGGTAAATAGGAAGGAGAAACCTTATAAGAGAAAAACGTAATCAAGTTTATTGAAATTGTGTAAACAGAAACATGGTGATAAAAGTGAGCTGTTGTATCTACATTTACAAGAGCCTCGTAGGGCTGAAAGATTGCTTTTAGTAGTTTACAAGTGGCTTGTGAGCCATGAATCCGAAATTGTCGATAAGACTTGTGAATTTTGTGGTGAGATTATTGTTTGAACAAGAGAATGTCGCTGCAGAAGGCATGAGCCTGGCTAGCAAACAACACAGCTCCCGGAGTCCCAAAGTAGTTTCTACCATCGTTTGGGTAATTTAGAAATCCTTGGTTGCAAAGGTGTATTTGCATCATGGAATAATTGTAAGGATAGCCATACAAATTGACAATATTGGATATGTTATTCATGCCCTCGCGACCCTTGATCTCAACAAGATGTCGAGGAAGTGTGTTGATGCAACAAAGAGTAAACGTTTTGTGTAGGCATAGATATAATTGTGTGCTAAAATGTTGGTGTACAAAATTGGCCTTGTGAGGCATATAAACAATTAGGTAAGGATTTGTGAAGGCTTGTGAGCCTTTACATGTAGCTGTATGTATTTTGTGAATATTAGCAAAATTGGCAGCGCCCAACACCCTAGTAGCAGCTAGGACCGAAGTGGAACAATGAAGTCGCACTCCACGGCAAAGACCAAAGCCCGGAGGAGCTGACCTATGCAAAGAAGCAACACAAGAGCAGGGAGAAGCCAAATAGCAGCAATATAGACAAAAATTCAAAGCAGGGCAATAGAAATCGATATGTAAATAAAGAAAGACGCCTAGATTAGCACAAATAAACAAGTTAGTAAATGAGCGTTGGTGTATGTATTGTGGCTTGCAAGGCTTATGAACAATTTGATAAAAGTTTTTCAAGGCTTGTGAGCCATAAGAAGTAGCAGCAGTTAGTCGTATTTGAGAGGGAGGGAGACAATCAATCCTCGACAAAGAGAGAGCACATTCAGCAATATCACGACGAAGCAGGGCTGACCAAACCACCAGAATCCACCAAAACTCGACATGTACAAGGAAGTAAAAACGCAGCAAGCATGAACTGCGCAATAGCACAAGGATTCTTGGATGACAGAACTTAAAGGAAGCATACCAAGTGTTATGTATAGATCAATAGAAGGGCTTGTGTAGCCATCAGAGTAAGCCAATTCGGTTGTACTCAAATAGAGGCGATCGAAGCCAAAAAACTTGTCGTAGCGTCAAAAAGGTTAGGTAATACCTGGATTAAGGAGTTCGTCATGTATAGGTAGATGAGACGGCAAACGCCTGACCTCACAGAAGCGCCAACAAGCTTCATCCGAAACCTGAGCCGCCGCCTATACCACCAACGCCAAGCCAAGACTCGACGACGGAGACACCACCGCCGAACCAAACCAAGGTTGCCCTGAACGCGCCTCCAACTCCATCTCTTATTAGAATAGCTTTTGATTTGCCAAAAACGGATCGCGAATTGGGGTTTTCCCCTCCGTTGCAAGTTCCCCGTATGACAAACGGAAGTTTTAAGGTAATTGATTTGGGGGAATTTAAGATGCAATATGTGCAATTGCTTTGTGATTTTTCCAATCCTATGTTGGGAGAGAGGGTTGTGCTGGGAGAAGGTGGAGTTCAGGCTCCATTTGTCCAGAATAGCGACGATAAAGGCGGCGGCTGGTGGGCAACTAGGGTTCTCTATAGAACAGAGCGTTTTTTGGGACGCCATTTACATATTAGTTGGGTATTTCATGAGCTAAACAAATTAGGCCTATATAAAATATGATTTTCTTAAAAAATAAGTTTATGCTTATTAGTTATTACTAATAAATATTAAATAATATAAAAATATATATATTTAACATATATTTAATTGTTTAAAAATTTATATGAATATTAAAGGCATATGTTTTAAAATGGAGGGGGTATTAAATTTATATTGTTCTTTTTGTTTTTCTGATTTGATTACATATACATTTGTTGATATAGAAATACGAAGAAAATAGTAGTCCAACTTGACATTTTCTTGATGAATATTTAAAGAGGAAGGGAGGGGCATCTCTTTAATGCTATTTATAAAGAATTGGTGAAGATTAATTGGGGATGCAATCAACCAGATTTGGTGGGTCGCAGCAGACAAACACGAGACCTGCCAACTGTATTTTTTTTAGAAGTATGATAAGGATTAGGAAAGCGGCCAACGATCGGGATTCTTTCCTAGCGCGTCCGAGCGGAGAAGAACACAGAGTTCAGAATCAGCAGCGAAGCTATCATCGGTAGGGATACTATGAGCCAGACGTGAAATCCTATCAGCCACATCATTTGAACACCTGAAAATATGACAAATATCAACATAAGAAAAGGAGCGAAGAAATATAGAAGTATTAGCCATCAGCAGCTCGATGTTCCAAGGGTAAGACCAATCCCCCAGAAAATCCTTTATGAAGACCAAACAATCGCCTTCGATGAGAAGATTATTAAGACCCAAGTCAACTGCCTTAACCACACCCATGTGCAGACGACCCATTACCTCAGCAAAGATAACATAAGTATTGTTGCAGAGACCAAAGTCAAAGGAAACAACCATACTCATGTGGTCACGAATAACAAAACCAAAAGTACCAGCCTCCGAGTGATAGTACAAACCATCGAAATTTAGTTTATAGTGCCCCGTATGAGGTTTTTTTCACGGCTTATATCTGTGTGCAGTTGTAGTATACGTGTCAGATTATTTCTAGGTCTTCCTCTGGTTTTGGTTAGCATGTGTTGCACTCTTGTTTCCCTATAATTCCACATTAGCAGACCCCTTATGTTTGGTAAACAGATTGGTAGAACAACGCAATAGCTTGAGTAGAGATGTTATTGGTATGCTGGAAAGCAAGTTGGTTACAAAAATACCAGATGGCCCATCAAGCAAAGTCTAATTTAGCGAATTTTTTTTGCCTTCTTTGGAGTAAATGGCGTCTAGGAGGATGTTTGGTTTAGCATTGATAGAGCCATTCTGTAGAATTGGACGTCGAATTCCAATAGCAGAAAACAAATCCAAGGCCATATGATAGTATTAAAAGTAAATGAGTGGTAGACTTGAGAGTACACCCACAAAAAAGACAACATGATGAAACCGAGACATGAGACCGTTGTAGTGTGTCCGAGGTAGGTAAACCGTCCAGCGTAATTTTTCAAAGAAAATGACAAATCTTTTAGGAAATGTCTAATTTTCAAATCCATTGGCACCTGAATTGGGAATCTCCTGCGTGATTGGGAATGAGCTTCGCAGCCGAACGGGTAGAGAACCAACATTCTCTGCGAGGCCCCTAGAAAAGCCGATCAAGGAATTTATTTTTAGGTATATGTATCGCTACTATTCTAGAAATAATATCCGTGTTTAGCACACATCTTAAATCTGTAGACAATTTAGTTATATCACATTCATTACCAGTAGTAACGAATCGGGCAACAGTCCATCCCAATTTAGTCTCATCAAGCGGGTGAAGAGCAAGATTTGCCAGAGGAGTATTGAAGACCCAGTCATCTTCCTAGAAGTTAACCAAGTATCCGTTCCCGATTGACCAGTTCAGACCAGATTTCAACTCGAGTATGATAGCCATAAGTTTGGACCATTGCTAGGAAGTGTTACCCTTTTTGACGTACTTCAACAGGGATTCGTCTTTCAAATATTTAACCGTAATGACTCTAACCCAGATGTTGTCTGGTTCAGCAATGATTTTCCATAGTAGTTTTATCTGTAGAGTGATGTTCATAGTCTCAACTTTGTGAATCCCAAGACCGCCCGAGAGAGTATTCGTACAAATTTTGTCCCAACCGATGAGTGGAGTGTATCTCTCCTCTTTGTTCCAAAAGAACTTTCTATAGATTCTGTCTAGCTCATGAAGGATCGACGAAGGCTGCATAAAGGCTTGCATTAGGAATAATGGTTGTGCACTTAAGTTAGACATAATAAGGATTTTCCGGCCCTCAGCCGAGAGGGAGAACTTTCCACTTAGATAGCTATTTTTTGATTTTGATAATAATATCCGCAAAAGTGTCAATATTGACTCTAGCATATATGATTGGGCATCCCATATACTTTTCTAAGTTATTCAATTGTGGAATTCCCAGCGATGTTGTCACAGTATGAATGGCTGTAGGTGACGTGTTAGGTGAAACTTGAAAGGTGGATTTATGCAGATTTACTTTTTGTCCAGAGATAGAGCAAAAATGTTTTGTGATAGTGGATAGATTAGTACAAGTTGATTGGGTAGCCTTACCGAACAACGTCATGTCATTTGCAAAAGGAAGAAAAGGGATCTTAACCCCCCCCCTCCCTCGACCGACAGTAAAGCCAACATTCTTTGTAACTAATGAATTGCGTTGGAGAGTTTCTGATAAAACCTTGGCAATGAGGATGAAGAGAAAAGGTGACAGGGGATGACCCTGTCTTAGTCCCTCTGATGGGGCAAAAGGTGTGGAAGGTTCGTCGTTAAGGAGAATAGAGTACGACACCATTTATACACATTCCTTGATCCAGAGAATGAATTATTTATGAGAACTGAACTTTGTTAAGATATAGAAAAGGAAGGGCCACTCCAACCTATCATAGGTTTTTTCCATGTCCAACTTAACTGCCATATAGCCGGTTTTAATGTTCGATAGCCTAAATGAGTGGAAAATCTCATGAGCAATTAGAATATTGTCTTGAATGGACCTCCCCTTTGTAAAAGCACTTTGTAGAGGATGAATCAGTTTATTAAATACATTGGATAGTCTAGCTGTTAGAATTTTGGAGATAATCCTATAAACTGTAGAGCAGAGGCTGATAGGCCTGAAATGGTTGACTATTTCTCGGTTATCGTGCTTTTGGATTAAGGTTATGAATGTGTGATTTATTTGTCTTAGAATTCTTTCACTTAAGAAGAAGGCCTTAATAGCTTTGATAAAAGAAGGTCCAACAATTGTCCAATAAGTCTGATAAAAGCATGCAGGCATTCCATCCGGTCCTGGTGATTCATCACGATTGATAGAGAAGAGGGCGCATTTAATCTCGTCATTTGAAACCAATGCTGTAAACAGTTGGTTCTGTTGAGGAGAGATTTCATTCTCAATAACACTAAGGTTGGCGTCAAAAGATAGGTTATGTTTATAAGGCAACTTGAATCTAGCCACAAAACTATTCGTCAACACATTTCTGATCAAATCATAATCAGACAAGTTCGTACCTGCATCCGTTTTAAGAAATTTGATATGTTTCCGTCCCTGTTTGGCGGAGGCAACATGGTGGAAATATCCCAAATTCGTATCATTTAGTCTAATATGTTTAACCTTTGCCCTTTGACTCTAGTAACGATGTTGGAAGTCAAGCATTCGTTCTCTTTTATTAAGTAATCTTTTATGCAGAACATTGTCCATAGGATTGGGATTGCCAATTAATGATTGTTGCAGCTGCAAAATTTCTCCATCTGTTTCAAATATCTGTTTGTGAATGTTATTGAAAGTCCTCTTGTGCCATTTCTTTGCTAGAGTTTTCAGGAGACAAGTTTTTTTAACAAGCTTGAACATGAGCGAACCCGAAGGGTTAAGTCTCCTGGCTTGACGAACTAAATTTGTGAATTCCGATTTTGTTGTCCAAGCCATTTTAAAGCGAAAAGGTAAATATGCGTCAGAGAACAAATATCGATAGAAATTGGAGCATGGTGAGAAGTAGTAAATGGGTAGATTTTCACCCGTATGCCATCAAATAAAAATATCACGTGAATTTGAGCAATCAAATGGTCTAGCTTACCATAGCTGTTGTTTGGAAATCTAGATTTCCTTTTCTTCCTAGTATAGGTGCCCCCATAAGTAGGCACATCAAGAAGCAAGAGAGAGTTTTAATCTCTTGAAGCCGTTTGAAACGGCGAGGGTCTGGTCTAATGCCTCCTAATTTGTCATCTGGTATAGCTATTTCATTAAGGTCTCCTAAAATACAGAAAGGAATGAGGAGCTGAGAGGCATACTAGATGATAAATTACCAGAAGGAGTCTTTTAACTTTTGATCAGGAGGTGCATATACCAAAAGAAAGGTGATCGTTTTGTTAGTTCTACGGTCGTGATAATCGAGATGGATTAATCTGTGTTGCAATGAGATAAGGAAAATTTCAATCTCTGAACCCGGAAGATCTTTCCATAGCAAATAGATACCCCCCGAGAAACTTTGAGCTGGGTCAAAAGCAATGTTATTGAATCTGCATTTCTTCCAAATACTTTATTGTGGGATTTTGTTCGTTTTAGTCTCAAGAAGTGCCAATACATTTATGTAGTTGTTTCTACAAAAAAGCTTTGTGTCCATCCAGAAATTTCTCCTTTTAATCCCTCTACAGTTCCAAGAGCATAAATTCATGGAAATTTTTTCATTTTACGTATCCATTTATACTTTATTATAGCGATTGTGTCTAAGTTTCTTAGTCGGATATTTTTTTTACTTATGGAACACAATTTCCTTGTACATTATAGAAGTTTGGTATATATAAAAGTTGTAGTATATTGACCACTTGTAGCAAGCGTGATTGATACTATAACATTGGTACTCAATCTGTGGCTTGAAAGCATGTAATAAGAGTCGCAAGATAGCTAACGGGCAACTGTAGAGATCAATGTCGAAAGCACAACGAGGATGAATCAAGATAGACCAATGAGTGAGGTAATATTTAAACCCCAAATGAGTGATCAAAATTTGTAATTTTAATTGAGTAATATAAATAAACAAGTTAGTAAATAAATAATGGTGTAAGTATTGTGCCTTGTAAGGCTTATGAACAATTTGATAAAAGTTATTCATGGCTTGTGAGCCATAAGAAGCAGCATCAGTTAGTCGGTTTTGAGAGCGAGGGAGACAATCAATCCTCGACAAAGTGAGAGCAAGTTTAGCAATATTAAGACGAAGCAAACGCTGGCCTTACCACTTGAATCCACTGGAAACCGACCTGCACAAGGAAGAAAACCAGCAACAGGAGGATGCCAACGTAACTAAGTTTAATTGAATAATATAATAGGACAACTTTGTACATGAACTTTCGTGCAAGTATTATGCCTGGTAGGGCTTATACTCATTATGATAATGGGTAATCAATGCTTGTCAGCCATCAAAAACAGCCGTAGTAAGTTGATAGTGTGAACAAGGTAAACCACCAATCCAAGACATAGGGAGAGCAAGTCCTACAACGCCAAAATGAAGCAACGACTGGAGGAACCGCTCGAACCCACGAGGCACCGACCTGCACAAAGAAGGAAGACCGCAACAAGGAGAAGAAAAGTAGAAGAAGTAAAGGTAGTTACTCAAACCAAGGTAATAAGAAGTCGATTGATTTACATGTGCCTGATAGGGCCTATGTGATCATGATCATCTGTTAAGACTTGTGAGCCAAAATGGATTATAAACTTTGTTTTTGCAAGCAATGGAAGATAACAGCAAGCCGAGTCCATGATGCCGCAAGAACAGAAGCTGAAAAAAGGAAGAGCTAGTCTTTGTAACCCGAGATGAAGCACGAACCGCAACCCTACACAATAAACACAAGCAGCACCAGAACCAGCAAGAAGACAAAGGGAAGGAGCTGTAGTCAGTAAAACCAAAAGTTAAGAGAGCAATCGGCAGTCAGTTCCTACACCAAAAAAACAAGAGAACATTAGGCATAACATTTAACAGGAAGCGCAAATGAACTCCAAGATCGGTGTGTTGGATGAAGAGAAGCAGAGACTAAGCCACTCGCTGCCATGTTCCGGAATACTCGACGAAGAGAGATAGGCTAAGCTGGTAAGGAGAAAAGAACACCCTTGTAAATGTTAATAAACAACACAGATTACATATGTATAGGTATATTAAAACAAATATAGGACTTTCCATGGTCGTAGAGAACTTTGATGCCGAGACATTTCCCCTTGTAAAGGCAAAAACAACGCTATAACTCAAGGATTCTTGGATGCCAATACTTAAAAGACGCATACTAAGTATTGTGCATAGATCAATAGATGGGCTTGTGTAGCCAATAGAGTAAGCCAACTTTGTTGTACCGAAATAGAGGCGATCGTAGCAAAAAAAACGTGATCGTAGAGTCAGATAGGTTAGATAATACCTGGATAGAGAAGTTCATGATGTATAGGTAGATGAGACGACAAATGCTTGACCTCACAGAAGCACCAACAAGCTTCATCCCAAAACTGAGCCACCGCCTATGCCACCAACGCCAAGTCTAACTCGATGACGGAGACACCACTGTCCAACCAAACTATGTTAGCCCTGAACGTGCCTCCAACTCCATCTTTTTTTAGAATAGCTTTTGATTTTCCAAAAATAAATCTCGAATTGGGTTTTTCCCTTCCATTGCAAGTTCCCCGTCTGACAAACAGAAGATTTTACGTTTTTTATTTGGGGGAATTTATGTTGCAATCCGTGAAATGGCTTTGTGGTTTTTCCAATCCTATCTTGGGAGAGAGGGTTGTTAATGTGCGTCTATTTCACCATGTTTCATGCTTACATTTATTCCATGTCTTATGCATATTTTATACTTTTGGGCTGGGAAAGTAGTGAATCTGTATAGTTTATGTTTATTTGCAAGATATAGAGGTCTACACAAGTTTTGGTTTAATTTCATAGGAAATGGAACGTTTTAGAGTGAAGACAAGACACTAGAAGAGCACTCGACCTCCAGCATAGCACTCGACATCGATCAGAGCACTCGACATCAAGCAGAGCCATCGACCTCGACCAAGATACTAGATGTTGACCGAAAAGTGCAAATTTGAGACTAATGAATGAAAGAAGCAACGTCGACCGAGACCACCCATGTCAACTAAAATCAAGCACTGGACGTCGACTGGTGTACTCGACATCGACTGGAGCAACAGACACGTAGAAGACGCGTAACGGGCCGGATTCTATGGGAGATTTCTTAGCCACATCATTAATCTATTATCTTTAAATATTCTTTTATCCTTATGTATATTCCAACTTACCCTAGGGAATATTACCTTTAGATAGATTTATAATTAGATAGAATTTATATTTCGATAGAATTTTAGTTTAGCAATCTAAGCAGAATTAGGACTTCTATCCTTGGCTAACAAGGAATATGAGGCTATAAATAAAGACCTAGGGGCTGAGTTTTATTCATTCAATTCTAGAACAATCAAGCAACCACAAAGAGAGAGAAAGAGAGCCGAGTAGAGATGGATAGAGAAGAAGGTGGTGTTTGGTTGTAAACTTTTGAAGGTTTAGTTTTTATGCAAGGGTTTGTTTATTTTATGATGATGTTTTCCCCAATCATGAGTGAGTAGTTGTCCTACTTTTAGGTTCAGGGTGAGCTCGACCATAGCCATGTAGGTATGCTGAAATCCCTAATTTGATTATGTGTTTTCATCTTCTATCCCATGCTTGATCATTTATGAAACTTTAGGATAATTCCTTATTTGCATCATATGAAGTGAAAGTGGATTATTTGTGAATTTGGATAGTAAATAGGATTTGTTTATGAAAGTTGATTAAACCCTAATTATGAAAAGGATAGAAACAATTAGGTATTTGTGCGAAAGCCTCTATATTCCTATTTGGTGATTAACAAAATTTGTCATAGTATGATAAAAACATAAACTTTTATGTGATTTAAGTGTTTATGAATGCATTATTATTATTGTGGTGAATCCCTACCCTAGAAGCTTTCAGTTTATATATTCAAAAACCCATAAAATATTAGGTTTTTATTATTCTTTTATTTTCACTTTCTGTTTCACTGTTATGGACCTACAAAACCACTTGAGATCGACTACAGCAGTCGAGATCGACCTACCTGCACTGAAGAACTTGAGTCGATGATATTATGTGTCGACACTCAAGTCATCCTCGACACATCGGGCCATTCCCGCACCATGAAAGAAGAAGCCGCTTGCTTTTCCCTCCATATTATTAAGGGACCCTGCGGACCTGAAATTCCAAAGGTTTATGAAGGTACTCCAAGGACTTGATGTAGGAGGAAATCGAGTTTAATAAATATAAATAGATATCAAACTGAATCCTAGTCCACGTAAATAAATTACAAGACTTCCTACCGTTGTAGTGGAAGGGAATCAGGATCGATCCACGAGGAGGCGGGTCAGCGCTGCCTGAATAGTCTCTGCGAACTCTGCGCAAGTCGACCAGAAGCCTCGATATCGAGCTGTACAGTCGATATCGACAGGGGCAGTCGATTCCTATTGACGACGTCGATCTAGAGAGAAATCCTGCGAAGAGAGAAAACAACAGATGAACTCGATATCGATTGGAATGGTCGATTTCGAGTGGGTCAGTAGCTCTATCGACTCAGAAAACTGCCGACGATGAAGTGCTCGATGCAAGGTGGTTGATATCGACAGGAATGGTCGATATCGAATTGCTCTCAATCGATGTCGATTTGTAGAAAAACATAAAATAAAGGAAAAGAAATAAAAGCAGCAGATTTTAGGGTTTTAACTTCAATAAACTAAAGGGCTCCTAGGATAGGGATTCACCACAACGGTGGCCATGTGTGTATTATACTTAATTCACATAAAAGATTAAACTTTTCTCAACAACAATTAAGGTTTGCACTCAACTCTCATGTGTTTAGGCTATGAAGATCAACACTCAACTCAATTCCATATACAAACTCATAAACATTGCAATTTATAAAAATCCACATCGCAACCAATTATGTAGATGCAATAAGAACCATCAGGAGGGATTTCGCTCAATGGAAGACTTCAAATAAGACTCCGTTCGACGTGGATGTAATGGGGCTTGGTCTAAAATAAAGGGTAAGGAATTATTTGGCTATGTGGTGCTTATAAAATTTGGGAATCAAGACTCCCAAACTTTATCACTACTATATCCAAACCATATCTCTACAATAATCTTCATTCAAACTTATTCTCCATAATGATCATCAACAACCTTCTTTCAAACCCTAATATGCTCTCAAAAATATAGAACTTGTATAAAATAAAAGAACTAAGGAATAATTGGCTCATGCACTATATAACAATATTTTTTTTCTTTTTTTTTTCAATTTTTTTAACACGAAATTAAATAAATAATAAAGGTGCATTTATATGGTGAGCCAAAAATCCTTTTACAATGTATGATAAGATGCAAATATGTACCAACCCATAATTTCCTTTGCTCAAAACTAGATAATATGCATTTTCTTTCCACAATGCATTATTATAACCAATCTAAGTCTCAATTTCCAAATGGGGGTCAGACTCAATTCGGCCAGAGATAATTTTATGGAGTTTGCAATATAAGGCTCAGGCTAATATTTTGGCTTCAAGCAGAGATAATGCAGGGTAGGTAAAGAGAGGATAAAATGGCTTTAAAAGATAACCCCATCATTTAATTCTCGTAAACATAAACATATATATGCATTGGCTTTGAATAACTATCACAACATTTAGAGATGCATAGGAAGAGTAAATACACTCAAGAAAACAGAGGGATTTTTAATGTTCTCCCCAAAGGCCAAAATTCTCACAAGGACAATTTTTGTTGGATTCACTTTTTAGCCTAGGATCATATGTGCTCAATTTCATCACAAGTTCACAATCTACATAAAAACCAATTTAAGGACATAGGCTAAACCATCCAAATATGCCATAGGATTTACATGATCAAGTTAGCTATTGAGTTCTTATCATAGGACGTCTAAGTAGGGTTTATAAACAAAAATAAAGTAAACATGCATATTTTTTTTAATTTTTGACAATTTCTAATTTTTTGGATTTTTTTATATTTATATATGAAAATAAGGACTAAGAACAAAAACTTAAACATGAATACAATGCAAAGAAGAAAACCAAGTTGTGACCATAAGACATGTTTCTACCCCACCCCATACTTAAAATATACAATGTCCTCACTGTATTAAAAGAAGAACAAGGGTGAAGAGAAACTCACATAGCAACCTACGGGTTCAAGTCAATTTCAGGTTAGTCGATGCCAAAAGTCGATGTCGAGTACAGTGGTCGATGTCGACTGCATTTGTCGAAGTCGAAGAAGAAATTGAAGTCGAGGGCTGCCAGGATCTGGTCGATATCGACTACATTTGTCGATATCGATTGCTGCTTTCGCTTCTGAGTCCTCGATGTCTACTCCAGGAGGTGGCTCGACCCTAGGGTGGTCGATTTCAACTGGCCCAACCGATTTCGACTGCTTCTGCAGAAGCTTCTTTTCTTCTTGTTCCTTTTGCTTGGCAACCTGAAATCTTTAGTGCATAATAGATAAAACCACGAATTATCACAATTTCAAAATCCCAAAAATTCAAAATTTTGCAACCTAAAAACCATCTATGCGGAAATTCAAAAGGTTTATGTACAAGCTCTAGACTTTATAGTCGCTAGGCCGACTTCTTCCGTGCTTCTATCCAAGGTGGCACATGTAGGGACCATATCACTCTTATGTCCTCTTCAGGGTTTTCAAGCTCTACTTTGAACAACGTCCCTCTCTTGTCCTTGAGCTCCAACCTTCCTGGATAGACCTTATAGATTGTCATGATTGACCCCTTCCTTCCATCCTTTCTTTTGCATCCCAGGGCGTTGCATTGCTTAATAAGCACCTTGTTGCCTGCCTTGTATTCTTTTATGGGCTTACTTATCATGTTAGTTAGGCATACAAACAAGGACACTCGTTTTAAAGGGATATTAGAATTTATCTTTACGGGTGGAGGAATCTTACCTGGACTTACCTTGGAGTCCGTACTGTTCTCAGGGGTCAGTCGATATCGAGTGGATTGGTCGATATCGACCTCTTTTTTTTCTGCCGATGGAGGCAGGTCAAGTAGCGGGAGTCCATCTCAAGTGGGCCCAGTCAATATCGACTGGCCCTGGTCATTTTCGAGTACTGTGTCGACCCCATACTTAGCCTCTAGCAGTCGATTTGGCTCATGTTCAATCGATATCGACTGGGTTGTGTCGATTTCTAGTGCTCTGTCTGGCTCCGTTCTATCACCGGCTTGGTGCCAAATCTCCAAAAGCTCCTTCATTTGGGCCTCCATGGCCCTTTCGTCTAGCTCCTTATCGGTCAAGGCTCTCTCCATTGGTTCATCGCAAGGGATTACTCTCCCTATTTGCATCACCTTGACCTCCATTTATTGTACCTCTTTCATTGTAGGGTTGAAGGAGAATTCGATGACCTCATTGCCAATAGTGAATGACTAGAGTCCCTTCTGAATGCTCATATTGGCATCGTTCGTAGCTAGGAACGGACTCCCTAAGATGATTGGGCAAGTAGGATCCTCTGCCACATCAAGTACAATGAAATCAGTGGGTACAATGAACTTACCCACCCTGACTGGGACATCATCGATGATACCCGTGAGCCTTATAAAGTTGTTATCGGCCATGTATAACTTCATAACCACCGGCTCCAAGGCTCCAATGTTGACCTTTGACTAGATGGACAAAGGCATGAGGGTCAAGCTAGCCCCTAAGTCGCACAAAGCCTTGTAGCGATGTTGGCCAAGCCCAATGGTGATGGCGAATCTACCAGGATCACTGCTCTTCTCTGGATAGTCCACCTTGCTGCACTCCTTAGCGATCTCAGCAATTGATAGCTTCTTGCTTAGGACATCTTTAAGGAAGCGGACGTATGATGGCATCTCATGAAGGACCTCCATGAATGGGATGGTGACATTAAGGCCTTGGAGAAACGTCCCAAAGCGCTGGAACTTTGCGTCCGCTGGATCCTTTGATGATTTTGAGGGGTAGGGCAATGGCTTCTTCTTCGGCGGAGCGGGATTGGCCTGAGGTGGTGCTGATAAATGGTTGATATCGACTGAGGGGTGTCGATATTGACTACTGTGGTTGATCACGGGTTCGTCTGGACAGGGTCGACGTCGACAGGTGGGTTGACATCGAGTGGGTCAGTCAATTTTGACTAGGGGTGGTCGATATCGACTGGATTGGCCTGTGGTTGACCAGGGGGCCCTCCGGGTTGTCATGGAATTGATGCCGCCAATTGACCTAGTTGGGTCTCAACGCCTTTCCTCCATGTATCAATCTCACCAAGCCTAGAGTTAAGGTCATGTAATGATGTTTGGATGGCATTGTTGGATTGTTTTGTCTCTGCTTGGTTCTGCCTCATCTCGTCTAGAATGAGTTGTAGATTATGCCTCCTTTCTCTGTCGAGATGGCCAAGTGCTCTGTATGGCGGAGGATCCCTGGGGTTGTATTGGGGTGGTTGATTTCCATAGTTGTGGTCCCCTTGGCGATTGGTATTCCTCATGTAGCGCGCCTCCTGGTTGGTCTCCCCTAGTTGTACTTGCTCCGTGTGGGAGCAATCAGTGGTGATATGCCTTACGGAGCCACATTCAGCGCAGGGTTGGTTGGCGGAGAGGAATTTGACTTGCTTTTGAAGCCTCCTGAGTTGATCTTGCATGAATTGATCTTTGACGTCATGATCAATCTCCTTGCAGGGCTCATAGAGTGGCATAGATCAGGCAGGCCTTGAGTCGGAGGCCACATGAGTCCCATAGGTATTGTCCAATTCGACCAATCTCTCTACAGTATCCCAAGCTTGTTGTGGTAGGAGCTCGAGATACCCATAGGAGGTATAGGAGTTGATTCTCTCCTTTTATGCTACGGCTAGGGCGTTGTAGATGATCTCCTGGATGACACAGAGTGGTTGCCCATGCGTAGGGCAGGACCTCAGCAGCTCCATAAACCGCTCCCACACTTGTGCCAGGGTTTCATGTGGCCTTTGTTTGAAAGCCATGATCTTCTGGCGTATCACCATTGTCTTGGATGGTGTAAAGAAATTGTTGAGAAAAGCATCCTTGACCTCATCCCACGTGCGGAGCGATCTGGTGGCTAGGCTCTCCAACCATGCTAGAGCTTTCCCTGCGAGAGACCAGCGAAAAGCCTTTAGTTTAACATATTCAAGGCTTTGTCCATCAGTAATTGTATCACATAAGTCAAGGAATAAGGAAATATGCTCAAGAGGACAATCGTTAGGTTTGCCCTCAAATGGACGTCGCATAATCTCATTTAAGAAACAAGGTTTAATCTCAACATTAGAATGGGGGATAAGAATAGCTGATTCAGGCACTAAGAGCACAGGGTGCATGTATTGTTTCGCATTGTGAGGGAGGGCGTTGATTTGGGCTTCTATTTGCCTCCTAGCTTCCTCCTCCCTGTCTGCACGCTCTTTTAGTGCCGCCTCTCTAGTTGTGAAGTCCTCGACTTGCTTTTTTAGCCGTTCAATCTGTTGAGCCTAGGTCTCCTGGTCCGGGATGGCACTTTGGATTCTAGCAGGAAGGTGAAGATAGCTTTCAGGGTCGTCTATACCTTCGAACTCAGGTGGACGATCAATGCGTCACATACACCTATAAGAAAATACTAGGAAAAAAAGTCAGATAGACTAAACAGGGCGCGATTGATAGCCTCCCCGGCAGCGATGCCAAAATTTGATGTAGGAGGAAATCTAGTTTAATAAATATAAATAGATATCAAACTAAATCCTTCCGTTGTAGTGGAAGGGAACCAGGATCGATCCATGAGGAGGCAGGTCAGCGGTGCCTGAACAGTCTCTGCGAACTACGCGCAAGTCCACCAGAAGCCTCGATATCGAGTTGTAAAGTCGATATCGACAGGGGCAGTCGATTCCTAGTGACGATGTCGATCTGGAGAGAAATCCTACGAAGAGAGAAAACAATAGAAGAAATCGATATCGAATAGAATGGTTGATTTCGAGTGGGTCAGTTGCTCCGTCGACTCAAAAAACTGCCCACGATGAAGTGCTCGATATCGACTGGAATGGTAAATATCGAGTGGCTTTCAGTCGATGTCGATTTGCAGAAAAACATAAAATAAAGGTAAAGAAATAAAAGCAGCAGATTTTAGGGTTTTAACTTCAATAAACGAAAGGGCTCCTAGGATAGGGATTCGCCACAACGGTAACCATGCATGTATTATACTTAATTCACATAAAAGATTAAACTTTTCTCAACACCAATTAAGGATATAGAGGCTTTCGCATAAAAACCTAATTGTTTCTACCTTTTTCATAAATAGGGTTTATGTCAACTTTCGCAGGCAAAACCTAATTACTATCCAAATTCACATATATAATCCATTTTCTCTTCATATAAGGTAAATAAGGAATTATCCTAAACTCGCATAAAGGATTGAGCGCGGGGTAGAAGAAGAGATCGCATAATCAAATGTAGAATAAGCGTACTTACATGGCTACCGTCGGGCTCACCCCGACCCTAGAAGTGGGACGACTACTCACTCTTCATTGCAACAAACATCTTTGATTGAAATGAAGAAACTTGCATTAAACATAAACCTTCGAAGCTTTACAACTCATCGCCTGCTCTTACAAACGCCAAACCCTAAAACTTCTCTCTAACTCTCTACTTCTCTAGCTATTGTTGTTGTGTGATTGAATGAATAAAAACCAGCCCCCTATGGCTTTAATTATAGGCTACTAATCCTCGCTATTCAAGGAAAGTATCTTCTATCTTCTATCTAAACTCCATCCAAACAAGTAGGATAAATCATTTATTTAGGTAAATATCTAAAATAACTAAAAGAAATCATAGGGTAAAAAGGAAACTACCCTTAAGACAAAACTTTATCTAAAATAGAGGATAAACCGAGGCTTATGTAGATAGACTTGCAATCCGCTTCTCGAAAAGTGCGTCGAACCCATGTCGAAATCCAGTCGATATCGACCAGTTCAGTCAAAATCGACCTCTTCATTTCTCCTCGACGGGCTTCCTTCCACTCGATCTCTCGGTCTTGGTCGATATCGACTTCCTTCACTCGATATCGAGTGCTCTCCTTTGCGGGTGTTCTTGGTCCGTCTCAACACTCAGAGTCTGTGTCGATGCTTGAGTCGATATCATCCATTCCTGTCGATTTCGACCACTTTTCAACTCTTCTTTTTGTCTTCATTTTGACTCCAATTTCGCTCCAATTCCTACATATTTAGACCAAAACTTGTGCAGACTCTATTTCTTGCACGTTAGCTTATTCTACACAAATTTGCACTATTTTTCAATCTTTTCATTAGAAATAGAATGAAATATGAAGTCAAAAGATTAATAAAAAGGGTACTAAATATGTACATCAAGACTAAATGTCACCATACCATTCACAGAGGCACTTCACAAGATGCCATCATATGTTCGGTTCCTTAAGGACATTCTAAGCAAGAAGCGATCACTCGATGAGATCATAGAGGAGTGTAGCAATATAGATTACCTGGACAAAAGAAGTGATCTGGGGAGATTTACCATCACAATTGGGCTCGGCCAACATCGCTACAAGGCTCTGTTCGACCTAGGGGATAACATGAGCCTCATGCCTTTGTCCATATGGTCAAAGGTAAATATTGGAGTCTTGGAGCCTGTGGATATGAAGCTATACACGACCGCCAATAACTGTGTAAAGCCCACATGAATCATTGACGATGTCCCTGTAAAGGCGGGTAAGTTCTATGTGCCCACAGACTTCATTGTGCTAGATAAGGTGGAGGATCCTACATGCCCCCATAATCATAGGGAGGCCGTTCCTAGCCACGGCTGATGCCAATATCAGCGTGCAAAAGGGACTATTATCTGTCACAATTGGAAATGATGTAATTGAGGTCTCCTTCAACCCTACTATGAAGGAGGTGAACCGAACGGAAGTTAAGTCCTTACATCCAATGGGGAAAGTATTCCATTGTGAAGAACCAACGGAGAGAACTTTGACAATTGAAGAACAAGAGGAGAGGGCCAGGGAGGCCTAAATGGAGGAGCTTTGGCAAATTGGCACCAAGCAGACGAAGAATTAGGGACTGAGATAGCAGTCGATGTCGATAGCCCCGTTTCGATGTCGACCACAATGGAGCCATTACTGATACTAGAAGATAAGTATGGGGTCGACGCTGAAGAATGCCTGGAGATCAACCAAGGTCAATCGATATCGACTGGACTGACTCGACATAGACTCCCCCTCATCGACCACATTCCATCGACTGTACCTTTAGAAAGCAAGAAGACACTCGATGTCGACCAAGATAGTCGATGTCAACCACTCCCCAAAGCATACATAACTCAATGGTAAGCCCAGGTAAAGATCCCTATCCTTCGAAACATCAAAATAATGTCCCTATGAAAAGTGTACCTTTGTTTGTGTGCCTTACTAACCTTATATGAAATTCAATAAGAGAATACAAGGCAGGTGAAAAGGTATTAATGGACCAATACAACATAAAGGAACACAAAAGGAAGGATGCGAGAAAAGACGAAATTGTGACCATTCAAAAATTCTATCTAGGAAGGTTGGAGCTTAAAGGTAAAAAGGGAATAATCTTCAAAGTTTAGCTTGAAAGCCCCGAAGAGGACGTCCGAGCCATATGGTCCCTATATGTCCCAACCTAGATAGGAGAGCAGAAGAAGTCGGCCTAGCGACTATAAAATCTAGAGCTTGTACATAGATTTATTTTGAATAGTTTGGTTTTTAGGGTTTTTAATTTTTGGATTTTTGTTTTGAAATTTTTTTTTGGATTTTCGTGAGAACTAAAAAATTTTAGGTACAAAAAACCTGCGAAAGCCCTCAACGTCGACCAAACTGGTCGATGTTGACCATGGCATATCGAGCGAGGCAACTGTGATCGAGCTTAGATCACCCTGAGTTGATGAAACCAATCGACGTTGATCAACCTAGTTGATATCGACTGCCATCCTCGATCTCGACCACACCTGCAGAGCACCTGTTTTGAGCCCTTGCGATATTTTCTAGTGAGTTTTCTTTAATTCCACTTCTAATTTTATTTTGCTCAATTTATCTTTGTTAGTTTATCTTTATTAAGTCCTGTTTTGCATACATGGTTAGATCTTATACATATTAGGAATCATCTTTGGATACATATTTTCTTATGAGCTTAAAGTTTTTAGTTCAAAGGAAAATCTTGAGAAAATCATCACGCATCATCTTTGCATACATATTTTTCTTATGAGCTTAAAGATTTTAGTCCAAAGGAAAATCTTGAGAAAAATCACCCCCATTGAAAAATTGAAAAGTGTCATGGAAGTTTTAACAAGACACGACGGTGAAAAAGTAGATCTGTTAGAGATATAGCAATTAAATTGCCTAGTAAAGGAAAGTCTCAATGAAGTGCAATTTTTAGAGCAAACCATGAAAATAGGTAAAAATTGAAGTTGATTTTGACATAAGCATGATAAGAGGACGGAGGACTTTATTTGCCATTCATGCATTATTTACCCTTACCATTACCCACGCTCATTTGCTTTACATCATATTCTAAGTCATATGTGCGTTATATCATTACTGCTCCACAAATTCTTAAACTGCCCATTTTTATACCTTATTACCCATTCGGAAGATTATGTTAAGAACGGAAGCTAGTTACATATTTTGGAGTTTTTATACGTTTTGATATGTTGTGAGATTATTATAAAGTTGATGATAGAAGATTTTTAATGGAAAATTTAATGAGTGAAAGAAAATCCGGTCATACCCTGTTTGCGGAGGATAAAATTCACGCAAGATGGGAAAATAAGGTGAGGAGTCTAAAGCGCTAAGTACCCGTGGCCATTCATGACACCCATATTTGCGACTCGTGAGAAGGCAACGCGAACGTAAGAGAGGTAAAAGCAATAAAAATGAAAACAAAAACAAAAAAGAGCACTATGAGAGGAAGAGGAATGTGAAAATCATAAAGGAGAAAGTGCATTAAAGAAAGAATGTTTGGAAATTTCTCCCCGGATTAAACACCACATTGCCAAATATAGCCCACCATTATACCTTTTACCTTGACTTTGTGCTTAAAAGTCCTCTTGATTATTAATGCTATGTTACAAATTGTTTTTGCATAACCCTCCTTTTCTGTAAGATGTTGATTTTCATTCACATGCACGAATTTGAAGACAATAGTACCTTTGAGAGGATGGTAATTGATTGTAGGGTTATATAAGAATGGATCTATGATGTTGGGAATTTAGTATAGACGTGGCCACGGGTCCGACCCACCAGGTCAACGGGTCGAACCCGCCGGGTCGAGAAATCGGGGGACAGGACCCGAACCCTAACCCGGGACTCCAACGGGGTCGACTGGTTTGGGTCACCCGGCGGGACAATGGGCCACGTGGCAGAGAACCGGTTACCCGACGGGTTTTGCGGGTCGACCCGTCGGGTCAACCATTTTTTTTAAAAAAATTTTTGGTTTTGAAACAAAAAAAAACTCAACCCATTGAGTAATTACTTTTAACTTTCACCACACTTTCGAAATGGAAAGACTTAAGGTTGACAAAACATGGTATGTGGGAAAATATATATATACCTTCATTCCATTCCATCATTTCATCGCACTTTAGATGTGGGAAAGAAAAAGTTAGATTGTGGGAATGACAAGTAGGGATATCGGAAGATATATATATATATATATATATATATATATATATATATATATATATATATATATATCGAAAGTGGGACAAAAATTTGGGATATGAAAAAATTGTGAGAAATTGATGTTTCGACGAAACAAATTATATGATGTAAATATAATGTAATTAAAGTCTTTGGATTATATGGTGGAATACAATGTAATTTAAGTCTTTGGATTATATGATGTAACATGTAATATATTTAAAGTATTTACCCCTTAGGATTTAATGAAATGAATAACACATGGTGATGAAATATCATGATACAATATATCAAGTTATGTTGGATTAATCTTTCTATTTAATTCAATTGATAGTTGTGTTGATCCATTGATCAATCATAAGTGTTTTATTTTACTTGCATTATGTTCATTTCTTGATCAATGATTTCAAATCTAGGCTCATCTTCATATAGATATGTTAAACTTTCTCGTTTAAAGTTGAATTAGCCACATTTTGTGTATACACATAATGATGATGTCATTGGAATTACCTACTTGTGTTGCTTGTTATGACATTAAAAGGCACATTGAAAAAGTATTACCCAATATTATATTTCATTCTTGTTCTTGAAAATCTAATGTTCTATATCATTTTGAAAATAAGCGAAAACTCGACATTAAGGATACCATACAAGTGTAATAGCTTTATCAACAACAATATTTGTATTCTTTGAAATTATATCATAAATACTCCTAACTTGTTATCATATAGAATGATTTCATAGTGGATCCACCAAATAACACAAATGTTTAAGGTGTGTTGAACTTCACACTTTCTTGTTACCCGTTCGTTATTTTAATCTTTCAGAACTGATAGGTAAAATATTTTTCAAAAAATTAATATTTATATAAAGTGTAGTACTAGTGTTTGTATATGATAAAAATTTATAAGTATGATTGACATGAAAAAACATAATGGTAGAGATTGAAGACATGATTTAGTTTCTACTTGTTTTTGTCCCACATCCCATCCCAAATTGAAAATAGAGGAAAAGGGGAAGGGTGCTAAGCCTATAAAAGAAGCAAAGGTTGGTTAAGATTCTCACAACATTCAATGCATGGGAATTTATACATTATGAATAAATAAAATGCATAATAATTGTAAATATAACATCTAGTTTTTTTTAGAAAACAATTTTTTTACAAAAAAAAAATTCAATGGCCAATTGGGTTGACCAGGCGGGAAGACCCGCCGCATCACGGGTTCACTTTCCCCTGATCCTCAACCCGAGCCAACCCTCCGACCCTTTGACCCTGACGCGGCGAGTCATTGACCTAACTGGTCATCAACCCGACGGGTCATGGGTCGACCTGGCCAACCCGTGACCCGTGGCCACATCTAGTTTAGTCCTTTCCCTGTTTGACCATTGAAAGTATTGCTTCGGGACAAGCAAGCTTAAGTATGGAGTGTTTGATGTGCGCCTATTTCACCTTGTTTCATGCTTACATTTGTTCCATTTCTTATGCATATTTTATACTTTTGGGTTGGGAAAGTAGTGAATTTGTGTAGTTTATATTTATTTGCAAGATAGAGAGGTCGACACAAGTTTTGGTTTAATTTCGCAGGAAATGGAACGTTTTAGAGTGAAGACAAGACACTAGAAGAGCACTCGACCTCGAGCATAGAACTCAACATCGATCAAAGCACTCGACATCGAGCAGAGCCATCGACCTTAACCAAGATACTGGATATCGACTGAAAAGTGAAAATCTGAGACTAAGGCATGAAAGAAGCAACGTCAACCGAGACCACCCATGTCGACTGAAATCAAGCACTAGACGTCGACTGGTGCACTCGACATCGACTGGAGAAACAGACACGTAGAAGACGCGTAATGGGCCGGATTCTATGGGAGATTGCTTAGCCACGTCATTAATCTATTACCTTTCAAGATTCTTTTATCCTTATGGGTATATTCCGACTTACCCTAGGGAATATTACCTTTAAATAGATTTATAAATAGATAGAATTTATTTTTAGATAGAATTTTAGTTTACCAATCTAAGTAGAATTAGGACTTCTATTCTTAGCTAACAAGGAATGTGAGGCTATAAATAAAACCCTAGGGGCTGAGTTTTATTCATTCAATCCTTGAGCAATCAAGCAACCACAAAGAGAGAGAAAGAGAGCCGAGTAGACATAGATAGAGAAGAAGGTGGTGTTTGGTTGTAAACTTTTGAAGGTTTAGTTTTTATGCAAAGGTTTGTTTATTTTATGATGATGTTTTCCCCAATCATGAGTGAGTAGTCGTCCTACTTCTAGGGTCGAGGTGAGCCCAACCATAGCCATGTAGGTATGCTTAAATCCCTAGTTTGATTATGTGTTTTCATCTTCTATCCCATGCTTAATCCTTTATGAATGTTTAGGATAATTCCTTATTTGCATCATATGAAGCGAAAGTGGATTATTTATAAATTTGGATAGTAATTAGGATTTTTTTACCAAAGTTGACTAGACCCTATTTATGAAAATGATAGAAACAATTAGGTATTTATGCGAAAGCCTCTAGATTCCTATTTGGTGATTAACGAAAGTTGTCATAAAATGATAAAAAAACATAAACTTTTATGTGATTTAAGTGCTTATGCATGCATGGTTATCGTTGTGGTGGATCCCTACCTTAAAAACTTTTAGTTTATATATTAAAAAACCCACAAAAATATTTTCTTTTTATTATTCTTTTATTTTCACTTTTTGTTTCCCTGTTACGGACCTACAAAACAACTCGAGATCGACTATAACAGTCGAGATCGACCTACCTGCACTGAAGAACTTGAGTCGACGGTATTCTATGTCGACAGAGAAGGTTTAACTGCACTCGATATCGACCTCTTTAGTCGACGTCGACTGCTTTATTTGTTGTGCAGGCTTTGCAGATCAAGAGAAGACACACTAGGAATCGACAACCTCTGCCAATATCGACCAATCCAGTCGATATCGAGGCTTCGGGTCGATGCAATACAGGAACTTTGCAAGGCTATTCAGGAACCACTAGCGCGCCTCCTCGAGGATCGATCCTGATTCCATACTACTATATCAGGAGAGAGTCTTCAAATTTATTTGCTAGGTAAGGAGTTGGTTTATTTACATATCTAGTTTCCCTCCTAACAGTTGTGCTGGGAAGAGGCGGAGTTCGAGCTCCCGGTTTGGACCAGATTGGCAAGGACGAAGACGGCGGCTGGGGGCAACTAGGGTTCGCCATAATCTGAGTGTTTTTCTCTCATCTTTTTGTTTATTTGGTTATTTAATAGAGGTTTAACTGTATTTATTATACATGTTCCTTCCATTCACATATTATACAACATCATTTTCTTCTATTTTATACTCAAGCAACTTTATTATATACTCCGTATTAATGAATTATTTTCTATAGAATGAGAGAAACTTAAAAAGAAAAAATTACGTTAATTGTTTCAATGGGTCAAAAATTCACTACTTTTCAATATAGGATATAAATATTTGTCCATTATATATTTCAGCACGTCATCGCAAGTACAATCAGAAAAACATGTTCAGTTAATGATAATTGAAAAACAGGTCAATAAAAAGGCAGTTTCATCTTACGTTATAATGAATAAAGAGAAAATTTGTGCTAAAGGCAATATTTTTGGCCTAATTAGCGGATTGTCTCACTTTTGGGACAAATTAGCAAACTGTTCGTATCAAGTCTCCCATATCCAACCCTAAATCTTAGATCCAAAATGGTTTCTCGCTCGCTCTCGCTCATCCGTTTCCATGGTTCGCTTGCTCACTCTCGCTCGACTCTCCTCGTCTATGGGTCGAAGAAGAGGACTGTCAACGCTGGAGGAATCGCCGACGATTTCTGATGCTGCCATGGCTATATGAATCGCCGACGATTTCAAGGAGCAGCGAGGGATGGACAAGGAAGTTGAGGATGAGTGGCGCTGTCTTCATCCCGAGCCGGGAGGAAGAATAGGACTGCCTTCATCCAGATCCATGGATTTCGCTCTCTCTCACTCGGGATGGATTTATCGCAGATCCGCCGATTGCGATTGCGCTTGCAAGTGAAGAGCGATTGCGATTGCGCTTGCGCTTGCGACGACGGCCGATTGCGATTGCGCTTGCGAATCGGTACTCCATCGATGAGCCAGATCTTCCTCCTCTCATGCTCCACCTTCATCTTCCTCCTCCGCCTTCATCGAGCCAGATCTGCGCGATTCCTGGTCTCGTTTCGCTTCCCCTCTTGTTCGGCATGGTCTGGTAATTGAAATTTCCACTGCTTCGCCAAGTTTTCATCTGAGTTTATATGGAATTTTGCACAGAGTGCCTCATGCTTTTGCTTTGGATTTGTCTTCTTCTGCGTGTAGCTAGCGATTGGGTCAGCAAGCACCATTGTCTTTAATTAAGCCCAAGTTAATTGTGCTTGATAGCATCTGGGCGAAGGAATCGTGTTCTCTTTATTATTAGTTGAGTTGACTTGCTCACATTCAGCCCCACGCTAGTTGGGTTCAATGAACTTGTCCTGGTTTATGTGTGTGTATATATTCTACACTTTTGCTTACATCCTTTTTCTTTTGCTTCCCTACGTATTTGTATCTATACATATTGCTTGCTGACCTTGGCACTCAACATTCTTTATGTTAATCACTGTAATAAACAAGATTTGATCCTTAATTGGCACTTATCCTCCAGGCAGAGCCATAGCCCACCACTAGATCTTTCTTTAAGCTTCAAATGGTGCACGGATATGGAGGCTCAACCACGTTTGGCATGAATGCAAATAAATCAGCCTGCTTTGAATTCCCACCTACTTCAAGTTTGGGATCAAGTTCTGTGGCTGGCTTCGCTATGGAAGGGCCTATGGTACTGTCCTAGTTTTCAATTATATCTTATTTTTGCATTTTTTTAATGTTATAGGATAGAGTACAAGCATTCGATTTCTATCTCTGGTATAGTACTTATTGAGCTTTAAAAGCCTTTTAGCTCAATGGTAGAGTGTTGTGCTTTATGCGCAAATACGTGGGTTCGATTCCCGCATAGGCTAAAGTTTATAATAATTCTAGTAATTTGCAAAATTTTGTAATAAATGTTCAATAATAAGATATATTAGTGCAATTTAAAATATAAATGCATGTGCATATTCTTTCCATAAGGTTGTATAAGCAAATATAATATAAATATTATATTTGCACAACATAAAGTTATATTTGCACAATATAATATTATATGTGCACAACATCAAGTTATATTTGCACAATAGAAAGTGATGACACGATGACTGCTGACACGAAAAAAAATGATGACGCCTAACAGAAAGTGTTTTACTGTCATTATATTTGCACAACATACACTTATATTTGCACAACAGATTATTATAAAAAAATAAAAAAACTAGACTTGGGTCATATTTTCATAACTTACGGTTATATTTGCACAACGTACTCTTATATTTGCACGACAAAATGTTAAAAAAAATAAAATAAATAAAAAAAAATACTAGACTTGGGTCATATTTGCACAATTTACGGTTATATTTGCACAACGTACTCTTATATTTGCACGACAAAATATAAAAAAAATAGACTTGGGTCATATTTGCACAACTTACGGTTATATTTTCACAACGTACTCTTATATTTGCACGAAAAAATGTAAAAAAAAAAATTAGACTTGGGTCATATTTGCACAACTTACGGTTATATTTACCACCGGTTCTCCCGTCTCACTTACCGAAAATCCGCGCTATGAAGGTCTGGATCTGGATTCGTGTTCTCGCGTGCAGTTCGATTGAGGATGAAGGCGTCGAATCACGATCGAATCGCCTACTGGAGCGAGCGATCGAGGGAGCGGCCGGAATTCGTCTTCAGATCTCCGTCAATCAATTGCACCGAATCAATTTGACTGGAATTCGTCTTCATTTCTCCTTCAATCAATTGCAACCGAATCAATTCGACTGGAATTCGTCTTCCGGTGGCGAGGCTCACAGCTATGGCTGTTCGACGAGGGGTTTTCTGAATCTCTAACCGATGGCGAAGGGGAGAGGGGCCGATCGAGAGAGATGCGGACCGATTGCGTCGGAGCGAGCGAGCAAGGTCGAGGGAGCGGCCGGAGCGAGCGAGCGAGGTCGATGGAGCGGTCGGAGCGAGATCTGTCATGGAGGTGTTCATCGATTACAAAGGGAGGGAGAAAGATAGAAGAAGACTTTTTTATTAAATTACAAAAATCACCCTATGAATATGAGAAATTAAAAAATCTATCTATATTTTATTATGTGATCCATAATCTATATTTTTTTTATTTTTGCATTACAAAATGTTATATTTGCACAACTTACGATATATTTGCACATGCACAACGTACTCTTATATTTTCACGACAAAATGTAAAAAAAAAAATAAAAACTAGACTTGGGTCATATTTCCACAACTTAAGGTTATATTTGCACAACATACTCTTATATTTGCACGAAAAAATGTTAAAAAAAATAAAAAAAACTAGACTTGGGTCATATTTGCACAACTTACGGTTATATTTGCACAACATACTCTTATATTTGCACGAAAAATATTAAAAAAATAAAAAATAAATAAAAAATAAACTAGACTTGGGTCATATTTGCACAAGTTACGGTTCTATTTGCACAACGTACTCTTATATTTGCACGACAAAATATTTAAAAAAATAATAAAAAAAAATAGACTTGGGTCGTATTTGCACAACTTAGGGTTGTATTTGCACAACGTACTCTTATATTTGCACGACAAAATGTTAAAAAAAATAAAAAAAAAAAAAAAAAAAACTAGACTTGGGTCATATTTGCTCAACATAAGGTTATATTTGCACATGCACAACATACTCTTATTTTTGCACGACAAAATGTAAAAAAAAATTGACTTGGGTCATATTTGCTCAACATACGGTTATTTTTGCACATGCACAACATATTCTTATTTTTGCACGATAAAATGTAAAAAAAAAAAAAGGAAAAAAAAGAGTGAGGCTATAGGCAAGATGATAAAATTGTTATTGGCAAGATGGACACCCCACCAATTTGTCCCAAAGTGTGGATATTTCAGACAACTTTTTTAGACATTTTACAAACTTTCCCATAAATAAATTGGCATGTCAAACGCACTGGCCCAAATGAATTAATCTCGTTCATGAAAATGCCAAAATTGGATTACCCTTTAGGTATATATGGTATGTTTCTCATCAAAACATTGGTTTGTAGCAGTTTATACATGTACATGATTTTCCATCAGAAGTTAAATTTACGCATTTAGTGAATCTTATCTAAACGTTCCAAGTTATAATGATTAGAAACTCCAGTTGAATAACTGAATTGAATAACAATGCATGTGACCAGGTACCCCTCCAACAAAAACAACTGAAATCAAATTGTGATTGAACTAATCAATAGATAAAAAAAATATTATAAGATTGTAAATAAATCAATAGTAATTTATTGTCAACCTTTTTCAGATATGAATCTATCTGATTCAGAAAGGAAGAACGTATGACCTGTGTAACGGCCCAGGATTATGATTGTTGGGTTACGTTTTGAGGGATGAAACCCTTCGATGGGATCTTGCGCCCCGAGTAAAGGTTGAAGGCTTGAAACCAACAATTGCGCTTTAAAAGTGGAATTTCACACTCAAAACCGAGAGGGACCGTTGGAATCCTCGGGGTAAGTCCCTTGTATCTGCCCTATGGCCTAAGTCGTAAAACCATTTATCATACAACCAATCAAGTTTCCAAAATCATACATAAGGTTGTCACGGCGGAGCCGGGTCAAAACATTATCCAAATACGTAAATCCAAACCGTTATTAATTCACTGTAGTCAGAGTCTCAACTCTCTCTTTCCGCCCAGTAAGAACCCCGCGGTCATGGAGCCAAACTAGCCTCAATAGGGGTAAGCATAATGGATAATTAAAAATGTTAATAGTGGGCGGGATCAGATGATGCCCACTTGGGTCTATCCCTTTCTTAAGGGTGTTGTCCCCACAATATGTACACACATACGCTATACCTAATATAATCATGCTTCTAGATGTAAAGCGGAATATTAACACACTAGCATGCCCCTAAGATCAAGTGCATAATAACATTAAGGCCTTATCATAGAATACCAAGTGGTATATCCCTCTCCAACCACCACCCCCTTCCCGATAGGGCGGAGATTGGCCAGTTCGTGAATGCATTTCATTTCCAATTCGTTCGTATTATCATCATGCTCGTAATAGAAACAAAGTGTTGCTCATGACTCATATGACTTAGGACAAGACCCGATGAGACTGGGTTGTCCTATGACCCTAGCAAAGACTCTAGTTAAGTTCACAGATAACGGCCGTTCTGTTTACATACGCATACAGAAATATAATGCTCAATGGTCAATGCAACCTAGCGTGATACTACATGGCATGCTGATCATGATATGCAAGCACCTAGTATATCATGCACGTATAGAAGGGAGATCTATTCAATCTGAGTAAGCTCCGAAGACACTTGCCTGGCGGTGCAGAATAGCATTGCAACAATTAAATAGTTTAAGATCACCTAATAATCACAACAAGAATATAAGTCTATCTATATAATATACAAGCACACACGATTTCATATAGTCCACATAGTCATGAATCTCATCATTATACTTCATTATCTGCATCCTCATTCAACTCATCTCAACATTCATCGCATACTATTTCACCTCATATTTCACATCTCGTCATAGTACCACTCACAACATATAATGTCAATATCATCATCTCATCAACATCTCATTTCATCAATATATAACATTATATCAGGATTTCCTACTCAAGGCATATATCCGAATATCATGTTTTCACAATCATCAGCATGCTTGCATATAACAACATTTCATAAATCATGTTTAAAACATATAAACATATAAATA
This sequence comes from Persicaria maculosa, assembly GCA_963922045.1. Lineage (NCBI taxonomy): Eukaryota > Viridiplantae > Streptophyta > Magnoliopsida > Caryophyllales > Polygonaceae > Persicaria > Persicaria maculosa. Next base: position 43,284,164 of record OY998257.1, on the reverse strand, counting down.
TATATATATATATAAATATATATATATATATATATATATATAAATATATATATATATATATATATATCACCATCATCATCGTCATAAGAAACTAATATTCATCTGCTTATAACTAATCGACACAAGTCATGCTATCAGTCACACATATCATACCGTTAGTCAAACGATCATATCATCAAGCTAGTTAGTCATCGAACAAGTCATATTCAAAATAGTTTCAAACCATTCCAAAATCCGCATCAAACAGTTAAGAATTCCGCCATTTGAAAATGCTCGCAAAATTCATTCTTTTTTTTTAATTTATTTATTAAATCATTTCGTAACCTTGAATTTATTTTCTAAATTTCCTTTTAAGTCGTAAAATCTCAATAATATATTTTAAATCCCAAATAATATTATATAATATTTTAATACCATTTATTAAATACTTTCGAAAAATATATCCAAATCCATTAAATTCCCAATCGGTTTTAATTAATAAAACCGACCCTTTATAAAATCTCCAAAATAATATTTTATATTTTAATTCTCCAATAATATTGTAATAATTTAAATATCGGTATATAATTAAATAAATAAACAGATAAACCCGAACGGAACCAAACCCATTTAATTCCAAATGAACCGAACCAAACCCGCCTAATTATATACTCCAACTTGTTCAACAAACCAATAAAATAAAAATGTGGAGGTGGGGTCCACAAGATCTCCCTCTTCCTCCAGATTTCAAAACCATCCCGCAGGCGCCATTGTTGCTCGCCCGAGGCGATGTCGCTCACGCTCGTCCGCGTAGTCCGTCAAGCTTACTCGAAATCGCTTCCCAAGGTGCTTGCTCATGCCCGGTCATCCTCGACGATCGAAGCTCACCCGCTCGCACACGCTCTCGCTCTCGACCCTGCTCGCTCACACCACTCTCGAGCTCTCCGGAGCTTTCACCGGAGCTCACGAGGTCACCCAACACCCCGCACTCAACTCACACACACTCAACACTTGCTCACAACCTGGCCCAAGACGGAAGTGAATCGAAACAGGGAAAGGAACGGTTGAAGCTCACCGAGGGAGTTCGCGACTTCAGAGCTCTCGATCGGAGGTCTGAGCGCCGTCGGAGGCTCGCGATGGCTCGTCGGACCTGTATCGAACATGGGTGAGCGTGACGGCGAAGCTCGAGATGATTCCGATCGAAAACGGAGGAGAACGACTTACCAGAAGATTCTTCGCGCTCGAACGGGGACGATGAAGCTTTGGTGGCTCGGTGGTGGCGTTGGGGGCCTCTGGGGCTCCTGCAGGGCACTCGTGAACGTCGGAGGAGGTGTGGGAGGGAGCTGCTGCAGCTACCGTTCAAGGAAGAAGGAGGGACGAAGGCATGGTGATCGACGGTGGCGACGTTTTGGTGATGTTGAGATGGCAACGTTTGTGATGGTGGTGGCGACGCTTGGGTGGTGTTGAGAAGATGGTGAAGGGATGCACTGCGATGGGAATGGTGGTGGCGTGAATATGGAAGTGGAATTGGTCATATAGGAGAGCCTAAGGGAGGGAGTGATGGTGAACCGAAATGATAATGGAGGTGATGATGATGGAAGAAGGAGCAGGTGAGGGTGATGGTGTTGAATGAAGAAATGACGGGGAGAGGGTGAATTGAAAGGGTATGGTGAGGTGAGGGAGTGGGTGGGGTTGAGTGTGAAATTGGTTAAAACCAATACCCGAAAGTAATTCTCAAATACGCGAATTTCGAACACGAAATAAGTTCCCGAATATTAGTTTTCCCGAATCCCGCTATCCCGATTGATTAGATTTTTAAAACAAATAAAGGATAGAAAATTATTTTAAATTCTCGGGGTAAAATGACGAAATCGTTCATAAATTTTAAATTCAGGTTGGAATCCGCTATACGAGTTTTAAATTCGATTTAAATTCATTTTTAATTTCCTTTTTCCAAAAAATTAGGATTCGAAAATCCTAGCCTTTACATCATCCACCTCTAAAAACAAGTCTCGTCCCCGAGACTAAAATCATTTTTAAACAGGGGATGAAGTTTGAAATTGGTGAGTCCAAGGATCATGCCATTGATCCTATAAGTACCTCATAAGTGCCCCCATGAGATCTCACAGTATCGTTGCCGTGATCATAATATCCTCGATAGGTCATAGCAAAAATGTGATATGGGCCCCTGCCACATCCTTATTCCGACTTCTCGGTCATATCATAACTCAAAAAGCATCATAGCGCCCCACTAGGTCTTAGCAAGCAATCTACAGGTGCCCCCATAAAATACTTGTATCCACTTCGTGGGACGTTATGATGAAAAGCTCGGGTTGTTTTAAATTTTCTCAAAAATCCAAATTTACCCTTTATAAAGCATCGTTCTAAAACTTCAAGTTCGACATTAGCCAAAAGCATTCCCAACTTCCCAATTATCCTACCATGAATCCACCTGTAAAGGCTAATCTCATATTCTCTTCCTAGGTTCCATGTCAGAATCAGGTTCTAATAATTCAGTTTCATAATTTCCAACATTCTGATTTCAAGACATCATAAAATATCACAATCATTTAGCACATTCAATGGCATGCCACACTTCCATCGATAATAATCACGCACCATAACACATCTAGCACATCATCACCCATAGAAGGATTCATCACATCACATCACAGAAGTCGCACGTCATAATACTCAGATAAATCACATCATAGCTGCACTAATTGTTAGAGTCATACAAGTATCGTTGCACACCAGCATTCCATCAAGCTCAAGGAGGAACTATGTTAGTACTAATATCTCAGTATTCTCTATGGCACAGAATCTGCACAACATTTGGTCCTAAGTAACGTATGACACTAGGTCACATTCTCAAGAACATTTGCCTATAATTACCAGCCATAACAAGACATGACTACTATCCTACATCTTTTGCATCAAGATTAACCTCACCTAGGTCTACCAACTCAGTACGATCGATACTCGTTCTAACTACCATTGCATCCTGCTCATATACGAATCTTTTAGCCTCATAACTTTCCACGATTTAAGGCCTACATCCAAAGTCAAATACTAGGTATATCAACTCTTATGCCATCAAGCCATCTAAGACCCATAACTCGGAGTTCCCAATTGCCTAAATTCCCTAATCCTCCAAGCTCATTACCTCGACCATCAACCAAGACTCCTTATCAAGCAAAACCTCGTCGTAGGGGTTCCCTAATAGTCCCATCCATCACCCTTATAGAGAATTCCCAAGTCCCCTCAACACTCAAATCTTACCTCACTATCTCAAACTCAAGTCCTCAAGTGAACCTCTATTACGATCGATCTAGGTGTCCTTTAACAATCGCTTACTCTTCCAAGGCTCTTAAGAACCCTTCAGACTATAATCCCTCAATGAGACATCTCGAATCAGCTTGCTACCCTGATCACACTTCCCACCCCACTAAGCACTCTCACCAATCATCCACCTCTAAAAACCAACTCCTACTGACCATCTTTACACAGGGCATCCTCACCCCTATATCCTCGACATTTCCAACAAGGGTTCACCCCCTCATCTACTCTCGTACCCCACACAATACAAGCGTCTTATCTCGCTAGCATCTACTCGACATCCTACCCCTAACAAGCTCTAACGTAGAGAATGATCTAGTGCTAATTTCCAACAACAAATCTCGAAGTTCCTCATCACCCGCGTCCATCCTAGGTAACCCTCAACATATCCTACTTATCTAGCTCTTAAGACCCAATCGATCTAAACCATAGCAATTCATTTCCCAAAAGATCAAGACGAGCCCCGTTGCACCATACCGATTTCCCATTCCAAATCTTACTAATTCTTAACCATTAAAAATCCTTAAGTCGTCCTACTCTACAATCCTCATCTCAACATATTCTTAAATTGCCTCAAGCTACCAATTCTTAATCATGGCATTTCAGACTCAAACCTTTATCCATCGATCACTACTCCCAAGGAAACTCAATGCCACCACGATCCGAATTACCCACATCATTGTAATTTTACTAAACGTCCCACAATTCTCCAACCTATAGAATTCCCAATATCCGCTACCAAGACTAGTTCCCACATTTCCATATGTTCCCAAATGCCCAGATCACGCTTCCTCGAACCTTGACATCTTACTGCCTAAAGTCCCCTTTCATCGGTCTTCAATTCCACAGAACTCTATATCATCCTCATTCGAATTTCTCAAGCACCGTAATTTCACCAACCTTCTAAGACTCACCTTCTTCTAGCATTCCCAAGTTCATATTCAAAATTACCCTATATCAAATCTCAAGCAATCAGTCCTACTAGCAACCTCCACGACATTCTCGCCTAGCTACCAGCCTTTCCTCAAAGGTTCATCTTACATACTCAAATACGTAAATAACCAAAACAATTCCCACACATCAAGCTCGATTCCTTCCATATGCTAAAATCCTCCAACAACGCATCTACAATCATTCACTCATAATTTTGCCAAACATTCCCAATCTTACCTAAACAACCCCCAAATATAATACTCATCTCTCATACAGTCCCGATATCGCACAACTTAATTCCCCAAGATCTATGATTTCCCGAGCAACCCCAATACTACTTATCCTTAGCAATTCCTCAACCTCATTCTTTGTCGAAATCGTTCCCAACCACAACACATACAACTTAGTCCCAAATTCTACAATTCCTCACACATTCCTTAGTTGATCATCCTCAACGCTATCCAAAACCCGCTCCTAGACTACCTAAGCACCACCCTTAGCAGACTAACTTGTCTAACCACATTTCCCTTACAAGAGCTCCTCGATCAACTCCAAGCTTACCTAACCAGCTTCAGAAATATCCTAATTACCTATACCCACACCCACTCTCAAGATTGTCGTAATGAACTAGCCAAGCCTATAACCAAATTCCCTCCTAATATAACCGCCTCCCCTACCTCCGCTAACTGCAACATCTCCCTCGAAACCTCACCATCCTAACCCTAATCCCCACTAAGACCTACCTGGAAGCTCAACTGACAACCCTGCAAATCACCCTCTCTTATAAGTCTAAAAAAACCGCTCGACTCTACCTAAGCGAACACATTCTTCTAGTACCCTATCTCACACGACCAACGACCAGATTTGAAGACCTCAAATCTACTAGCCACTTTTCGACCTAGCTTACCGAAGAATATAAAGACTCATACTCAAGAGTACAGATTCAATGGGACCTACCCGCAAGATAACTCAAATCGCCGAGAAAGGCAGCACCATCAACATATAGGTCCTATGTCTTACTTACTAGCAAGTCAGTATACTAGCATCGAGGCACATCATCATAGGCACAAGTCTGACAGACAGTCATTCACTACCAGTTCAGCACATTCATCATCACACACTCAATTAGGTATGTACTAGGCCTATTGCACAACATCAATTCTGTTTAGTATAGCGGCACCCGCAATTTGAATTAAGAATGCTCTTCCTTTAGTCAATTGGAAGAATCTTGTTCACGACTGCCATCTTTGAAGCATGTTCATCCTTTTTGCCATCGGTGACATCGTTCCTGGAATCTATGGGCCATGGACCCATCACGCATCCGCTTTGCCACTTTGGTGCTATATGGTTGTTAGCTTTTTCTTCCATGTCAACGCTCATGATGGGATTACAAGAGTTAGAAGTTACAGAGATAGGGGAGAGGCAAGGGTGGACAACACGACTTACTTACAAATTCAGACATAAACCAAGACCAAAGACGATGAGACTATAGATAAAATCTCTACCCAAGAGTTACAACAATGCCTTTAGGTCATTCTATGAGGCTATAACAATAGCAAGCAACACATAGCAATCACGAAGCATCTAAAGCATATTATTCCACACTAGCATGTGCCTATCATAAGAAATAGCAACCTAGGCATTCATAACATGTTCGTATAATCAACTTTACATGCACGCGAAATAAGTTAGCAACCTATTGTCTCATTCATTAATCATGCTTGACATATTAAGATCATGTATGCACAAACCGATAATAGACATATGCAACTTAAGTCATGCATGACATGGTGAGCATTACACAGTAACATATGTATGATTCATTGATGTGCGCGAAAATTTCCTTATTTTCCATCTATTTTTATGTCCATTTTGTCGATATTTGCATGTATATTGGTTGGGAAAGCATACGATTAGTGTAGTTTATGTTTATTTACAAAATATAGAGGTCTACACGAGTTTTTATGTTATTTTGCAGAAATCGAGATAAAAATGGATCAATCTAGACAAGAGAAGAAGAGCTAAAAAAGAACTCAAAGTCTACTGAAGAGTCGAAATCGACCTAAAGACTCGACATCGAGTGAAACAGAACACCAGAAATCGAGCAGAGGAAGAACAAAGCATGTCGACACAGACTGGTCGATATCGACATGAAGTGGTCGATATCGAGTGCCCTAAATCGAGTAAATGGATAGATCCGAGTGCTAATCCGAGGTCGAGTAGAGCTGGCTCGAGATAGAAGAGATGAGGTCGATATCGACATGAGCTGGTCGATATCGAGTGCTGTTGCAGACAGATCCGACGCTGTTTTTGATAGAATTCTATCCGAAGAGTTTACATCTATCCTAAATCGAGATCTTCTATCCATTATTACCAAACTTGTTATCCTTTATGATGAATTTGATATTTACCTAAAGTGATTTATTTATTTACTTTAATTTAGTTTTATCTTAGGAATAAAGATAGATTTTCTTATCCTTGGATAGCGAGGTTAGAGATCTATAATTAGATGCCTTTAGGGCTGAGTTTAGGCATCCAATTACACACACATTCAGTTTTACACACATATCGTGTAATAAAGAGTAGAGAGAGAGAGCCAACTGGGGTGAAAAGGAAGCGAGAGCGGAATTGGCTTTGTTCGGTTGTACTCTTTCTTTTGCAATTTCAATTAAAAGTAGTTTCTTTTTAATGATGATAATGTATATGATGATGAGGCACGAGTAGTTCCCCTACTTCTAGGGTCGGGGTGACGATAGATATGTAAGTTTGTGCATCAAAGGTATGATTTTATGCGATTTCGTCTTCTATCCTATGCATGATAATTTGCGAAAGTTGAGGAAATTCCTTATTTTCATTATTGAAGTGAAAGCCAATCATATTGTGAATTTGGATTAGTCAGAAAAATTGGATAGTAACACTTATGTTTTATGCGAGAGCCTCTAATCATCTAATTGTTGGTAACGAAAGTTATTTGACGAAAAGGCATTATCTTTCATAAATTTTGCATAAGTCTTATATGGTTATCGTTGTGGCATGAATCCCCAATCTTGGAAGCTCTTATGTTTATAGAAGTTCATAAAAATCTGTGTTTTTATTCTGTCCAACCTTCCATCATCATTCTTACTGTCTTCAGACTCTTTTCCGACACCATTGGTTCCGTTTATAGTTTTTGTTGAAGACTCAATTTCGGCTGCAGAGGTCGATATCGAGTGGCTGACATAATATCGAGTGAAAAACTCGATATCGACTATGTCTGTTTTGTCTTCTGCAGGAAATTCCTGGAAATCGACTGGAACTGTAGTTGATATCGACCAGTGTGCTCGATATCGAGTGGTCGCCTGGAGTCAAAATTTTATCGTGTTTGCAAGCTTAGGAAACGCTAACATACCTCCTCATGGATTCGATCTTGAATTACCCTACCACTACATCGGGAGGGATTCTTGTATTTATTTATTTGGACAGAGAGTTGGTTTAATTTGATATTTTATATTTGATTTTTTACTAAGCAATACCCCCTACGAACAAAGTGGCGTCGTTGTCGGTGAAGCAATCAATCGCACCCTAAGCTTTTCTCACATTCTCTTTTTAGTACTGATTTTGCAGGTTTATGTGACGCTCTGATTGTGAACCTATCTTTGAAAGTATAGACGAGCCCGAACATTTTCTCCATCTTTGAAACAGAGCTATCAGAATCATGGTGGAGAACAAGACACATGCTCAAATCATAGAGCGATTGAGGAAGGAGATAGAGGACCACAATGCTACAATCGCTAATGAAGGGGTAGTTGCAGCCGCAGAGAGAGCTCGCGTTGATAGAGAGGAGGATGCGCGCACACAAGCCCAGGAGAGCCTAAATCAATAACCACAGACGACAATGCAATACATGCATCCGTTGCTCCACGTTCCTGAATTTGCAATTCTTATTCCTACCTCTAACTATGAGATTAAAATTAACTTTCTTTCTGAAATTAAATGAAATACTTTTGAAGGAAGAACTAATGAATGCCCCTTGTAACATATTTCTACTTTTATGGATTTATGTGAGACTATTGCTTGTGGTGCGAACTTAGAATATGTTAGACTGAAATCCTTTCGATGGTCTCTTGCTGGGAAGGCTTTACAATGGCTAGAAAGCATGGCTCAATGCTCGCTGAGTACATGGGCAGAGGTGAAGGATGCGTTCCTAAACAAGTTCTTTCCTCCACCTAAAATGGCGATGCTGCGGCAAAGGATCACGGCTTTCAAACAAAAGCCAGGCGAAACATTGGCACAGGCGTGGGAGCGCTTTAAGGATTTATTGAGATCATGCCTACGCATGGGCAATTACCATATGTCATCCAGGAGATCTTCTACAACTCCCTTGAGGCACCGAATAAGGAGAGAATCAACTCTTACAACTCCTATCGGTACATTGAGCTCACACCAACGGAGGCCTAAGACACAATTGAGAGGCTAGTCAACTTTGATAACACATATGGGGCTGTTGCGGCCTATGACTCAAGGCCTGCCCCATCTATGCCACTTTATGAGCCTCCAAAAGAGATTGATCCTGATGTGCGGCAACAATTCCACAATGATCAAACACGCCGCCTACAAAAGCAAGTTAGATTCCTCTCAACCAACAAAACTTGTCAAGAATGTGGGTCAACAAAGCACAACACCAATGTCTGTCCTCATCTTGAGCAAGTCAGCATGGCGGAACAACATGAGGAAGCTAAGTGGATGAGAGGCCCCTATGGAAGGGGCAATCAACAGTATTGGGGAGATCAACGGTTCTATCAACCTCAACATCAACAAAGAGATCCCCCACCTTATAGAGCACGAGGGCACCCTGGGCGCGAACCAAGGAAGGATGACCTGCAGATCATTCTCGATGAGATGCGAAGAAACCATGCTGAGTTCAAACAAGCCAATAACTCCACCCATACTCAGCTACAAGGCGTCAACTCTAGGCTCGGGGAGATCGACGTTTGGAAGCGAAACATGGAGACCCAAATGGGTTAATTGGCGGAACAAATTCCCAAACAGCCACGATCGCTGCCTAGATCTACTGTGCCCAATCTTAAGGGCAAAACTACTGGACAAATGACGACTATGAATCTAAGGAGTGGACATCAATTGCGAATGCCCGAGAAAAAAACGGAGCAGAAAGCCACAGAAGAGACATCGATATCGACTCATCCAGTCAATATCGAACAAGGCGATATCGATGTCGAGTCCCCTTTACTCGATGTCGACACAAACACTGAGCTGCATCAAAAATCGACTCCTCCAGTCGATATCAACCACCCTTTACTCGATGTCGACTCAACTTCAGCCGCAGTGAAGAAGAAGGTGTTGCCATTCCCTAAGAAAGTTATAAAAGACCCGGTGGAAAAGAAGTTCCAGCGCTTTGTGAAAATGCTTCAAGGGCTCAATGTAACCATTCCATTCACCGAAGCACTTCATGAGATTCCATCATATGTGAGGTTCCTTAAAGATATACTAGGTAAGAAGCGATCACTTGCTGAGATCGCAGAGGAGTGCAACAGGTTGGAACTACCGGAAAAGAGAGCGGACCTAGGTAGGTTTTATATAACAATAGGTTTAGGTCAATATCTCTTTAATGCTTTATGTGATTTAGGTGCTAGTGTTAGTATGATGCCACTAGCCATATGGTCCAAGATAAAGATAGGTGCCCTAGAGCCTGTGGATGCAAAATTATTCATGGCGAACAACACGGTGGTTATTGCAACAGGGATGCTGGATGATGTGCCAGTGCAAGTAGGTAAGTTCTTTGTCCCTGCTGATTTTCTAGTTGTTGATATGGCAAAGGACCCTGCTTGTCCCATTATTTGAGGAAGGACATTCTTAGCAACCTTGGATGGGAATATAAGCGTAACGAAAGGATTGGTCTCATTCACCATTAGGGATGAAGTGATAGAGTACTCCTTCAACAAAATGGTGAGGAATAATGAAGCGCCTATGGAGGTAAAGTCAATCAAGGATGTCTACATCACATGTGGGGAAGCCAAGGTAAGAAATATGACACCTGAGGAGCTTGAGAAGAGGGCCATAGAAGCCCAAGTGGAATAAATCATGGCAATCTTGAACAAAGGAGCCAAAAAGCCACTTGAAATCGACCCAGGTAAGTCGATATCGACTAAAATAGTTCAAGATTCTGTGCCAGGATTTAAGTATGGGGTCAACGTCGGAGAAGAGCCCTCGAAATCGAGTACAAAGGTCGAAATCGACCAAAAATCTAAGCCGACGCCGACTACACCAGGAGCTGAATGAGGAAAAAGTCACTCGATATCGAGTAGTACAAGTCGAAATCGAGTTGACCAAGTCGAGCAGAACTCATCCACATCGACAGAACCACCAGGAGTAGAACAGAGGTCGATATTGAGTGACATTGATCGATATCGACTAGATCCACAGACAAAAGAAAGCTCCGAAAAGGTAAGCCAAGGTACGGATTCCTCTTTTTCTGTTTCAGTTAAAGTATTATCTCTATTTGGAAGAGGTTTGCCTTGGTATGTGCGCTTGTGCAGGGTATCTAGTGATGATTCAAACAACTACGAAGTAGGAGATAAGGTGTATGTCTCCAAATCAAAAGATCATTGGTTCCAAAGTAGATTCAAAACAAAGAGGATGGGACCCTTTACTGTGAACCAGATCGATCCAGGCGGGATGCAGCTGAGAGACAAGAATGGAGTGTTATTTGAGGCTCAGGCTATATGGGCTCTGCAGATGCCGCCTTGAGAGCATAAAAGAAGAAGTCGGCCTAGCGACTATAAAGTCTAGAGCTTGTAAAGACAATTAGTTTTTAGGTTTTGGACACTTTTGTTTTGTTTTGAAACTTTAAGTTTGTTTTTTGTTTTTATTTTCTAACGAATTTTAGGAAAGAGGAGGAGCGCAAAAGAAATCTCGATATCGACCAAAAGGGTCAATTGAGAGGAGCTTGTGATCGACATGAGATCACCTTGAAGCTTTGAATCACCAGGAATCGAGTGAAACTGGTTGATATCGACTGGTCCACCCGATATCGACTGCCCCTGCAGACATCTTCAACTCCTGATTTTCGCGAATTTTTAGTAAGTTTCTTTCTTAACCTTAGTTCTTATACAGTGAGGACACTATACTCTTTAAGTATGGGGTGGGGGAAAGGCTTACTTGCATCTTTTTTGCATTTTTGAGCATGTTTTTAAAATTTTTCATAGTTTTTGCATATTTCTTCTTCATGTTTATGCATACTTTTACATATAAACTTTAGATATCCTTATTTATCTTTATGCATCATAGTTTATTTATTGAAAAAAAAATAGCACCCCCATAAAAAAAATTTTAAAATAAAGAATAAGTGTCATGGAAGCTTTTATTGAAATCGACGATGCAAAAGTAGATTCATTAGAGATATAACATGAAACTGCCTAGTTAAGGGAAGTCACAATGAAGTGCAATTTTTTAGAGAAAACAATGAAAGGAGGTAAAATTTGAAGTTACTTTTGACATGTTCATAATAAGATGATGGAGGACTTTATAATTTCCATACATGTGCTCAAGTTCATATCCTAGCCTTACCTATGCATATTTGCAATTACACAAGCCATATCCATATCTTAACATTGTCACCGGATAGGACATATTTCCCATTTTTTAAACCTTACATCCTATCCGAGGACAATGTTAAGAAATGGATGTCATCTTTGGAGTTGTTATATGGAGTTTGTGCATATTCTTAAAGTTGTTGGCAGGAATGAAAGAAATTTGAATTATGGTTAGTGAGTGGGAAAAAATCTGATCACCTCAGGAGATAAAGGTAGGTCGACCCTGCTCGTTGAGATGTTAGTTCGGCGAGATGGGACACATGGTGAGGAGTCCGAAGTACTAAGTATCCGGGGCCATTCATGACACCCATGTTTGCGACTCACGAGAAGGGAGTGCCAAGGTTAGAGAGGTAAAAGCATTATAGCGAAAAAAGCATTGAGCGAAGAGCGAAAGGTGAGAAATCTTATAAAGAAGGAATGTTGAATGATTTTGGAAAGAACATTTATTTCCCCGGATTTAAAACCAAATGGCCAAAAATTAGCCCACCTTTAGCCCTTTACCAATCTACTTCTCACAAGCTTGCAAAAGTCCTCTTGATTATTAATGCTATGTTGCACAAAATTGTTTTATGCGTATAATCCTCCTTTTGTGAGTATGATATTGCTTTTATTCACATGCATGGATATTGTTGACATTAGTACCTTGTGAGGATGGCAATTGATTCTAGGGACACATAACAATGAATCTATGATGTTGAGGGTTTATCTTCTTCCCGCGAATGACCATTAAAAGTAGTGCTTGGGGACAAGCAAGCTTAAGTATGGGGTGTTTGATGTGCACGTAAATTTCCATATTTTCCATCTATTTTTATGTCCATTTTGTCGATATTTGCATGCATATTGGCTGGGAAAGCATAAGATTAGTGTAGTTTATATTTATTTACAAAATATAGAGGTGTACACGAGTTTTTGTGTGATTTCGCAAAAATCGAGACAAAAATTGATCAATCTGGACAGAAGAAGAATAGCTGAAAAAGAACTCGAAGTCTACTGAAGAGTCGAAATCGACCTAAAGACTCGATATCGAGTGAAACAGAATACCAGAAATCGACCAGAGAAAGAACAGAGCATGTCGACATAGACTGGTCGATATCGACATGAAGTGGTCGATATCGACTGCCCTAAATTGAGTAAATTGATAGATTCCAAGTGCTAGTCCGAGGTCTAGTAGAGCTGGCTCGAGATAGAAGAGATGAGGTTGATATCGACATGAGCTGGTCGATATCGAGTGCTGCTACAGATAGATCCGACGCTGTTTTTGATAGAATTCTATCCGAAGAGTTTACATCTATCCTAAGTCGAGATCTTCTATCCATTATTACCAGAATTGTTATCCTTTATGGTGAATTTGATAATTACCTAAAGAGATTTAGTTATTTACATTAATTTAGTTTTATCTTAGGAATAAAGATAGATTTTATTATCCTTAGATAGCGAGGTTAGAGATCTATAATTAGAGGCCATTAGGGCTGAGTATAGGCATCCAATTACACACACATTTAGTTTTACACACATATCACGCAGTAGAGAGTAGAGAGAGAGAGAGAGCCGAATGGGGTTAAAAGGAAGCGAGAGCGGATTCGGCTTTGTTCGGTTGTACTCTTTCTTTTGCAATTTCAATTCAAAGTAGTTTCTTTTCAATGATGATGATGTCTATAATGATGAGGCGCGAGTAGTTCCCTTACTTCTAGGGTCGGGGTGAGCCCGACGATAGCTATGTAACTTTGTGCATCAAAGGTATGAGTTTATGTTATTCCGTCTTCTATCATATTGTGAATTTGGATTAGTCATGAAAATAGATAGTAACACTTAGGTTTTATGCTAGAGCCTGTAATCACCTAATTGTTGGTAACGAAAGTTATTTGACGGAAAGGCATTATCTTTCATAAATTTTGCATAAGTCTTATATGGTTATCGTTGTGGAATGAATCCCCGATCTTGGAAGCTCTTAAGTTTATAGAAGTTCATAAAAATCTGTGTTTTTATTCTGTCCACCCTTCCATCATCATTCTTACTTTCTTCGGACTCTTTTCCGACACCATTGGTTACGTTTACAGTTTCTGTTGAAGACTCGATTTCGACTGCAGAGGTCGATATCGAGTGGCTGACCCGATATCAAGTGAACAACTCGACATCGACTGTGTCTGTTTTGTTTTCTGCAGGAAAGTACAGGAAATCGACTGGAACTGTAGTCGATATCAACCAGTCTGCTCGATATCGAGTGGTCTCCTGGAGTCGAAATTTGATCTTGTTTGCAAGCTTAGGAAGCGCTGACATACCTCCTCGTGGATTTGATCCTGAATTACCCTACCACTACATCGGGAGTGATTCTTGTATTTTATTTGCTTGGACAAGGGAGTTGGTTTAATTTGATATTTTATTAAGCAATCCCCCTACGAACTTTCATCACTCATTTTAGGTACACACATAACCAAGTCGAGACAATGCAAAGTCAATTACGAGCATGCTGAGATGCACCCTAATAATCATGTTAGGGGAAATGGTTAGATCATATGGGCATAGCAACTATCACATCAGATATAACCATATTCATATAGCAAGACAAGTGTGCGAGAGACTATAATTAGAAGGCACACGTCCTACATGATTCTAGCAACACTCATTAAGCACGTACACAGTCAATGAGGTTCAATCTAATTAACTTAACATGCTAAGAAATTCATTCTATATGTTAATCGATCATACAACGAGGGTCGATCACACTATAATGGACCTAATGGGGAGGCAATAGTCATGGAAATCCCATACTTACAACACATACATCTACTCTTGAGTGCACTTATGCAAGATATCAAGCAAGTCATGCAGAATATACCAACACGTCATGTCATAAAATCCCAAGGAAGGCTTACCCTTATAACCGGACAGAACTCTCTAAGGGAAATCACCGACTCATCACCCCATTTCCCCATGGGATGCTTGTAGCACTCGCTCGGTAGGACAAAAGGACATTTGCACCATTTCCAAGAGGAGAGGGTAGAATTTGTGTTTAGACTCTTGTTGTAATAAGACACGGTCGACCATTACGAGAATCGAGAGGGACGGCTCCAGAAAACAACTCACTTCTAACTCAAAAGCATTTTAATAATCACCCTCCCTAACATACCCAGGTAACGCTCCCATCCGATAGAATCCCCGAAAGTAGTTAGTTAACCGACCCAACTTCCCGTGGAGGACGTTGACATCAAGTAAGAGACTGGATAAGGCATCAATGGTTGACATAGGAATCCGGAAATGAATCAAGGATAACATGCACTTCTTGACCTTTACTAACATGCCTGGATGTTTTGTGGAACAGACGACGGAATTGGGATCACCAAGGAGGGTCAACCGCGGAAGAAAGACTTCACAAGACAGAGAATTTGATTACATAGGTGATAATGCATATTTAGATAGGCATTAAAGAGTAGATTTAGGGTCATTTTGATGTAGATATTGCATGTTAATGGGTTAGTTTACTTGTTTGCTCATTTGGTGCTTAAGAGCAGAATCTGCACAAGTTATTGCGTAATTGTAGATTTTAGATTCAAAGGAGTAAAGAGATCATTCATGAGAGTCAGAGGGATCATATGGAGGCAAGAACAAGCTAGAAAAGCCAAGATGGAATCAATAAGGAAGAATGAAGGGACGTTCAAGCAGAAAAACGGCACCCGCAGCCTAGAAGAACAAAGGGGACTAACAGGCAGCTTCCACATCCCAGAAGGCTGCACCCGCTGCCAGGATGATGAACTTACTATATAAGTCGCGCCCGCAGCCTTCCTGCGGCCTTACTGGATCTTGGCTGCACCCGTTCTGAATTTTTATTTACACTATGTGGGCCTTATCATTTGGACGACGGTTTCTAAGTTTTCATGACGGTACTCTTAGGTTTTTAAGGACTAAAATTAGGTCTTTTGATGTTATCTTTTGACATTGGAAGAATAGAGAGACGACGTTTTAGAAGCATGAGCAATTAAACTCATCTTGTTTTGCCTACGATCAAGACTTGGTTTTGTTGAATTGTGAGTTTGGATTTCTAGTTTATTTCTATTATCTATTTCAATCTCTTTGTGCTCTTAAAGTTTGTGGGTGTTGATTCTATCTTGACTCGCGACCTCGTTAGAATTGCATCATTGCTAGGGTTTTGATTCATACGTTTGTGAAGCCTAATCCATAGTAGCAAGTACAATTGAGTAGATCTCGTAGAAAAGCTTTATTGTATAAGAGATTGACTATAGGTTAAATGTTGGTTCTTTTGGGATTGAAGATTACTTACATGCTTCATATATCTTGAGACATAGTGCTATTCCTAGGATTAAACCTTAATCCGTGTTAAGATTGCCTAGGAATAAGGGATTGTTAGAACTCATAGGGCTAACACTCTATTTAAATCAAGATAAGAGTAGATGTTAGAAAAGACACAACTAGAAGGAAGAACTACGATCAAGGAGACGAACCAAAGTCGAGTATCATAGGTGAAACATTTCATTCATCATTGTCAACAAATCTCACCATTAGTTACTTTTTTATTTCATTTCATCTTTGACTTCATACAACCCCCTTGGTCACTCTTGTTGACGATCAAAGCACATAGAGTCATGATAGTTCCCTGTGGATCAACTCCGGGCTTAATAGCTCTACTAGTTGGTTAGTTTGGATTTTCTTTTGATAGGAAAACGTGACGATTTTGTCCTATCAAAATTTGGCGTTGTTGCTGGGGAACTATTAGTTGTTTACTTTGTGTTTGTTTGATTACTAACTTAGGTGTGGACCACGTATAAGGTCCGCAATCATTCTATTAATTCATCTTTATTGTCTTTGGATTCAGAGATCGAGAGGACTATCTCTAGATTGAGGTGAGAAGCTCGTGATCACTTTCGCGAGTTACTGATACGTTTGGGATACCCGATCCTTCGCCTGTGGGCTCAAGATCAAGAACCACGCCGTATATTTGCCCGATCTTGCAATGCTCTTTGATATCTCCTGATTTTGGAACAAATTAACAAGTGATTAAGTTCTGAGTTTTAGCAACGGTTTAACACTTGAACAAATTTAGCAACTTGGAAATAGAAATAGCGACAGAAGATAAGAGAAAGCGACAGAAGAGAGAAGCAGCGAAGGAGGCACGCGGGCGCCTGGAAGTGAGGGCGCGGAGCGCGCGCGAGTGCCTGGGAGGCTGGCACGCAGCGGCCACTGCAGGCCTGGGGCGGCCGCCGCCTAGGGTGTGCGGGTGATGCGCGGCGACAGAAGCCTTCTCCTTTGGCGACAGGAAGCCTTCCTTTTTGCGACGATTTGCGCTAGGGTTTGTATTTGGTTAAGGCCGAAGGTGAGTTAGGGTTTGGGGTTGTGTTGCCGAATGTAAGTAGATCACAAGAGCACTTGAAGCTTTGGGATTGAAATCGAAGAACCCTTAATTCCTTAAAGGGTTTCCTCAATTCTATTCAATCTAATCAACTCAAAGGAAATTACAATGATTAAATAGAAATTCTAGGAACCAATTCTACCATGCAAGATAGAATTTAGTTGGATAAAAGATATAATTAAAATCCTAAAGATAGATAAACCTAGAAGATAAAAACTTAGTGGACAAGGATTACATCTAGATAAGATATAATTAATTCCACCTTATTAATTCTAATTGCATAAAATAATAACTTAAATAGATAATAGAACCAGCCCAAGCACAAGGGTACTCGACATGGGCTCCATTTCACTCGACACCTCCTTGGCCCACTCGACATGAGATGGTCTCGAGTGGCCCATATGTTTCTTAAGCATAGTGATGTCATGGAGGGTGCTAACGAGTCTTCATGAGCTCCGTTTGTGGACGTAAGCTCATTTCATGTGCCTGTGGTGTAGTCCTGAGCAAAGTCATCCAGGGTGGCCTGAATCATTGCTCCATAGTTCCTTGGTAACGGACAAGAAGGGCTTTGGTTGCATCTTGAATCGTCTTGGCCCTTGCACGAGTGATACGACTGTCGAAAGGAACCTTCATGTTGTCCTCAATGTCACCAGGAGTCATCGACAATTGCACTGCATCAGTTACCTTTCGATCAAGGAGAAGGAGAAAGGATAGAGATGGCTAACGAGGATAACCGAACACTAAAGGAGCTCACAACACCTGATTTGGCTCAATAACCATTGGCGGTGGAGTTCCCCGAGCTTGGGGACGGTGTGATCTTTGAGTTGAAATCTGGGGTGGTCCATCTCTTACCCAAATTCCATGGGTTGAGTGGTGAGGAAACCCACAAGCACTTGTCTGAGTTCCATAATGTCATGGTAGGAATGAAACCAGGCAACGTCATGGAGGAGCAAATCAAATTGAGGGCATTCCCATTTTCACTAAAGGATGACGCTAATGAGTGGTTCTATTATTTTCCCCTAGGTTGTGCAGCCACATGGACTGATTTGAAGTGTCTCTTTCTAGAGAAGTACTTCCCTGCAACGAAGTTAAATAGCATGAAAAAGGCTATCGGCAGCATTGATCAGCAGGCTACAGAAACCCTCTATGAATACTTTGAGCGCTTTAAAAAACTTTGCTCTAGCTTCCCTTGCCATGGTTTCTCAAAGAAGGATTTGGTGATCTTCTTGTTTAATGGGTTGCTTGACGAAGAGCGCAAGACAATCAACTCCGCCTGTGGAGGCAACGTTTTGAACAAAACACCCAATGCTACTTAGGAGGTGTTTTCAGAGCTTTCTGAGGGATCTAGACAATTCAGCAAAAGCGGACATGCGCGTGGGGTGCTAGCGATTGACTCAAACTCCACTCTGTAGAGCGATATGGAGAAAGTCGCGCCCGCGGCCTAAAGAGGATAGCTTCTTTAAAGGCAGCCCCCGCGGCCCTGGAGGCAGCACCCGCTGCCAACCCTGCAGCTGACCTTTTTGACTCTCCGAGGATGTCATTGATGACGGCATACACTCCTAACCCATGGTATGCGGATATCGTGAATTTCCTTGTTACATGAGTGTTTCCGCCAAACTTTTCAAAAGCCAAGAAGGACAAGATCCGTCATGATGCTCGGTACTATGTGTGGGATGACCCTTTTCTATAGAAACATTGTGCAGATCAGGTAATTCGTCGATGCCTTCCTGACGACGAGGTACTTTCTGTCCTTGAGTTTTGTCATTCACATGCTTGTGGCGGTCATTTCGGACCACGGAAAACCGCTAGGAAAGTGCTTGATTCAGGATTCTTTTGGCCTCATATTTTTCGTGATGCTCATGCTTATTGTAAGTCTTGTGATCGATGCCAATGAGTGGGGAACTTGTCAGGCAGGAATGAAATGCCCCAAATGCGCTTGATGTTTTGTGAAATATTTGATGTATGGGGCATTCATTTCATGGGGCCTTTCACTAGCTCCTTTGGGAACCTTTATATACTACTTGCGGTGGATTATGTCTCCAAATGGGTGGAGGCAAAAGCCACCAAAACTGATGATTCATGAGTTGTTGCAGGGTTCTTGAAGGATCTCTTTTCTAGATTCGGTGTACCAAGAGCATTGATCAGCGACAGAGGGACACATTTTTGCAATAAAACAGTGAGTGCATTACTCAAGAAGTACCATGTGACGCAAAAGGTGTCCACCACTTATCACCCCCAAACCAATGGGCAAGCCGAGGTGTCAAATTGTGAGATCAAAACCATCTTATAGAAAACGGTTGCCCGGAATCGTAAGGACTGGAGTTTGCGATTGGATGATGCATTATGGGCTTATCGAACGGCATACAAGAAACCAATTGGTATGTCACCATATCGATTATGTATGAAAAAGCATGTCATCTTCCAGTCGAGCTCCAACACAAGGTGTATTGGGCGGTGAAGGAGTGTAACATGCGGGTCAATGATGTTGGCGAGTTCCAAAAACTCCAACTTCAAGAGTTGGAGGAATAGAGATGGGATGTTTATGACAACGCTGCCAACTACAAGGATAAGACCAAAGCTTTGCACGACAAGCACATATTGAGGAAAGATTTCAAGGTGGGTGATAAAGTCCTTCTCTATCAATCCCGCCTTACACTTTTCCCTGGAAAGCTCCGCTCTCTTTGGGCAGGCCCGTAAACCATCGTCCATATCATCCCACATGGAGCGGTGAACATTAAAGATGAGAAAAGCGGTAATGTGTTCAAGGTAAATGGTCATAGGCTTAAAGTTTACTTTGATGGATTCTCCACAGGAATAGAAGAAGAGATGGCTCTTCAAGAGCCAGCTGACGAGGCTTAGTGAGGAGTTTTTGCGTCGAGCCAACGACGAGAAACAATGGCGCTGCTCGGGAGGCAACCCGAGGTAAGTAGAATGCAATCTTTTCTTGTGTTTATTAGTCTTTCAAGTTTGTTTTGTTTTTAGAAGACTTAGACCGTCATAGATTCTTAGGACTTTGCTTTCCGCCATAGTGGACTAACCTTTCAGGGGATGAGCAAAGAGGGATGGAGAAGGTTATAATCTGGAAAAACAGCACCCGCAACTGTTTTGGGCAGCACCGAGGGAAAGCCGCGCCCGTGGCCAGAAGGTGGCGCCCGCGACCTGGTGGGCTCCAGAAAAAAAAACCGCAGAAAAAAAAACTGATGGGGAGGCATATTCTCTACACCCCTCACGTGACCCCCCCCCTCCATATCTACATTCTTTGTCATCTTCTATCTTTTCTTTTCTTTCTTATCTATTTTCTTACATTCTTTCATTCCTTCCATCCTCCATTGAAGAAACCTCCAACCTCCACCATCATCACCCTCTACCACATCACAACCCTTCCATCCTCCAATCACAAAACCGACCCCGTTTTCCGACGTTTCCGCTCCCGATCTACGCACCGACGCACTCTGTTTGTCATTCGGCCCACAAAAACACAATCTTTCTTTCCACACCTCACATTAAAAAAAACTACCAATATCCACCACTTCCCACCCCAAACTCACAAAACACACCCCCATCCATTCACATTGTGACGATCGGAGTGTGTACGTATATAAAGGAGGAGAAAGGGATCTTTTCGGCTTAGTCTCTAGAGATTCGATGCTCCGGCATTGACGTCGGAGCCACCGAAGACAAGTCAAAGCAACCGGAGATGAGGAGGATCAGCCAGCAAGGCCGCACCCTAGGCGGCGCCCGCGGCCTAGCCTGTTGCCATTCCAGTAGCTTGTTTCTCCGAGGCAGCGCCCGCGGCCTCTCCCAACAACACCCGCCGCCCCTGTTTCTAGCCACCATTTTTCGTTTCCGATGCCCTTGCTCATGTAAGTTTTCTTCTTCCACTCTTTTCAAGCCATTAGTGATTGATAGAAGATGGAGAGACCTCATGGAATGTCAAGTGAACAAAAGAAAAAGTGGAATGAACTTGAGGGGTGGGATATTTTGTCGATGAAATTCTTTGATGTGCCTACATTGAGAGTGCTGGGGTTTGAACTAATGGTTCGTCAATTATTGGAGAAAGGGGGTTTGAGGGAATTTATGACAAAGAATGCCCCGACGTACCCAAGTTTGGTTCTAGAGTTTTTGAGTACATTGAAAGCAAAGTAAGTGGGTGGTATAGACTTTCGAATCAAGGGAAGGGCTTACCATTCAGATAAAAAGCGGTTCGCTCGAGCTTTTGGAGTTTCTGCTGAGGCCACTCAATATTGGTACCGAATTCCCAAATCCACCACCACCGACGTTTGGCATGGAGTGACATGCCGGGTTATGCAGCCCAAGGCGGGTGAGTACAACTACAACATCCTTCACCCATCCCTCCGCCTTTGTCATAAGGTGTTGAATAACACCTTCTTTGGGCAAGCGGAAATCAACAAGGTGTCCTTAAATGCTTTGTCGTATCTTTGGTGTTTGACTCCGGAGGGTGATCATATTCCGGATTGGGTTGAATTGTTTCTAGAGCATTGCAAGGACGTTATAGGGGATGGGATAAAGACGAAGACAGCGCCCATCGGATTTGGAGGGCTAGTGACATTGATTGCATGGGAACATAGGGTCAACACGTCGGACCTCCAGGATTCGGTGGGGGATAACTATCGCTTGGATTTGGCTACGTTGAGAAGAGCAAATCATTTGGTGGGAGATGGGCCCTCCTTCATCTGGCAGGTAGGGAAGAACAATGTTCACAAGATTAGGATACCTCGCCCGCTTCCTTTCGGACCGACTGCGACGGATATCTACATTCCTCATGATGCCCCCATAGGGGCCCCTGCCATTGGATTCGGACCAGATTATGATGAGGAGGGGGGAAATTAGGAGGAAGAGGATGATGATGATGATGCTCCACCTACTGAGCCCATGGATTTCCAGCCTGGGCCATCTCATGAGGGTGCTGGCTCTTCAGGCACTTCTAGAGGAGATGAGCCCTCCTTATGGGCACTTTAGCGACAGATGGAGTCATTTATACTTAAGCAGCATGGTTTATGGGAGAACTAGCAAGACCTACGCCAGGAGTTCACCTATCTCCGTCAGGATGTTCAGGGCCTATCAGTGGATCTTACGACGATACGTGAGACTCAGAGCCAGCTTGTTCAGCACCAGACGGAATATTGGCGTCAGCAGGAGGAAGATCGCCTTGCCTAAATCGAGGCCCAGCGGGCTCAGATGTAGGCGATTAAGTGGTTGCATCTCCGCCAGGAGGAGTTCTTCCACTTTGCCTATCCAGGATCCCCGCCATACCACCATCCACCTCCACCTCCGCCTTACCAGTGAGCAAGTGAGTTCGTTTTTCTTCTCCCTTATTCTTTATGCTTTTTGTTGTTGTGATTTCATTGGGACAATGAAAGTTGCAAGTGTGGGGGAGGGGATTAGCTAGCTAGTGTACACAGTAGGTCACATGGCACATCAAGCATCATGCATGTTTAAATCATTCTTTATAGTATTCATAGAGTGCATTTTAATGGTTGTGCATTTTAGTTGTATATATTATCTATTCCAAAAAAAAATGAAAAAAAAATGAAAAAGAAAAGAAAATATCATGCATTTGCATAGAATATATCATTACTCAAACAACCATCTAGCCTAATTAGTCCTATAAGTATGCTCGGAAGAATGATCATATAAGTTCCATGACATGTTTGAATTTTATTATCCTCATCCCATTTATGGGTTTTATGTGAAACATAGCTAGGTGAACATAATTGAGCATGTATGATCTAAGTTCCTAGGCATGTCCGAAATCCAACAAAAATTTACCCTTGTGAGTTGATTTTTGGCCTTATTGGGACTACAATTCATTGATGTCCTTTTGCTTTTGTTCATGTGTGTGAATACTCTCCAATGCTTTTACCTCTTAAAATTGATTTTGTTTATCTATGCCCTGGTCGCACTCTTATGATCGTTATTGGTGGGTTTCATATGATTGAGGCATGTTTCTTTTAGCCTTATATTCTCCATATCTACCTTACCTTGTTCCATTGCTTGAAGCCCCTTTGAGCCTATTAGCCTATTCTTTGTAACTCCACAAAAATCATCCCTAACTAATTATAGCCTAACCCATCCGGGAACTAGGAGTAGAGTTAGTTGGAGATTGGTTTGAATGATGTTGAGTGTGCTTTGAGAGTGGAATGATATGTAACGGTGGAGTTTTCACTTTGGGCCTTTGAGTTGATGTTGGTTCTAAAATATGTGTACTATCGAAAGAAAAAAAAAGAAAAGAAAAAAAATCAGAAAAAAGAAGAAAAGAAGAAGAAAAAAAAGAGAACAATATATATATATATATATATATATATATATATATATATATATATATATATATATATATATATACACACATAGGGTTGGGTTCAGGTGAGAAGCACTCTACCGGTAAGAAGGAAAGAAGCAATTTAATTAGTCCACTTGGATTAAAAAAAAGAAAAATAGAGCGCCTCGTTCAATTTGCCGTTTCAGAAGCCTCGATCTATTTGCCCCCATTTCCGCGTAGCAGCCGTACCAAAAACAATTACGGAAGCTGCTTTGCATTTACAATTTATTTTAATTTGACTCCCAACCTTCAAATTGAATATGCCGACACACCCTTTGCATTTATATTGTATTGTAATTTGTCTTGGCTCTTTAAAACTTAATGGGCTTTTTTGTTTTACTATTTAATTTTTTCGCATTTTCAGTTGTTAAAAAAATATAAAAAATATATTTTTGGGTGTAATTTAATTTTATCTACACATAGACACCCACTTTGTATATGTTTTTTTGAAAAAAAAAAAGTGGTTCACAAGTTATAAAAAAGTGGTTCATCAAGTTACCAAGAAGTGGTTCAGCCATTTTACTCTTAGTGGTTCAGCTCTATTACTCTTAGTGGTTCAGTCCTTTTACTCTTAGTGGTTCAGTCCTTTTATTCATAGTGGTTCAGCCCTTTTACTCGTGTGGTTCAGCCCTTTCTACTCTTAGTGGTTCAGCCTTTTTACTCTTAGTGGTTCAGCCCTTTTATTCATAGTGGTTCACCCCGTTTACTCGTGTGGTTCAGACCTTTTACTTATAGTGGTTCAGCTCTTTTACTCATAATGGTTCAGCCCTATAAAGAAGTGGTTCATAAAGCTATAAAGAAGTGGTTCATGAAGTTATAAAGAAGTGGTTCATGAACCTATAGAGAAGTGGTTCATGAACCTATAAAGAAGTGGTTCATTGAGCTATAAAGAAGTGGTTCATGAAGCTTTAAAGAAGTGGTTCATAAAGCTTTAAAGAAGTGGTTCAACCCTTTTATTCTCAGTGGTTCAATCCTTTAAGTCACTCAACCACTCTCTATTTAGTCACTGAACCACTCTCTATTTAGTCATTGAACCACTCTCTATTTAGTCATTGAACCACTCTCATTTTAGTCACTGAACCAATCTCTATTTAGTTACTGAACCACTCTCTATTTACTCACTGAACCACTCTATTTAGTCACTGAACCACTCTCTATTTAGTCACTGAACCGATCTCTATTTAGTCACCGAACCACTCTTTATTTAGTACTGAACCAATCTATATTTAGTCACTGAACCACTCTTTATTTAGTACTGAACCAATCTCTATTTAGTCACTGAACCACTCTCTATTTATTCAATGAACCAATCTCTATTTAGTCACCGAACCACTCTTTATTTAGTACTGAACCAATCTCTATTTAGTCATTGAACCACTCTCTATTTAGTCACTGAACCACTTGGTATAAAAACCCTAAACCACTTGTTAAAAAAAAAAACTTAAACAAACCTGTTTATTTTGAGACGATTGGTTTTGATAAATGTAAAACATAAATTAAACAAATGTTCAATGAGTAGATTGGCATGCTTACACAACCCCAAATCATGAGACAGTTGATTTTGATATATTGTGGTTCCACCGCCATCATCTTATCTTCTTCAACATCGATCACACTCGACATTCAATTCCTTAATTCCTTGCAATCTCTTAATTCCAAACTCAAATATAACTCCTTCCAAGTACCAATTTCTTAAGCCTTGCCCCAAATTCAGATTCAGACATATGAAATGTCCTGCCCCCAAACCCAAGTATCAATTTCTTAAGTGCCTGTGAAACCTTCCATGGCATCCGTGCTTCCAACGGCGATGAGATCCGTCACCAGATACAACGGCGGCGCTGAGGGAGGACAGAGCGTGGAGGCGAGAGCTTGACGGGGACGGCGGTAGAAGCCATAGACGATGGAGACGGAGAACAGCTTGGACGGCGAGCTTGTTGCCTCCTCCGACCAGCCGTTCTCGCAAGACGGACATCGGTCGCGACAGAGGAGCTGATGTAAGGAGCAGCTTGGAGGCGAACAATCGAGGGAGATCGGATTATTAGAACCAAAAGATGAAGAAGGGAGATCGGATCTGAAATATAAGGGAGACAAAAAGCGCGTGAGGGATTAAAAGTTTAGATCTATTTCAACCAATCAAAGTGCTTCTTTTCTTCTCACCGTACCGTGTACTTCTCACGTGAACCCTTCCCTATATATATATATATATATATATATATATATATATATATATATACATTTTGTGAAATAAAAGAGCTACTTCATTTGTTTAGTGTGAGTTGGAGGATATTGTGGTTGACGGAAAGTGTCTTTGCATGAGTTGTTTGAGCTTATAGTTTGATTGTTAGAGAGTATTGTGATTATAGAGGTGTAGTAGATTCTAGTTCTCGGATTTGCAAGCACCGCATGGCCAAAGTACTCCCTACCTTAATGTTCTTACCAAGCCTCATTACAACCCATAAAAGACCTCATGATGATTCTCTCTAGTAATGATATTCTCAATGACAATTTTGATTCAATTTCAATTCTTATGTAGCTTAGTTGCATTTGGATGGAATCTGAGTGTTATTTGATTAGCCTAAACACTTGAGTGAGAGCGAAAACACTTTATTCCCGGTGAGGTGGGATGGATAAGCATGCGGGCTACTTGATTACTCAAATACATGCTAGGACGGTTGTTCGCTTTTCCTATGTTTGCACTTTGTGAGATGTTGCTTTTGATGAGGCTATTGCATGAAGGGTTGTGTTTGTGGGATGAATGATTATAAATGATTTGTTTACTCGAGGACAAGCAAAAGGCTAAGTGTGAGGGAGTTTGATAATGCATATTTAGACAGGCATTATAGAGTAGTTTTAGGGTCATTTAGATGTAGATATTTCATGTTAAAGGGTTAGTTTACTTGTTTGCTCATTTGGTGCTTAAGAGCGGAATTTGCACAAGTTATTGCGTAATTACAGATTTTAGATTCAAAGGAGTAAGGAGATCATTCATGAGAGTTAGAGGGATCATATGGAAGCAAGAACAAGGTAGAAAAGCCAAGATGGAATGCATAAGGAAGAATGAAGGGACGTTCAAGCAGAAAAACGGCACCCGCGGCCTAGAAGAACAAAGGGGACTGGCAGGCAGCGCCCATGGCCCAAGAGGCAGCACCCGCTGCCAGGACGATGAACTTACCATATAAGCCGCGCCCGCGGCCTGCCCGCGGCCTACCCGCGGCCTTACTGGGCTGGTTCATTTCTGAATTTTTATTTACCCTATGTGGGCCTTATCATTTATACGACGGTTTCTAAGTTTTCATGACGGTACTCTTATGTTTTTAAGGACTGAAATTAGGTCTTTTGATGTTATCTTTTGACTTTGGAAGAATAAAGAGACGACGTTTTAGAAGCATGAGCAACTAAACTCATCTTGTTTTGCCTATGATCAAGACTTGGTTTTGTTGAATTGTGAGTTTGGATTTCTAGTTTAGAATTGTATCATTGCTAGGGTTTTGATTCATTCGTTTGTGAAGCCTAATCCATAGTGGCAACTACAATTGAGTAGATCTCGTAGAAAAGCTTGATTATATAAGAGACTGACTATAGGTTAAATGTTAGTTCTTTAGGGATTTAAGATTGCTTATATGCTTCATATATCTTGAGACTTAGTGCTATTCCTAGGATTAAACCTTAATCCGTGTTAAGATTGTCTAGGAATAAGGGCTTGTTAGAACTCATAGGGTTAACACTCTATTTAAATCAAGATAAGAGTAGATGTTAGAAAAGACACAACTAGAAGGAAGAACTAGGATCAAGGAGATGAACCAAAGTCGAGTATCGTAGGTGAAACATTTCATTCATCATTGGCAACAAATCTCACCATTAGTTACTTTTTCATTTCATTTCATCTTTGTCTTCATACAACCCACCTTGGTTACTCTTGTTGGTGATCAAAGCACATAGAGTCACGATAGTTCCCTGTGGATCGACTCCGGACTTACTAACTATACTAGTTGGTTAGTTTGGATTTTCTTTTGATAGGAAAACACGACGATTTTGTCCTGTCAACAGGCACATGGTTTCCTCCGTCTATCCCATTTGCACAGACATTCATTACATGTTTCAAGTTAGGGCATACCGATTAGTCCTCTAGCCTAAGCATAATAGCACTCAGCAAGAAAGCAATCAACGAGATAATATGATCCCCTTCAAGGAGGATCGCCCTCTAGCTCAATTGGTATAATCACAAAGACGATCTATGCTGCCCTTCGAGGGGAAGCTGACCGAAGGGGAAAATACCTCACGGCCTCCTTACCCATGCTACTCCAACCTCCATGGTTCTTTGGAGTTTTCTACGCCCATCTGTAACAAAAGCTAACATTTTTCCTACCGTTCCCCGAGTTCTACATCCATAAGGGATGTCTATCGCTTTGGTCTCTACCCACGAGTTTGTTCCCTACTTGATCAGTCTAAGTTTAGGTGCAATTAAATTCATTTTGCCCTTTTGAAACCATTTCTAAAACCATTTGAAATTATTGGGCAATTTTCAAAACCATCTTCAACCTATCATACTTGGATTGCAAAACCAGGCTCTAATACAAACTTTGTAATAGCCTGAGATTATGATTCCCGGGTTACGTTTAAAAGGATGAAACCCTTCGATGGGATCTTGGGCCCCGAGTACATGTTGAAGGTTTGAAACCAACAATTGCGCTTTAAAAGTGGGATTTCACACCCAAAAACCGAGAGGGACCATTGGAATCCCCGGGGTAAGTCCCATGTACCTGCCCTATAGCCTAAGTCGTAAAACAATTTATCATACAGCCAGTCAAGTTTCCAAAATCATACATAAGATTGCCACTACGGAGCCGAGTCAAAACATTATCCAAATACGTAAATCCAAACCATTATTAATTCAGTGTAGTTAGAGTCTCAACTCTCTCTTTCCGCCCAGTTAGAACTCCGCGGTCATGGAGCCAAACCAGCTTCAATAGTGGTAAGCATAATGGATACCTAAAAACGTTAATAGTGGGGGGGATCAGATGATGCCCACTTGGGTCTATCCCTTCCTTAAGGGTATTGTCCCCACAATATGTACACACATACGCTATACCTAATAATCATGCTTCTAGATGTAAGTCGGAATATTAACACACTAGCATGCCCCTAAGATCAAGTGAATAATAAAAATAAGGTCTTATCACAGAATACCAAGTGGTATATCCCTCTCCTACCTCCACCCCCCTTCCCGATAGGGCGGAGACTTGCCAGTTCGTGAATGCATTCCATTTCCAATTCATTTGTATAATTATCATGCTCATAATCATCATCATGCTCGTAATAGAAATAAAGTGTTGCTCATGACTCATATGACTCAGGACAAGACCCGATGGGACTGGGTTGTCCTATGACCCTAGCAAAGACTTTAGTTAACTTCACAGATAATGGTCGTTCTGTTTACATACGCATACAGAAATAGAATGTTCAATGGTCAATGAAACCTAGCATGATACTACATGGCATGCTGATCATGATATGCAAGCACCTAGTATATCATGCACGTATAGCTGGGAGATCTATTCAATCTGAGTAAGCTCCGAAGAGACTTACCTGGTGGCGCAGAACAACATTGCAGCAATTAAACATTTTAAGATCACCTAATAATCACAACAAGAATATAAGTCTAACTATTTAACATAAAATATTGTCCACATAGTCAGCAATCCTATCATTATACTTTATTATCCACATCCTCATTCAACTCATCTTAACATTCATCGCATACTATTTTGCCTCATATTTCACACTTCGTCATAGTACCACTCACAACATATAATGACAATATCATCATCTCAGCAACATCTCATTTCATCAATATATAGCATTATATCAGGATTTCCTACTCAAGGCATATATCCGAATATCATGTTTTCACAATCATCAACATGCTTGCATATAACAACATTTCATAACCCATGTTTAAAACATATATATATATATATATATATATATATATATATATATATATATATATATATATATATATATATATATATATATATATATATATATATATATATATCATCATAACTAATATTCATCTGCTTATAAATAATCACCACAAGTCATGCTATCAGTCACACATATCATACTGTCAGTCAAACGATCGTATCATCATGCTAGTTAGTCCTCGAACAAGTCAGATTCCAAATAGTTTCAAACCATTCCGAAATCCACATCAAACAGTTAAGAATTTTGACCTTTGAAAATGCTCGCAAAATTCCTTCTTTTTTAAAATTTATTTATTAAATCATTTCGTAACCTTGAATTTATTGTCTAAATTTCCTTTTAAGTCGTACAATCTCAAAAATATATTTTAAATCCCAAATAATATTATATAATAGTTTAATACAATTTATTAAATACTTTCGAAAAATATATCCAAATCCTTTAAAGTCCCAATCGTTCTTATTTAATAAAACCGACCATTTATAAAATCTCCAAAATAATATTTTATATTTTAATCCTCAAATAATATTATAATAATTTAAATATCTGTATATAATTAAATAAATAAACGGATAAACCCGAACCGAAACACACCCGTTTAAATCCAAACGAACCAAACCGAACCGAACCGAACCGGCCTAATTATATACTCCAACCGGTTCAACAAACCAATAAAATAAAAATATGGACGTGGGGCCCACAAGAGCTCCCTCTTCCTCCAGATTTCAAAACCATCCCACAGGCACCATTGTTGCTCGCCCGAGCGGCCGAGCCAACGTTGCTCACGCTCGTCCTTGTAGTTCGCCCAGCTCGCTCGGACTCGCTGCCCAAGGTGTTCGCTCACGCCCGGACATCCTCGATGATCGAAGCTCACCCGCTCGCACTGCTCTCGATCCCGTCGCTCACACACGCTCTCGCTCCCGTCGCTCAAACACGCTCTCGCTCTAGACCCTGCTCGCTCATGCCTCTCTCGAGCTCTCTGAAGCTCTCGACGGAGCTCACGATCTCACCTGACACCCCACACTAAGCTCAAATACACTCAACACTTTCCCACAATCCGACACAAGACGGAATTGAATCGAAACAGGGGAAGGAAAGGTTGAAGCTCACCGAGGGAGTTCGCAACTTTGGAGCTCTCGATCGGAGGTCTGAGCATCGTCAGAGGCTCGCGATGGCTCGTCGGACCTGCATCAGACATGGGTGATCGTGATGGCAAAGCTCGAGGATGATTCCGATCGAAAAGAGAGGAGAACGGCTTACCGAAAGATTGTTCGCGCTCGAACGGAGACGATGGAGCTTTGGTGGCTCGGTGGTGGCGTTGGGGGCCTTTGGGGATGCTGCAGGGAACTCGTGAATGTTGAAGGAGGTGCGAGAGGGAGCTGCTGCAGCTACTTTTCAAGGAACAAGGAGGGACGAAGGCGTGGTGATCGACGGTGGTGACGTTTTGGTGATGTTGAGATGGTAACGATGGTGATGATGGTGGTGGTGTTTGGGTGGTGTTGAGAAGATGGTGAAGGGTTACACTGCGATGGGAATGGTGGTGGCGTGAAGATGGAAGCGGAATTGGTCATATATGAGAGCCGAAGGGAGGGAGTGATGGTGAACCGAAATGATGATGGAGGTGATGGTGAAGGTAGGAGCAGGTGAGGGTGATGGTGTTGAATGAAAAAATGACGGGAAGAGGAGGTGAATTGAAAGGGTATGGTGAGGTGAGGGAGTGGGTGGGGTTGAGTGTGAAATTGGTTAAAATCAATACCCGAAAATAAATCCCAAATACGCGAATTTCGAACCCGAAATTAGTTCCCAAATGTTAGTTTTCCGGAATCCCGCTTTCTCGATTGATTAGAATTTTAAAACAAAAAAAGGATATCGTTATCCGATAATTATTTTAAATTCTCGGGGTGAAAGGATGGAATCGTTCGTAAATTTTAAATTCAGGTCGGAATCCTCTCTACGAGTTTTAAATTCGATTTAAATTCATTTTCGATTTCCTTTTTTCGAAAAATTAGGATTCGAAAATCCGAGCCTTTACAACCTGATGGGTGAGCAACTCTTTTTTAGACATTGATTCCATAACTGACTTAAAACACCCTAAATTTTTTAATAATATATATTACGAAGAAAATGGTTTTTAGATATTGATTCCATAGCTAACTAAACAAACCCCAAATTGTTTAATAATACTCCCTTCGTCAAAAAATAAACGATGTTTAACTTTTTTGCACGTAGCTTTATGAGCTAAAAACTATATAAAATCTTATTTATTTTAATTATTTTTTTCATAATTTAATATTTATTAGTAATAACTATTAAACTATGAAAAAATAATTAAAATAAATAAGATTTTATATAGTTTTTAGCTCATAAAACTACATGCAAAAAAGTCAAATATCGTTTATTTCCGGACGGATGGAGTATATATTAGGAAGAAAATGGTAGTATGCATTGCACTTGAATTGGATTTTCTTCCCTCCTTCCCCCCACCCCCCCCCCCCCACCCCATTGTGTTAGATACAATATATGTATAGACCCAATTACCGAATGCAACCCCAACGAGGATTATTTACCGTGAAATCAGGCTTTCTCTAGGGTTTTCAAAAACTTTACCCTAGCTTATCATCGATCCTCTCGTCCTTCTTCCTCCCTCTCTATTGCCGACCACTTCTCTCCCTGTCGTCGACCCTCCCTCCTCCCTCCGTTGGCTTCTTCGTCCCCTGACAGCTTCCCAATTACCCAAATTCCCCACCTATATTCTCCTTTACCTCTATCAGCACCCTCCACCCTCTTTGTCTCCATCCACCACCCGTTGGCCACCCTCCCTCCTCCACTATTGATCACTCCCTCTCCTGGCGTGCTCTAGCCTCCACCTCTCTTAGCAGTCGCATCTCTTTCTGTTCCTATATCTCAATTGCTCTTGTTTTTCCGACAAACCCTAATTTAACGGATCTCACACTGTGTCCTGTCACCGTTGCTACTGCCTATCACCCTCTTTGTGACAGTAATCTATCTGGCACTAGTAGACAACGTTTATGAATTTCTACAATCAACAACAGCCTCCCATCGGGGTTATCACCCCTCCAAGTCAGTCACAAAATGGGTATTCCCCTATTGTAGTCTGCCCCGAGGGCTACCCGACCTATTCCATTCCATCTCCCTAGAACGCCTCTCCAATGAGACCACACGCGAGCCAACAAGGTCTCCTCGAGCCCTCTCAGCACCATTTGGATCGGGCCTTAGCAGTAGGATCATCGCCATCATCCCGTCATAGATAGCTAGCCATCCTAACACCTATGGGTGTGTCACCTGCCGATCCCACTTGGTATATGGATAGCGGAGCCACTGCGCACATGTCGGATAACTCAGGTATATTGTCTTACCCTGCTTCTCAGGTTCTTTCCCCATCCATTATTGTCGGAAATGGTGCAAGTATTCCTACTCTGGGTTTAGGCCAAACCACATTACTGATGTGCGCCTATTTCACCATGTTTCATTCTTACATTTATTCCGTTTCTTATGCATATTTTATACTTTTGGCTTGAGAATGTAGTGAATTTGTGTAGTTTGAGTTTATTTGCAAGATATAGAGATCTACACAAGTTTTGGTTTGATTTCGCAGGAAACGGAACGTTTTAGACTGATTACAAGACACTGGAAAAGAGCTCGATCTCGAGCATAACACTCGACTTTGACCTAATACATCGATATCAACTGAAGCACCTGAGGTCGACTGAAGAAAAAGTGAAGAAGCGATGTCGACCAGAATCCAACCATGACGACCGATATGAGGCACTCGATATCGAGTAGTCCAATCGACAACGGCTGGCCCAACAAACGTGTAAGAAATGCATAATGGGCTGGATCCTTGGGAGATTACTTAGCCACGTGATTAATCTATCATGTACCAAGATCTTTTATCATTATGGGTATATTCCAAGTTATGTTATGGAATATTACCTTTTAGATAGATTTATTTTAAGATATAAGTTAGTTTTAGATATAATTTCCTTTATCAATCTTAGTAGGATTAAGACTCAGATCCTTGGCTAGCAAGGGTTGTGATGCTATAAATACCACCCATAGGGGCTGGTTTTAGGAATCATCCAACATCATTCCATTCTTGAGCTATCATGAAATACCCCAAAGTATTTTTGGGAATTTCGTTTTAACTGAATATATATATATATATATATATATATATATATATATATATATATATATATATATATATATATATATATATATATAGGAGAGATATCTAATGAGAAGTGGCATTTGGGTGAGAAGATGAGAAGTAAGCCTTATACCCCTTAGATTAAAATGATCTTTTTATATGGATATATGGGACATATCTAATGATAAATATATCAATATTTTTTAATTAGTTTTTTATGCTATTTTTCTGGGTGGTGAATGAAAAAACTAATTTAAATTAGCATAAAACCCCTAAAATGACCATTAAATCACCATCTAGAGAAATAACATAAAAAATAATTTAAAAAATAAAACATTGATATAATTATCATTAGATATGTCCCCTATATGCATATAAAAAAAATTATTTTAATCTAAGGGGTATAAGGCTTACTTCTCATCTTCTCACCCAAATGCTACTTCTCATTAGATATCTCCCCTATATATATATATATATATATATATATATATATATATATATATATATATATAAGTTCTCGTATTTTGAATTTAGGAAAAAGAGTCTTGAAATTAAATGTATATAAAATTTTATGTAATTTTAAGATATTTTAGCTTACTTTCTTATAAATAAGTTAGCCTTTAAATTATATGATGTTAAGACAAAGTTGTATATTTTTCTTCACAATAGAAATAGATTTATAAATTATGATTTATTTTAATTTTCGAAAACTATATA
Source organism: Persicaria maculosa (assembly GCA_963922045.1). Classification (NCBI taxonomy): domain Eukaryota; kingdom Viridiplantae; phylum Streptophyta; class Magnoliopsida; order Caryophyllales; family Polygonaceae; genus Persicaria; species Persicaria maculosa. The sequence goes on along the minus strand of OY998257.1, from coordinate 43,249,749 downwards.
TTATAACGTTTTAGAAAAATATATTTTTAGGAAAAATAAAATATATTTAAATTAAATATGTGTTATTCTTCTTATTTAACTTGGCTAGAATTTTTAATAAATAAAATATTCGGGTATATCTCTATTACTATAAAAGTGACTGCAAGTTCTTATATCCACCGTTGGATAACCGAGTTATCGACGGCTGAAAATAACTCCTCCAAATCTTTGTACTGTTCCGACCATCTTCACTGCTTATGGCCTTCTCCGCCACCTCCTGCTTTGTTCCTCGTTTCTCCACCTCTTGCTTCATCTGTCGATCTTCCAACTCTTTCCCAAATTCGTTCAGAATTGCAGGTAAGTTTTAATCTCCACCGTTGCTTTTAAGAGTTATCGATGGCTGGAATTGCTTCTCCTTCCCAATGCTTTGTGCTGGGCAGCTCCTCTCCCAGTTACTTCTGCTCGCCTTTCACCGCTTCTTCCTACGTTATCTTTCCTCCCTTGTGGCTCTGTATTCTTTTTTCGCCTGATTATCCCTATCCACCCTCTTTCATTTCTTTTTTTTTGCCGTCATTGGTTCTCCTCTATCTTCAGGCTCCAATTTGCCCCTGCGAAAACCCTAAACATGGGGTGTGAAGCTCCACTTTCGATTGTATGATTCTTCTTCTCCGCCTTCCTATGCATCTACTGTTCTTTTTCCCTATTTATCTCTGCTTCGTCATCGATGCACCGTCTTCGCTGTTGCCTTGTCATTTCGTTTCTTCGACAACCTGCTAAATGACTTCTTTGTCAGTTTGTTTAACCCAGCCCAGGTAAACGAACTATCTCAGCAATTCCTTCAAATTGAGTCCTGCAAGTTCAGTTTAAGGATATGTTTGTCAAATTTTATTTTGGTTCCAATTTTTTCATATCAATCATCTTTCTCTGATTCTTGTTTCTTCCTCAAATCTGATTTTGGTTCCAATTTTTTAATCTCAATCATCTTTCTTGTTTCTTTGATTTGAACTCCCTCCCCACTAAAAGTTCTGAGTTTGTTTGTTCATGTATGAGGTATGTCCAGTGTTCTAAAAATCGCGCCTAGGGGCTAGGTGCCACCTAGGCGCTAGGCTCCCTCGAAATTTTTTGCCCTAGGCGGGTATCTAGGCGAAGCAAAGGGCTGGGCGGGCTGGGCGCCGCCTAAGCGGCCGCCTAGGCGGCGCCCAGGCACGATTTGGCTGCCTAGGCGGGCTAAGGTTTTAATTTTGCCCCAAATCAAATAAGAAATTGAATTCTTTCCATTCCCGTTCAGACTTCACACACGGCGTCTCTCTCTCTTCGACTTGCTCGATCGTCCCCTATGTCAGCGACTCTCTCTGCACTCCGGCCACCACCTGCTGCTCGTGCTCCTGTTAACCATCTCCTCCAATTTCCCATTCCAGCCTTCGATTCGACAGCCCACAGGCCACAGGTATGGCATTTCTCTTGTTCTTCTTCTCTAAGGCTGTCGACACTCACTCATCAGTCCTCCTCACTGTCCTCGTGCTCCTGTTAACCATCACTTCTCTCTATTCAGTCCTCTCTGTTCAGTCCGGCGAACTCCGCAGTCCGCACCGTCCTCGTCAGTCGTCACTAACTCATCAGTCCTCCTCACCGTCTAATTAAGCCAGCCCCTAAGGTATTCTTCTACTGCACTCTCCTCTCTCTCTAATCTTCGAAATCTTGCTTGGGTGATGGATTTGCTATTGTATTTGCGCCCAATTCCTGATTTTTTGCTTGGGTGATGGAGTTGCTAGTGTATTTTTGAAGGCAAGGCCACTGATTTTTTTTCCTCTAGTAAGCATCACTGTGAAGTGTGAATTGCTCTAAGGAGCGAGGCTACTGTTTTTTTTTTTTGCCTCTTGTGTTCCTCTTGTAATTGTGATGTTGTAGGAGTGAATGCTACTGATTTTTGCCTCTTGTGAAGGAGTAAAGGCTATGGTGTGAAATTTGGAATTAGATTTGTAATTGTGAATTTGTGATTTGTCCCCAATTCATTCACATAGTAAATGTATTTTTATGAATTGTGTTGTTAATTCACTTGTTATTTTTTCACTTAGGTATCATGTCTAGTGGTGGTGATAAACCTTCTTCAAAGACCTCTAACGTTTTAACGTCTAGTAGTACTTCGCAATTAAATAGAAATAGTGGTGATGTTGGATGGGACTATGTTGTGTTATGCAATCCAATGAATCAAGACAAATGGAAATGTCTTTTGTGTGGGAAATGTTTTAGTGGAGGAATTTACTGAGCTAAGCTTCACATTGCCGGCATTCCGGGGATTGTTGCTAAGTGTTTACAAGCATCCGACGAAAAAAGGAAAAATGCAAAGAAGCACTTGAGAATGTTAAGAAAAAAAAGATGTTGCAAAGACGAGATGATGAAAGTGTTAGAAGAGAAGTTGATGTTCGTAAAGGTGAAGAAATGGAAGAAGTCATAGAAGTTGGAGAGTCCAAAAAACCTCCTCGTAAGATTGGCTCTTTGGATAAATACGTATCAAATATTGATCCCGACAACAAAAGTAGAAGGCAACAATACCTCAATGATGCTATTTCCAAAGAGAGAACACTTCAAGTGCACCAATACTTGGCTAGATGGGTATATGAGTCCGGAATTCCTTTTCATGCGGTTGATAATGATAGCTTCAAGAGATTTGTAGAGGCGGTTGGGCAATATGGTCCGGGTTATGTTCCACTAAGCCAATATCAACTTCGAGAACCGCTTTTGAAAGGAGAGGTGGAAAAAACAAAGGAATCAATTAAGGTTGAAGAGGAAGAATGGGAGAGAAGTGGGTGTTCTATCATGACCGATGCTTGGAGTGATAGAAATAGAAGAAGCATTATGAATTTGTGTGTGAATGCACTTGGTTCCACGATTTTACTAGGTTCTAAGGAGGCCTCTTCCGATGCACATACCGGTCAATACATATTTGAGTATGTGGATGATTGCATTGAAAATATTGGTGAAGAAAAGGTTGTGCAAGTGGTAACCGACAATGCTTCAAACAATATGGCGGCCGCAAGTGATACGTTTGGAATCCCCGATCCTTCGCCTGTGGGCTCAGAATCAAGAACACCAACTTGTTGATGGCCCGATCTTGCAATTATCCTTGCTATTCTCGATCTTTACAATCAATTACAATAAATGTTTTGACTTATGGCGGAAACATGTAAGAATAATAAAGCAACACCAAACAAAGGCAAACAACCACGGAAAAGGATGGCCGCGGGGCGGGTAAGGGAGCCGCGGGGCGGCCCGGAACTTGGCGACGGTTCTGGGCAGACTCAACGACAGCTTCTCTGATCCTGTGACGGTTTCTCAGGATGGGTTTCTCCTTTTTGTTTGGTTTGGGATTGTGCTTGGGTGAGTTGTGTTTGGATCTTGATTGTATGAATGAACAATATGAACATAGAAGATTGCTCAGGCTTTTGGATTGGGGAATTGGGGAAACCTTTTAATCCTAAAAAGGTTCCTCAATTATACTTTCCAATCTGAATAATTCAAAGCATACAATGTTGTTTAAATAGAAAACCTTATCCAATTCTACCTTGCAAAGGATAGAACTTTGGTTAGCTAAAGATAGATAGAAATCCTAAAAGATATATCATACTTACCTAAGATAGATAAAACTAGCTAAAGATAAATAATTAAAACTTGGTGGTTGACGAATTTATCTAGAAGAGATATTTTCATCCCACACTTTATTTTCCTAATTACATAAAATAATTAAATATAATATAATTAAATAAAATCCGAAATTAATTAAATAAATATATAGAAATTCGTCCAAACAGTGACAGCTGCAAAGATGATGAATTTCGGCCATTCTCGAAGTTGATTCTGAAAAAACCTTCAACAGAAAAGTTGTAGATATTTTCGTCCTCGTTCCAACAACCTATGACATGACTCAATCCGATAAATATGGACTCCGAACGACCCATTTTACTGAGACGTCGAAATGCTGTCAACCCATTACGAACGAACCAAAACATGGACATTAGCTCACCTTGCTCCTTTGGACCTTCTCCCATGGTGGAGCCTTCTTATTTCTTTTGCGAATGACAGTCTTTTCCATCAATAGCCCTCGAATCGGTCTTGAGAGCTCGCCTGGATCAAGATCATTGTTTGACCCACAGAAGGCCATCTTGATCCGCATCATTCTCCCCCTCTTAGCTTCGATTCATCCTCGAATCGAGTCATTGAAGAGCAGTGGGGAAGGAGCAGCAATCAGAAGTAACTTCCCTGATCATCAACTTGAGATGGCGCCAGCAGAATTCGAGGCATAGAAATCTCAAAAACAACACCTGTCATAGTGATCATTGAGCAATCAAAAGGTACAATATCAATAGGCTCAATAATCCTATGAACATCAGAATTCTCAACATTAGGGACATTCTCAAGAGGTACAATAGCTAACTCAAGAGAAGTGTCCCGAACGTCCTCATCGTCTTCGTCAGAAGCAACCAACACATCTGGCGCAGCACTGCAGTTCACTTGCAGCATAGATTCGGAGGTCTTCCCTGAAGAGTCTGGCAGTGTGTTACCCATCGTTGGAAAGCTCGTAGAGTCAACTTCGCAACAAAGCTGAGTTGACTTAATTCCATGTCGGAGTCAACGGGAATCTGCGAAACAAGTTCGGCGCGTTGTACTGAATCCGGGGCAACGAATTCAACTATAGGCTCCTTAGGCTTAATTACCTCGTCGTCGGTTGCATGAGGCAACTATAGCCACTGGAGTATGGGTGATGGCCAAAGCAAGAGTATAACAAACTCTATCCGAGATGCCTCTCCTAAAAAGTTTGCATGAGGCAACTATAGCCACTGGCATCATAGGCATCTAGTTCGGCTTGAAGTTGTTGTCGATGCCTCTCTTTTTCGATTTCCGCTTGCCGTTGAAGCCAAAGGTGGCGCCTTTGAGCCTCTCATTGTCGCTCTAAAGCTTGTTGTTGTTGCCAAGCTCATCTCCTCGACGTCGTCGTTGTTGTGCAGCCGGGTCCAAAGCGAAGAACTCATCTAAGGGATCGGGATTATCATCCCCATCTCCCCAGATAACGCCAACCATTGAATCAAATCGTGAATAACATAAAGAAAAAAAAAATTAAAAACTTGCGAAACCTATGGCTCTGATACCAATTGATACGTTTGGAATTCCCGATCCTTCGCATGTGGGATCAGAATCAAGAACATCAACTTATTGATGTGCCGATCTTGCAATTATCCTTGTTATTATCGATGTTTACAATCAATTACAATAAATGTTTTGACTTATGGCGGAAACAAGTAAGAATAATAAAGCAACACCAAACAAAGGCAAACAAGCACGGAAAAGACAAGTAGCAGTGACGACGATGGGATGGCCGCGGGGCGGCTAAGGGAGCCGCGGGGCGGCTCGGACAGTGGCGACGGTTCTGGGCAGACTCAGCGACAACTTCTCTGATCAGCGACGGTTTCTCAGGATGGGTTTCTCCTTTGAGTTTTGTTTGGGATTGTGCTTGGGTGAGTTGTGTTTGGATCTTGATTGTATGAATGAACAATAGGAACATAGAAGATTGCTCAGGCTTTTGGATTAGGGAATTGGGGAAATTAAACCTTTTAATCCTAAAAAGGTTTCTCAATTATACTTTCCAATCTGAATAATTCAAAGCATATAATGTTGTTTAAATAGAAAACCTTAACCAATTCTACATTGCAAAGGATAAAGCTTTGGTTAGCTAAAGATAGATAGAAATCCTAAAAGATATATCAGACTTACCTAAGATAGATAAAACTAGCTAAAGATAAATAATTAAAACTTAATGGTTAAGGAATTTATCTAGAAGAGGAAAATACCACACTTTATTTTTCTAATTACATAAAATAATTAAACATAATTTAAATAAATAAAATCCGAAATTAATTAAATAAATATGTAGGAATTCGTCCAAACAGTGACAGCTGCAAAGATGAAGAATTTCGGCCATTCTCGAGGTTGATTCTGGAAAAACCTTCAACAGAAAAGTTGTAGATCTTTTTCGTCCTCGTTCCAAAAACGTATGACACGACCCAATCCGATAAATATGGACTCCGAACAACCAATTTTACTTAGACATCAAAATGCTGTCAACCCATTACGAACGAACCAAAACATGGACATTAGCTCAACTTGCTCCTTTGGACCTTCTCCTATGGTGGAGGCTTCTTTTTTCTTTTGAGAATGACAGTCTTTGCCATCAATAGCCCTCGAATCGGTCTTGAGAGCTCGCCTGGATCAAGATCATTGTTTGACCCACAGAACGCCATCTTGATCCGTATTATTCTCCCCCTCTTAGCTTCGATTCATCCTCGAATCGAGTCATTAAAGAGGAGTGGGGAAGGATCAGCAATCAGAAGTACCTTCCCTGAGCATCAACTTGAGATGGCGCCAGCAGAATTCGAGGCATAGAAACCTCAAAAACAATACCTGTCATAGTGATCATTGAGCAATCAAAAGGTACAATATCAATATGCTCAATAACCCTATGAACATCAGAATTCTCAACATTAGGGACATTCTCAAGAGGTACAATAGCTAACTCAAGAGAAGTGTCCCGAACGTCCTCATCGTCTTCGTCAGAAGCAACCAACACATCTGGCGTAGCACTGTAGTTCACTTGCAGCATAGATTCGGAGGTATTCACCGAGGAGTCTGGCAGCGTGTTACCCATCGTTGGAGAGCTCGTCGAGTCAGCTTCGCAACAAGACTGAGCTGACTCAATTCCGAGGTCGGAGTCAATGGGAATCTGCGAAACAAGTTCGGCGCATTGTGCTGAATCCGGGGCAACGAATTCAACTATAGGCTCCTTAGGCTTAATTACCTCGTCGTCGGTTGAGGCAACTATACCCACTGGAGTATGGGTGATGGCCAAAGCAAGAGTATAACAAACTCTATCCGAGATGGTCTTCTCCAATTCCTTCAAGCCCTCCTCGAGCTTCGCCTGTGATCTGGCATCATAGGCATCTAGTTCGGCTTGAAGTTTGGCTTGAAGTTGTTGTCGACGCCTCTCCTTTTCGATTTCCACTTGACATTGAAGCCAAAGGTGGCGCCTTTGAGCCTCTCGTTGTCGCTCTAAAGCTTGTCGTTGTTGCCAAGCTCGTCTCTACAACCCTCGGCGTCGTCGTTGTTGTGCAGCCCGGTCCAAAGCGAAGAACTCATCTAAGGGATCGGGATCATCATCCCCATCTCCCCAGATAACGCCAACCATTGAATCAAATCGTGAAAAACATAAAGAAAAAAAAACAAGAACTTGAGAAAACTATGGCTCTGATACCACTTGATACGTTTGGAATCCCCGTTCCTTCTCCTGTAGGATCAGAATCAAGAACCTCAAGTTGTTGATGGCCCGATCTTGCAATTATCCTTGCTATTCTCGATGTTTTCAATCAATTACAATAAATGTTTTGACTTATGGCGGAAACAAGTAAGAATAATAAAGCAACACCAAACAAAGGCAAACAGCCACGGGCAAACAACCTCGGAAAAGACAAGCAGCAGTGACGGCGCTGGGATGGCCGCGGGGCGGCCCGGACAATGGCGACGGTTCTGGGCAGACTCAGCGACAACTTCTCTGATCCTGCGACAGTTTCTTACGATGGATTTTTCCTTTGTGTTTGGTTTGGGATTGTGGTTGGGTGAGTTGTGTTTAGATCTTGATTGTATCAATAAACAATAGGCTTTTGGATTGGGGAATTGGGGAAACCTTTTAATCCTAAAAAGGTTCCTCAATTATACTTTCCAATCTGAATAATTCAAAGCATACAATGTTGTTTAAATAGAAAACCTTAACCAATTCTACCTTGCAAAGGATAGAGCTTTGGTTAGCTGAAGATAGATAGAAATCCTAAAAGATATATCAGACTTACCTAAGATAGATAAAACTAGCTAAAGATAAATAATTGAAACTTGGTGGTTAAGGAATATATCTAGAAGAGATATTTTCCTCCCACACTTTATTATCCTAATTACATAAAATAATTAAATATAATTTAATTAAATAAAATCCGAAATTAATTAAATAAATATGTAGAAATTCGTCCAAACAGTGACAGGTGCAGAGATGATGAATTTCGGCCATTCTCGAGGTCGATTCTGGAAAAACCTTCAACAGAAAAGTTGTAGATATTTTCGACCTCGTTCCAACAACGTATGATACGACCCAATCCGATAAATATGGACTCCGAGCGACCCATTTTACTGAGACGTCGAACTGTTGTCAACCCATTACGAACGAACCAAAACATGGACATTAGCTCACCTTGCTCCTTTGGACCTTCTCCCATGGTGGAGCCATCTTCTTTCTTTTCAGAATGACAGTCTTTTCCATCAACAGCCCTCAAATCGGTCTTGAGAGCTCGCCTAGATCAAGATTACATTAGGGACATTCTCAAGAGGTACAATAGCTAACTCAAGAGAAGTGTCCCGAACGTCCTCATCGTCTTCGTCAGAAGCGACCAACACATCTGGCGCAGCACTGCAGTTCACTTGCAGAATTGATTCGGAGGTCTTGCCGGAGGATTCTGGCAGCGTGTTAGTGACCATTGGAAAGCTCGTCGAGTCAGCTTCGCAACAAGACTGAGTTGACTCAATTCCGAGGTTGGAGTCAACGGGAATTTGTGAAACAAGTTCGGCGCACGGTGTTGAATCCGGGGCAACGAATTCAACTATAGGCTCCTTAGGCTTAATTACCTCGTCGTCGGTTGAGGCAACTATAGCCACTGGAGTATGGGTGATGGCCAAAGCAAGAGCATAACAAACTCTATCCGAGATGGCCTTCTCCAATTCCTTCAAGCCCTCCTCGAGCTTCGCCTATGATCTGGCATCATAGGCATCTAGTTCGGCTTGAAGTTCGGCTTGAAGTTGTTGTCGACGCCTCTCGTTTTCGATTTCCGCTTGCCGTTGAAGCCAAAGGCGGCGCGTTTAAGACTATCATTGACGCTCTAAAGCTTGTTGTTGTTGCCAAGCTCGTCTTTGCAAGTCTCAGCGGCGTCGTTTTTGTGCAGGCCGTTCCAAAGCGAAGAACTCATCCAAGGGATCGGGATCATCATCCCAATCTCCGCAGATAACGCCAACCATTGAATCAAATCGTCACTAAAATCAAGAAAAAAAACAAGAACTTGCGAAACCTATGGTTCTGATACCACTTGATACGTTTGGAATCCCCGATCCTTCGCCCGTGGGATCAGAATCAAGAAAACCAACTTGTTGATGGTCCGATCTTGCAATTATCCTTGCTATTCTCGATCTTGCAACACCAAACAAAGGCAAACAACCACGGGCAAACAACCTCGGAAACGACAAGCAGCAGTGACGGCGCTGGGATGGCCGCGGGGCGGCCCGAACAGTGGCGACGGTTTTGGGCAGACTTAGCAACAGCTTCTCTGATCCAGCGACAGTTTCCCAGGATGGGTTTCTCCTTTGTGTTTGGTTTGGGATTGTGGTCGGGTGAGTTGTGTTTGGATCTTGATTGTATGAATGAACAATAGGAACATAGAAGATTGCTCAGGCTTTTGGATTGTGGAATTGGGGAAACCTTTTAATCCAAAAAAGATTCCTCAAATATACTTTCCAATCTGAATAATTCAAAGCATACAATGTTGTTTAAATAGAAAACTTTAACCAATTATACCTTGCAAAGGATAGGGCTTTGGCTAGCTAAAGATAGATAGAAATCCTAAAAGATATATCAGACTTACCTAAGATAGATAAAACTAGCTAAAGATAAATAATTAAAACTTGGTAGTTAAGGAATTTATCTAGAAGAGATATTTTCCTCCCACACTTTATTTTCCTAATTACATAAAAATAATTAAATCTAATTAAATTAAATTAAATCCGAAATTAATTAAATAAATATGTAGAAATTCGTCCAAACAGTGATAGCTGCAAAGATGATGAATTTCGGCCATTCTCGAGGTTGATTCCGGAAAAACCTTCAACAGTAAAGTTGTAGATCTTTTCGTCCTCGTTGCAACAATGTATGACACGACCCAATCCGATAAATATGGACTCCGAAAGAACCATTTTACTGAGACGTCGAAATGTTGTCAACCCATTACGAACGAACCAAAACATGGACATTTGCTCACCTTGCTCCTTTGGACCTTCTCCCATGGTGGAGCCTTCTTCTTTCTTTTGAGAATGACAGTCCTTTCCATCAATAGCCCTCGAATCGGTTTTGAGAGCTCGCCTGGATCAAGATCATTGTTTGACCCACAGAAGGCCATCTTGATCCGCATCATTCTCCCCCTCCTAGCTTCGATTCGTCCTCGAATCGAGTCATTGAAGAGCAGTGGGGAAGGAGCAGCAATCAGAAAGTAACTTCCCTGAGCATCAACTTGAGATGGCGCTAGCAGAATTCGAGGCATAGAAACCTCAAAAAAACACCTGTCATAGTGATCATTGAGCAATCAAAAGGAACAATATCTATAGGCCCAATAACCCTATGAACATCAGAATTCTCAACATTAGGGACATTCTCAAGAGGTACAATAGCTAACTCAAGAGAAGTGTCCCGAACGTCCTCATCGTCATCGTCAGAAGCAACCAACACATCTGGCGCAGCACTGAAGTTCATTTGCAGTGTAGTTTCGGAGGTCTTCCCTGAGGAGTCTGGCAGCGTGTTACCCACCGTTGGAAAGCTCGTCGAGTCAGCTTCGCAACAAGAGTAAGTTGACTCAATTCCGAGGTCGGAGTCAACGAGAATCTGCGAAACAAGTTCGGTGCACTGTGCTGAATCAGGGGCAACGAATTCAACTATAGGCTCCTTAGGCTTAATTACCTAGTCGTCGGTTTAGGCAACTATAGCCACTGGAGTATGGGTGATGGCCAAAGCAAGAGCATAACAAACTCTATCCGAGATGGCCTTCTCCAATTCCTTCAAGCCCTCCTCGAGCTTCGCCTGTGATCTGGCATCATAGGCTTCTAGTTCGGCTTGAAGTTTGGCTTGAATTTGTTGTCGACGCCTCTCCTTTTCAATTTCCGCTTGCCGTTGAAGCCAAAGGCGACACCTTTGAGCCTCTCGTTGTCACTCTAAAGCTTGTTGTTGTTGCCAAGATTGTCTCTACAACTCTCGGCGACGTCGTTGTTGTGCATCCCGTTCCAAAGCGAAGAACTCATCCAAGGGATCGGGATCATCATCCCAATCTCCGCAGATAATGCCAACCATTGAATCAAATCGTGAATAACATTAAGAAAAAAAATAAGAACTTGTGAAACCTATGGCTCTGATACCACTTGATACGTTTGGAATCCCCGATCCTTCGCCTGTGGGATCAGAATCAAGAACACCAACTTGTTGATAGCCCGATCTTGCAATTATCCTTGCTATTCTCGATGTTTACAATCAATTACAATAAATGTTTTGACTTATGGCAGAAACCAGTAAGAATAATAAAGCAACACCAAACAACGGCAAACAACCACGGAAAAGACAAGCAGCAGTGACAGCGCTGGGATGGCCGCGGGGCGGCTAAGGGAGCCGCGGGCAGCCCGGACAGTGGCGACGGTTCTGGCCAGACACAATGACAGCTTCTTTGATCCAGCGACGGTTTCTCAGGATGGGTTTCTCCTTTGTGTTTTGTCTGGGATTGTGCTTGGGTGAGTTGTGTTTGGATCTTGATTGTATGAATGAACAATAGGAATATAGAAGATTGCTCAGGCTTTTGGATTGGGGAATTGGGGAAACCTTTTAATCATAAGAAGGTTCCTCAATTATACTTTCCAATCTGAATAATTCAAAGCATACAATGTTGTTTAAATAGAAAACCTTAACCAATTCTACCTTGCAAAGGATAGAGCTTTGGTTAGCTGAAGATAGATAGAAATCCTAAAAGATATATCAGACTTACCTAAGATAGATAAAACTAGCTAAAGATAAATAATTAAAACTTGGTGGTTAAGGAATTTATCTAGAAGAGATATTTTCCTCCCACACTTTATTTTCCTAATTACATAAAATAATTAAATCTAATTTAATTAAATAAAATCCGAAATTCATTAAATAAATATGTAGAAATTCGTCCAAACAGTGACAGCTGCAAAGATGATGAATTTCGGCCATTCTCAAGGTTGTAGATCTTTTCGTCCTCGTTCCAACAAAGTATGACACGAACCAATCCGATAAATATGGACTCCGAACGACCCATTTACTGAGACGTCGAAATGCTGTCAACCCATTACGAACGAACCAAAACATGGACATTAGCTCACCTTGCTCCTTTGGGCCTTCTCCCATGGTGGAGCCTTCTTCTTTCTGTTGAGAATGAAAGTATTTGCCATCAATAGCCCTCGAATCGGTCTTAAGAGCTCGCCTGGATCAAGATCATTGTTTGACCCACAGAAGGTCATCTTGATCTGCATCAGCAAGCTTGTTACTTGAGAAGAGACCTCACATCTTTTGGAATCCATGTGCCACTCACTCTTTGAACCTTATGCTTGAAGGAATCGGTAAGCTTCCTATGTTTATGAATCCAATTACAAAGGCGAAAAGCTTTACCATCTTTATTTACTCTCATCATAAAACTTTGGCATTGATGAGGAAGTGCACACGAATAGAAATAGTTCATCCCGGGGTTACTAGATTTGCCACCGCTTTCTTAACATTACAAAGTATTCTTTTGAAGAAAGTGGAGTTAAGGCAAATGTTTTGCTCTAAGGAGTGGGATGAATCGAAGTGGTCGAAGAGTAAGAAGGGAAAAGCCGCCGCGACAATCATGTCACAAGCACATTTTTCGGGTAGTATCAATACGTGTGTGAAGGTATTTACTCCATTGGTGAAGGTGCTTAGGCTTGTTGATGGAGACAAGAAGCCGGCCATGGGCTTTGTGTATGGTGAGCTACAAAAGGCAAAAGAAGAAATCAAAGAAGCTTTGAATCATAGAGAGGAGAAATACAATCCCATACTTGCGATAATAGATGCAAAAGGAAAAGGGCGCATTGATACTCCGCTTCACTTAACGGCTTATATGTTGAATCCCCACTACTACTATTGGAGTAGCGGTTGTGGGTCTTCATGGTCTAGTGATGAGAGTTTCAAAATTGGAGATGGGGTCCTTAATTGTATGGAGCGTATGTTTCCAGATTTGGATATGCAAGATGAAGTGGTGAATGTTCAGCTAGTGAAGTACAAGATGCGAGAAGGAAAATTTGGAAGCATCATGGCCCAAAGAGGATGTCAAACGAACAACGAGAGATATGATCCGGGTATGATTATCGCATCCTTAACACTTTATCATTTCTTCTATAGTTAATTGTGAAGTGATGTTATTCTTTCTTATGGAAAGTGGAACAAGTAGTAGTACGAGAAATTTAATTACATGAAAACATATATGCATAGTATTTATATTATACGTTATGTACTTGCTACTTATTTATGCATTAATTCAATCCATTTTTGGATGAAAAATTAAATCCATTGAGATTTAAGTATTTAACACATGTATGCATAGTATTTATATTGTACGTTATGTACTTGGACTTTTACATATGCATTATATTTATTTTCAACTCTTTTTTTAATATTAATTGTATATTTGAAATCATAGTTGGATGGTGGTCTAACTATGGTCATGACACACCTAATCTTCAAAAGATTGAAAGGAGGATTCTTTATTTGACGACAAGTTCATCCGGTTGTGAAAGGAATTGGAGTGTCTTTGAAGGGGTAATAAAATTCTCTTTATCTAAATATCTAATTTAGCATTTTGTTTGTGTAATATGTTATGATTTTTGAATGATAATTTATTAATCATAAGATTTATTTTTCTACATAGATTCATACGAAGAAAAGAAATAGACTAGATACCGATCGGATGAACAAGTTAGTCTATGTTCAATTCAATGCAAGGTCGTTGGTAAAGAAAAAGAAGAGAAATGATAAAGTTGACGTGCTTTTAGCGAAAGAGTCTTCTCGTGCACAATCATGGATGATGGATGAAGTAGTTGACAATGAAGAGGATGAGGATGAGGTCACACTCGTGGATCCCGAAGAATTGCAACTAAGAAGGAGTGCTCGTCGTTTGGAAGAAATGAGGGAACCCGAAGAAGATGACTTTGTATCCGATGGAACGGAGCCGGAGGATGAGGAAGATGATGTGGAGGAGTTTGATTTAGAGTCGGATAAGGAATATGATGATGTTGTGTATGTGAGCCTAGAAGATTAGATGATGTATGTATTTAACTATTTAAGTATTTTCTTTTGACTTGAAACCTTGAACTTATGGTTTTAGACTTTTAGATGATGTATTTAAGTATTTTAGGTGGTTTAAAGTTGTCAATCGACTCAATCGGATGCAAGCTTTTGTGTTTATTTACCCTAGTATCAATTAGGGACCCTAAATTTGAGTTTATGGGCAATGTTATGGATTATTATTATATTATATGAATCATTGACATGTATGAAATATTAAAATATAATGAAATAATCAAGTTTTTTCCAAGTCCGCCTAGGCGCCCGCCTAACCGCCTAGGCGCTAGGCGGCCACCCACCGCCTAGCGGCCGCCTAACGCCTTTTAGAACACTGGGTATGTCCATTGCCATTTTGTTCCGTTCTTGTATATCCGGATTTGTTATTGATGATTGATAATGCTCTTTAATTTCAATTGGGCTTTTTAATCCCTCTCTCTATTGAGTTGACCTAACTGAATTTAATAGGTAATTCATGTTCTCTAATCCCGGATTTTGCAGGTAATCCATCCTCATACTTGTTCTGTTGTTCAATTCTAATATAAAATCTTAGGATTAATTTATAATTTTTTATGAGTCTGAATATTACACTAGCTGTTCATAATTTACGTCGCTTGCATTTTATGGATGATTTAAATGACATGATTGTCTTCGTATATTTGATTGGCTTCAATTTTATTTAAGATTTCAGGCAATGAATTAGTTAGGACATTGCTGCTAAAACGCCAATTGAGCTCGCCATTGATTTCATCCTCCACGATTTCGAGATGGTCGATGCATAATTTTTCAACTCGATTCCATCTGGAAACCAATTCTCTGTCTATTCTTGAAAATTGAAAAGTAGGAAAGTAAAAGGCATGACAGTAGGTTGAAAGAAAGTGATAATTCTGGTTATATTCGCCTTTGAGTCCTTTTTGCTAGGTCTACATGTTGTGTTTGTGTTGTTGCTCAATTCCAGTTCTCGCTTGTTTTCTGTACCAATTTAAGATGCCCCTAATTTGTTTTTACCTATTTTTTGGAATTAAAATTATGTTATTACATTGCAGGTTTGTACTTGGGGTTCAGTTTCATGGAGTGGCAATCCACGTCTTTCATGGCCATGGAAGCAAAAAGTGCTCTTTTGAAGCATGAGGTAGTCATGCAATATTGACTTAAAAGTTAAAATCCTATTCCACGTTTGTTTTATGCTTTTATTTGAAGTTGTTTTCTGATTTTTTTTACAGTAGGCAATGTTTTGGATACTAAAAGTATCCATGATCATCAAGAAAGATGATGTTCTGGAATTCGCAGCTATAATCTAAAATAAAGTTACAACTCTTTTTCGATTTCGCAATAAAATCAGCTGCTCGGTTCGCTTCTCTGTAGCAATGCTAGAATTTGATAAGTTGAAAGTCCTTGCTCAGTGCTTGTATTTCTTCTACTATTTGAGAAATTTCCCATGGTGTGTCATTCACCTGGTTGACGGCATTGATAACGGTTGTAGAGTCGCTTTCAATAATGGTCTTCTCTATTCCGAGTTCTACTGCCAGTCTTATACCTGCAAGAACTGCAAAGCATTCTGTTTTGAGCACAGAGTCTGTTTTGCTATTATTTTTGTGTATACGAATTACACGCCCTTGATTATTTCTGATAATACAACCAATTTGAGAATGGCTTCCATTTTTTACAGAAGCGTCTACATTTATTTTCACGATATCTTTTGGAGGATATTTCCAAATCATTTTATCACGAGGCCTGATGTGTTTGGGGAAATTGGTTAATTTTTCTTCCTTTTTCTAGCATAGGATATTGTCAATGGTCTGGGTTAGGGTATTGCTTATATTTTTGTTTGAGCCTTTTTGGAAAATGATTTTGTTTCGAAGATCCCAAATAGAGTGACATAGGTGGCATAGGTCGGTAAAGTCTATGTTAAGAGCTTTAGTGTTAAGAATATTTTCTGAGATATTATTTGTAAGGTTTGGTATGACGAATGATTTGTTTAATTTAATGCTTAAGTTATGGATAAAAGATTTAGTTATTTGGCAATTGAAGAGTAAGTGATTAGTGTCTTCTGCCTCATTATTACATAGAGAGCAGGTACTAGAAACTCTAGTTATATATCTATTTAATCGTGCAGCAGTAGGTAAGATGTCTAATATGATTTTTCAGACAAAATTTTTGATATTTGGAGCGATATTGAGTTTCCAAATCCACTCCGCAGAGGTGTTATTAGTGTTTCTAGTATTGAAAACAGAAGATGTAGATTTGACGCTAAAGATACCATTTTTATTGTGGATCCATATTAGTCTGTCTGGGATATCAGTATTTGGAATGTAAATATTTGTGATCATTTGAGTAATGTGAGACGGGAAAATACTATTTAGTTTATCAGTATCCCATATATGTTTTAGAGTTTGTGAAGAGATCACAAACTTTTAAGTTAGGGTTACGATCATTTCTATAGTTTTCAAGGTATTGCGCTTTTACCCAGATGTCAGACCAGACATTGATGGTTTTACCATTACCTACGAGCCAAAGTAAACCTTTAGAGAATAGGTCTCTGATGTTGAGAAGTCGACCAAATTACCATGACGTTTTATTTTTACCTCTTTCCATTAGTGTTTCCTTAGAGAGATATTTTTCGTTGATTACCTTTGACCAAATATTATTAGGGTTAGTTATTAATCTCCAAAGTAGTTTCGTCTGCATACCTATATTGATTTGTTCGGCTGTTTTAAAGCCTAGCCCACCATCCTTTTTAGGTGTACATAAACGTTCCCAACTAATTAGTGGATGATAATTATCCGATTGTAGTTTATTCCAAAAGAAGTTTTTTTTTTAAACATTTGTTTCATCTTCTTAGTGGATTCGCTGCCTTCCACGGGTCCTTTTTTACATCCTTTCAAAGACGTTTCCACAAATTTAACGTGGAATGACAATTGTTCTATATTTTGATGAGATTTGAGTCCTTTTTTTTTGTTAATTTTCATTGTATAATGTTGTATCATGAATCATTATGCTGACTGCCTCTGCTGGCTCTCTAAAAACAAAGTAGATTAAGCGTAGTAATAAGATGCATCTTCTCTACTTTGTTTTTTTAATAAATAAATATAATAATAAATGGCTCTTCGTTTCTCTATGTGTAGGAGGTCAAGTAATACACTGGCTCATGTGGTGGCTAGATTGTCTAACCATGTAAGTCTTGATGGTATTTCATGTGGTGTTAGATTGTCTACCCATATGGGTCTAGAAGTGGTTTTTTTAAATCATTTTATGGTACAATTTCTTCTTCAATAATGGTCTTTTAATCACAATGAATAATTATTAAAACAAAGTAGCTAGATCTGCCTACTCCTTTTTCTTATCTTCAAATTGAGTTCTTTTGATCACAAGGTAACGATCTTCAACTGTTTAATTTCTTTCCTATACTGGTTTTATGTCCTTAACTCTGTTGGTTTGTAGATGAGCAAGGATTTATCCTTGGCTACACCTGATTCTTTGGCATCACATCCTCTTCTCAGGTTGCTTGTAGGCCGAGCCACACTACCGCTAAGGTAGTCATATTGGTGGATGTTATTTTTAATTTATATGATCCGGTGGTTGTTGTTTCAATTCAACAAATTCCAGTTGTTTTTATCCTTTTTTTTTCCTTGTGTGACATTTCGAATCTGCAGGTTGAAGGTGGTCCTGTACACAATGGAGGTGAGTCTACATCACTTGGTGTTGGCAACTATCTGATGAGGTTTGCTTGTTCTCCATTTTCATATATGTTTAGTTGTTCTTTTTTAACTGTCATATATGAGCCCCCTCTTCATTCTCCATGTATATGCTGGAATAAGATTATAAGATCCCATTTCATCTGTAATTTCATAGGGTTCGGTATTGTCTCTTCTGTTTTCACCCGGATTCTGGTCCTTCTATTCTAATATTACGGCATGTTCCTCCATTAATTAGTATATGTTTGTTGCACCTCTTTTGCCTTTCTGCTATCTTATGTGCCATTTACAGCCCTCGAATAGAACATAATAAGGATTTAGGAATTAGGGTTTTTTAATCATATATTTAATTTCCGTTATCTTCTTCTACAACATATCAGTGGCATGCTTCTTAGGATTTATGGATTACGGTTTTGGAATCACGAGTCTAATTTGTGGTCCTAATCTACAGTGATTTGGTTCTTAATCTTTCAAGTCGTCGCCTCCATCCACAAGTTTCTGCGCTTTTGTCTGCTTCTCTGTTTCATGATTGCAGTCGGCGAATTTTCAGATTTGAAGAGGTATGCTTTAAAATTTCTGTTTTTAGTGTTATTCTCCTAGAATCAAGGTTTTTATTTGGGTCATTGGGCTACAGTTTAAATTTCAATTTGGGGGTTTAGGTTTGGAATTAAGGGTTTTAAATTTATGATTTAGTCCTTTGATCTGTGATCACAAAAACTTGCAAATTCTTTAAGGATAAGTTCCATGATTTTCAAGGTCATATCGGTACACATGTTCTTGTTTTTATGCTTGTAGTCGTTCCATACGATTCTTGGACCTTTTGCTAATTTTCCAATCTGCTCCATATTCCATTCCATTTGCTTCTTTTATGAATGGGTTTTCTAGGTTTTGGAATTTTGATTTGGGAATTTTGTTTTTGGATTTGGCTAATGGTATTTGAAGGTTTAGGGCTGATAAATAAGATTGAGAGTTTTTTTTCCGCCAAGAATTGGCCTATTGAATGTCTGTAAAGTCGAAGGTACAAAGTTATTGTAGCTTGCTAACGTGGGGAGAATTGAATCGAAATTTATAATACTAAAATATAAAACAATACAACTCTTAGCCTCTTCAAATAAATTCAAGACTCCCCGCTATAGTAGTAGGGAATCAGGTTCGATCCACGAGGAAGCAAGTTAGCGGGATCCTAGTAGAGTTGAAAGCACGTCCTGAATGTTCGACCAGAAGCCTCGATCTTGAGCACAGACATCGACGTCGACCTTGGCTGTCGATTCCTTCTGCAACAGAAAACCTACAGAGACAAAAACAAGCAGTCGATATCGACTAGGAAGGTCGATATCGATGTTAGTGCAGAAATCAACTGGCTCAGAAGACTGCCAGTCGACACTAAGGTGGTCGATATCGAGTATAAACCTCGAAATCGACTCATCTAATTCGTGCAGAAGACTCGAGATCGACACAAAAGACCATCGATCTGGCACAGTGGTCGATATCGATGTGAGGGGTCGATATCGATGTGTTCCTTCAAAAAGGTTAGTTCTAGCAATGAACAGAAATAAACCAGGGGTGTTGGGTTTTTCGATAACTCAACGAACGGCAGACAAATAAAGATGTAAACTAATAAAAAAAATCTTCCAAAGCCATGGATTACCGCGATGACAACCATGATAGTATAAGTAAGAAACCAATAAAGATGCATGCTTTTATCATAAAGGAGAAGGCTTTCACCTAAACCGGCAAATAGGAAAAGATATCTTGCAATAAATTATCCTAATTTGCGTCTAAATTTTCATAATTGAGTTTATAAACTTTCGAATAGAAACCCTAATTACTACCCAAGTTTCACAACAGGAGTTCCTTAAATTCGCATTTAAAGATGAAGCACAAGGTAGAACGAGATAAAAGATACCTTCTTTAGCGACATACAAACCTTACCACCATGGCTATCGTCGGGCTCACCCTGACCCTAGAAGAAAGGGCGACTACTCGCTTACGTTGAAAGAAGACATGCTTGAAATTGAATGGAAATAAACTTGCATTAATGACGAAACTTGAATCTTTACAATCTCAACGCCAACTATCGCAAGCGCCGAAACCCTAAAGCTCAAAACCTAAAACTCTAACTTTATTGCTTAATGCTCTTGTGTCTTTCTTGCTTGAATCAATAAAAACCAGCCCCTAGGGCTTTATTTGTAGGCTACTAATCCTTGCTATCCAAGGATAGTATCTTCTATCTAATCTCTCAACTCTATCCCAACAGGTAGGCTAGATCTTTTATTTTGGTAAAAATCTAAAACAACTGAATAAGTCTTTAAGGTAAAAAGTAAATAACTCTCAACTGTAATCTATCTAATATTACAAGATAATTCGGGCTTTAGTTGATAAAATTCCCAATCTGAGTCTTCAAAAGCGTGTCTATCCCGTGTCGAAGTATGGTCGATATTGACCAGAGTCGTCGATATCGACCTCTCTGTTTCTGCTCGACGGGCTCTGCTTCATTCGATTTCTAGGACTTGGTCGATATCGATGTCAGGTAGTCGATATCGAGTGTCTTTTGGGTTGGTATGTGTGATCTATCTCGACACTCACAGTCTGTGTCGATGACTGTAGTCGATATCGACCTACCCTGTAGATATCGACCTCTTCTCAGCTTCACTTGGCTTTTTCGGTTTGACTCCGATTCCGCTCCAATTCCTACATATTTAAACCAAAACTTGTGCAGACTCTATTTCTTGCACGTTAGCTCATTCTACACAAATTATTTTCAACCTTTATTTTAGGAATCGAATGAAATATGAAGTCAAAACTTGCTAATAAAATAGGTACAAATATGTACATCAAAATACCCCATACTTAGACTTGCTTGTCCTCAAGCAATAACCAAGCAATAACCAACACCTACAACACACCCTTCAAGTCTTCGCCCTTTTCAAAAGCAATATCATAAGCGGTAGCAAAGCAAAGCAAGTGAATTTAACGTCATAGCACATATTTAAGCGATCCATAGGCATATGCAATTTTGATCCAACCTCACAGGGATAATGTGTTTGCACTCAACTGTCATGTGTTTAGGCTATGAAGATCAACGCTCAACTCAATTCCATATACAATCTCATAAACATTGCAATTCATAAGAATCCACTTCGCAACCAATTATAAAAATGCAATAAGAACTATCAGGAGGACTTTCGCTCAATGGAAAACTTCAAAGAAGAATCCATTCGAGGGGGTTGTAATGGGGCTTGGTATGAATTAAAAGGTATGAAATTATTTGGCTATGTGGTGCTTACAAAATTCGGGAATCAAGACTCCTAAACCTTATCACTACAATATCCAAACCATAACTCTACAATGTTGCACTTTCCAAACTCAATCTTCCGTAATGCTTATCAACCCTTCTTTCAAACTCTAATATGCTCTCAATATATTACACCTGTATGAAATAAGTAAAGAACTAAGGAATTTGACTCATGCACATCATATATATATATATATATCTTTTTTTTTTTTCGGATTTTTTTTGAATGAAAATAATAAAATAATGGTGCATTTATATGGTGAGCCAAAACTCCTTTTACAAAATATGACAAGATGCAAATATATACCATCCCATAATTTCCTTTACTCAAAACTAGATAATATGCAATTTTCTTTCCACAATGCATTATTCTAACCTATATAAGTCTCAATTCCCAAATTGAGGTCATGCTCTATTTGACTAGGGATAATTTTGTGGAGTTTGCAATATAAGGCTTAGGCTAATATTCTGGCTTCAAGAAGAGATAATGCAGGGTAGATAAAGAGAGGATAAAAATGGCTTAAAAGATGCCTCCGTCATTTAATTCTCGTAAACATAAACATATATATGCATTGGCTTTGAATAATTATCCTAACATTTAGAGATGCATAGGAAGAGTAAATACACTCAAGAAAGGAGGGGGGTTTTTTATGTTCTCCCTATAGGCCAAAATTCTCACAAGGACAATTTTTGTTGGATTTGCTTTTTAGCTTAGGATCATACGTGCTCAATTTCATCACAAGTTCACAATCTATATAAAACCATTTTAAGGACTTAGGCTAAACCATCCAAATATGTCATAGGATTTACATGATCAAGTCAGCTATTGATTTTCCATCATAGGACATCTAAGTAGGGTTTAAAACAAACTTGAAAAGGTAAACATGCATTTTTTTGATTTTTTTTGACATTTTTCTATTTTTTTGAATTTTGACATTTTGATAAAACTTAATAAACTAAAAGACTAAAGACTTAAACTATAAAGTGCATAAATTTTAAACATGATGTAATGCAGAAAACTAAAACATAAGGCAAATAAAAAGTAAATACAAGCCAAGTTGCCAAGTTTTAACCATAACCACAACCAGATAGAGAAGTTATAATGTCCAATTTCAATCCCACCCCATTCTTACAGTGTCCTCAGTGTTGAAAAAACAAAGTAAAGGGAAGGGGAACACTCACTCTCACTTACTCTAAAAAATCACTGTTGAGGAGGCGGAGGAGGTGGTAGAAGCATGGGCCAGTCCTGTGTAGTACCCGACCCTGGGTAGTAGGATGGGTCGCCCTGCTGAAATGTGGAGCTACTGGGACCTTGCTGATCGAAGTTATAACCCATGTAGGAGCCTAATCCCTCAAGCATCCTGTCAAAGTGGCGCTGATCAGCAACCGACAGCTCGAGCCTAGAGAAGCGTGCAGTGACGTCATCCTTCGACTCAGTAGAGTAGGCATGCTAGAAGGGCGGAGAAGGTGGAGGTACATAGTTGTGGTGGGAACCTTGTGGGCCATCTCCAACACCAGCTGCATCATCTGCGGCATCATCATCGTCCTCGCAGTCGTCATTGCCCCTGATAGGCTGGGGGCTGCTGGGCTCCCTCAAAGTGGGGATCCGTCTCCCAAGACATGGCCTCCAGGTCTGCATCGTGGTTATAAAGCGGGGGCTTCCTCCTAAGTGTGGGGTCAGCAGTGGGATCTATGTCCATGTGATATGGTTGCCCATTCCAGGACTAGTACCAATCGGGGACATATAGAAGATCCATGTAGTCGTGCCGAATGGGCATCCCCGATTAGGGCTGCCTCCATCCAAGTGGGCCTGCTGTGATCACTCCTCCTTGTCGTAAAACAGTAGAATCAATGCAAATGAGCTCATAGGCGGTATACCTTTCAACGTGTACGCCCAAAGCCTGGGCCAAGACTGCCACCATACAGCCATCCAGGATCTTATTGTTGGTCGTGCGTTGGCGCTCTAGTATATGCTCGAGCCACGCATACATGAAAGGTCAGGGCTCATCATCGAACAACATCCGCCTCAAAGTCTAAGTCCCGCAGTGTGTGGGGCGGCGGAGCTCAGGTCTAGCCCAGATAGTGCTCGCCAGGATGCGCAAGATGACACAAAACAGTGGGCTAGCGACCCTGGTAGTGAAGGAGTCGGTGGGGGTGAGGTATGGGATCCCCGAGATGTAACTCCAGATGACGTTGGGGTCATGGACCCTGAAGTGTGCTAGAGTATGAGCGAACCCAAAGAGGTTGCTCATCTCCTCAAGTGAAAGCCTACACCACCTGTTGCCGAGCTGGAATGTGACTCGGCGGGTGGAGGATGTGCGGTCAGTGATCTCCAATGTGGCCATAAATTCCCTTGTCTAAACGGGGTAATGGGCCTCCAAGCCGTCGATTAATCTCTCCAGGGACACATACTCAAATGCCTCCTGGATGCCTGTGTGGAAGCCCAACTGGACCATATAAGGGTAGTGGTACCAGCGGGCTCTGCCTGCTCGGCGAATCAGGTCAGTAGCTAGATCCATCTGCTGTGCATTCAAAATGTAGAGGGAATCATGCGGAACGTTCTTTTCTTGCATAATTGTCTATAAAAGAAAACAATGCCAAAGATAATTCCCTTTTTCAAATAATAGGAAGAACCCCATACTTAGGTTCAGAAACTAGCCTAAAAATTTGCTATATTAACATTGGCTAATCGTAGTGCTAAATCTTGCAATCCTAATTTTAATGATCAAATAAAGATGAATAACCAATTTTTAATCATCGAAAATAAAGATTATCTAAAAATAATTCAAGAAATTCCATAAAGTTATCAAATTTCATAAACCTAATTTATTCAACATTTAACACTATCACACCTAATAAAAATTCAGATTTTACCCCACATATAAATAAAATCAGATCTAACATGAGCCTTAAATCATGCAATTTCCATTTCCCACGCAAATAATATTCAAACCCTAAAACACTCAATATGTAATTTCCACCCAAAATCAACCCAATAACCATATAAATCTGTAAATATAGATTAAGAGTAAGAAATCATACCAGAAGAGTGTGTAAAATCGAGGGGAGAGTGGGAAGAAATCACAATAAACAAGAACTGTCGACACTGATACAATGGTAGAAATCGACCTTAATATCAAAATCGGTCAGATCTGGACAACAGTTGGGTTCGTCGGTGCTGCTGGTGTGACAGGCTTCGAAGGTGGCCGGATCTGGTAGGGGATGGCCGTATCTCCTTGGATCTTTGCGAGGGTGGGCAAAGGACGAAGAAAAGGAGCGGGAGAGAAAGAACAAGAAGGGCTGTCGGATTTTTGCGCAGAAGGGAGGAGGGAAATGGCGGATTTGTGACAGCGGAGGCCGGAATTGCGTAACAGTGGGACTGAGATGGCGACGGTTAGGTTATGGTGGGAGCACAGAGAGAAAGAGAGAAGATAGAGAGAGAGAGATGGAGATGGCGGCTGAGAGATGAGAAAGAGTGCTAGGGTGAGGGAGATAAGAGACAGATCGATTTTTGGGTAAAGGGTGCGGAGTTGTCGAAATCGGTTACTTAAATGGAATAAAAAATGAAAATAAAAAAAGAAAAAGAAAGGAAAATCTGACCTGTAACTTACCTCCGTCTGTAGTCGATATGAACCATAGTGATCGTTATCGACCTCCCTCTCTGAATCGATAAAATCTGCTCGACCTGTTCTCCTGTCGGCCAGTCGATATCGACATCGCAGGTTGATTTCGACCTCTCCTTATGAGTCGACTGAGTGTGGTCGACTTGCAAAATGGGTGTCAGGTGTCGATATCGACTCAGAATGTCGATATCGACCTCTCTGCTGGGGCACTCGATCTCCTAGTTCACTTTAGATAAAATAGCCACGAATAATCTAAAAGAAATATAAACTAAACTAAAAAAAACTTAGAAAAAAGAAAAGAACGGGTTGCCTCCCGGAAGCACTTGAGTTTAAGTCGCTAGCTCGACATACTTCCCTTTATGCGCTAGTTCAACGCTAGGGTAGCGCGAATCTCTTCTTTCGGGTCTTCTTTATCATAATACTTCTTTACCCGGTGACCATTTACCTTAAAGGTGGAACCATCGTAGCAAAGTAACTCCACCTCTCCATGATGGAAAATTTGATGAACCTTGAAAGGTCCGCTCCATCTTGTCCTTAGTTTCCTTGGAAATAAGCGAAGTTTAGAATTAAAAACAAGGACTTTGTCACCTACCTCATATGTTTTTGGCACGAATTTCCTGCCGTGCCACTTCTTTGTGCACTCCTTGTAGATTTTGGCATTCTCATATGCCTTTAGGCGCAACTCCTCCAAGGCATGCAAGTCAACGAACCTTCTATTCTCGGCTTCGTCGTAGTCCATGTTGAGCTCCTTGAGAGCCCACATCGCCTTATGCTCAAGTTCGACGGGAAAATGACATGACTTACCATATATCAAGTAAAAGGAGTTTTGCGAAGTGGTGTCTTATAGGCCGTTCGGTAGGCCCAGAGCGCATCATCTAGTTTGGATGACCAATCCTTCCTCGAGCGGGATACCTTCTTCTCTAAGATGGCTTTGATTTGGCGATTGGAGACTTCCACTTGACCTCTGGTTTGGGGGTGATAAGGTGTTGCCACCCTGTGGGTCACCCCATACTTGGCTAAGAGTGCTTCAAAGCCTCTCTCAATGAAATGCGAGCCACCATCCGAAATAAGAACTCTAGGAACACCAAAGCGAGGAAATATGTTAGTTTTCATAAACTTAGAGACTACCTTCACATCGTTGGTCCAAATACGGGCCTAAGGCAGGGAATGGTCCCATGAAGTCAATACCCCATACATCAAAGAGCTCTACCTCCAAAATTCCTGTGAGCGGTGTCTCCATGTGATATTTCCTGCATGTTGACACTCATCACAAGAGGTTACATAGTGTTGCACATCTCTGAAAAGGTTAGGCCAATAAAAACCACATTGAAGAATTTTCGCCGCGGTCTTAAATCCTTTAGCATGGCCTCCTGTAGGGAGAGAATAACAATGGCGAATCACGCTCTCTACCTCTTCCTCTGGGATACAACGTCGAAAGATATGGTCTTTTCCCTACTTGAACAAGTAGGGTTCATCCCAATAGTATTGCTTGATGTCGTGCAAAAACTTCTTCTTCTGCTGTGAAGTTAAGCCTGAATGGATCTTGGCTCCTGCAATATAGTTAGCAAAATCCGCATACCAAGGCACCTTCGCCCCTCTTACAGTAAAGGACTCATGAATAGGACTGGAGGGAGGAGTAAAGAAGAAATCCTCATCAGAGCTTACCTTTTCGTCACCTTCGGAGTCATTGGAAGGTGGTCGATTTCGACTTGGGTTAGTCGATTTCGACTGGTCGGCATCGACATGTTCGGTCGATATGGGCTGCTCGATTCTGGCACTCGATTTTGACGTCTGGTGGTCAATTTCGACCACTCCATTTGTAAACCTGTCGTCGAAAATAGTCGAAATCGGCAGAAAAATTACCTCAGGGGCAGTCGATATCGACCTGGTATGGTCGATATCGAGTGGACTTTCTGCCCGTTTTGCTTCTTGCTTCATCAGGTGCTCGTCAGGGCGGGAGTCATCGATTGGCATGTTGTCATGTGACTCCTCCAGAAGCCCTTTGGGTAGCCATGAGAGATGATCGGCTACGGAGTTCTCCGTTCCTTTCTTATCCTTAAGCTCAACGTCGAACTCTTGTAGTTGGAGCACCCATCGTAGGAGCCTAGGTTTAGCATCCTTCTTCGCCATCAAGTACCTAAGAGCTGCATGGTCATTATGAACAATTACCTTAGAGCCCACTAGGTATGAGCAGAACTTCTCAAACGCGAAGACCACCGCCAAGAACTCTTTCTCCGTCGTGGTGTACTTAGTTTGAATGGCATCAAGAGTCTTGCTTGCATAGTAGATGGTGTGAAGCTTCTTATCTCTCCTTTGTCCTAGGACAGCACCTATGGCATAATCGCTTGTGTCACACATGATCTCAAAGAGTTGCGACCAATCTGGCGATTGAATGATAGGGGCAATCTTAGAAATATCTTGAATGAACCTCCTATAAAAACCTGCGTGACCCAAGAAGCTTCTTATGTCCTTAATAGATGAAGGTAGTGGCAACTTCTCAATAAGCTCTATCTTTGCCTTATCCACCTCAATTCCCCCTTTTGAGACTTTGTGGCCTAGCACAATCCCTTCCTTTACCATAAAGTGGCACTTTTCCCAATTGAGAACCAAGTTTTTCTCCTCACATCGTGCAAGTACCCTGCGAAGTTTAGCAAGACAAATATCGAAAGTAGTGCCATAGACAGCGAAATCATCCATAAATACCTCCACAATGTCCTCTATCATGTCGGAGAAGATGGCCATCATACATCTTTGAAATGTAGCGGGGGTGTTGTAGAGCCCAAATGGCATCCTCCCATATGAAAAAGTCCCATAGGGACATGTGAATGTGGTCTTCTCTTGATCGTCAGGATGAATAGGGACCTGCCAAAAGCCAGAATATCCATCCATAACAAAAGTAATCATGTTCAGCAAGTCTTTCCAATACCTGGTAAATGAATGAAAGGGGAAAGTGATCCTTTCTAGTGGTGTTGTTGAGCTTCCTATAATCAATGCACATTCGCCAACTAGTTGTGATTCACTTAGGAACAAGCTCGCCCTTCTCATTCTCCTCCACGGTCATTCCACCCTTCTTAGGAACCACATAGACTGGGCTCACCCATTCGCTGTCGGAGATGGCATAGATGATTCCTGCATCCAGCATGCGTATGATCTCTTTCTTCACCACCTCTCTCATGTTAGGGTTTCGCTTCCGCTGATGTTCTATAGATGCCTTATGATCATCCTCTAGGAGGATTCTATGCATACATGTAGCGGGTGAAATACCTTTTATGTCCTCAAGAGAGTACCCAATTGGTGACTTACCCATTCAGTGACATTGGCACTGGACGTTCCCCCCAAAATGGGTACTATCGGGCGGGTGAATTCAAGAATAGACGCATGTTGGCATTCCAGCCTCCCTTCTCCTTTCGGGGCCTATCCGAAAGAGAATCCAGTACTTCTTGGTCGTGAATATCTGAATCAATAGGACGAACGACCCCGTGGATACCCTTGCTTTGGAACAAAACAATTCGGTCAACTGGAATGTGTATTATCCCTATAGGGTCTTTTTTGAGTTATTCAGTCAAACCAATGATTCGTTATTGGAGCAGATAGCAACTTTCATCAGACTTGCGTATTTTTTTTTACAATGGATTTACATCTTTCATTAATGGAAATTTTTTGATGTAGTGAGTAATAGGCTCTGGTTGTTCGATGTTCAAAAATTCTTGTTTAGGCCATTCATACCATCCATACATAGTGTTTTGATCTAAGATTTCCATTATTCCATGTTTCAGCAGTAGCAATATTGTTCCATGGAGCTAAGGTACGAAATATGGAAAAACAAGTATTTTCACGACTCTACCGCCCAGTCAATTCTGTTCCACTTAATCCCTCTTTCATGACCACATTTCTGTACGGCTAAGGAATGGGAAATCTTTCTCCTGTTATATGAATCCAATTTTTAGTTCATCCGGGAAAATCCATCTTTTTCTGAACAACGTCTTTGTCATTTGATCCAATAGCCTTCCGTTAGATAGGAACAGATTTGATAAGTACTGATAATTCGCGGATTGAATATTCGAACAGAAAGATCGATTATATAATGAACTAATGGTTCTAAGCCGTCTCCGTCTCTGGCGATTAATAAAAAATTCGAAGTACTTTTCTTTCGGTTTCTTGCTAAACCCGCGTTTATATAGAGTCTCCCTTTGGGAAGTCAGAAGAAGCCCCTTTGACATCTCTTCATCTGCAAAGAATTCTCGATGTGAAAACAGAAAGACAGAGAGCTCTTCGTTGAATATGTAAAAGAGTGGATCTCCAGGGTCCCAAATGAATTGGCCTTTTCGAGAAAAGACTTGTTCTTTGGAAGATCTATCTCGTCCAGGGTACTCCATGGTTTCACTCTGCAAGAACTTCCAATCATTCTCTTGAAGCTCATCCTCTTCATCATATCCACCATCCCCTTCACCAAAAAATGCATAATCAAAATATTCATCATTCACTTCATCAGAAATGATCGGCTTGCCCTGAAATGACCAGGCCTAATAGGGAAATTCCAATTCATTGGGCCTTTCGATCCAATCCAATAGAAAGCCCCAAGGTTGCCATATTCTAGGAGCCCAAACTATGTGATCGACTACATCCTCCGCTAACTGTTGCGGGTCGGTGCCTTCTGCCCATTCTTTAAACTCCGATTCGTAGAGAAATCTACGATCAAATATAGAACGAGATCCATTTTCCATCATCTCAAAGGGATTCCTCGGTTCGGGCCGAAGAAGTGAGGATCCCACCAGAGCGCCTTCTACTACTTCTAATAGGCCATCAACTAGACCAGAATCCGTCTCAACGAGTCTATAAGAAGTGATCCAATTTTTTTCATCGGGTCCGGGTAGAGACCAAAGATCTTGAGCGACCGATCTGGCAGAACAAATCAAAAGATAAAGAAGTATCGTTAATTTCTTCATGCTCGTTCTATGTTCGAAGAACCATTTGTACAAATAAGGTTCCCCTTCGTAACATGATTGCTTCTTCATATATATAGATATAGGATCTATAAGGCAGCAATTATTTATAAGTACATTTTGTGCAACAACCCTTCCTATCTGATAGAAAAGGATCCCATGATCCGAAACTGGTCTTACATGCGCTCGCAACTCCCAAGTTTGTCTATGACGAGCGAATCGAATTGTATTAGTGTCTATAATTAATTTCTTCTGTGTAATACTAATCGATAGGGCCTCATTGGTAATTGCTACAAGATCTCGTGCATTGTAACCCATGGCTATGGACCCGAATCCATTAGTATGGAACATTTTCTTTTCCAAGTGAAATCCCCTAGTATACGAAAGGGTGAAAACGTGCTTTCGTTGTTGTGGAATAAGAAGCCTTCGTATCTTAATGCATGTATTTAATTTATTCAGAGCTATTAGAGTGGGATCCACTTTTTGGGGAATATGAGTCGAAGCAATAACAAGAATCTCTCTAGTGGACCGTCTTTCACAATCCCCGGAGAGATAGTTCAATAATAAACCGAGGGACTCCGACTCATCCACATACAGATCATGAATGTTTGGAATCCATACTATGCAAGGAGACATTGTTCTTGCCAATTCGAATTGCAAGTTGATAGAAGCTAGGTTGATTTCCAACTCGATGATATACCTAAGTATCTCATCATCCACCGTATACTCCTCCCTCAGCTCCGAGTCCGAGTCCAAGTTCGAATAGTCACGATCATCAATATCATCCGCATCTCTAAGCGCATCCATATATTCCTTAGCAGGATCGCTATCATTATCAAACCCATTAATATCCACATCATCAAGCGCTTCCATATAGTCCTCAGGATCGAGATCATCAATAACTATTTTCAAACCCAGCTTGTTCAGAAATACCGTAATAAAAGAAAGATAGGAGTTTGTCACTAGGGATTTGACCAAATAGGATCGTCCATTTCCTATATGACCTCTCACTAAAATACCCCTAGAGGGGATAGCGCTAGGCGGAACG
Source organism: Persicaria maculosa (assembly GCA_963922045.1). NCBI lineage: Eukaryota > Viridiplantae > Streptophyta > Magnoliopsida > Caryophyllales > Polygonaceae > Persicaria > Persicaria maculosa. The sequence goes on along the minus strand of OY998257.1, from coordinate 43,218,954 downwards.
AAAAGGGTTTCGGGTTTCCATGAGATGGGAAATGAAAACTATTGGCCCCACACGAGGTTTGTGAATAAGTGATTGTCTGATAATGAGCAAGGAATATCCGTCTTTCTGCTAAACAGGATGTATTGAACTCATAATTCATTAGATCCTTTTGATGAATGTCAACTAAGTATCCTAAGTAAATTGCTCCCGCTTGTTCAAACATTTGATAACCATAGTCACTCTTTACTAAACGATCAATATGAGTCAGACTCCATAGAATTTGATCAATCCCTTTTTCTGGCCTTAGGGTGGAGAAATGAACTGAGTAAACACTCTCTTCATCCAAAAACCAATCACAGGTCTCGATCCAGGATTCTATTTCATCATGAGTCTGAAACCTTTGCCCTTTTCTTATCCATGAATAGATATCTTTACTTGTATGACTTAGATATCTCGTATTTCTCGAAAAAGTGATTCGATTGATGGGATTTGGTATGATACTTATGAGATTGATGAGACTGAAAAATATCTTCTGTAGAAATTTGACCCCATAAGCGGGACCACCACCAAATAGCGCAAAACCCAGTATTTCCGCTAGAAAACCTTCTAATTGTTCCCGAGCAACTAGAAAGAGATTCTTTAACCAGAAAGAATTCGGTTCAGGTTTAGGATACCCATCCACAAGTTTGTACACCTCAATCGTGTATGATGGAATTGTCAAAGATTTTATCCTCACGAACTCTGTTTGTAACTCACTAGAGTCTAGGGAAACAGAGAAAAGAAGTACCTGAACGCGACATCCAGCAAGAAGAAGAAGTAAAAGGCTTGAATAGAGGAACTCCCGAATATTTGGCGAGCTCAGATGTGTCGATATCAATGGTGACTCATTATTTCGATGAATCATTTCTTCGACCCGAAGAAGCCTACGGAAACACTTCCACAAAATATCACTTGAAATCTCACTTATCGGTGTCCACAATCCCCACAATTTGAGCTTAAGAGCTCGCCATTTTAGCTTAAGAATTCGCCATGCTGATCTGTGCATAATATAATGAAAAATGGATACAAATTTGTGACTGCTACTTAGCATCGGCAATAGGTCTGAAAAAGCATCTAAAAATAGAAATTTTAGATATTTGTACCCTGTCGAAGTAAAGAACCATGGCATATATGTTTGGAATAGATTCCATTTTGATAGAGTTGAAAAAGCACTATCTCGTTGAAAGGTTCTATCCATCTGCCCTTTCTCAACGTCTTTCTTTAGCCAATTTCGCCAAAGACGCAATTTTTGACTCGTTTCGGGCGGTAAATATTTATCGGAACGTGGAGTGTGAATCAAACCCATGTTTGAATTGAAATTGAGATACTGATGCAAGTTCTTCCTTTTTGAATCAGATAGATTCATATCTGAAAGAGGTTGACAATATGTTCTTTCCAAATTGACTATTTCTTTCTCTGTTAGTGGTGTTCCAAAAATGTCTGCGATCGAGTAAATAGTTCTACAAATGAATAGATCGGATCGAATTGCAAAATGGAAAGATTTGTACAAGTTATACCTTTCGTTACCCCTTTGTGGAAAATCGTTAGGTATGAATATGTTAGATACCTGTGACTCGATTGGTGAAATAGTATCTCTATCAAAAAAACATGTTTTTTTTAACCGACGCACAAAGAAAATTTTTTATTGCGAATGAACAAGATATTGAGGAATTGTCTACACGTAAAATCATAATTCTTGATACGGGCCTTTTCCATATAAAAGGGAATCTTTTGTTACAATAGAAGAAGAAGTGGTGTGGATTATTCAAGAATCGAAGTCGATTTGCTTTATAAAAAGAAGATATCAATGAACTTCTATGAAATGCTTTACGGGATTCAGCCAATTTTCTTGATCGCATGATATCGTTGAGAAATAGGAATCCGTGTTATCAAAGGATTTCCTGCGATTCTTTCTAGTATGGGAGTCAATCATCCACTTCCACTTTGGTATCTTATTGAACAAAAAGGGTGATATTGTTCCTCCATTGATCAATAATTGAGGTTTTTGGGAAGTATCATGATCATCCGCTTTCCATTTTTTCAAATGAACGATTGGAAGACCTAGTGATTTTAACAACGGATTACAGAGTTGATCATTCGGACCTTTCAATTCCACAATGTGGATCTCGGACCTATGAATGGGCATATTCCTTAAACTCACAAAGAAAAAAGGAAGTGAGTTAGACAAAAAGAGAATCAGCTTTGACAATGACTTAGCCATTTTTTTTGTTGATAACCTTAGACCAATCAATCCAATATTGATTAATACGTAATCGACCGAAGACTACTTAAACTTGAAAACGACTTTTCTGCTCAGAAACGAAATGTTCCTGGAAATTTTTGCTCCCGTTGAAACATTTGTATCTATATGTATCAGGATCCCGATTCGTGGATCTCTCGCTTCGAGAAATAAAAATAAGAGAATCGAACCATTTCTTCTGATTCTTTTTCAAATTCGATAAATGTTGGTTTATCGTATATTTCATTATAGTTCTATGATTCAGAGTATCGTTTCCTATTTGATCCATTTGAATGCCATATTCGAAGTTGCGATCGAATCTCTTTTTTAAAAAGAATCAATTCAATACATTTCTTATGTACAGATAAGTGCTATATTGAATTTGAATAAGATTTCGGATCAATCTATATTGATTGACTGCCTCCATTATGTTGTTGCTAGCAAATACCACTCTTTTTTCTTTTGTATCTTTCAAAGAATTCCCACAGGAGATCCGAAGCCATTTTTTTCTGATCGTTCGATAAAAAGATTCATTCTCTTCATAAAAAATAGGAGGTAGAACCAATAAAGATTTCTTTTTCGATTCATCCCTGGAGTTCAATACCTCGTTCAATAATTGTTTTTGATCCAATCCTTAGGAATCAATAGAAAAGGAAAATCCCTTATGATACACCAGATCCGGCTCGGTTATTGATAGAGTGAATAGATCTGCCATTTCTTGAAATCTCTCTTCGGATTCAAAATCGTGGTGTAACATGTATCCCCCCCTGTTCCGGTCATGGAATAGATGAAAGAAATTTAAAAATGGATTTTTGTTCAAGAATGAAATCTTATTGGAACTGTCCATATTTGGTTCTTCCTTCATAACCATATCACATCCCCGATCTGATGAAATAGGATGAATTGAGACGGTCTTTTGTAAATACGTAATTATCTTGAATATATTAACCATTTCTTTCTTTTCCGACCGCCTGCAGGGGACAAAAGAAACATCTTGTTCTTTCTTCAACAATTTCTGATCTCTAGTGGACCTCTCAGTCGGATTTGAACTCAGAACTGCTTCTTTTTCCATTGTAATTTTGAAAATGAACGTTTAAATGACCCTCAAACGTAAGTAAATAGATGTGAAACATATAAAATGCAGTTAATGCTGTTGTAGCCCAGGCTATGGTTGTGAAAATTGGTGAATACAACCAAGTATCATTAAGAATTTCATCTTTGGACCAAAAGCAAGAAAGGGGTGGAATACCAGAAAGAGAAAGTGTACCTAATAAAAAAGCAGTTTTTGTAATTGGCACGTGTTTTTTTAAGCCCCCCCCCCCCCATAAAAACCATATTCTGGCTTTTCCCTGGAGAATACCCAACAACGGCTTCCATAGAATGAATAATGGATCCAGATCCTAAGAACAATAATGCTTTTGAGTAAGCATGAGTAATCAAATGAAATAAAGCAGCTCGTTAATAACTGGTCGTTTTGATTATTTGGAACAACTTGATGAATTTAGTAGATCCTTTTAGGAGGCCAATGACCATAGATCGAACCTATCCCATTTTTACAGTGCGATGGTTGGCTGTTCACAGACTAGCTGTACCTACCGTTTCTTTTTTGGGGTCAATATCCACAATGCAATTCATCCAATGATAAATAAAACCTAATCCGAATTATAGAGCTACAACACAATCAAACCCGAACGAACAAAATGTTGAGTTGAATCGTACCAGTCTCTACTGGGGGTTATTACTCATTTTTGTACTTGCTGTTTTATTTTCAAATTATTTTTTCAATTAAAAAGAACGAGGGAGAATAATATATAGAATATAGAGGAGGAATTTTCTTATCCCATTCGGAAGGATCTCATCTCATAATTACCCATGACTGTTTATGTCTCTAGCACGACCACTTGATGAAATGTGGAGGGAAGTGGGTTAAATGGCTGATACTACTGGAAGGATTCCGCTTTGGATAATAGGTACTGTAGCCGGCATTCTTGTGATCGGTTTAGTTGGCATTTTCTTTTATGGTTCATATTCTGGATTGGGTTCATCCCTGTAGTAATCGGATGAACTACGGTATAGATATGAAAGCGTAAGAAATCAACGGGACCCTCCTTCCCCTGGAAATAGAAAGACAAAGAAGGGGGAGGTACTCGCGAAATTCGTAATAATTAGAATATTTTATCGCATAAAAATAAAGTCTAAAAATAGGTATATCAAATTGCACGAAAACTCTTCTATACTACTATAAAAAATTAGAGTAGTATATCTTATTTGTATTCAACAAATGAAAGTTGAAATTTTTTTATAAGTTCATTGAATAAGTTCTATTTGTTGTTCAATCAAATTCTCTCTCTTTTTTTATTTGTCCACTACTTTGTTCTATCTCTTATATGCATAATAGGAATAAAAAGTTCGGTTAAATCTCCCGAACCCCCCCCCCCAAAATATAAAAAATTACGCGTCTTTAACGAAAGTTGTCACGAATCAGTACTATTTGACACAAGAAAGGTAATTTTACACATCCTTTTCTGGTGTCTCTGATTAGGAAGGCAAAGAATCCCTCCTAGACTCATTTAGTCCCCTCATTGATCTATTCTACGCTTAGTCTAGTATCTAATCGAATTTGATTCTCGAATAGAAAAACGATTAATGTATTCGAGAACATTGAAATATGATAAGAGTTACATAGTCACATCATTCAAATCTATTTTTACTTTTTTTCGTGATCATACATAACTATAACCAAACAAGAATTGAGTTCTTATTATGAACTTGATCTAGAAATTCATTTCGGACAATTGAACTTTCTCGAACTGTTTCTTTTTAAGAACTAAATAAATTTGTGCTAAAATAACTGATGCCAAGAAGAACAAAAGGCCTTGGACGCGTAATGGGTCTTGAAGTACTATTTCTGTATCTCCCTGACCGAATCCACCTACATTAGGATTACTCGTTAATGGTTGATCGATTTTTATAGATTCGCCTTCTGAAACAAGAAGTTCTGGCCCCGCAGGAATAATATCAACGACTTGACGCCCGTCCGAGGCATCCCCTATGGTTATTTCATATCCGCCCTTTTCTTTTCGTATTATTTTCTTTACTATACCGGCTGTTGTAGCATTATAAACAGTATTATTACTCTTACTTCTGTCAGGATAAATCTGCCCCCTGCCCCTGTTATCGCCTACATATATGGGATATTTTAAAAAGTGAACATCTTTATTAGTAGTGGGGTCCGGTGAAAGAATAGGAAAGGTGATTTCACTATATTTTTTCCCCGGAACAGGGCCTATCACAAGAATATTTTGTTTATTTGGGCGTTAGCTCTGAAAAGAAAGATTGCCTATCTTTTCTTTCATCTCGGGAGAAATACGATCGGCTGGGGCCAACTCAAACCCCTCGGGTAAAATAAGAACAGCTCCTACATTCAACCCCCCCTTCTTGCCATTAGCAAGAACTTGTTTTAGTTGCATATCATAAGGAATTCGAACAACCGCTTCAAATACAATATCAGGAAGGACCGCTTGTGGAACCTCAATATCCACGGGTTTATTAGCTAAATGAAAATTGGCACATACAATACGACCGGTCGCTTGTCGGGGATTTTCATAACCTTGCTATGCAAAAATGGGATATGCATTTGAAATAGATGCTTGAGATATTATATATATAATGAGTGATACGGAAATGGATTGAGTAATCTGTTCTTTCATCCAACAAAGGGTATTTTTAGTTTGCATGGTCCAATTTTTTATCCCGAAATTTCTACAATAATTGGGTAGGTCGCTAGTCTAGTTCCCTGTCCACGATTCTGCTATTTACTAATAAAATCTTAATGGAATATAGGAGGACCTTCCTGCCCTGGAGGGTAGAAAGAGTCAGTACGATTTGGAATTCTTATGCCCAAAGTACCAAACACTCGAATTGGGTAAATATCTAATTGAATTAGTAGACCTTAGACCTTTTTTTTCAGTCATTCACTGAATGATAAATCACTACAAGTGATGGGGATACGCGATTTAAATAACGGAAGATCCAATATTTCAAAATTGTATCTAGAATGACTGGAAAAGTGAAAACAAGGCCAGATATAGTTTGATCATTATGAGAAAATCCAAAATGTTTATAGATAGAGCCAATCATTAGTTCCCAACCGTGCGGCGAATGGAATATGATACACAAATCGGTTAATAAAAGAATAGAAAATTCTTTTATTGTGTCGTTTAGGTTATATAGGAATTCCTGAACCCAAGAGTTAAGAATAATAAGGTGTTTATTACCTATAAAAGAATAACCACTTAGAAAAACGAAACCGATTAGATTGGTCGAGCAGGCCATTCGACAAGGAGATTCGGAAATTGCGGAGGCTTGGTTCGGTCAAGCCGCTGAGTATTGGAAACAAGCAATAGCGCTTACTCCGGGTAATTTTATTGAAGCACATAATTGGTTGAACATCACGAGGCGTTTCGAATAAAAAATGTCCAATTTGTGATATTTTATTTGTTAAATTGAATGTTATATGTATGAGTTAAATAAAATAAGGATCGGAAGAACCAATCAAATAATGGAATTCTATCCCTTCTAAGAGTGTTTGTCGGGTATTTCGTACGGTTAAAGAATAAACAAATAGAGTACAGACTAGATTTCTTTTAGATTACTAGCTATTAATACTAAAAAGAAGAAAAACTTTCACTTGAATTTGAATGATTTATTTCTATTTTCTTTATATATAAAGAAAATAAAAATAAATCAAAAATACCCTCCAATAACTATATAGTAATACGAATTATTAGAATCTCTGTAAAACATTAAATTAAGTAGTTCCGCCTAAGACCTTATAATTTAGATAGGAGTAACAAAAAGATCGTTTTTTACACCAATACAAAGTCCAGAAAGGTTTTATAATAATAAAAGGGTCCGTTGAGCACCTCGTGGCTATGTCATAATAGATCCGAACACTTGCCTTAGATCGACTTCCCGATCATACTTGTTCTAGTGAAGAATTAAAGAAACTAGAGAGATGGGAAATAGAAGATAAATAAAAAAAGAAACTCATTTGAAATATCTCTCAGAGGTTCATTAATTACTTGACGCTTGGCAGGTCTCTTTGTATGTCGTGTCCGGAAAGAGGAGGACTCAATGATTATTCGTTCGCCGGAACCAGAAGTCAAAATTTTGGTAGATAGGGACCCCATAAAAACCTCATTTGAGGAATGGGCCAGACCGGATCATTTTTCAAGGACAATAGCTAAGGGCCCTGAAACAACCACTTGGATCTGGAATCTACATGCTGATGCTCACGATTTCGATAGCCATACCAGTGATTTGGAGGAGATATCTCAAAAAATCTTTAGTGCCCATTTCGGTCAACTCTCCATCATCTTTCTTTGGCTGAGAGGCATGTATTTCCACGGTGCTCGTTTTTCCAACTATGAAGCGTGGCTAAGCGATCCTATGCACATTGGACCTAGTGCCCAAGTGGTTTGGCCAATAGTGGACCAAGAAATATTGAATGGTGATGTAGGCGGAGGTTTCCGAGGAATCCAAATAACCTCCGGTTTTTTTCAACTTTGGCAAGCTTCTGGAATAACTAGTGAATTACAACTCTATTGTACCGCAATTGGTGCATTGGTCTTTGCAGCATTGATGCTTTTTGCTGGTTGGTTTCATTATCATAAAGCAGCCCCAAAACTGGCTTGGTTTCAAGATGTGGAATCCATGTTGAATCACCATTTAGCGGGGCTACTAGGACTTGGGTCTCTTTCTTGGGCGGGGCATCAAATACATGTATCTTTGCCAATTAAACAATTTCTAAATGCTGGAGTCGATCCTAAAGAAATACCACTTCCTCACGAATTTATCTTGAATCGGGATCTTTTGGCTCAACTTTATCCCAGTTTTGCCAAGGGAGCGACCCCGTTTTTCACCCTGAATTGGTCAAAATATGCAGAATTTCTTACTTTTCTTGGAGGATTAGACCCAGGGCTAAGTGATATTGCACACGACCATTTAGCTATTGCAATTCTTTTCCTGATAGCGGGTCACATGTATAGGACCAACTGGGGTATTGGTCATGGCCTA